>CM077584.1:60551488-61912037 GCA_039657365.1 Stephania yunnanensis
ATGTTACCATCATGCATGATAATTTTGTTGAATTCAAAAAAAAAAAAAAAAAAAAAAACCATAAGATGATGCCATGGAAAGGATCTGAAAAACTAGCCACTCCAACAAATGCAAACAAGTCTCAGCACAAAATTAGATATAGAAGACCCACAGACAATCTAGAGAACAAATAACGAGGATTTAACTCCCATTTCTTGTGGAAATCATTAATGACAATGGCAATCCAATTGAGACTACCATTCATTTCTAGTCATTTTCTTATATCTTCTGCAGATATTGCACATAGGAACAAATATACATGTCTAAGGGACACTAAAGACCTATACCGAGGTTATTGTAAAGAATTAGATAAAGCGCAAGCGCAATGACTGTACAATTGGAAGGGCTTACCAGAAAATATCATCCACTCCCACCACAGAAGACGGATATGGTTCATCTTCTTCCTCCTCTTCCATCTCTACTTCCGGTTCCCCAGAGCCGAACTCGGCTGATTCAATATCAGCAAGATTCTTGAGGTCCACAACAGAAAGCTCATCCAGGTGCTTTACCACCAAATCCGCAGCTCCAAGTTCATACATTGGGTGCTTGCTGGCAACTGCAACACACTTCATGCGGGCGTCATGCGCAGCCTCGACTGTTGAGTTTGAGTTCCCAAACACAATGCAACGCTCGGGTATGAAGTTTAGAAGCTGGGCAGCGTAGACAAACATTTCCGGATCTGGCTTCCCCCTATGAACATCCTCAGCTGCCACAATTACACTGAAGAATCCCTCAATCTCAATGGTCCTAATTGCAGTCTCAATAGTTTTCTTCGAACGGGTAGAAACCAAAGCCATTGGAATCTTGTAGTTCATCAGAACATTCACAAATTCCCGTGAACCCGATCTCACTCTATAAATCCCACCTTGCAGACCATGGTATATTTCCTCCTTTCTCGAAGCCAACCTTCTGACTTGAGCAGGGTCTCTTGACCAACAGAGAACCTCGGAGATTGCTTGCTCATTCTTCATCCCCTCTATTCTTCTGAGCAAGAAAGCTGGGGGAGGGGATTTACCTTCTTCTTGAGACAATGTCAACCATGCTTGCTTATCAAGTTCGGGATTGACTTCGACAATCACCCCTTCCCACTCAAAGATGGCACCCAACCATCCACAACCCATCCTCTCTTGACGAAGCAACGGGTTGTGCAATGAAGGATTATCCGCCTTGTTTGATGGCGGCCACAGGCCTGACCCACGGAGCGCTCCCGTTTCAACCGAATAATTCAAATGCTTCGCTATTCTATCTTCTTCTTCTCTAGGCGAATACGCCTCTTTTGTCAACTCCATTGCCAGAGCCTTAATTGAATACACAGAAGATGAATTGGCTTCCCATTTTCCCCTACTCGGCAAGGGAAGTGATCCAGTCGAAAAGACTAATCGTTTCCCTACAATGTCACTAACAGGGAACTGTTGCACCTCAATTTTTCTCCTCCTGTTGGATCCATCCTTATAAGTAGACACTTGATACAGTGGGCACTGCCCGAAAAGAGACGTCGCAGCAATCGATTCTACAACCATTTTTACAAATCCTAAACCACAAACACCTCCTCAAACACAATTGAAGCTTCACAAGATTGCTCTTTTGATGTATTCTCAAGACCCCTTTTTGAAATCCTCTCAAAATATGAGGAAATCAAAAACAAAACCCACTTTATACAAATCCAAGCTTCCTCAACCTTACTTTCCTAAATAAATACCCCCCCTCTTCAAAGCCTAAAATCACATCAAAACACCCATCTTTCCATACAATTTACACAGAAATACCCCAAATTGCATTCACCCACAAATCCAAACTCCCATTAATTGAACACCCACCTCTGAAAATAAAAATAGATAGAATCAAAACCCACCCACAAATCCCAACACCCAAAAATCAAAAACCCACTTTTGAAAATCAAAAATAGATAAAGTCCCAATCCACCCACAACTCCGAATCCCCAAATAGATAGAATTACAAACCCCAAAAGTCCCAATTCAAATACAAATCAAAGTACCCAAATTGGACAGAATTCAGAAAAGCAAGACAAATCGAAAGACGGGTAGAGAGGAAACCTGTAGAGGACGCAACCCATAAGGGGAAATGGAGAAAAGGCGGTAAAGACAGCACCGAAAGGGGTGGAGAGGTGTATAGATTCAGGAAGGAGCGACGGTTGGTCGTACTTGGACCCAAAGATGTGATTTTTGTTGGACTGGGGACTCTGTTTTTGTGGTTCATAGAAAGAGAGAGAGAAGGGTCGACTCGACAGCGAGCGTGTCTGCACCGGCACTGCTTAGAGTTAGATGACACGTGTCGGTGGAGATATAGGGACATGGACGAGATTAAGCGAGTTGTACTGGGTTAATAGGGATTTTGATATTTTCAGTTGACAAATTTGACATTGTCACACCCCACACGTTTTTAATATTTTGATAGACGATTAAACCCAAATAAACAAAAAATATTTTGATGAATAACGTGGCAAGATACGAGGAGGTTTCGGATTCGACTCGACTTAAAATTAAAGATTAATTTCATAAAACATACGTGAATACCTGACTCCATAACTTTAAAAATTTAAGAGAATATAATGTAGTTGTCGAAAATTAAATTCATGATATGTCTTCGTCAAAGTTACGTTGCTCTTTTCTCTTGTAGTACTTTAATTATTAATGAAATGCTTTTTATTGAGATATAATTTTTTTAAATCTTTCTTTACTTAGTTTCGATTAATCTTACAAAAGCCAATCAACATCTCTTTTAATAATGATATTGTCCCGATTTAACTAACTTTAACTCATAAGCGTGGAGTTTTATCAAAAGGTCTTGGTACTAATAAAAGAGAGATCCACACTTATATAATTTTGTATGAAGTTTCATTTAACTGAGGGGACTATTATTGCGATGTGCATATGCAAGCCTGTTGATCTCCATCAATACCGATATTTCACTTACCTGATGTGAGACTATTATTTCGATCCACATATCTCTAATATGGAATTGCCAGATTAATCAATCCAAAGCACCACCCACTCCACAAAATAAAACATGCAGACCAAATGTTGACGTCTTCATAGAATATTTTCTACCTAGAGAATAAAGCAACGTTACAAATTCTTATTGGAAGAGCTTCAGCACACCTTTTTTAATTGGGAAGAAAGTAAAGTATTTTTGATACCAACCCCCATATTGTTGGTATGTTTGGATTTAATTCGATAACATTAATATAGAAAACTTAAAGATGAAGCTTTGAGTTATTAATGGAAAACCATCTTCCTTTAAAACATGGGTGCGGACTTATGTTTATGAGAAGTCAATATTTAACAGCACAATGAGCACAAGAATCTCAAAAACAGTTCATCAATGAAAGCAACTTAATTGGGAAGGACTAATGAGAGCCAATAATAAGTCCGACGGTTTATTGGTTTAGTTATGCAGACAAATCAATGTTAATGACAAGAATAAGCCATCCGTTGCGTAAAGCCATTGGATCAATGGTGGGTCCGAGACACGTGGAGGGTTAGATGAGGCGTGGACATTAGTTACTTAGAGTTTGGGACCAGACAAAAAGCGGAGAAGCAATCGCTGTGACGCTGCCACGTGCCCGTCTTCAGAAGCTATCGCATTTCCACAGCCCGAGGTGGTGGAGCGGCCACGTCATCGTATTCCATGATTTATTATTATTATTTTTTACAAAGGAGAGTCAAAAGTCACACCCTCCTCAAACCGTAAATTTGGGCAAGTGATGCATCTGCGAACTCACTTTGAGCATAGTGGAATAGGCTCCATCCAAGTAGGCATTATGTAATGGACATCAAAATGCATGGCGCACACCGCTCAAGATGTATCGCATCGCACCTATTCAATTGGTGTCTAATGCCTAAAGTGAGTTACTTTAGCAAGGTCTAAAAAATATTTCGATAATTCACTCTGACCACTATGAAATGGGCACAGTCTAGGTAGGCAAGGCGCGATGCACCTCAAATTGCATTGTACATGTCGCTCGAGGTGTATCGCACAACGCCTACCTAATTAAGTGATTGGTGCCCATTTCTCGATGCTCAAATTAATTTTGTAAAGTTCAAAAGTAAAGGGGGTGAAACAAGTCAACTTTTACTTCAAGGAAAATGCCCAAACACAAACACGTACCTATTGACGTCCCTTATTTTTATGTCGACATACGTATGCATACACTTCTCGATGTGCATCACAAGGACGACAACAAGTGCTTGCCCATGTTGAGGCACATTCACAAGACCCTACTTCAATTAGAGGTTTCGATTTCAAATCTAAATACAAATTTAGCTTTTAAACTCTTATCTAAACATTTTTTATACAAAAAAATTACATTGCCCTTCCTCTTCCTTTAAGACTCGGACACCTAACTTTTTACCATAACATCCCATACCAAAACCAATGAATCATCCACTTAGTTCGTCTTAACTAAATATTGTTGTTTTTAACATCCCGTGATATGTTCAAGCAAACCTTAATGTGATGGCCTCGACCCTACAAATTGAGCACCGCCTGACATTAGACCTCCATTAACCCCCGGTAAACTAGTTCTGAGTTAATAAAGGCCTAGTCAGCCTCACAAACCGATCTTCAACACCTGATAGTCCACACAACAAAGTATATATAATGAAATCATATGCAACAAAGTTTAAATGCGATGAAAACGCGATAACAAATAAATTAAACACACGAGTTCTGGGTGTGGAAGCTAGAATGTGAAAACCCGTACAACGAATGCAACATAACAAGTATAATATCTCTCAACCCGATTACCCATTTATAAAATACAGTAATTGTAATCTAAATACATCAAAGGACCTACATATGTCGCGCATCAATGTTCTCGAGCTTGAATATTATGCCTGCAATTGTCACCAAAAGCATAGACAATCCCAGTGAGTAAATCCAGAATAAGTTCAACAGTAATTCAGATTAAAAATAAATAAGTCTAGAAATCATGCGGGAAAGAGATTAAGCTGAAAAGAACAATAAAGCACATGATAAATAGACTACAATGATCAACGATAGAGACCAAATGACCCGGAAGCAAAGGATAGGCGCCTAAGTGGTCTTGGCACTCTGCACGTAGGCTTAAAGCCACTTAAAACATGTCAGTGTCAAATACTGGTACGTTGGGATCAAGTCTGCTTCAACTGCACCAAATCCATTTGGCATTGTCGGCTCACTTGAGCCGCAGCCCGAGAAAATATTCCAAAGGGAGCCATAGTCGCAGCCGGATGCTCAACCACAATGGAATCCTTGAAAGCCTGTGAGGAGCCACGACACTTAGCGGATGCTCATTCAAAGAATTCAATCTCGTCTACAGGAGCCACGAGCGCAACTCGAATGCTCAACTACGAGTAAACAACGACTCAACTTGACCACTTAGACCCTAGGTCGCTCGTTAGGGAAGCGGAGGCCAACAATAGATATTATTTTTATCAAAATGTGCCAAGAAAGGAAAAAAATAATATTGAATTTCTTACTAAACAATACATTTGCATTAATCGTCACATCCAATAGATGATTAGAATCCTAGTTGAGTCCTTACGCATCTACATTCATCATATGTACAACTAAGTCGTTTAAGTGACCATTTACTAAATAGAGATTTAGTACATAACTTAAAGGAACTAATTAATCCACTAGCTCTTTTTGAGATTTAATTCATTATATTAGGAACTAACTCATTAAGGTGATATTATATAAGTTTCTCTCTTAACTAAATGAATCTAAATCTCGAAATCCCAAGTTCATAAAACTATTGTTCTAGTAATTTAAACTCAAACAATACATTTGTCCAAACACGTGGTTGTATATGAAAGTATATTCAATGGTGTCGGGTTTTCTTGGATTCATATAACTAATAAATATAGATTCCAAGTAGCATAGTTGATTAGGCGAGACTTGCATTAATATTAAATTGTTCTTTTAAATATGCATTTGAGACTGAGGCTATGTTGTTGTTGTTGTTGTTGTTGTTGTGTTCTTTTAAATATGCAAGTCTACTTCCATGTGCTAGTAAGAATGAAATTTATAGTTATTCATGTAGGCATTTGGGTTACAAACTCTTCTAAGTTCATTTGACTTAAATAAATGATTTTCAAATGGTTGACACTACCAAACCATTTCTCTTTACTTCCAACATAAAAAGATTCGAGTCTACTAATCTTGACCAAAAGAAATCTAAATCACCACATAAAAAGTCAAGTTTGACTTGAAATTTTGAAATCATATCATTTAGTCGAAAATTCATGACTTAAACTAGTTAAGTTCATATTTCAAGAAATCAAAGTTTCTTTCATGCCTCGACTTAGTCTCAAATCTCATCCAAAATAAGGAATCGCAACCACTTCAATAAGTTCGACAAAAACATTTTAAAGAGATCAAAACCAATCTTTAAAGAGTCGATATTACTAACATGGTTTGAAATCCAAAAGTCATGTCAAGCTCATTTAAAATAGTGTATCTCGCCATGATTAAATTTAACTCAAAAGCCTTAACATCAACTTGAAATACACGAGGTTCCATCTTATTTAGTTGTTAGGATAAAGATAGAGCTAAATAGCCAAAAATGCTCGTTTAAAACATGTAAGGCATTCTTTTTAAAACTAAATAGGCCAACCATGAGTTTTAAACAAGACTAGAGTCCATATAAATCTACTGAGTCCTACAACTCTTTTATTAGTCGAAGAATCCATGGAAGTCAACTAAAAATTCAAGTTTAATATTAAAACCACAATTCCTCATTTCAAATCTTTGTTTGGAATGTGTAGGGTCTCTTTTGTACATTTTTACAAGCACTTGGAGAACAAAGACAATGGTTTTTTTCCCAAACTTTAAATTAACCTCAACTTAGCAAGATCAACGTTGAGTTGTATATAAAAAACCATTTCAAAACGAGAAGAACCAAACCTTTCAATTTATCCACGCCAAAGCCATCAACAACTACTATAAATTTAAAGATTGAACTTGTATTTGGATTTAAAAGTTTAAAACCTCACCATGTCTTCAATGAAGTTCTCTAACTCCAAAACTTGTGGCTCTCTAAACAAGGATACCCCTTTCTCCTATTTCATTCCCTTCTCTTTCTCTCCTTCGCGAGTGAACTTCGCTAAAAAGACAAATTCTTGTCGAAGTTGTCGCACTGCTGGTCATCTTCTCCAGGGCTGCACCGTCGCTGCTGGTCCGCCACCCGCACCAGCCGCCGATCCCGCCGGAGTGGCTGCCCCGAGAGCTCCTCCTCCGCGAGCAAGAGCACCACCGTCGCGTCCGCTGCTGCCCACTGCAGCACCGCCGCCGCCTCTCTCTCTCTCTCTCTCTCTCTCAGCTCTCTCGTCAGCCGCCGCAGCAGCTCCTTCGCCGGAGCTCTCATCAACCGCGACCACCTTATATCTTGTTCCCAAGCTCCTTCACCTCGCGAGATCGATCTCTCTCTCTCTCTCTCTCTCTCTCTCTCTCTCGATCGACTTCTCTCTATGGTGGGTGAGTACACGTCCTCGGCATTTTCAGAGTTTTGTGATCGTCATGGAATTAAACATGAGATCATGCCACCACATACAACTCAACAAAATGGTGTTGCAGAGAGAAATAATAAGACGATTATAGACATGGCTCATAGTATGTTGAAATCCAAAGGTCTACCTGATTCTTTTTGGGCTGAAGCAGTTGCATGTTCAGTTTATTTACTGAATAGGTCTCTCACAAAAGGTGTGTCCCATATAACCCCAGAAGAGGCTTGGAGTGCTTACAAGCCAATAGTCAAACACTTGAAGGTGTTTGGATCCACTGCTTATGTACATGTTCTTGATGCTAACAGGAAGAAGTTGGATGAGAAAGGCGTGAAAGTCATATTTATTGGCTATGTTCCAGGGAGGATTGGAACGTACAAATTGTACAATCCAATTACCAACGCAGTCATTGTTAGCAGATATGTCAAGTTTGATGAGAAGAGTGCATGAATTTGGGACATAAAAGGAAAGAGTATTGCTCAACCATCTACGATTAGATGTGAGGATGAAGCTTCCACTTCAGTTGGTATTGACGCTAGACCCCAGCGTACCAGTTGCAGACCACAAAGAAGTGTGAGACAACCAACTCGACTTCAGGATTGTAAGATCACCCATGATAATGTCGTTGATGACAAAGGCAATCGAATGCATTGTGCACTGTTCAGCAATGAGGAAGCTGTACAAGATAGATGGCGGGTGAACGATAAAAGATGTCGTCGATGGAGTTCAAGATTTGCGTTTCGAGAGAAGATCAAGCAAAAGATCATGGCAATCTGAATTATGAGGGGATGATGTTTTTGTTTTTTAATTCAGATAGGTAATTTAGATTATGGGGGGATGTTAGAGTTGTAATCTAAATTAGATTAGTGTTTGAGTTTGATTAGGACTTCGAGTTAGAGTATGAGTTTATTTAGAAACTCCTTGTTAGATTAGGAATATGGTAATGCAACTCTATAAATTAAAGTTAAGCCCCCACATTGTAATTAATGAGTTTACTAGAGAGATTAATAAAGTGTGTCATTGCGGTGTCTCTAAACCTAACAGGCTCCTCTCTCTCTATGTGTGTGTGTTGAAGATGAAGAAATAGGGTTTAAACCTTTTTTTTTTTTTCTCTATTTGTTCTTTTTTTGTGAGATACAATCTCATCTCTCCATCCTTTCCTCCATAAAAACCACACTAATGATCAAGGGTCAACACAACTCACTTAGAAGTAGATCTAAAGGCCCTCCATCGTCCCGATCACTTTATGACCCCAAAATCTACACATTTAGCCAACACAACCTTTGTCTTGACCTCCCTTAGCCAATGCTCAATAACTTAATAGTCTAAGTGTCGTCATCGTGCGGATTCAATATAATTAACTCAAATCATTTGCGATGCCATACATGTAGTACCATGCCTGACAAAATTTAAAATCATTTTTTTTATTAGTATTTAAGCACTTTAACTTACCGTGACCCTTACTCAGATTTTAAACCACTAATGATTTTTGATTAGCCTACAACGACTTTTTTTCTTCTTTTTTTTGTGCGTTCATATCACCTTAATGGGGGCATAGTAATTAGTTTTGCATCCAACAAAAAAACCAAAGCAATATTGGTGGCCTAATTTACATTAATCCTACGTGGGATAGCATTTGGTGGGAGTAAATATCTCACTAGTGCCCATGGGACCAAACTCCGAAGTGAACGAAATTAAAAGTAATTTGTCTAAGGTTATAAGTGACAAATTATCTGTCATTGAAAAGATTTTACCCAACATTTCAGTATATGAAATTCAAATAAATAAATAAAACATTAGACTTTCTCACATAGCATCACTAACATCTCACTAGAGATTGATGAAGCATCGCTTGCTAAAAGGTAAAGTTGAGAACGTTCCGGGTTTGACTCGCGTTGAAGTGCAAAAAAAAAAAAAAAAAAAAAAGAGTTTCTCATGGGAATTTGTGTCAACTCAAAAAAGACTTTTATTGAATTGAATTTAACACAAGTCCCTTCATAAGCAAATGCCAGTGACAATATTAATGATCAGTACTTTGCCAAGTCTAGAGCTAGCAGATTGAGGGAGTAAAATTTGCTACAGTATACTACTCTACATCTTTTTCTTTCTTCAAAGCAGTAAGGTACCAGTATGAAAGAAGACAAAGGGCAAACTGAAACACAAATGGATGAGTAAGATTGTTTAATCTGCTGAAAAGAAAATGGCAGCAAAGCCTCCATACCATATATTACTTCATTTTTCATTTGAGATTAAAATACAAAATCTGAGGAGGGTAATAAAAAACTCACTTTTTAGCTGGGAATGTCTTCGTTTTTCTGATAAGAAGCTAGGAATGACTCCTTTGTAACCCCATAATAGACTGCATCGCCACCCGGGTACATGATGAAGTTCCAGCCAAAGTTTGAGCCACCAACAACATGCCCCAGTTGGGCACGCCCATTGCCTAAGTATTCGGATCTACTCGTCGTCTTTTTCTCATGTTTCCGAGTCTCCTCGAGAGGAATTGTTCCCAAGGTAATTTGTTCACATATACCCAGTAAGAGTTTTGTCTCTGTAATTGGCACTATATCAGCAAAATGTTTACTTCGACTGAACATTCAACGAAAAAGTACTTCTTGGTGATTAAGAATTTAGCACGCACAATAGTAGAACATAATTCAGCTGAGAAACATAGAAACCTTTTCAAGCTTAACTTATGGAAAATAAGCTCAACATAGGGCTAATACAAATATCTTTCGGTAAAGGCAAACTGAAGCGGAGATTCAGAATTTTTTTCTTTAAAAAAAAAAGGAAAATAATGCCATCATTTTGTGCCCATGAAAAAAATTTGACCACCAAAAGAAATACACCAAGTACTCTTTGCTTAAACTTGGATTTCGTGTTAGTAAAGACGTGCTAAGCCAGACGCTAAAGGTCCATGTTTGCGTCTGCTATGTAGAAATAATCTCCAATTGTCACATTTAGTAGCTAAAATCCATGATACAAGAGAACTGACTACTCCTGTTTCATCCTCAATTACTCTAGAGTCTTGACAAAGTATAACGGATTTTAGATACTTATGTCATGCAATGTTTAAATTTTCGACTATCTAAGATAAATAAATTAAGAATTTAAGATGGCCAACACATACAAATTCTCGAGAACAAACATTATATAATATTCAGTAAGGGTGCAAGAAATAAAAAGCTCAAAATTCACCTCAAAGAACTTACGTTGTCTAATCTCGTGAGCCGCTTTACTGTTTCTGAAATCAGGGGCCCGCAACACCTTTCAAAAGAACCAATATTTTAGGCAAATGGCAATTGCCAAACAAATGCAAATATCACATGGACCATGTGAAAAATGAATAGTATTTAAGGTGAGCATGAAACTTTAGAAATTAAACTTTATGCCCTGTCAAAAATGGCTAAACATTTGCCAAACTTTATCATCATTCATGAATATAATAAGCTCACACTATTTGATAGAGAGGCCTGGTGATAATTGCGATGAAAAATGAGGTATCACAAAATGGCTAAATTCAATTCATTTTATGGGCGACTAAGACTAAAATCCTTCGAATCTGAGCCCAGAGAACATCCCTCGGCAACAGAAAAATGCACAATGCACATAAGTCGATCCATCTAATCCCGACGTTCTTCAAAATATTTCTCAAGAATGAAAAAAAAAATTGAGGTAACGCGTTATTGAACTAAGTATCAAGGAAAAATATAAAATAAACATATGCATCTAAGCAAAACTAGAGTTGACAAAAAAATCATCCACATGGGGGGCATAAATTATCTAGAGAGATGGATTAACGTGAATTTAACTTAAGAAATTATGGATCTTGTTGACTTCAACAAGCTTAGAATGGAGATGAGAAAACAACCTAAGTCACGGAATTGCAAGTAAATGTGGAGTTTTAACTTTACAAAGATTTGACGTTCAAAGTCAATTTTCATCAACTGCTAATAAATTAACTAGTATCATTATGAGCTATCTTTTCGAACCATCCCGAGGTTAAAAAAAAAATTGTGATTATGAAGGAAATGACATTTAATAAGTAAATAAAAATAAAAAGGCTTTAGCAACATATTAGAAACATGATGTCATTAACTTGTAGGTTTTTTCGCCACAATATCGGGACTCAAAAATCAAAATGTAGTTATTTGCCTGTATGCATTCCTCTAATCATTAATAGATCTTTGCTACTTTCTAAGTTTGAACTTTGTTGTTATCCATTTATTTTGGCATTCGAATGAATTGTCGTCCACACCTAACCACCAAACTGTGCTACAGACCTTGCACCATTAAGGCACAATTGCATTGGCTGGAATGAGTCTTCAAATCTTACTTGTTACTTATAGTCATGAACATGATATTGAACAACAACACATGTCAACAACCAACCACTAAGTAAACCAAACAATCCATCACATTCAGATACATGTGCACAATGATAATGGGTATCCCAAAGCATATACCACCACACCAAACACATGGGAAGAAAAGCTACATCAAAACTCACAGAAGCCCTCTTTGTAGCTCAACAACATTCAAGAAACAAAATGATGTTTTTCTTTTTTTTTAAGAAGTGCTAGAATGACAACAACATTAACATTTCACACTACAAGACATATTGGCTCACAAGAGCCATCCATATATGCCTCAAGATGAGGGTATATACAGATCTCGATGCATATCACGTAGGTCGAGGTCGCATGGAGGACTCTTGTGATCCAATGTGTCTTGTGGTGTGACGTTGTTCTAGTATTTTCCTTTTTTTTATAGTCAAGGGTATCTTAGCCACGGCCACTGACACCGAACTAATGGTTGACCTGACTGACTACCTCTCGAAGGTTAAGATGACACCCCTACCTCTAACCCAAATGATAGTACAGTTGCTGCAAATCGAACTCATCACATCTGTCTTAGTCATAGTATTAAAGCTCTCTTTGAACCCTTAGGGTACTCGCGTCATGAATTTAGTCGGCATTAGGGCAAAAAAGTGCGAAAACATAATGCCTAATCTGTGCCCTAATTCAGTCATTTAGGGCATCAAAACTTCAATGATGTTACAATTCCACAACCAATCAACCCTTAAAAAGAAGATTCTCGATTTGGGCACGTACCTCGATGAAATGGGGGCGAAGGTCTTTGACGAGATTGCAAATCTCGAAGCAACCATGATCGACGCTCTCGAACTTTCTCTTCTTCGTCTCACGAGGGATTTCAGCCATTGCGTTCTGCGCGACTTCCATGTGATGTCGTCTTCGAATCTCCTACGATCGATTTTTTAGGTTCAATGTGTTGCGTATCGCATTCTGATGTTAGTCCTACATCACCAAACAATACGTATCACATTCTGATGTGCGTATGATGCTCCTCGAGATGCACGTGAGTTGCACCCCGAGATACGTTGCAAATATCTTTCATGCAATGCTATGGTGACCATTTTGGGAGTCCGACATCGATTAATGTGTGCACAAACATTTATGTAAAAATCAATGTCCACCAACAATCGAATTTTAATTTCGGGTGTCCTAAAACGAGATATCAAATTATTTTTCAAAAAAAAAAAGTTGCAAATATCTTATATTATTTTTTGATATAAGTAGCCCTATTTGTGTTACTCTCAACTTAAATGTCTCATCTGACAAAAAAAAAAAGAATCAATTACGTGCCTTAGAAGTATAATCACTTTCTTTTTAGTTTCAAAATTAGTTTGGGCTGACTATAAAGCATTGAGAAATGAGTTTAACTAGTAGTCCAAATATTTTTTTTTATGAATAAAAAGTGAAAAAAAAAAATCTTTTTATTCATCTTTAAACAAAACAATCCAAAATTTTCAAAGTAGACTACTTTTTTTTCAATTAAGAATATTTATTTAATGTAAATATATTTATTTCTTTGTAACAAAATGTAAGTTTGTACGCAAATGATTAATTTTGTCTTGTACTATCTCGTGTATATGAGTACGAAACAATAGATTTTGAATTGTTTTGTAACGACCCTAAAAATCTCTAACTCGTGTAACGTGTCATTTCAAGGTCGTACATTGGACCCACTTGTCGTGTTACGCATGTCCAAATCTCGAGAGTCGACACCGAGATATGCTATTTTTTTGTTTGATGCTTGTATTATTTATTATACCAAAAGATTGAACAATTTAAACTAATTAATTTCAAAAATGTGCGGGTAAGATACTCGCGGGGCATATCGATGTCGAGACGAGCGGAGGCGTACCTCGAATTGCGTGTCAACGTGAGACCGAGGTATCAACTTATTGGGTAAGTCTAATGTGAGTTAAATGTGAATTTATGTTGGTTTAATAAGTGGCTAATGTGGTCACATTAAATATAAATACTAATGTGACTATAGTTAGTGAAAATAAAACAAGGAAGCACTAGATGTGCATCGAGACACGTATTCACCCATCATGAGACAAGGTGTCAACTTGTCGAGTCACTCAATGGTGATTTGAGGGACAAGTGGGGCAAGGTGGTCCATGAGATGAACCTTGAGATACATGTGCACACATGAATTAATGGCTAAAGTGTAAAGCTATCAACATAGTCAACTTGAACATAAGTCAACAAAATGGTTCTTATCTTCTTCATTAAAACGATTTGGCAAGCAATTTAGAGAAGAAATAGAAGGAACTGTCGGAGTAGTGAAGAGAAGGAGAGATTCAATGAGCTTGACGAGGCTTTGGTGCTCAAGGTTGGAAGGTCATCAAGCAAGGTACCTCCAATAGCATAGTTTGATCATGTCCATGTATTCATCAATTTGAACTATGAATTTGGGGTTTTGATGAAAAAAATATGCGATGATCACTTAAGCTCATTTGGATTTTCTTGGTGATGTTCAAATAATGTATATGTTGTATTGATAATTGGTTGTTGATTGGAAAAAAAAAAAAAAAAAAAAAAAAGAAACAGAGGCGAAACCGCCTATGTTAAGAGATCCCCTTCTCTTTCGTGAATGAAATAGAATGGGGATTGGGAACGGGCCGGGCCAGCTCAAGTTGAGCGGGCTGGGCCTGCCCAAATAATTGAACCGGGCCGGTTCAGGAATAAAAGGGGCCCCAAACTATAAAAAAAATTAAAAATAAATAACAAAAAATCAAATAAAAATCAGGCAAATTCAAGAAAATTCAGGAAAAATGGGGAAAAAATAGAAAAGGTTTAGGAAATTATAGAAAAATTGGTTTTGAAGTTGTCGAAAATTTATACGTCGAAAAATTTCCTCGAAAAGTGTGCCACCACTATGATTTCCCTAATTTGAACACTTTTGGGATTTAAAAATCTAAAAATTTCTTAAATAGGCTCTAACACAATGTTAATTTGCCCATATGTTATCAGATGCATAGTTTACTAGTGTCGGGTATTGGGTACGGAATTGGAAGCGTGTCGGAGCCGATTTGAGTGCGTATTAGCTTGGATACAGGTAAGTAAACTAGTGAGGAATTTTACAGTTATTTCTTGAGCTTTTGTTGTTATTGCTCTGTTTATCATTTCTTTTGAGATTTCCATGGGCAAGTGAGTCATGGTTACTATGTATATGTGATATGAGCTCTTATCTGGACGCCGTTGATATCTCCCAATTGAGTGTACGTTGGGGGCACATATCCGGGTCTGTGGATATCTCATAGTCGCAAGGGTTAGGGCTGGTAGGCTGTGTCTCGTCCTGAACCCGAGTCTACTGGGCTTTTGTCACGACTCAACGACCTTTTAGTCGGGACTCCTTTCTTTCTATTTGCATGAATTAAACTGAATTATTTATTTCGAAATGATGTATATATATCCTGCTTGGTGTTACTTACCTGGGCTCGTCATTCTTGTGTTTGACGGAGTGCAAATCCACAGTCCTGCAAGGGGAAGGCTCCACAATTAGGAGATATCATTTGAGGATACTGGAGCAGTTCATTCCACTTGTCTGACATAGGTGATTCTTTTAGTATTATTAGGTATACTTGTTTTGTAACATTGGGATTTGAGTTTTTGAGAGATCTTGGACATGTATATCTTGTGTTTACTCTCATCTGACTGTTATTTGATGATGATATACATATTCGGGGTTTCCACGCTTTAGGTTGTCTTAACTTGTGTGTCTTTGGGGTTTTCATTTAATTTAATTGCTTCCGCTATAACTATAATAACTCGCTAATTGATTAACTCAACTTTAATTGTTTGATAAATGGTAAATGGTAAAGGAAGGCAGACTAGGCTTGCGTGACTAAGCGAGACGAGCTCGGGGGTCCACGTAAGTCTAGGTCGGGCGTGGCCCAGTTTAAGATTGTGGAACTGGGGTCTTCACAGTTGGTATCAGAGCCAGGTTTTAAATACTCGATTCTTGATGTAAATCACAATCCATTAAGACACAAACTAACGGAAGTTATGAATGGTTGAACATGGAGTGGAACTCTATGATCCTGATATAAGTCGTAGTTGAGAAGTAAGGAGAATTGGGGAAATTTAAAACTGGACTACGAACTATTTGATTCGTTGTACTATTAACTATCGATAGCTATGTTCTGATCGTGAAAATCGCTTATCAAGTTCGAGATTGTCTTCGACAATCAGCCCTTCCCACTCAAAGATGGCACCCAACCATCCACAACCATCCTCTCTTGATGAAGCAACGGGTTATGCAATGAAGGATTATCCGCCTTGTTTGATGGCGGCCACAGGCCTGACCCACGGAGCGCCCCCGCTTCAACCGAATAATTCAAATGCTTCGCTATTCTATCTTCTCTAGGCGAATACGCCTCTTCTGTCAACTCCATTGCCAGAGCCTTAATTGAATAAACAGAAGAAGAATTGGCTTCCCATTTTCCCCTACTCGGCAAGGGAAGTGATCCAGTCGAAAAGCCTAATCGTTTCCCTACAATGTCACTAATAGGGAACTATTGCACCTCAATTTTTCTCTTCCTGTTGGATCCATCCTTATAAGTACACACTTGATACAGTGGCCACTGGCAGAAAAGACACGTTGCAGCAATCGATTCTACAACCATTTTTACAAATCCTAAACCACAAACACCTCCTCAAACACAATTGAAGCTTCACAAGATTGCTCTTTTGATGTATTATCAAGACCCCTTTTTGAAATCCTCTCAAAATATGAGGAAATCAAATAAAACCCACTTTCTACAAATCCAAGCTTCCTCGACCTTACTTTCCTAAATAAATACCCCCCCCCTCTTCAAAGCCTAAAATCACATCAAAACACCCATCTTTCCATACAATTTACACTGAAATTCCCCAAATTGCATTCATCCGCAAATCCAAACTCCCGATAATTGAACACCCACCTCTGAAAATCAAAAATAGATAATCAAAACCCACCCACAAATCCCAACACCCAAAAATCAAAAACCCACTTCTGAAAATCAAAAATAGAGAAAATCTCAATCCACCCACAATTTTGAATCCCCAAATAGATAGAATTACAAATCCCAAAAGTCCCAATTCAAATACAAATCAAAGTACCCAAATTGGACAGAATTCAGAAAAGCAAGACAAATCGAAAGAAGGGTAGAGAGGAAACCTGTAGAGGACGCTACCCAGAAGGGGAAATGGAGAAAACGCGGTAAAGGCAGCACCGAAAGGGGTGGAGAGGTGGATAGATTCAGGAAGGAGCGATGGTTGATTGGACTTGGACCCAAAGATGTGATTTTTGTTGGACTGGGGACTCTGTTTTGTGGTTTAAGAAAAAGGGAAAAAGAGAGAGAGAGAGAGAGAGAAGGGCCGACTCGACAGCGATCGTGTCTGTATCTGCACTGCTTAGAGATTAGATGACACGTGTCGGTGGAGAAGTAGGGACATGGACGAGATTAAGCGAGTTTTGCGGGGTTAATATTTGGGATTTTGATATTTTCAGTTGACAAATTTGACATTGTTACACCCCACACGTTTTTAATATTTTGATAGACGATTTAACCCAAAGAAACAAAAAATATTTTGATGCACAACGTGGCAAGATACGAGGAGGTTTTAGATTCGACTCGAGTTAAAATTAAAATAAAAAATAAAGAATAAAGAGTCTTTGACATTTTCTAGTCCCTATTTATTCTTAGTTCGACTAATTGATTAACTTAACTTTAATTACTTGATAAATGGTAAATGGTAAATGGTAAAAGAAGGCTGACTAGGTTTGCGTGACTAAGCGAGACGGGCTCGGGGGTCCACGTAAGTCTAGGTCGGGCGGGGCCCAGTTTGGGATTGTGGAACTGGGGTCGTCACTTGTTTGATTCACGTGCACGCGCTAGCCTACAACATTGAACTTTTTGGTAGTAATTTGGAGCCAACCAAAAAGTTTGAAATTAAATTGATCATATATGCAATGGAAAAGTTTGATCCATGTAGCCGACCTTAGTTAATTTGGGATTGAGGCTATGTCGTTGTTGTCGTTCTCGTTGTCGTTGTTGTATATATGCAATATTTTGAAAGCTTGAAAATATTTTGTTGAAAATTAAGATGGATGAAGAGTAACATATAATAACAAGCGAACCCAATCGGGTTGCCACAGTGGTAAAAGCAAGATTGTGTGAGACAAACACACGACCTCAGTTTCGATTTTTCGGTGTGGTATGATTGCCCAGGTCACGAGGGCATGCCTAAGCCGAGTGCATCAGGGCCTAGCTCATGGTAATAGTCAGACTCGTATAGGCAATCACGATTATTTAAAAAAACTAGTTTTCATAAAGTGCTTCGCACGTGCGGTGCACGCGTGCTACAAAATTTTAATTTTAAAAATAAAATTAAAATAAAGTTTATAAAACTTAGGGGTGGCAAAATGTACCCGAACCCGTTTGTCTGCATTTGTCCGGACCCGCTTTAAACGAGTCGGACATAATTTTTTCAAAATTAATACGGGTCTGGACATGTTTTCTTGTCCGTTTTAAAAAACGGGTCCGGGTTCGGACAAATTTTTTTAAAAAACGGGCGCTCGTTTAGCGATTAATTTAAATAATATTTATTTATTTATAGGAGTGTTTTGAAACTTTCATAATGTTTGAATTATAATTTCACTAATGATGATGTTATTTTTATATGAAAACTTGTAAGACTTGAATTTTGAATTTATAACATTTCTTTTTTATAGTGATGGAATGCATGACAAAACAAAAATCATGTATTTTTGTTAATAATTAAGTGAAAAAAATTATTTTATTTTATTAAAAAAGGGGTCCGGACAAAAAACGGGTCTTGTATGTTTTAAAAACATACGGGTCCGGACAAAAAAAAAATGTCCGTTTCAAAAACGGGTACGGGTCAGGATACTATTTTTAGTCGTTATTAAGTGGGGTGTTTGGACCCGTACTTGTCTGTTCCCCTTTTTTTGCCACCCCTAATAAAACTCAATCATACAACAATAATTCCACAAATTACATGAATATAAAATTTAATACAATCAATACGTTGTCATTCCACGGTTAGTCATTCTTAACATCAGTGAAGATCCAAATTAATTATCTCACTATAATAGCAAGTGCTACAAGTGGAAGTCAATATCAAATCAGTGGTCGACAAATTAAATTCTAGCATACAAACCTCTTGAAGCAACTCTAATGGATGATTTAACTTAAGACCAAGTTAACAAAAATTAAAAATGGTCATTCGACTGAAACTTCATTTAAAATAAAAGCAATTATTAGCAATTAATAAAGAAAACCAAGTAGTGAACTCAAAAAAAACAAAAAAGGAAACCAATTGGTTTCAATAGAGCTATTAGGTGAAGTTGCTCTTACAATTCATCTTGACACTCTTCAAGTATTGGTCCATGCCAAGAGCATAGAGGCTAACGTATATTAGAGGGAATTTCCAATTGTAAGTGCCAAGGAGACATTGACACAACCTTGTAACATTTGAAAATGACTCAAAGAATAAGATTGATTATGCTACAAATTAAGTAGTAGAAATTGGCAGCATAAATCCGGGACTAAAGGAAATTAGCAAACAACAACAAACTACAAAACATCCTGGTGTTCTCAAGATAAGAAATTCCAATAAAATAAAATGTAGAAGATCCAAAACACAAAACCTAATATAAACACGGTAGTCAAGTAAGTTTCCAACAGCAATCACACTCACAACACGACTATGAGTATATTGCAAATCATCAATATCTAATATGGACTTTTTACAATTCAAAACAAAATGAAGAAACTAACCTCGAACAAAGCAATCACTACTGCAAATCCTTTGCACAACCTATTTCTCACAATTCTCACCAACAACATCGAAGAACCCAAAAGGGTAGAGTTAAGGGTGAGCTATCTTTCAACATGATCAAAAGGTACACAAACCCTTCTTTCAATCACATGGGAGATCAAAACCATTAAAGTGGAACGACTTTGGGAGATGAAGGCATGCATGCTAGGGCAAATTGGTTCATAATTAAAGAAGAATTCATGGTGACTTCAAGAGACGTAAGTGTGAGAGTAAAGATTTGGAACAGAGAGTACCAAGAGGAAGATGAGAAGTCGACTACACAAATTCTCAAAAGAAGATCGACATCCGACGAGAAGATGGGCTCGTTACGGAAAAGGGATTCACGAAATAAAATTGGGGACGACATTGTAATTTCAACATGGAGTCGGAGTTCGACATGGAGACGGAGAGATTAAGTTGATGTGAGTGAAAATTGGAAATTTGAAAAACCTCAAGGGTAGAAATGGTACTTCATCACGGTCCATATTCACATATTTATTATATATCTATATATATTAGTTTTCATAACGTGCACTGCTCGTGCTACACACGCTTCATAAATTAACTTAAATCTAAAATTAAAATTAAAATATTTATTAAATCAAACAAATAAATAAGAAATATAAAAATGCAGAGACAAGTAGGAGTAGCACCAATTGATACAAAGATTAAAGAAGGGCAATTGTAGTGGTTTGGTCACCTGCAAAGACGGCCTGCAAATGCCCCCACTAGAAAACTTGACTCAATAGAAACTGTAGAAATTCGACGAGGTAATTGTAGACTAAAATTAACATGGGATGCATTAATTAGGAGGGATTTGAATGGTCTGGAAAGCTCACCATCAATTGCACTTAATCGAGCACAATGGAAAAGTTTGATCCATGTAGACAATTAAGTTGGGACTAAGGCTATGTTGTTGTTGTTGTTGTAAATCAAACAAATTTTATAAATATAGACTTAATATAAATACGTTATAAATGTAAAAATATAATGTTAAATAAAATAATTTAAGTAAATAAAATAGAATTAAAATAATTAAAATTACATCAATCAGTTTTTCGTAGAACATGAGAACTTGTCAACTGGTGTAGGTACTATCTAAGCATCAATTAGAGATCAATCAAGAAAGTCCTTGCGTTAGTGCACTGCCTACTTAAATTCTAGATAACATTTATATATGACATTGTAACACATCCACTACAATCATGACAATAGTACTCTGACTACTATTTTTCTAAGGTTAAGTAATGTGAATGACAAGAATTGTAAATCCAATGAATACTTGAATTGTTTGATCATGATCTTTACTTTGCAAAGAATGTAAAAGGCCGACATGAGAAATTAACAAGTACTTTAGTAATGAGAGAAAGTCATAATATCAATTTTGACAAAATTATTAATGTCTTAAGTTATATAGTTTTCTTAAAATTAAAGCATGAAACAAAAAATTGATGGCCATTTAAAAAGTACCATACATATAACATCAGTAAGGAAATAGAGAAATGTCGTTAATTGTGAAGTAGTTAGTAACAGATACACTATGATTGATAGAATCAATCCATGATGTCAAATACTCTTTATATGCATTGATTATAAAGTAAAAAACCTAATAAGGAATAGTCTCTTTAGCCCATAATTCATATTTCAGTGCTACTCAAGCAATTAACATAATTAATAGAGCTACATATAGGCTTGGAAAACATATTTTACTCACCCCCTATATATGAAAAATGTTCAATTGAGATGAGAATGGATGATCACGACTTCTACGAGTTGGACATTAAGGCCTATTGTCGTTGCCATTCATCTTGAACATATACAACAAACACAGATTTAGAAACTATAATAGATTAACAAGTATCTCATACCTTGCCAAGTCCAACATGTTATTTAGACGACGAAGCAAAGATTGCAAATTGCTCGTTATTTAGATAATCATTACAGATGACTATATAGTCAACAACCACTACAGCTAGAGGTGTGAGCAACTTATGACTGTCGTGTAAAGAAATGAAAGATTCGTTTCACTGTAGTAGTAAAAAAGTACAAGGAAAGCATATTGTGAGATTTACAACCTAATCATCAATTCTTGTGGATAATAATTGCAATAAAAAATTAAGAAATGTCCGCCAAACCAAACTAAAGAAAAAGGCATTCATTTAGAAGCAAGTTAAACTTAAAGAGCCAAAATTCAAATTCACATACTCCATAGTTAGGGGGCGAAACCAAACTTTAAGGGCTAAGGGGCCAACCTTTACATGTATTTTTAAAATTCAAAAGATATACTTATATATGAAATAATCAAAGCAAAATTTTATGTAATTAGCATACAATTATATGAAATTTTTCGATGACAACCTTTATCTTAGTCGATCTTTCTTCCACTTTTAATTTGTTGACTTCTCAATATTTCTCTCAATGGTTCTCTCTTTAAAATCCTAGTCTTTTTTTCGGTGAATTAAAACATAGTCTTTCGTTATTAAATTTATCTTTTTTCTTTACGTATTGTCAATAAGGCAATAGAGTACTGAATAGAGCCTAATGAAAACACTTAAAGGCATAATAGTTAGTATTAAAATAAAAATAATGCATGTATTTTTCTAAAAAAGAATAAAGTGTGTTTTACATATGCTATATATTAATCTCAAACTTACTTATTTACTATCAAACCAACAAAGTAATAACTAATGTAATCACAACTTATTTATGTGACCTATCAATTCAGGTAATTAGAAAAAAAAAAAAAAAAGGAAGTTACCGCAAGCAACTACTAACATGATCAATAGCACGCAACTTTTTTGATGATCACTTAAGTTGAAAAATATTGATGATTTACTGCATACCGAGGAAGGTACGTTGCCCATCAAAACAACATCTAAATTATCTCATATTTACAGCATCATAGAAAGTATAGTTTGAAAGGAAAGTAGCTTTTAAATAAATAGAAAGGAGATGTACTTGAAAGAGAGTGTCAGCCTTGCAGTGGTCATGGAAGAACAAATTGAGTCATAGAAGTGTATATCATATTATAACAAAAAGGTAAGTGAAAGGCCGACATTTAAATCAAGGAAGAAATCTTACATGAACAGAGTTGAAATGGTCCAAGAGAGATTCTTTAGGTCTCCAACAACCCCTTCAATAAGGGAGTAAAAAATATTATAAATTATTAAACCTGGTAAAAAGAAGATGGAGCAACCAATTATCATCAGGGGAGAGAGAGACTTGACCGAGCAACCAACAACCGTAATAGGGATTAACAAGAGGAAAAGCTCGAGCTACGAATGTGGAAATTAAAAACAAAAAACAAAAAAATGGATCTTGTGGGGCATTTCATCAAACAACAACAGAGCACTCTTAAACTATCAAATTATCAATACAAACTCATCTCAATGCAATCAAACTAATTATCCCAGGGGCATCTCAAACCAATATTCTCATAGGCATTTCATCAAACAGCTTCAGAGCTCTCTTAAATTATCAGTACAAAGCCATCTCAATTAATCAAAATAATCATCTAATTGGCATTTCATCAAACACCTCAAAAAATTAACCCTGGACAATATAGAATAGATGAAGACATACAAACTACTTATAATCCTTAAAATTAAAATACAAAAGTAGGTATTTTGCCTACAATTAAATTGGGGACTGGGTTCATCGATTGGTCGGGAATTGGCGGCGGGGGAAGGTCTGTAGTTGATGGGGGCGAACGAGTGGATGGGATCAATAAACGGCCGTGAGAGGCCATGATCTGGACATCAAATGGGTTGTTAGCGAGTACCCAATTTGGGTTTCAGATTCACACGCATCACAACATCAATTCGATGACAAAATCAGTAAAAAGCATTGAAATTGAAACGAATAGCTCGCTCGAAGAAAGGAGATGAAGAGAACACAAGAAGAAATGAGAGCAATAGAGTTACGACTCAAAATTTGGGAATTCGCTCTTTTATATATTTGTTAGATATATAATAACAAGCGAGTTTGTTTTTTTTTTTTTTTTTGAAAACAACAAGCGAGTTTACTTCATTAGTTTACGCCATCGCCGCGATTCAACGATCCCTGCTAGGTTTTGACAGAAATAGTCGAAAAGGTTTAAACTTTACAAATGAAATCGCATTTGAACCACAAAAGACACATACCCACAAACCCTAAACCGCCAAAAAGCTTAATTACATTCAAAACAACAAGAATACTAAGAGATTGAATGCAATTGCAAATACAGGGTTTCAGCTCAGAAAGCAAGAGAAGGACATACCAGTTGAAGAAGAAATCGAAACCCTAGATGTGTAGTGTTGAGAGCTCGAATCGAATGGAGTTGGAGAGAGAGAGAGAGAGAATGTCTGAAATTAGGGCATGAGCATGTGATGATGCACACAGATCAAAGCTTTTTTTATATAAACCAACCAGCGAACCAGCCCGCCGTACAAGAGGGATATAGAGAGAGAGAGAGAGAGAGAGAGTGAGTGTGTGTGTAATAGGAGACTTTTATTTTATTTTGAGGGCCTCTAAGGGCACCCCACCTTTTCATGAAGGCACCCAACTTATTTGTAAAATAAGTTGCATGGATTGTAGCCGTTTCATTGGAATTCGTGAATATTAGCTAACGTTCTCTGGGATTTACTCACTTGGGATTTGTCATTATTTTTGGTGACAAATAGCAGATTCTGCGACGAGCCGAGGCTATGGCGTCTTAGGCGACTACGTCTAAGTTAGGTGAGCAATCACTTTTTGCGTAAGTGGTTGTATGTATCTATTTACTATTTTATGAAATTTTTGGGAATGACTTGTACACCTGATATATATATATATATATATGCTCACCTTTTGTATTTTTGTTGCTCTTGATACACATGGTATCAAATGTCGGGTTTCCACACTATAGGGTCAATCATACCATGCAAACTTTTTGTTTCTAGCGTGTTTGCATGCTTCAAAGACTTCCGCTTAAATGTTAATTTATAATAATTTGATAAATCGTGAACAACTTAACTTAGTCAATTTAATGTGAATATCCATAAAACTTTTCATAAATACTAAGCTAAGGCGAATATGGTATGTATAAAGGTGTAGGTCGCAGGAAGTCAAAATTAAGTGTGCGGTGATGTGGCATGCTTGGTGACGTGTCTGGCGACGTGGCGGTACGTGGTTTGCCTTGGAGTTTGGGCCGTCACACTTGCGCAGTTTGAGGCTTTCGTGCAGAGTCAATTGGGAATGCACATGGACTCTAGTGCGAACACCTCTCAGGCACCACCACCTTAAGAACATTATCAGTAGGTTAGGATGGATCCGACTTGTTCACCACAGTAGCAGCACGACAATGACGATAGAGACAACCCGGATTGGGTGGATGAGGAGCACCTTGGTGACGAAAGTTAGGTATTTTATTTGATTTTGTACAGCTTTTGGGTATGTTAACAAATTTGAAACAACATTTTGTATATATTAAAATTTAATTCTCTTTTTTTGTTTAATGAAGTATATAATATTTGATATTTTTCTGTAAATGAAATGTCTTGAAATTTGGTTTTGGAGGATGTTATAGCACCCCAAGGAGTCGTTTGAATGGGGTGCAGGGCGTTGGAGAAGGTCAATGGTAGGTTTTGTTGCTTAGAAGAATTGTGCTAGAACAAATTGTTAATTAAAAAAATTCTTGACCGACAAACATAATAGCAACGGATTAACAATGGAATGCATGCGTTTCTAAATTAGAAATGAAATTGAAACAAGTAGTACATGTTCTGGGTTGATAAGATGAATTACGTTTCTATTTCATTGCTAATTAGCAACATAATTCATCTCATAAACGATTTTGTTAGTATTATATTCATCTCTAATCCGTTTTTGTTCCGTCTCTAAATAGAACGAAAATAAATTTTCGTTGTTAAATATTTAGCAACGACGATTTTACAAACGAAATTGATTTCGTTGCTTATTCGTTTCTGATAGTATTTTCATTGGTATTCCATTGCTAATCCGTTCATATTCTTTTGTTATTCCATTTCTAATCCGTTGCTAAATCTCTATTTTTTGTAGTGCTATTTATTCTTGGTTCGACTAATTTCATTAAATGTGATTGAATGCTCCAACTCCGTAACATTAAAAACTCAAGGGAATATAATATAGCTAACCCAAATTAAACTCATGACATATGTCAAAGTTGCGGTGCTCTTTTCTCTTTTACTATTATTACTTTAATCATTATTGAAATGATTTTTCTTAAGGAATATTTTTTTCAATCTTTCTTTACTTAGTTTCAACTAATCTTACAAAAGTCAGTCAAACATCTCCGTTATACCGATATTGTCCCTAACTTTACTAACTTCAACTCATAAGTGTCGAGTTTTATCAAAAGGACTTACTACTAATTAAAGAGAGATTCACACTAATATAATTATGTATGAAGTTTCACTTAACTGAAGGGACTATTATTGCGATCTGCGCATGTGCAAGCGCGAGCCCGTAGATCTCCGCCAATACTGATATTTCACTTACTTGATGTGAGACTATTATTTCGATCCACACATGTGACGACCCATTCTCCACATAAGGGCACCGCCCGGCTTAATCCCTTAATTAAGCCATAATCTCTCCTATAAGACCTAACAAGGAATTAGTTAGCCTTATTTAAACATCTAAACACTTGTCAATTATGATACCACATACAGTTAATTAGATAGTTATAATTACCAACATATGGTTGTCTATAAATCAAAGTTATTTTTAAATTTTCTTATCTAACCAATTATTCAGAGGAAGTCTTCTTAAGTTACTAGTGGACATAAAGCCTAACCTATTGTGGAAAAACCAGGAATTAGAGATCACATGCATATATAAACAAAAGTGGTGATATATACAACATGTGTCTGGTCAGATGTTCATATCACTCAACCCAAAAGTAAAATATCATGTATGTAAAAAATGTAATACAAAAGAATGCAAAACGTACAAAAATTTGTCGTAACAGTTCTTCACTGGCTCAGAGGTAGTCACTAATCTTCTTTTTGTCTGGTTTGCTACTCGGTGATCTGCACCCACCGTCACAAACTAGACGGTGAGTAAATGAAATTACTTAAGTAATATTGATAGACATTGATCCACATTCCCAAACGGGCAACAAATATCAAATAGCATAATTTAAATAGAAACATCATGCAAAGAGATACTTGAGTAAAACAAATATGAAACTGACTCAAGGCTAAGTAGTAATGAATTAGGGTTGGTCGGTCGTGATCTTCCTCACATCAGCCTTTCAACTACAATTTGAGCTCTGATCTATAGAATTCATTACAACTTGAGCTCTATATCATAATGTCAAAAGTCGTACTTACGATTATGCCTTTTCTATTCCAAGTGAATTAGTCTTCACCGGAATGTGTACTTGCTAACATACCCGAGTTTTAAAACTCGTCATGTTCACCCAAGCTATTCTTGCGCCAACAAACCCCGAGGTTCGGTTACCCCGTTCGAGGCACGTTACCCAATGCGTCATGCAAGGTAGTTGATAGATTTCTTAACATCCCGAAAAGTCTAGTGACCCTGTATGAAAGCTGAATTTCTATCATCAAATGACCTTAACCACAAGAACCACTTGCATATTAAAAAATGACACGGTATTGAAATCCAAGAGATGTCACAACATACTAATGCACAAAGGATTAGAGTTAATAGAAACAAACTAACCTAATAGCATGCTATATCACTGACTTCCACACACAACAATCAACATGACAAAGTATAGGAATTGGAATCAATGATATACACAACAGAGTATACTATGAAAAACATCATAAAATGAGAACTGAACAAGTCATAGCATATGGATTTCAAAGGCAATTCAGTTCGAATAATTGAGAATCAACAAATAAATGGAATGAAATGTAAATAAATATTTCAATCAGTTTACTTACATACACAACGCTTCCTAAGCTATCCGGCTTCTCGTTGAGTCGATGTACGCACCCAATGCCCCGTAATAACTCATTTATGGTCCTAATATTTGACAATTTATCAATTTAGTTTCAAGTTTAATTATTTAAAATTCCTAAATTGGTCGAAATTAGCCGAAATCGAATTCGAGACCAATTTGCTGATTTCGCGTTTTTCGATGTAAAAACCATGTAAAAGTCACGTCCGAAATTTCAATATTTTATTTTTTATAAAAGTTTATCAATTTCTATTTATTTTATCGAAATATAATTTTTCGAATCTTTTCCCAATTTTTTGGACTTTTCCTGAATTTTTTTCTATTTTCTGGCATTTATTTATTAAAAATCAGTTTAATTTAATTAAATAATTAAAAATATATATATATATATATATTGAGGTGGATCCGGGTTAACCCAACCCGGTCAACCGGAACCCGGTCGATCTGACCAGCTCCCCATCGGGCAGGGTCGGCTCGACCCGGCCCACCCAGGCTCGAGTAGGCCCGACCTGACGCATATATTGTAGCCCGACCCGGGCTAACCATTTTCTTCTTCACCAGAGCATTCATGCTCTGGTTTTGGATTTTTTTTTGCAATTTTACTGGGGTTGAGCGTCCATCCCCAACCCCAAGTTGGATTCGTGCGGGGAGACGACTTCCCTGCCGTCCCTAATGTCGAGCAACAACAACAACAACCGCCGACTCAACAACAACAATCAACAACGACAACAAGAAGACCAACAAAATCGAATTCAACAACAACGAATATCAATTCATCTTGTTTCGAGTTCCTCGAGCTCTCCGTTTCTCACTCTCCCGGTCTTTCTCTCTTTCTCTCTCTCCATTTTTTTTTTTTTCTTCTTCTTCCTTCCCGATTTTTCTTCTCCTTTGTGCGTTTTTTTTTTTATTTTGAGATATCAAAATAGGATAAATTTTTTATTTTGGGGTGTAATTGACCCTATATATATATATTGTAAATTGAGTTATACATACACCACAAGTCATACAACACATCACAAACAACATAGACAGTACATGGAAGAGTTGATTTACATTAGAGAGGATTACAAGTTACATGACAATACATGGATAAGTGATTATACATTGGAGTTGAATACAAGTTATATAGAGTGTACAAGTTACATCAAATGTAGAAGTCATGCTTGATGTTACAATTCAATGTGAGAGTCATGCTTGACAATGTGATCATTCATAAGCTTGGTTAAAGTGTCATCCAATTTACACACTCCCTTTGGTCGACACTTGCTGAGAGAATATGCCTCGTCAAAACCTGTATTAGAAAAATCATTTGGGAAAAAATCTAGTACAGGAAAAAGAGTATAATGTTCTCGTCAATCTTGATTTGTAGTATAATATTATTGATTGCCTCATTAAACACCTAGCTAGAAAAACCCAGTGGGACAAAATCAAAGCTAAGGAAAAGAGTGCAACACATTGATACACTTTGATAGAATATATATGCCTCATTAAAACTTTTACTAGAAAAACCTTGTGGGAAAAAAATATAGTATAGGAAAAAAAGTACATTGCTCTCATAAATTTTTTTTATAAGGAGTATAATAATGTTAGGATTGCCTCTTTAAAAACCTTGTTAGGCAAATCCAATGGGATCAAACCAATAACAAAAGTAAAATAGTGCAATACACTAATCAACCTTGATAAAGAGTTTTAATATTGCTAGAATTGCTTCATTAAAGTCCTTTGCAAAGAAAACTCAGTGGGATAAAACCGTAGCAAAGAGAAAAAAAGTGCAATACACTAACCAATAACTCATTTTGATTCTCCCCCTCATGTTCACATGGGTGAGACATTTTGTGCATTTTGTTGCACATGGACATCGTTTTCTATATGAACCATTTAATGTGAAGCATATTGTGACGACCACAAATTTTTCACAAATTGGGCACCGCCCGGCCTAAGCCCATGTGGACCCCCGAGCCAGTCTCGTAAGGTCAACGCGGACCTAGTCAGCCTTTCAATCTTTCATTATACGTAAATTCAAAATTTTTAAGTTGAGTTATAAGTATTTGTCAAGTTTTACAAATTTAGCGGAAGCAATTACTTCAAATAAATACCTCGACAAGAATGTAAAAAGTTAGGCAGCCTAATTGTGGAACCCAGTAAATATGTTATCATCCAGAGGAGAGTAAATACAAGATCTACAAAAATTCACCTAACTATGGAGCTTCTCATCTGCTGCTTGTCTGTGGCTCTGCATACTCAGTCAAACATAAGAATGACGAGCAAAGGTAAGTAAAATCTAGTAGGACATATATACAACATTTCGCAATAACCAAACAGTAGAATTCATGCAAGTAAAAAAAAATTGAACAGAGAATGCATGAATATACGCTTTAAACAATTCAATCAACAAATCAATCGATAAGCGAGAGTCCGGAATACAAACAAAATAAACAACAAGGAGTCCCGACCAAAAGGTCGTTGAGTCGCCGCAAAGGCCGGCAGACTCGGGTTTAGGACGAGACACCTGCCTCCCAGCTCTAACACTCTCATATCGCAGATAACAGCAATCATGAATCACTTGCCAATGGACCACTCACCCAACAAAAATTTCAAATGGTAGTTATCAAAGCAATGAACAACAAAACTCAAAGAGTAAACTGAGCAACTACAATATTCACAAAACATTGAACAATAGCCAATGGAGTGAAATAAAATATTGTATAAGTCCCTAACTGGTTTACTTACCTCGAGAAATCGCGAACCTCAAAACCTCGCTCGAGTCTCGATTTGTGCCCCGACACCCGACTCTAAATCCTTGGTGTCCATTTAGACATTTTAGGTCTCATTTATTAAAATCATTTACATCACAACAAAATTTGGTGAAATAAATCTCACCTCCATCGCGTCGTCGCGATTTCGTTGAAATCGCGCATCCGACCGATCGACAACGCGCCACCGCGCAGAACCGCTCGCCGGTTGGCCGTCGTCCCCACCGTGTTGCTTCGCATCGCCGCGCTCGCGCGCCATCGCTGCCGAGCTTTGCCTCACCGTCGCGCAGTTGTTGGGACGCCACTACTGCCTACGCTGCCGTGCTCTCGCCACCGCTCGCCGAGCGCTACCGTGCGCTGCCGGCTGATGCTGTCGGTCGCCTCCGCGAGCTCGGAGTCTTCTTCGCCGGGGAGTTCCGCCGCTGGCCTCTTCCCCACCGTCGCGTCCCTCTCTCTCTGCTTCTCTCCTCACCTCACGATCTCTTTTTTTTTCTTTATTTTATATATATATATATATATATATATATGTATATGTATATATTATACATTTTCTTTTTGATTTCAAATCAAAAGTATCCTCGACATTCGTGCAACACGAATCTCGAGGCAAACTCAACAACCGAGCAGTGCGCATCTCGAGGTACCAACTCGCCTCATTTCACAATCTCAATACTCACGCTACACGCATCACGAGGCATACCGAATGTATATTTTAAAGGCCTAACCACATATATAAACAAAAAAAATCACTATCTCGGGTAGTCACCCCACAAACTAGACGGTGAGTGTCGACACGCGACTCGAGGCGCATTCACGTTCGTGTTTCGGTTCCCCAAATTCTCCGCGTATACGTTTCTCAACAACTAGCATCTCCAAGAACCACTTTCATATTCAAAAACGACGCAAGTATTGGAACTCGGATTCGGACATACGTATTTCGACAAGTGGATCTCACAAACGCAGTATGCTATGAACATCATAAAATGAGCAATTTGAACAAGTCATAGCATATGGATTTCAAAGGCAATCAGTTCGAATAACGAGAAAAATTAAATAAATGGAATGAAATGTAAATGACACAAGTCGTAATAGCTCCTCTAGGATCCTAACAGTTGAAAATGTATCCATTTAAGTTCCAATTTAATGATTTAACATCTCTAAATTGGTCGACATCGATCAAAATTGAGTTTGAGACCAATTTGCCGATTTCATGTTTTTCGAGGTAAAACCCCGGTATAACGCCTCGATCGACTCCCAAATTCTTCATTTTTTTATAGGAATATTAGTTTTAATTTGGGTCACACATACATTTTTTCCTATTTTTCTGTAATTTTTCTAAATTTTTACATATTTTTTTTATCTATTTTTAGGAATTTATTATATATTAAAAAGCAAGTCTCAGGTCGACCCGACCCGGTCCATTGGACTCGGGTCGGTTTGACAATGGTGTTTGTCGGTCCGATGAATGGGTGACCCAGATCCCCTCTTCTTTCCTCGCAGAGTCGCGGGTTCTGCATATTTTTTTTTTTTTTTTTTCTTTGTGAGGTGTTGGGGTTGGCTCCCAACCCCAACCTCCAACTAATGGAAAGGAGATTCCCTTGCCATTTCCCCCATTTCACTCTGGTCGGCCATGGAGGTTCGGCCTCCATGGCCACCTCGCCGAAAGTAACAACAACAACAGCAATAACACAACAACAACCGAAATCAACAACTCACCTCACTTCGAGTTCGGTCAATCTCTTTCTTTCTTCCTGTCTCTCTCTCCCGGTCCCATTTCTTCTTCTCGCTCTTCTTTCTTTCCTTCTCTTCTCTGCGTTTCTCTCTCTCTCTCTGCGTTTTTGTTTTTTTTTGTTTTTTTTTTTGAATGAGATAAAGATGGTTGACCAACTTGATGTATATATATATGGATTGGTAGATGTGGCCATTTATGGCCCACATATTTATTTTTATTTTTTATAAAATGAATTTCAACTAATTATACTTACCCCACGAGCCGCTACCTCGGCCCACGTCGGAACGGACTCGAGGGGCATCCCCGCTCGTCTCGACAAGCATACCCGTAAATGACTTAGTAGTCTACACATATACAATACACTAGGCAAACAACACAACAAATATAACATTTACCTCGGCCACCGTGTCATGGTAGTGACACGTATCGCACTGCGGGTCCCACGTCACGGGTCATTGTGTCCTAATTAACGAATTAAACAAGACAAAGAACAACAAAGAACACACCATCTGTCTCCTCACATCAATATATGTCAGGGCAACATCCTCGCAACATATATTGAAATACAAACAAATACAAATGAATATTTTAATTTCATGATCCACCGTCACTAACATACATATATCTAATGTATGCCCGCGAGAAATGTAAATCAGTCTCACTCCTCGAGTGAGTTTCATCCCAACTCGTACCCTCTATCAAGTTTCGATGGATAGTAGTCGGACCTGACGTGGCAGTAACATGAATTTGTTTCTGGTTGTCCACACACCCATACAGGTACGTTGAAATCCGCTCCAACTGGAACATGTCCATATTCTTGCCCCTGTGCATGACTAGATCGATGTCTCTGTTTGTGCACTCGACTGGATCTATAACCCCGTCTCTGGCCACTGCCTCTGCCATCAACCTTCTGATGGTACTTATGCTAAGGATCTGACGGTGCTAGCTGCTGTAATACACTAGCGTAACTCTGCGCTGGATCACCTAACACTGGTGCCATATACGCCGCATAGGGTGGAAACGCAATACGTTATGAGGTTGTTCTCTTTGTCACGACCGTCTAACTTTCTTTTTCCTCCGATCATCTCCAGACCCTCGTACCGACTATAACGATGCCAATAACGCGACTGGTACTCCGATGCGTGTGCTCTCAAAGCTCTCGCCAGCCATAGCCTTCGCTTAAAGCCTCTTGTACTGTGCTCGGAGTCGTCGTCAACCAACATAACCAATAAAGTTCAGGAAACCGTGTACGATGTAGTACGTTTGGTCGGTGTCCATCTCAGCCGCACCCCCACCATACCTCATCACGCGCATATACATATCCATGTACTACAACTGACTCCCTGGTCTCTGTCAAATGGTCTGAAACTTATTACTATTCGAGTACGGACTATTCCCCATCGACACGTCCGTAGTACGCCACCAGACATCGACCTCGTCGACCAATGGAGTTGATTATATACTCGGTTGCATTTACGCCGATACGGCCCGTACATCCTATATCTTTAAGGTTAGCACCCCCCAACTTTTCCTCATATTGCCTCTAAAACTCGCGAGCCTACCTCGCCTTAACCGACACTTCACATCACAACAAAATTTGGTGAAATAAATCTCACCTTCATCGCGTCGTCGCGATTTTGTCGAAATCGCGCATCCGATCGGTCAACAACGCGCCACCGCGCTGTCGGTGTCGTTGCCCTGTCGTCGGCCGCCGCTTGCCGGCTGCGTCGACCACCACCGCGACAGATGCCGACCGCCGTCCCAACCATGTTGCGTCGCATCGCCGCGCTCATGCGCCATCATCGCCGCAGACCGCCCCGTTCGCACCGCAGAGCCGCCGATCGCCACCGTCGGAGTCGCTGGTGCCGCCGCCTTACACCCCGCCATCGCGCTGGTTGATGCCACCGCTTCGCTGCACGTGCCGCTGAAGCCGCGAAGCTTCGCCTCACCGTCGCGTAGTTGTTGGGACGCCATCACTGCGCCGCATTGCGTCCGGCCGGTCGCCTCCACGAGCTCCGGCTGCCGCTGCGCCGGGAGTTCCGTCGCAGCCTCTTCCCCATCGTCACGTCCCCCTCTCTCTCTCTGCTTCTCTCTTTACCTCACGATTTTTTTTATCTTATCCTTTTTTTTTTTTATATATATATATATATATATATATATATATATATATATATATATATATATATATATATATTATACACATTTTCTTTTTGATTTCAAATCAAAAGTGTCCTCGACATTCATGCAACACGAATCTCGAGGTAAACTCAACAACCGAGCAGTGCGCATCTCGAGGCACCAACCCGCCTCATTTCAAAATTCAATACTCACGCTACACGCATCACAAGGCATACCCAATATACATTTTAAACCCACATAAAATCATTATCTCGGTCTCAGGTCGGCACGCGACTCGAGGCGCATTCTCGTTCGTGTTTCGGCTCCCCGAATTCTCCGCGTATACGTTTCTCAACAATTAGCATCTCCACTCGAGATTCGGACATACGCATTTCGACAAATGGATCCACGAACGATTTTGACCTGATACGTGACACAAGTCAAATTTTTAGGCCGTTACACATATGATTGTCACTCCTTTGTATATAGTACTTGCATCAAGTAATTGATTCATAACTTTGTTTCTTGTAATGGCCCGCTCTAATTAATCACAATTAACTGACAAATTATAGGTTAAAACCCTAAGCTCAGACCTACGGGGACGCCGCGGATAGGTAAAGGCACGCCGACTAGGTAAATAGTGATTTTGTGTGATTCTTTGCCTATTTGTGATGTTGTATATCAAGTTATTTACCTATCATCGCGTATGTGTATTTATATCATTGAATCGAGCGAGATAGTGTAACGGGTGTTCGCATCGAAAAACGTGTCAAGACGGGTACTGAGGAGTGAATTGTAGGTACACTAGGTCGGGAAAACTAAAATACACAAAATTAATAAAAAAAGATAAGATTTGATCAAGTCAACTAACTTATCCCTATTACACTCCACCTCATTCCATCATCATTTTCTCCTCTCTCTCACGTCACTCCCTTACATTACACACTGCACACACTGTCACACAAAATAGGAGGCCGAGAGGAAGAAGAAGGAAAGGAGAGGAGGAGGAGAATGAGGAATGCACCGGGAAGGAGAAGAGGAAGTGGAGACGTCAACTGTCGAGGTAATTCGTTGCTTTTGTTGTGGTTGCGGTGTCGACAATGGTGGCCACGAAAGGGTTCAACCATGGAGGCCGAACCAGGTCGAGGTGGAGATGACAGGGGTGTCTCCCCTGCCATCGAGTCCAACGAGGTTGGGGACGTGCGTCCCGGGAAGAAAAGAAAAAAAAAGAAAAAAAAAAAAACAACCTGGAGAAGAAGATGGCGTGCGTGCAGCCTCTGGACTGATTGGGCCGGTCAGGGCCCAACCGGACCCGACTCGATCCAGGGACCCACCCATATATTAAATAATATAATATTAAAATTTTAATTTAAAAATAGTTTTAAATTAAATAAATTACAAAAAAATAAGAAAAATAGGTGGAAAATTATGGGAAAAACCCAGAAAATCAAGAAAAATATTGAAAATGTTTTAATTGGACACCAAAAATTTAGGAGACCATAGTCGGGTGTCGGGTACGTATCTTGAGGCGAGTGCGGGACATTTCGAAGGCGTTTTGCGGTTCGTTTGAGGTAAGTAATCCCACGAGAAAATTAGTTAAAATTCAATTTATGCACTTGCTTTATTTTGCATTCTAAATTATTTCATTGTGTTTTCCATTGATGTTCATCTACTCACATGTGTGTATGTGTGTTTGTCGACGGGGTCGGCATGGCACGGACTCACACCCCGGGGCTAGCTACCCCGCGTTGTTCGAGTAATTGGCCATGATAGGGCTACGCGGTGACTATTCTCTGCGAAACCCGTAGGTTGAGAGATGTTTGACGAAGACCTAAGTCTACGTCAATGGTTCCTCTCAAGAGATGTTTGGACGGAGTTTTCCGTTCAATGGTTCCTCTCATTCGATCGTGAGATGTTTGGCGAGGTGGTCGTCAATGGTTCCTCTCGGTTTAACTACGAAGATTCCCGGATGTCGACCAAGGGTCTCTGTCACGCTACACTCGGTCCAAATTTGACTTCTTAGCGACTTATTTTCATGTGATTATTTTATTTTTGTCATTTATTTAAATTGCATGAATTGTAGTCGTTTTATTGAAATTCGTGAATATTAGCTAACGTTCTTTGGGATTTACTCACTTGGGATTTGTCATTGTTTTTGGTGACAAATCGCAGATCCTGCGACGAGTCGAGATAAGGGAGTCTTTGGCGACTACGTCTAAGTAGGGAGAGGCCGCCACTTTTTGCGTAGGTAGTTGTATGTATATATTAACTACTTTATGATATTTTGGGAGGACTTGTATACCCGATACATGTATATGCTCACCTTTTGTACTTTTGTCGCTTTTGATATAAATGATATCTAATGCTGGATTTCCACACTGTAGGGTTGTTCATAAAAATGCAAACTTTTCACTTTTACAATATATGCATGCCTTAAGACTTCCGCATCAATGTATGATTTATATTAAATTACTAAATCATGAATAACTTAATAATTCATAAAATATTCATAATTACTAAGTTAAAGGCGAATAAGTTATGTACAAAGGTTCAGGTCGAGGATAGTCAAAATAAGTGTGCGGTGACGTGACATGCTTGGTGACGTGTCTGGCGACATGACGGTACCCGATTTGCCTTGAAATTTGAGGCCGTCATATTACTACTGAATGATCCTTTGAACTTCGAGTTCATATTAATTTATACGTAGATCATAATACAACAAATTTAATGCGATTTGATGTGTTTCAAGCAATTTCACGTCATTCCTTTTGAATTGACTTATATCTCCCCCTAATGGTGGGAAAACTGCTTCATCAAAGTGACAATTAGCAAAACTTGCTATAAATAATTTTCCAATTAGGGATTCGATGCATCTTATAATATGATTAATTGAGAGTAAATCAATATACGTCTCTTATTGATTTGCCTTGAGATAATCTCCAGCTGAAAAAAAATTCAGTTCGATAAAGGATGTCCGTGCGAATTTATGATATTTTCGCATTATTGATGATTATGGATAATCAAATAGATCTTTTCACATTATGAATGTCATTTGATTTATGACGACTTATATATTCCAGAAGTTAAAGCTGAGAATATTATACTCAGATTAAATCATAAAGATAAATTTTCTACTATTCTGAGTAGACTTCTTTTAAACAAGACATTAACAATAAAATTGTTGTATTAGATATTGCATGAACATTAGTCTCCGTTAAGTTCGAATTCGAGAAATATTCACTTTTATATTATAATGTACATGCATGTAGCACGACACATAAGACATAAACTCATCGCCGATATTTATGTCACGTTTTAAACACATCTCGATGTGCCTGTTTTATCGAGCCATTTTCAATGATAAAATTTATAATATTTTGCATTTGATTTTGAAGGTATGGTAAAAGTCACAAAAATATTCGGGTATATATATATATATGACAATATTTAGGCAAAATAGTCTTTCATATATGACCAAAAAATGTCACAATTATGAGCGCTCATTGTCAATAATTATTTGTCCTTTGTAGTGGTGCACTACTTTTGTTCCAATTTTTTGTGAAATTGTCAATACGACATTTACCTGATATCTTCACCTTTTCCACGTCCATAAATTTATTATTGCGATCATGATCATTATATGCAACATATGCTTCTAAATTTGAAGTCGAACTAATTGGACGGGAGCCATATTATATTTATAATATCTCATTATTTTACTCAGCTACAATGAGACAAGAAATCAATCCTTAATATTTATTGGATTGATGTGCGCACTCGATATTTGTTGCAGCAATAAATCGAGGCGGGCCACGTGACCTTATTTTTATTGTCTCATCAGTCATATTTCCACATAGCCTCAACATAGAGGTAATTAAATTTGTGAAATTATAATTAATATTTAACTGATTAAATTTTGTAGCATGAGACTCAACCGCTCATTTTAAGCTTTTGGAGCATTACCCTTTTGGTATGTATATATATAACTCCATAAGGTGAAAATATATATAAAGTGAAATATTCACTTTTCAAATCTCTAAAGAGAAATTGGCGAATGATTACGTGTAACACACAATTTTGCATATATGCTTTATTCACAAATTGTAGTATCTAATTGTCATGACAAGTAATTCTTGTAGGTAATATAATAAGGCAATAAGTTCTACTATGGTTGAATAATATTTTGAAAATAAATTTAATATAAAATAGTTTTCTCTTCTTTTTTTTATGTAAAACCATAACATATGATTAAATATATGTTCACAATTTGATTCATTAATAAACAAAATATACTATTCGTATGAGTTGTTGGGACAACCTCTAGGTTGGGTGGTGAGACATAGTCTACTTAATACTATACCTCCTCGAACGAGATAATCCGTCTCCCTTTCAATGTTTAGCTTTACCGGGGACAAGGCTTACCCACTATCAACTCAAACTTATAGCATTATTTGTATTATAAAATCAAGAATAGAACAATAACTAATCGTTTGTAGTTTTAAGAGAAAAACTATATGTCACACATTGACTTTTGATTTCTGATGTAAAAGATCGTACAAGACGCAACTACATAGCATATTTTCGTAGTCGATGACGTTACAATGTATAATGTATGAATAAAGTACATTTACATAATTAAATATGCATGTAACAAAAAGAAATTAACAATGACAACATGGAAATAAGTTAAACTTATTTAAATTAATAAAAATTATACATTCTTAGCTTTATATATTTGAAAAGCTTCTTGATCTTCAATACCTCCTCTTGTAGAGCAACTTCGTGCTGATCACGTGTTGTAAATTGAGTTGGAACTTGCTAAGAACTAGATAAGGAAAATATAAGATTAATAATTTCTACTACTACAAACTACTACTACAAAGGAGAAGAGAAGAAATGAGATAGTTGAAATGATAAATTTTCATTCAACTTGGTGTGTGTATTACAATGGAGTTGACATTTTTTATATAGGCCAGCTGGTGATGATGATAATTGTACTTATACAATGTGTACAAGTTATACATATATACACCACAAGTCATACAACACATCACAAGCAACATAGACAATACATTGAAGAGTTGATGTACATTGGAGATGATTACAAGTTACATGACAATACACAGATAAGTGATTATACATTGGAGTTGAATACAAGTTATATAGAGTGTACAAGTTACATTAAATGTAGAAGTTATGATTTATGTTACAATTCAATGTGATAGTCAAGCTTGACAATGTGATCATTTATGAGCTTGGTTAAAAGGTCATCCAATTTACAACAATATATATATATGGTTTGAGTTGATGTGGCCACTTATGGACCACTAACTTCTAGCATTTTTTAATGCAATATATGTAACTAATTACACTTACCCCACGAGCTGCTGCCTCAGGCCCACGTCGACACGCAATATGAGACACGTCCCCGCTCGTCTCGGTATCTGCATACTCGTAAATTACTTAGTAGTCTACACATAAATAGTACACTAGGCAAACAACGCAACAAATATAACATATATCTCGGCCACATTGTCTCGGTAGTGATATGTATCTCGCTGCGGGTCCCACGTCACGGATCATTTTGTCATAATTAACGAATTAAACGTGTATTAATTAATGAGCCGTGACAACACATCTCCAACATGAAATTGCCAAATTAATCCAAAGCACCACCAACAAAATAAAACATGCAGACCAAATGTTGACGCCTTCAGCACACCTTTTTCAATAGTGAAGAAAGTAAAGTGTTTTTTATACCAACTCCGATATTGTTGGTATCTTTGGCTTTACTTCGATAACATTAATATAGAAAACGTAAAGATGAAACTTTGAGTATATATTAATGGAAAACTATCTTCTTTAAAACATGGTGTCGGACTTATGTTCGTGAGAAGTCAATATTAACAGCACAATGAGCACATGAATCTCAAAAACAGTTCATCAAAGAAGAGACGAAGAAACCATCCGTTGCGTAAAACCATTGGATCAATGGTGGGTCCGAGACACGTGGAGTTAGCGGAGGCAATTGCTGTGACGCTGCCACGTGCCCGTCTTCTAAAGCTATCGCATGTCCGCAGCCGGAGGCGGTGAAGCCGCCACGTCATCGGATTCCATGATCATTATTGGACTTGCATGAAAATGACGCGAAGATGTAGGTGCCGTGTCAAATGGAAAGGCTTCCATAGCCTCGAATGTCATGGTTTTTTTTTTTATTATTTTTAACAAGTGAGATCCGTGCTTCCGGCCTCTTCAAACCTTATATTTGGCCAAGTGATACATCTAGTTGAGTGATTGGTGCCAATGTCACATGCTCAAATTACTTTCTCAAGGTTCAAAATAAAAAGAGGGGTGAAAGGAGTCTAACTTTTACTTCAAGGAAAATGCTCCAACACAAATTCGTACCTATTAACGTCCCTTATTTTTATATCGACATAAGTATGTATACACTTTTCAATGTGATCCTTGGACAGCTTTAGCATAGATGCATGTATGTGGTCCCGCATATGTACCGATCTCAAACATTCCATGCGATTTTCGTCTCGAACACCGCAACCTCCACGTACATCCATTTGCATATTTCTTACAACGAACAATCCATACATCTGGTGTAGAATGAGTCACCACAAAGCGCCTGTGTTCTTTGATGCTATAAATTTTCACGGCATGTTGGATATCTACCTTACACATGAACCGCATGCCTTTCTCAAATTCAGATGCCTCATTCTATAAAGACCTAGAAGGGATCATTGCATGCTCATTGAGGGGTTGCATTGCCGCACTATTCAATTCCATAAATACAGCGGAAGGAACGACAAATTCACGTACACCCACCGGCGCACCATCAATTCCAGCCTCTTCATCGAAGAAATCATCGTTCCCAATTTCGTTCGAAAGTGGAGGACAAGATAAGGAGCCATCATCTCGCTATGACTCGATTTAACGCGTATCGAATCATGCCATCATCTACATGATGACCATCATCCCCTTCATCGTCTCTGTATCATCTTCGCTACTATCTTCACCGGTATCCCCATCACCGCCGCAATAGTCATCATCCTCGCTAGTATTCATATCATCACAGGAACGAGGATCCTCGTCCATTTCGGGATTTGCGGTCGTCACAAAGCGATGCACAATGGCTATGCTCAAAAATTGGTTGAGTGCTAGGTCCGGCTCCGAATGTAACTCTACATTGCAATTCGAACTATTGTATTGTTGCCTCTAACTACAAACGATATAAATCTCCATGCAATGTGGTGGTGGTAATTGTGACAAAAAGTCCCAAACATCTTTGAGACTCGACTCATCGTCTATTGGCAATGGGATGTAGTTGGTCGATCCACTTCCAATGTACGGATATCGATATGTCATGTGTAATTTCGTAAGTCATTGTCTATCCGCAATGAATTACGATATAACGCACCAGTTCATCGTACCCTAAACCAATCTTCGATCCGGTGAAAGGAGTCTAACTTTTACTTCAAGGAAAATGCTCCAACACAAATTCGTACCTATTAACGTCCCTTATTTTTATATCGACATAAGTATGTATACACTTCTCAATGTGCATCACAAGGGATGACAAACAAGTGTGTGCCCATGTTGGGGTACATTCACAAGGTCCCTATTTCAATTAGAGGTTTCAATTTTAAATCTAAATACAAATTTAACTTTAAAACGCTTATCTAAACATTTTTTTTATACGAAAAAAATCATATTGCTCTTCCATTCCTAGGACTCGAACCCTAACTTTTTACTCTAACATCTCATACCAAAACTAATGAATTATTCACTTGGTTCGTCTTAACTAAATATTATTGTTTTTAACATCTATGATATGTTCAAGTAAACCTAAAATAATAGAACATCCTACTCTCTAAAAAAAAAAAAAAAAAGTAAATTGCTTCACCAACAACGAGTTTTTTTCTTCTTCTTTTTTGTGCGTTCATGTTACCTTAATGGGGGCATAGTAATTAGTTTTGCATCCAACAAAAAAACCAAAGCAATAATGGTGGCCTAATTTTCATTAATCCTGTGCGTGACGACATTTGGTGGGACTAAATATCTCACTAGTGCCCATGGACCAAACTCCAAAGTGAGCAAACTTTAAAGTAGTTTGTCTAAGGTTATAAGTGACAAATTATCTGTCATTGTAATTTCAGTATATGAAATTCAAAAAAGTTAATGAAGAACATTAGACTTTTTCACATTGATGAGCGTCACTTGCTAAAAAGTAAGTTTGAAAACGTTCCAAGTTTGACTCGAGTTAAAGACACTTAACTTAAAAAAAAAAAAAAAAAAAAAAAAAAAAAAAAAAAAAAAAAAAAAAAGAGTTTCTCGTGGGAATTTGTGTCAACTCAAAAAAAAACTTTTATTGAGTTGAATTTAACACAAGCCCCTTCATAAGCAAATGCCAGTGACAGTATTAATGATAAGTACTTTGCCAAGTCTAGAGCTAGCGGATTGAGGGAGTAAAATTTGCTCTAGCATACTACTCTGCATCTTTTTCTTTCTTCAACGCAGCAAGGTACCAGCATGAAAGAACACAAAGGGCAAATTGAGACACAAATGGATGAGTAAGATTGTTTAATCTGCTGAAAAGAAAATGGCAGCAAAGCCTCCATACCATATATTACTTCATTTTTCATTTGAGATTAAAATACAAAATCTGAGGAGGGTAATAAATAAGAAACTCACTTTTTAGCTGGGAATGTCTTCGTTTTTCTGATAAGAAACTAGGAATGACTCCTTTGTAACCCCATAATTCAGCTGAGAAACATAGAAACCCTTTCAAGCTTAACTTATGGAAAATAATGCCATCATTTTGTGGCCATGAAAAAAAATTTGACCACCAAAAGAAATACACCAATACTCTTTGCTTAAACTTGAATTTCGTGTTAGTAAAGAAGTGCTAAGCCAGACGCTAAAGGTCCATGTTTGCGTCTGCTATGTAGAAATAATCTCCAATAATTGTCACATTTAGTAGCTAAAATCCATGATACAAGAGAACTGAATACTCCTGTTTCATCCTCAATTACTCTAAGAGTCTTGACAAAGTATAAGGAAGTTTAGATACTTATTAGTCATGCAATGTTTAAATTTTCGACTGTCTAAGATAAATGAATTAAGAATTTAAGATGGCCAACACATACAAATTCTCGAGAACAAACATTATATAATATTCAGTAAGGGTGCAAGAAATAAAAAGCTCAAAATTCACCTCAAAGAACTTACGTTGTCTAATCTCATGAGCTGCTTTACTGTTTCTGAAATCAGGGGCCCGCAACACCTTTCAAAAAACCAATATTTCAGGCACATGGCAATTGCCAAACAAATGCAAATATCACATGGACCATGTGAAAAATGAAAAGTATTTAAGGTGAGCATGAAACTTTAGAAATTATACTTTATTCCCTGTCAACAAATGGCTAAACATTTGCCAAACTAATCCCGACGTTCTTGCAATATTTCTCAAGAATGAAAAAAAAAATTGAGGTTACGCGTTATTGAACTAAGTATCAAGGAAAAATATAAAATGAACATATGCATCAAAGCAAAACTAGAGTTGGCAAAAAAATCATCCGCATGGGAGGCATAAATTATCTAGAGAGATGGATTAACGTGAATTTAACTTAAGAAATTATGGATCTTGTTGACTTCAACAAGCTTAGAATGGAGATGAAAAAAGAACCTAAGTCACGGAATTGCAACTAAATGTGGAGTTTTAACTTTACACAAATTTGACATTCCAAGTTGATTTTCATCAACTGCTAATAAATTAACCAGTATCATTACGAGTATCTTTTCGACCCATCCCAACGTAAAAACTAATAATAATAAATTTGTGGTTCTGAAGGAAATGACATCCACTAAACTGTACTACAGACCTTGCACCATTAATTAAGGCACAATTGCATTGGCTGGAATGAGTCTTCAAATCTTACTTGTTATATACTTATAGTCATGAACATGATATTGCACTACAACACAACATGTCGAAACCAACCACTAAGTAAACCAAACAATCCATCAAATTCAAATTAATACAAGTGCATAATTATAATGGGTATGCCAAAGCATATACCACCACACCAAACACATGGGAAGAAAACTACATCAAAATCAAAGAAGCCCTCTTTGTAGCTCAACAACATTCAACAACATTTAAGAAACAAAATGATGATTTTCTTTTTTGTAAGAAGTGCTAGAATGACAACAACATTTCACATTGCAGACACATTGGCTCAAAAAAACCATCCATATATCTCGAAATGTGGGTATATACGGATCTCAATGCGTAACACGTAGGTCGAGGTTGCATGAAGGACTCTTGTGAGCTAATGTGTCTTGTGGTGTGTTGTTGTTGTTGTTGTTATTCTAATATTTTCTATTTTTTTATAGGCAAGGGTATCTTAGCTACGCCACTCACACCGAACTGATGATTGACCTGATCGACTAACCCCTCGAGGTTAAGAGGACACCCCTACCACTAACCCAAATGATAGTACAATTGCTGCAAATCGAACTCATCACATCTGTCTTATTCAGAGTATTAAAGCTCTCTTGAACCCTTACATTGCTCACGTCATGAATTTAGTCCGCATTAGGGCAAAAAAGTGTGAAAACATAATGCCCAATTTGTGCCCTAATTCAATCATTTGGCCATCAAAACTTCAATGATGTTACAATTCCACAACTAATCAACCCTTAAAAAGAAGATTTTCAATTTGGGCACGTACCTCGATGAAATGGGGGCGAAAGTCTTTGATGAGATTGCAAATCTCGAAGCAGCCATGATCGACGCTCTCGAGCTTCCTCTTCTTCGTCTCGCGAGGGATTTCACCCATTGCATTCTGCGCGACTTCCATGTGATGTCGTCTTCGAATCTCCTTCGATCGATTTTTTAGGTTCAGTGTGCTGCGTCATTCATTTTGGAAAAGATAAAATGTTAATCGGCTCTCTTTCGTTCCGCCACGTTGCAGATCTTTGAAATCCAATGGTTATAATTCACTGATGAAATTGTTTGTAACCAATTATTGCTAGGAAAATCATCAAACAATACGTATGGCATTCGGATGTGCATATGATGCTCCTCGAGATACACGTGAATTGTACCCGAGATACATTGAAATATCTTTGAGGGCCGCTAAGGGCACCCCATCTAGATGAACATTCAAATATCTTTTGTAAAATGTCGTGGTGACCCCTTGTATATATAATGATTCAAATCCCACAAATTATTTTGAAAATTGGGAGGCTGACATCGATTAATGTGTACACGATTCTTGCGGATTGACATCATCCGACACGAGTTAACAATGTTTGACAACCATATGATAGTTTATTAGAGCTGTTTAGTTGTGGAAAACGGTGAAAATGATGATTCATTTGTCAACGTAAGGTTTGGTAATTTTTAATCCGAACTTGTTTCCACTATATAATGGAGGATTTTTAGGGGTGCAAGAGGAGGTCGAAGTTGAGGTAATTTTGCAAATTTATTGTTTTTTTTTTTTTTTTTTTTGCGGTTATCGAAGTTTCGTCGATGTGCGCGATTGTATCGGTCTCGCAGGATCGAGATGTATGGTGACGTCTCGGTCCTAAAGGACCGAGAGGTGTACTTAGGTCACGGTATGGTATGCCGGTGAACAACTGAGAGTATGAGCACAATCTCGGTTGTACACCACCGACACCATATTACCTACCACTAATTGTAGCTCTCGTCATGTCTCGGCCGAGAGAACTAAAGTACTCTCGTCCATGCGTAACCGAGACAATGTGAACTCTTCCGGCCTTTGTGGCCGAGACTTTGAGTTCCCAAAAATGTAGCTTATGTCTCGGCCATGCGAGGCCGAGACAGTTAGCACAGTCTCTGGCCTGTGTGGCCGAGAACCGCGAATTCCCATTTCTTTAACTATTCAACTGAACCCTAACTTGGAGACGAAATCGGCTCACACCACGACCCTACGAAACTGCAAAAAAGCCGTAAACCAAAAGGAGAAACACAAGGCGAGACACGGGAAACACGATTTCGGGGATTCCTCTCACTGGTCGGTTCAAACCATATGGGTTCTTGCACAACAGTTAGGTGGAGGTGGTGGGGTGCTCGGGGTTCGGTGAAGGTGGTGGTGTTCGCACGAGGGCATTTTCGGCATTTTGGGTTTAATTTTCGGGTGCCCCAGGTAAATCGATTTGTGCCCACATTAACTGGGTGCCTTCATTAATAGGTGGGGTGCCCTTAGCGGCCCTCATATCTTTCTTAGGTGATCATTTTGGGAATAGGGAGGCTAACATCGATTAATGTGTGCATAAACATTTTATGCAAAAATCAATGTACATCAATAATCGAGTTTTAATTTCGGGTGTCCTAAAACGAGACATCAAATTATTCTTCAAAAAACAAAAAATAGTTGCAAATATCTTAATTTGTTTTCTTGTGTTATTCTCAACTTAAATATCTCATCTGATAAAAAAAAATAGAGGAATTAATTTTGAGCCTTAGAATTATAATCACTTTCTTCTTAGTTTTAAAATTAGTTCAGGCTGACTATAAGGCATTGAAAAATGAGTTTAGCTAGTGGTTCAAATAATTTTTTTTATGAATAAAAAGTGAGAAAAAATTCTTTTTATTCATCTTGAAACAAAACAATCCAAAATTTTCAAAGCAGACTATTTTTTTCAATTGAGGATCTTTATTTAATGTAAATTTATATATTTATTTTTTTGTTACAAAATGTGAGTTTGCAATTGATTGATTTCGTCTTGGCTATGTCATGTATATGTATATGGGCATGTTGCACGCGCTAGCATGCAACATTGAACTTTTTGGTAGTAATTAGGAGCCAACCGAAAAGTTTGAAATTAAATTGATGATATATGCAATATTTTGCAAGGTTGACAATATTTTGCTGAAAATTAAGAGAGACAAAGAGTAATATATAATAACAAGCCAACTCGATCGGGTTGCCACCACTAGAATATTTTTGACTTTTAATAGATGTTTTAAAACTCTATTAAATAGAGTATTATTAAATGTCATGTGAAAATGTGTTATGTTTTAATTTTTAATACACGCATTACATAGAGTTTTTTAAAACTCATATAAATTATGTGTTATTTAATAACACCCCATTTAATAGGGGTTTAAAAACTCTATTAAATACCGAAATTGTTCTAGTGCACAATGATAAAAGCAAGATTGTGTGAGATAAATACATTACCTCATATTTAATTTTTCAGTGTGGTACGATTACTCAGGTCATGAGAGCATGTCTAAGCTGAGTGGCACCAAGACCTAACTCCGGATAATAATCAGACTCGTATAGATTATTTTAAAGGCACCAAGATGCCCCAACTAGAAAACTTGACTCAATAGAAAGCTGTAGAAATCCGATAATAATATGGGATGCATTAATTAAGAGAGATTTGAATGGTTTAGGTTATTTTAAAAAACGTATAATAATTAGCAAGCGAGTTTACTTTGTTATTTTAAAAAACATATAATAATTAACAAGCGAGTTTACTTTGTTATTTTAAAAAACATATAATAATTAACAAGCGAGTTTACCTTTTTTTTTTTTTTTTTTTTTTTTGATGAAAACAACAAGCGAGTTTACTTCATTAGTTTGTTGAAGAAGTAGATCGAACTACAAAAATATTGGTCAGTCACGCGGATTCCAAGACTCCAACTTTTTAGTGCGTTCGAGCTGGAGTACATCATCACAACCTAAAAGTTATTGAAAGAAAAAAAAGGTGATTTTCAGTTTGGTATTGTAGTTATCATACTTATATTTTAACAGTCGAAAACTATAGATCAAAGCATACTTGATTGATTGTGCGTGAGTAGCAAACTCTTTATACTAGCTAGTGAAAAATATTATTTTGTGCTCATTGTACAAAAAACGTGGGACTAATAATTAATAAAATTCATACACTCTAATTTTGAATTAATTAAGGGAGCCATATATATATATTTACAGGCCTAAACATATTTGACCAGTGGGATTCCATTGACCAATATCTCACCGTCCATGCAGTACAGCCTGAACAACATTTTAAGGGCGGTACACCGTTCGATGCTCTGGAGACAGGTGTCGTAGTCCCAGCCGTCTAAAGCGAGAGAGTCCCCGGTCAGGTTGTGTAACTGTGTATTACCGACCAGGGTATGGGTGCCATTGTAGTCCCGAGAGTTGCGAAGTTATATACTCCACTTACACGGCGTGGTGTTTATATAGGACACGTGGTATGAATTAAGGAGGGGACTACAGATGGAGGTGTGACTCCGGGAAACTTGATCATCAATGGTACTAAAATAGCTGCCACATAAAATCAGTTAACAAAACACCAAAGTCAATCGTTGACCGCGCGTGATAAACAAAATACGCCTTTAATTGACCAAATTATACTATTATTATTTTTTATTATTTTTTCTTTTTCTTATAAGCGAACGTGAATCTGGTGACCTCCCGATCTCGCTTTTTAGCAAGTGATATTTTATTTTTCTCACTTAAGATCATTTGGTGCTATTAATTTTTTATGTTTTATTATAAAATTGATCAATATCTAAATATTATTTAAAACAAAACTTTCCCAACCTTCAATCAATATATTTATAAAGGAATTTATTTGTGTCTCTATTTTATGTTAGTGCACCTTTTATAATTTAATTATAATTTACCTACTTTTTTTTGGTTAATCGATTACTTTTTGAGCTCAAATTAAGTAAACCCATTAAAAAGAAAAACTCTCATAGCTATATGTAATTCTATTTTAACGAATGTTTTATTTGAAGGATACAATTTCTTTTTCATTTTTTTTTTCTATTCGTTTTCGCGGGGGCTTGAAAGAAATTGTTGTTATCGAGTCGGTTGGGCATAAAGAATAAATCGAACTCTTTGTTCTATGTTGAATTTCATGAAATAGTCAAACTTATAATAAGGACTCGTTTTGGTATACTATATCGGCTGTACGTGCGTGCGTTTCTCTATATAAAGCCATTCGCACTCAAGACATGAACAACATACAAATTAAGTAACCAACATATAAGATCTGTACTTATACATTGTCGACTACATTTAATTAGTTTCTTCATCATGAGTAGTGTAATTGGCTTGATCGTTGTCCTTGTTGTTGTAGTTGTGTTGTTTGTGTTGAGAGCACTTCACTTGTGTTGGCTCTCTCCTCTTAGAGCTTACAATGAGCTCAAGCGCAATGGCTTCGATGGCCCTCCTCCGAGTTTCCCACTTGGGAACCTCCGAGACATGGCCAAGAAGAAGACCACCAGTATAACAATAAAAACTACTAGTGCAACAAACTCCATGATCACTCATGACATCCATTCTTCCGTTTTTCCTTACTTCGCAAGTTGGAGCAAGTCCTATGGTACGTAATAATCAATCATGCATTGATCAAAATTTTCTTAGCATATATATGTACTTAATTAACCGTTATGTTAAAACATATTTGAGTTTTGAGTATATATAGTGCATGTCAATATATATATGACATATATTTTTGTAATATAAGTTCCAATCTAAGGTGAGGAGAGTGTGTGACTAATATTGTGTATGGGCTACAAGTGTGCTAAGGCAAGATGGAGTGTCAACTCCACACTTATAAGCCTTATTTTTATTTTCAAGTAGTCGATATGAGCTATCCCAACATCTCCAACATGTACCAAGTACTATTTGATCATTAATGTGTACGTAAGTGTGTCTATATGCATGTAAATATTGAAAATATACTTTAGTAACAAATCAATTGGATAGCCCGATGATTTGGTACGAAATTTGGAAGTAAGAGGTCATTGATTCAAACCTTGGTAGACGTGAAAATTGTTTCTTTTCTATAAAAAAATAAATATACACTTTAGTAACCTAATTGTTGCGTACGTAATAATTGCAGCGCCCCATTATCACGTATCATTTAAGTTTGATCTATATATGTTTGTGTGTTTTGTAGGGAAGGTGTTCATGTACTGGCTTGGGACGGAGCCCTTTGTATACATCGCGGAGCCTGAGTTCCTGAAACAGGTGGGATCAGGGATACTAGGGAAGGGTTGGGGGAAGCCAAATGTGTTCAAGAAGGATAGGAAGCCCATGTTCGGGAATGGGCTGGTGATGGTCGAGGGTGACGATTGGGTTCGCCATAGACGTGTCATTACACCTGCATTTTCCCCGGCCAACTTGAAGGTATTACGTTCATATCATACGTACATAAATATAATATTCATGCAAACATGCATGTATACGTTCATGGATTTAATTATATATAGACATGCATATATTATTAAATGTATCTATGATGATTCTCTATATATACACTATATATATATACACATATATAAAATATAGATGCCTATACGACTTCCATGCAATCTATAGCTTCTGTGAAAATGGTGGCATACTATTCTAAATGCATGTATGCAGCCATCAAGTTAGAAGACAATTCTTTCATTTGATCGATTAAGGTCTCTAGCCATCAATTTATATTCAATTTAGTCAATTCTAATTCTCATAAAAAATGGTGTAAAATTTGTAATTTGGATTGTGTATGTTATATATTAATTACTCATATGTATATATAGATTGGAATTAATTAGATAATATATATGCTAGCAATTTATTATAATTTAAATTAAGAAGTACATAGACCAATACATGTATAGTAGTTAATTTGATATTCTTCTACACAGTACTACAAATTAACTAAGATGATGAATTTGATTAATTATGTTGAAATTAATTTGATATTTATATATATTATTTCACCAAATTAATATTTAAACATATTTACTTGTGTTGATGATATTATAATAACATGACATATGTTCTATTGCATGATTTAATTAATTAGCTTAACTAAAGTTAGCTTATAATTAAGGTTAATTACAATATTGATCATGTTTCATTTGGTTTTCTTTTGTAGGCAATGGTGGACTTAATGGTGGACTCAACCACTAAAATGCTAGATCAATGGAGTAAGCTTGTCGAGTCTGGCGATCCGGAGATCGAAGTCGAGAATTCCCTCATCACCACCGCAGCAGAGATCATAGCAAGAACAAGCTTCGGCATAGACTCCGACGACGGCAAGGAAGTCTTCGACAAGTTGAGGGAGATGCAGCGCATGCTCTTTCAGTCTCATCGCATGGTTGGTGTCCCATACAACAAGTTAATGCATCTTAAGCAGACAATGGAGACAAGGAGATTAGGGAAGGAGATCGATTCCCTTCTCGAATCGATCATCGATTCGAGAAAGGCCTCTAAAAGTGGAGGTTCTAGGCAGGACTTGCTTGGGCTTTTAATGGCAGATGGAAAGAGTAATGTTAATAAGTTCACTACAACTGAACTTGTTGATGAGTGCAAGACATTCTTCTTTGGTGGTCAAGAGACCACAGCCTTGGCTCTCACATGGACTTTATTACTGCTAGCTTTACACCCTGAGTGGCAGAGAACTCTTAGAGAAGAAATCAAACAAGTAATAGGAGATGATGGTCATCATCTCCTTGATTACAACACGATTTCAAGACTCAAGAAGGTAACAATCAATGGCATTAATTATACAATTATTTACTTCAAAGATCATGTTTAAGTATATATACTATACATTATACTAGAATGACAACGGGTAAGTCTTACACATTATTGGCCTACTTGATAATGTGTTATGCACTAGGATATATAATGTGACTTCTGGTGTGACTTCTCTATTGTCATTATAACACTTCTCATTTTGTATATGGTTTTACAACCTTAAAACAAACAAAGACTTGAGGCGCGTCTAATTGTGTTTATTTGTATGCAGATGGGGTGGGTGATGAACGAGGCTTTGCGATTGTACTCGCCGGCGCCCAACATTCAAAGACAAACAAGGGAGGAAATCCGAGTGAGTGGGAAGACAATTCCGATAGGAACGAACTTGTGGATCGACGTGGTGTCGATGCACCACGATCCAGAGCTATGGGGAAGTGATGTGAACGAGTTCAAGCCAGAAAGGTTTAAGGATGATGTGAATGGAGAGTGCAAGCACAAGATGGGGTTCTTGCCATTTGGGTTTGGAGGGAGAATGTGTGTGGGGAGGAACTTGAGCACCATGGAGTACAAGATTGTGTTAACTCTCATGCTTCGTAGGTTTTCCTTTGAAGTCTCTCCAAATTATTCCCATTCACCCACTTCTTTGCTATCCCTTAGACCTGGTAATGGATTACCTCTAATCTTTCAAACTCTATAAGATATATATATATATATAAACTCGATGGACCAAAAGTGTTATGTATTTGTTAAGTTAAATCACTTAGTTTATGTTATGTTGTAACAAGTGTAACGTATATACAGTTAACACAGTAGGTGTTACATTGTAACAGTAAAAGAAAATATAATGTAAGTATATGTTGTAAAAAGTGTTATATGTTATTGTTGAAGTGTTTATCTCTGATGTTAATCAGTTAGTTACTGATCTTAGGATATATATATACTCATTATATGAATTGCTGTCATCCCTATTTTATCTCCTCATTACTAGCAAGTTAGTATTCACATAGTTAGCAAGTATCTCTGGTGTTTATCTTGTATTCAAGAGTTCAGTGACTATCGTGTATATATTGATCAATCATCAATGAGAAAGAGTAGTCCAATTCTCCTATATTTGTTCTTAATCTTCATGGTATCAGAGCATTCATGGCGAAATATGGAAATAAGATCCATGGACTCACCTCTTCTTCTTCCAATGAAGTCTCCTCAAACTCACAACCACATTCATCTTCTCCCATTCCGATCCTTTTTTTGCTCATATTACAAACCATAAACTCAATGGCCAAAACTATTTGCAGTGGTCTCAATCAGTCCTTATGTTCATCGTGGGAAGGGCAAAGATGATCTCCTCACAGAATCAACCATTGCACCAAAGGACGATGACCCTACTTACAAAACTTGGAAGGCCAACAACAATATGGTAATGTCGTGGCTCATCAACTCCATGACCCCTGAAATTTGGGAAGCAGCCAAGATCACCTTCTCCAGTTCTGAGAATACATCAGAGATCTTTGAAACTGAAAGTGTTCTTCATGAACTCAAACAAGGTGATCTCTCAGTCACACAATTTTATAGCTTGCTCACCCGTCATTGGCAGAAAATTGATCGTATAGACAATCACAAATGGAAGTGTCCGGAGGATGGAAAACTCTACCGATCCATTGTCGAGACTAAGAGGGTATTCAAATTCTTGTCTGGACTCAACAAAGACCTTGATGAAGCTCGGGGTAGAGTCCTTAGCACCAAGCCATTGCCTTCAATCAGGGAGGCCTTCTCAGTGATTCGATACGAAGAGAGTCGGTGAAAGATCATGTTGGGAGATTCTACCACACAAAGTGCAATTTCCGATGGCTCTGCACTCTCCATTTCCAGTGACAATCATGCTGCTAGAGTCTCTACTACTAGGAGGCAAAGTAAGCGACCTTACTGCGATCACTGCAACAAACCAGGACACACTCGTGACTCTTGCTGGCAAATCCATGGGAAACCATCTGATTGGAAGCCTCGAAAAGCCTCCTCCGATCAAGAATCTCGGGGAAATCTCGTCTCTGCTCCACTGTTCAGCAAGGAACAATTAGAGCTCCTACACAATATAATCAGCCAGTCTCAACAACCTTCTCAGAGTTCTCCTTCCAATGGAAATGCTCTCACTATCAAAGGAGGTACTTTCCCTCGGGATTTTCTATCTCAAATGACTTGCACTTCCTCTTGGATTGTAGACTCAGGAGCCACTGATCATATGACTGGTAATCGTGATTTGTTTGCCTCCTACTCACCATGTACCAAGTCGATCTCAGTCATTATAGCAGATGGTTCAATCTCATCTGTTGTAGGCATTGGAACAGTGAACATCTCTTCCACTCTACAACTCAAATTTGTACTCTATGTTCCCAACCGGATTGCAATTTCATCGTCTGTTTGTAAGCTAAATAGAGATTTGAATTGCCTCACTCAATTCACAGAGCATACTTGTGTTTTTCAGGACAGGGACTCGGGGAAGATGATTGGCAGTGCTGAATTAAAGTCTCGCTTGTATCTACTCCAACATTCATCTCCTTCACATCCTTCTTTGGTCTTACAATTCAATAAGTCGATAGAGAAATCATGTTGTTACATTCTCAACTTGGTCATCCTAACTTCATGTATCTCTAAACTGTTTCCTTCCTTATTTAAAAATAAAGATTTACATTCCTTGAATTGTGATGTGTGTCAATTGTCTAAACATACTCGAAGTTCATATGTGCCGAGTCCTTATAAAGCATCTAAACCATTTACATTGATTCATAGTGATATTTGGGGTCCTTCAAACACCTCAACTATTACAAATGCTAAATGGTTTCTCTTGTTTGTGGACGATCACACTAGGCTCACTTGGGTCTTCCTTATGAAACATAAATCAGAGGCTTGTACCCTTGTAAAACAGTTCCATGTCATGATTCAAACTCAATTCCAAACCAATATACAAATTTTTCACTCTGATAATGGACGTGAATATTTTAACTCCATATTAGGTGAGTACTTCAACTCTCATGGCATTGTACACACTAGCTCATGTGTCAAAACACCACAACAAAATGGAATCTCTGAAAGGAAAAATAGACACCTACTTGAAGTTGCTCGTTCACTCATGTTCACCACACATGTTCCACAACAATATTGGGGTGAAGCAGTCCTCACTGCAGCCTATCTCATCAATCGATTACCTTCCCGAGTATTGAATTTTGCAACACCTTGCCAAACTCTGTTACACAGTTTTCCTCAAACACAACTTCTTTCAAACATCCCTCCCAAACTATTTGGTTGCACTGCATTTGTCCATCTTTATGATCAAAGTAAGTTAGCTCCTCGATCCTTAAAATGCATATTTGTAGGCTATTCTCCAACTAAGAAAGGATATAAATGTTATTCCCCATCCTTGCGAAAAATTTTTCACACTATGGATGTTACATTTATTGAAAATAAGCCTTTATATCCTAATTCTTCGATTCAGGGGGAGAACTCACTGTTAGAATCTCAAAATCAATATCTATGTGAGGGGGAGAACACTAGTGTTACATACTTTCCTACAAATATCCAACATGATCATATAAGTACTTTACAATCAACACCACCAGATACATCACAGACTCAACCTCAAGACTGTCAATCATCTGCCTCAACTCCACTGTCAAATGAACAAGGTATGTCTGATTCAAATGTCTCTCAAAATAATGAGAATCTACCTGTTAGTGAGATGCATAATGCATTGAGAAGATCTGAGAGAACTCATATACCATATCAGATGAAAGATTTTATCTACTATGGCAAACTTTCCTCACAATACAGAGCATATGTGTCTAACATTGATAAAATCAGCATCCCTAGAACAGTTCAGGAAGCTCTAGCATCACCAGAGTGGAAGAAGGCAACTTATGAGGAGATCAGGGCTTTGGAAAAGAACAATACCTGGGAGATCACCACTCTACCACCTGGGAAAAGAACAGTTGGAAGTAAATGGTTGTTCAATGTGAAGCACAATGCAGATGGTTCAGTTGAGAGACTAAAGGCTCGGTTAGTAGCTAGAGGATATACTCAGACTTATGGAATCGACTACCAGGAGACCTTTGCTCCAGTTGCCGAACACAATTCGAGTACTACTTTCACTAGCTGCAAACTTAGACTGACCACTACATCAACTTGATGTGAAGAATGCATTCCTAAATGGAGATCTCTCAGAAGAAGTTTACATGGATATTCCCCCTGGTTTTGAGGATCATCACTCAAAAGGGAAAGTCTGCAAGCTGAAGAAATCTTTGTATGGATTAAAACAAAGTCCTCGAGCTTGGTTCAGTCGGTTCTCCACTGTTTTAAGAAGGATTGGTTATTCTCAAAGTCAAGCTGATCATACCTTATTTTCCAAACATGAAACTGATGGAAAGATCACAATCCTAAGTGTATATGTTGATGATATTGTGATAACTGGTGACAATGAAAGAGAGATTATCAAGTTAAAACAATTGCTAGCCATGGAATTTGAAGTTAAAGATCTTGGACAACTAAAGTATTTTTGGGAATGGAAGTCTCACGATCTTATAAAGGAATCTCAGTGTCTCAACGTAAGTATACTCTGGATCTCTTGGAAGAGACTGGAATGCTTAGGTGCAAACCATCAGAGACACCAATGGAGCCAAATTTAAAACTCGATGCTAAGGAAGAGGAAGTTGATGTGGACAAAGGACGCTATCAACGGCTCGTAGGAAGTTGATTTACTTAGCAAATACCGGACAGATATTGGTTTTCTTTGTAAGTTTAGTCAGCAGGTTCATGAGTCATCCCAAGGAATCTCATATGGAAGCTGTATTTCGCATTCTGCGATATCTCAAGGGAAGTCCAGGGAAGGGATTCTTCTTCATGAAAAATCAGAGTAGAAGTGTGGATGTATACACTGACTCTGATTATGCTGGATCTCAAACAGATAGACGATCTACATCAGGATATTGTTCATTTGTTTGGGGTAATTTGGTTACTTGGAGGAGCAAGAAACAATCAGTAGTTTCACGGAGTAGTGCTGAAGCAGAATATCGAGCTCTAGCTCATGGAATCTGTGAAGGTCTCTGGTTAAAAAGAGTCCTACACTGTCTCAATATACCAAGTAATGATCATGTTCATCTCCATTCTGATAATGAAGCAGCCCTACGTATTGCAGTTAACCCTGTCCATCATGATCGCACAAAACATATTGAGGTGGATCGTCATTTCATCAGTGAGAAGGTTGATAGCAATCTAATAAATCTACACTATGTTCCTTCTAAGCATCAAGTAGCTGACATCCTCACAAAGGCTCTTCCGAAGATACTATTCCAGTCCCTATGCAGCAAGCTCAACCTCATAAACATTTATGTTGTTGAGCTTGAGGGGGAGTGTTGAAGTGTTTATCTCTGATGTTAATCAGTTAGTTATTGATCTTAGGATATATATATACTCAGTATATGAATTGCTGTCATCCCTATTTTATCTCCTCATTACTAGCAAGTTAGTATTCACATAGTTAGCAAGTATCTCTGGTGTTTATCTTGTATTCAAGAGTTCAGTGACTATCGTGTATATATTGATCAATCATCAATGAGAAAGAGCAGTCCAATTCTCCTATATTTGTTCTTAATCTTCAGTTATTCGTAGCATGTTAAATTTTCTATGTGTAACAGTAAGGGTAATGATGTAGCATTCTAACGTGTCAACCTCTAACTAGATCTAATATATATATATAATATGTGTTGTTGAATATGGATGACCATGCATGTATACCAACTAGGGGTGGGCAAACCACGGTTTGGTGGTGAAAACAACAAAACCGAGGGTTTACGGTTTGGTCATTTTGCAAACCACCATCGACCGCAAACAACCAAAACTACAACCAAACCGAACTACGGTTTGCGCGGTTTGGTCGGTTTGGTTTTCGCTGGTTTTTCTTGTTACATGTTTTCCAAAAAAAAAAAAGTGGTGGGAGGTAGCAGTGAGAGATCACTGGTAGAAGATGGCGATAGCGATGACGACGGTGGGGAAGCAGAAGACGTGACGACGACTAGTAAAGGCAAAGAACGGATGGCCTCAACTGGTGGAGGCGAATATGTTTAGAATCTTGAGATGGAAGATGAAAAAATGAAACGGTTGTTGTTTATATTGGTTAAGGTTAAGTTGTTTATATTGGTTAAGGTTTTAAAATGTGAATTAAATAAATTTACTAAATTACCCTCGGTTTGATTTGGTGAATCGCGGTTTTTCATAATTGAAAACCACCACCAAACCGCGATTTTGCGGTTTTCAAGTTTTTCAAACCACCCCTAAATCGCGAGTTTTAAAAATCAGACTAAACCATACGGTTTGAGCGGTTTTAGGGAAACCGATGCCCCACCCCTAATACCAACATATTGTGTAGTTATGTAAGGATACTTGATATTAAAACGTCGTCAAATTCAAAATCTCGAGACGTATAACGTACAAGTGTCTCAAAATTAAGGACACTTGTTAAAAAAGTGTTGCCAAATTTAAAATTTGGAGACACTAATTTAAAAGTGTTGTCAAGTTTTAATTTTAAAGACACTAAGTGTTTAAGTGTTGTTAATTTGGAGACATTAAATGCACAAGTGTTGTCAATTTAAGGACACTAAGTGTTTAAGGGTTGCTAATTTGGATACATTAAGTGCACAAGTGTTGTCAATTTAAGGACACTAAGTGTTTAAGTGTTGTTAATTTGGAGACATTAAATGCACAAGTGTTGTCAATTTAAGGACACTAAGTGTTTAAGGGTTGCTAATTTGGAGACATTAAGTGCACAAGTGTTGTTAATTTAAGGACATTAAGTGTGTAAGGGTTGCTAATTGGAGACGCATAAGAAATAAATGTCCTAAAATTAAAGACACATAAATAAAAAAACGTCCCCACGTTAAAGACACTTATTTCAAAAGTGTCTTAAACAAATGTTACCAACGCATACATTTTGCGTCGCAAAAAAATGGGGCAACATCACTTTTACCAACACAAGTGGCGACACTTTATGATGCGTGGGTAAATTTTTTAAAGACACTAATTAATGTCGTTAAATGACTAAATTAATGTCGCTAAACACATAATGTTTTGTAGTGGTAATTTGTATTTTTCACTTAATAGTACATCCACTTGTCTATGTATTGTCATGTTACTTGTAACCATTTTCGATGTATACCATCTCTTCCATGTATTGTCAAATTACTTGTAATGTGTTGTACGTATGACATGGGGTGTATGTGTTGCTTGTACACATTGTATAAAATACATTTATCATCATCACTAAATGACCTATATAAAGGGTGCCAACCTCATTGTAAAAACACACCAAGTTGAATGAAAACTTCTCATTACAACTATCTGATCATTTATTCTCTTCCCTAATAGTTGTTTGTAGTAGTAGAAGTTCTTAGTCTTCTAATTTCATTTTCTAGTTCTTATATGTCTATATATATATATATATATATATTCACATCAAATTTTAATTAATTATGATATTAAATGGATAATTAATTTAAAGTGATGAGTAGTTCAATAGTTTTGGTATGTCAAAACTTTTTTTACAATTTATGATATTGTTATAATACTTTACGTCGTTGTAGAGAGTGTAATAAGTGAAAATTTTAATATGTATTGTTTTATATCATTTATAAAATTATATTATATGTCAAATTTTACAACTAATTAATGATAATAAATAGTTTATAACAACTATTTTTTATAATTATTATTATTTTATAAAATGTTAAATACATATTAAATAAATTTTAGTAATGTATTTTTTAACAATACATAATATTAGAATCAATGAATCAATATACTTCACCAATTTCTAAGCTTAATTAATTACTCAAACGAATGGTGTTTTTGGTATCTTATGATTCTTATATTCATGCATGGTATCTCTCTCAATACTTTAAATCTCTCTATTAGTGAAAAAAAATCTCTATTAATTGATTTATATATATATATATATATATATATATATATATATAAATATATATTATATATATATATATATATATATATATATATATTCTCAATTCTCTCTTCTAAATAGCTTTTTATAAAAAAAAATATTTTAACTGCTATTATTAAAGATATATTATGTATTAGTCTAATTTTATATTTTTAACTTAACTGTCTAGTATGCTTTGGTAGTGGTAGTGTTACTTCAACATTTGATGGTGTTGAGATTTTTTTTTGGTAACTGTAATTACTTTCTAATTAATTACTTGCATGAATTATTTTTGTTTTGTTTCTTGATGCCCATTATATTTAAGGTGATCTCTTCTATACACATGTATTTTGGTTTTTACTCCCTTAATTTCTGTTAGACAATGTATATAAAGTTGTAATACTTGTGTGATTACAATATTTACAATATTACACTATTACTATATTTATGTCATGATTACTTTCGTTATCTATGGATCGTAAGCACTATAAATAAGAGCATTCATGCAAGGACCATGGCATCGTTTATTTGTGTGATTACTCATTAGGTTTATTTTTTGGCAAAACCCATAACTTAGTCTCATGAACTTTTGTGTTTTTTATGCTCCCTAAACTATTATTACTACACATTTGATCTTTGAACTTTTACAAAGATCTACATTTAGTTTTCTACCATTTAAAGTGTTAAATTCTGTGGGTAGTAAAAGTGACGTGTGACTAGTCAAGAAGAGTAAAATGGTTTATACTACTAGGCCAAACGACTCACATCAATCAACAAAAGCCGAAAAAAAATTAATTTCCCCTAAAAACATAAAAAACTCAAAGTTCAAGGACCAAAAACATAAAACACTCAAAAATTCAGGGACCAAATGTACAAAAATGAAAGTTCGGGGACAAAATGTACACTAATAAAATTTCAGGGACTAAAAACATAAAAATCTCAAAATTTAAGGATCAAAAAACATGTTTTGCTTTATTTTTTTGATCTTTGATTTCAATAAGTAGGAGTTAGTGAATACATCGAAAGAACCAGTTGGCATCGTTTATTCTGAGTATTCATGCAAGGACATTGACTATAGATGGAAGGTGATTTTTTGTTTGATTACTCTTGGTTGTGCTTTTGTTAATAATAACAATAATGATAAAAAAAAATGCTAGTCCTTACCTTAAAAAATTAGAGTTGAGCTATGTGCACACTGATTGTTTCTCATGGCACCTCGATGATATGAGCACCCAAGTATTTTCTCAGGGTGGCGCCCCGAGAGTTTCCCGAAATGTCTTTGTTTGAAATGCGAGTATCCTCCACGAGAACACATAAAATTATTTGATATGAACACCCACCCCGAGCACTACTATTGCTTAGGGCACCCCATTGAAATAGAAAAATTGAAAAAAATCAAAAAAATACTTAAAAAAAGTGTATGAGTACTAGAGAATCAACATGTCGTATCGATACTCTGTGTCCAACAACATTCGTCAAGTCTCGACACTCATTGATCTATACATGTACCAAAAGGATCAAACATGAGTTCAGACACATCTATACCGAGACTTATTCCAAAGTCCCATCTACTTTCGACCGAGACAATACAACATATTTCGATCCAGTGTGATAGATGAAGTCACGCACGTGATTCACTTTCAAAAATGATAAAAAAAACCCACAAAAACCATGAAAACGACGTCCCCGATGCTCGGTCGGCGACATATCGACTTCACTTGGTAGAAAAATTGAGAGTTGAAGGTGGGATGCTCAGGAATGTGAACGAAACGAGTGCCCTCATCATAACACAAGGTGCCCTCATCAAAAATTATTAAAGATTACTCAAGCAGTCTAGCAGCTTCTTCATCTCTTGTTACTCCTAAAGTAGTGAAATCAGAGTTGCAGTGTTGTGTTCGAGATGGATCCGAAGGTGGACAAGCTCGTGAGAAGAACAACAATGGTGGCCACTGTCACTGCTTCCTACTTCCTCCTCACTTCCGACTATGGCCCCGAGCCCAACATCCTTGACCCTGTCAGTACCTCCCTGTCTCTTCACTTCAATTCTCTAATTTTTCTTCCATGAATGTTGATTAGCTCAATCTCTGATGGGTCTCTCGATTCGCGATTCTCTGCTCTTGTCCGCTAATCTCTTATGGGTTTGTAGCATTTGATGCAAGGATTCGCGGGTATGTTTTAGTTTTTGTGATGGTGAACCCTAGATTGAGGGCTCAAATTTTGGTCTCAGTTTCAATGCAGAGTTCCCCTTTTGGGATTTTAGGTTTTTATGAGTTATTGGTGATGGGATTTCAGGTTATGATGGATTGGTGGTTTGTGCGAAGTGGGTGAAGATTAGATTCCCAAATTGAAACCAAAACTTTAACTTTTCCTCATATAGTTAATTTCTTGTTCAAATCATTAGGGCTTATTGTTTTCAATGCAATCTAGGTAGATTAGTGTTTGATTGCAACTTAATTACTATTAACAGTGTTGTTGAATTTGAGAGGGGATTACCCTAAGACGATATGGATCTCAATCTTTTACTTAAAATCTCTTTGACAACTCCACCTATGTAGAACATCGTATGCGCTATGTAGTCGGTCCCAATTCTGGACAAAGGAGGAGGGCATGGGAAGGGAGGGAGGTCCCAAGCCTATTATCCATGCTCGGAAAATTGGAGAGGGTTGCAATAGGTTGACAGCTATCATAAAACTATTGTTGCTCTTTATGAAATGGATCAAACAAATACAAAATAGAAACTTAATCTCATTGATTTGATGAGAGACTACTTGTTGTCTAATTTCATTAGTTGTTATGGGTTCTGAAATTTTTATTCAATTGCAATTGTAGATAAAGAGGGCAATACAGTCTGCAGAGGGTTCTGTGAAGAAGTTCATCAATGAGTTTGGAAAAGAACCTGAACAAAACCATAGCGAAGAACCCACTTCAAATCATACAAAATATGAACCTTAGTTTTGTGAGCGTACCGATTCTCACTCAAATGGAGCAGGATTGTGTTGGGTAAGGGTGTATTGTTGATCAATGTGCTTTACTTCTTTGTTTTATCAAATAGAAGCTGATGCTAATGGTTTGAGTTTAGGTCTTTGACGAGAAATCACACTGCCAATGTTTGTAGATATCTTTCACTTTAGGAATGCTACAACTACTTTTCATATTAGCAATGTTTGTCGGTACTTTTACATAGTGGTTTCAGATGCATAATGACTATATATGTATGCACACTACAAAATAGATGGTTAGCTTCTTGTTGTATAACACAATAAATTGTCCATTGTCAGTGAGTTTTATTTGTTGAAACTTACATGGTGAATGGAAAGTTTCATTTTACATAGAATCAGAAGTTTAGCTCTTAACTTGTGCGAATGCGTGATCTGTGCTTTACTTTCTCACATGATTCATGGTGTAGGCTTCCGCTAATTAATAATCAGAAGAATCTATTTCAAACATGACGAAAGCCAAACTATATATGGGTTCAATATTATAGTGGTGAATCTTCTTCTTCAACAAGCTAGCCTTGAATTTTTTTGGCAACAAGTTGGCTTAGATATATTTCACTTCTCAATTAATAATTAAGACGACTCCTTGTGCCAAGACTCCTATGACTGGAGCGCTTTTTGTGGTAATGAAGTTGATCATAAGGGTTAAAGGGAAAGGAATATATGGAAAATTGTCATCTATCTTGTCGACGTTGTCATAGCTAGCCATCATATATACGAGGGCGATGCTGCTGAGCATTATGTTCTTCCATGACTAGAGTCTAACTGTGTTAGATAACCTCTGGAAAATGGCATTTGTTTCAACTTACTGAAGGCACCAGTTGTTGTTGTTGTTGTTTCACTCGCACGTATCTGTTATACACTCTTTGTTAATGCACTTGCATCTTTTTCCTTTGTCACCATATGCTTGTATCAATTATTTTTCTCTTTCTTTCTTCGTACCAACAAGTTAACATTTTATATATCTCCTTGCCGCAATGGATAAGTCTTTCATGGTCAATTGTTTTGTTCATATGATCAGTTTCATTCCAAGACTTTATGATATGATAGAAATTTTTCAGCAACTTGTTTGTGATATTGCTTAACTTCGTTTGGTTCGTTTTTGCTAACTTACCGTGTTTGGAGTTAACTTCTTGGAGTTAATAGTTTTATGATTGGTTCAACTTTAAACTTGCAGAAAAGTTTCAAATTTTTAAATAATAAAAAATATGAATTGACATAAATAGCTTTCAAACAAGAGAGAGATGAGTAATAAAATGGGTCACTAATGATGGGTAATAATGTCCACAACCCCTAGGAGATAACTCTCTAAGGGGTGGTGGAGAAATATCTTTTACCTTAAGGTGTAAGTTAGAAATAAATTGCAAGCAAGTTGGGTAATCAAATTAGTTCTAAATTCCTTATAAATTATCTCTCGGGAGATACCTTCATCCCTAACCAAACAAGGCCAAAGTTCATGCCTTAGCAATGGTGTAATGTAGAACTTATGTTCAAAATGTTAGTTTTTTTATCTGATAATGTTTGAAAGCATCTGAGTACATAGTTATTATTGCACCTCTAATTTTGTCTTTGAGAGTAATTAAGACTTCCTAAAAAATATTAGTGATGTACCAAAAAAAAATATTAGTATCAATAATAACAATAATGAGTAATAATGGAAATAACTACTATAGATGTATATATATGAGTACTGTTAGCCCATCAATGGCGTGACACGAGTAAGCTGGTTAGGCAAAACCTAGCAATATTCGGGTTTTGGTGGACTCGGAAGGTTTCATGGGAGTTAGTTGGTGGAGGGTGCACCACGTATGTATAACGGTCCGAAAATTTGACTTGTGCCACGTGTCAAGTCAAAGTCGTATGTGGGACCCACTCGTCGAAATACGTATATCCGAATCCAATTTAAGATGATAATGTGAACTATACGAGGAATTCGGTGAGCCGAAACATAAACGAGGACGCGCCTCGAGTCGCGTGACGACGTAGGATCGAAACGTGGCTATAGTAGATTTATGTGGTTTTAAAATGTACATTGGATATGCCTCGTGATGCAAAATGTACATTGGATATGCCTCGTGATGCGTGTAGCATGAGTATCGAGATTTTGAAATGAGGTGGGTTGGTGCCTCGAGATGCGCGTTGCACGAATCTCGAGGACACTTTTGATTTGAAAATGAAAGAGATAAGGATAAAGAGAAAAGAAATGATATATATATATATATATATATATACTATATTATATATAAAATATGAGATAAGGATTGAAAGAAAATAAAAAAATAAAAAAAAGATTGATTTGGATAAAAGAGAGAGAGAAAGAAGAAAACGTGACGAGAGAGGAAGAAAAAAATGGCGGAGAGGAGAGATCGAGTGGGGAAGAGGGAGCCATTTGGAGCTCTGGCGCGACAGAGCCGGCGGTGTCGTGGCTCGGCGGCACTGAGCCGCGGTGGAGTGGCAAGGCAACAAGAGGTTGCGGCGCGGACGGACGAACCGGACGGCCGTGGGCCGGACGGCGCGGCGCGCGAGGTAGCGCCGCAGCAGCAACGATTAGACACATGATTGGCGCTGAGGCGGCAAACCGGGACAGACCGCCGAAACGATAACGATGGCGCGGCGATGGCTCGCGGGAGGAGCGCCAAGAAAGCAAAGCAGCAATGGCGCATAAGCAAAAAGTGTGCAAAGCGGCGCTCGACAGCGGCAATGGGAAGGCACGAGGCGGCACACGACGACGAGCGGCAGCGACTCCAACGCACGCGGCAATGGCGGATCAGAAGCGATAGCGAGCGCGAGCAGCAACGCGCGACGTGATGAGAGTTTGAAAGGCCGGCAGCAGCAGCGCCAATGAGGCCGGCGGCGGCGGCGCCGACGAGGCAACGACGACGACGCGGTGAACGGCGTGTTGGCGCGTTATCGACCGGTCGGTTGCGCGATTTCGACGAAATCGCGACGACGCGAATGAGGTGAGGTTTATTTCACAAAATTTTAGTTGTGATTTGAACAATTTATGTAAAATAGCCCTCAAATGTCTAAATGGACACCAGAGACTTAGGAGTCGGGTGTCGGGTGCGCAAATCGAGTCGCGAGCGAGATATTTTGAGGTTTGTGTTTCTCGAGGTAAGTAAACCAGTTATGAACTTATACAATATTTAATTTCTCTCCATTGACTGTTGTTGTTTACTGTTATGTGATAGCTTTATTGTTGTTCACTGCTTTGTGATGATAACTATCGTTGAATTTGTTGTCGATTGAGGGGGTCCATTGGCAAGTGAGTAATGGTTACCGTGTATCTGCGATATGAGAGGGTTAGGACTGGAGGCAGGGGTCTCGTCCTAATTATGGCCGTCCGTTGATTTATCCGGGTCCATATGTGTTTCATAGTCGTACGGGCTGAAATTAGGGCTGGGAGGCAGGGGTCTCGTCCTAAAGTCGGGTCTATGGATGTCTCATAGTCGCAAGGGTTAGGGCTGGGAGGCTGTGGTCTCGTCCTAAACCCGAGTCTGTTGGGCTTTTGCAGCGACTCAACGATCTTTTGGTTGGGACTCCTTGTTATTTGACATCACTCATCGATGGATTGGTTACAGTCTTTTATATTCATGCGTTCTTGATTCATTTCGTTCTATTTGCATGAATTTGACTGCTTTGGATATCGTGAACTCTGTTGTTTTGGATATTGTGAAATGTTGTGTATATGTCCTCATCGAATTTACTTACCTGGGCTCGTCATTCTTATGTTTGATCGAGTGCGCCGACATGACGAGCAAGCGCGAATGGAAGATTTCATAGCTAGGTGATTTTTGTATATTTTGTATTTACTCTCCTCTGATAATATTTACTGGGTTCCACAATTAGGTTGCTTAACTTCTTGAAATTATGGTTGAGTTATTTTATTCATAGTAATTGCTTCCGCTAAATTTTAAATCTTGAAACATATTAATAACTGTTGTAAATTGTTGAATGTCGATAATGATGGATTGGAAAGGCGACTAGGCTCTCGTTGACCTTGCGAGGCTCTCGGGGTCCGCGTGAGCTTAGGCGGCGGGGCCCAATTTGTGGAAAATTGGGGTCGTCACAGTATGGTTCGCAGTATATGTGCGGAGGCTCACGTATGCGTACAGGTAAATTGTATGCGGCGTGGACGAGGTAGCGTGTATGGGCGTGGACAAGGTCACGCCTAGGGGGAGCAGTGGTGCCTTGGTACGAGCACGGTTGGGCCTTGACATGTTCCTTGGTGGGAGCACAGTGGCACCTTGGCACGAGCACGGTTGGGCCTTGACACATTCCTTGGTACGTTCCTTGGCGGGAGCACAGTGGTGCTTTGGCACGAGCACAGTGGCGCCTTAGCATGGGCTTTGACACGAGCAAGGTCGCGCCTTGACAGATTCCTTTAGCATGAGCAAGGCCGCGCCTTGGCAGGTTCCTTGGGCACGAGCAAGGCAACACCTTGGCAAATTCTTTTGGCACGAGCAAGGTCGCGCCTTGGCTCGAGCAAGACATACCTTGACAAGAGTTGACAAAGCTTGACTTGGGCTTTGACCAAGTTAAAATACGATTGGTCTCATTTCTTGATGTTTCCTATTGGAGTTCGGGGAACGACTTAACATCTATTATAAGGAGTGGCGACTCTCTAGGGGTGACATGTGCAAGGAAGCAAAGAAGACCCTCGAGCATGCTTTGGGCAACCATGCAAAGGCAAGACCCATGGACGGACCATGGTGCCGACCACCACGAGCCGGTGAGACTCGAATCGAACCAAGCTCCTGCTAGCACCCAGGGTGCAACTAAGCACTACTAATCAGACTCTGTCCCTCGAGCAAGGTGAACTATAGGCTTGGATGGACCAAGTCAAGTGCAATTACAAGCAGTTATGTAACTACCTTGGTCATGAGTCATAAAATGACCAAGACACATCCCAACAACTTCCAAGCACTTTGAGCATATGCCTATTGATCAGGGGGTCAAAACGGTTATGGAACCAGGTGGCAACAAAGGAAAGAAGCAGTTAGGTGGTTGTTTTGAGCACTACATGGGTGTAGTGATTTACTTAGTCTCGTGTAATGTACATATGATTTGTGTCCTCGATAGTTATGTAACTAACTTGGATGTTTTACTATAAAGCCAAGACATGTAAACTTGAGAGATGCACGAGTTCATGCATGTGAGGCATGAGATGCATGAGATGCTAAAATTGTAATCTCATTGACCTAAGTAATAAACTTCCTTTGTATCATTTGTATCATTGTTGCTGTTCAATCATATTTTCGTTGGTGTGCTAACTAAGACGGTCTTTAGGCACTACGGTTGGGTTAAGCGATAAAATTTTTCCTTTCTCGAAAGTACTCGTGACAAGTACCATTATGTGCGATTCATTTATATATAAGCAATAAATTGGCAAAGGCAAACATCTACTATAAGGAAATATTAATTGTCTTAAAATAATGTGCGACAAAGAAAGAAATGTGATAATATAGTTTATATGTATTTATAGTGATGGTTACAAAGAAAAACTGAAATGTGATAATATAGTTTATATGTATAGTGATGGTTACAAAGAAAAACTGAAATGTGATAATATAGTTTGTACGTATTTATAGTGATGGTTACAAAGAAAAACCAATCGGATGTTAACATCCAAATTAAGTTCATGACCGGTTAGGGATGCAAATAGATAGGGGAATACTCACGTTGATGGAGATTTACCCTAACAAGTACGGTATAGAAATTTTAAATAGGGATGGAGATGAGGATGGATACAAAATCTCATACTTACATGGGTATATGTACGGGTGTGGGTAATAAAATATATCCACGGGTAATCTCTATGGGGATACCCATTTACCAAATCCCATATATCAATTTATATAACATATGATATTTATATATAAATATTACATAATGTTACATAGTCTCCACTCGAAACATTAACCTTTTAATGAAATTTATAATTTTGATTTATTTTGTTAATTAATAACTATATGTTTTGTTTTGAATTGTTTGCAACTATATTTATATTTTAGAATTTTAAGATTAAAAGTATTGAAAAAAGTTGATGAATTGATGGTTTAAAAAGATAATGACTTTAAATAATATTTTGAGTTTGAGCTTTTAGTTTTGTATATGCCTATGATTTTGTAGAAACTTAATTATAAGTGTTAAAACTTAGTAGTTAGAATTTTTTTTTTTGCATAATATGTTGATTTTTTTGTTGGAATGTATATATATTTGACACCTTATTTGTTACAATTCTTTTTTTGAGAATCTCTTCGGGGATCCCCAATGGAGAATGAAATCGGGAAAAAAAAAAATTTCTAATGAGATTCTCCATACCCGCAAAAATCCCTATAAAAATTCTCACAGAATCCCCTATAGAAAATGAAATGGGTAAACATTTTATCCATAAGGATTTCTTATATCCATTTGATGGGTATAGGGACAGTATGAAAATTCATCCCTAGATAAATATAAGTATAGGTGATAAATTTTTTAGTGGGTATGAGTATGGGAATGAGGTCTCCATCTCCTACCCTACCCTACTCATTTGCATCACTAGACTGGCTGACACTATAAGAAAATATTAATATATACAAAAATGATATAGAAGATCATATCATGCATATACATGTTGCACTGATAATAACAAGTCGTAGTTGTAAAGAAAATGAAAAGTGTATTAATTGATGTTGGAACAATTACGTACATATTGTTTTAATTATGTAACAACTCTATTTATTCCAAAAACTTATGGGACGACTTTAAATGCCATTTGTACGATTACATGTGAAGTGGGCCGGGCCAACCGTTTGATTTTATTAATGGTGTTTTGATTAAAAACTTTGGCGTGCCTTGCATTAATGAAAGTGTCTCTTTATTAAAAAATAAAATAAAATAAATGTACTACCAATTCCATCACTATACCAAAATAAATGTACTACCAATTCCATCACTATACCAGAATGGTTTGGGGATACCAATTTGCTTTATTAATTACATTTATTTATTTTCTTAAGAGCCGCGCTATGTGCGCTCCAATTGATTATCATGTACTTCAAAAGTCTATCAATTTATATGAATTTTAGAGTGTTTTAATAAATAATTGAGGTTCACATAGCTGTGCTTTTTTTTCAATAAAAAATCTGTTTGGACTCTTTGAGTCCGGACTCAAAAAGTTTTTTATTAATAATTTAAGATACCTATCTAAGTAAAATACCTAATTACCCTCTACCCCAAACACAAATAATGAATTTGAATTAAGGGTTTTTATGTCTTTTTGGTTGTTTGAGTCTGGACTTTTTTAGTCCATCTAGCACTACTCTTTTTTCAAAGGGTAATGCTATTTGGACTCGTGAGTCCGGACTCAAAACTTTTTTTATTTTCAAATACATCATCGAGTAATTAATGAAGCAATCATAATCAATTGTAAAATTTCTTTGATACCCCTTAAATATTTATAAAAATCTTAAAAACATCTCTATGAGTCCAGACTCATGAGTTCAAGTAGATTTATTGTTTTTCAAATATTATGTACCAAATCAGAGTAGCAATCACAAACTTATATGGATTTTAGGGTGTCCTATTAAACAATCTTAATTGTCATTGTGTAGCATACGTCGAAATATGTGACCAACTCACCATGTGTAGTTATGAACTTAGCATTGTCGTCTATTAACTGTATTCATGTAATTAAAGCAGTTGATGTAAAAACAAGAAGGGCATAAAGAGTACCAAAGTGTATCACCATAGTCCTCATGGTCCATTCCACATGCATGTAAATATGTTTAATCAATAAATATATATATATATATATATATATATATATGAGTCATAGCTATTCGAACCCCACGTTTACTCCCGTTACCTTATTTTTAAATTTTTTTAGCATTTAGTGAAATGGTCCAACTACCCATTCATATAAAAATTTTTTTACTCACACATATCCCAATCACATTACTCACACATACCAAGTTACCTCTCTCTCAAATGGCATTCTTACAATCAACCAAATCCAACTAAATCCGAGTAAAACCACATTGATTCGACGTCATAGGTGCATTCATAATCTTTTTAGCATTAATTTCGAAGTTTTTTGGAGTTTTTTTTAAAAAACTTGAGTGGTATTGTTTGTAGTTTTGTTGTTGAGTTTAGGGATTCGATTTGAGGGTTAACTATTGCATTTAGGGCACAAAGTCTCGGTGGAATGGAAAGTATCAAGCGATTCCAAGCAAAACCACTTTTTTTTTTGTCTTTATCATGTATTTTAATTTTAGGAGTTTGAAATTTTTTGTTTGTTTTTGTTACCCACGGCCACGGGTATCAACCACACATAACCCACACTTCTAAAGATGTATAAGACATACATGGTCGACACCTTTAAAGAGATCTCGGTCGGATCCCTCCGTCACTCATTAAAATCGACTTGTCTTCGCATTTCTCGGCCGGAGTCTGCCGACATCTCTAAAGAGTTGTCGGTCGAAATCGGTCGTTACCTCTTTAAAAGTATCGGTTGGATGAGTCGACCGAACCCCGCATGCGACACTTTTCACTTCTTAGACACGACACGACCACATCCGATTTTGTTCAACAAAACCCTTCTATGACACTCGGTGACCTCGTACAAGTGATCTACTATGATTAAAACCGAAAAATAGAAATGATTGAGGGGTGTTGAGATCAAGAGAGGAGATGAGGTAAACATTCGTTGAGGGACCGAGATGTAGTTTTGAAATAATTCATAAAAAAAAAAGAGGTAAAAGCAGTGAAGTAATGGATAAAAAAGAGCAAAAGGTCGCCTCTGAATAGTCGCGGCCTATATACAACATGCGTAAAGGAGGCCATGTGGGTGGTCAAAATGTCTTTGCGACTTAAACATGCGACTTAGGCATGTCAACAGAAAACATGTAAAGAAGCTATGTGGGGCGATCAAATGAAGATGACGATGACGTAACTTACTAAGTATGCTCAATTTTATTTTTTGATAATTGATGCATTAACCATCTCTAATGAGATGCTTTTGGCTTATATTAAAAGAAAGTCTCGTCTTTGTCTGAAAGTCTGTCAACTACGTTGGATTGAGATTCTTAGTACAAATTATATTAAAAAAAAAGGTCTGGCATGGATGGTGATCTAAAGTGGGTCTCCCAGATTTGTCGATTTCCGGGCAAGAAATAAATGATTGCTTTATGAAAAACCTAAAACACATGTGGATAAAATATTATAAGAGGAATGAATGAAAATGATACAATTACGCTCCAAAGTTATATTTAAAGTCATATTAGTGATATGCAACGCACATCATTCAAAGGTATCCGTTGGTGTCTTTAAATATTACACCAAGTTTATTATGTACCAAAAACTACGTCACTGCAGTGTGACTTTTGGCGTGGCTTCAGGGTGTTATCCAGACATCTTAAAAAAGGAAAAGAAAGAAATGAATTAATAGGAAAGGTGACTGAATAATGAGGATCACATGGTGATGGATGGTAACTGGACAGAAGAAGACAATTTATTACATAAAAAACAATTGAATAACAACGTAGTCACGAATGGTTGAGCAATAACGAGGCGTTATTGATTATGCGTGTGTGAGAGAGTGAGTGAGATATACCTTTTTTAGCGGAAAGCGCAGCAGTGCCTTGTCTCTCTCACTCTCACACATCATGGCATGCTCTCTCTCTCTCTCTATGACTTTCTCTCTCTAGAACCGACATGCCATTTTGGTTTCTTGCCTTGAAATCTGGGTCTTCCTTCTTCATCAATTGGGAATCTTGAGGAGCAATTTTAAGCGGGAAATCCAATGGGCTAATGCTAGGTGGTTTTTTTTTTTTTTTTTTTTTTTTTTTTTTTTTTTTTTTTGGTCTCAAATGGGGACTTTGGGATTCAACATTTCTGGGTGAAATGGTTAGTGGGTCTTCTTCTTTCAATGCATACATTGTGGGGGGCTTTTTGGGATTTTTTCTTCAGGTTCTTCTTTTATGGATTTGGGAATGCTAAGTGAAAAGTTTGATTTATGTAACCGATCCACTCCAGTTAATTTGGGACTGACGCTATGTTGTTGTTGTTGAATGTAGTGAATTGAGAGATCCCCTTTTTTCTCTGAAAGAGTCTTATGTGATCTATGTAGACCTGTTTTGTTGAGTTCACACAGTCAATGCCATTGTGAAGGGTGGATTCTGTTAGATTCATGTTTTAAGGTATATTAACAGACAGATTTGCTATGATTTGTTTTTTGTGTTTATATGCATTTACTTCTCTGTGAAAGCATGAATTCTGTTTGGTTGTTATAATTCTACAATTAAATTGTTAATTAAATGGGTTGATAGGCAATGAATAGGCAACAGAAGTGATGAATTCCTTCACCAAATTGATGTTGGTTTGCTGTACTCATACGGGCAAATTTAATTCTTACTTTCATAGGGACTTTTCATGCTCTAAGAAACTGTACCAAGTTTCAGAAGTTAATTAATGTGATTTTTAGTTTTTTTTTTTTTTTTTTCATTTTGGTTTATAATTCTGAACAATCTTTACATTTCGAATATATATGCTTCTAGCTGTTTTTGTGCAAGATTGTTAACTATATATATAGTCTTGTGATTAATCTGGCTTCATCTCCTGCAGTTTTATTTGGATTCCATGGGGTTAGACACACAGTTGGAATTTGACAAGTATTGCAAAGTAGTTAGGAACCCGAAAGTTGGACGTAGGTTGCGTTACGAGGGCTCAAAATCAGTGAAGAAAGTTGAGAACATGTTGCCCGCATCAATGGCGGCCTATCCGCTAAGGAGTGTTGAGGATGAGCCAAAGGAATTGCGTTTTGGTAAATCGAGGAGCTATGTGCAGAAAAGTATAGGGTATGGATGTAGTAATAGAGCGTTGAAGAAGGATCCTTTGTTTAAGGTCTCGGAAGAGAGTGTAAATAATGCAAGGAAAATGGAGGTGTCCGAGGAGAGGAAGAAGATTGAATTGTCATATAATGGTGATGAGTCTTTGTCTTTCAGGGTTTTCAATGCTTTGTCGGCATCACCACTTTTGGATCGGAGAATATCAGCAGCAACAGCAGCTTCAAGAGCTGATGAAATTGAAATTGAAATTTCATCACCTGCTTTTAAGAGGTTTAATAAAGCAGAAACTCCGGATATGTTGGATTCGTCTTTTCGGTTTCCCTCCACTCCAGATAGTATTACTGGTACTGGTAGGAACCTATCATCCGATGAATTTTTCAGTATCTCTATTGAAACCGAAAGGCACTCGATAGGAGGTGTGGAGCTTCAGCTTTGTCATCATACGGTTGAACCTCTAAATGAATGCAATGGACTGTTGGGAAGGAGCAGATTCCATGCCTTGCAGAAATCATCCTCAGTAAATGTTAGAATGGCTAATGCACCTTTTCAATCAGAAAGCAATCAACCTGGCCAGAAAACTCGTCTCGGCCCATTCAGGAAAATATTGAATCCGATCATAAAATCCAAGTCGATGCAAAGTTTATCAGAATTAGGCGAAGTTACAACTCCTGGGAAGAATAGAAAGCTTCATAAATCTTTAAGGCATGCTTTCTCAAATGTGTCCAACAAGAAAGAATCTGATGTGCAGCTCATCAAGGACCTTCGCAAGTCAGTTACGTTGTCTTCCCCGGCTCACTTGAATGGACTGCTAACAGTGGGAGCTAAACACGGGGTGCCATATTTTGAGTTTTCTGTGGGCGACGCGGAAGAATTGCTTTCTGCTAAGACATGGAAAGCAAATAATACGTGCAATTGGGTGTATACATTTCACTCGATGAGTAAAAGCGGAAGCAATAATAGCAGATGGGGGCCGAAAGAAAGATGCAGAGAGCCTGCTATGGTTGGACAGATGCAAGTTTCGTGTTTCGTATTATCAGAAATGAGAAATGGTGGAATTTTAGATAACTCAACTGTAACAGAATTTGTGTTGTATGACATTGTGAATGCTAGGAGGAATATGGCAGTTCGAGATAGCCCAGATTGTTCGAGTGAATTGGTTATACCAAGCAGAAGCAGTGATGAAGAAAGCTTGGGCTCAAGGAGTACTCAAACTGAGGCAAATAATATTTTGAGCTTCATGAACCAGAAACTTCGAAACAAGGATGCTCCTTGCGATGATGATGAGTTTGACGTGTCCACTCATTACCCTTGGTCCCCGGCAGATTTGCATCCCAATTGTGAGGTTGCAGCAATCGCAATTCAAATGCCACTTGAGAAGGGAGAAAGCTTGAAAGAAAAACCAGCAGAAAAGCTCGGTGATAGACAATGTCTAAGCATGTTGGACTCGAATGCCAATGATGGAAAAAATGGCAGAGCCATAAGGCAGCCGAATGTTAAAGTGGTGACACCCCTTGGAACTCATGGCCTGCCGGAAAGGGAGGAAGGTGGTAGTCCTTCATCGTTACTTGATAGGTGGAGGTCAGGGGGACACTGCGATTGTGGTGGTTGGGACATGGCCTGTCCCCTTGTTGTTTTTGATGGTTTAACAGTCCAAAGCAAGGAAGAAGGTCGATCCAAGGGCGTTGAAGAACCAATGAAGCTCTTCTTTGAGGTAAGCTTATTCTATTATACAATTTTGACATTTTGTATAGCAAAGTATTGGTCCTTTTGATATCCGTGGTTGTATGAAACCTTAAAAATGCTGCTACTGTTTTTCTTTTTATAATGCTAATTAAAAAGGATTTCGTTGATTTTAGAAGATCTGGATACTAGGACACAAGGAAAATCCCTCTTCTTTAATGAAGATACAAACCCCTCCCTGAAATTCTGAAACCATACTACCAATGTCAATACCTTTGAGTAGAGCCGGACGGATGAATCTTAGTCACAAAGTTTGGTTGCATAGTTCTTTAGTGTAGGAATCTTTTAAGATTTTCAGATCATGATTCTAGTCTGTATATTCCTCTTCATACGTATTTTTTTTTTCGATAGGAAGCATGTAGACATCTCTTCACAACTCTTACCTTTATTTGTTTTCTTATCCTCCAGTTAGATGCATGTTACTCATGATCAATAATTGAAACTCAATACGATCATGATCAGTCGGTTAGGAGAAGATTTTACGGTCTATGGATTAGTTTAGATGGCATGTATAGGTTGCCTTCTATATTATGAACAAATTAGATGCAGATATTTCCTTGATTAAAAATGGATGTTGTATAGAACGAGTTGGTTACATCATACCATTTTTTGCAAAAATCCTGGAGTGGTTCAAATGGTACTGATTTGCATTTGCCGCCGTGGGAAAGCCTCAAAGACAGCTTAAAAGCCTTGTAAAAGAACCATGTGTAAGGTCTCGCAATCTCCGTGTGTTTAACTAGTGTTACAACCCAATGAAGAGAACTAATATGAAGAAATATTACAACATGGAGTTTTCCAGTTAATAACTATCACTAAAATGTTTTTCCTCTTCTTTTGGTATTAATTCAGGGAGGAAAAGATACTGTGCCTGCATTAACGATGACTTCTATTGGTGGAGGGCAATATTCAGTGGATTTTCATGCCCGGTTGTCGAAGTTACAGGCTTTCTCAGTCTGCATTGCTATCTTGCATAGTTCAGAAGCTTCCACTGTACGTACATTTGTGAGTGAGCAGGAAAGTTTGCATTGTAATTCATTAAAGATGCTGCTTAACGAGGAAGTGAGATTCTTGGTTGGAGCAATTGGAGAGAGAGAGGTGAAAACCGACGGAAAATTGGAAGATGTTTCGCCACATTTCATATACAACCACTCTCCTCTCCTATTCAATTTTCAGGCACAAAGAGAAATGGCATGCCCAGATACAGACAACTACTTGCCCGGGATATATAGACCTGAATTTTGTTAAGTAATACGCTGGTTTATCCGATTCGATAGATCATCATTCTCCTTGGATGATTATATTTGTCATGCTTGACTGGGTTCACCAATTTGCTGTGCCATAAGGCTTCTAGGCCTGTTGATGCATAGAAGTGTCTTTAGACTCCTCATCGTCATCGACCACTGTCATGTGAGTAACATAACAGGCAGAATGTGCTTCCTGGAGGGAGTCAGTTTTATTTAAGTGATTTACTTGGGAGGCAATAAGATGCACACCATGAAATGGCAGAGAGGAAAGGAATCATTTCGAAGAACTTTTCAACTATAGCAATTGAATCAGTAAATCCTGTGCTGAAACTTGCAGATTTGAAGCAGTTCTCGATATGGATTGCAGTGGGACATGCTTGTCATCAAAACTTTCCATTAAAGAAAAGCTAGAGGCTGCAAAGCAATTTGCTCAACTTGCTACCACTTGGTGAAGAAGTGGGTCTCACCTCCTAAAAGCAAAGAAAAGAAATAAATACAGTGATAAGATCAGAACAGAAGTAACTTATTGCCTACTCATGTTGGAACATCAATTGCTAGAGTTGTCTAACACAATTCAAGCATCTCATTATTTGATTCTTTTTTTTTTTTTCTGGCCTTCCTGTGGTAGCTCTTAAATAAGCACAGCCTTGTCCATATTCTTTATATTATCAGATTCAGACTGTAATTTTTTCAACTTTTTTTTTCATCATCCATGTATGATAACAGTTGGCTGTAATAGAAAATACTGAATTTCAGACAACTATGTCTAATTCCCTTACCATTAATGTAGTGTTATTCTTTTCTTACATTGCCAGTTTGAGGGCAAATTTTGAAGAATTACAATTGGCAAATCATAAACAAAAATTTAGCCAACGGCTTGTACATTGATGAAAGTTACAAGACCCTCATCTTTTCTTCACCTTATGCCAAGTCAAGTGCAGAAGATGATATAAATTACACCAGCCTTTCTGTCTCTGATTGCGGCGGCCACTCTATTAAAAGTAACCCTCCACCAAATGATTTCCGTTCGACATCCTTGACTGCAACTTGGCTAATCTACGCACTTCGGTATCAAAATTCTTAGCGGGCACTGTTACAACCTCTCGACTTCCATTCCAAACAGGCAGTACCTCCATTACTACTTTCTGCAACAATCCATTCTCAACGCCCTCCTTAACAAACTCTTCGAAGATTCCACAGAAGCCTCGCACATCAAGCAACACACTGCACAGGCCCAGACGCTCGCAATAGTCCAAAATCGGACCCAAACGCAACTCATCCAACACTACCGTCTCAATTCCATGTCGGGCAATTCCTGAGTCCACTTCTGTGCTTTTGTCGGTGAAGATAATAGGTTGATTGTCGGCATTTTGATCGAGTAGAGGGAGTTTTACAGGAGAATTTGAGGAACTTGCGACTATCATCTGTTTTGGTTGTTTGCATTGAGGCTCCTGGGATAGAGGCAAGCATGAACAACCATTTAGCGAGGAACTAGAAAGTATGATTCCGTCGTACTCCTGCAGCAATTGCGAGTAATAACCGCCAAACTCCACGGCTCCTTTGCCAAGCCCATCAGATATATTACCATCCATGGAGATTGAGTATCTGCACATCAAGAAGAGAGAGAGACTCAAAATACATAACTAGCAATTTGTGAATCCTACAAGATCATACTCTACAAGGAGAAAACTAAGAATGGAAAATCAGATGAAATTAGGAAATTAAAAAAAGATCCTAAACTTCTATAGCTAACGAAGCACTACATTTCCGACGGTAAGAAAATCCTAACTATAGGGGAAAAATTCAAAACAAGAAGCAATGCTATAGAGTGAAATGCAGATGAGCACACCTTAATGTGACAAAAGGTTTTCTAGTTAATATATGATGGATGAACACCTCATTGAGTCTCTTACATAGTTCTTCCTCCACACCAACTTTCACTTCAATACCTGAATCTTTAAGCCTCTCCAGCCCCTTTGAAGCCACAATGGGATTTGGATCCACCATTCCCACAACCACTCTTTTCACTTTGGCTCGAATCAAAGCTTCAGTGCATGGCGGCGTCCTCCCGTAATGATTGCAAGGTTCTAAGCTCACATATGCCGTAGCATTCTCCGCTAAATCCCCTGCTTCCCTTAGAGCAAAAACCTGCATATTGTTAGAGTTTTAATCTAAATTAGTATCTCTTAGTTTTATCTTTAATTTGGGTTTCTAGGTTATGTTAGAGGCTTCTAGTTTTCTAAATTAGTTCAAATTTTCATATTTGAGGTAAGTTACATCTTGAGAGAATAAAATGTATGATTTCAAGAGATTAATATCTTTTACACTAGCATTATTACATGAAATCAAGAACACAATGATCTCACCCAACATTTTTCCCATTTTACTGATATTGATTACGCGTCTCCACATAACTGAACTAAAGAAATTCAACGATGTAGGAGTGGGCCAAAGCTAACTTTGGATGCACTGATAAGGATTTAAAGGATTTGGAAAGCACACTATTAATAACACTAAATCGACCGCAATGGAAGAGTTTGATCCATGTAGCTACCCCAACTAATTTGAGATTGAGTCTATGTTGTTGTTGTTGTTGTTAATCAAAATTCATCATCTTCAAAAGGGAAATTGAAACTTCAACTAGATTTCAAACTATCTGAAAATCTACCTAACCCACATCAAAATCATTACACTTGAAATGAAAAACTGAAACTTTAACAAACCTAAAATGATAAGACCATCAAATGCACCAAAATCAACAACAAAAAACACAAACTTGAACTAAAAAATCAAGAATTCTCAATCACCTCCGCATGCGGTTGCCCCGCTTTCGGATGAAACCCTTCGCCCACAACCTTCCCATCCTTGACAATCACACACCCCACCATTGGGTTCGGATTGGTGTGCCCAATCGCCTTCTTAGCAATCTCCACACACTCCTCATGTAAAACCCATCATCATCATCATCATCATCATCATCATCATTGACTTCATTTTCTCTGTGACCCTCGCATTGAATCCCAACCAAATGGGAACCAAACTTGGAGATCGAATGTGATTCAGATACCCTTTTGAGAGATCTGCAAAACCCATGTTTTGGATTTGGATTTGGATTTGGGGCAGTAGAGCGAAATGGGTGGTTGAGGGGGCGAAGTGTGAAGAGGCTAGTCTTGGTTGGGAAATTGGAGGGGTTGAGAAGGTGTTCTGAAATGGGAATTTTCTGAAGATGCATTTTAGAGGGTAAGTAAGTAACCAAAATCAAGATCAATAGAAATAGAGATTGACTGATTGAGCAATCTTTTTCAACTTTCTTGACCTACTCATTGTTTGGTTTTTACTGCCAGTAACTTATTCTTAACACAGTAATATCTTAGTTTCTGATTGTTTTGATGGGAAGTAAATGGTTGGTTGTGGGTTTGATTCTCCCCTCCAATATATGATAAGAGGAATTCTGGAAATGACTTTCTTGAAAACTATAAGGGAACGATTTTTTAGGAATGTAAGATGATAATGAGGAAGTACACTAGCTGAGGCTTCCCGTCAATTGGCACGATCTTCATTAAGTCATGCAGGAGTACAACATTGGAGTGAATTACCAAATAATGTTCAAGCTTTGTTATAATTGATATAATTCTGGAGTTATAACTTCAATGAAATCATTATTTTCGAGATTAATAAAAAAAAAAAAAAAAACACTTTAAGGTCCCACTCATACATGTTGTTGCATATTTGTTTGAAAGTCGAGCAATATTTTCAAGATACGTGCATTGCACAATTTCCAAATAGGTAACTTAAGTGCGTTTTTTTACGACATTTTTTTTTTTTTTTTTTTTTTTTTGAGGGAATGGGAGACGAGCTCCCAAAAGTCGCTCGCATTGCCTTTTTCAAATTAACTGATTTTGTTGAATGTATGCCCCAGTCTTTTTGTCGAGGCTTTGATGTTATTGTTGTTGTTGTTGTTGTTGCGGAGTTAAAAGGGAAATATAACTTCAAAAGGGAACCTGAGTTTTTTCAAGTATTTTGATAATAGAGCAAAATTAAGTAGAACAACTGGAAATGATATTGTTCATAAAGTAACTGATTGTAGATTGTAGAAGATCAAGCTGACAGAAAACAAATTCAATCTATCAGGGCTCAAACTTGGAATCTCAAAATAGTATGGAGAAGAAATAAAATTCACTATTCAAATAAAATTAATGAGCCAATTTTGATGGGCACTTGATATATGTAAATGTGATACTTTCACCATGCATAAACCTGTGACTAAAAACTAAAGCAAGTGATAGATCTAGCAGTACAACAATCTTCTGCCAGATCAAAACCATTGAAGTATAGAACTGTATATATCTTGCAACCAATTTAACATGTTTCAGCATCACTTGGTCATCAAATGCCTTTATTGCTTTTGTGAATGAAATAATCAAGCTTCTCGGTAGGAGTCTCTCCTTGCAGATTTCAGACTCGTCGTCATCTAAACCTGACTTCTAGTTATGATTCCATTTGAATGAATTGTTGTCTAATATCTAAGTTGTATAATTGATGATCCTGACACCATGAAGAATGGAAGCACATCAATTGTTAGTTGGCACAGAACAAATTAAGCTACAACCAAACAATGAGCCTTTAAACATGTAATCATAATAATCATTTAGAAACTCACACTGTAATGTAAGGTTATGACAAGAGGAGTCGCAAGGATATGCGCAATCGATCTCTTTGCTGGCACTTCTATCAAAGAACCAATCTCCTACTGCCTCTGCAATTGTCTGAACAAGATTGATGTTTTAGAATTTTATATAGCGATACCATTGCGGCTGTGACTTAATACAGATAATGAACAAGATCCCAAGTACCTTATCTTGTACTCTAGGAGAATCGGCCGCAAACCATGTGTCCTGTGTTTCGCTTTGGCAATGAGTAAAGCATGAATTTAGAAACATGCCTCCCTTTCTTGAAAATTCATAGAAGAATAACAAAGACTTCAGCATTTCATATCTGAAACCTGTTGAGGTTAGGATATAAATTAAAATGGAGGATAATATGGAAGCTGAATTATCGATCTATTTCTGTCAGCGTATTTTAGGATATCTCGTTTGTCGAGGTCATATAATGCTAAGTCTTATAAACTTTGAAGATAACAATCCAAATTATGAACAAAATCACAACCTTGCAAGACATCCATCTGAGTTGGAGTACATTCTGCCAAGTTAAACTTGCATCCCTTCCAATGCCCTTGTAAATCGGCAGATGGTGGAACGAAAAAATGATGAAACTGTTGGCATAAAGAGCATCATTAACTATTTTCCAGAAGAATTCATACTGGTTAATATCATTTGTGTCAAAGGAAGCAGAAAGCTCTTACTTGGAAAACATCATAAGCTGAATTTAAAATGAAATATGGTGTTCTGATGTATGTCAATGCATATTGAGGCAAGAAACACTGCAAAGAAACTCAACAACCATTATTCAGTCATAGATAACTATTTTTTGGAGGGACCGATTATGATCAAAAGTTCCGAGGAACTTACTTGATGTGGATAGTAACGGACATCGGTACAATCTCTATTGAGATAGCTTCCTATTCCCTGAAAGACAAAACTTCTCATCCTTCAAAACCATACAAACAATTCCACAAAATACATAAACCAGCTAGGTTGCACTTAAAAATCTCTCACAACAGTTTCACTACTAAATACTTTTATAAATCAAAATCCACATTAGCAAGCCCCCCCGCTACAAGACATCATCTTCACTTCCAATATGTTGCTATGTCATGAAGTAGCATGTTTTTAATGGACAATAATCCTTGTGTATCTGTGTCATTAATCCTGTGAAGTCATTGACTTGCTGCATAGTGCACAGACTAATGTACTTATTATACAACATGTGACTAGACTAACTAGTATGTCTAAATGAACTGGAGAGAACTACAATGTTGTTCAAATGTCTCAAGTTGATCAAGAAAGAAATATTTATTTACTTGATAAAATATAGTAGTTGAAGACATACCTGAAGAGAAATAAGTTTTTCAAAGAAAAGCCTTGCTGTGTGATTCAATGCTATGTCCCTTCTGTTTAAAAGAATTGTAAGAGATGAAATAGTTAAGAGGGAGACTACAAGGAACAAACATAAATGTGTAATTCAAGACTAAATGGACCTTACACATCGAGAAAGAATCCGGCGTCACTTAAGCACTTGACAGTGGCTGTCTTTGGAAGAAATGCGCTTAAGTTGTCGCAATGGAAAAATGTAGCAAGGCCCCCAGCCGAGCAACCAGAGAGGAGAGCCTGTAAAATGATGAACAAGATTTTTTTCAATGAACAGTGAAGTAGTCATTCATTTTATTTTGAAGTACAACTAAGAATTGCTGGGAATTTAGCCAGACATAATGTAACAAGTTCCCCAGTCCTATAATGTTTGGTGTCTGGAACTTGGATATCGCAAAACTCGCGCAGAGTTAACTAAAGCGCTTCTTGCATGAGTCAAGGACGACCAAATTCTAGTTGCGATTGAAAAATGACAAACAATCGGTAAGGCAAGAAGTAATAGAATTCAGTAGCTAAATTAAACTAAGCAAAACACAACCAACCTTCTCTGCTTGATCCAACCCTTTTGGGAGAAGATCAAGAACAATTGCTCTCCATATCCTTTGCCCCCTAAAGTAGAGTTTGGTTGTCTGTTGACACAAGCCAGGTTCTCCTTAGCACAATCTATGCTACATTCCCTTTCTTTTACAAAGTTGTCATAAAGGGATCGATCATATGAAAATAAAAAATATACAAAGAAATTTAATTTAACAACAACAGTAACAACAGTATTGATAATGAGAATGAAGAGAGACAACAACAACAACAACAACAACAACAACAAATAGGCATCAGAGATAGTTCATAAAGAAGCTGTAAAGCATTTTTTTTCATGACAGTAAGACTGTAAAAACAGCAGTAGTTACCTGGTTGGAAAACACTGAGTCTCCTGCAAATGAGGCCCCGTCGCAGTAACGAATCTTCACTCGGTTCCAATTGTAGAAATCTGCTCACAAACAAGCTGTTAAACATTGAGTTAAAACAATCAAAACACAAATTAAATGCCACATTCAGAAGGATCCATATCAAATTGGTAAGATATGAATTTATGCACTAGTATTATTGGCATGCATTCTTTTTATCTAATACTTATACAATATGTGGTGTCTAGAATTATGCGCGCGATAACCACCCTTCTAGAAATATGCCTCGAAAGTTAAAAGATTCGAACGGATAATTAACGTAGGTCCCAACACTAAGGGCATTGGTTTGTAACAACTCATTAAGTACTAATTACTAGTGCTGCAAAGATTCCATTGATCACATCAGTGAATGACTATGCAAGCTTCTAATGAACAGTAGAATTTATAAATCATAAAGACTTGTTCAATGACAAACACTATATATGATATTTATGAGCAGTCGTGTTAAAAGACAAAGTTTGAGGAAGTCGTGAGTTCAAATCTTATTTAAGTTAAAAAAAAAAAAAAAGTAAAACATTCAATTAGATAGAAAAAAAATTAAACTTTACATAAAAAAAAAAAAAAAAAAATTCCCAAAAAATGTTGGCCAAATGAACTAAACAAAGCCTAAATCAAAATCATTAGTTGGCTCTTATATAAAAATAATTAGTTGGCTCTCAGCAATTTATTATTTCATCATAATTGTTCAAAATAAAGAATATAATTTCATAATTTTCGTGCTTTTTATGAATGCAAAGGAAATAACACCAAAGAAATGAAGATCATGAATTCTAATTAATCAACCAATCCTTATTATTCCACCTCATCATTTACAATTATATAGAATTTCAAAAAGAGTAAAGTTCAACAGATCATACTAATATTATGATACTTGAAAAACTTTCTATTCTCCCTAATTAATTATCTTTCAATAGCCGGAAAAAATTGGACAGCTGCACTTCACTTTAACTTTTTTTTTTTTTTTTTTGGAGTTCTTTGCCTTTAAAATTTTAATAGCTTGAAACAACTAGTCAGCTAATAACCCTTCAAAGTTAAGATTTATAATTAGACACGCCCAAACTCAAAATTTTCAAATATTGAACAAAACAAGTTTGCATCATATCAATTCATTTCCCATGCACACCTGCGCTAGCATGTCGATTTTTGCACCTACAACTTATAAATATGAGGCTTTTTTTACTCGTAAGACCTCGATACTAATTGAGGGAGATTATCCACACTTAACTACTTTGTTACAAAGTTTTATTTAAGTCTCTGTTAGTTTTTGAATGGAATAAGTTTATTGTGTCTTCTAAATACAATAAGGTGCTCTTATTTATAGAGCTGAACAAATCATAAAGCAGGGAAAGTTACCAAAACTAACTAGATATCAGAATATAGAAACTTCCTAAATATCTAAACTACGAAATATAGCAACTACTATAATTTCTTTAACAGTCACATTAAACTATAATTTCAGTCCACGCACCTCAACACGTCCTCAAACAATTGAAGCCCAGAAACCTTATTAGGAATTATTATAATTTAATTCATGAAAATAATTTTTTTAAAAAAACTGGACACATCACTTTCAGTTGATATCAAGAGACATGCATATAGGCTTTTTTCTGAGTCCAGCGAGGACGTCGCTGCAATGATAGGAAATGGACAAATTCTTGTAATTAATAATAGTTGGCGTCTTCTCTAAGTAAATTAATTTCTTTGTATACCTACTACCTAGTCATCCATAAACAATTAAACTTGTATGCCATGGACCATGTCACGTGAAAGACCATGGGCCACAGCCACTACTATAGATGAACCAAACATTATAATTAATTTGTGTTGAATGTAATAAGTGATGCGAACGCACGCACCTGGGTTGAGAGAGACATTGTTGCTTAGGATTCCAGAGAAGACTTCCTGCTTGTTCATGTACCGAGTTGATCCTCTCCGAGTCATCGATCTTTCCAAGCATGAATCTATGTCGTTACACCACCCACCACCCTATACAGCACACATATATATAATTAACTAGTGACCACTTCTTTAATTATGCTAAATAAATCATGATTAGCTAGTACTACCAAAAATATATATATATATAGTTGGACATGCATGCATGATGATGGTGCCCAACAACTAATTAATAAAAAATATTAGAATGGCGACAATATTAATAATGTCACACTACAAGATACATTGGCTTGTAAGAGTTTTTTTTATGCAACCATAACTCACGTGTTATGCATTGAAATATGTGTATGTTCGCATCCCGAGTTTGGTTATAATTTGAAGCAATAAGGTCATTTTCAAAGCACGTTACAAACCTACTATATATAAGGAAAAGGAAAGTGTTTTAGAGACCCATTTTTGGCCTAAATTTCAGAGACATATATAACAAGGTAAATACACTTTTTCAGTTGTTTGATAATTGTGGTGTCGACCGAGATTTCAGAGACATAATAAGGAAAAGGGAAAGTGTTTTAGAGACCCATTTTTGGCCCACCGAAATGGCACTAGCCGCAACGTGAAAAGAGTTTGATGACTAGTTTATGTTTCAAAATATATGAAGTGTCCATTCAACAAATATAAGCCGTAATATTGTATTCTAACTACTCGGCATGAGACTATTCCAACATCTCCAACAAACTCGATGTCAAAAGTCAGTCAACTACATATTTGAAGTTGAATGGCAGTGTTGGTGACTAACCAAAAAAAAAAAAAAGTGGTATTGGTGAAGTTATACAAGTCATGAGATTGAATCATCTCATATGTTGGTGTATCAGATGGAGCCGAAAAAAAGGTTCGGACACCCACCGCTTGTACGTATAGACATGTGTGTATGCAGTATGCAGTGAATCTCACCTCAAACTGTAAAAGCCAGTTACCCAAGCCAGAGCCATGTCCCCTGTCCAGATGATATGCGGGCAAGCTTCCGTCCAAACAAACTGATGAAAATCAACAACCCAACTCAAACAAACAGATTCTTAATTACATGCATAATCATAATCACTTAATAAGTAACAATGAATGGATGAATGAATAAATGAATAAAACTGACCTGCTCCCTGAGCCGAAGCGCCGCGAACAAGCGTCATGTCCACTAAATCGCTCCCTTGTTCGTCCGACCAAGCTCTCCTCGGAGCGCACAACACCAGAACAAGCCCAATCATCGCCAACGCCATCATTTTCAATGCGAAGATTGAAATCTAGCTAGCTATATATATATCTAGGTAGCTCAAAAGGAAATAATTAATTAAGTTGTGAGAGAGAGAGAGAGAAATAAAGGAAAGATTTGAGGATTTAAATGCGGATTGCTACGTGAGACTGAAAATCCACCCCCACGCCTTTCGAACAAACAATATTTGTGGGTGAGTCGATGAAACAAACAATGAAACCAATCGTAACCATAAAAGTCACAAATTAACCAAACTTACTATATTTATAGCACGCGTAATTGATTTGTATGTTATAAAATTAATCGGGTCTTAATGGAAAGACGATTGACGATGCTTATATTTTAAAAAAAAAAGATAGTGTTAGATTGGACTCAAAAAGTTGAGAATCAAACAATCAAAAAGACATAAAATTCTTAATTCAAATTCATTATTGGTGTTTGGAAGTAGAGGGTAATTAAGTCTTTTATTTAGATAAATATCTTAAATTATTAATAAAAATTTTTTGAATCCTAACAGATTTTGTGTAAAAAAAAATCAGGCCTAAATTGCGGAATCGATTCTTGGAGTGGATTTGAATTTCGGAAAAGACATTGAGAGAGAGAGAGAGAGGGCAAAAGAGAGGAAAAAGCTGCTGGTGTGGGGGTGGGGCCCGCAGCAGTATAATAGCCAATAACTGAACTTCAACGTAGGAGTTTGGTTTTGTGGTGGGACCGACTGCAAGATCACAAGAGAAGTGCGGTGGCGACTTTGCCACGTCGTTTGGGGCCGGATAAAAGTCCGCTTTAGGGAGTACTTGATCGGAGGAGTATGGGAAAAAAAAAACTCCAAAAACGAAAGCCACGCGCGCGAAAGCATTAGTTTGGCATCTACTTTTGACAAATTGGATTCTGAATCATTTTTCTTAGTGGGCCCACGGAGGCCCACTAACGAGCGGGTGAGCCCAACGTCCACGTCATGCCCACCCTTTCTAACTTTAAGTCTGTTTCAAGTCATGATTGGACATCTGTTTTTGTTCCCATCAAATGTCAATGATGAAGAGAAAAAAAAATTGCTTCTTCAGTTTGTTCTTATCCTTCGTCACTTTAATTTCTCAGATAAGATTTCAAAGAGATAAGATTGGAACAACTCATCCTTAATTTTCGCACTCGATCGGGTGTGCGCGGTGATAACGACGAGAGCGCTAAGACACTGACTGAAGCAAAGATCTAAAGTTTGAACCTTGATAGCTGCGTTGTTTCTTGAATTTTTTGGGTGTAAAGATGGTACCCACGTCAACTCTTATAAAATTAAGAAGGATTGAGGCGACTCGGACACCTACTAAATGTCAAATAAAAGTTGTACCAAATTGCTTCTATTTTTGCTTTTATTTTTTTATGGTCCAAGTCATTTGGTATCGAGTTGCGCTGTGTATAGAAGGAGGGAGCTTTTAACATTATTATTTATATTCTCATGACTCGAAATCAAGTGATTGGTTAAGAAACCTCTAATTCTATGAGGGCCGCTAAGGGCACCCCACCATTTAATGAAGGCACCCAAAGTTTTTGTAAAAAATTCTGCAAAAGTGGAAAAGACTATTTTGCCCTTGTATATATAGTGATTCAGACCCTACAAATCATTTTGACAAAGAAAAAAAGGCACCCCACCACAAGGTTGAACCCCAAAGCCACATTGCATTTGGCGAGCGTTGATCGATTATTGCGGATTGTCATCATCCGACAGCGAGGTAACAATGTTTGATAACCATATGATGGTTTGAAGGAACTGTTTTTTGTCAAGGTAGGGTTTCTCAAATTTTCAGATGTTTTTTCACGGACGCGATTGATTCGGCCTCGCAGGACCGAGAGTTATGCACACTTCTCGGTCACCATCCACCGAGAACTGAATAACAGTCTCGGTAATGGACAACCGAGAGCTATTCTACATTCTCGGTTGGACATCACCGACAGGACAAACTATACACTTCGACTTACTCTCGTGAAGTGGTGACCGAGACGACAATAAAAGTCTCGGTTATGGACAACCGAGAGCTATTCTACATTCTCGGTCATGCTTGGCCGAGACTGTAAACAAAATCTCTGGTCTGTGTGGCCGAGAACCACGAACGCCCAATAAATGAACCATTGAATGCACCGCCACACAAACATAACAACTACTCTATCAAATGCAACTTAATTAGATTACCAACGCACATTCAAACGATCGATTTCAACACTATCGATGTGTGAACGAAAAACTTGAACCGGGCCCTAATTTGGATATGAAATCGACCAAAACTCAGAGTCTTCAAACTCGAAAAACGTCCTACAACCAGAGGAGAGAGACATAGAGGAACGAATACAACTTAGATTCGGGATTGCTAGGTGGTTCGTTCACGAGAAATGGAGAAAGTCAAGCAAGAGGACGGTGGTGGGGTGGTGGGGTGCCTCTGTTTTGCAGGAGGGGTTTTTTGGTGCCCCGGGTAAATTGGTTAGAGGGGTATTTTGGGTATTTCGGGTCTAATTCTTTGGTGCCCCAGGTAAATTGGTTAGTGCCCATATTAACTGGGTGCCTTCATGAAACGGTGGGGTGCCCTTAGCGGCCCTCAATTCTATTTATGGGAGTGTGTGACGGATTTGAGCGTCGCTGTAAACCCAAAACTTACAATTTGTTTTCTGCGGGCTTAGACTAGCCCAGCCCAAGTTGGAGGCCCATCATGAACCGCCAAATCTGTGCTCAGCCACGTAGACAAAACGGCCCCACTTCAGTCTCAGGCAGTCCAGATGGCAACAACTTTCCACGTGGACACAGCACTTCCTCCGAGTGCCATTCTTCGTAATTTCCTTCACAATGGAGGGCAAACTATTAGAGGCTCCTACAAAGTCCGAAGACGACACGAAGAGTCCAACTAAGGTCAGTCAGCGCCCTCTCTTTCTCCCCCAAAATCTCTCAATTTTACAATCAACAAACCCTAAAAACCCAAACTTTCTGCGCTTCTTCGACACGATTTCGCTTCAATTCAAGCTCCAATGGAGTCGATCGTGGTTTCTTCAATGCCTTTCCACGTCGGGTCGCGTTTCCCCCATTGAAATCTTCCCCGAAGACCCCCTTTTCGCTCTGATTTTCAAACCCTAGGTTCGTCCATTTTGATGAACTACAATCGATAATGGTTTCTTCTGTTAAAGCATTCTCTTTTCTCGCTTGAATGCATTGTTTGATCATGAAAAATGTGAGCTTTGGGTGATCGACTGCCCTGTTTGGTTGTTTTTTTCTGATTTTTGGTTCTTTTTTGCCGTAATAGGTCGTTAGGGTTCTCTGTTGATTGATTGATTGATTGAGTTTGTGCATCGATGGAGTCGCTGTGGAAGCTCGTTCACCTGTTAGAACCAGCGCCTCTCGCTCTCATGTTGACTGCAATTTCTGTTACTTTTGCTTCGGCAGTTCGAGCCCTAACACATGGAAAAGAGATGGAGCGGAACCGCGACGTCTCCGAGGCATCGATCACATTGGGGCGGTCGCAAGCGCTGATGATCCCAATTTTAAGTTCATTCAGTTTGCTTTTGATGTTCTATCTATTCTCATCACTTGCTCAGGTCCTCACTGCATTCACTTCAGTGGCTTCAGTGTACTCTCTGTTCTTCTGTTTCGCGCCCATTTTTAACTACATTAGTATCAAATTCGGTCTCTCGGACCCGTTTTGCTCGCGGTGCTGTTCCAATTCGTTTTCGCAGAATCAAGGGTTTTTGTTGATTCTATGTGCCGGGACTGTGTTGGCCTGGCTTGTTTCCGGGAATTGGGTGTTGAATAACTTGTTGGGCATTTCGATTTGTATATCATTTGTGAGCCATGTTAGGTTTCCCAATGTCAAAATCTGTGCTTTGCTGCTGTTTTTCTTGTTCTGTTATGATATATTCTGGGTTTACTTTTCGGAGAAGTTTTTTGGGGCCAATGTTATGGTATCGGTTGCCACGCAAAAGGCCTCAAATCCTATTCACACTGTAGTGAGTGGTTTGAACCTCCCAGGGATTCAAATGATAACCAAGAAGCTTGAGCTTCCCGTGAAAATTGTGTTCCCGAGGAATTTAATGGGTGACGATGTTCCGGGAAGTAGTGGTGCTGATTACATGATGCTTGGTCTTGGTGATATGGTATGATGCTTTCCCTTTTTGTTTTAATGTTTTTGATATATATATCTTATAACAAAATTTGTCAGAGGTATTATAACTATAGTCCCACTGGTGATGTGGAATGACGGTATCCCTTTGTTGAACCTTGGAATTATATAGAAGTGCAGCACGGCCATCGGTTTTCAATTAAGAGATGCAACTAGTTGAAATAACTAGCCCTACTGCTTGAACTATCAAATTGATCGAATTCTTTAGCCTGATTGTACTTTCGCACTTGTAAAAGAAGTTTCTAGTTGTGTCGTTGTCCTAAACACTTTTGTATGAATAAGTAATCTAGATTTCTGCTCTTATTAAATGGTCTATTAAGATCAAGATTCTAGAATTCAAGGAGGAAAATGTTCCTCTATATATTGATTCATTTCGTGCATTATTCATTTGCAAAACATTATCATATATTGTCTAGAAAGGAGTTTGGTTTTAAATGAATGGCCAAGAATTGGGCGGATGAAAACCATAAATTTAGGTTCAGGATAAATAAGAGTTGTGCAGAAGATCTGTGATAAAGGTTAAAATTATACAAACTCATTACATTTGATACAATCTAATTGAGAAGCTTATATTCAATCTGCATTTTTCCAAAAATAGCTTGTTTGCATAAAACATTCAATGTCGTGTAGATGCCACCAGTGATAACAGATAGCCAACCGCTGTTTAGGTATTCTTACCTTAAATCTCCAAGCGAGCTTCAGTAATTTAGTGCTTTATAAAATATTTTAAAATACTTGATTATTATCAAACATACTTGAACTCGAAAGAGTGATAAGAAGGATTTCGCCTTTTCTTCTATTTTGGACATCAGTAAAGTTGGTAATTACTAGAACTTTCATTTATTGCATTAAAAAAAAAGATACAGAAGCTGAGGCTGACATGAATAGAAGTTGGAGTAATATTATTCAAAGAAAATTTTCTTCTTCTCTTTTGGATGAGTGACAATTTTGTGAGAATTAATTATTTTGTTTTATAGTTCTCTTAGAGGCTTTTTCTTCTCTTACAGGCTATTCCTGGTATGCTTCTTGCTTTTGTCCTTTGCTACGATTATCAAAGGAGCAAAGATTCTATGAACTGCTTGGATTTGTCTTTCTGGAAGGGGCAAAGATACATATGGTATGCAGTTGCGGGATATGCCATTGGATTGGTAGTTGCTTTAGCAACAGGAACTTTGACGCACTCACCTCAACCAGCCCTTTTGTTTTTGGTATGTCCCCTCGACTGATATTGAAACTGTGTTGGATGAGAAAGAAGGATTACCTCTCACATACTATTTAATTTGCACTGAAACTTTTCTTCTGAGTTGCTTTATTATAATTTATGTATGACTTATATCATCAGTAATTTAAGGAGAGAAAGATGACTTCTCTTACTTTGTGATCACTTTTGTCTCTTAAATGACTTCTTATAATGTCTACGGTTCTGTCCGGTATCAATTTCCCTGATCTTATGCATGATTTAATTTCATGCGCAAGTGATTTGTGATTTCTGTTTCTTTTTGAAGTTCAATTCTTGCCTTATTCTTGTAAGCCAGTGTGCTTCTAAGATTTTGGATCCCACCTGCCAGGACTACTTATTACTATGATGTTATGTTATCATTTTTATTGCAAGGGCTTTCTTCTTGTTTTCCTAGTAAATACCACTTGTTTCCAAATTTAGTGTAGAGAAAGAAAACATATTCATGTAAGGTAGATCCCCAAAGGCAATATAGCAAAGCCTCATTTGGCGTGCCCAGATTTTGCTGTGAATTGGGGAGTTTCCTTTCATCTGACTAGAGTTTAGGAATATGGCTTTGATGATTCCTTCTATGTCGTGACAGACACTGTATCGGCGTATTTATGTCGAAGTGTTTTGATTATGTGCAGGTGCCTTCGACGCTAGGGCCCATCATCTTCGTTGCGTGGATGAGGAAGGAACTTGCACAACTATGGGATGGAACTGGGCACAATCCTAACGAGAAGGGACTCGAAGTGCAGGTCTGATTGCCCAGTGTTAAAATGTACACTTCTGGAGGCATCTTATACTGTAAAGTCATGTTGGGTAGAAGAGCCTTTCTTGGGAGGAAAAAAAAAAAAAAAAAAAAAAAAAAAAACAAATTGTTCTAACAATATTAGCTCCTTTTAAATGATGATTACTGATTAGTAATGAAATAAATGTTATTTAAGTTTATTATTCCATCATTTGTTCTCCCTCTCTTGCTTTCCACTTATAGCATAGTTTCATTTCTCCTTCCATTTACCCCATAAGAACTTGGGTAGATTTTAATGGCTCTGGTAAGCTGGTACCATCCCAAGGAAAAAAAAAAAATCGAAAAATAACAACGCCGTTGCCGGGGATCGAACCCGGGTCACCCGCGTGACAGGCGGGAATACTTACCACTATACTACAACGACTTTGTTGCACATGAGGTTGAAACTTTATTATTTCTCACCAACTCAAACCAACTCATACATCAAAAGGGTTGTGATGGCAAGACACAGTCCCTCCTCCTTAACCAGATGCCTCGAGTTGAATTTTAAAATGAAAAACTTTAAAACTCTTGGCTATAAGTGTTGTCCTAGTAGTCTTACGTTACTCGAGTCCGGGATTAATCGGGAGGATTATGCCTCGGATACCTTGACAATAATATAAAAAGTAAAAAATAAAAAATCAATATTACATCATTGTTCTTCCTGTAATATTCATTCAAGATTTTAATTCTTCAACAGAGACCAGTTGTGAAAATGCCTTTTCTCAAGATGAGATACCTGCCACTTTTGAGTTCAAAGATGCTAAGTTAAAGTCTACCAACAAAAAGATGCTATGTTACATAATAGAAGCCATTGCAGTGGCTTGTAACTCTTTTTAAGCTGTTGAGCTCGCTGTTGATCATCTTCGAACTTCAGGGAGGATGCGTCGCTGTGGTTTCATTGCAAAGCGCAGAAGCGGAGCCAGAACCTCGACCTCACATGCATCCTATAGCACTCCTTATTCCCTGCCAAGTTTGTTCTTCAGACAACCAACTTCTCTTCATCCATTGTGGGAACTGCAACATCTTCCCTCATTAAACTGCTGTATTGCTCACTCACTTTGGCGCCGGCCTGGGCAAATAACTCCACTGCTGCAGGTAACTTCCCATAGTACATTTTTAATTTGTCTGAGAGAGGGGTGTTTTCGTATGACTTCTTCGGTACATGCCATACGTAAACCGGAGGCACCAAATCATCGACGGTTGCTTCCTGCCAGGCATGCTGGCCATCCCTCATCTGGTGCTTGAAAGCTTGGCATTGCCTCACCCTGTGACCCTTGGGTCCTACTTGGACCTCAAGACAATGTCCACACGTCTGAACTGCGTATTTCTGCATGAGTTTCACCGCCCCCGATCGCATTTCCTCCCACGCCGACATGCCTTGCACAGCACATTCTGCATATTGAAAATTCCAAACATGAGAGATCCATAGCATTCAAAACCATCACTTTAACAATGGCCAATGTTATGCTCATAAAAGCCACCAAGGGTGACAACATTATGAGACCACGGTCTCAAGTTACACTTGATACATACACGAATAAAAGTTTCGAAGTAAGCTCTAACCATAGAAGAGCTCAAGAAATAAGAGCTAAAGCCTTTAGATGTAGAGTTGTTGTAATTAGGCTTGAAAAGATTCATTGGTAATGCATAAGAGATCAATAATTGTCGACAAAACGGATAAGTGAATAAAACCACTAGATTTCTTCCCCTTATGTAATCCATACCCACGTCAGCAATTCTCTCCAAAATATATAGAAAAACAATAAATTTTTAAAATAGAAAGTGCAATCCATATTCACCATTGGAGATCACTTTTGAACTTCAATATCTATTCAAGCCACTTAGGATAGATATCCTTTCCACGTTGCTTATCCACGGGTATAATCCACATTTACCATTGTAGATGCTCTAAATACTTGAAAAGAGTAATACATGCAAAATTTTGTCAAGATTGAAAAATGAGGTGGACTGAATCAATCCATAATAGAATTTTACACAACAATGATAATCAAGTATACCTTGCAGATCATTGGAAAGAAGATTGTTGGATTGTGTATTCCTACTACGCCTTTCTCTCTTCTCCCAAAATCCAAACTCATCGATGTCCTTCCCTGAAAAATCATCTTTTGGGAACCTCTTCTCATAGTCGATGATTCTCCCAGAAACGTTGTACACTGGGAAAGTCCGTCTCCTCGTTGGATACTCATGTAAATCAACACCCGCCTGCACACACAACTCTACGATTGCTGGAATGCGATCAACCAGAAGGCGTTCCTCATGAGATACCGCTCTCCCCACCCTATCATAAAGATGAAATGATTCAACTACAGGTAGAACATCTTCCAGCTTTCCTCTTTCCCAATTATGCTCCGCTGTAGATGGACTTGAAGCAGCATTGCAAGTCTTAATGTTATGAGGCACATCGCCGACATGAACTTTTCCACATGACAAACACTTATGGACTGGAACGCTATCCATTACCCTCGAAACGCAACCGAAAAGCTCTCCTGGGCACCAAAACTTTATGTGCTACTGGGACTAATTCCTTCACTAACAGTCCATTCTCAGGTGGTTTCAGAATATTCTCGCGAACTTCGAACCTCATTTGCTTCTCTAACCTCGCTCTGCGCTTGAGCACATTAACATCCACCACCCATGGTTTCCGCTCCGTCCTACGAAGCTTCCTGGGTAGCTCTGCTGGATGCATTAGCACTTCAGGTAACAAACTAGAGTAAGAAATTTTAGACCTGCCAACGCCATTCGCGCCCACTAAATTTATCAATATATTCTCCAAAACTAGGGTTTGATTGGTGATGAACTTTCTCTGGGCACACCTTGCTAACATAGCTTCCTTTGAGAAACAATCACTCTGAACAGTACCCATCAAAAATTTATCAAACGTATACAAATTCAAGCATACATATGAAGTTTAACAACTAATTTCAAAGCAATTGAAGTAGCTTCATTGATTAACTCAAACAGACATTCATGAAAATCCCACTAAAAAAAGTTGATTTTTTGCTGATTTCTAATCAGTACCCTCCAAAATATTTATCAATTATATACAAATTCAAGCATACATACGAAGTTTAACAAATATTTCAAAGCAAATGAAGTAGCTTAATTCATTGATGAACTCAAACTGACATTCATCAAAACCCCATCAAAAAAGTTGATTTTTTGATGATTCAAAGCAGCTCCACTCTCCAAACTAAATGGAATTGGATTCAAAAGAAACAAAATTCAAAAACACTTCTTTGCAAATTGAAAATAAGTTGGCATTGAACTCTAAAGAATCAAAACACATAAATCTTTCATACACAACACTTCAAAACCTAAAATGAAAGAAAGTTACAATGAAAGAAAGTTACAAAGAAACTGCAAAACCTCTGAATTGGGTACTTGTTGTGGTTCAATCTGAGTAACCCATTTTCTCCATTTGTACAACTTTATCTTCTTCTCTTCTAGTCTTCTGGTTCTTGCATGATGTTGTGTGGTGTTTTTAGTTAAGATTGAAAGCAGCTCAGTTTAGTGAAAGCCCTTTATTGATTAAGGAAAATTAGGGAGACCCAATGCGAAAAATTCGAATGATTTCAAAAGGGCGTCTCCCAATTCAGCAATTTGAGAGGCCTGATAGCAGTCCCTGAAGATTGGATTGAGAGTTGGGAGTTTCGGCTATTGGGTTGCCTTTTGAGGTGGTGACTTGGTCGGCGACGGCGGTTCTAATGATTAGGTGGCTTCGAAGACATTCAGAATGGACACTTAATTGTTGATGTGATCAAGGTTTATGTGCACATACAAATATCGATAAGTATTGAAGATACACCAATAATTAGAGCATCCATTTTGGGTGTCTTTAAAGGGTCATCTAGTATTATTTTTTTTTTCATAAAAAATGATTGGTTGAATCAAATTTATAACCTCATAATTCGAAAAAAGTTAATGAAGTCACAACAACTCGAATTTATAATCTCTGCCTCAAAAGTTAATGTAGAGTAAAAATGTTCATCTTATTGCCTGCATCATAATCTTTGAAGTATCTTGCAAGTTGATATTAGAAATGTTAATTTATTTTTATTTTATTTGACGTGTCCAACTAACCTCATGAGTCATGATAAAAGCTAATTGGATAGTCATCATAGTTCTCTAAAAAATTAATAATATTCCTCACTATATGAAATCTCATATTTTGATTTTATTTGGCGCGTCCAACTAACCCTCATAAATCATAATGAATGATGATTTGGATACTCATCATGGTTCTCTAAAAGAAAATAATATTCCTTACTTTATGAGATCCCATATTTTCTATTTTATTTGGCGTGTTTGACTAGCCCTCACAAGTTATGTCGAAGGATTGAATACCCATGGTTCTCTAAAATAAAATATTATTTCTACTCAATGAGATCCCATTTGAAAACTCAACATCATCGGAAGAATTGAAAAATTCAACAAGCCAGAGGCATACCTATGATATGATAACTTGGATGCAACCCAAACTACATTAACCCAAGTGACCCTTACTAATCTAGTATGAGCCTATGAGGTGGTCGTGTTTGTTTGTTGTTCAATAAGGTTTCAACATCAATAAGGTTTCAACATCAATAAGATTTCATCTATATATTGCCATAGTTGTGAATGAGTGTGGCTCACTGGCTACATCCATACAAAGTATTCAACTCAACAAATTCTGTTGTAACTGCATGAATCAACGTTACAACTAACTAAGTACCTGTATATGTAATACATATGGTGCTCCAAATATTAAACTTTCATATCCAGAATGTTTCAAATATCAGTGGACACACATTAAAATAATCTAAGCGGAAACATCTACAATGGTTGTTTTTGTTTGCAGAAAGAGAGAAAATGTTGAGGTCGGTTTGAAATACTTGGAATGTGTATGATTGAAATCTTGATCACAAAATGGTGCAGTTGCAACATGGGCTAGTAGCTTTGTCTTTTTGGATTTTTTCCAGAATCATCTCCAGCTTGGTGATTATTTCTTCGAATGACGGTCTGCACTCTGGATTCTTGTGCCAGCATTCTCGCAGAAGCCTACATGAAGGGAAACAGATGGTGTTAGGGAGGTTTTACCTCTGCGGCACTGAGTTCCCTAGAATTCTGGGAAAAAAGTCAACTGCAAAAATGCCAATCTTGTGGAGTATACATTCATTAATCTTGCTAATAAAAAACCATTGAAGCACATTCAATTACCGAACAGATTCATCATTTAATTCGTCTCACATGCATACCGATACTAAATTAAGATACATTTAAGATTCAAGAGCATCTAGAACCAAAATTATTGATAGAGGATTGTTAGAATCTTAATATCGTTGCTCCGAAAGGTAAATCTTACTCTAGCTCTGTGAACATCACAAAAAAGTACTATGGCTGACTCACTTACTGCTTGATTTCTTCTGGGTATAAGAAGGAAGTGAGGGGAGGTCGAGAATCTTCATATGCTCGCCGGTCGGCTATCTCTTCTGCACCGACTGTTCTTTGTGAAGGTCCACCTTGAAACATCTGCAGCAATAGGAGACAATATTCTATCCTTGTGATCAAGAAACAGAAGATTTTGTATCACCGATTTGCTAAGCAGCATGCCTTCCATTCAGTAATCAAAAATGTGGTTCACCTTTCCAGTTAGAATCCCAAGAGATTTTTTTCTCTTTTCTATCAGCAATAATACATTATGTATACTTTCAAAACTTCACAAAGTTTGAAACTCAATCAGCCGTTGTCAATCCATCTCATAAATTTTTCTCTAGTTTCTAGATTAAATTGCAAGATCTGTAATTTAAAAGTGTGTGGTTGAACTAGGAAGCTTAAATCAATTTAGCCATTTGCTATTGTCTTATCCGTCTTTTACTGACACAAGTTTGAATAATATGTTGCAATTATACAAAACCAAACTAAACAAGTATACTTGAATATTTAAAGCTAATTCACAAATTAAAATCATCAATTTCCAAATGTAGATTTCCCAAAAACATGGCAATTTCAAAATTATATAGACAATTAGAAATTCCAAAAGCTGAAAAAAGAAACAACAGAAGATTTGTTTTCCAAAAGTTGGTTTGGGGATATACTACATCAAAAGGCTGGTATCATAGTCACCTCGTGTACTATTAGAGCAAATGAGAAAACGTCAACATTCTTTCCATATGATTCTCGACGGTAAACTTCGGGTGCCATGTAGCGATCTGCAACATAGTAATCATTAAGGAAAAAGATTCATGAATATTGAAAAGCATAATCTTCCGTAGATTATAAATATGAAGAGACACACATGAACCCGTTCCACCAGTCATTTTGTAATTGGATGAATCTTTTTCCTGCGCAATCTTGCTTAGTCCAAAGTCTGTCACCTTGAGATGACCGGCTTCATCTAGTAAGACATTGCTACAGAAGTTCCAATTAATGAGAGGAACAGTGTCACGAGATAGAAAGAAAATTATAAAAACAAATAGTAAATCCATTCGCTGTACCTTGGAGTCAAATCTCGATGTATTATTGGATGTGGCTTATGCTCGTGGAGATAATTCATGCCTCTGTATAATTTTCAACAGGTTTGTCCACATCAGCAGTTTATTGCAATAGCAGTAAACAAGTATGGGAACAGGATTATTGAATTAATTTTATGGACTGTTTATATGATGTGATCAATTCAATGGAGGACAATTGCAGGCCAAATACAAGTATTCAATATTTTACTAATCTAGTGGCAGATGAAGGTTAAATAAAAGGAAAAACTTTTCTGCTTACAAAAACTTTACATCGTACCATAAGCGATTGGAGAAACGTCAATGTCTAACTCCTATAGAAAAACATAGTTAAGACCTAAGAATATGCTCAAAATATTAACTAAATACTTTTAAAAATTAAGAGTGGTTTGAATATTCAACACAATAAAAAATAGGAACTCCGTAAGTAAAGTAACTTTCTTGCCTTGCAATGTCCAAAGCATAAGCCACAGCTGTAGGCGGATCAAATCGTCCTCTCTTTTTTAGTATGTCAGCTAAACTTCCCTAGATACCAGAAGGTAGCAAAATCAGAAACATAAACTCCAAATACACCAAATCTTGTTATTAACTAAAAACATTACATTGCGAAGGTACTCCGTGAGGAAGATCAAGCGGTCAGGGTGCTTCAAAACACCCAGAAATTGCACTATATTAGGATGACGCAACCTTTGCCAAAGTGCGAGTTCCTTCAAAAATGTATTCCTATAGATAAATGGACGCTTTCTGAGAAAAAGTAGATGGAAGTATAAACCAAAAGCAATGGAGCTGATCTAAAGTAAACCAAAGTAAGTACGTAAGTACGTGAATATGGCATTTGTAGTTCAGCCAAAATTAGTCATATTGATGAAATAACTTGAAAAAAAAATGATTGAAATCTCACAAAATACTGAACCTCACTCTGGGATGTGATGCAACAGAAGAACGGATAGTTTTTGCAGCAACATCAGTACCCCGCCACTTCACTAAATAAACTTCACCATATGCTCCCTGCCAAACTTAACAGTTAAGCTTAGAGCACAAAAAGCTCAACTACGATACTTAATTTCAAAATGCATCATAGATAAAATGAAGTGTAAAAAATGTTCCTTTTCAAGCCTTCCACAAATGATAAGTTTTCAGTAGTAGTCCAAAGAAATTGAAAGATAATGCAATTACTTCTCCAATAAGAGTCCAGTCAACCATATCCACCTCAGCGTGGTCAATTTCACACCAAGGATTCAGGGAGTCGCGCCTCACCTATTCAAAGCAAAGTGACAAAAGGGTGTGTCTTTAATTAATTAAGTGATTGACGAAGTTTTCAGAAACTAATATTTAGTTGGAGGAAGGAACCAAATTATAAGTGCCAACTATTTTCAGTATTTCAAAAAATCAAAAATACACAAATATTGAGATAAGAACAAAAAAACTAGAACACATCTGAAAGAGATATTGTAATCCTATCTTCCAGTATATCTGATACCCTACTATCCAAAATCACTCATGATAACACCCTCTTTATTAGTAATTTACCACAAGTATGCAAATACCAAAAGACATTTGTTCATTACCTACTTAGAAAACTAGAGAAGTCCACAAAGGAAGAGGAAATGCGTTCACACTATATTTCAAATAGATTGGGGGAAAGTAAGCATAATTTGTATGTAACATACATTATTTTGTTTCCACATATACAAAGTAAAATTAAGATCAAAAACATATTAACGGATACAAAGGTAAAATACAAAATCAAATATTTCAACCAATGTGCGCGTGTTGATGCTCTTAAGTAGAATATGCAACCATGAAAATGATAGCAGTGGAACTACTTCATTATTTACTGAATCAACTAACAGACCAAAAAAAAAAAAACCATTTATTCGCCAAGGAATAATAGAAATCCAGTGAAAGTACCGGGTCAGTTCCGCCTTTTTCCTCCAGTAGCTTGCAAATCTCTTCGTGACGGAAGCTGCGGGCATCCGAAAGTGGCTGCAGACATGTCACCCTATTCAGTTCCAGTGCAACCCATCCAAATTTAAGCGATCACACATATTAAGAAATGCAAGAGAATGAAATACATGGAATAAAAAACCACAATCAATGAGCATCTCCAAGCTGACATGGATCCTCGGAAAAAGGAAAGTTAAATCATTCAACTCAAGTGTAAAACATAACTTCAATCCAGTCATACAAATATTCAAGAAGGTCCACAAGCAGTCGTATAACCGAACCATGTGGCTTAATCCGCATGCCATAGCTAATAGCCTAATATGAATGTCTTCATAAAAAAAAAAGCAATGCTAAGAAGAATCATTACTATCCACAATGTCTCTAATTGGATGACATTCCAACTTTCATACTACTATTGTATTAAATGGAACTACATACCGCCATTATATCACAATCCAACCAGTAAGACACATAGACATTCACAAAGCGAAAACCTTGAATAAAACATGATATGCTAAGTCTAGAAACCATTAATTTAGAGAGCCCACTTACAGTGTGACCCCATCGATCAACGGAATTCACATCGGCGCCCTTCTCAAGAAGAAGCTCAACAATATCAATGCAACCTTCACATGAAGCCAAGTGAAGGGCAGTTCTCTTGTCATAATCGGCAAAGTTCGGCGACACCCCTTTCTCTATCTCCTCAATAACACCATCCTTGTCGCCCTTCCCCGAACAATACAGAAGCCGATAAGGGCCCTCCAAATCAACCATCATTTGCTCATTCTGCTCAAGAACGCATCAATTCATATCAAATGTAATCGAAAAGCTCTCGCCTTTGCACATTTCATGACCTAATCTCATCCATAACACTGGAAATTCAAATTTTTTATGCAAATACAAGCATAGAGAGATCACCTTGGATTGCGCCGACCGCGTCGGCGAGCCGCATTCGTCCATCGACGCCATAAGAGAACACTGAAATCTCTCTCGAAAGTCGAATTATACGTAATTGAAGATGTCTTCATCGAATTAGGGCTCCGGAGTTTTCAAAGCTTCTTGTGAAATTCGCCACTTCAAGGGTTAGGGTTTATCAATAGTAAATTCGTAATAGAGAGAGAGAGAGAGGGGGAAGTGTGTTCACCTGGTACGGCGGAGCACCTGGTATGGTGAGGTAGAGTGATCATCGCCGTTGAATTATCATCGGACGGATGGAAAATGAAGATCAGGAGCGCCTAGGTACGGATGAGTGTATGGTTTGGTGACTATAGTTCATTTTTCCCGCTTGTTTGGTAGCATTTGGCCGTTGCATGGTGGTACTGGTATTAGGTAAAGGGCCTTTAGGTAAATGCACTTTTTTCCTTTGTTTTTGGATTTTCAGTGTGGGTGTGGTATCCTTGGCTACCATCAAATTCGTTGAGGGGTAGTCTTCTTAATCCAATTTCCTCTTTCACGGCAGTCGAAGTCGAGACCTCACTTAAGAACCTTTTTCGATAACATTACGTGCAAACATAATCATTTTGTCACCAATCTCAAGAGTCCTCGCTTAAATTTCATAAAATTGACATTGAAAACTATGATTCTCTTCTAATAAGAACCCGTGCAAACACATTTTAGACAATTAACGATCATATGTCATCAATACACCTCGAGATAAACATTCGAGTGTATCGAACAGCGCACGATCACTAGAGGCTCAAAGTCAATATCTAAAAGGCGTGCCCTAAGTATTTGTGTAGATTTTTTTTTACATTCAATATGTTATAAGTATTGGTAAACCTTTTGTATGGTCTTCCAAAAAAAAAAAAAAAGACAACATGTTCAGTATTTTCATAATTTCACTTTTCCTCCCTAAACTTTCTCTAGTCTCTTATTTTGGTCCCTAAAATTAAACGATTAGTTGGGCGATGGGTGGAGTCGTAGTAGACGCAGAAAGGCGATCTTGTTCGCCGAGTTATTTCAAATTTCAAAATCAATAACACGCTCCAACGGTGCAAACGAGAATCACAAGATCTGATGGAATCAACGGAAGAGAGGGTTCAAACCCTAGACAACAACCCAAGATCCGATGAAGAAGAAGAAGAAGAAGAAGAAGACGAAGAAATCAAAGTGAAAGAAATGGCGGAACTGATCCGCCGTTACCGATCCACTCTACCTAATCGCCTCACCAAGGCCTTCTCTTCTCTCCTCGTCGCCCAAAGACCCATTCTCCATCACTTGCCCTCTCAGATTCCTCCTGAAACTAGGGTTTCCGGTGACCCAAGCTCAGGTGAGTTTCTAGGGTTTCCGTTTGTGGTGTTTTGATTTCCAGAACACGGTTTAGGGCTTAGGTTTGTTAGGGATTTGAATGATTTTTGTCGAATTTCAGCTCTGATCGCTTCAACAATGTTGTGATTGATTGAAAAATTGAACCTTTTGGGGGATCTGTAGATGCAGGAGATGGTGTTGGCTCTGCCAATGAAGGGCCACAAGACCGGGAGATCGGCGAGAAGATGCAGTCGCTGAAGCTTCAGATTTCCAGAAATGCAGCTGCAATGCCTGTGGTGTTGAAGAGAATGAATGACTGCATTGCAAAGATTGATAAGCTTGACAGTTTCAGAGCCAGCATACCTTCTACCTTTAAAAGGAAAAAGAATAGCTGATCACAAAGTTCCTTACCAACAGCGAATTTAGCCGACGATGAAGTTTCCGACGGCTTTGCTGCAACTGGGAAGCGCAAAGAAGAAGAGTTGAATACAATCTACTCGGCCGACGCCCAAAATTATATCGAAACCATGCCTGGGCTTGCAGAGATAATTGTGCTTCTTCACCTGTAACATTAATGTGCATTGTTGTGTATCTGATGATCCATACTTTCTGGTAGAGAAATGCAAATTCATCAAAGCTTTCTAATGGTTTGATCCTAGATTTTCGACAGCTTTGTGGTTTAAGATCGTCGGCGTTATCCTAGGTTATGCATTTGATGTAGGATTCAAGCAGTTAGTCTTTACACTAATATTGATTCTGTGAAAAGATATCTAAAGATGGGACTTAACTATAGTGATGGAATGAGCAAGCAACAACTAGTCAGAGTAGAACAATGGAACAAAAAGCTTAGAATGACAAGGAACTTGCAAACCAGGTAAAGCTCACAGTCGACAACCACGATGTCGCAGAACCGAATGCCAACCGAGTAGTCGCAACTGCAGCTTCGCCAATCTAGCATAGACCAACATCAGTTTATCATGCTCTATCTGAAAGCAATATGCAACTTGTTTCGAGAAGTCAGCCGTCGTCAGCCTGTTAACCAATGATTCTGCACGCATCGAATATTGGCACCATCCATCGACTTTAGCTTCATTGCATCAATTTTGTGTGTTAATATTTCGTCAGCATAAACATCTTAAATGCTCCAATCCAAATGTCCACAGCTGAACCTTGCTTTAATCCCACCATAGTCTGGAGTGGAAGCAAACATTAGCAGTTTTCGTCTTGCATGAGACTTATAAAACATTGCTGAATGCATCTGAATTTCTTTTCATGATCAACTGCGATATTTGGAAAGAACTAAATTAAAAAGAAAAGCAATCAAAAACCTGTTGCACTTCCAAATCAAACAACAGAAGAAAAAATCTCAAGTAAAATAAGATTTAGTTTAGAACTGACCATCTGCAACTAAAACCTGCTGTGCACCATATTCAACTCTGTTATCTGACAAACTGCTACCATAATAGTTTGAATAAAATGCGTTGATTGCTCGTTCTCCGAATCTCTCCTGTGAGAACTATCGATGCATGTGTACTATCATTTCGAGTAAAAATCAAGATGGACTGTGTATAGGTGGCAGTACTAACGACCATGCCGAATCATCCTCCATATTTTCTTTTTCATTAGTTGCTGGGTTTTGCACCCGTTGCACTTTCAAGCATAATATGCTTTTGAAGAATTCATATGATGCGAAGAAGATAGCCCCTTGTGAGACATAAATAATTAACCTTGGTGTCAATCCCCTAAATGAATTAGAAACAAAGAGTCACTAAGAAGTTTGCACTAACAGAAATAGTCCAGAGAAATTTTACTAGATAAAAGTAAAAGTAGGAAAGCTAGAAGACAACCACCAATCAGCACCTTTAAGAATACAAAATGATGAAGTAGATGAATAGCAAGAATAAGAAGAAAACATGAAAAATAGTGAAGGAGAATGGGATTCCATAAGAAAACTTCTTCACATAAGATTTAAGAGTGAAACTTTAAAGAGAAACAAAAGAATACAAATACGGAAAATTTCATCAAGCAGTTTGGCGAAGCAAAACTTCATTAGACTCGATAAGCTTTCGTTTATTAGACTCAAAGCAGAAGTTACCCTTTATTTGACACCAACATAATAACGGCTTAAACAACTCTATATTATCAATAAAAGAAATATTAAGTGTCAAAGATGGTCTTTTCTACTTAGGTATAGACAGAACCCTGTATGTATTCCATGCTATATAACCTTTGAAGCTTTCATGCTTAAATGAAACCATTTATGAAACCATTTTAGTAAAGTGCCATACCGGTAGAGACCTTTCAATCCTTCATGCTTGAAAATTTCTTGAAGTGCATCAAGGACGCCTTCATATTTGCTAAGGCTTCCAGGAATCTGCGGGAAATGGATGTCATCAGCATTAAATCAAGAAGAATCAAAAGGAAAATAACTAATATAGGTTTAACCCATGCGAATAAGAGATTCATACCTGAGTCTGCAATCTTGTCTTCACCACATCAAAAGGAGTCGTAAACAAAGCTGCGGTAGATCCAGCTAGTCCACCACATAGAAGCTGCAACAAAATCAACATTGTATAATTTTCCAAAGCTATTACTAAATGTCAAATAAAAAACACATTGTTGCTTTCTAATAGCAAAGATTGTTTCATTTTTCATTTATTTTATTTTTTTTTGTAAAAGATAATAGCAAGATCCTATCTTGTAAAGTTTTTTTAAGAACTAGATGGCCAAGGGGCCAAGAGAGGTATTTAATGAAAATGCTTAAGTAACAAACCGTTTGAAATGTATTAGGTGGAGAATTGAGCTCGGCCGGTGATTGTATTAATTGCTTCAATTTTTCGTAAGTGTAGAACTGCAAGTAAAAGAGAGATGTATGATTCCTTCTGCCGTAGAAATCACTGCTAGGAACAAGAGAATCGTACTGCAACCATCTATTTCTCATGAAACAGTTATTAATAAACCATGATGGCCACACTATATGATAGAATAATTATTAATTGCGGCCCCATAAAATGCAGGATCTGACCTTTATGATTGAATGTGGGATATTTCTGCAAAGAACAGCAGTCCACCCAGTATACAATGAAGGCAAACCTCCTTTATGAAGAATTCCCAAAAAGCACTCCTATAAAGGTAATTAAGAAACATCAATTTGACTGAGAAAGTTTGTGTCAACAAAATGCACAACAGATAGAATTGAACTCAGTATAAGAATTATTAACTGATGGTGATTCTGCAACAATGTTTTTTTTTTTAATATGTATATGAAACCAACTTAATTATAACCCATGACTCCAACATGAGTCGAACTCCCTACCTTGCCTTGGCACCTGATGCCTCATCCATCTCACTAGAGATGCTTTGGCATTCTGCAGCAATGTAGATAACTTGCAATATAGATTGCCAGTCCATGTTAACAAACTAAAAAATAACTACAAAACTCATAAAATGGAGACACGGGTGATAATTAAGAAACTCTAACATCACATTGAATAGTAATAGACAATCTCCCTACAAAAAAAAAAAAAAAAGTAATAGACAAATAAACTATCCTATATATACACAAAAGAAATATGATAATAGCATATCAAAGGACAGCAACCCACAAAACTACAAGTAAACCTTTAGAATCCAAAACCCAGCACTCAAATTACAATTACCAATGCCACACACCCAAAAGAACCAATCACAAAAGATCTAGAGATAGATCCACCCTTAACCCACAACTCACCCAATCGGATTGACCACACCTCAAGGAAAGATTGCTAGAAGTAATTCACTGCAACACCTTATCTTAAAGCCTACCAATTATTCATTATTTTATTCAACCTACAAAAAATCCCCCTCCATAGAACAACAACAACACCATATCCTCAGTCCCAAATTAATTGGGGTCCGCTACATGGATCAAACTCTTCTATTGTGCTTGATTTAGTGCAATTGATGGTGAGCTTTCCAAACCATTCAAATCCCTCCAAATTAATGTGTCCTAATTTAATCAACACTCCAACAATTTCTTTCAATCCCCAGTCAATATATATACAAACAGAAAAAATACCCAAAAACATACTGAACCACTACACAAAATAGTTGGTAATTCTTGAAAAACAAAATATGCTACGAAAGTCATACCAGGAATTTTGATAGTGCATACCAACTTGCATTTGTTGCTTGATACACTCACTAGGAGTAAAAATAAATGAAGTGGCAATACTGGAACAGCCCCCTGCCATGCAATGGGCAACAGATTGATATCCCTGAATGTAAGAAACAAATAAAATGAGACTAGGTAGAGTCAAGAAACCATAAACTTTAAGAGGCAAGGAAGAAACTCAGTTTCACCTCAGGCAAGAGAGGAAGAAGTGCTCCTTTAACAGTCTCATATGTGAAGGTGTATAAAGCGGAAATTGGTGCCGAGGAAGCTATATTACTAGAGATTCCACGGTACATTCCAGTCACCCCTGATTATCAAAAATAAAAACAACTATAATTTTCCACTATGCACATACAAAAAATGTTGCTCTCACAAGCTCTTACCTCTTTGAGAGATAATTGACCTGAGGACATGATGGCCAGATCTTTTACACTGGCCATGAGATTGAACTATAGTCTTGACGGTGTCGATAGGATGTAGACAAATACTAACAAACGTCCCTGCCAATGCTCCTGCAAATGCATGTCCATGTTTTATAAAGGCATGGTTCTGATTATCCTTCATTGAGGAGTATGTTTGTATTTTCGAGTTATCATCGATGAATAGTTCTGTGGTTTGTGTTTCTCTACTCCAAGCCCCTTTGCATTCCTCTGATACATGTTGTATATCTCCACAGTTACTCAAATCTGATTTGTCAATATGGTAGTCTGAACAAAGAGCAGAACGACAAGTCCTCGAAACATCACCTTTTGCCTTAAGCTCTGAGACAGGTCCGAGGAAATAATCCAAACCAAGGGAGTTAACAGATTCTGCTGCATTTTCCACTGCCTCCATTGTTTTATCAATCGGAGGATCCTTACACTGAGAATTAGCACCAAAACCACTATCTTCTCCGGCCGAATTCTTCCATTGGCTAGTCTTATTTTCGTCTGCACAGGTTTCAATGTCTCTAGGTTTAAAGCCCTTAGATTGGGAGAGTAGCAAACCATAACTCGACACAAGTTAGGCCTCCCACTGATCCATCCATAGGTGTTTCCAAAATAATTGGGAATTTCTAGACTAACAATCTCATTTACTTTCCATGACTTCTCATTATATACATTGCTGCCAAACAATCCAAATGAAGAGATTATCTTCCGCGGACCAATGCTGAAGAATTCGGTATCAGCAACGGAAACAATATTGCTTCTTTCCTCTTGAGATTCATGTAACAAATTCTCCTTCTGGTCAATCCTTTCCCCGTCTCCAACATTTCCTTTAGGCCGAAAAACAGGAATCGGACGATTGGCGCAATCCCACACGGCACCAATCGCAGAGACCAACCGAGCTTTAGTCAGTATCTCCTTAGACTTAGATTCAGACTGTTTACTGCCCACATCTTGAGATTCATTCGCGGTCGAAACATCTTTCACTCTACCAATATCAGTTCCCAAATCAAGCGAAAACAACTTGTACTCAATCGAAGCTCGCTTCGTTTTCGACGCCTTAGCCATTTTTTAGCTTCAATTGCACAAGAGAAAGAGTAGCGTCATATACAAGTCTCAATACCACTTCACTATACTAAAATCTAACTCGTATGCGAAGCTAAAGAAATTCGGCTTCAAAATCCTAGAATTCATTGAATTTGAAGCAAAGATTGCTAATTTGCAACCCAGAAATTCACAAGATGTTCTTAATCAAAGCAAAAACAGTTGCACTAGAGACATTGAAAAGCTGAGATTCAGATTTCCGACTGAATACAAACATTTAAGCAGATCAACAACGCCATTGACAATGCAAATGAAAGAAACAACTCAGAAGGTTCATCAATGATGATTCGCCCATTTCGATTACCTTGAAAACCTAGCGAAATCCGATCCAGTTGAAAGCAAAAACTGAGACTTGATTTCAGGTGGATTGACCTCTCTTTGAAATTTGAAAACCCTCAAAACCGAGCATTCTAGGGTTTTGGGAAAACCCCCAAAACCTCTCTAATCAAGAAATCAACAAAGGTTTAATGGAATTAAAATAGTAGAAAATTATATGTAATTTTGATTATACTTAGATGTGATTCTCTTGGAATCAATAATACTATTCCTGCGTTCTCCGAACTAGTTAGTTTTGTGGCAGGTGTCGCTAAAGATTCTAGAATTGTTTTCATTGTTGTTATATCATGTTCTCTTTGACGTCGAGTCTAAACTTTTGAATGAAAAATGACGCTTCAATATTTTTTTCTGATAATCATAGAAGTAAAAACCTTTTTGACGCTTCAATATTTTTTTTTGATAATCATGGAAGTAAAAACATTTTTGATTCGACTAATCTTATTAGATGAAAGTAGAGTTGTTGTCATTATTGTTGTATTATGTTCACATTGCCGCCAAGTCCAAACTCCTGAATGGAAAAAAGTGATTCAATATATATATATATATATATATATATATATTTTTGATAATTATAGAAGTGAAAACCTTTTTCAGCCCCTCTATATTTTAGTTCTACTAATCCTATGAGAAAAGTATAATGCAAAATCAAATTCACAACCACAGCCACAATCAAAATTTTAGTACTATTTTCTTTGCCGCAGCATCATACCCTTGGTGGCAAGACTTTTATTTTGGGTCAGTGAGTGAGAATCAACACAAGCAATCCATCCATATGAAAATCAAAAGACAGTGGCAATTTAATCAAACAAATTCAACAAGACTGAAATTTAGTAAAAATAAAACAGTATTGGGACTCAGTTGTCTGAGATTAAGATTACAACACGAGTGATGGAATTACATTTGAGCTTGAATAGGGATGAATGAATTTTTACATTGTCATTGTTTTACAGCTGATTACATTCTCCACAGAGGCTAACCCGGCAATGGAGGAGCTCACCATGACACCTCCCATGTTCCCGGCTTTTTCTACGTCGAACACGACTGTACTGAGTCCCTTGCCGATGATGAAAATGCTCTTATCAACTGCAGCAAGTCGACAAGGAGGCCGGGTGAGCAGAGGCGATAGCCTACCAACAGCTATCCACTCCCTACTTTCTTTCTCCCACTTCATTAGCCTGGTTCCTGAGCTCTGATCCAAGACGTAGAGAGTCCCGTCTACGACCACAGCAGGACCTCGCCAGCCAGAAGCCATATCTTCGTCCGCCTGTTTCCATGTGCCGCTTGATGGTTCATACACGAAAGAACATACATGTGGTGGCGAAAGAGATAGACAGCGGATATACATTTTTCCATCTAGGACTACAGATTCTGCAATGTCAGGAGCAGCATTGGGTTCGGAATGACAAGTCCACCTGTTTGTGGAAGGATCGTAAGTATCCCATGACAGTGGATCGCTTGAGTTCAATTGCGCTCCTCCAACTGTAATGAGCTTCTGGTCCAAAGTTTCACAAGCGAAAAAACACCTGAAACTCAAGACACCATTCCGACTGTCAGTCACCTTCAAAATCATCATCAATAATAGAGATATATGGAGTTCTTATGTTGTGGATACACGCCAAGCCAAAAAACTTAAAACCAGAGTAAGTTCTTCAACTACAAGTTTATCTGGCCAGGGATAATCTGACAGACGATTAGAAAGACGAAGATTCATAATAGCTAAAGGGGATATGTGATCACCGCAAACTATATTCTATTCAAACTATTGATCCAATCATATATATAATCATCAAAAAGTGCGGCGACAGTCAATCTAAAATTAATCCACTCAATCACAATCAAATATTCCCGACAAGTGACAAATCCCATTTATGAGAGTTTTGATATGAATCAAGAGTGAAGATAACCTAAAAGAATAGTTGCATCTCCGACAAGAAAATTACAGCCAATAAATGTTCAACTCATCATACGCCCCTTGAATAGATTTGAAGAAATTTGTTTCCGTATTCCAGCCCTATGCATAGCATCAGTTGGGCCGACGTTACAAATGAGGAATGATAAGTTTAGAGTTCCCAGTCTCCAAATCTACTTTTGACACAACAAAGACGGCAAAACAGGCAGTTCATTTGCATCCTAAATTTGAAAGACCAAGGATCCTACACAAGCTAACTATTCCTCATGCAAGTTGAAAGCCAACTTGTGCTTCCAATACAGAAAAGCAAATAAATGGCTCTTATCATTTCGCTCAGAAAATTAGAAGCAATGCAGAATGTTAGTAAGTTCATCCTCTATCATGTGCAAGACAAACGAATACATATATATTTTTCGGGTTTGAAAATAGACACATGAACTACAACAGGCAACAAAACTACAACAACCAGAGACTCAGCATCAGCCATTCATCTAGGTTTGAGCTTCTAGTGGCAAACATTAAACAGACATTAAGCTTACTCATAGTCTTATACATTATCATCATCATCATCATCATCATTGTTATTAACAAATTAGTTGGAGTCGACTACATGGATCAGACTCGTTCATCGTGCTCAGTTTAGAGCAATTGATCCTGAGCTTTCCAAACCATTTAAACCCCTCCTAATTAATGCATCCCAATTCCCAAGTTAACTTCAGTCTATCTCTACCTCGTCAAATTTCCAAAGCTTCAATTCAGTTAAGTTTTCTAATGTGTCCGTCTTTGCAAGTTTCCAAACCACCTCAACCGCTCTTCCCTAATCTCTATGTCAATTGGCGCTACTCCTACTTTTCTTCGCATTTCCGTATTTCTTATTCTATGTTTACCAGTTTTACCACACATCCACCTAAGCATCTTCATTTCTCCTACCTTCATTTTATCGCAACTGTTATTGTTTTACGGCTCAACATTCACTTCCATAGAGCGTAGCTGGCCTAATTGCAGTGCTATAAATAAAAGTATACCTCGGAGTAGCCATCGGCGCCGCGGCAGCATCCCAAGCATCCACGGCGGCATCATAACAGTAAACCTCATCAGTACCGTCTTGGAACCAACCACATCCGCCCATCAAGTAGCACCTTCTCCCCAACACCTCAAAGCCCATCCCTTTCCTCCTCATACACTGCTGTGGCAAACCTCGAACGAGCCTCCAACACCTCGTCTTCGACTTCGGATCCAACACGTAACAGGAATGCTCGTCCGACTTGTCTCCGCCGCACAAAGCGTACACCCAAGTCTCATCCAGACTGTGCTTCTTCCTGTACCTATACAGAGCGTCGCTGCTGCCTACGACGTCCCTCCAACTCCTCGACACGCATCGGAGTAACGGATGGAGCCGCCGCGGAACCCTAGCCAGGCAGAAGAGCGCCACGTCGTCTGGCAGACCAGGTATGAGCGACGCCATTGAAGAACCCTAATTCGAAACCCTAGTTTACAAACATCGAACCAGAATCGAAATATCGCGACACGATTAAACACGATTAGACGAACGAGAAATTTGATTCGATCAAATCTCGTACAATTGAACGTATCGGAACGAAATCGAAATCGGAAAAGTAATGATCGGCCAAACGGACCTCTGCGATCTTCGCTCGCTCGGTCGCCGAGGGTGTCCGAGGACGAGGCCAAATAGGATTCGGCTTTCCAATATTGCCCTTCGGTTATTGCTAAAAGGGAGGGTAAGATTAGGGGTATTTGTGGGATTCTGCATAAGAGTTAGTAATTTCATTTTGTGATGACCATTCAATACCCATCGATTTAAGTGCGTACAAACATCAATATGTAAAAATGAATGGACACTAAAAATAAAGAGGGCCGCTAAGGGCACCCCACCATTTAATGAGGGCACCCAGTTAATGAGAGCACAAACTGATTTACCTGGGGCACCCAAAAATTAGACCCGAAATATCGAAACTACCCCTCATGGAAATCCCTGAGCACCCCACCACCCCCACCACCACCTTCACCGAACTCCTTGTGGAAGAATCCATTTGTTTTGAACCAACCAGTGAGAGGAATCCCCGAAATCTTGTTCTCCGTCCCTCGCCGTGTGTTTCTCCTTCGTTGTTCGAGTTTTCTGCAGTTTGTAGGGTCGGGGGTGTGAGTCGATTTCGTCTCCAAATTAAGACTCGGTTGAAGATCGTCGAGTTAAGTTACATTTGGTAGAGTAGTTGTAATGTGTGTGTGGCGGTTTGTTCAAATGTAAAAAAATTGGGAAATCGTGGTTCTCGGCCACACAGCCGAGACGTGTCAATCGGTCTCGCCAAGCATGGCCGAAACAGAAGCTAATATTTTTGGGAACTCGCAGTCTCGGCCACGAAGACCGGAATAGTCGACAGCGTATCGGTTACGCATGGCCGATAATACTTCAGTTATCTCGGTCGCGACATGACGAGAGCTACGATTAGTGATAGGTAATGTGGCGTCGGTGGTGTACAACCGAGAATTTCCTCCTACTCTCGGTTGTACACTTCCGAGAGGGTCTCAGTAGGCTCGGTCGTCATAGGACGAGAGTAAGGCGAATTGAAATGGTCAATCCATCTCGGTAGTGTACAACCGAGAACTTGCTATTGGACTCGTTTGTACATTGCCGATATATTGGACTCCTTGTCGGTCATGGGTGACCGAAAATATGGGTTGTTTCACGAACCTGCTTGACCGAGACATCAGAAATGGATGAATTTGAACATTACTTTTTGTAAAAAAAATTTGTGCTATGTTAAACTAACTATACAAGATTGAAAATCCAACACGACAATTTGCACCGGAACTTAATTAATTATAAATCTCCGTAACATCCAAACTGACTCTACAAGTGTCCATCCATAAGTAAACAACAATCAAAATACAGCACAACAATTGTATATCCATAGAACATTCGGAGTAACTGGGAAAATTTCTAAATGTTTAGCCATCAAGGTTTCTAGGTACAAGCTTTACACTACGGTGTATCTAAATCTACAACGGGTATGGTGACTTCATCAGCAGTTGCAATGGGTGCGATGTCTCGAAATACTAATCCATCTCGCCAACCTTCTGCGCAGTCCTCAACGTACCGATCCCACGATGGATATAAGGATGGTAACGGTGCATTCACACGCAACTTCACATGTCAAAGTGAACAGTAGAACATAGAAGATATTGTCATAAACCCGATTAAGGGGAAAACAAAACAATTCACAAAAAATCATAGAACTTGCCTTAACCCAATGGATATTCCTTTCATTTGTCATTGCAATGATAAGTCTGTAGTGCAACGACGACGGTGGAGCACTACGTAGAGGTAGGAATGTGGAGGCACTCCCATGCGAGAGGTTGACGAGAATGACATTGAATGCGGTGGATACTAACAATCTCATGTCTGGAAGTGTCAACCATTCTTTGAAAGATGCCCCCACTTGCTTCTCTGGGTAATGCACCGCATTCTTGACAGTCTCGAAACTCGAGCCAAGCATTTCCCGCCAAAGGTCTTCGTACCCAATAATTTCATCGTACATCCTTCTACCCACAATCCTCCACCCGTCTACGTCGGCAAGTCCAAGCCCAGAGGCTATACACCGATATCCACAATTTCCATCGGAAACCACATCGATAATGCCCTCAACATGTGGCAACCAATCCGGTTCTAAGCAATCACCATAAGTCACGTTAGATCCACTTTGCGTGCGTCGACTGGCACGACGCATTTGTGGAACAACCTTGCCTTTCTTCTGCCTAGAAGTGGAGGCCTCTTTTGTGGAGTGGGAGGACTCAAATCCGATTGGAGACCCCGGTGTCATCCCACCCGCATCCTCAACTTCATGCTCACACTCCACAAAAGACGAAGGTGGACTAATCTCCATGAGCTGCTGAATTTCAGTCCTCCCCCCCCCCCCCCGCATCCTCAACTTCCTGCTCCCCCTTATCCAATCTTCATGCGGTGTCGTGATTGTGCCTCCCACATATCACAGTGACATACCATAAGGAGTCAGCATTTTCCTTTACGTTAATTAGGAAAGGGCATCCACATTTCTTTGTACCAGTTGGAGTCCTCGCCCTTTCATCATCATTTCTTGATTTCTTTAAAATTTTGGCCGCTTTCCCCTTCCCTACTCTCTGAGCCAGTCCCCTATATGTCCCAGACCTCTCACAGGCGAGTTTCACCCTTCCCCTGCGCTTAATGCCCCCGGCATCCGAGCGCTTCGTTACTAACACAAACTTGTTCTCACCACTAATCATTTGAAGCCATGAAATAGCCGCTTCTCGAGAGGGGAATGGTTTACAAGGTGTAAAAGTGTCCTTGTAGTCTGAAAAATTACTAGATACCGGCATTACCTGCAATACAAACAATGTAACATTATAATCAACCAAAATGTACAGCACAATCACAAAAAATCCCAAAAAAATAGGTTCTCGGTTGTACAGGTCCGAAACTTTCTTCAGAGTCTCGCTCACGTACGACCGAGAGTTACTCATTACTCTCGGTCGTACCATACCGTAACCTACGTGAAACCTCTCGGTCCTCTATGACCGAGACATTACTATACATCTCGGTCCTGCGAGGCCGAAACAATCGCGCACCCAGACAGAAACTTCGGATAACCGCAAAAAAAATACAATAAATTTGCAAATTATATAGTGGAAACAAGTTCGGATTTGAAGAAATTACTAAACCCTACGTTGACAAACAAATCATCATTTTCACAGTTTTACACAACTAAACCGTTCTAAAAAACCATCATATGGTTGTCAAACATTGTTACCTCGCTGTCGGATGATATCAATCCGCAAGAATCGATCAACGCTCGCCAAACGCAATGTGGCTTTGTGGTTCAAGCTTGGTGGTGAGGTGTCCTAACTCTTTGTCAAAATGGTTTGTGGGGTTTGAACCATTATATATACAGGGGCAAAATGGTCTTTTCTATTTTTGTTGGAGTTTTTACAAATAAATCGGGTGCCTTCATGAAAAGGTGGGGTGCCCTTAGCGGCCCTCAAAATAAATTGTTACTATTTTGTTCTACAAATGCAATGATCATCGCATTGTATAATTAGGATTGGCATTGGAGCAAAGCAACCCCTAGCCTCACTCAGTTGAAGGCCCCAATTTAAAATTACATATGAGTATTAGCTTATTTTCAATTTTATATTTTAAGGGAAATGTTATTATAACCCAAAAATCTAACCGCCTACGTTGTCCATTTTGGCAAGCATGATCGTATGATATGCAAACAGGTGAGGTAAGTTTCTAGATTACAAAAAAAACATTTTTCATGTTTTAATATTTATATAACAAAACTATTTGGAGGAAAATGCGGGCTTGATTGTTTCTCTCCATTCACATATGCAACTCAACAAATAGCATATTATATCTTTACTTAAAGCTTCATAATAAAACAACTCTTAGTCACATGATGACAATTAGTTTAGGAAAATGACTTTATGACATTATTTTGTTATATACATTTGTTACAAAATTGTGTGCATTCATTTTAGATTTGTGTGATCCATACTTTCTAATCAAATTTACATCATTGTATAACAAATATATGTCTTTTACTCACTTGATGACAATTCTTTGTTGGCATTGTGTGTACCCTTAAGATTGGGCAAATGAATGAAATAGTAGTTTTGAAGTGTTTTTGCGTAAAAACAATGGTTTGAAATTGTAATTTTTTTATTATATGGCACATTCATTCTCCCCATTCTTATGGACAAAGAAAATGCAATGGAGACGGACGTGCTATACGACGAAGTGACTTATGTATATTTTATGGCTTTCCCATTTTTAGTTGTGAATCACATACACGATTGTCTAGACATAGGTTATTGGGTCGATTGATGATAACTGATATTCCATATATTTCGAGACACATCCCACGACCCCCGACAGGTGCATGTCTTTCCTAGGTTAAGTCATGGATTAGAAAATCATTTTCCTTCTCCAAATGAATTCAATTCCAATATAAAAATACTAGTTTCCCCTTGAGTTTCGCTTTCAAAAGACACAGATCGTCGGATAGACCTCGATATGACCGCGTGCAAATGCCGCGGTAAATCGAGGATCACAACAACCCAACTCATCTCCAAGTCGTCAGTTGTGGTGCAATTTCTTCTGGACCCCAAAAAAAACACTCTCATCCCTAACTAGCTATCGCACAATTTCTTCTTCCAAGAGATGACCTAAAGAAGGTTAGTTCAGATCTCTCTTCTTCTTCTTCTTCTTCTTCTTCTTCTTCTTCTTCTTCTTCTGTTAATTTTTTTTTTTTAGTTTCTAATGAGTAGGATGGAATTCAGATCACGTGTTCTTATTCTGTCAGAAGAGCCCTAGTTTATGCAGATTTAATGGAAGTATGAGAACATTGAGTTTTAATTAACAAATGGCTAGTGAATGAAATAAATAGGGTCGGAAGGGTCGCCCCCATATGGAACACATATGGCAGTGTTCGAGCGTGGATTAGTTGGTGCAGTTGGCGCCAGACAACACGCAGGAAACCACCCCGCGTGTAGTATTTGTTGCTTATGATAATTAATGTTTTATGGTTTCTATTTACTGTCTAAATCTCTGTTCTTTTGCAAATTGCAACTTGCTTATATAGTTAAGGAAGATGTTATTTTTAGTGAGCAATAGACGTGATATTGCAGATAGAGAATGCAAAGGGAAACATGATAAATGCAAACTTTTTTGTAAAAGAAGAAAGGCAAAATTTATTTTTTGGTCCTTAGAACTTTGAGTTTTCATGTTTTTGGTCCTTGAACTTTCATTTTTGTATATTTGATTCCTGAACTTTCATTTTTGTACATTTGGTCTCCGAACTTTTGAGTTTCTTATGCTTTTGATCCCTAGACTTTGAGTTTTTTATGTTTTCAAGGGAAATCAATTTTTTCAGCTTTTGTTGGTCGATTTGAGTCATTTGGATGAGTAATATAAACCACTTTACTCTTTTTTACTAGTCACGCCGCACTCCTGGTACCCACATCGCTGGAATTTAACTTTTTAAATAGTGGAATGACTAAATGTAGATCTTTGTGAAAGTTCAAGGACTAAATGTGTAGTAATAAAAATTTAGGGGCCAAATGCATAAAAAACACAAAGTTCAAGGACCAAATGATGGATTTTGCCTAAAAGAAAAGAAAAGAAATGCGGACATCCTAAAAAATGTATGGTGTCAAGTGTTCTCTCAATATTGAAGGACATATATAAATTTTACAACATTTTTTGTCAAGAATATGAATTGTAAAATTGACTTTCTTGGAGCGGAGTGAGCTGGTTCACATGTGCGTGCGTATAGGAAACTAGTGATAGAAAAACAAGTGGCTTTTCTTAGATTTTCAAAAAAAAAAAAAAAAAAAACAAGTGAGATTTTTAAAAGACAACAAACGCCTCTTGGAAATAAAGAGGATGAAAAATTAGGTCGGTATATAATTAGGTTGAGGTAACTTTTGATATGAACAAGTTGTCCAATGGTATATTTTTATATTTAAATCTTTTTAATAATAAAACTACATTTAAATTATCCCGATTGGGGACTAAAAAAACTACTTTGAATTGCATATAATATAATCTCTCCTAATATAATTTTGAAAAGGTGTTCAGCCTTCATTTCTTATTTTATTGTATTAAATTATAAAATACTATGGTGTTTTTGTCCAAATTTTTTTCTCGAGCTAGACATAATCGAGGTGGCGCCAAGCCTCACTCAGGTCTAAATCGTGACTTTTTTTATTATCTTTCAGGTAAATTAGAAAAAAGACCACAACAAATTAGTAAATAGGCTAAGTCAGAAGAAGAGCCGAAAAGAGTCTGGAGAAAATACATAGCGCATATTCCTTCAACTTCGAAACAATGGCCATGAATTCGAGTATGATGTGGGGAAATGCCCTAGCGTCCTCATCTGCCAATGTAAGGAAGGTCTCCACCCTCGCCTCTGGTATGAGAGCCTCACTGCCTTCATCTTCGTCGTCATTTCCATTTTTTGTCAACTGTAGCATCAACTCTCTTGTCCTGTCGCGGTCTTGGCCCAAAAGGATCGGTACTTCTCTTCGATGCTTCTCAGGTACTCATTTCTCGTCCTCTTGTTACCTTTACGCTCGGATTTTTGGATTTTATATTGTATATAATTGTCATCTTCATATCTATTTGTTAAGGAAAATAAAAATAAATTGGAAAAAAAAAAAAGCAAAGGAACAAAATTGAATGAGGAGATTGAGTTTTTATATTGCAGCTAGAGATTGTGCAGTAGATTTCATTAATTCGCTAAGGCCTTCAAGATTACACCTTTACATGGATAAAGAATATGACTGAAGTCTGCCTCTAATTTAAGGCTTAAAACAAATTGATTAAATCTCAATCAGGGTAAAAAATGATCAAATCCAATTACAATGAACCATGAATTGAGAAATCTCAGTCTAATCTAGTTTTATATACTCCACTATAGTTTGCTGAATGAGGAATGGACTGAATCCAAGTTTTAAGGATTATTCATTATAAGATTAGATGTAATATAAAATTTCAAAAGAATATATTGATTCTTAGTCTTGCCCACACGCGAAGTGCGGGATGTTAAGTAGTTTAAATTAAAACGATATGCACTCAATCATATACTTCCATTTTCTTGTTTCTTTGTCAGTTAAATGAAGCTATTGAATTGTTACACCACTTGACTACATTCTACTTCTTCCTCCAATTTTTCCTCAAATCAAATTTATGGGCCGTTACCTGACTGCTCTAGGTCACTTTTGTTAAATTTTATTACTAGATAAAAAGAAAATGATCCGGCACTTGTTTCCTCTGTGATCACTTAAATGATATTCCTTCTGCATGATGCCTGTTGAATGAAAACCAGCTAAAACTCGATGGTTTCCTCATGTTCAGCTTTCATTTTCTCAAATATCCACTTCATTCGTCAGCTCATTTTTGTCCAAAATTCATCAACCTGCTTCCAATACTGATATAAATGTATCTTCATGGAGTTAGTTCTTCTGTTTGGTTCCACAATCACAGCTGTTTCTTTGCTTCTTACTTTTTTGCATCCTCTTACACCTGTTTTGCCCGACCTGGATAAGTGGTGTTTTCTACGGGTATTGCTAATTACGTCTTAAAAATCCTTTTTAATGTGGTTTGTACTTTGAGTTGATAATGAATCTATATTTTTTTTTGGGTTGTTTCTTAGTTACTTTTTTCTGTTTTTTTTATCTTTTCACTTTTGGAGGATTAATGGCTTTTTCATCTCTTTATATGTTCACATTTAAAGCATTATCTCCTGAGTTGAAGACTACCTTGGATAAAGTTGTTACTTCACACAAAGTGGTTCTCTTTATGAAAGGGACCAAGGAGTTTCCGCAATGTGGATTTTCAAATACTGTTGTGCAGATATTGAAGTCCATGAATGTGCCTTTTGAGACATTGAACATCCTAGAGAACGAAATGTTGCGTCAAGCACTAAAGGAATACTCCAGCTGGCCGACGTTTCCTCAACTTTATATCGATGGAGAGTTCTTCGGTGGATGTGATATCACTGTTGGTAAGACAAATTTAAGTGTTGCATAAGTTCAGACTTCCACATGCTTCAATTTTCAGTATTTGAGGAAGCCATGGCTATTTATGTATAACCAGGATCACAAGAAATAATTTTTACTTTTAGAGCTTTTTAGGTTGTAGAATTGGAAACAGTTTCAACATTGATGGTAGACCCTTAAATTGTTCATTTGTGTTCTATGTTGCTATTGATGACTGGATTCATGGTTTAAAGTCGTTCAGTTTTTGTCCGTCAACATCCATCAACATGATACTTTGAATTTTTTCGATTCACTTTGAGATTTGATGTTCTTGCCATACAAGTAATGCCTCCTAATCTTTAGAGCAAAAACCACGACAACTAACTCAAGGTCATGAATTGAATGGTTCTTCTCATACATCTTAAGTTGTCGTGGTTTTTGCTCTAAAGATTATGAGGCATTACTTGTACCACGAGAAGATCACTGTTTTTTCAGACTTTTATTAATAACTCTGCGTATTATGACAGAGGCATACAAGAGTGGGGAGTTGCAGGAGTTGTTGGAGAAGACAATGTGCACTTGATAGAGGCGCGCGTCTTAGTATCCTACCCAGATGGAATTTCTGCAACTACTGGTAAGTGATTTTATTAGACTACCTGTTGTAGTTACATTTTGTAACCTTGCTTTTGGTTTGTTTCTTGTTAGGTCATAGGCATTTCTATTGTTCTTTGGAGGGCTTTATTTTGGAATGCCTCGGCGCGGCCAAGCCGAACAAGTAATAATTCCCCATGCTGGATCTGTAAAATATATCCTGAATTTTTGTCTATGCTATAGAAAGAAGGAATATACCTCAATGTCTTCATTGTTTGGGTTCTGATTTTATATCCATGTGAAAAAAAGATTGTTTTAGTTGGGAATGTCTTCTGATTTGCATGGCGTTATCCTTGTATTCACTTTGTTGTTTTAACGTCTTCTGATTGTCAAAGATTGTCAAAGTTGTGAATGACTTTGGGGTCCCGTAAGAGAATTAGCAATAGCTGCCTTGTTGTGGAAGTCACATCCAGCTTCCAGCTATTTGTTTGGGGAAAAATTACAAATGTACTGGTAAAATTAATATAAATGAATAAAATAAAGTAAAACGGATTTTGGAAATGCGGCATTAGTTAGAGAAAAATTAATCCGCTTAAAATACACGAATGATGCATTTTTAAAATGCGTCATTCATGTTTTGTGGAACAATCCACGTAGAGCGTTCCATGTGTGATATGGATGTCAAAATAATGAATGATCACGAGATATTTTGCAAATGCGTCATTCATGTTTTTTGAATACGGGCGCCATGTGAATGTTAAAATAATGTGGGATTATTTATCTCGAGATACGTGCGTGTTGTTTGCATGGGTTGTCAACCTCGAAACATATGCGTGTCATTTACAACAGTTGTCTACCTCGAGATACGTGCGTGATGCGGGTTGTCCATCTCGAGATACGTACGTGATGCGACTTGTTCATCTCGATAAGTAGATAACGTTTGCATGAGTTCACCGCTTGAGTTGAACAAAGTACTCCTTTTGATGAGTAAAATAGAGGTTGTGTATTTTGTATAGATGAGTTCATTTTCAAAAGGTGTCATTCATTTTGTATAGATGACTCATTTTCAAAAGAAGTCATTCACTGCACCTCATCAACACACATCACCACATGGAGCCACATCATCACCAATGACTCATTTTCAAAAGAAGACATACCTTAGTTTTGTAAATTAAAAGTAGTCAACCTTATTTTTAGAATAAAAAAATATTCCCACCTTAGTTTTTGAAAAACCCCATTTGTGTGCACCTCGAGATGTGAAAATATACAAATCTCAGTGCATAACACGTGAGTCGAGACTCGTGAACGGCTCATATGAGCCAATGCGTGTTTAAGTGACTTACCCTTTGTTTTTTTTAGTATTTTCCTATAATTTAACATTTGGTTATGAACATATAGCTTTTTCAAAGAAAAGTAGGAGCAGAAGCAATGGTTAGAGTGAGACCAAATAGCATTCGATTTTAAGCTCAAATTTCCATTATTGCCCTTCACTTGTTTCAAAAATAGTAGGCTTAGAAGGGATATTTATGAGATTCCGCACAATAGTTACTAATTTGGTGTCTTTACCGTTTTGTTCTACAAATCACATTGTATTGTAGAGTTTGTACTCCAACACAAACTGTTTCTATTTTATTAATGCATTCATTCTTATAAATATTTCTCATCATCTTCGTTGCTCCAATGCTACTACTCAATTTCATTATCTTCTCTTACAATCTCTGTTCTCAGTGATGGAAAAGCAAAGTTTACAATGGGACTACTGTCCTTGTAATGGAAGGATCCATTTTGTTTTCAGTGATGCCACTACTACTTCAAATACTTCAACTACTACAACTACTACAACTACTACAAATACTAGGCATGATGATCAAGTGGTAGAACGGAAAGAGACGGATGAGGAATCTGATATTATTGATGAGGCAACCGGCCATTATCTCACACTTAGTCTCGCGCCGGCAGGCTCTCGCATTCCTACTAGGAAACTCGAACGGAAGGTGATCGTAGACGAGGAAATAACCGATATTGATGAGGCGACCGGCCTTGATGTCAAACTTCGTCTCGGGCTGCCACTGCCGCCGCAGCAACCACCGCAACATCAACGTCCCTTACTGCTCATTGGATTCAATAACAACATTGTTCCACCACCACCACCACCACCACCACGACGTATTAATGGTGGTAATGAACCATTGTTTACTATAGTGAAGACACTACAAAAGAGCGACGTAGGAATGCAATGTCGACTGCTGGTAGGGACGAAGATGATGGAGGATAATGTTGTGAACCCCTTCTTTACCGAGGAGCAGAAGAGGGAGATGTGTAGTGAGCACGGGTTGATAGTGTCGGTTCGCGACGTTGATGAGGATAACTCCTCATGCTACTCATTGACGCTTAAAAGGTTGGTTAAGAGTAGTAACTCCTTGAGTTGATTAGAAACTGGAAGAAGAACTTTGTTAGTCGGAGACGCCTTCGCGCCGGAGATAAAATCGGGATGTATTGGGATAATGAGGAAGTTCGTCTCTGCTTCTCTGTTCTCGAACGAGCCGGTAATTAATTCGAGAGCTAGCTTATTATAGGTTCACCCATGCATGGATTCATACTGGTTTATTGGATATATGTTGCTCTTCATCATGTTTTTAGTCTCATTTAGAGAGTCATTTGTAAAGTGAGTGTGAAACTCTATTTTACTATATAGATATTCTGATATTACTGAGTAAGACCAATTAGTGTTTTCTATTTGTTTAAATGTGTTTTGATGATAATAAGCGAGTTCTATGCTTGGTCGAGGCGAGTGGTGTAATGTACATTCATTGCTCTCTTCTCTATTAGTCAAAAATTTGGAATAATACAACTTGGATTTCAAAAAAAGTGAGTTCAAAATTTTTAACTACTTTCTATTAATTGTAAGGTAAGTTTTTCATGTATTATTATCTTTGTTTTGGCATGTCCAATATTCTTTATTTTGCAATGAAATTGGTTATAATGTATATATTATTAATTTATTAGATATGATTACGATTACTACACAAATATTTTAAAATGTTAAAAGTAAAAAAAAAATTCCTACAATGTGATTGTTTCTTAATATTTAGATTAGATTTATATTTAACATTTTCATACAATAATAAGATAAACTAATTATACCAAAAATAAAATAAAATAAAGATAAGAAAAACTAATTTCTATCTATATTAATGAGATGAATTAATTTTTATAACTTACTAGTAATATGAATAGACAACCAGGGTGGGTTAAACTTTTGTCGCTCTTTATGAAATATATCAAACTAGTGATATAAATAACAAATGATGCATAAACCTGACCATAAGAAAAGGGGAAAATCTAACAAATTCCATTCAAAGAATTCGAAATACAGTAAGACTCATCAACAAGATCTAAAATCTAAATAAATATCTGACAAACAAAATAGGGGAAACAAAAAGTGAAAAAAATGAATATACATTACATACAAGATTTTAGTTGCTAACTAACATCTAACGTGTACAAAACATCTTGATCATGGCACCTGACATACAAGTTAGGGAGGCAAGAAACCTCTTGTTGTAGGCGACGCAATCTAAATTTAGTAAAATCTTTAGCTGAGAAAAATTGCTTTTCTGGTCGAAGCGGCTTCTGCATCACTGCCATCGTCTACCTGTAGTTGTAGTAGTCTTCGTTGCGGATGAACTGCCAGCTGAAGGCAAGTTTTTTCGAACCTGATACAACAACTAGTTGAATACAGAGAGATGGAGCTGCAACTAATACTGAATTTGAAGGCAAAATGTATAGAAACACATGGTTTTTGAGGTTTAGAGACTATATAATTGTAATGTTGGAAACTTGAGTTCACATACCAGTTGATTTTGTAAGATCCTTCAGTGAAGAAGGGCGAGTCAATGTCGATTGCACTTGCTTTGAGGTGGCCGAGGAAATTTAGTTGCCAACTTAGACCTGCACATAGAGTAAAAGTTCAGATTATTACCAAGGACGAAAGACGTGATACAAATATAGGGAAACATTAAATCAACCAAATTAAGCTTTCTGAATGGTTTTTGCCTCCAAAGGAGAAAAAACAAGAGGCATTGCAAGCGCGAAATTTTGAAACCCTCCCGAATTGAGATAACAACCTATACTTGATGACTCCTCAAAAAAAATCTATCCTTTATGACATTGGCATGATTAAAGTAATAATGTATGCTCTAAAGTATACTCGTTGCAATTAATATAATATGAAATTATGAATGATCATAGCAAGAAAAAATTTCCAGAGAAGGATTGCGCTCATTCCAGTGAACAGTTTACTTTTTAACTTGTATATAAAGATTAGTGACGTTAATGAGAAGAACAAGCACTGCCACAAACAAAATATACTCACTTTTGTGTGCTTTCAGCTGGTTTTGACCCCTCTGGAAAAAGTGAGGACTCCATAGCACCGTTTATCGAGCCATCAGTCTCAGTTCCCACAGAAAGACCACCGTCAGATATGTCACTTAATCTCTCCTCAGAATCGGCACCACTAAATCCTAAGAGCTCTTCATCAGGAGGAGAAATTTGATTTGTATCTACCATCGCATCCATAGATAGCTGCGAACCAGCCTCAGAATGCTTGTCGTCAGAACTGTTGTTAGGATCAGAACTTGCTTTGTCAGCCAGTGGTGACACTTTCCCACTAGACAGTCTTCGACTAGGTTGGAACTCGCCATCCAAAGAGTGCCTCCTGGGAGATGAGGCTCCAACCTTGGGAGAGGTCGAGGAACGTTTTTCATTGTTGACACTGGGACTCATTGTCCTCGGATCTTTAAGCAGTTGCAGCCTCTCTATCTCCTCATCTTTCTTTGCAATGGTGTCTTTAAGAGATGTTACCTGCAAGAAATAGACAACTAGAGACTGTCAACCATAAATGTAGATCTCAACAACAACAAAGCCTCAATCCCAAATTAATTGGTGTCGGCTACATGGATCAAACTCTTCCATTGTGTTTGATTTAGTGCAAGAGAGAACAATATATATATAATATACTAAACTTCATGAAACAAATAGATAAATACTGCATTTTTTAGGTTTGAAGAAAGGAAGAATTGCAAATGACGGTGATCAGTGACGTTTCTCAATTAGGAAAAGTGATGCACCAGGTAGTAAACATCAAACCATTCCATGACAAACATATATAGCATACTAATGAATGATGTCAAATTGTCCAGCGATTCATTAAAAATGTTAACTCATTAGTTGCATTTGAAGGTAAAACATATCCATTTTGAAAACATCTTTAGCAAAATCCAAACAATATAAGATGGAAAAAATAGAAATTATGCCATAAAGATCAATTAACCTGCTCCATCAATTCTTTGACATCCCTTCCTTCTTTGTTGCTCCTGGCAGCACCTAGTTCAACCCCAGAAACCCTTTCAGCAAATTTCAAGGTACTTACAGTTTCAGAGAATGATTCTACATCAGGGTTAAGCTGTACAAACATGAGGGTCTTTGCTTGACCGCCTGCAAGATATAGAATACGCCAAGCTAATGTGTAAGGAATACCAACACGAACATTCAATCAACATTTTACAATAAACGCAATCTGATGTTATCATAAAAATCAAATCAGAAGTACCCAAAGAACTCTGAAGGACTTGAGTGAGCTTGCTATTTCTGTAAGGTACGTGAGGACTCTTCTGAGCCAGAGCGAAGATAACATCTCCAAGGGCTGACAAAGATTTGTTAATGTGTTGTGCTTCCTTGAGCCTGTCTCCAGTAACCTCAGAGCGATCAACTCTTTCGCTTCCAGCAAGATCTACTAGATGTAGATTACCACGCAATGCAGCACCAGTCTCCAAGTCCGCACCGCGGACATGAACAGTCAGGACACTGCACAAGAATCCTGTGAAAATCATGCGACAAAAGGCAGCTAAATCACAGAGATCTAGAATTAAAACAAGGAATGAAACCTATGGGATCGACTGCTTCTTTCGTTTAATGCAGTGGCACCAACTGCTCGATTTGTTAGTCCAGTGTGCATTAGCTCCAAAACATCTCCGGTTGAATTTACAGGATGCATGCTGGCATCAGGGACAGCCAGGCCATTTGGTTGCGAGCTACTCCAAATCCCAAGTGTGTGCAAGTCAAAGGGAACAGTTTTAAATGAAAACAAATTGATGATAGATCAAAAAAGACAGACTAATGCTACTGACTATCATATCATTTAAAATAACTTTGTACTATTCTAGACAATCTCACATAAAGAAGATCAACAGTACAACTAGTTCAGTAAAAGGATATCTTTTCTGAGAGGCGTCGCTTGACAGTAAATCACGTACTTGTTCGTTGTATATTTCAACCATTTGAACACCAACTTCATACGACATAGAGCTCCTACGATTCTGGGATATCTGAAAAAGATCGCTTAATGCACGGTAGTTCACACCCCAGTCTCCTTTAGATGCTGAAGTGGGGCCACTCTGCAATAAAACATGATTTTGGACAAGCGAATAAATATAATTGAAATTGAGGTATGAAGCAAAAAAAAAAAAAAAAAAAAACTAAGAAATAAAGATCCTGATCCTGAAAAGAAATTAGACAATGGGAAGCCAAGATAGAGTACACACCATAGTATATGTCTTGCCCGAGCCAGTTTGACCATAAGCAAATATGCAAACATTGAAGCCATCAAGAACTGATCGAATTAATGGTTGTGTGTCCAAAAATACCTCTTCTGTCATTTTCAGAAAAGATGAAGTAGGAAGAATGTCAAACATGTAGAAACTGTCAAACTATATTTAATCATCAAATTTACCAACTTAAGAATATTAGTTTCATTCCCTTAAAATCTCTTAGCACCCCTTAGACTTAAACTGGTAGAAAAACATGATTCCTCTTACAGTAAGCTTTGTACAAGGACCAATCAAATCGATAGCATGTGGCAGCATGAAAATTTTGAGGAATACAAAATACCTAGTTAAAGACTACCTAAAGCGGATGAGATATGTTTCAGACAGCTTCTGTCTTAAGTCTCAACCATTTGGATGTCCAGGAAGGCACCATAAGGCAAGTAAAGACAAATAGCTCCCAGATGAAAATTTTTAATGGAAAATGTGAAACATAAACAAAACTTAGAAGGGGCAAATTAAAAACCTTGAGTAGCAGCTGGACCGAAAACCTTGTTGAACTTAAACAGTCGATGATTTTCTTTCCCCTGTTTGGAAGGATTTGCAACAACTAACTCCCCATTATCACCAATATATTCTATAGTAGAATGTTTTTTACTCTGACCAGGAAGGAATGGCCTTATCCGACAATATACCCGGATATTCCCTACCAAGAAAAAACCAAAAAAATTGAAGAAAAAACGTGAAGCATTTTAAGCCAACACAAAAAACTATGATAAATTGCTGTACCTTTCAAATCTTGAACCTCATTATACAACCTTCTGTTTTCTTCAAGAACCGCATGATAGTTCTCAGCTGCCTCAGCTAAATCTTTAAGCTTGAGCCCTGTACAATATGAACATAGAGATCGTAACTCTCTTCTATGAATAGGACAATCATGTAGAAAGTGACACGCTAAACTGTCCTACCCAAACGATTAAACTCCTCTGAGTAACTTCTTTGTGTTTTAATAACTTCATGCTTGATGGACATGGAAGCAGCCCTCAGTCCCTGAAAGACAGAAAGTTCTAAGATTTCACCGTCATAGGAAACTTCAAGAAGTCACCTCATAAAATATAAAAACATGGTGTGGATCAGATACCTGCAAAGCCTGAAATTGAGAATCTATTGAATTCAGATAGCTGACTTTCTTCCTATTCCAGATCTGAGCTTTGGAGACAGAAAATGCTTCAAGTTCTTTCTCCTTCTTCCTTGAATCAGATAAGAGGCACTCAAGTTCCTTTAATTTCTTTTCTAACTCCTCTTGAGCATTTCTAGCCTTCGTTTCCAGATGCAATTGCTGCTGCTCATATGTTCTTTTTGTTCCATCAAGCTGTTGTTTCAGCATTGAAATTTCAAGATCACTATGGTCTTTCTCTTTCATCAACCTAACCTTGTCTTGCTCCTCAAGTTCCTTTTTCTGCTCCATTTTTGTCTTCTCAGTCTGTAATGAAGAAGATGACCCAGACATCAACATGAGAATATCTCAAGAAACGAATATTATTTATATTGCATAGAAGGTGTTCATTCTCTGAATCAAGGGCTTTAGGAAAAGTGAATGTTTGTAATCTGATCCCAACAAAATTGAGATGGTTTTTCATTTCCAAATCAGCACTGTTGTTTCACCAATGTCCATGAGTCAGGATATATGAAAACTTGCATAAATAATAAAATATAATGTGACAAAAAGAATTCATTTATATTCCTGATGTGGTTGACCTCCACTGATACTAAGTAGAAGTGTTGAACGTATTGAATAGATGTCTCAAAACTCAATAGGACATCAACTCTAACAATTCATCACATAATGGCTGCTGAAGATCGCAATGTAAATCATGTTATGGTGATCCACATCCAACATACAACAACATAGCCTCAGTCCCTCTGGATCAAACTTTTGGTGAGTGCAATTGAAGCTTTAAATTGATTGGATAACCTAACAAGGGCATTGTTTAGGGGAGGATCTCACCTCTTGATTCTTCTTAAGATCCTAAAACATATAAACAATCAAGCAGGTCCATATAAAATTCTGCTGAATATCACTAAAATGGGTCCAGGAATTCAAAAAGTAAGGGGGGAAAAACAAATATATATAACCAATTAACAAGCCCCCTTTCCTCCTCTTTCAAAACATAGACAAAAAAAAGAGTAACAAAATAATGATGATGATAGGAAACAATTAATCTTGCTAAAGAAAAGTTAACAAAGAATGAATAGTAATTACTATTAAGATAACTAATAAAATGAAAAGAAAAAAAAAACATGAAACTCAAGCGCTCAAGAATTTATAGATATGGCATAAAGAGAAATGTACAACAACAACATAGCCTCAGTCCCAAATTAACTTGGGTCGGCTACATGGATCAAACTTTTCCATTATGCTCGATTAAGTGCAAGATGGTGAGCTTTTCAAACCATTCAAATCTCTCCTAATTAATGCATCCCATGTTAACTTTGGTATGCCCTTGCCTTGTCGAATTTCTACAGTTTCTATTGAGTCAAGTTTTGTAGTTGGGGCATTTGTAGGTCGTCTTTGCAGGTGACCAAACCACCGCAACCTCCCTTCCCTAATCTTTGTATCAATTGGTGTTACTCCTACTTGTCTTTGAATTTCTATATTTCTTATTCTATCTTTATGAGTTTTACCACACATCCACTTAAACATCCTCATTTCCGCTACGTTCATTTTATATAATTGTTGTTGTTTTACCGCCCAACATTCACTTCCATAGAGCATAGCTGGTCTAATTGCGGTCCTATAAAATTTTCCTTTTAACTTAGTAGAAACATTTCGATCACAAATCACCCATGTTGCACTTCGTCATTTCTTCCATCCAGCTTGAATTCTATGTGTGACATCATTCTCAATGTTACCATCATTTTATATAATTGATCATAGGTATCTAAAGTGATTGATCATAGGTATCTAAAGTGGTTTACCTTAGAAACATCTACTTCCCCTAATTTTATCACTCCATCATCTCGATGTCTAGTGTTTCTAAACTCACAGTGCATGTATTCGGTTTTCGTCCTACTCAACTTAAAGCCTTTAGATTCTAATGTATTCCTCCAGAGTTCTAATTTCTATTCACTCCATCTTTGTTTCATCCACTAAAACAATATCATCTACAAATAGCATACACCATGGTATATCCTCTCGAATATGTCTAGTTAGTTCATCCATAACTAAAGTAAATAGATATGGCTTAAAGCCGATCCTTGATGTAGTCCTATCGTAATGGAAAATTCTTTTGTAGCTCCTCCAAATGTTTTTATACTCGTTACTACTCCATCATACATATCCTTAATAATGTCTATGTATCTAGCATGCACTCTTTTTCTTTCTAGAACCCACCAAAGAACATCTTTAGGGACCCTATCATATGTTTTTTTTCCAAATCTACGAATACCATATGAAGATCTTTTTTCTTTTCTCTATATTTTTCTAACAATCGTCTTACAAGGAAAATCGCCTCCATAGTTGACCTCCCGGGCATGAAACCAAATTGGTTCTCTGATATTGTTGTTTCTCTCCTTAACCTATTATCAATTATCCTCTCCCAAAGTTTCATAATGTGACTCGTAAGTTTAATTCTCCAGTAGCTTGAGCAACTTTGAATGTCTCCTTTGTGTTTGAAGATTGGCACGAGCGTGCTTCTTCTCCAATCCATTGATATTCGTTTTGATTTGAAACTTCTAATGAAAAGTTTTGCTAACCAAGTCAATCCAATTTCTCCTAAGCATTTCCAAACCTTTATGGGTATTTCATCTTGGTCACATGCTTTCCCTATTTTCATTCTTTTCAATGCCTCTTTAACTTCTACAATTCTAATGTTACGTGTATAGTTTACATTTCTTTCTTGGTGTGAGTTTTCATCTATTATAGTATCAACTTGACCATCATTAAATAAACTATCAAAGTAACTTCTCCATCTCTCCTTAATATTATCATCGCGCGTTAAAACATTTTGATTTTCGTCCTTAATACATCTTACATGACTTAGGTGTTGTTTCTTTTTATCTCTTAATTTGGCTAGCCTATATATATTTTTCGCCATCTCTATTACCTAACATTGTATATAGATCTTCCATGAAATTTGTTTTAGCTTAACCAACTACTTTTTTAGCTTGTTTTCTAGCTTCTCTATATTAATTTGTACACTACTTTTTTAGCTTGTACAATGAAGAGAAAGGTAAATACTAGTAAAAGAATGCCCAAAGATTTCCAAACCATTGAATGAAGTTGGATAATAAGTAACACGCCTTACAACAGATTAGAACCTGACCTTAACAAGCTGGAGTCTGCTCATGGCAATCTGTAATAGAAACCAAAGAGAAAATAAATTAAGAGAAGCCATTAAGTTTAAATAAAACTTCCATATCATACTTGACAACTTCATAAATCTTAGGAAGTCCACATGTAATGACAAACATGAGAATGTGCCATGCACAAATGACAATCATAAACAAAGATATCGTGACACAATGACACGCCTAATATTTCCAACATCCATGCTACAGCATAAATCTTCATGTCTCCGCCACATGACATACTAGCTCAGTAGTTCTCAGGCTTAACAGCTATAAACCATGTAAAAAAACGTTCAGTAATTATAAGTTATATGTGCTGTGTATATAACAGGCATGAACAAAAATAATCATGACATTCTGACACCTCTAAAACACGTAATATATGGGTTAAATGTGTTTGTGTACAACAGTAGCAGAAATCCTTCATGTCACCTATAAACTGCCACACTTCACACTAGTTCTCAAGCTTAATAGCCAGAAATCATGTAAAAAAAGGATGTATTATGAGTTAAAGTTTGCTTTATTTGAAATAGCAAAAGGATGAACACATATTACATTGAGACGAAGCAAGTATGATCTGTACTAATTCAGTTGTTTTTAAGTAAACTTTTCAGAAAGTATCATCCACACAAAAATTCCATACCAATGATGGTTTGCTAAGGATCAATACATGTCAGAGGTAATAAACATTCATTGCAAGAGAAACAAGAATACATTAGCATCAAGCCATCAACATCACATTATAATCAAGGCTACATAATCCTCAACTTTACTTAAAGTCTCAGATTTTACCCAAACAACAACAACAACATAGCCTCAGTCCCAAAGATTTTACCCAAACAAATACTTTAAAATTTTCAAGTCTGCAGCAAAGGACATTGCGACCAAGGTAAGTGGTCCTTTAAATAATATTTAGGCCCTTCTCTTAGCTGACTCAACAATTCATCCCAATCACCACCACCTTTACCAATTTGTGCCACCATGTAAATCAAAACTTCATTAAAATTCGCGTGGGGATAAAATTGAGATCAAATAACTTAGTTCGAGATAGTTCAGACGAAATCTTTTGTTCGAGATAAATGTGAGACTTCCAACAAAGTTTTGGACTATTTAGTCCATTTATGCTATGATTAGTTTCATACTTGAAAGTAGAGAAATTCCTTATGTATAAAGACCCAATACTATAAATAATATAATGTACAATAACTATATGCTTAAAGGTTAAATTGCCAAATAATCCTGCCCGGAGGAGTAATAAAAAAGGACAGCATGCCCTCATTAGACAACCAAGACAAGAAATTAGACAAATTTAAAACAACTTGATGACAAGAAGATATTAGAAACAGAAAAGTACATAGAATGGCCCAACTTTTTTCTTTTCTAAAAAAATAAAAACTTCAAGGACAACAAATAAAATACAAAGAAAGAAGATATCACAAATCAATAACTAATAATTCATTCAACGCCAGGCGAAGACAATTTAATTCTAACGATACCCGGGTAAGACAATTTAAACCAAATATAATATTATTCTCAGAAGTCTGATCATGTGGAACTCCAAGATTATATATCCGACACTTCCAATACAACAAACTACAATACAGCTATAGCTCAAGTTTTAAGTCCTAGAAATCATAGTCAATGCACTTGGTTCACGTTCTCAATAAAATATAACTAATTAAATAAAAAGGAAACATTAAACTATCAAATTAATTTTCATCGCAACACAAAAGCCTATCATGGATTCTTAATAATTTTTTATTGATTTTCACATTAGAAATTAAGAAGGAAAAGAATACTGATAAATTTCACATTGAAGGTGGCTAAGAAAATTCTCCTAACCAGATAAGAAATGTGAGAATTGAAAAACCTCAAGTACATTCAGCAAGAGATTGTCTTGGACAACCAAACAAGAGTGTCTCATTACTCATTAGGAAAAAAAGAAGAAAATGACTGGTAACACATTGATATGGAGTCGTCAAATAACATCTCAAGTCATCTTCTTATAAGCACCAAATATGTTTTTCTTTCTTTTCTTTTCTCAATATTTTTTTTGGAGAGGGAACACAAATAAACATGTGAGTATTACAATTACCAAGGAAGATAAAAATATATCTATTACTAAATAACAGATACCTGGGTCTCCTCACCCGCCCCAGCCACAATGGCTTCAAGTGCTCTAATTCTTGATTGATACTTCTCTTCACGAGCTTTGTAAAGATTGTTTTGCTGCATGGCAATGAACAACAGAAATATAAATAGTATCAATTAACTCCAGTTCAAAAGAAAATGAAGTCCTAAGACTTACAGTTCGGATGTGCTCTGATTGAGTTGAAAGGCGCCGCTCAATCTCTTGCACAACTTTTCTCAGTAGACATCCAACACGCTGTAGAAAAAGGTGAGTCTCCCATAAGACAAGCGACAAGGAAACCAGTTTCCCAAATAGGAAAAGATAAAATACAACATTTTTTCAATTTTCACAGGCTTTAATTATCAAGTCTTGTTGCAGACATACATGAGGTATCTCCGCATTTTTTCTCTCGATGCTTTCATCCAGAATCCCATTTACGACACTCAGCAATGATTGAGTTGGGGCATTCTGCAAAAAAAAAATGGTAAATGACATAGAAGAAATGTCAATAAAAGGAGGGGGGAATGTCAAAGAATCTAATGTGGACATGCAGAAATACAGGTCATTAAAAAAACCATTTTTGGCAATTACATCCAAACTATTTGACTTCATCATCTCTGAAATCTTAGCAGCAGGAAGATCAGCATAACCTCCTTGTTTTAACTGAAACACCTCGTGGAACTTATGTCCAACATGATGTAACAATGCTGATGATGGCTCTACAAGAAAGTGGAAAAGCAAATAATCATATACCAATTGAATAATCACATTGCAGTGCGCTATAACAATGAAAAAACCATTAGCAGTAGGTAAGATCTACCCTACAGATAGGATACAGAAATAAAAGAAACATAATTACCAATACCTTTACCCATTACCAAATATTTATAAGTTTCCAAATTAAATAAATATTCAAACCAATGGAATGCAAGAATATATATATATATATATATATATATCAAGTCCGCTGTCAAGGTTCAACAACAATGGATAACCAATGAATATCACCACTCAACACCACATTTCACAAGACTATAAATATGAAAACTCAAACAGTTTATCAAAGAAATGATAGTTTTCATGCTAAAAAAAATTTAAACCAAATACCACTTCAAAATCTTCAAGGATCAAACCAGTTGCAAAAAATAGAATCAAATTCCCCAAAACTCTGATAACTTATAAGTTACATCAATTCCTTGTAGACACAATAATCTTTAATTCTTTAACTAATAAGATTCTAAAGCAAAGAAATTATTCTCATATTTAAAAGTGTGTATGCTTCTTTCAGCAATTAGAAGACAAGTTTGATCGTACATGTAAAAGTAGAGTCACACTTCAATGTATCCACAAATATATTCATAGGGATATAATTATCAGAGCATGATTATCAATTACTGAATGTCAAAATTCAAATTTGATTTTTTATTCTCTTGTTTCTCTTTCTTGCTTCCACATTCCCCATGTTTGGCACACTGCTCTAGCCACAAGCCCACAAGCGTAAAAATCAAAGGGAAGTCCAAAATGATGATTTTTTTCATTGATAAAACTGATCAAAAATACACCTAAAATCATATGCCCGTGCCGCAATGCTCTGACCGTGAGTGTGAAAAATTAAATGATGGTTTTCTCACTGAAACAAAAAGAAATTTACCTGAAATCATAGGGTTCCTTAAAACACGTAGAGATTTTGATTCTGTAAAATTCTTCCGCTTGTCTTCTTTAAGGACCAAATTGTTCTGCCCATCTGGAGATTGGTCCCCGCAACTATCAATCCCCTCCATAGCTTCCATTTTTGTTAGTTTCCATCTCTTCCTCGGTTGATTTCCAGATTTAACAAGTGAACTTGGACTGTTACCATCATCCCCATGATGATTTAGGAATTGTGAATGAAACGCCCAAAGGGACACTAAAACTTTCTTCATGGAGCCCTGCAATTGATATTAATCAAGAATAAGAACAATAGAGTGAATAGAAGATAGTGAAAAAGTAGTTGGTAAAAATTTTCAACGAGCAAATTCATAAACATGAAACCCTTTCCCAGCCTTATTTGAGTAACTTCATAGTTGCTTTTTGTTTATTGTTAAAACCTGGCGAGCTCCTTTATTTTACTTAAAAGACATTTTAGTTTACCAATCAATGCACCCCACAATTTGTAAACAACCCCTTGAGCCACCCCACAATTTAAGGCTCTTGACTTGGAAGGGTTTGTTGAAATGAATCTTTAACGTATGTCCCCCAGAGATCAATAAACTATATACCATATACAGACAAAAAAGATACAGAAATATATAAACAGAAGAAAATGTGCATGTGTGTAAAAACATATATGTGTTTGTGTATGTATAAATGCAACTGTTGTTACAATTAACAGCATGCTCATTCAACGATCCAGACCACCAACATCAGGTAAGAATATTGATGGCAGCACTAGATTAGGCTTTTCATATTATTTACGTCTCTTGCTTTGTATATAAAGCGTTATTAGAAAATTTTATCAATTTTTTTGGACTCCTAGGACCATGCGGATTTTTATCAAACAGAATCTCATACCAGCAAATTTCCTGAACTATTCCTTGTCAATAGCTAGGACTTGTTGTCATTAAATTGAAGTGCGTGACCTCAATTTTGAACATCAAATGAACCACATGGAAACTAATCTTTCATTTGTAAGCAGAACAATCAAAAAGTAAACTCACAGAAATAAACATAAAAGCCAATTGCTCATAAAATAGCACCAGCTAGTACATTAGTACCTGCTCAAGATCGGAAAGTTCGAATTTGGGCAAACCCATTTCGCTGATCACTGCCAGAAACCTCTTGACAATCCCCAGTGGGGGTTCATAGGAAAGTCCAGAAATGTCAACCTACTACCACAAAATATCAGTAGAAAAAGAAATAAAACGTTGAGTTTACAATTAAAAACTGAATACCATTTGCGCAATCCATCAAACAGTGAAACCATTTGAACCAACCTCTTCAACCAGTTCAGCACTCAACTTGCTCAATAAGGCCCGGAAGACGGTCCCATCAGTCAAGCATACTCTCAGTTGCTCATCAGAGGCTTCCACTGGAAGCCCCAAGTTAGGAACCACATCGTTCAACCACGCAACCAGATCCGCTTGCTGAGTTTCTGTGAAGTAACAACCCAAATTTTATAAGACATTGAGAAGCAGACATAAAACCAAAAACCAAAAACCAAAAACCAAATAGGGTAGGAGGCAGATTTTTCAACCATCTATTCCAACGCTAGAAGCGCCATTTGAGCTAAAGAGTCCGCCATTTTCGTGTCTAGACTTATCAGACTTAGAAGTCATGATACCGCGCTCGAACAAACTCTTCTGCCAAAACAGACAACATTGGCAACAAAGGTAACATGAGACCACCAACACCGCGAAATGCAAAGATCAACACCAACAAAACACAACCACAATCAAATAACAAATTCGCCAACTTGCCTATTCTTTCCCACAACAAGAACAATCCTTTACAATCCAAATCCCACTAAACAACAGAATCTCAACCAATCACCATTCCTACAACCTAATGAACAGGATCATCAACCCATCCAAGAATCAAAACACGCCGAAATCGAACAACAGATCGAAAAAGCCACTAAATTTCTTCACAATCCAACAAGATTCACAAGAATGAACACTCAAAGAACCCGCATTTCGCACAAACCCGAAACCCTCGCATCAAACACTCACATTTCACCTCCACAAATCAAATTCCAAGAAATCACAACACGCGGACATACAGAAACCTAGAAATCCAAAACTCGTCATCAAATCCACCAAATGAACTCACATCGCATTGGAATCCGGAGCCAGGTCTCCCGATCCGCCGAGAACAACACCACCGAACCACCAAATCAACCACACACAGAGAGAGAGAGAGAGAGGAATCTAGAGAGAGAGGAATCTAGAGAGAGAGAGAGAGAGAGAGAGAGAGAGAGAGAGAGGAGAGAGGGACGAGATATTGGGCGAGAAATCGCGAGAATTAGGAGCGAAGGAGGAGAGATAATGGCGGGAATCGAACGGACGATCCAACCACGTCTCCGCTCGTCCCACCTCTCGTCGACCTCTCACTTCCTCCGCGTTTTCAGAGAACGGAAGCGCTCGATTTCGATGCGAAAGGACGGAACTGCCCCTGCGATTCTTCTTCTTCTTTTTAAAATAAAATACACGGCTCTCTGGTGGTCTCCGTTTGGGTGGGAAAGTTTTTTAAACCCCGACTGGGGTGGCGTTATCCGACGTCCAGGTGTAATTTAATTTATCGCGTCGCGGCGCGCCGGGCCCCCTGGGATCTAGGATTGGATGGTGATTTGGACACGTGGCGGTGAGGGCATGTTGGAGCTGATTTGATTTTTGTTTGGTGTGTTGTACTAATCACAATCAAATTTCATTGTTACGGTTGAGAGGAGCAAAATTGATTTGTTTGTTTCCTTGTGCGATACTCATGGACTATGTTCATGGGGGTGTGGCCCACTTGACACCTTGTTGTGGGTCCAGATGTTAGATGGGTCCCAGTCCCACGAGGGTGCATGGAATCATTGGAATGGGAAGGGAGTGGTGGGGTGTACTGGATCAAGAACCATTGGATGTACGTTGTTGCGGTTCACCTGTGACCGGTTCTTTGCTTCATTGCCAAGTCTATTTGGGTCAAAAAAAAAGAAAAGAAAATGAAGCGTGAAGAATGAGCGGACAGTTAATTTAGTTGACCGACTAACTAATAATCATTTGTCGCATCAACTCAAAGATTAATTTGAGACTTCTAATTAATTTGAGATTAAATATATCTTATTGTGAAACCTTAACATCCCTTTATTTGATTTTTAAGATAGTTCTTCCATAATTCATAAAATATACAAGTAGTGTTCTTCCGCATTACAATGATCAACAAGCGCATCAGAAAGCAAAAGTCAAGCAATTGTGATAAATTTATTTTTCATTGCCTGTCAGTATCTTATCTTATATATAAATTTAAGCTCACAAAACTCAAAAGTCAATATTGAATAACTGTAATATAATAGTATTAAAAATGAAAATTGATACCACTACATCTTTAAAGCAAAAGCCTCACAAGGTGAAACAGAAGATAGATCCTGAAAACTGCCGTTCCTTCTTCCTTGTTTTCGCAAGTTTATTATGGATTGAAGGTCGTCGCAGAGACCTAGGTGAATTGAGGACTGCGTCGTGTATGAAAAGAAAATATTCCAATTGATGGATGTTTTACAGCTTCGATGCAGGTATTGTATTCGTTGTCTGGCCGTCCTTATTACGCCTTCTTGGTTCAATGACACAACAAGCTGCAATCACAAAGTCGAATCAAAATATTTATGAAAATTTAAATCCAACCTAAATTCAATCCCTACAGCACTAATGCATGATAAGGGAGTTGCTACCTCTCCTCTTTGGTTGAACATTCTAGCTGAACAGAATCCACGCGCATTACTTGCAGAAGGACTGTCAATCTGGAAAAAACAGATAATTTTAGACTCTTCAAGACCCGCCACAGTGATGCAAGGAACAAATTATGCAATACTGACCACATAGAGCAACCATTCATCAGCTCTGAATGGCCTGTGAAACCACACGCTGAAGAGAAAACAAGCAAAATTGTAAGTTATATGTCGTCTTTACTTTGTTTTCGAGGTGGGAATAATAGTAGTAAAGAGAGAACATGTCAAAACTCCACAACATCTCCAAGCATCCCCACAACACACATTTTTTCTAAAATTGTGAGCCCCACCACAGTTACACAGTTACACCCATGGATTATCTCAAATACAATTCGACTCCATAGTCACAACAATGGGTCGGTGCTCCTTGGCCATATCAACTAGTGCACTTTTTTTTTAATAATAGTGGGTGTCCAAGCCTTTTTAGCCTCGACTATTCTCATGAGAGCCAGTCGGGCGCTCCAACCCCATAACCCGGGAAGAAACCAACATATTTGGACTAATGTGTTTTTTGGCAAATATAATACTAGTCGAGCATGCCATCCCCTTTTTTTTTTCCTTCCCTTAGGTGAGGAAGAGAGGGTAAGGAAGAAGCTTTATTTACTTATCAAAAAAAAAAAAAAAAAAAGAGTAAAAACAGAAGCAGAAGGCTGAGATGCCCTTAAAGGAACAGAAAAAGAAAAATAGCCCAGTAAACACACACGAGCGCACAAAGAGGAGACGCTAATTGATAACATTGACAACAAAGTGCAAAATGAAATGCATCTAAATTATCCCCGTCAAACTACCTAGTAAAAAGAAACCTCACTTTTCAATATGGAAATATCATTGATAACAAAAAGCAATGCATTCAAAGTTCCCAAATAAAGCTTAGAAACAACAAAAAAACATGAGACTTACGAGTGGTCCAAACTAAGTGATGTCGTCTTCAAACCAATTCTACGATGAGGATTCAGGCTTATTGAAAGAAGTATTAAATCAGAAATGTATGCTACTGCACACCTGCAATTGAGTAACATATCAGATTTTTTTTTTTTTTTTTGTATTTAGTTTAGTAAAACACAAGAGAAGCGGTTAAAAGAAAATGAATGTATAGCTGAATGGAGAATGTATTATTTAATGGTGCATCATGTCAATCATATGATGGTGCACAGTTGCAAGTATAATCATCAGATACGAGTGAAAAATAAATAAATAAATAAATGCAATGTGCTTGCTTACCTATGCAAAGCTTGATCATCTGAAAGTTTTCCCCTTGCTTTGAACCAGAATTTTGTACTGAAACATTTCAATTGCATAAAACGAGAGCACGATTCAGATCAAGTCACCACCATAACAGTTAACATAATTACTGCATTCGAAGAGCGGGAACCAACCTTGGTGGAGATTTAGTCTGGTTTGTACCATTGCTCGGGTCACAGAACCTTATGTCTACGGGCCAAGGAGTAAAATTTTTCGTGGCAACCTTGTTCCGGTATTCACTGTTGCAAGGAGTTGTCAAGATCCATTAAATTATTAAAAGCAGTAAAGTAAAAAAAACAAACAAGCAAATAAACATTACTAAAGGAAGGTCTTGGAGACTTGGACTATAACATGGGTCAATTATATACATTTATAAATACTATATGGTTTATGAAAGTATTTGCCAATAAGATATATTAATCATAGGAGCGAAAGTTTAATACAAGGAATATTACAAGATTCCTATATCGTCTACGGAGTCTGATGAAAGCAACATTGTACACTTACAGAACAGACGATCATTAAAAAAGAGTAATCAGCATAACATAATAGCAATTTTGTGAACATATTATAAAATGTAATAGTATCACATTGAATGAGGACAGAAAAAAAAACCTGGGAAGAAGAGGATCAGTTGTGCGTTTCTCCCGTAGCTCTTCCATGGATAGAAGCTGCAGTGAAGGTTAGTATCTATTGCAAAAAGATTGTCTACATCTAGAAATAACTGGAAGTAGTGGAATTTTAATCACCGAATCAGGGCTAGGCACAGAAGGCATGGTAACTTCCTGATGTTCAAACCCTTTCTCTTCTTTCTGTCAAAAAAATAAGCAAATGCCTGATTTATTTGAATAGTCAAAGTATTCTTGAACTTTTCATTTCTCTATTGTATTCGAAGATGGCAGCAGTCAAGGCAATTGTATATAGGGAAGAGAGTGGAAGATTATGAATACTCCAAATGGTTAAGTAAAGCTACTAGAACGGGAAAAGAACTTGGGCATCAAATACATTAAAAAGTTCATATAAAATATAAATGGGAAGGGAGTGTTTCACCAACAAACAAAATCATGCATTACTAGCATAAGAAAAAACAATGACAAAAAGTTAAACCTATTGGGCTATATGAGTTCCTAGTAAAAAAAGGAAAGCATACAAATGCATTTGAATACTTCCAAAGTCGCTAAACTGGTTTATTTAACATCATTATTTCGGTAAACTGATAACATTCTTACGAAAGTTCATTCTTTTCTTAGTTTAATGAAGGGCATTTATTATATTATTTTGCATCTAATTTCTAATCCTCTTTCCACAACTGAAGATAGATAATGCTTTGACTCAATCGCTTTATATATAAATTCCATGAGAATGTTACTGTATTTTACCCAGAGCACTACAACAATGGCAACAACTTAGCCTCAAAATGTGGAGGCCACAAATAACAAAAATCAAGAACCTTGAATTCGATGAAAACATTATCTCTGATAGGAAGGTCTAACTAATTCTCATCCTCTTCTCATTAATAATTGCACTCACTCATTTACCCTGTTTAATGAGTTGCAGCACAACCAGCAGAATCAAGACTAAGCTCACAATATTAAGTTGAGAACCCATAAGAGCTCTAAGATGCACAAATATAATATGTATATATACCAGATTATTTTATAACATTTCACATCCCAATAAAACTTTATTAGAAGATGCTTTATTTGAAAAAAAAAATTCTTTTGAAAAAGTTAATGTTTGCATTAGATAAAAAAGAAACTAATAGAAAAACAGAGCGAAGTGATGTGAAGACCCAGGGATTTGGTAGTAGAGCTACATTATATGGTCTGAACCTGTCAAAAAACTTTGTAAACAGGTTAAAAGTTTTGGACTTTACTTGAAATGAAGCAAGCAACGTGAATATGACATTTCCCTTTTGCAATGCATCTACTCGACGTGTAGCAAAGCTATTCCCATCACGTAGACGATGAACCTGATATACAATAGGCACTGAAAGTACCGTCACATGTTAGAAAACAAAATAATAATTTGAAGAATTGGCAACCGCCTATATGAGCATCTTAAGTTGAAAGTGCTAATAAACAGCATTTGGTGAAATAATTTGAACATGTAATAGAATCACTACTTCGTAGAAATAAGAACAAGAAAAAATGTGCTTAGCATATGAATGAGGAACAACGAATATATTAAGATCTCAAACTGAGACCAGAATGCAGCATGTCAATTTTAGTGAGGAATTATGATAGTACCTCAAGGCTCCAGCATCTTTGCTAAAAGACTTTTCTCTAAAATAAATTAATAAGCTTTTTTTTTTTATGAGAAACAGCAAAAGAAACCAATAAGCTTCAAAATTATATATTTCAGTTTTGGTGATAATTCATTTTATGACAACGATTCCCATGTCAAATCAACAGAATTTCAAGGAGCAAAAATCAAGAGAAATCGTGGGAGCTTGAAATGAAAAAGGTCATGCTTTTCTGTGTATCTTATTTTCTTATTAGTTATTATTATAAATAAAATCAACAACTAACATCATTTCATTCTTCAAATCACAGGTTTTAACAGAATTATTTTCGATCTTCTTAATTGACATCGTCGTTGTTGTTGTTCTTAGTTGACGCAGTGACTCCTAATTGCTTGGTTGTGTGTGCATTAAGGCTTTCAGTGAGATAGAAGGGTTTAACTTGTGAAACTCTTAAGTACATACCTCTTTAATTAAGGGGATTGATAGCCTCAGAGAGTGTCATAACATTGTCAATGAAATACTATCCCTAAAAAGAGGTTGCAAGGTTATCTCTGATTGAGAGTAGATCTAGGTTGGCTTTCTAGGGTGACCCAATCAATCTTCGGAGAAGAGAATAAGGCCATGTGATCTAATTAGTTTCTTAAAGATTAGTCCACGCATTTCCTTGTCCATTCAGAAGCATGAGTGAAAGCTTAGAATCCAACAACCCAATAGAAATACAAACGCGAATATTTCATTCTTACTGCAAATATTAGAAATTTCATATTGTAGACAGCTTCATAATGTTGTTTGTGGTCTTTGATCTCTCTTGAGTTAGTTATATTCGATTGCTCAGGTTTTATTTCATTGAATCAAAACCATTGATTTTCAATCTAAATTAAAAATTTAATGCAAAAGCTCATTGGCTGATTTCCATTCTTGCAATTCTTCACTAAACCACTTCCAATTACTCAGCGCGGAGAAACATACAACAACAACAACAACAACAACATAGCCTCAGTCCCAAATTAACTGGGGTCGGCTACATGGATCAAACTTTTCCATTGTGCTCGATTCAGTGCAATTGATGGTGAGCTTTGCAAACCATTCAAATCTCTCTTAATTAATGCATCCCATGTTAACTTTGGTCTACCCCTACCTCGTCGAATTTCTACAGTTTCTATTGAGTCAAGTTTTCTAGTTGGGGCATTTGTAGGCCGTCTTTGCAGTGACCAAACCATCGCAACCGCCCTTCCCTAATCTTTGTATCAATTGGTGCTACTCCTACTTGTCTTTGAATTTCTATATTTCTTATTCTATCTTTACGGGTTTTACCACACATCCACCTAAGCATCCTCATTTCTCGCTACATTCACTTTATGTAATTGTTGTTGCTTTACTGCCCAACATTCACTTCCATAGAGCATAGCTGGCCTAATTGCGGTCCTATAAAATTTTCCTTTTAACTTAGTAGGAACATGTCGATCACAAATCACCCCGTTGCACTCCGCCATTTCTTCCATCCAGCTTGGATTCTATGTGTGACATCATTTTCAATGTTACCATCATTTTGTATGATTGAACCTAGGTATCTAAAGTGGTTTACCCTAGGCACTTCTACTTCCCCTAATTTTACCACTCCGTCATCTCGATGTCTAGTGTTTCCAAACTCACAGTGCATGTATTCAGTTTTCGTCCTACTCAAAATATCCAATTTTAGCTTCACACAAACAAGAAGTATTTCTTAGGGAAGTCCATAGTGGGGGAAAACGATGAGAAAAGAGTGAAAAGCTTCATTATCATATGACAAGTGAAATGTACTTACTGCCAAGGTCCCCGGAAAGAGAAAGTAACTGTGCAAGCCATGCACAAGTTTAAGATGATCTACAGTCTTGGATGCTGCAGCCAGAGCCTGCCCAAATGAAGACAAACGAATAGTTTGACGTGAATATCACATTGCTACTGATGCCTTTACTAAAGATCATAAAACTTATGGCCAGAAAAAATATGTTGGCATTAAAAGTGGTTACAATAATTTTGCACTAAAATTTCTGTCATGCACACAAAGGTGTCTATACGATAACTAACTTTTAGCAAGTGAATTAATTGAGTTTGGAATCAGAGTGACAGTTCAAGAGGATTAAGAATAATAAAATAAGTAAAGAAAAGACCATGTAGTGTATATGAAGTATTTAACATGGCACTTAGAAGTTATCCGAAACAAAAAAACCTGAAAGTCACATTAATCAAAAAAATTGCCAGAATATATTATTATATAGCGTTTGTCTAAAGATTTTTCCTGAGGTACTAAACATAAGCTCTTATACTTAGGCCACCGCATTCGGACCTTTTCAGAATGTCATCAGACAGAATAAAATTTACAATGGCAAGTAGGAGGATCTGTTCACATTGTTTCGATAGTTTTATTATCGAATAAGTGTGCAAGCACTTCATTATATCCATCATTAGGATGGATCAAGTGCTATAACTTACTGATTATTTAATATTAGTCCTCTCTTTCACATAATGTTAGACTTAATTGGAAGAACTGCATTGCACAATATCAAAAAACACGATGAAGAAAGAAAAACAGAAGAGCTATAAACCATGCCTGTCCAACTAGCTGTCCTCCAAAAACCTGAGCAAATTTTGGAGCATCTGGCAAGGTGAAGCCACGAAACAGATTCACCTTCAGAACAACCAAAAAAAGATACAAGTAAAATACGAATCATGGCAATTAAAATAGCTATAAGGACACAAATCATAACAAGTGAAAAGAAATAATTATTCCAGAAAAAGGAAAAAAAAAAAAAGTTGTATGGAAGATTTACAATTAAGCCCCACTAGCTAATCAGTTGTGAAGATTGTTTGTAACAGCGAAAAAATTTCAGATATGTCATATTAAGTTTCTATATTTACACCATAAAGCCACTGGTTTTGCTACTAGTTTACTAGTCAACAAGGAAAAAAAAAACTAAAGCTAATATATTTCACACAATCCAACAAAGGGCAGGCATGGACAATTGCAAATTGATCAAATCTCTCAATACAAAACAAGGAAAAATCACCTCATTCTGCGGATTCCAATTTGTTGCTGGAGAACACAGATCTGGCACAATTGTTCTTTTACAAATCACAAGTATGCACCATGCATAGTTCTTTCAAGAATATAATTAAACACATAAATGCCAAATGATGCTGTAAACTAAGGTGAGAGGCAATACCGGTGTTGTAACCAACATAGAAACCACATCAAATGAATAAACACAATTGAACTAATTGAAAGGGGGAATCAAATACATAATCAAAGCTGAAACAGAATATCCCTTTTAGATTGGAAGCTCAAGCAAAATCAAATACTGATTCTAACACCAAAATAATAGAGACATACCTCTATTGGGTCCAATTGCAGTACACGTTCAAGTACTGAGCACGTTTCAGGTGTATCATCAGATCTCCAAATTGATTTTGGCTGCAGCAAGGTACTGTGTCCACGTGGCAACACCAAGCAGGTCAACTGCCATCATTAACAAGTGTAGAAAATATATAAAGATTCGCACCTTTATAACATAAATTGCCATAACTACCAAAGAAGTCGATGCAACAAAGTGCACCAAAATTTACTGAAATAAGCAGGTACCTTTGATGAAGCAACTACATCTGCCTGATGAGTATACGCCGCTGTACCTACAAAGAGATAAAAATAAAGGCTTTTTCAAATGTTAAACCACAAAAACCAGTAAGAACATAAGACCACAGGCTAAAAGATTGTAATAACATCAGAAAAAATCATGACGAATCAATTACCACCTTTCATGTAAATCACAACAGTTTCTTACTAATACGGAATACATAATTTACAGTGATAAGCCAACAGGGAGATATAATAAACAATTCCGAATGAGAGCTCTGCGTCAAAATTAGAACTCCAGTGGTGTGCTAAGAATTTCTTTCTGTTCACACTTAACAGGCCTATATCACATACTACAAAGACAAGAACAAATTACAGGTTTCCAAGTCTACGAACTGCCCATGGTACCAAAACAAACAAAAGACCTGTGCAATTCATTGAAGAGGAGAAGCAGCTGCGATTTCGTCTCGATATAAGAGAATTCAACCGAGAAGAAGCACAAACGCCAAAATACAGAACAGCTGCAGCCCTAAGAAATAAGAGACGTGAGGGTTGAGATCACAGGCAGCAATCTCAAATTTCCCTTTTTTCAACTCCAAGAAGAAGAAGAAGAAGAAGAAGAAGAAGAAGTGGAAGTATGTGTTTAAGACGGAACAGCGTTGCTTGGAAGAATTAGAGTTTGAGAAGAATTAGAACTCTAAGAGCTCTTACAATATCCAAAATAGTCGTATCGCTTCAATCGAATCTGCTTTGAACGATTCTCCTCCGCATTGTGAGCTCCATTCACCGCAGCCTGTTGAACAAACGAATTCCTAAATTCCTCACCAAAATCACAATCAAACACGCGCAATTCAAATACTTGATTACCTCTCCGTCCCAAACGAAGTAGACGCCCTCGCCGATCTCTCCGTCCCTAACGACGTACTCATTCGGATCTACACAACCACAACAACAATTGCAATTCAACACAAAGCCCTAAAAACACGAATTCGCTGCTTTGGCTTGTATTGGCTTACTGTAATGCTTCAATTTCACCACTTCCGCGATCTTTCTGAGCGACGAGCCAGGGAGTCTCTGCAGCAGAGGCACTTGTCCGAGAAACTCAGTCACTGCGAATTCGACAACACAAACAACAATCAATCAATCAATCAATCCAGTGAAATCACAAACACAAACACGAACACGAACACTGATTCGATTCTCGTCAAAATCCAACCTAATCAACAACTCACTCACCTTCTTCGATGTCGATGCCCATCCCGCAATCTCTCTCTATCTCTCTCGCGCGCGCGCGCAAAACACGCGAAACATGTGATCTTGGTTTTATATGCGGTGTTGAACGGAGCGATGGTCGGCGCGTCGCGCGTGTGCGCTGGTTTGAAGGGGACCGGCCTCCTTAGCTTAGTTTCGCGGCCAGCGTCGGTGCGGGGTAGAGCGCGTGCCACGTGGCGGGCGTGGGTTTGACTGGGGTGGTAGTGGAGTCGTGATTCGATGTGGGCCCGTGATTATGCGCATCAGATACGAGGCCGGCGCGCATGTTCCATGCAAAAAGTGCGTGGCGAACGACATCGATCTTCTTTTGTTTTGCGCCACTGCTTCTCTCGCACGTGATGCGCGGGAACGTTATCTGCAGTTTTTAGAATGTCGCACACCTTCACCATCACCTTTGGCCCCTCACTCATTAGGATCGAGTTTCGTATGCGGTATGCACATCGATACACTCATGTACTGATGATACCTTTTAATGATACCAAAAGATTGAGTGAGGTGGTTTTGAGTTTTTTGAGTTTGGTCTCCTGCTGCATGATTGATTTCATGAAGATCCTCATTGCGTATTATGGTTGGAAATGCGCTCATACGCGCACGCACCATGCCGGGTACGCGCACTCGCCCATCCGTCTCGCATATGGTCTCGGTCATGTCACCCACCAAGTTCTCGGAACTTGGTCATTATCTTGGGTTCCTCGTTTGCCCACCCAGCGTGTCATGCATCTCGCATGAGGGGGTGACAAACATCCCCCCTTCGCCACGCCTGTTCGATGCCCTCATCGAACGCCTTTGCGCTCTCTCGCGTCGGTAGTCTGAAATTTCTTTGTCAAACTGCCACAGCGTTGTGTCACGCTCCCAAGTAGGTTCCTTCACTCCGACCCACTTGATCAAGAAAAACGTTCGTCTGTTCTTCTTGCTCTGGCCACTCACCTCGTGGTCAAGAACTTGCTCAATTTCCCCAGCAAATTCCTTCCGAACTAGGGGCGGAGCTCGTCTCGCCGTGCTCCTCCCTGGATCCGTCTCATCTGTATGGAATGACTTCAAATAACTTACATGGAAAGTGGGATGTATCTTCAGCCGTTCAGGTAGCTTAAGCCGATACGCTACCCGTCCTACCCGCTTGATCACTTCAAACGGTCCCGCATATCGCTGAACTAGGCCCTTGTGCGTTTCCTTCTTGCTGAACTTCTTCGGTATCTGAGGAGTTAGCTTCAACAAGACCATGTCGCCTTCATGGAATTCCAAGGCCCGCCTATGCTGGTCAGCATACTTTTTCATTCTTCGGACTGCCTTGGCTAGACTGTCATGAGCTGCTTCTCGTAGCTCCTGCTTGTCCCGCGCGAACCTGTACGCCGCTGGACTAGCTCCCATTGCTTTCGATTTGGCCACCTCGTGTGGGGTGGTCGGTTGTTGCCCTGTGGCTACCTCAAAGGGACTCTGCTCCGTAGCCGAGCTCCTATAGAGGTTGTAACTGAATTGGACCGTGTCTAGCAGATCTACCCAATTGGTCTGGCTGGCATTCACGTAATGCCTGAGGTAATCCTCTAGCAAGGCATTGACGCGCTCCGTCTGCCCATCCGTTTGTGGATGATTCGCCGTGGAAAACTTCAGTTCTGACCCCAACAAGTTAAACAATGCAACCCAAAACCGACCAGTGAACCGTGCGTCGCGGTCACTAACGATATCCTCCGGTATCCCCCAATACTTAGCCACATGCTTAAGAAATAATTCTGCAGTCAGATCAGCATCGCAGTTCTTCGAGCAGCGATGAATGTCGCATACTTCGAAAATCTATCCACCACTACCAACACGTTAGTCATCCCTTTCACCATGGGAAGACCCGTGATGAAGTCCATGGAAATGCTCTGGAATGGTCTGCTTGGTATGGGCAGCGGTTCCAGCAGTCCTGGTGTCGCCCTACGCTCCGTCTTGTCTTGTTGACATACAAGACAGGTTCTCACATATAGGTCGACGTCTTCCACCATCTTTAGCCAAAAGAATGAACGGGACAGTAGCGCGTAGGTTCTCTCCATACCCGGATGCCCAGCCCACCGAGCATCATGTGTCTCCTTCAAGAGTTGTCGCCTTAGTCCGCCGGTACTAGGGACATATGGACACCCTCCCTTAGCGTAGAGAACGCCATCTTCACACCAAAATCGCCGAGTAACTCCCTCAGCCACCCGCTTCATTGTTTTCACACAAGCAGGGTCCCTGCTTGTTTCCTCCTTGATGCGAGGTAGGAAATCACCTTCCAGCCTCACTGCTGCCGCCACTGCATCTGCCGCCACCTTACGGCTGAGCGCATCAGGAACCGAATTGAGCCTTCCGGGTTTATGCTCGAACTGAACATCATAAATCCAGCCACCGTGCCTGCTTCTGATTGAGTTTCTTTTGACTCATGAAGCAGGTGATCGCCGCATTGTCCGTCCGCACCACAAAACTGGTTCCCAACAGGTAATGCCTCTAAAGATGGAGAGCATGGATCACGGCCAGCATTTCCTTCTCGTGAGCCGGGTACCGCTGCTCCGCATCCTTTAACTTCCTACTTTCGAAGGTAATAGGGTGTCCTTTCTGGACAAGCACCGCTCCTAAAGCCCGATCCGAAACATCCGTGTGAACTTCGAAAGGTAGTCCGAAGTTTGGCAGCGCCAACACCGGTTCGGAGGCAATGACTTGCCTCAGTTCTGTCATGGCTTGGTTGCATCGGTTCGTTCATGCCCAAGCTCGATCCTTCTTCAAGAGGTCTGTCAATGGCGCCACCCTCCGTGAGTAGCCTTCCACGAACCGCCTGTAATAATTTGCCAGCCTCAAGAATGACCGCAACTCCTGCACTTTCGTGGGGTTCGGCCACTCCAAGATTGCCCGCACCTTCTCCGGATCCATTTGCAACTTGCCTTGGCCTACAACATAACCAAGAAAAGAAATGGTTTGCGCAGAAAACTCACACTTCTCCCTTTTGACATACAAATGGTTAGCCCGTAAGGTAGTCAAAACCTTCCTCAAATGATCCACATGATCTTGGAGGTTATGACTGTAAATCACAATATCATCTAGGTAGACCACCACAAACCGATCAATGAACTCCCGTAAGACATCGTTCATCAAGTTACAAAAGGTAGCAGGGGCATTGGTCAAGCCAAATGGCATGACCAAGTACTCGAATGATCCGTACCTCGATCGTCACCATTGCCGTCTTGGGGACATCACCAGCCGCGATCCGAACTTGGTAGTAACCCGACCTCAAATCCAACTTTGTAAAGTAAGTTGCCCCGGACAGCCGATCGAATAGGTCCGCCACCAAGGGTATGGGAGACTTGTTCTTCACCGTCAGCTTGTTCAAGGCCCTACAATCCACACACATCCGCAATGAACCGTCGTGCTTACGTTGGAACAACACGGGCGCGCCATATGGGGCCTTGGAGGGTTGGATGAATCCGACCTCCAACAACTCTTGTAACTGCTTCCTCAGCTCTTCTAACTCCTTCGGAGCCATTCGGTATGGGGCTTGTGCTGGGGGTCTTGCACCAGGGACCAGCTCGATCTCATGATCGATTACCCTTTGTGGGGGTAATTGCTTCGGTAGTTCCGAAGGCATCACGTCGCTGAAACCTTTCAGCATCTCCGCAACTAAATCGGGGACGTCTGCTGCTTTGCACTCCCTCGACTCCACCAAGGTCGCCAAGAACGTTGGTTCACCCTTCCGAAGTCCATCATTCACCTGAATGGCCGAAAAGTGGGACAGCTTTGCACTCTCCTTCCCTGAAAATGTGTTAGCCGCATGAACAAAACATGGGTGGGACTTGTTCATCACAAACAACCCTCTCAAGAATGGCATCAAGGCAATGTTCCCCATCAGTAGGAAGTCATTCCCCAAGATGACATCGAAATCATCCAAAGGAACCGCCATCAAGTTGATTTTCCCTTCCCATGATCCAACCCGAAGGGGTACATCAGATGTCATACCTTGGATTTGTTTCGCTTCCGAGTTCACGGCCTTCATTCGACTGGGACTCTCAGTGAGGTCCAGTCCTAGCTTGCTCACCATGTGGCCCGCCACAAATGAGTGTGTCGCTCCCGAATCTACCATAGCCAAGACGCGCTTCTGGTTCACCACCGCGTCCGCGTACATCGGCCCCTCCGACGGGCTTGTCTTGGCCTGTTGAATGGCGTTCAACGGTTGTAAAGGGTTCATCCGGGGCTGGCCTTCATCTTCCGCGATCAAGGCCGATAGTTTCTCCTTCTTCGGGCAGACACGCGCCCTATGAGGACCATTGCAGATGAAGCAACCATTCGAGGAGCTGGTCGAGGGTTTGTTTGCATCTGTCTTCGGGACTGGTTTCGTGCTCGCCTGCTTGGACGAGAAAGACTTCTTTTCGCCCTTCTTATGGTGCTCTTTAGACGACCGTTTCTCCTTGTTTGTCCCCTCGGACGAGGAGAAACTGGTCTTGAAATCAACAAGATTGTCTGCCGCTGTGATAGCCCCGGGCAAATCCTTCACTCCTTGCCTCCGTAGCTCGGCTTGGGCCCATGACTGTAACCCAATGGTGAAGTTGAAGAGTTTATCCTCCTCCGACATGTTTTTGATGTCCAGCAGGAGGGAGGAAAACTCCTTCGCGTAGTCCTGCACCGAGCCCGTCTGCTTGAGTTTGCGCAAAGCTTCTCGCGCTTGCCAAGCAGCGTTGGTGGGAAGGAACTGGTCCTTCAGCTCCCTCTTGAGCACGTCCCACTCGACGATCTTAGGCCTTCCCGCAGCTGCGTCGTCGTCCACCCTAGTTCGCCACCAGAGTTTCGCATCACCGTCTAGATACATGGAGGTCAGGACGACCTTTTGGCTGTCCGAGCCGTGGCAAAGTACTACTCCATGTCCCAAAGGAAGTTCTCGAGTTCCTTTGCACTGCGTTTGCCGGAGAACTTCTTTGGCTCGGGCACCTTAGTTCTCGGCTTTGCCGCAGCCGCACCCTCCGAGGATCCACCCACGACACGCTTGAGTAGGTTCACCTCCGTAGCCATGTTCGTGGCTGTTTTGGAAGTGAGTTCTCCTATCGAGCGCACATCAGCCTCCAGCTCCGCAAATTTGTTCTCCCACATCGATAGCATAGCTTCTTGGGACTCGCCTCTCGCCACCAGGGACGCCACCAGCATCTCCAGGCCTTCAAGGCGCTGTGCCATCCTAGAGGACTCCACCGTGTTCATCGGAATGGCCATCGTTGCCATCATCTGCTCTAGGTGAGCTACCCTCTCACCTAGGTCGTTTGCTGATCGAGTCGCCATCGCCACCAAACGTTGGCTTTGATACCAAATGTCACAGGCACAAATGAAGAGGGTTTACCCCTGCGGAATTTCTTTCACTTCACCATGTGGTGCTTAGGTTTCTCACCTAGTACAGCACTACACTACCAAGTAAACAAGCAAACAATGATAACGTCAGCCAAGGAAAGCTTTCTATTGCATAAATGGTGGGGGAATTACACTGGGATGCTCTATGCTTCCCCAAGCATAGAGCTCCTATATTTATAGGCAAAACGCCCAAACAAGGGGACACTTGTCCCTCATACATTGGTTCACACCCATTACGATCTGCCACACTGCAGGTTTGGTTTATTCACATAGATTCCAATGAAATAGCACGTGCTATGATGAATGATGAAGATTAGTAGGTTTCAAGGTTGACCAATTTTATGGTATGAGACTATGTTATTATCAACCAATGCATCTAAAATCATCTTAGATTTAAACTGTGTTTTTTTTTTTTTTGGTGTAAACCATCTAATGCTATTCGGATTATTGACAACTTTCGATTCATCCCAAGCCTCGCATCGTATAGATGAGGAAGCTTTTAGCGTTGTTAGTATTTTTATTCTTATTACTCAAACTCGAGTCATTAGTTAATGGAGAACAACCGCTTTTAATTTTGTGTCAACTAAAGTGTTGGTAGATTTATATTGTTCATACTGTCATATGGTCGGTGCTACATTCCAAAATATATATATTATTTTCAAATCCAAAAATGCATGGCCGGCTAATTCAGGCAACATTTTTCATGCAGAAACTCGTACACAAGTGTAGTGCATGCAGCCTTCTTTCTAGAAAGGACATCACTCTTCCTCCAAATATTGTGCAATGAAATCAAGTGTGTACAATTTTATTTTTGTTTTGGTCCAAGCAGTGTGGACAATGACATTATTTGTATATGCTTAATTAATCGACTCAATGTGGTAACGCCCACAAAAAAAAAAAGGAATATGAATAAAAGTTAGATTTTGAGATCTTGACGAGTAAACTTATTGTTGCTTTTTTTTTTTTTTTTTTTTGGCGACAAAACTTACTGTTGCTTTTTGACTCATTGCCATTTTGATCGGAATGCAATTTAGACATGCAGGTAGACTAGCATTACTTTTTTTTTATATTGTACAAATAACTGCGGAGGCCGAAAATTTTATTGTTTGAGAGAAACTATCAAACTACAGATATAACATGGGAGATGATAGAGTAGCCTAACTTTAAACTCGGATTTTGGGGACTTAGTGAGCCTAAATAGATGTTCAGACATACGATACATCTCGAGGTATGTGCGCAACACCTCGAAATGTGCACCCACACTTTTCAAAGTGTATCAAATGGAGGACACCCACTTAAGCCCGCTAAATACCCAAAGTGAGCGTCTAAAGTGGAACCACGAAAACGCTTTCTCAATGAGAGTTAGGAGTCTTATGACTTATTCTCGTGGTTTTTCAAGAAATAAGGTGGGTTTACTTTTTTATTCATCAAATAGGGAGGTTACTTTAAAATTACAAAAGTAATGTATGACTTTTTTTTTAAAACGAGCTATTTATGATGAGGTGGATGTATGGCGTGGGTGTGCTTGATGATGTGGAATGAACTTGTATAAATAGCTCATTTTCAAAATGAGTTATCTATACAAAATACTAAAATGTATGAATGACATTCTCAAAATGAGTTATTTGTTCAACTCAAATATCACACGCATGTATCGAGGTGGAAAACTCATGCAAACGACACATGCACATCGAGATGGACAACATGCATCTCGAGATGAACAACCGCGTCACGCACATATCTCGAGGTAGACAACCCGTGTAAACGACACACACGTATATCGAAGTTGACAACCTATGCAAACATCACACACGTATCTCGAGGTTGACAACTCGTAGAAACACCATGCACGTATGTTAAGGTGGGCGACCCATGCAACCTCGTGCAAACCATGCATTTAAATGTAAGACACATATCTCGATGTGGATAACTCATGTAAATAACACGTGCGTACTTCGAGGTGGACAACCAACGCAAGCATAGTACGCGCTTCGAGATACATACCACACACATGTTATGCACAAAAACTTATTTTGCGCACATTCATTTTTACGTTGGTCCCAAACATGCCATTGCATAGGGTCGGGTGTCACTTGGAGTGACATTCTAATTATATATTTTCTATATTATGTATAAATATAAATAAATAATATATATTTTTATATTATATATATAATATATATTATATATTATATATTTAAATATTTAAATATTTAAATGTCCAACCGGGCGTCCACGTGGATTGATCAATTTACATGAATAGTGCATTTTTCGAATGCGCTATTCATGTAAACCCAATTTCAGTCAACGTGGGCGTCCATGTGAAATGATCTATAAGATTTACATATATAGATATCACCTTTTAAAAATGCGTTATTAGTGTGTCCACGTGACCATCAAATTTGCCTCCCACTAATAGCGCATTTTTAAAATGCGGTATACATTAGATCATGAATAAAAAACTTAGACTTATTTAACTCATTTAAACCGCAAAAAATAGTACTTCTGTAATTTCTTCCTTATTCTCAATGTATTAGAGTTATAAACAACACTTTTTTTACCATCTTCTCTTCGGATACATCCCATAAGACTTTACCGTCAAATCAATAAAACTACCAATTTTATTTTATTTTATTTGATGAATAATTAAGTAGAGCTACCTTTTAGTTTTATTTTTACTGAGTTAAAACACTTGTTACGGCATTTCGGTTAATAAATATGAAAAGAGGTCATGACATTTTTTAAAATATTTTTCTTTGTGTTGAGATCAATTTGAAGACACGAAACATTTGGATATCTTTTTTTTTAAGGCTAGATAAATAAAATATGATATACATACAAATCATAAAAAAAAACCCAAAGGCCAACCTTTTGTTTTTTATCGAGCAAAATACCACTTAGCCTAATTCAGCGGCGAAACCAACAAATTTATTTAGGGGTCAAACTTTAACTTATATAATTACTTATAAGTTTAGATCTCACCCGATATGCGCGTTCAACATCGTGAATCTGACTTAAGTCGTAAAAAAATATGGTATAGACCATATTCTACTTAAGAACACTATATAAAGTGCGATAATTTGATATGCATACCACCTAGATTAATTTGCATTTGCAGTTTGGGTAGCACATTCATAAAATTTATAAACTATTTAATATTTTTATTTAGAAGTGCACCAACTGTAGGCGGGAGAAGAGTCAAGAGGCATGAGACGAGCCAAAGGCGGGATATGCTACAAGGTGATCTCAAGTCGAGGGGGCCAACTGTTCAATGCCCACCCTATCCCTTTTCTAGTTTTGCCCCTGTCTTAATTATCAGTATATATTCAAACTCAAGACGGATAAGATCGTTAAATAACAACAAAAGCTTAATCAGTAAGGTTTCAAAAGTTGCCAAAGCATTTCGAACGAAATGGTAGAGATATCGCTTGCAAAATGCAAGGTTTATGAAGACCAAAAAAAAAAAAAAAAAAAAAAAAAAAAAAAAAAAAAGTGTAACCCAAGAGCATCAATTCAATCGGATGCTGTGCCTTTTGCATTGAGATGCGTATTCATACATCTCCGAATCGGAATGTGACACCTGCTCGCTCAGCTCGCGTCCCACCAAAACCCTCAAATCGAACGGTCTCCGAGCGATCCTCGATCGCCAAAACCCCCCAAATCGAAAACCCTCCACCGACCACACTGGTTCGCCGATCATCTTCTTCGTCGTCGTCGTGAAATCGCTCGCGCGAGTTCTCGAATGGGGACTTCGGTGCAGGTGACTCCACTGAGCGGAGTCTACAGCGACAACCCTCTCTCCTACCTCCTCTCCATCGACGGCTTCAACTTCCTCGTCGATTGCGGCTGGAACGACCACTTCGACCCCTCTCTGCTCCAACCCCTCGCCAGGTCGGCCCCTCTCTTTCTTTCTCTCTCTATTCATCCAAACCCTTATCGTCAGTGACTATGCAGTGACTCGATTTTTGCATTCGCTCTCAAGGAACTGAATCAGTTCATGAATTTATATTTTCTTTACGTCTCAGTTCAAATCTTCGCTGCCGCCGTCGCTGTCTATGAATTTATGCTTTCTTTGTACAATTTGTCATGGAAATGTCGTATGTAGGAGACTGAAATTGGGTAGTTTTGGGATTCATTTCGGTTTCCTTGTTAATTATTAGTCATTGGACATTGATTTTCGACCAAAGTTAACATGTGATGCGTTAATAGGAGGGATTTGAATGGTTTGGAAAGCTCGCCATCAATTGCACTTAATCGAGCACGAAGAGTTTGATCCATGTAGCCGACCCTAATTAATTTGGGACTCAGGCTATGTTGTATGGGCCTAATTTCTTTTTTTGATAGCCTAGGATATCCGAGCTACCGTCGCTGACACCAAACTGATGGTGGACTCGATTAATCCCTCGGGGGTCTTAGTTGCCCCAAACCAGAAAGCCCAAGAAAGAAATCGAGGGAGAAAGGGGTGCATGTGGGTTTGAACTCAACACATATGCCTTAGTTAGCGTATTAGGGAATGAACTTACCACTCGACTAATGCACCTCGGGGCATAAGTGGATTTAATTAGAGACATGCCCCATGCCGTTGTTAGGTTTCATTGGACGATGTGTTGTCGCACTCGCATTTATATGTTTATAGCTCCAATGTTGAGTGGATCTGTGCAATCTTTTGTGTGCCCGAAGGATTTATCCGAGTCGAGCCTATCAAACACTGTGTTGTAGGAAAACTTGCTAAATAAGATAGGATGATTACAGTCGATATGGAAGAGTTTGATCCATGTGGCTGACCCCAACTGATTTGGGATTGAGGCTTGTTGTTGTACGGTAGACATGGGTTCCGCTTATTGGAACTTTGGAACTGCGGAAGCTGTCCAATGCATATCCCTCAACATGTCTTGTTTTTGAATCTCTCATGAATCAGAAAGGTTGGAGGGAAGGAATCATTTTAGTTGTAAAAGGGGAAAAATTTGCCCAACGGAGCTGTAGAAAGAACAAAAAAAGCACTCTTTTTAGATTGGGGTTTGCTAATCTGCATAACCTGTTTATGCTTAGATCCCTGGTTTAATTGTCAAATCACAAAAAATTCTTGACTGATGCATAATAATCTTACTGTGCAGCGTGGCTACCACGATAGATGTTGTTCTGCTATCACATCCAGATACGCTTCATCTTGGTGCTTTGCCATATGCCATGAAACACTTGGGGCTCTCAGCTCCAGTATATTCAACTGAGCCCGTCTACAGATTAGGCTACATGACCATGTATGATCACTATCTTTCACGAAAGGTGATATATACTTATTTGTTCAAATAGAACTTTGAAGCCTTTTAACGCAATTAATCTGATGTTCTTATGCATTTTCTCTCTCTGTGCAGCAAGTATCAGAGTTTGATGCTTTTACCTTGGATGATATTGATTCCGCTTTTCAAAATATTATCAGGCTTACATACTCTCAGAATTATCACTTGTCTGGTAAGTATTTTGTTATCTTCCTACTGGATCAGGCTGGCAAAACATAATTTGTTTAGATTATTGATTGAAATTCCTGATCTAGATATCTTGTGTGCTCAATGTATTTGTCCAAACTCATTTTCGATAGTGAGTTGGTGGAGCAGTATCAAACTTTATGCTAATGTAGGATATGAATCTTCTGGTGTAGGCACTCCTCAATTGATTCTATATGTTCGTTTTCATGCATTCAACAGTTTAATGGGCTAAAAGAAAAATATAAATTGTTGTCCTAGTATTCCTGACCACTACTGTATCTGAGTGGTTGTTGATCCCTCTTGTTCTTTTTCGTTTTTTCCACTTTATGGCAGGAAAGGGAGAAGGAATTGTCATAGCTCCTCATGTGGCTGGGCATCTGTTGGGAGGAACTGTCTGGAAAATCACAAAGGATGGGGAAGATGTGATATATGCAGTTGACTTCAACCATCGGAAAGAAAGGTACTTTATTCTTACTTAAAATTTGTGTTTGTCTTGTTCACGTTGTCATTTATGAAAGGGTTGAAAGACATAAACTGATGTTTTTTGGTTTACCAGGCACTTGAATGGAACTGTTTTGGAATCTTTTACTCGTCCTGCTGTTCTTATAACCGATGCTTACAATGCTCTGAACAATCAGCCTTCTACACGTCAAAGGGACCAAGAATTTTTAGGTATATCTTGATATCGAAACCAATACAGAATTACATTTGTTAGTTTAGTGTCTTCAGTTGTCACATTCTTCCGACTATTTTGGACTATATGCCATCAGCCCATAACTTCATCTTTTTCTATGGATAAAAAAAATCATCGCGGTACTTTCTCCTTAAGCTATAGTATTTAATAGCTTGTGATGAATGTATCACTCTCTCTTATTTTGATATTTTCTATGCTAATAGCTTGTGATGAATGTATCACTCTCTCTTATTTTGATATTTTCTATGCTATTCATGCTGTTTTTACATGTGTATGTGTACCCTATTTATTCAGATTCTGTGCTTAAGACCCTAAGAGCAGATGGAAATGTGCTACTTCCTGTCGATACAGCTGGGCGAGTGCTAGAGATCCTTTTGATATTAGAACAGGTCACTTTTGAAGCATATTTATGTTCTCTATTATCATCTACCTATAAGATTTCTGTCGTTCGCTGAAACGGTTCTAATGGTTTTGATGAAATGACAGTATTGGGCACAGCATCACTTGTCCTATCCTATATACTTTCTCACATATGTCTCTTCAAGCACTATTGAATACGTTAAGAGCTTTCTTGAGTGGATGAGTGATTCAATAGCAAAATCCTTTGAGCATACACGCGACAATGCTTTTCTTTTAAAGTAAGTATATCCATTCCTTTCTATAGCTCAAGCATGTGAGAATGCATCATCTTAGGTTCTCAACATTATTTTGTTATCCATTGTTATGATTAGTCTTCTTTCCCTGTTGCCTTGAGTTATCCATTAATGCATCTCACGATTTCTTTTCTTTTCAATTTCGTAAGTCTATTATATTTGAGTTGTGAACGTGTGCTTTCTACTGTTTACCATATTACAGGCATGTTACGCTACTGATAAACAAGAGTGAGCTTGAGAATGCTCCAGAGGGCCCCAAAGTTAGTATGCCATCCTCAAAAGACTTTTTTTTTTTTTTTAATTTCTTTTGTTGATTTTTTCCTTGTTGAACTGAACAGATATATTTATCTCATATTAGGTTGTTCTTGCATCCATGTCCAGTTTAGAAGTGGGGTTTTCTCATGATATATTTGTTGAATGGGCAACTGATGCAAAGAACCTAGTGCTTTTTACAGAAAGATGCCAGGTATGAGTCTGAACTCTTGACTAGTTTCCACTGTATGCTTTTTGCTTGACTGAGGAAGGTGAATTCTGGGATTTGTGTGTTCATTATTTATTTATATTTCTCTATGTGATTTTTTTTTCTATATCAATGGCACTTTGACATGAACACCAAAATTCTTACCTAATCTCATTTTCAAAATCTTCAACCTATGTCAACCAGGTGCTGGTCCCCTTGTTGACTAAGAATATGTTGCCATTCCTTTGTATTGATCGTCGCAACCTTATGTTTACGAAATTTAATAATTTCCTACATGCAAGCATTGGAAGTGCTAATTTGAAATATGTGCTAGTCAGCATTAATACTTGCGTATGAAGATTATTCTGTTATTTGCTACTTTTTCAGATTCATTTGTTTTCATATTTTAATTGCTTTTTGCTCTTAATATTCTTACATCAATCTTATGCAGTTTGGTACCTTAGCTCGGAAGCTTCAGGCAGATCCACCTCCTAAAGCTGTAAAAGTCACCATGAGCAAGAGGGTTCCTTTAGTTGGAGAAGAGTTGAGAGCCTATGAAGAAGAACAAAATCGCATAAAGAAAGAGGAAGCTCTGAAGGCAAGTCTTAGCAAAGAGGAGGATTTAAAAATGCAGCATGGAGCCGACGACAATGTAATTGATCCTATGGTTATTGATTCAAGCACTGCTAATCCGTCATCTGATGGTAAGTATAACTTCTCTTCTTTTTATTAAAGTGGCTTAGTTTTCTGCTGCTTCCTTTTTGATTTCTTCTGTCAGTGTTATGCGATCTTTCCACTGCCCATGTTTTTTTGTGTAATGCATTTTGATTGAGCATTGACTTAAAATCTTAATAATTAGATATTTTATATCCTCTTATCTCTGCGTTTGACATCTTAAACTCTTTAACAAGTACATCTTCGTGTAAGAGAAATGCAGTTTTATATTAGAGAACAAATAAGAAGATATGAATTGCTAGATTAGGGTAACTACTATAGGGCAAAGAAAATTGTGACTGAGCTTCTTGTTTCCCTCAAAGAACACCATCACTCGTGAAGTTAACACCTGAAATGAAATGTGTGTATGGGTAATTGATTTTATTGTTGTGCTGGTTGTGTCTGGAATTTTTGTATGACCTAGTTGCTGTGTGTGTGAGGAATGAGTTGTGCGAAAGCATACTACTTGCTGTTTCTCTACTGATACTTTATGTAAAGTCACACAGTCCAATAAGAAAATCCAAAGTTGTTGACGTCAATTTTTCTGGTCCATATTGTAGTGACTGGCCCATCTGTTGGTATCCATCGTGACATCTTCATTGATGGTTTTGTTCCTTCGTCATCTAGCATACATCCAATGTTTCCTTTTTTTGAAAACTCGGTTGAATGGGATGAGTTTGGCGAGGTCATTAATCCTGATGATTATGTGATCAAGGAAGAAGACATGGATCAATCAGCAATGCTTGTGAGTTTCTAGTCCTCTATATGATTGACTCTAAAAGTATTGGTTACTAGGTCTGTTACATTGTACTCCAGAAATTCTCAACTAACATGAGTATGATGGTTAATAGTGTGAATTTGTTTCCTTTTTTCTCTTGATGTTGTCATGTAGCTTATTTTTTGTATCCTCTGCTTCAGGGAGGCGCTGATCTGGATAACAAACTTGATGAAGGTTCTGCTAATTTAATACTTGATTCAAAGCCTTCAAAAGTTATTTCAAATGAATTGACAGTAAGTTCGCTGCCCCCACCTTTGTGACACGGGTGATTTGAATTCATTAGATACATATGCGTATTAGCACTCCTCAGGATGAATGGTTTTACATGGTTTGTTTCAGTTTTTAAATGAAATAATAGAAAGAAGTTGCTGTTAAGAAATTTTGTGGTTGCCTCATTAGTAGTGGTGTGATTGTATCGGATATTATTTTTGAGGAGATGATATGCAGCTCAATGAAATTGAAGCATGGCTATCTTTATTGGAAGGTTGATATCAAATGTTTGTTTCAATAGTGCTTGTTTTACTCTAAAAAAAAACTTCCAACTTAATTGGGTTGTTTGCTTCAGAAAATCTTGAATTTTGAACAAGCATATGCAGACCAACTGTGTTAGCCTAACTTTAAATATAGCACATGAAGTTGCAATACTTGTCAACATCTTGAAAATCAACGTATTTCTATCTGCCACAAGTTCTAGCAAGTATGGAATTTAGAGGTATACACAAGTTTCCGTTAAAAGAGGTGTTTTCCTTGGAGGTCATAATCAAGCATAATCTGCAGAGTAAGTTAGAACCGTAGAAGGCTATGCTTGCTAGAAACAAAATCTGGATTGATTGGATAGAACTTTGAATAACCATAGTGAAGAAAAGTTAATGATCTTTTTCCTTTAAAATTTGAAAGAGAATATAAACTAGGACAATTAATCCTTGTATAACTCATTACCAGTAAAGCTTAAGATGCACTGATGAGAGACAATAACCAGTAACCACATGAAATAAAAATTAGCATAAAAGGATCAAGTCTTTGAACAGCCAGACCAATGTAAGGCACGCTCGTTCTCCTATCCAACAAACTATAAAGAAAAAAGAAATTATAAATGATGACACGATGACACCATTGGACCTTAGCTACTTACCAAAAAAGATTCTTCCATGATTGATTTTAGATGGTGCTAAGAGGGAACTCAAGTACATGGATGGTTAACAGGAACTAAGAGAAAAGCTAATGTTTGTAGGACCTTAGGTCATCTTTGCAGTTGATTCTATCTCAAGACATGGTGCCCAAATAATAGAGGGAACATCGGCTCCCGATATCATAACGAATTGACTTAGTCTGGGAACAATGCAGCTTGTACGATACAAGTAATATCGTAGTTCCTCTCTTATATTGTTGGTGGATAAAATGATTTCACTTTGGAAGGATCTAAAGTTCAGAGATTATCTTCATTAGGCCTATCTTCGGGACCTGTTATCGGACCAAAACTATCAAGTTTATGGGATTACTTTGTCCATTCATTACCCGCATCAATTTTTTCCGCATCCAACTGTTCGTTATACATCAAGTAGTTTGGGATTGCCTATGTTGGTCGCTGAACTTGTTTACGTTTCTTTTTAGATGGACCATCTTTGGTTTAAACTTTTATGCATTTCTTTTGAGTTTAGATCAATTTGTTTATCATTATTGCACTGTTTCAGGTGCAAGTGAAGTGTTCTTTGGTTTACATGGACTTGAAGGTCGTTCTGATGGCCGCTCTATCAAATCAATTCTAGCACATGTAGCTCCATTGAAGCTTGTATGTCCATCTTTCAAAAACTTCCTTCTGTAGTTATTTTTATCCTGGTTCCCTTTTTCTTTATAAATTAGCAAAAGAGGAATTGAACCTTACAAGTTACAATATTCTCTTCTTTTAATGCTTCCCTCATTGGAAAGGTATTAGTGCATGGATCAGCAGAAGCTACTGAACATTTGAAGCAACACTGCTTGAAACTTGTTTGTTCCCAAGTTTATGCGCCCCAGATTGGAGAAACTATTGATGTTACCTCTGATTTGTGTGCTTACAAGGTAGTACCCATATCTTCGCTTTCAACTTGTGATCTAGTTGAGCACGATGACCTCAGTTGAGCCTTCAACTTCTCTCCTCATGACAGGTGCAACTTTCTGAGGGGTTGATGAGTAATGTGCTTTTCAAGAAGGTAGTTATCTAGTATATCACTATCTTCAGCTTTATCTAATTATGGGTGCTAGATGCAATATAGTATTAAGGTTTATCCATAGTGGTTAAAATTTTTATTAAAGGAGAAAATGTGATTTGGGTGAAAATCAAGTGTTAAAAAATATTGTCGGTAAAATTGGTTAGAGCGTTATTAATTTTATGATAAAAGGAGAAAATATGATTCGGTTGAATATTAGTTTTGAACAAAGTTTGCCATTAATTAAAAGTTGGTCAATAGTGTAAACAATGTGAGCCAATGAAGCCGAGTCGATGCGTAGGTCATATTGGCATATGGGTCTTTCTTACTGTATTCGTTATTATGAATCAAAATTCAAGCTTTTAGAAAGAGTAGTTTTCTATGTCATACCACATGGTTCTAATTACTTATTAAATTTCGTCTTGTGCTCATGTTGTTGTTACAGCTTGGTGACTATGAAGTAGCTTGGGTTGATGCTGAGGTAGGGAAAACAGAGAGCGGCATGTTGTCTTTACTTCCTCTGTCCACCCAACCTCCACCCCATAAATCAGTTTTGGTTGGCGACTTGAAACTGGCCGATTTTAAGCAGTTTCTAGCAAGCAAGGGCATCCAGGTGCTCCCCATCTTTCCATCCAGTAGTAATATATTTTTTATGTTACATTTGATGGCCACAAACAAGAAGAAAAAGTTGTTACTGGTATTCACTAATGTGATTATTATAGTGGTTGGCTGTTTCTCTATAGCCATGCAGAACAATCTCATTCTCTTGAGCTTCTTAATGAGTATGTTGTGGCAAAGTGGCACTTGGATGGTTAAAGAAATTATGTTGATTCTTGCGTGCTGCTGTATTTTCTTATTAGGTGGAGTTTGCTGGCGGCGCCTTGCGATGTGGCGAGTATGTTACATTGCGGAAGATTGGAGATGCTACTCAGAAGGTGAAATTCTTCTCGCTGCTGGGTTTTGCGAAATCTCTTTTTTGTGATCTGATTCTAAAAAGAGTCTTGCTATTTTGACTCCATTTGAGCAAGCCAATTTGGCACGCACTCATTGGAGTCCCTTAGATGCACATCGCGTTTTGTGCATGCATCAATGCACACACATCGATTCTTCAATTAAGGGTCACAATAAAGGACGTGTCAAATTGGCATATGCCTAAATGGAGTCAAAATTCCATTTTCTTCCAAAAAATAGCTTTTGCTTGTTCAATTGTTAATTGTTTTACCTGCTTGTTACTTGTAGGGCACTGGGTCGCAACAAGTAGTCATCGAAGGCCCTCTATCGGAAGAATATTACAAGATCCGTGATTATCTCTATTCGCAGTTCTATCTCTTGTAGACTAGTGCTGTGCGTTGGGTAAAGCTTTCTGCAAATGAGGAAAAAAAAAGAAAGTATACCAACACTAGTGAGAGTTGCCCCTATTTTCTTTTCTCTAAAACTTTTATTTTGTACTCTTCCTTACTAATGATTTTATTTCCTTACTCCCTTTGTCGATCTCGATACATAGTCCACTCGTGAACTTCTAAAGTAATCACAGATGATCCGAATGCTATGGTTTTGTAGATTAGGTGTGAGATTCTTGCTCTTTGCATCTTATATATTGTGCTTTTTTTTTTTTTTTTTTTTTTGTTGGGCACTGCTAGGCGTACATCACAACGCCCATCTTCTCAATGCAAAATCGGAAAGACTCCAACAACTGTGAGGCAAATGTATGTATCGAAACTCGAAAGTACATTAATTTTTTTTTTTTTTTTTTTTTTTTAGTTGAAGAAATAAATATTTTGATTCTCTTCTTTGTTTCCCATTTGAAATAGACACTCAGAATGGGAGCCTCTTAGAACTTCTGAAGCTAACTGCGTCGAGAGGTTTCATCAATGGTTTCAATGGATGATGTGCAACTGATTTTTAACTGTACCGTGGATTGGTCTTTAGCATTATGTTCAACAAATTCAACAATGCAAAAATATTAGAATTCTGATTTATTTATTTCCAAAAGCAAGTGTTAATGTAATATATCATATAAAAACAGAACTCTACAACCATGTTTTGTTTACGAGGACAGCTGCTATCACTACTACTATGTATACATAACCAAACCTAACCAAACCAAACCACACTAATTAATATATTTGTAACTAATAACTAAGACTATTGAATCCAATGCGAACCGAAGCTCTTCATGAACATGGCGGTAGAGATCGAACAGGGAGTCTTTCATTGCGCATTCAGAATGTGACTCCTACAACCGTGCAGTAATCCCGTCTCCCATTTTTGCCTCTTTCTCATGATTTGTCTGATTATTAGCTCGTTGAAGAACTGAGAAAGAAAAGCGTTGTTTCTCATTATCCCAATACATGCCGATCCGATCTCCCTTGTGAAGTTCTCTCCTTTCGACAAACTTCTTCCTCCACTTGTCAATCAACTCATAGCAATTACTGCTATTCACCAACAACTTAAGCTTCAAGTCGCACTCCAATGCGGTGTCGATGTCGTAAACCTTCACCATCAACCCTTCTTTACTGGTCATGTCAATCTTTTGCTTCTCGGTAAAAAATGGATTCACGACGGATTCCTCCATCATCTTCTTATTCAGCAAGAGTCGACTCAGTTGTCCTACGTCGCTACTCTCAAGGTTCTTCTCGATAGTAAACTTGGACGGACGATGACTATTACGTATTAGCAGCGACGATTCTGGTGCGACGATGCACGTATAAGTAACTACTTCCTTGCCTTCCTTGCTCTTGAGGAAATCATTCCAACATTTCAACTTCTCCTCCTCGGTGTCGTCGGGGGTGGCAAAAAGCTTTCCAAATAATACGAACGGCATGATCGATGATGATTCTAATTAAAGCAAGAAAGAAAAACTAATTAATTAAACAAATTAAGAAGGCAACAAAGACGAAAGAAAGTCGAGATCGAATATGATTAATTTTATTTGATGAATGCATGCACCTGTCAATATATAAAATGTAGGGTGAACGAAAATAGAAATATTTGCATGCATGCATGGTTAGTGTTGGAGTTGGATTTCGTGTCCGAATGTGACAGTAAGCAATTGTTAAAAGTGTGCATGTAAAATAGAAAGATTAACAATTAAGCAGTTTAAGATTTGTTAGAAACTTCATCGCGCGGAAATCTCGTAAATGCCCTCGATCGGACATATGGTGTGACACGTGTAACGTTATCGTATCAGAACACAAATCCTCTTCTCCCTCAATTGGTCATTTTCATTCATCAGTCCTTCCTGAATCCTGTCTCTCTCTTCCACTTCGACTCTGCTCACTCCCACAACACAACGCGAAACCCTAGAAAAATCTCTTCTCAATTCGAGCTCCTTCGACCTCCAAACCCTCCGATTCGTTGATCAATCGAAACACCTCTTGTGGTGGTCGTCGTAATGGCGGCTTTGGGGACGACTACCACTACTACGCGTCCCAATTCCTTCCAGGTTCTTCTAGGGCTCAAATGCAGACGACCTTCCTCGATTTCCATCCCAACGCCTCACTTTCTGCGGACTCTGGACCGTCGGATTAGGTTGCGTGCGTCCCCGCAGAGGAGAGTTCGTGGACGAGTTCGGGGGAGGAGTCGGGAGATGGAGCTTCTGGATGGTTCGGAGGTGGTTCCGAGGAGGCGAAGGGGAAGCCAGGGCTCAGAGGTACACTCTGCACTCTGATTTTCATGATTTGTTGACTTCCGGTTCTAGTGTTTGTAATGCCGGTTAGAAAGTTTTGGAGTTGAAATTTCTCAATAGAACCACAAGAAATTCGACCATGTAGGGGATAGACTGAAGATATCGACCCAACATTCCAACAGCAAAACTGATATCTGGTCGAGTACAAGTCTGGGCATAAATTAAGCTCCCAACTAATGACGCATAAGGAATACATTTCATTTGCTGACGTTCCAAATCATTATGAGGACATTGCATTGAACTGAACTTGTCCCCTTTCTGAATTGGAACTATTCCTTCAGAGCACTTGTCCATTTGAAATCTCTCTAATACTTTATTGATATATCCTTTCTGAGACAAACCTAACAATCCTTGCGATCTATCACGAAATATCTCAATTCCTATCACATATGATGCCTCACACATATCTTTCATTTCAAAGTTTATAGAGAGAAATCTCGTTACATCATGTAACATAGCAATATCATTCACAACAAGAAGATTATCATCAACATATAGGACCAATATAATAAACTTGCTCCCACTGATCTTCATGTATATACACCTATCAACAGTGTTTTCCACAAAATCATATGACGTAATGGTATTATTGAGCTTAATATACCATTGTTTGGAAGCTTGTTTCAATCCATATATTGACTTCTTCAATTTACACACCAAGTTTTCTTTTCCTGTGGTCAAGAAACCTTCAGGTTGGTCCATGTAAACTTCCTTTTCTAAGTCTCCATTCAGAAAGGCGGTTTTCACATCCATTTGGTGAAGCTCAAGATTATAATGAGCTACTAAAGCCATTATAATTCTTAAAGAGTCCTTCTTCCAAACTTGAGAGAAGGTCTCTTTGTAGTCAATGCCATCCTTTTGATTGTAACCTTTGGCGACAAGTCTGGCTTTATGTCTTTCAATGTTGCCATGCGAGTCTCGTTTTGTTTTAAAGACCCATTTGCAACCAACTTGCTTTGCACCTTCAGACAACTTGACTAATTCCCATGCTTTGTTGTAATCCATTGATTTCAACTCGTCTATCATGGCATTAAACCATTTTTCATAATCATCACATTTCATGGCTTGTTTGAACGAGACTGGATCTTTGTCAATGCTCAAATCACATTCATGTTCAAGTGAATAAACCACATAGTCATTTGAAACTGCTGGTCTTCTTGTCCTTACAGACCTTCGTAATGCTATTTCTTGTGGCTCTTCTTGATCATTTACAACTTGTGCATCATTAGAACAATGATTTGTTGTCCGGGTTTATTGCGTAACCGTGATACAACAAGAGGAACAACAATTTGAGGAGAAATGCTAGATGTAGGGGTTTTCAATTGAATTTCATGAATATCCACATTTCGTGATTCTTGACTCCCACTGATTTGTCCATTCTCAATGAACCGAGCATTACCAGACTCAACTATTCTCGTACTATGGTAAGGACAATAAAATATGTACCCTTTAGACTTTTCAGGGTAAACAATGAAGTAACCACTAATAGTCCTTGCATCAAGTTTCTTTTCATGTGTATTATATATCTCAGATTTCTCGCTTGACATCCCCAAACATGAAGTCCACTTGACCGAGACTTTTCATGCAACAAGTAATACCATGTAATCATCAATAAATGTGATAAAAGCTGTGCATTAGCAAAGCAATTTTGAAAGGCTAACCTTTCTTCTAATATTGGTGAAGCTTTTGAAGTAATACCATTGAGCTGTGCATTAGCAAAGCAATTTTGAATGCTTTCATTGCTCAACGTTTTAGTGAGCTAACGAAACTTTTCTAGTAGTTCACTTGCAGGTGTTGTGGGAGCTGGAGTGGCTGGTGTTATTCTTGCTGCTGGACTTGCTGTCGCGGCTCTATCCTTAAGCAAGAGGATTGCTCCTGGTAAGTGATTTTCCTGGATATTTGGTTACTCTATTTTGCATATTTTGTACCACTCAAACATTGAGCTTCGGAAGGATGAGTGAACTTCCTTGTACTTACTGTTTTTGTAGTTGATTATCACTGTCCTATACTTCTCTTCACTATTTATAGATTAAGGGTATTGAAAGAAACAAAAAAGAACTGACAGGAAATAATCTTATTTTTGACAAGAGAAGCAAACATTGGATTGCTGTAAATTTTGACATCTCTTTGGCAGAACCAAAGCATCATATGGAGCCACTGACATCACAACAGGAAGCACATTTATCATCTGATGAACTGAAAGATACAGTTGACCAAGTTGGAAGTGAGGATGGTACTGCAATGCTGGATGATGAGCGCTCGCTGAATGATCTCGAAAACAGCACAGGTATTGACAAGGATTTTTCTTCATCTCCCGACATTTATGAAGCTAGTTTTGAAAGCAGACACTCTGATATTGACAGTTCAAGTATGAGGACCTCATTAGTACAAAATGTTGAACTTGCTAACTCTGACATTGATTCCGTAAAACATGCTTCCGTACAAGATGGTTTACCAGTTACTTCTGGTTCTATTGACATGCCAATATCCCTCAATTCTGAACCAGACTTCTCCACAGTTTCTGATTATGATCTTGCCACTTCTCCTGGGTCTTCTACTCTGAAAGATCACGAGGCCAAACTAGCTGCGCGTGCAGTAGAATCCACTACTCGACTTAAAGATCACCTGACCTCTGTCAACCTTGATAATAATCATGTTTTTGATGCCGATTCAACAATAATAAACACTGATCAAGAAGGAATTTCTATCTCAAGTGGAACGAAACTTCCAGCGGATCTTTCTCATGATTCTCGTGACCAGATTCCTGATAAACCTTTAGTTATGGATGAATCAGTATCTGGAGAGTTGGGTTCAATACCTGATTATCATGTTGAATCTCAATATGCCACGGAAAGAGGTGTTAGTTCATCACTAGAAGAACATAAATTGAATGAAAACGGCTCTTCTGGATTAACCAATTCATTTGTGGATAAGCTGGATACAAGTAGCGTGATAGATATGAGCAGCTCAAATGTTGAGTCACTTATACCTGAGAATCCCTTCTCTTCTGCTGGTATACCTGCTCCATCTTTGATTTCTGCAGCTATGCAGGTTCACCCAGGAAAGATTTTGGTTCCTGCAGCTATTGATCAAGTACAGGGACAGGCATTGGCGGCATTGCAAGTGTTGAAGGTAATTCTGTGCCCTTACTTTTGCAGTACTGATTTACGCTGTGTTAGTTAGGTGGATTGGTCTCTATTTATTTACTTATTTTTGAGCTTTTTCCGCAAGAAAAACTTGACCTATATTTTGGTTTTACTTCATCTGTTTTGATCTACATATTAAATGCTCTAAAGAAAAAAAGTTTTTTTTTTTTTTTTGCTCTCCTGCAGTTCGAATTGTTGGAAAGTAAAATCTAGGAGTGCGTTCCTTTTCCAAATTTTCGTCCGCTTTCATTCACGACACTCATCATTTGCTTTTAATGTGCAAGCAACAAAAGCTAATTTATTGATTGTGACTTGTGAGCTTGTTACCTTAAAAGCTTAAGTTGTTCAACAGAGTCTGTTTGAACTATATATATTAAATTGCCTTTTAAGCGTTTTACCTATCTGATAACATGTATGGACATATTAGATGAATCAATACTTTGTACAAGTGGCCTCTAAAAAATACTTTGTACAAGTTAATTTTATCTTCTTTATTATTTTAGGTCATGGAAGCTGATGCCCAACCTGGCGACCTTTGTACTCGTCGTGAGTATGCTCGCTGGTTAGTTACTGCAAGCGGCACCCTATCAAAGTATACATCGTCTCTTGTTTGTGTTTTGGTTGATTATGATCTTTGTGATAAAAGAAAAATATTCTCTCTCGTGAAGTTTATAACAAAATACTTGCAATTATCTGAAAATTGAATTATTCTTCCTAATCTAGGAATTCAATTTCTAAAGTATATCCTGCAATGTACATAGAGAATTTTACTGAGCTTGCTTTTGATGACATCACACCTGAAGATCCTGACTTCTCATCCATACAGGGTAAGAAAGGATATCTATAGTTTATTTTGTTTTTTACTTGCATGATTGGATTATTATGCAATATGCATGGTTAAGATGCAGTCATCAAGTGAAGTAGCTAATGATTACTCTTTATCAGATTTATTTAGAGTCTAACTGTCCTTGATGTAATGCGGAAAATTTTGGAATTTGAGTCTGGATTTAATGTTAGTTTGGAGGACTCTTTCTCTTGCCAGATTTCCTTTTGTGGTGAATCATGTTGCATTCAATTTTTCTCATTCTTACATGTGATATCATCTTTTTCTTTTCAGATTCTTTTACTAGCATATTCGTTTTTCTTGTTGTGCATTCCTCGTCTCCAATTCATATTTTGGTAATGAATACATTTTTATCAGAGAAAGAAGGAGAAACAAAAAACTGTGAGACACTAAGATGAACCTGAGAAAGACATTTACATAGCACATGTACATGATTCCTCTGAATGAAATAATTTATTCTTTATATGTACTTTCAGGGTTGTGTAACTTAAAAATTGGAAACTTCATGGGTGGCCCAATGGTTTTGTATGGAAATTGGGGGTATTCTTGGTCATGGGTTCGAACTCCAGTGGGGACAAGTAGTTTCTTTCTTATCAAAAAATAAAAAAATTGGAAACTTGACTGTTGACATAAAGGTTCATCTTTGCCTCACTTAGAATCCAACTTTTATTTTGGGAGTAAAGACTTGAAGTATTTCTGAAATGGGTAATATTAAGCACATTGAAATACTCTAGACTGCAAAAATAAAACTTTATATATAGATGGTCAAAGCTGTGATTGCCTCTGAATGAAATACTTTATCCTTAATCTCTCCTTGTTATTGCAGGCTTGGCTGAGGCTGGACTTATTGCAAGCAAGCTCTCAAGAAACGATTCGATTCAATCTTCAGAAGGGGGTCAAGAGCCTTTCTACTTTTTCCCTGAAAGGTGACTACTTAAAAGTGCCTTTGAGAGTCTATTACCTGAGCTTTTCTATCCTCATCTGCTTTTGTTATTGTACTTGTTCATTTCTCCATTATAGCCCAGTACTCACTGATAATGAAGCAACTGGTTGACCAGTAGTTTTTTTTTTTTTTTTTTGGTTTTTCTCTCTTTTATTTGACTCCTTTGGCTGTAGCACTGCTCTAATTTTACTTCATAATATATAATATTTATGATGTCATCTACCATGTTATATGCCATGGATTTGATTAGTTGTCGATACTTGTTATTGTTTGTGGTTTGGCTTATGTTAGTTTGATGTTCATATTTCGTATTGAGTCCAAATAGTGAATGGACCTTTTGACAATCAACCTTCTTTGTTGCAGTCCCCTGTCTCGCCAAGATCTTGTTAGTTGGAAGATGGCTACAGAGAAAAGGCAGCTACCTGAAGTGGATAGGAAGGTTGTTTGAAACTTGGTGCTTTTCTGTGTTCGTTCAGTCCCTGATTTTAGAACTGCGAAACTTACTCAATTCTTCATGGGTTTGCTTTCAGATTCTTTATCAAACTTGTGGCTTCATAGACATTGATAGGATCAATCCAGATGCTTGGCCTGCAATTGTAGCCGACCATTCTTCTGGGGAGCATGGAATCATGGCACTTGCCTTTGGTATAATGCTACTTTGGAACCCACCTTCATTGGAAGATTGGAACTAAATCATAACATTGTTATTCAATGCATTTGCATACTCACTTTTTTTCAATAGGTTATACGAGACTGTATCAGCCAGATAAACCGGTAACAAAAGCTCAAGCTGCTATCGCTCTTTCAACTGGTGAAGCTGCCGATGTTGTTAATGAAGAGCTTGCACGTATTGAAGCGGAGTCAATAGCTGAAGCTGCTGTTGCTGCTCATACTGCTTTAATAGCTGAAGTTGAGAAGGAGATCAATGCGAGTTTTGAAAAGGAGCTTGCATTGGAAAGGGAAAAGATCAATGATGTAGAAAAAATTGCACAAGAGGCAACAAAAGAATTGGAAAGGTTAAGATCTGAAAGAGAGGAAGAAAATAATTCACTGCTCAGAGAACGAGCTGCTATTGAGTCAGAAATGGGAGTTCTTTCTAGGTTGAGGCATGACGTGGAAGAGCAGTTGCAAAGTCTTATGAGTGACAAAACACAAATATCTTTTGAAAGGGAAAGGATTAACAAACTTCGGAGTGAAGCAGAAAAAGAAAACCAGACAATTGCCCAGTTACAATACGAGTTGGAAGTTGAGCGGAAAGCTCTAGCAATGGCCAGGTATTAAGCTGCATTCCTTTCTGATTGTAATATCTAGAATAAGGGTGGTTGACAAAGTTTTGTGTATATGCTCTACTTATCCCTTCTATCCAGTAAGCAATGCCAACAAGTTCCCCCTCCATCTTTTATACTTCAGCCAATATAATTTTGGCCTTCCATAATTTTGTTTCGAGGCCTTAACTTGATTGGTTTAATAACCTTCCGTACCCATTTTAATGAAACCTTGTGTGTTTAATTGAGTGACTTCCCTAATGGTTAATGTGGTGGAGGTTCGAACTCAAAACCTTCACTTTCTAAGGTGGAAAAGAGCCGTTTCCATTTTTCTGAATTATGTAGTTGAGGTCGGGTTCCACTTTTTTGTTTTGTTATACCAATTTTAACAATTAATTCTAAACTCTTAAGTCATTTATATTTTTGATATGTTTCCAACATTTTTTTTTCATTACCTGTTATTTGGAATGCTGTTTTGTACATGAAGATTGTAATCCTTGCCTCGAAAAAAGAGAGGATGCGACTACATTAGCAATTTAGCATTATTGAATTTTCGAAAGAACTAAGTCATTAGATCGAATGAATGTCTTGCGCTTAGTCGGAACTTGAAACTAGGCTGATCTTTATTCCTTGCCTAATTCTGTTATCAATTTGCCTTTCTTGTTATTTCTGAGGGTTCCTTGTTCCTTTTGCCAATCCAACAATTGCTGGGCAGTGATCTTATTATCTGTAGATTTTCATTGTTTTAAAGAAATTCTATTTTTATTTTTCATAAACGCATTATTTATTCCAGAAATTTCAGTGTGTAGATTTACTGGCTTTGCCAACTACTTGTGTGGTTGGATTTTATGCTTCTGTGAGTGGAATTTATCGATTAGCATATTCTCTAGTGGAAATTTGTCAAATGTTGCTCTCTGGTGAAAATTTGTTACTTCCGATACAATTTATTTCTCAAATTATTTACTGCAAGAAAGCAGAGAAGACGTCCAACTTTTTTTTTTATTAATCTCTCATGGTTGGATTTCTGAACTACTTTCGCATTGCTCATCCAGGACTTGGGCGGAGGATGAGGCGAAAAGAGCCAGAGCGCAAGCAAAGGCTTTAGAAGAAGCCAGAGAGCGGTGGGAGAGGCACGGCATCAAAGTCGTAGTTGACAGTGATTTGCAAGAAGATGCCAGTGCTGGAGTTATGTGGCTCAATGCCGGTAAGCAGTCAGATGTGGATGGGACTGTCGGCAGGGCTGAAATATTGGTTTCCAAATTAAAGAACATGGCAAGCGAAGTAAGAGGGACCTCAAGAGCTGTGATTGAGAGAATAATCGGGAAGGTGACTTCCTTAATTTCCAATTTGAAGGAGCGTGCCGCTGTGGCTGCTAGACAGGCAGGAGAATTTCAAAGTGTTGCGTTTTCAAGGGCAGGTGAATCACTAGAACAGTTGCAGCAACGAGCGATTGGATTGAGTTCGACCATTAAGGATGGTGCTAAGAGAATTGCAGATGATTGCAAGGAAGGAGTAGGGAAAATCTCTCAGAAGTTCAAGGTTTGAGGTTTCTGCCATTTCCCATCTTTTCCTTAAAAATGTAGTCATCAGTAAATGTTTGCTTCATGTATCATAATTTCCTACCAGATAGGGGATGTACCTTTCTTATAAACTCTCTTAATGGAAGAGGAAAGCTCGAAAAACCGCCTTAATCATGAGAGGGAATAATAAATTTCTTAGACATCCTTTGCACTTTCCACTATGATTATAATCTGTACAAACCTTTGATAAGCAACCAAGAAAAAAAAACCATGTGTTACTGATGAAAGGGAATTACGTAAAGTTCTCTCATTTCAACTAGTTCTCTTTTCTCTCGTCTCCTTTTTTTAGGCATTTTTGCTTTAGTTTCTACTTTAGTTTAAACAAAGGGGTTCTTGAAAATCAAAAAGCTTTTTTTTAAAAAAAAAAAGAATTAAAGCTAGGTAATTATACTACATAAAGTAGGTGTTCCAGTACATTTAGAAAAAAATTCTTGAACTTCAAGACCATCTGTGTAGAGCAAATTTCGTGCTGATAAAGTGTCGTAAACTTAAGAAGAAACTAAAGCAAAAAAAATTATTGCAAAAGACTGGAAAAAGAAGGTAAGAAAAAAAAAAAAAAAAAAAGCTGCTTGTTGAAATGAAAAAAACTATACATTCAACTTTTGTACGAAATTTACGATGATACCTCTTTATATATGCCTTTGGTCATAAGGATGATGAGAGATTCAAAAGAATGTGAGTTCCATATTTACACAATAATTACAATAATGAAGAGAATTAAAGCTAGGTGGGAGTTACAATACATAAAGTTGGGATATAAAGAGCCATCATCCACATATACATTTACAACATCAACATTTTTCTCATTCTCAAGTTTTAAGACTTACAAACTGATCTTGCACAAAACATTGGACAGCTCCTTGTGCTTCTTCTTGGCCCTCTTGTGAGTTCTCATATTTGTCTTCGCCACCTTCGATGCACGCTTGTCTTTCCCAACTGGAGAAGTTCAGTGATGCCCATCTCATGCAGCGCGAGACCAGCAACTACCCTGATTAATGGCCTTGTCAAAGTCGACTCTCTTGCTGGTTTTCTAAATCAAGGAACAAATACTGAATCTTCAGTACCCATAATGGAAGAAAACCAAATATCTGTAAATGTTGTGATAGGTAACACTCCATCCAAGTTGTTGGACCTAAAAGCACCATTAAGAAAGCGTCGACCAGCCAACAATGGCGTAAATGTTTACAGTTTTCCACTCACACAAGCTATATAAACAAAAGTACTAAGAATGCCAGTAGCATTTTATGATATCAAAATAGACAATCATTCAATGAAAGATTATGACTTAAGAAACAAGGTGATGGTACATACTCCTTTCCTAGAAGATGTCCTCGGCGGCAATTCCCTTTTCGTGACAATCCAACAAGCAATTGGAATGAAAAGAGAAGATCCCAACGAAAAGCTTTAGCTGTGTTCGGTTGCGTATCCGAAAGCAAATCAGGTTGATTAAAAAATGAAATTCAACAAGTCTCATTGATACAATTTGGGACTGAGGCTATGTTGTTGTTGTTGTTGTTGTTGTTGTTGTTGTTGTATTTGTATAAACCTTTCACAATCATGAATTTCTCGTAAAATATCCAAGTTGTCATTCTATTGCAGTATAAGATGGCAAAGGAAGAAAGCTTTAATCTGAAAGAAGGCACAAGTATATATATACCTCTAACTATTCTTTGTGTGGCCAATCTTCAGTTCCAAGTCCTGCGTAGACTCCACCACACCATAGGCACCATAGGCTTGAGAAAAAATAGCAAATGTGATATTGTCAGGCTTACATTTTCGCTCCTTCATCTCAAAAAATATCTGCTCCATCATTTTCAAGTCTCCCGCCTGACCGAAAGCACTAAAGACACTGTTGAAGAATGGTGTGTCCAAAACAACGTCGGAGTTCCCTATTTGCCTGATGATTGACCAAATTTTCTTTCGTTGTCCAGCACCACTATAAGCACTAACAAGGGAGCAATAGGTGATAGAATTAGGCTTCAATCCTTTGTACTTCATTGTCCGAAAGAAATGCTCCATCTTATCAATGTTTCCTGCCTTCCCTAACATATCTATAATTGTGTTGTAAGTGACTATTGTTGGAGTGAAGAATCGTTTCTCCATGAACTTCACAACTGCATGCATTTTATCGTACATGCCGGCTTTTCCATATGATCTAATTAGGATGTTAAATGTCTTTATATCAGGTGCCAATCTCATATGTTGGAACTCCTCATACCACTTCTCCATCTTTTCAATCATTCCAGCATTCCCATAAGCCCATAGGAAGGAGTTTAGAGTGAATACATCAGGATGGCATCCTTGGGTTTCTAACATGTCACTGAATGAGTTTTCCATCAATTCAAACTTCTCAGCTTTCCCATATCCATCAATGAGGGTATTATACATAACGGTGTTTCGATCAATCCCCAAATAAGACATCTCAGAAAGCACCAGATCAATCAAATCAAAGCGGCGCTGCTTAACACAACAATTTATCAGAATTGAATATGTGTATATGTCTGGTTTGCAGTCAGAGAAAGACTTCATTTCTTCAACGGTACAAAAAGCCTCGTCCAAGAAACCATTTAGGCCATAAGCACTTACAAGTGAAGTATAAACATCGACTGTCGGCTTAATGCCTTCAACAAGCATTTTCTCAAAAAGCATTCTTGCTTGCCCAGGTTGCCTGCATTTCCCTAGCATCACCAAGAGCTTTGTATATGTTTGACATCTTGGTTGGTACCACTGTTGCTTATGAAGAAGTCCAAAATTCTTGGAGAATTGATCAATAGAGATTCACATAAGAAATTATTCAGTACAGAGAAAATATTTGCAACTCTAGGAAAAAAACATATAAGACCCGAGTGGCCTTTGGAAAAATTAAGTCCCTCAATAGCATATAGACAACTCAAAAAAAAAAAAAAACACTAATTTCGATCATAACCGCGAATTTGTTCAATTTAGATAATTACTAGATCACAAACATGCACAATTAGATTTCGAAATATAAGAACTCATCGAAATAGGAATGTTAAACACGAAAACAACCAACCTCAAGAGCAGATTCCCATTGATTTTTCCTTATAGAATCTTCCAATGCCTCTAAAACCACTTTCGGGCACAAATGAGTAAATTTCGCAGACTTTGCTTTAGCTTTTCGTTCAATGGCTTTAACAGCAGCCTCGGTTCGCAAAATATGTGAAAGCTTTGCTTTAGACTCCCTTTGCAAACCTTTAACGATCTCTGCATTACCTTTCTTTGATTTGACGCATAAACGAGAAGAACCTTCTCTCTGCACTACTATACATGGGACTCTCCCAATACTAATAAAATTAATAAACGAGGAACAAGATGATCTTAGATCAATTACATTGAAGACTTCAACCTCCATTGCTGGAACAAACATCAAACAAATAGTTCTCTGCATACAACACAAATACAACCAATCATGAAATGTACTTAATTCCCAGAATCAACATTTACTTCATGACTTCAGTCAAGTTAAAGAAGCATGAATCCCACATCTCACAAGTGTAAAAAAGATTGACTTGAAAAGTTCGGCTACTCCTAACTTTGAGATTTTTTTTTAGGTTCAACAACAACAAGAACAAAGCCAAAATCCCAAATTAGCTGGCGCAGGCTATATGGATCAAACTTTTCCATTGTGCTCGATTTAGAGCAAAAATTTTTAGGTTGATTTTCCAAATTTCCAATGTTTTTTTTTTTTTTTTTTTTTATATATATGAATATCTAGTCGAGTCTAACTATTTCCACAAGGCCCTGTTGCAATCGCCCTAGGAGCGTATCCCAGTGGCTTGGCCCGAACGTTCTTGACAGGGAATCAAACCTGAGATTTGGGACTGTACACCTAACCCATACAATCTCAAGCTCGTCCTTATCATTGAGCCAATTTCCAATGTAACATTCCCTAGTCAAGTAACCTAAAAATTAGCTACCACCCAACAACCAGAGAGATGTCCTCCATTGATTCCCATTGAGAGAAGGAACACCACAATGAACAATCACACACATCACCAATCCATTGCACATAAACTTAGTGCCATTTTATCCAAACATGCATGAAATTGAAAAAAAAAAAAAACACAACAGATTGAAATACCTGTCGATTTGATGCTGCCCTTTTAACGATTCTGTGAAAAAACCCTAAAATCAGAAGCTGAGAGTGAGGTTGAAGAGTTGCAGAACAGGAGCAGCGAAGAGGAAGACAAGGTTATCGCCTCATCGGTTTGTACTCCAAGACTTGAGCGCGTTCGCTTGGTGGGATAGATTAAATAATTCCAGAATTAGCGTAAACCACATGGGGTATCTAATAATTAATCCTGTCCACCTACTCATTCCAGGTGTATCCAACGGCACACGATCATTAAGTGCTTAAAGTCGTGTCTAAAGTGCATAGCTCAAACATTTTCCTGTGACTTTTAAGATTATCTCTGACTATTCCACATGAGACTCGTCATTAATTTATAAGAGATATGTCTTAAAAAATTAAGAAATTCAAAAAGTTTCATAAAAACTTAAGTGAATAATTAGTACGTCTCAATTACTTCATCAAGATAATGATTGGTATTACTTGGTAATAAGGCATGATATTATGCTATAATTGTAATTTTTTTATTTGACATTTAGTGGTTAATGAGAATTGAATTCCTTGCCACTCAAATATCAATTTTTCTTCCTTTATTTTTTTAAATATAAAAAAGGATGAATAAGTGCCACCTAACCCTTGCATGGCTTGCATGGGAAAAAGCAGAGAATTATAATTTATAGTATCATCTAAACCTACTCCAATCTCTTATTTAAATCTATAGTTGTTAATGAATGCAGTAGGATTGACCGGCAGTTTGTATAACTCAAATTCAAGAGTTTGAAAGATACATAACATTACCATTTATTAAGAACATTCTATTACCCCACATATATTGAAATTATTGAAATCTGGGCAAATTTTTTAAAGAACTAAGTAGGTTATTAAGACTATATATATTGTTGTTATCATATGTAAGGTAAATGAATACACTCGCGTGATATTAAGAAGAAGGTGAAAAAGTGACAATTATATAAAAGTATTTATCTTGTCAATTGCTTTTACTTAAAATTTTATAAAATAATGTCACATGTAATTTATAGGTAGTTAATAGGAACATGACACTTAGTTATTGATTTAATTTCGATACATTTTGAGCACACAAATCAATGTATTTTAAAACATCAATAATCACTTGTAAAATTTCTTTTATACCCCTTAAATAGTTAATAAACTCAATATTATTATAATCCGGATTTTGAACAAGTATAATTATTTTTTTTTAAAATTTATAAAATAATGTCACATGTAATTTATAGGTAGTTAATAGGAACATGACACTTAGTTATTGATTTGTGCATAGATATTTATGAGCACACAAATCAATATGTATTTTAAAGACATCAATAATCGGGTATTCATTTGACTTTAGTTAATAAATTCAATATTATTATTATACAAAAAAAAACATAGTAACTACTAACAATTATTAAAAAAATAAGGCCCAAACAAAATAACCCAAGTCATGTCTGACGCAATAACCGTGGGCCCTACCCAAAAGAAAGCCCAAAAAGCATATCCACGTGTCTCCAACACAATCAACCGGGGACACGATGAAACTGACGTTCCATTCCATACAAACAAAACTTCAACCCTTCAAAGTCGCGGAGGCCCCGCGAAATTACCTTTCTAGCCTTGTCCGCGCAAACCCAATAATTACTAATTAATTCTTCTAATTTTCTACTGAACTTCCTGTGCTGCGCGTTTGACCTGTTAGTGACTCTTCATCAGTATTTGAACCCAAATTCGTTCAGATTTTCTCCAAATTTGTGAATTTGGGACTCCAAGTTTGGATTTTGAAGATCGAGAGAACTCAATCTGGGTACTGGGCAAGTTGGGTTTTCTCCAATTTGTTTCTTCTCTTGTGTTTTGGACACTAACTGTGTTGGCTCTTCTGTGGCTCAATAGGGGATCTCTGTTGTTCTGATCACTAGTTTTGTTTCTGGTATGAGTTCTTCTATGTTGGAAGTAGGTACCCATTTCTCAGATTCTTGATTCAACGATTGTTTATGCAGATTTTGGACTCATAGGCTCATGCCCCTTATATATGTTGATTGATTGTTGTTGAAATTGGTTGATAAGAGAACTGGGAAATCACCCTTATATTATTGATCTCCCTGTTCTCTACGATTGTATCGCCATTTCGCGGTGTCAGTTGTTGGTTCTTTCTCAGTTAAGACTTCATATTCACTTGAATTTGGTTATTTTTGGTACCCAATTTTAAATGTAAAGCTGCTTTGATTAGTACTGCTCCTTCATGAATGTCAATATTGAATGGTCCTTTCCATTTAGGCTGAGTGTTTGTATATGTTAGTATGCCCAATTCAATATGTGTATTGTATGTGGGCTTCCCCTCATTGAGTGTGTTTATTGCCTTGCTTGTGCCCGCTGGGCGTGGAAGCGATGCCTCCACACCGCTGCTCGTGACAGTGAGAATTGGGGTTTAGCCTCAGTAGAGGAGTTTGAGCCAGTGCCGCGTCTTTGCCGGTATATACTCGCTGTGTATGAAGAGGATCTTCGGCACCCTCTTTGGGAGCCTCCTGGTGGATATGGAATTGATCCTGATTGGTTGATATTGAGGAAGAGGTATGAGGACACCCTGGGTCGGGTTCCGCCTTATTTGATTTATGTTGATCACAAGAATGCAGATATAGTGTTGGCAATAAGAGGGCTTAATTTAGCGAAGGAGAGTGATTATGCGGTCCTACTGGATAATAAGCTGGGAGAGAGGAAATTCGATGGCGGGTATGTTCATAACGGACTCTTGAAAGCAGCAGCATTTGTTTTGGATGCTGAGTGTGATGTTTTAAGGGAATTGGTGGAGAAATATCCAAATTATACCTTAACATTTGCCGGTCATTCTCTCGGTGCCGGGGTAGCTGCACTGTTGACGATGGTGGTAGCACAAAATCGTGACAGATTGGGGAATATAGATAGGAAGAGAATCAGATGCTATGCTATGGCGCCTGCTAGGTGCATGACATTGAATCTTGCAGTTAGATATGCAGATATCATTAACTCTATTGTACTCCAGGCAAGTTCATTTACAATGCTAAATCAAGAAAGCAAAAAAAATATATATATATATATATATATATTGAGAACAAACTATAGTATATCAAGGTTTTGTTATGTTTCTTTCTTATATTCTTCAAAAGTGAGTCTTTTTCATCTTGCTATTGGTTGTTTGTTTGATTTTATTGGCGTAAGTTGTTTATGATAGAAAATCTTGATTTCTCTATCTTTTATGTCTAGTCTGTATAGCCGTATAGCCGGTTTACTTGTTCCTTTGCCAAGATTATTGTGGTCATCTAAATCCCTCCGAAGCTAATGATAATTTATTTTGCCGAATCAGGATGATTTTTTACCTCGAACAGCCACTCCTTTAGAAGATATTTTCAAGTCACTTTTCTGGTAAGTGAATAGGGATTTCCATTTTGTTTCAACGAGACTTTTCTTGCACGCTTTACTCTTTAGTTATCCGAATAAAAGCTCGAGTGATCTTCAAAACATGGTTTTTTTTTTTTAGAACTTCAAAACATGGTTTTAGTTTGTAGGTATATTGTCTCTGAAAATGACATTTTTAGAGAGGTCTATCCTAGCGTTGGCTATCTTCATATTAGCGTTGGCTATCTTCATATTTGTTCTTTATCATTGAGTTAGCCTAGTAAAACTTTTGGTGACCTTGTTACCTTTACGTGAGTCTTTAAATAAGTGACAAAGAATTTCCCTGTTGTATGAAATGTTGCTGTCAAATGTGTATCTGCTATTCTCAACGATAATGCATAATGTGCAAAAAAATAAAAAATAAAATAAAATTATACTTTTATTTACAATGGTTCATTACTTTAAAGTTTTCTGTTATGGAGGAGATGTTAATGGAAGTTCCTGTTGAACAGTTTACCTTGCATACTATGCCTAAGATGCATGAGAGATACATGCATACCAGAGGAGAAGATGTTGAGAGATCCACGCCGGTTGTATGCACCTGGCAGATTGTATCATATTGTTGAGAGGAAACCCTTCAGGTAAAATTATTTGCAAATGCAGTATTCATTGAGGATTATTCGCCAGCTTTAGTCTATCTTTTTATTTTCTATTTGGGCTTCGAAATTTTTTTATTAGTATTTCTTTTCACCAACCATCTATTTTGTTATTCATACTTTCTTACAAGTTGCAATCTTTTTGTTTATTTTTCAAATCAATGTATGCAAGTGTGCTTTTGTTCAATTTATTCTCAATCAGGAAGGCTAGACCATTAGTATTTGATTTCAGTTTTTTTTTTCTCTGATAACAAGTATTTGATTTTAGTTATTTATGTAGAATTTCACCATTCTTTGTAGGTCAAAAGTAACTCCTGTGATCTGTGCAACTTCAACTTGTTTCACATCTAGGAAGAATTCCATATTTTGACCTTAGTCTTATCTTATTGACCTCAGTCTTTTCATTGCAGAATTTCTTAATGATGATTATTTTTCTTCCATCTGTAAAATGAGTTTGAGTAATAGAAGTTATAATGTGGTTGGCTATGTGTTTTTTATCCATAATTTGTAGTTGTGATGGCATTTGATACCAATGCTTTTGCAGTTGGCTGCATAATATTTGAGTTTTGCCTTTTATTTGGTGCACAACATAACAATTTAGCTTGAAAACTGCGTGTATAAGCGAAACCTGTTCAGTTTGTTGAAACCAAAATTCCTCCACTGTCCCAGAATGAGTTTAGGACTCTCCTTCTTACGGCCTTTTTTTATGATTATTTCAGGAGGGGAAGATATCCTCCAGTTGTAAGAACAGCTGTGCCTGTGGATGGTAGGTTTGAACACATTGTTCTGTCTTGCAATGCCACTTCTGACCATGCTATTATCTGGATCGAAAGAGAAGCTCAGAGGGCTCTGGATGTAAGTTTCGTTTATTCTCTTGAATCATTATGTTATGATTTGCTACCAACCAAACGCTAGCCTTCGCTTTTAGCGTCGTAGAAATATTGAAACAATTTATCTTATCAAAGGAAATTGGAAATCGAGTGTTTTTAACTTAAAAATGTCGTTCCTTACTGTGGCATGCGCTAGGACTTTTTCGATCTCCTTTCATGTCTGACGGATGTACTACTACTGGATTTATGTGCAGTTGATGCTGGAGAAGGATCAAATTATGGAAATACCAGTGAAGCAAAGAATGGAACGTCAGCGAACGCTAGCTCGAGAACACAGCGAAGAATACAAGGCTGCACTAAGGCGAGCAGTCACACTGGCTGTTCCAGACATTCACTCACCCTCAGCATATGGCACATTCAACAAGCAAGAGAATAGACGAAACTCTGGTGAATTCAGCGAGGGCACATCGTTGGGTTCTTCGAAGAAGAGCAGGCCCAAGGAAAGTTGGGATGAGCTCATCGATCGGTTATTCGAGAGGGATGAATCTGGGCACATGGTGCTGAAGGAGTCATTGCACAATTGATGGCACAGCTTTTGTCAAGTACATGCTCTTGTAATACACCTCCATTCATTGATTTGTTTTAGTCCTCTTTCTAGTACTCGTTGAGTTATTTCCATTGTCCAATATCAATAAATGTAATATAACTGGGGATGGTTTCATTTCTGTTTGAAAGGAATGTCCTCTTTTACATCAAATAAATTTTTCTCAGGCTCATTTCTGTATTTTATAATATATTCTTTTCCGGTTGATCCATAACCAATATATCTGCACTGGTCAATGAGAAAAGAATGCATGTTTTTTCATAAGTACTCCCTCCGGTTATTTATATAAATTGTTTTCTAGCAAAAACTTTTTGTTCAAAATTGTAACTCGTTTTCGAAATTCAAAAGTGTATTTATTACATTTTTACCCATTTTACGCTCATACAATTCAAACATTTATGATTTTTTAATTATTTAATTCATTTAATGTCAAATGACATATATGTAAATTACACACGTAATTGAGGCTGCTTTAATTTTTGTGTCTTTACCTTAAACGACTTGTATAAATGACCAGAGGGAATATCATAATTTCACCAGATTCCATTTGAAAGCAAAAAAAGCTTCTCATTCTTGATGGATACAACTCAAGAGTAACATCAAATGTATAACACTTTTTCAAGGGTCCTTAAAGGTGTAAAGTACAACAAACTTGTCAATGTTAAAGTTTGGAATCAACCAGGATGTCGTAAGAATCATCGCTTGCGATTCCAGTATGTGTACGACAGAAGATGTTATGATATCTTGGAATGAAACAATATACATGATATAAGGGGTAAGCGAAGTGTAAATGCTTATTTTTTATATGTGGTTTTCATTATTTACTTTGTTAAGAAGGGATTTTGAGTCTATACTAACAATTTCTCCTACACCAGAGAGAGAGAGAGTGTAAGCTTTTCAAATCTTTGCTTCCCATTTAGGAGGTCAGGAATGAAATGAAACAATGTGGTAAGCGATTCTGATCGTGGAGATGAATAAACGCCTTCCTTAGTCCTGGAGGTCCGAAACAAATTCTCCTGCAATTTGAAAAAAAGAAAAAAGTTAAGAATCAGGAACAAGAAATAGATATGTCGCAACCAAGTATTTCGTAGGACAAAATTTCTATTGCAAATCATATTTATTATATGGGAAGATAAAGTATATAATTCTCATCTTGAATAAATTACTTGTCTGGAAAAACCGACGCATAGACAAGCAAAGATGCAACATTATAAGAGCCTTCTAGAGTTACAAAAGAACACAAAATCCATGGCAAGTAATGGCGCTCAATCAGGCAAAAGCATTCTAGTGGATGGTTTAGAATTAGCTAAGGCAATATGTAGAATGAAGACTTAATTGGAAATTTGGAATACTAGTATTGCTGAACAGGCTTAAGCCGAGACAAATTAGGCCCATGTAAAACTGTCAAAGCTCATAAAATCTTCGAGAAAAAATCACTTAACTGATTGCTAAAGATGTTTTACCATGCATTCTTTTGACAAACCGCTCGAACTCCAAGAAGTTGTGACGTTCCATTAGAATGGGGCTGAGCCTGAGGTAGGTGAATGCAGAAAGATGCCTCCCATCTGGATCGTTCATTGGTTTGGCGTTTTCCAATATCTTGTTATAGCCTTCTCTATCATGACAAGGAAGCGCATTCTCACTAGCCACAGGTATGCAAACATCCCAAGCAGCATTCAACACCTGAAAAAAGAAGTTTAATCGGTACAATTCCTCTCTGATGATTCAAAATTCAAAAGGACTGCACGCCCAAATCCACCACAATATTTACAATACCAATTCTAAACCGGTGTCTCCAAGGCAAGAATTTTACAAAGCTAAGTAGGTTTTTTATAAGAACAAAGCTAAGTACTTCTTGACAAGAACAATCAAGAAGGGTCCAGCAAAAAGCATAATGTTGCACAGAAATCCGTATAAAAATCCAATAGTTCAATGAGGAATGCCTACTTAAGACTATTAAAACCATCCAATAGTTTTGTTTAGGAACTTAAGATTGTTATAAATATGAGGCATACATGGATGCAAGAGAGGAAAGGTGCCAAAACAAATACTCGCCAACTTCTTTGGTAGAACTCTTACCTTAACATATTGATTCATTGATTTTTATTTTTGAGCAGGCTAACATTTAAAAGAATAATTTGCTTAAAATGTCAAGTTCAGTTTGAACCTAACTCTAGGTCTTTCAGCCCACACTAGCAAACAGATCAATATTTGGATAAGCTTACTTGCCACACCAAGCCCTCAGGATCAGCCAATGCCTCTGGAAAGTCCTCATGCTGGTTGAGAGTGCGTAATTCAACACATGTAAAGTTCATAGCACAATCATGCTTCTTTAGCATTATAGCTATTGCAGCATAACCATTTCGGTTGCATGGGTTGTAAAATCCAGCAGTCAACTCAGCAGCATGGCTGGCTGTTTTATACCACCAGTGTATACCTGATAGCTGATTATCGAAGAAAACATCAAATAAAAGAAAAGATGAGAATAGTCACATAATGTGCATTCATTAGCTATCAAAATTACTCATATGCATGAGTACCTTCGTTGCGATACAAGTTCCTTCGAAAGCCAACTTAGCCAAAGAAAGTACACGATCACCATGGTCTATCAAAACTTGTGAGTACCAATTGAGGAAAAATCTTCCATAATAGCTATCATAATCCCCACCATCACAGAAAAACCCAGTATCATGTGGTCGAGAGTTATAAGAGCCCGCATTATTTGGTGTTCTACCCCAAAACGAGTGTCCCCTGGCTTCTGCTGCCTTTGTCAAACTCTTCATTAGATACATGTCAAAGCACTGCAAGGAAAGAATAAAATAATTAGGATGTGCAAGTATAAGATAAACCTTCAATTCATTTGGCAATTAACTAAAATCGAAACTACATGCTGGGAACTGACTCAAGTAAGAAGTGCAGCATGAACTAATCATTCCACTTATATTGAAACCAAAATAATTTTGTTGAACTTGAGAATGAATGTTTCCTAATTCTCACAAATTTTCTAAGATTTACAGAGAATAAGTAGCAATGAGAATTGAGTTCCCATAATTTAGAATTAAAAAAAAAAAAGAAGCAAAAAGCAAAACAATAACAACCTAAATAGGAGAGTGATAGATATACAATTACAACTCCAACAAAGTCTAAATGTAAAAAAAAAAAAAGAGCCTAAATATCCATGTTTTGCTTATCAAATTAACAAGAAACCCATCTTAAGCCAAATATAAGTTCATAATAGAATCTAAAAAGGCACATAAATTAGCAGAGATTTCAATTTTTTAGATGCAACTGCTATCATAGATTCCATCATAAATTTCTTATTATTTCACCTTTTAAGTTAATCTGGCATGTACCATAATAAGCAAATTCCAATTCAAAAATCCACATATCAACAAAGAATATGAACATAAAACCAGTTTAAATATCATATAATGTACAAATGTAGTGTTCAAGAGAAGCATTTTGGCTGGCTTTGCAATGAATCAAATGCATTAATTGTACCACAAGATTGAAAAAGTTATAATCTACAAGACTACAACAGCATGCCTAAATGTAACAAGAATGATAAGGTGAAGATAAGACGGAAGAATATAAAATATAACCGATTAAGAAGGCTACCTGAAATTCACCAATACCAGGGTATTTCCAACCATGTTTTGCGGGATATGACGGGTATCGAAGCTCCCCACATGGACCTAATCCAATTTCAATCTCAGAAATAATACCATCTTCAAAGAACTCATCAAACTCTACTCGAAAGCTTCTCATGTAGTCAAAATACACCTAAATGAAGTTAGTCACAATAATCAGAAAGAAACTTCAAAAGTAATTTAAATTGAAAAATATTTGACACCAATGATTAGGCCAACAAGCTAATGTCATAAAGAATAAATAAGATACAGCTTTAAGGTTGCTCCACAGAAAATATTCATCGTCAGTAGAACCATAATACATAGAGCATAAATCACCACGCACATATATGGCATAATAATATCAATGTTTCATCTGAACTAAAAAATTGGAAGCAACAAGCACGAAAGAATGGGATGCTTACTCATTAATCATACAATTGCCAAATTTCCATTTTCCTCAAGGCAATGTTTATATATGACAAACAAGAATGTATGGATGGATGCTTGCACAATCAACATTGTTTAACATGACGAATAATGAGCACCAAAATGGAAAACCACAATGATGAAGTTAAGAGCCCCTACAACTATAGATTTTGCCTTTTATATAGCAGGATTGAGAACCATATTCAAGTAATTGGCTTCTCGATCTGGTGAAAAAGCTTTCTTAAGATTTTGAATGAGTATATCATAAGACTGATACAACAACATAAAACTAAGTATAGCTAGTAGGTCATAGCGTATTCAATACCTCCACAGCAGTTCGGCCTCTTAAAACACGCTCTTTATCAATTCCCCATGTTAGACATTCGTGGTTGCGTCTGCCTTCACTATTCGTAAAAAATATCTCTGGATTGTAGCGTCCAATTTCAGCCACCCATTGAGGCAATGGAATATGAACATCATCACCGACATTTCCTCCACACTCATGAAATGACATAACGACCTGCTCCAATTTGAAAGTTTTAACACGTCTGACATAAGGCAGTTAAAGATAATAACCTAGATATCTTATAAAAAAGAAACTGTTGAAAAAAAAAAAAAAATGATCTCCAAGAGATAATTATATGCATGAAGCAACACATGAAATATGAAATCCGGATAGAAAAATGGGAGAAATACTAATGAATCAAAGGAGAAAGAAGAATAAGGAAAGAAATACTACAAATTGAACAAATATAAAAGCCTATATAATTAGTAAATGATTTACCTGCAATTTCAGATTGAGTTCACGAACAATTTGGAACAATCGTCTGTAGCCAGCCCAGTTGTACTCCTGTGGATGATGGGCCTCTACTATTCCCCACCAACAATCAACCATGACTCCATCCACATTTACTGATTTCAAAACCCTCAGCTGCTGCAATAAACCATCTGGCTCGACCAGCTCACAGTTCATATTAATGACACCGAGCTGCCGACATAAACATATAAAAATAAATGAAAAAGAATCCTCAATCTCATAGGAAAAAAAAAAAAAAAACTGAGTGAAAGAATCTACGGTGAATAAATAAAAGTGAACGCACAGGTAACATCACATAAACTGGAACATAAGGAGTATCAGAAAAATCTCGCTCTGGAACCTTTTTATCATTTATTTCCTGCAAGAAATAGATTGAACACGAGGATAAGTAACAAATGTAACTTAGAAATAAAACGACTTAAAGATAACATATAAAATACAATTAAAATTCTCAATGCAATCTTTATAGTTCTAGAGATATTCGTTTTATAGACAACCAAATTCAAGAATAATATATTATCTGTTACTGATAATAAAACAAGCCAAAAATAAAATAAAATGAAGACATCCTACTCAGATTAGAATGAACATCTATTCATTGTATCAACAACAGCGAACAGGGAAAAAAAAATCAGCTCTATATTTTTCATTAAAGATATCCACATTGTTTGCAAGTTTTTATAATAGCTAAATTACGTTTTCGTTACACTAAAACTTGACACATTGATGTGAAGGAAATGAAACATATCAGGCAAGATCTCCAACAACTCCGTCAAGAATTCACAAAGATAACCTGCAAAAGAAATCCAATTGTGTTTATTGTTTCGCGTGAACCTTTTGTTTATTGTTCCTATATTGATTGGAGCCACACTGCAACAGAATCAATAGCAATGGAAACAATGTGAAATAGAGAAGTCCTATGCCTCGCGAACTCGCCGAAATCGAAGAGTTTTAATTCAAGAAGTCTATTTTCACAATCACATTGAAGAAACATGATCTTTTCCCAAATCAAATAGAACTAAAAAAGACGACTAGTTATATCAAATAGAAGTCGAATCTATAAAACCTCAATGACACAGTACCAATTACAGTAGCTTCACAAAGCCAAATCATTGAAGAACAACCAAGAACAACAATCAAGAACAACAATTACAGCATTTAACCACTCATCATTCATCACATACCTGTTTGTCGTCAACACCATCCATAGAACCATGAATAAGAGAAAATCATCAGTTCTCTCTCCGGTTCCTCCGTTTCCAGCCATAGCAAGAGCCCTAGATCGAACGGCTGATCCTGACCGATCACAAGACCACGAATGCCGCACGAACACGCTCTTCCAAGACGAAGGTATTGCTCCCAGTCGTCGCGATTCAGAGCTCACTGCGACGGGAAGAAATTGAAGCGACGCCATCGCCATTGAAGGCCAAAGCAGTGAAGAGAGGAAAGCTCATGTGAGTGAGGAGTGTTTACTGGAATTCAAAAAAACAGAAAAAGCGAAGGAAAGAAGTCCGTGATCCAATAAATAAAGTGGAAACACGCAGCACTTGATCGGAAGTGGTGGATCCCGAGGAGTAGGGGGAGCCGTCGGATTAGAGTAAGAGTGAGTAGAGTTGGGGACCACAATTATCCCTCTGACATGGTGCCAGAGCCCGCTTCTATTACAGCCATCGTGCACGCACCGAAAATGTTATGCACTATGAATCATTTTACGCAAACTCATTATTAAGTGGGGTTGCACGGCACGGGGGGCCAGCCCCGCTTAAATGCGACGAAATAAAAAAGAATTTATGAGAAAAACTATCTAATTTCCTAACGAGATTTTCTCCACGCTTAAAACTTGAGACATCAAGTTTAAGGAATTGAGAAAAATTACGACAGAGCTAAAATACCTGATTACATCGCAACAATAATAAAGCCTCAATCCTAAAATTAATTGAAATCGATTAAATGAATTAAACTCTTCCATTGCGCTTGATTTAGTGGAGAGAGATGCATGATTTGATCAATGAGCAAAAATGCTTTTCCTTTTATTTCAACAGATTCATCAATGTCATGAGTTACATGTGCTGATCCGACCACAAACTCATTGGCATTTTCTTCAGTTACCCACATAAAATTCTGAAAACAAAGTCTGCTCATCTTTTTTAGGGTAAAAGGGAGTTTTTTTTTTTTTTTTTGACAAAAGAACATAAGAGGTTTGCCAATAAATACAACTCAAGAAAGATAAATCAAGCTCATAGCACTATATAAAGGGTCTGGGAAGCCCTGCAGTGTGTACAATAAACATGTCAGTGTTCTGTAAATTAATGGATACAAACTTTACTTGTGCAACCAACTGGAAAAGCTTCAAGAATCGTCGGCAGCCAGCTGAGTATATTCTACTAAAAGGACTGCCATTAAAATGCCTACACATTCTATCACTAGGACCAAATAAATATACATAAGAGGGGGAGCCGACGTTAACTAAAATGGAAATGCTTTTTTCTCATGGATTCATTTACATTGAGAACGGATTTCGAATCTATACTAGCAGCAATTTTCTCTTGTACCTGCCAAAACAAAAATAAACAAAAAGGAGAGAACATACACTTAACTTTTTTCCTTCTTACGGATTCCGGGAAACAATGAGGTAGAGTAATTCTGTTCACAGAGATCAAATGTGAAAGTTCTTCTTTTCTTTACAATTGGAGGTCCAACACTGCTTCTCCTGCATTTAAGAATAATTTAGGAATCAGAGTCGGCAAGAAATGGATATGATATGATGGAGTATTGAAGAGCAAGCCGTACAAGTAAGATTGAAAATCTCATTCACATATGGAAAGATAAACTACAATAAAAAGAACTTCTCTATCTTGTAAATAATTACCCTGTCTCAAGAAAAAAAAAAATACAAGAAATGCAAAGATGAAACATTATCAAATCCATTGCAAACAATGGCATCCTCAATAAGGCATATAGCCAAGGCCCGAAGGCCATATCAGTGGTAGGGATAGGACCAGCTACCCTAATATATAAAAGGGAAGTCTTCACTGGATAACTAGTAATGCAGCATATGTATGTCCATGACATGTTAAGGTCTCGCAAAATAGTCACAGCTCAAATAATCAAAAAGAAAGATCTATTTTAACTGATAGCCGAATTTTTTTACCATGCATTCTTTTGACAAAACGCTCAAACTCCAAGAAGCCGCGTCTTTCCATGAGAGCAGGGCTAAGCCTGAGGTAGGTAAATGCAGACAGATGCCTCCCATCTGGATCATTCATAGGCTTGGCATTTTCCAGTATCTTGTTATAGCCTTCTCTATCGTGACAAGGATGGGCATTCTCACTAGCCACAGGTATGCGAACATCCCAAGCAGCATTCAACACCTAAAAAACAAAACAAAAGAACAGTTGAATTGCCAATATTCCTAATCCAATATTAAGTCAAAAGAACTGGATGCCAAGTCCAACAGAATATTCATCGAATCAGTTTTTCCAGGATATCTTCAATGTAAGATCTCACAAACAAGTAAGGTGGTTTAGAATTTGAGCATTCGAGATGGTGTCAACAGAGTGCAAAATGGTTGCACAGAATTATAATACAAAGCTCATTAATCAGTGCAAAAATTCATGAATGAAAACCTAGTATTTTGACCACTCCCTCCCTTGTTAGAGTAGTCTTTGTAGAGGAACACTAAGATGTAACTATTTCAGAAAAGAATAGGACTCAAAATCTTAGATATCCCTGTTGAAGATGTCATTTTTGAATTCTACCTTATACGATACAATCTCAAACCTTTATGAACTCAAGCATCTTATATACAAGATAAAAATATGATGAAGGAGAAATTGACACATAGAAACACATGCAACCTCCATTTGCGGAATTCTTTCTTCAGCGGACCGCTTCTCATAATTCCATTCTTTTTTTTTTTTTTTTTTGGAAACAGCTTTTGTATTAGTAATAAGAGTTTACAATTACAAAAGCGAGGATAAGATCAAAATTAAAAAGAAAACAACACTGTCTCCCTAGTTGGTGCATCCTCTGATAATTCAATCCTTGAGAAGGTAACATTAAAAAAAAAAAGAAAAAAAAAGTAATTTGCTTAAGAATATCAAGTCTAGTCAGAACTTAGGCCTAGATCTCTCAAGCCACACAATGACACAAGCTGAAAGATGATCGCAAAATACCTGCCACATCAAGCCCTCAGTATCAGTTGATGCTTCTGAAAAGTCCACATGTTGGTTTATAGTACGTAAGTCGGCGCATATAAAGTTCAAAGCACAACCGTGTTTCTTCAGCATTGTCGCTATTCCAGCATAACCATCCCGGTTGCATGGGTTGTAAAATCCAGCAGTCAACTCAGCAGCATGACTGATTGTCCTATACCACCAATTTATACCTGATAACTGATGATCAGAGAAAGGTCGAATAAGATAAACAACAAGAAATAGAAGCATTCAAAAGCTTTAAATTAATCTCCTTACACTATTGAAGAAGGCTTCTTAATAAATCAAATGAACAACTTGTAGAGTCCTACCATCCTTTGAACAATAATATCCAGATTATTCTGATCTATGACATCAATTATTTAAATACAGCATTTACTTTAGCTATTCCAATTTCTCTAGACGTACCTTTGCTGCAATACTAGTTCCTTCAAAGGCCAATTTAGCCAAAGAAATTACACGATCGCCATGATCTATCAACGTTTGGGAGTACCAATTGAGGAAGAATCTTCCATAATAGCCATCATAATCACCACCATCACAGAAAAAACCAGTATCGTGTGGCCGACAATTATATGAGCCTGCATTATCTGGCCCTCTAGCCCAAAAGGAGTGCCCCCTAGCTTCTGCTGCCTTGCTCAAACTCTTCATTAAATATTGGTCGTAGCACTGAGATACAAAAATAAAGTAACAAGGATTTGCAAATACGAATAAAACTGTAAAATGCCAATCGATGTGCTAGTAAACTAGTGGAGAAGCCACAAGCTAGGAACATGTTCGAGTAACAAGTGCAGCATGTACAATATTTCTATTATAAATAAAAAACATATTGACTTTGTTGAACTTGAGAGTGAATGATCTCTAATTCTCACTGACTTTCTAATCCTCAAAGCACCTAAATTAGCAGGGCTTGAGAAATCTTTAATGCAACTAATGATTGAGTATCAAGAACATGCTCTCTTAGAAGTTCAACCATAGGGTTTTTATCATATTTATGTTCCAAAGTTAATCTGTCATGTAACGAATTAACTTATTAAGCATATTTCAGTTCAAAAGCTCATGTACCAACAAAAGAATACAAAGTTATTACAAACATAAAACTAGTAAGAAAATAAAAAGATACAGTAAAAAATAAGCGTTAGGATAGAGCTATACTAAAAAGTAAAAACTAAATACTGATTGCGCCACGAGTCTGACCGTCCAAAGTTATGATCTATAAGTATGTGCGATTAAATGTAACATGAATAACAAGGTGGAGAGACACGGAAGAATATCCACAAGAAATTTAACTGAATAACTGATTAAGAAGGTTACCTGGAATTCACCGATGCCAGGATATCTCCAACCATGCTTTACTGGATATGAAGGGTATCGAAGCTCTCCGCAAGGACCTAATCCAACTTCAATTTCAGAAATGATTCCATCCTGAAAGAACTCATCGAATTCCACTCGGAAGCTTCTCATGTAGTCGAAGTACACCTAAAGGGAGAATTAGGGATATCAAAATAAAGTCGAAAAGGAAAATAAATTTGACACCCACAACAACTAAGCAAGCAAGCTAGTATCTAGGTGATTCATTATTTTAAAATGGCTTTAAGGTAATTCATGATCTGAATAAAGCAGGGTCCAGAAGCACATTCATGTGATTGTCGAAAAGGCTTCCTTGAGAGTTTTTGAGAGAGTACATACCTCACATTTCATACAATGACGCAATTTTGTACGGATAGTAATTGATAATGGATTTAATACCTCTGCAGCATTTCTGCCTCTTAAAACGCGTTCTTTATCAATCCCCCACGTGAGACATTCAGAATTGCGTCTCCCTTCTCTATCTGTAAAAAATATCTCCGGATTGTTGCGTCCAATTTCAGCTACCCAATGAGGTAATGGTATGCAAACATCATCACCAACATTTCCTCCACATTCGTGAAATGACATAACGACCTGCCCCAATTTGCAAATTTTAACAAGGTATCAAATCTGACAGGCGAATATAATAAATTTTAGTGAACGTTCTAATTTCTGAACAAAAAAAAAAAACTAAACAAAATCAATCTCGAGGACATAACTGCATGAAACATTGCATCAAAATAAGACTTGCAGGGATAACAAGGAAAGAAATGGATATAAGAAATTTTTAAAATGAACGCCTACAGAAACAAAATAAATGACTACAAATTGAACAAGCATAGATCCAACAAACTTCACAAATTATATGAGATGTACCTGCAACTTTAGCTTGAGCTCACGCACAATTTGGAATAGTCGCTTGTAGCCAGTCCACTCGTACTCCTGTGGAGCATGCGCCTCTACTATTCCCCACCAACAATCAACCGTAACTCCATCAACATTGATCGATTTTAAAATCCTAAGCTGTTGTAGTAAACCATCTGGATCGACGAGTTCACACTTCATATTTATGACACCGAGCTGCCACCATGGAAAGTCGAAATAAATCAGGGAACCCTCTGTTTCATATTTGTAGAAAGCAAAATAAGTGAAAGACAACAGGAGTTGAAGCCATGGAGAATAAATAAGAGTGGTGGCATAACTCACAGGTAGCATCACATAAACTGGAACATAAGTGGTACCGGCAAAATCACGCTCTAGCAACTTGGGTGATATATCCATTGCCTATCACAAATAAATGGAGCACACATATAAGAAGTAAAAGTTGTAACCTTTTTTTTTTTCTGGGATCAGAAACATTCCAACAATAAAGCACTCTTGATCTGGTTTTTATTACAAATGCTCTCTCCCCGCCATTAGCTTTAGGGGAGATATATGTAACTTATAAGCATTAACTTTGTTGTTATTCCTATTTTTTTATTGTTCTTGTTTTTGGAAGGAGCCACGCTGAAGCAATAATAATAGTACTGAAAATAATAAGGAAAAAAAAAAGTCTTATGCATCATAGACTTGAACGAATTCTACTTGAAGAGCCTCTACTTTCACAGTAAATGATCTGGGTTTTTCTTAAATAATAAGGGAAAAAAAAAGTACTTTTATTAAATAAAAAAGCATCTCTTTTTTATCAATAGGAGTTCATTCCATATAAATCTTAATGCCACAATAATAACAACAAATTCACCTAAACAAATAACACAAGCAGCCAACAACAACCATAGGAATATAGAACTCAGTAAGTCATGTCCTATACCTGTTTGTCATCCACAACATCCATACAACTACTAATAAGAGGTGAATTATCCAATCTCTCTCCAATTCCTCCATCTCCTGCCATAGCACCGACCCGTGATGGAACATTTGATGTTGTAGAATCATAAGGCAACGAAGAAGGGACAAACACGCTCTTCAAGCCACATGGCCGAAAATCTGAGGTCCGCACGCCCCCACTGGGAGACGACACTACTCCTCTTGGTGAAGCTAAAGGTGTCGTCCCCATCATTTGTGATGTAGAGCTCATTGACGCACTAGTTGGCCTTGTACCCTATAAAAATTGAACTCAGACCATTGCCACTTTAGGCAACAATAACAAAATTGAGAAAATCTCAGCATAACAGATGAGACAACTTGGAGTCTTATAAGAGTTCAAAAGAAATGTGTGAAACAAAGAAAAATGTCCGTCGGCCCAGGCGCAAAGCCAAAAAGCATAAACAAGTGGCACCCAATGGGAAACATATCCCAAGTACAGAGACCTCCCTAAAAAGTTTTTTAAAATATTTTCAGACCCACCGACTGCCTAATTATTATTATTTAAGTGGGAGTCAAACTCATAACCTTCTCAAAGCTTGCTTTTTGGCAAGTGATGCCTCTATCATCTCGCCAAAGATGCTTTGGCAAGACTATCATGTTCTTGCCGTTAGATGAGCATGTAATTCTTTAATATAGCGTTAAAAGAGTTCATAACATAATTAGTTAATACGTTTAATGTTAGTTTGAAAATAAATAATATTTGAAATAATAATTTGGATTTTCAAATATTGACCTTTTGAAACTACTGCATAATCCATTTAAAACTGTTTTTTAAGTCATATAAAACTATTTAGTTACTAAAGTAATACTAATTACCACTTAGTCTTTAGTATATCGTAATCATCATAATTGCCTTAATTGATAATTTTTACTATTTGAAAACAATAATAGTAATAATCATACAAAGCTAGTATTTGAAATTTACAGCAGCTAAATGTTTTTTTTTTCGAAAACCGCTAAATGTTATTCTTAGCATCTAGCCTACTTTACATTTCTATAAAATAGTCTCAATATAACATGCTACTTTATATACAACAACAAAACCTCAATTTCAAATTAATTAAGGTCAACTCCTCGTATCCAACCACTTTGCTTTGATTCAATTCCATAGATGACTTGCTTCTAATTCATTAATATAATAATAATTAAGCAAATAATAGCTAATCATAATATGCAATCTAATATTTATTGAATTAAAAATAATAATAACAGAAACAAACGAAACGATCCAACGGTGGGCAGAGGTCGATCAAATCAACAACCAATTCGAGGAAGATTTGGTTAAAACAAACAATAATGAGAGAGAGAGAGAGAGAGAGAGAACCTGAGATCTAGAAGGGAAAGTGGTGCCGTCAGGAAGAACGACCCAGCCAGCCTCCCGAGCCAAAGCCGCGATGACGTCGTTGATGTCAGCCCTAACGCGAAGGTTGTAGTTCCCGTGCCTTCGCAGCCCAGCGAGTATCCTCGCTGTGATCGCTCTTCGTTGCCTCTCTCTCAGCTTCGTCCTCTCCTTCTCCTCCTTCGGCCTGCACCGTCGGGAAGACGACATCGCATTGATCTGCTGCTGCTGCTGATGATGATGATGACGGTGTTGTGATGATTGAATTCGCTTATGCTCATCTTCTTCGTCTTCGTCGTCGTCCTCCTCCTCGTCTTTCACTCCCATTTCCAGCTCCTCTTCATCGTCGTCCTCGCTCGCGCCGCCGAATCTCCCTATCTCTTGCGCCATCGCAGATCAGTACAAGCCCTAATTGGTCTGTATGGGGAGTGTTAGGGTTAGGGTTGGATTTGTGATGAGTTTGTGGTGAAATCGAGCTAATTTGGGGGTTTTGGACTGCTTACCTTTCGATCTCTTGAGTTGCTCTTCAAAGGAGGCATCTTTGGCGATAGAATCTGAACATGAGAAGAGAAGATTCAAAATTTGCGTCTTTTAGGGCATGTGGTGTGAGTTTGGAGACCGGTCGCGCTTCTCCGGCGAGAGTGAGCGGTTTCCCGGCGGAGACCTTCAAGGACGCGCGGTTTTCCGGCGGTGTGCGAGGAGATCGTTTGAAGGTCTGCGCATGGAAGCCGTGGTGGAGAGAGGTTGAGGTCTCGCCGGAATTAGGGTTCCGGCGAGGCGAGGGAGGAGGGTTTGGGGGGAGTGCCAAATTCTAGGGTTTCACGCGTGTGGCCGTGCGTGCTTGTGTATATGTTAACACGAATGAGGAGCAAATGCGAGTGTGACGATCGAACGGTTTTCGCTGTGACACGTGTTGCACGTGCTGGCTGTTCGGATCACGCGCGCGGCTTCTCCCTCCCACCACTATTTCGCGCTCTAAAAAAATCCACAAGTAATTGCACAAAAAAATATAAAATTAAATTAAAATTATTTAGAGTTTTGGATAGGTGGATCGAATTTTTCAATGATTTTGACAAAATTGACTCATCTGAAATGCAACTCAATTGAAATAACATCAATAAAGTTTTAATCTTAAATTAGTTTGAGTCGGTACAATATATGTATTAGAGCATTTTCAATGAGATCATAAGTTGAGTGAAAATGAATTCACTTAAGATATAATTATATATAACTCAAAAAATGATCTTCAATGGGATTATAGTTTTATAATATCCATCTTGTTTGGCTTCTCCATATTCGTGATGTGGCACCAATACATGGTTTAAATTCGCATTACCATGAGAGATATTCTTATGCGCTGCAATGACTTTTCATTTAGTGTAATTAATATTATACTTTAAATCCCTTATAATAATGTGTTCACGAGTTATTGCTTTCTATATCAAAATTGTTTTATTGCAACCTCACGTTTCTCTCGAATAATGCTAGCGTGCACCCAACAAGGCACGCAGCCGACTTAGCATTAACAGTTGGCTATCTGTTAGATTGAAAGTCAGTTGGTTGGACTCTACAATCACACAAAATAAATAAAAAAAAGTAAAAAGTAAAAATAGCTGACAAATAAAAATAAAAATAAAATTGGTGGGTTTCACGGATGCTTGCTCAATTGGATGAGCTTGATGGATGGTGTTTACTGGAGTCATTAGATAGACATCAAAGTGCATGAACACGCATCGCGATACACAAATCAAGGGACTCCAAAGTATGACGGCAAGTTCTTTCGCGGTTAAATCCAACGGCCAACGAGAAGAACCATAAAACAGGCGCAATAATGGAGGACGAGAACAACTCTTCGATCCCCGAAACGCACGGACACGATCAACACTCGCCCTCACCGGACCCTCCTCACGATCCCGTCGAAGAGAATCCCGAATCGAAACCCTCGTTCGATGAATCCGGAATTCTGAGAGCCATGGAGGTGGTCGAGAGGGACTCATTGGCGATCGCCGAAAGCTACGCCTCCCTCTTCTCCTCTCTTCGCTTCGCCCTATCAGAGGTCGCTCCTTCCTTCTCTAATCTCCCATACATTTTAGGGTTTTAAGTTTTTGAAGATTCGTGTTTCAAGGTTTCATTTTTTTTCAGCTAAAGATGCAATTTTTTTTAGGGCTTGATTGAATTAGGTAGGTAAATGCACATGAGGTGAAAAAAAAAGATGGCGATTAGAGCGGTTTTAATTAACATAGTATCAGAGCCGACGGTTCGGGTGGAATGGATTTCAGTAAACCCCACACCCCATACCTATGTCTAGAAATTTATAGGCCTAGAGACTGGAGAGTGTTGGGCCACATGCGCGCGCACATGGGCATATAAATGAGGTTGGAGCCCATCTTGCACAAAACTAATTGGCTTGTGCTAAGACCCAATCTGCTTGACTCGTATACTACACCAAATCTTATTATATTTTTGATGTGAGATTATATACTCCAACACTATGAGTTGAAGGTGACAATATCGGTACAAGCGGAGATCATGCGCTTGCAAAAGCATGTTGAGAGCGGGAAATTAACAGTTTTGATGTGTGATTGACGCGCTGATGCACAGTTGTGCAGCAGATGAGTGAGCTTGTGGTTCACATTTAGTGGGAGCCATTTTGTGACAATGAGCCACAATAATGACTTGAACTAATTGTTGTGCTGTGTGTTATTGAGATGGTCCTCATTGATAGAGACGGGAAGGATTTTGTGGTATCTCTATACAATGTAATGAGTCTAATGATTAATATGAAGGATATGTTGGTGTACATTAAATGTTTTATGGTCATATGGTGTTTTCCATTGTAGATTGCGCTTGTTTTCGAGGCAGTTGTAAGTTATTTCTTAGATATGCTTTGGTTGGAACCATCTATTAGTTTATGATTATGATCCTAATTGTTAGTTTCCACTATTTCTCAATTCTAGCCCCAAATTGCTGCTGTCCGTGGTAGCTTTCACTTTACTTTTATGAGTGGCTTTTTTTTTTTTTTTTTTTTTGTGTTGAAACTGCCGTGCCCTACACATCTTTTTTGACAGCTCACTTCTTGGATCTATTTTTGCGTCAAATAATGAGTCTATTAATATGCCTAAAAATCTCTCTGGTTTAGTACGTTTTATAGCAGGCATCCTAACTTTTAGCTTTCCAAAATATTGTTACTAGTTTAAACTTCAAAATGTATGCAAGTCTTGTCAAAAAAAAAAAGTACGTGGAAGTAGACGTTGATTGGGAATCAAAGACACTGATGGGATTAGATAGCGTAGGGAATGGCTGCAAGTATTAGAGCGGGCAAGGCTATGTTAGAATTTGCTAAATGCAAGCCTGAATTAAATAGCTGCCTTCGATGCAAGTTGGCTATGAGTAATGGCAAGAAGCGAAGCCGTCCTGATACTGCCCTTTGGATTGAATAGATGCAAATTCTCAAGGAAAATCTTTCCATCGAAAATCTGGGACTTTTTGAATTAGCCAATCTAGTTAGGATAAGCGATTTGGTTGCATCAATTGCCAGGTAACAAATTTGTTTGCCAATCTCCTGAAAAATGATAATAGACTGCTTATTCAAAAGCCAATGAAATTCTACAGGATTTTGAAGAGAAATAAATTGTGATGTTGGAGGCAAACTCGAATTCATGTGTGTTAGAGAACCCTGAAGTCTGATCCCTACTTCACTTTAGTTAATTTATTGAACTAATTTATTGTGGCAGGCCACCAGCAGTTCAGTTGATCATATGCACTGCTTCAGTGATGCTACAGGCCGCTTACAAGAGTCTGGTAATTGGAAAGTTTACTACAATGAATCTCTACTTCTTCTTCTTTTTTGCATAGCACTTTATTCTTTCGTTTGCCTCTTTTTGCTGTTTCAAATGGTTTCATGTGGCAATATAAAACTAAATGAATAGAGGACAGAAGTTCTGTCAGACCTCATAACAGCAAAAGCACGAGAACAAGCTAAAAACTCTTCTTCTTTTCAAAGAAATAGCTTTGTCAAAGCTACACCAGATTTGCTATGAAGTCGTCCCAAGTCTTGCAGTCTTAAAAGTGCTTAAATAAAGGAAAAAAGGAGACTAGGATCAGCCAATTGGTATATTGTTGCAAGTTGCAACACAAATGATTGGAGATATCTCTCATTCTATCCTTGTGTATAGCTTTGAAATCATGATCGGATTATATGAGAAACGGGGGATCCACTCTCAGCAACTTATCCAAGCTGATTTCCTTGTGAAATACGCTAATTTAGTCCGTGCACAATTAAATTATCTCGCTCAAATGGATAAAAGTCTGAATATCTGTGCCTTATCTTACTATTCCTGTTTGGGTGAATTAGGAACAGTTTTTTTTTTTTTTTTTTGGTTGAGAAAATAAATAAAATAAAGGAAAGCAACACTTTGTTGTCGCTTTCTTTATGGGCAGCTCTATAGATGTTTGATTTTCTATTGTACCTTGCAGCACTTGATGCAGCATCCAGGGGAAATCGATTTATAAATTCATGTCTAAGGTATGTGTCTTGAATCGTGATACCTACAAATTATTACGTTTATCTAAAGAATCGTGGAAAGTGATGAGGCGTGGCAGGGCAGATGAAATGGGGTTATTTTCTAATGTTTATATTGAGTAATAAACTTTTAATGTTCTGTCATCCTCAATCGATTCAATCCACTGGATACTTGAACTAATACTTGGTCTGATACTTTTTGCTTTGAGTATGTTCTACTGGGATTAGGAAAAGCTTAACCTTCAAAGGGAAGGGTTATACAGGATAAACTTTGGAAGTTTGGAGGCCCTCTTCCTGCTTCCTGCTGGACATGGCATTAAGATTGGGTGGCTAATACATTTTCATTTGAAATTCTTTTCGTACTGCAGATTGAACCAGGAAATGAGGGGGATCGAGACTCTCGCTATGCATTTGTATCCTTATATCAATTCCATGTCTATCATAACTGATGCATGATGTATAAACCAATTCTTCCATGTTAGTGCCTGCCAATTAGATGTGGAAGTTGCTTTATTTGTTACTTGTCATAATCGATTTCTTCTTTGTCCAGCATCTACTTGTTTACTGTGCCCAAGTCCACTAGCTTATGAGAATGCAAATATTGATTTTTCTCTTGGCTTCCCTTATTTTTGCGTTGCTTAACGCCTGTGAAGAAAGGTCTTGAGGCAGAACGTCGATGCTCTGGACTCTGCGGTCAACAAGCTTGTCCGTCTTCCTAATCCTGCCCTGTCGCAACACAATGGAGCCAGTAAAGGATGATTCAGTCACTAAAGTGCTATTAGAAACTCATCCTTTCCCCTGGTACTTCCTGGAGCGCAACATTTCTTGGGAGGGGCTGCACTTAATGTGTTCTACAGAGCCAACAAACATCCTGCCCGTTGGTAACGACGCCGTACTAAAATGTCTTAGCAATATAAATCCATTATTTCTTTTTATTGATCTTTTTTCCCAACCTGTAACCACCATTTTCTTCATATGATCTTTTCAGTTGGGAACTTTTTAGATGTTTCTGATGGTTTCGAAGATCGCGAAGAACATGTATTGAATCCCTCTTTACTTGAACTGCAAAAATTGTCAATTCTTTCTTGTATATGTTATGTTGTTGGTCAAGAATCAAGATCTTGCATACTTCAAGAGTTCAAGTCAAAAGCTTTGGCGTTGCAACCAAAGTGCTCGCAAATTTTGCTGGTTAATACTTGATGGGAGATAGTTTCCTTCTGTTTTTGAGTCTAGCATAGCCTCCAATGCCAATGACAAAAGGCTTGTTTTCAAGCTCTGCTTAGTTTATTATGTAGATGGCATTTGTGTGAAGGATTTCAAAAAGGGCAGAGAAAGTTCTCAACACTCAAATGATTTGTGCTGCAGAGGTTATAGTTGGACGTGTGCTTCATGGATCAAATTCTTTCATTTTGATCAATTTTTTTATTTTATTTTTTTACTTAAGTAAGGGTTGAACTCACGAATTTCTCGAACGTTATTTATTTGGTAAGCGATGCTTCTATCATCCCACTAATGATGTTTCGGTCGTGGTGGTATTCAATTTTAACCTAGCCTAGGTCTCTGAGAAAATGTGGAATTGTTTTTGTATTTATATTTAGAAAAATATTTGTTTGGCATTTTAATAATAATTTACCTATGCATACTTAAAAAAAAAAAATTACCTATTAAGGCTTGTTTTTTTTTTTTTTTTTGGTCTAAGCACCCTATCTAAAGTCGATTTCAACTAATTCAAGTTCAAGCCAGTTAAGATTATTAGGAGGCGACAAAGCTCTCTCGAATGTTTTAAAGGGTTTCTATACTTAGGGCATGCTAGAACTATAAGATTTATGGTTAAGGTTGAAACAATTGAATTAACACATTAAATCCTCTTGGGCCTTGGCCTCTATGAAGCTCTTTATATTGACAAAATGTTATAACGACAACTCTAAAGTCACACAAAGTGTCGCATGGGTCATGTTACGGACAAAATGATATAATGACTACTTTAAAATCACACCCAAAGTCGCAATGGTTGACATGACGTGCAGGGCCGGCGTGAAAAATGGCTCATATGAAATTAATTTGTGATAGAATCACAAGCCCTAGATTTGGAAACTTGACTGGTCTGGAATCTGAATCCCTGCTCATCAATGATCCATCAATGGCTTCTCTTCTACCCATTTATCTGATTTTAGCCTCTCTGTCTCCCATCTCCACGTATGCCTCTGTAAGGTTAGACTACATCCTCTCTCACTTCTCTTTCTTCTTCAAAGTTAGTCATTTTTTGTCTAATTCATTCATAAATTTGAACACATTGTTCGATTTCATGGTATTCTTGATATGGGTGTTTGTCAAATCTCGACATAAGATCGATTATTCTGTGAATTTCATGCTAAATTGATTTTTGCAATGTGGGTTTCAATCCAAAGACCTAAAAAGAGTGTCTTCTTTTGATTGATTGTTCTGGTTCTGGACTGATTAATCCCACATTGTGTTCATAGATATGGAAGTTTTATGTTTGTTTATCGCGGGATTCTGGCGCCGCGCATTTAGTTTGTATCGCAGTTTTAGGGTGAGAAAGATTGGATCAATAGGAGAGGCTGAGAACTTATTGAATTTTGTGTTTGATTTTGGTTTTAATGATTGATTTATGATCACCGAGTTCGAGTGCATGAATTTAATCTTAATGGATAGAGTGATGAGGCAAACTCCACCTATGTTGTACACTATGTGCGCTACATAGCCGGTCTCAAATCCGGATAAAGGAGGACTCTGACGCCCATTTTTTCATACCGAAAAATGGATAAGGGAGGTTCCAAACTCACTTTTCATACCCGAAAAGTGAGGGAGGGAGGCCCCAAGCTCATTTTCCATTATTGGGAAATGGAGGAGGGTTGCGATAGGTTGACAGTCAGCGTAAAACTTTTGTCACTTTTCATGAAATGGATCAAACATATATAAACGTTGGGGCGTTCCCACCTAGCGACGTGCTGCATCGGAGCCCGGGTGTAGTGAGAAATGAACAAGGGTGTGTTTCACATCGCCGCCTGGGTGTAAAGAAAAATGAGCAAGGGTTCCCACACATAGGACGTGTGTGGGTAAAGAAGCTAGTCCCTTCACATTGTCGCCCGGATGTGAAGAAAAATGAGCAAGGGTTCCCACAAAGGACGGGTGTGGGCAAAGAAGCTAGTTCAAAACAAAAACGAAAGCAAAAACGAAAACAAAAACAAAAACAAAATCATAGATACGAACACTAGATCTTTTAGACAAAATAGAAATAGAAAAGAAAAACAAATACAAATGGGAGAAAAAATTCGTTTAGGAACATGGAACATAGGAACACTTACGGGGAAGTCAATAGAACTAGTAGATATCATGATTAGAAGGAGAGTCAATATTGCTTGCCTTCAAGAGACAAAATGGGTAGGAGAAAAGAGAAGAGAAATAGGAAGCACAGGGTTTAAATTGTGGTACACTGGTATAGATAGAAAATGCAATGGAGTAGAAATTGTGGTGGATAAAGATTATAAGGATAAGGTCGTAGAGGTTAAAAGAATGGGGGATAGACTGATTCTAGTTAAATTAATTATTGGAGACGAAAAACTGAACATACTTAGCGCATATGCACCACAAGTAGGATTAAGCGAGAGCATCAAACGCAAGTTTTGGGATGATACGGATGGATTTATGCAGAGTATACCATTAGATGAAAAAGTTTTTATTGGAGGAGATTTAAATGGGCATGTCGGGGTAAGTAACGATGAGTTTGAAAGCGTTCATGGAGGTTTTGGTTACGGTAATAGAAATGAAGAAGGAGAATCAATTTTAGAATTTGCTTCAGCATATGATCTTGTTTTAGCAAATACTAGTTTTAGGAAGAGGGAGTCGCATATAATTACTTTTAGTAGTGGTCATAACAAGAGTCAAATAGATTTTCTTTTAACAAGAAAAATAGATAGAAAACTATGTAGAGACTGCAAAGTAATACCTGGTGAAGCACTTACTACTCAACATAAGTTAGTAGTACTTGATATTAAGCTAACACAACAGAATAATATGAATAAAAGAGTTAGCGACCCTAGAATAAAGTGGTGGAACCTAAAACATAGTAAACAAGTAGAGTTTAGAGAAAAACTACTAAAGGAAAATGTTTGGAATCCTGACTTAGATGCTAATACAATGTGGCTAGAAATGAGTAGTTGCATAAGGAGGGTGGGATCAAACATATTAGGTATATCTAAGGGCTTGGGACCTCCAAAGAAGGAAACATGGTGGTGGAACGAGGATGTCCAACGAGCAATTAAGAATAAAAGAGAGATGTATAGGAAAATACCTAAGTGTCAAGATGAAGATGCGTACAATCAATATAGAGAAGCTAAAAAAGTAGTTAGTCAAGCTAAAACAAATTTCATGGAAGATTTATATACAAGGTTAGGTAATAGAGATGGCGAAATATATATATATATATAGGCTAGCCAAATTAAGAGATAAAAAAAAACAAGACCTAAGTTATGTAAGATGTATTAAGGACGAAAGTCAAAATGTTTTAACGCGCGAGGAGGATATTAAGGAGAGATGGAGAAGTTACTTCGATAGTTTATTTAATGATGGCCAAGTTGATACTATAATAGATGAAAACCCACACCAAGAAAGAAATGTAAACTATACACGCAATATTAGAATTGTAGAAGTTAAAGAGGCATTGAAAAGAATGAAAATAGGGAAAGCATGTGGCCCAGATGAAATACCCATAGAGGTTTGGAAATGCTTAGGAGAAATCGGATTGACTTGGTTAACAAAAATTTTCAATAAAATTTTAAAATCAAAACGGATGTCAATGGATTGGAGAAGAAGCACGCTTGTGCCAATCTTCAAAAACAAATGAGACATTCAAAGTTGCTCAAACTACCGGGGAATTAAACTTATGAGTCACACTATGAAACTGTGGGAGAGAATAATTGACAATAGGCTAAGGAGAGAAACAACAATATCGATAACCAATTTGGTTTCATGCCAGGAGGTCAACTATGGAGGCGATTTTCCTTGTAAGACGATTGTTAGAAAAATATAGAGAAAAGAAAAAAGATCTTCATATGGTATTCGTAGATTTAGAAAAAGCATATGATAGGGTCCCTAGAGATGTTCTTTGGTGGGTTCTAGAAAGAAAAGAGTGCATGCTAGATACATAGACACTATTAAGGATATGTATGATGGAGTAGTAACGAGTATAAAGACATTTGGAGGAGCTACAAAAGAATTTCCCATTACGATAGGACTACATCAAGGATCGGCTTTAAGCCCATATCTATTTACTTTAGTTATGGATGAACTAACTAGACATATTCAAGAGGATATACCATGGTGTATGTTATTTGCAAGATGATATTGTCTTAGTGGATGAAACCAAAGATAGAGTAAATAGGAAATTAGAACTCTGGAGGAATACATTAGAATCTAAAGGCTTTAAGTTGAGTAGGACGAAAACCGAATACATGCACTGTGAGTTTGGAAACACTAGACATCGAGATGACGGAGTGGTAAAATTAGGGGAAGTAGAAGTTCTTAAGGTAAACCACTTTAGATACCTAGGATCAATCATACAAAATGATGGTAACATTGAAAATGATGTCACACATAGAATTCAAGCTGGATGGAAGAAATGGCGGAGTGCAACAGGGGCGATTTGTGATCGACATGTTCTTACTAAGTTAAAAGGAAAATTTTATAGGACCGCAATTAGGCCAGCTATGCTCTATGGAAGTGAATGTTGGGCGGTAAAGCAACAACAATTACATAAAGTGAACGTAGCAGAAATGAGGATGCTTAGGTGGATGTGTGGTAAAACTCGTAAAGATAGAATAAGAAATATAGAAATTCAAAGACAAGTAGGAGTAGCATCAATTGATATAAAGATTAGGGAAGGGCGGTTGCGATGGTTTGGTCACCTGCAAAGACGGCCTACAAATGCCCCAACTAGAAAACTTGACTCGATAGAAACTGTAGAAATTCAATGAGGTAGGGGCAGACCAAAGTTAACATGGGATGCATTAATCAAAAGGGATTTGAATGGTTTGCAAAGCTCGCCATCAATTGCACTTAATCGAGCACAATGGAAAAGTTTGATCCATGTAGCCGACCCCAGTTAATTTGGGACTGAGGCTATGTTGTTGTTGTTGTTGTTGTTGTTGTTGTTGGATAGAGTGATGAGGCGGCGTGAGTTCAGTTACGATATCGGGTAATGCTAAAGTTTCGATCATGTTATACTTGAAATGCAATGCGCCATTGCTAAGTGAAAGGAAGTTGGAATATATTATGTTTTTGTTATGATGGGAGATTGATCTTAATTATGTTGGCAGTCATTTTGATACAGTTACAGGAAAGGATTAAGGACGAAGGATGACAACAACCAGGAATTCATCGAGCAAGTGAGGCGTGCGCATCAGTTTTTAAGGGTCGACCCCTCACGAGTTGTTCAACTGTCCTGGCATCCAAGGTCAGGTGCTCATAATAGAATTCATACTGAACATTAAACTATGTGATTTGTTACTTCTTCAGATATAACATGTTGTACTATCAAAATGAGTTTAAGATGCAGTTATAACTTGTAATGAAGATTAACTTTAAAAATTCATAAACCGTCAATTTCTCCGCTTTTTTTTTCTGATTATTTTTTAAGTTGCTTTACTAATGGTGGTAATGCGATGCGAAGATGCTTCATTTGCTTACCAATCTAGTTATGTAGCAGGGTCTTCTTATATAGAGGCTTTCTCTCTGATGAGGAGTGTGACCATCTTATTTCTTTGGTAATTGCCATCTATGTCTCTTGCGTGCTTGTAAGTTCAGTCGTTTCTTGTCCTAGATATGAAACATGTCATTTTGGCTCAGGCCCGTGGTGAGCCGGAGAAGAAGCCTTTGCAGAAGGATCATGAGTCAGGAAGCACTGCTGATTCTGTCACGGCTTTGAGCAAAGGAAAAGTGAGTTTTCATTATTACTTGGTGGTTACTTGTTGGGCAATTTGATCTGATATTATTTGTCGATACAAACACGTGGCATGCTAGTAAAGGACTTAAGGTGCCCATCGTTGCGTATTATAGATTTTCCAGTCTTTTGATGGAAATTCCACATTGAGATTCAAAATGTCTATTCTCTGGAGTGAATGAATTCCTTTACATCTCTACCATGTTTCTGATTGAACGTATTAATTAATTTTTCTTTAATTGTTTGGATTCTAAAAATTGTGTTCCCTTTCTCCTGAACTCAGAAGCATGCATGTTGATCAAAGCTCATCATATGTAGCTCGTCATATATAGCCTCAATCCCAAATTAGTTGGGTTGGCCACATGGATCAAACTCTTCCACCGCACTGGATTTAGTGCAATTGATGGTGTGCACATGTATGCTAAAACTTAAAAAAAAAAAAAAAACTCCAAAAACTTTGATGTCGTCCTAAAGAAATGTTGACTGCCTTGACGAGTCAATATAATAGGAGATATTACGCTAAGTATTAATGTTCAGTTGACAGCTAAATTGTTGATAATTAAATGATTTGTAATGTTGTGTATCAAATACATCCTCTTTTCTGCTAAGGAATATCCTATTCGTCCGGATCCTACATAACAAGCAAATAACTAACTATAACGTGTTCTTGAAACTAGTCCTTCGGTAATGTGGGCTCATTCACATCTTTATTCACTGCTTGAAACCTAATAGGACTCAACTTGGCCTTTCTAATTTACATCCTTTTGTTATCACTTATCAAGGATGAAATTGTTGGAGGGTGGAGGAGCGAATTTCTGGATGGACCTTCCTTCCAAAAGGTATGGGTAATACTTCTCTCAATTTATGCATTGCATTTTATTCTTTAGTTTCTTTTGTTGTCATTTTATTATAGTTTTAAGGAATACTTCATTTTCAGAGAACAGCCAGGGTATGCAGATTCTGCATTATGGACCTGAACAGGGTAATCAACATCTTGGTTACTATGGCGACAAGTCTGGGGAACCTCTAATGGCAACTGTCATTTTGTATCTTTCAAATGTTACCGAGGGTGGAGAGACTCTCTTTCCCGAGTCGGAGGTCAGATTCTTAAACAAGAATCTTACATTTAATTGGTTTTATACTTACTACCTATTTCCTATTATAATTTTGTATGAGGCAGTGAAATTTACTCCGTTAAATCTCTTCACTACTCAGAATAAACGCAACCCATGGAATGAGGGTACATTCTCCGACTGTGCAAAGACGGGCTACGCTGTTAAACCCGTCAAAGGGAATGCACTGCTCTTTTTCAACCTGCAACCTAACGCAGTCCCTGACAAAAGAAGCTCTAGCGTCAGATGCCCAGTACTTTGGGGTGAGAAATGGTGCGCCACAAAATTCTTCCACATAATATCTCTTGAGAATAAGAAGGTTTCTGTTGATTCAGACGACCATGGATGCACGGATGAGGATGATAATTGTTTTCAATGGGCTGCCATGGGTGAATGCCAGAAAAATCCTGTCTACATGATCGGCACTCCAGATTACTACGGCACATGCAGGAAAAGTTGTAAGGTGTGTTAAAGTGCTTTTCTTTTTTGGTTTATAATTTCCCTATAGTTCTCCTATATAAAACTTTATGGTTTTACTTTTAAATCGGAAAGTTAGATTGCAAGGTTCAATCTATTAACGAACATTCGAGGCCTAAAGATTGCTTGCTTGCTTGATAAAAGTAAAATATGTTTTTTTGAGAAGGCATGCATTGGACTTGATATCAAACTTTCTTTCGCTTGCATTTGTTATTCCCACGGTGCGTGGCATGAATAATGAACCTGCTCTTTGTTCTGCTCGCTTGAAGTCTCATTTTACTCTGATAGTTGCAAAAAAAATGGAAATTTTGTTGATTTGAAAGTGGGTTTACCGATAACCTTATTAATTTACTGGTGCAATATCATGTTCTAAGCCTCTGCTACCAAATAGAACATGAGAAGTATAATTTAATTCAAAGGAACTTTACATACGCATTTTTGTTTTGAATGAATATTTCTTCAGTCTCTTTCACTCTTTATTAGAATATGACATTTTTGCTGTGTTTCTCTAGAAACCTAACGAATACCTACATTAAGCATATAATGTATTCCAATGTTTTCAAGTTCCATTAACGACACATGCTACTACACTCTAGTCTCTTCTTTTCTTTCATTCTTTGAGTGCTTGGATTTGAAGGGGATCAAATTGTGACGTGGGCCTAAAGAGACCATAACGTAGGAAAGTCCAAGGCAAGGACACATAGGGGGGCACAGCTTGAAATGCTTGCCACACAAATGACAAGAAATACTTGAAGGTTGATGGGATTTCATGGTCCCCTTCTAGATCTGTGGAAGGAGACACAGCCACCCTCATTTATGATAGCTCTCAAGCCTCCCTATTATCCAACTAATCCGGCCCCCTACGTGGGGTGCCCTCCCATAGGAGGTCGTTGTCCCTGTTGTGGGATCGTTGACCTCTTCACGAGGATATTGTTATTAGCTTCAGTGGATTATAACATCTGTTACCTTTTGGGTGTTAGTAACATCAACGCAACGCAACAAATTTGACAAAAATAGGTGTTAGTAACATCAAGTAGAGCATTAATTTGCTTTGTCTTTGCTAGATAATAATACATCCAAACTCATTCAAGTGTGTTGACGTCACAGTTTGTTCTGTATAATATAACCGTACCTTGACTTGATAGCTGTGTTTCTAAACTTCCAAGGCCTCAAAAACAAAGGGGAAAAAACACCAATCATTCCCTTGGTGCGGTGGTAAGTATGACTTAGTAGTTGTTCAGTTGGACCTCTATAAGGTCTAAGTTTGAGTCTCCTAATTTTTTAAGGCATATGTGATCTCGAGTTATGGAGAAAGTCACATTCAAAGACCTCGCCCTAATTATGGGCCGTGTAGAAGGTTGGTTTGATTCATGCCAAGCTAAAAGAAAAATTTTATAAAACTCCAATTATGCCATCTATGCAATAAGAATGAATAATGAGTGGTAAAGAACCGATGCAAAAAAGGAGTGTAAAAAATGCTTACGTATAGATGTGGTAAAAACTAAGTAAAATAAGATATGCAAAGATTCAAAGAAAAATAATAGTACCGCTCAATGCAAAAATTGGAGAAGCATGATTGTGGTTGTTTGAATACATTCAAAGGCCCATGGTTTGCAAATGCTCAAATTAGAAAACTCAACATGATAGAAATTGAAAAAATTTATGGCACAGAGGTAGACTTAAAATAACTTGGATGTGTCAATCGCAGCGGATTTAAAGGATTATGAAAGCAAGTAATCAAGTGCATTAAATTGAGCCAAGTTGAAGAGTCCAACCCAACTAATTGAGATCAAGTTTTTTGTTGTTTTTGTAAGTTGTTTTGGACTAGTTAGGAAGACTGATGTCAATTACTGAGTGGAGAGGAACAACAACAACAACAACAACATAGTTTCATTCCAAATTAATTGAGGTCGGCTGCACTGATCAAATTTTTTATCGTGCTTGATTTAGTACAAATTATAGAGCGGAGAGCATCCAAAGAAAATAAATAGATATAGACAATAGCATATCAATTAAAAGACCTTCATCAATCCACATTATATCATTTTGATGTTCACACTCCAACAAAATCCTTGAATACTTGGCTTATATTTTCACTTCTTTGTTTGTATACTGCTTCTATTGGCCCACTCAAATTTTGCAGTACTGCATTGGATAGAGACTGATCAGTGTGGTCAGACCTATCAGTCTTCCAGAAGGAGATGAGATCAGTGGAGAAAACAAAGCAATTTCACACCTTGTGTGCCCAGAAGGTATTGTGTTTGAGGAGATTATTTTTTTCTTATTAGTGACTGCTGTGTTTTCAAAAGGGAAATGCTACATTGACACCCTAAACTCCCTTCACAAAATCACCAACGAAATCGTTGTCCGCTCGATGCACATGAGAGTTTGTGTTCTGCACATCTCGATGCATCATCCAACGGACTTCGATTTACGTCGTGAACTCATGATAGTGCCATTATAAAAAAAATTTACTTATCTAAAATTGGTGTAGTTCACCAAATTTTATGTGGAGATGTGTGGCTTTTTACTTGAATGGCAACTGCAGATTGGAGAAAGGAAGGAAAACAGTTGGACTGGTTGACTAGTTGGTAGGTTTACTCTCATGAAATTGAAGAATCCCTCCAATGTGTGTTCAACTTTTTTGTTTTTACTGCACCTCAAAAGGTAAAAAATCTAGGGAGTTGTTGGACTAGATCTCTTGTTGGACAAACTATTTCTAAAAGTGAGATTTGCCCAAAGAGAAGTTTGGGAATATTGAAAGATTGAACTTTTTGGAACATCCCCAATGGAATCCTAAACTGGAATTGTTTTTTAGTACAAAAAAAATAATTTAATTTGGTATTTTAAAAAATAGAACGTGTGTTTTTCAAAACTGAAAAATAGTGGTTAAAATAATTTTTAAATGGAATACATAGTTTTTTTTTGAAGAAAGGAAATGGTATCCCTAAAGTTTCTATTGATCATAAGGATATTTATATACAACTCAAAAGGAATATATACTCTAAGATCATACCTTCAAAAGCTCGACTTGCAAAATTACAATGATTTGTTGAAATGATGAAATGATGTTTGATGCATCAAGGAACAAAAAATAAAAGAGGCAAAGCCAGAAGATTAAGTACGGAGGACGAACTTTTTCACTTAAAAAGAGGGGAAGACAATTATATAGTAGGGTTATATTATATAGGAATATGCATAAGGATTATACAAGGGATTGTTTGCCTACATATACATGTATGTATACATGATGTATAACTTTAGTCCAACATTGGGGCCCTCAAGTTTACTTCACTAAAAGAGAAAAATAGACCTTATTTGAATCCTAATTGATTTTCTCAAAAATACAAACTAGCTATGTTTACGTTGAAGAAGTGTGGACTGAGATTAATCTCACATCGATAAAATAATATATAATTGATCATCTCCTTCTAATTAGTATTGAGTCATTTTGAGTTTAAACCTCACACCTTTAAGTTGAAGATGATTAAGACAATATCGGTACTGTCCGAGATTCACATGCTCTAGAAGAAGCGGATAATGTGCCCACAAGTGAAAACTTAACAAGCTATATATATATATTAGATACTATTACTTAGAGATTATTGCACATACGAATCTTGATGTGCATTTTTTTTTTAGATTCTTCAACATGTTCAGCCCAGTTACAGTTCTGGAATAGAGTGGTGGGCTCCCAGTTTGAAGAGATGGAGAAGAGAGACAAGAGCAAAATCTAAGGGAAGAAAACAAAAAAATGTACAAGCAGTGATTCACTGATGGAACTCCACCAAAAGGAGAACCAAAAGCTTACATGTAAAAAATAAAAAAATCACGTCAGACTAGAGAGAGAGAGAGAGAGAGAGAGAGAGAGAGAGAACCTTGAAAGGGTCCGTAAGGTGGAGATTAGTAACATATGGACAAATTCCCTGCCCTTTAACACAGTTGCAACATTACTCTAGGTACGACATGCAACTATTTTTTTTTTGTTTTTGTTTTTTACTACCTTGCTTTCGCAGGCCTAGAGATTATTTTTAAAGGTTCTAAGGTCTAGAATTACTCTTAAGATATGTCTGATTAATTAAGAACGCATGCAAGTCATATGCAAGTAACTGAGATTTGTTATCGCTTTTTATATATATATTGTAGATGTCAGGGGTGATTTGTGATCAAAATGTTCCTACTAAGTTAAAAAGAAAATTTTATAGGACCGCAATTAGGCCAGTTATGCTCTATGGAAGTGAATGTTGGGCGGTAAAGCAACAACAACTACATAAAATGAACGTAGCAGAAATATGATGCTTAGGTGGATGTGTGGTAAAACTCGTAAAGATAGAATAAGAAATATAGAAATTCAAAGGCAAGTATGAGTAACATCAATTGATACAAAGATTAGGAAGGGGCGGTTGCGATGGTTTGGTCACCTGCAAAGACGGCCTACAAATGTTCCAACTAAAAAACTTGACTCAATAGAAACTTTAGAAATTGGACGAGGTAGGGCATACCAAAGTTAACATGGGATGCATTAATTAGAAGGGATTTGAATGATTTGCAAAGCTCACCATCAATTGCACTTAATCGAGCACAATTGAAAAGTTTGATCCATGTAGCTGACCCCAGCTTAATTTGGGACTGAGGCTATGTTGTTGTCGTTGTTGTTGTTGTTATTTTTTTATTATTTCATCCAATTCCGAGATTGTTTATTAGTTAGTTTACAATTTTATCAAAACCATTACATGTTATTTTAGTAGCGGTGACATGTTTTATGTTCAACTTGAATCACTACAATATTTTTGATCATTAATAGAGGTTTTAAATTTTTTATTAAAATGAGTATTATTAAATGTCATGTGAGAATGTGTTGTATTTTAATTTTCAATACATGTATTACATAAAAAAAATTTAAAACTCTTATCAAGTAGGTGTTATTTAATATTACTCATCTTTAACTGAAGTTTTAAAACCTCTATTAGAGATTAAAATTGTTCTAGCAAATATGGATGTAATTCTTAAACAATTAAAGTTATTGAAACTTGAATCTGCATTTAATCAAACTTGACCAGTTCCTTTACTTGCGGGAGGGATTGGCACCCTTAAATTTGTAAAGTTTGTAATATCAACCAATAAAAAAATGTCGCATTTATATTTGAAATAATATAAGTGAGAGGGCAAAAAGTATAAAAGTGAATACACTTGCAATAAAAAGTGATCCTTATTAACTAGTACGCGATCCTTAGTAAAACTAATGTATGTTTTTTTTTTTTTTCTAACTAGGAATCAACAACAACAACAACATGGCCTTAATGCCAAATTATCAAATATCAGTAATTAGTGGTTAATAAGTGATTAATCACAGTGATTAACAATTACCAAACGGGTAGTGCTATTTGGACTCGTGAGTCCGGACTCAAAATTTTTTTTAATTTTAAATACATCATCGAGCAATTAATAAAACAATCATAATCACTTGTAAAAATTTTATTATACCCTTTAAATATTTACAAAAATTTTAAAACCCCTATGAGTTCGGACTCATGAGTCAAAGTAGATTTATTGTTACCAAACAATTAATTAGCTTATGAACATAAAACTTTAAGAAAATATTAGAATGACAATAATAATAACACATTATATCAAAATACATTATTTTATAAGAATTATCCATGCGACATCGTTCTGCGTATTATGGGTCTATTGTGACTCTCAAAACTCTATTCATGTTGAGTGATGGTGTGCGTAAAGATGAGGACCGCTAAGGGCACCCCACCAATTAATGAAGGCACCCAAAGTTTTTGTAAAAATTTCAGCAAAAGTGGAAAAGACTATTTTGCCCTTGTATATATATATATTGATTTCAAACCTCACAAATCATTTTGACAAAGAAAAAAGGCACCCCACCACAAGGTTGAACCACTAAAGCCACATTGCATTTAGCGAGCGTTGATCGATTCTTGCGGATTGTCATCATCCGACGAAGTAACAATGTTTGTAACAATGATGTTTGATAACCATATGATGGTTTGTGAAAAGGACTGATTTTTTGTCAAGGTAGGGTTTCTCGTAATTTTCGAGATGTTTTTTTTTCATGGACGCGATTGATTCGGTCCTCGCAGACCGAAAGAGTTGACGCACATGGTCTTGGTCACCATCCACCGAGAATCGAATAACGAGTCTCGGTAATGGACAACCGAGAGCTATTCTACATTCTCGGTTGGACATCACCGACATGGGACAAACTATACACTTCGACTTACTCTCGTGAAGTGGTGGCCGAGACAACAATAAAAGTCTCGGTTATGGACAACCGAGAGCTATTCTACATTCTCGGTCATGCCCGGCGAGATCGTAAACAAAATCTCTAGCCTGCGTGGCCGAGAACCACGAACGCCCAATAAATGAACCATTGAATGCACCGCCACACAAACATAACAACTACTCTATTAAATGCAACTTAATTAGACTACCAACGCACATTTAAACGATCGATTTCAACACTATCGATGTGTGAACAAAAACTTAAACCGAGCCCTAATTTGGATATGAAATCGACCAAAACTCAAAGTCTTCAAACTCGAAAAACGTCCTACAACGAGAGGAGAGAGACATGAGGAACGAATACAACTTAGATTCGGGATTGCTAGGTGGTTCGTTGACGAGAAATGGAGAAAGTCAAGAAGAGGAAGGTGGTGGGGTGCCTCTGTTTTGCGGGAGTTTTTGGTGCCCAGGTAAATTTGTTAGAGGGGTATTTTGGGTATTTCGGGTCTAATTTTTTGGTGCCCAAGGTAAATTGGTTAGTGCCCCCATTAATTGGGTGCCTTCATTAAATGGTGGGGTGCCCTTAGCGGCCCTCTAAAGATTGAGGGACAGAGAGATGAATGGAACGTACATACGGAGGGGACCATAATGCACCACGTGGTCAGTCGTTCAGTTACCAACAACTGTCACACGTACAAGTGCATGCCCATTGCCCATCACTGCTCATTCATCGAGACCCCACTCAACCTCGAGATACGCATCCTCATTGGATTTTTGTTTCCCATGTTTTTTTTTTAAAAAAAAAAATTTGTTTTTCTCAGGGTGTGTTTGATAGGTCGAAGAATTTTTGTGAGAAAAAATATTTTTTTAAAAAAAAACTTCATAATGTAAAATCTTCTGTTGGTTGTTTGACAGCACAATGAAAATCTTTGTAAACAAATTTTTTTAAAAAAAGAAATGAGTTGCATATTCTCTTTCTAGATTGTCTAAAATGAACTCCAACGGGTGTGGCTTAGTGGTAAAAGCGATGGCGAGGTTATGTGGGTTAAGTGCGAGGTTAGTTTTTATTACGGTCACTCAACTTTATGAATTATAAAATTTTAGTCACAAAAGTTATATTTTCAACATAAAAGTCACAATTTTTTAAAAATTTTGCAACTGCGGTCACCAAAAACCCTTTTTTGATGAATATGTCAATGTGACAATGTTGTGACGACACATGACAATTAAGGAAAAAACCACTCTCAATTGAATAACTTTTTCAATTTTGTAAAATAATTTTAGAAACTCTTAACTCCAAAAGAATGCAATACTTATGTTTGTCTTAAAAAAAACTTTCATTATTTTTTAAATATAATGTTATAACCTCGACTTGATTCTATCTAGCTTTTTTTAGATTTTTTTTATTTCATTTGTTGTTTTATTGGTTATAATGAACTCATGCTATAGCTAGCTCTCTCGTAGCTCTTTAAATTTTTACTTTGATGTGGATGCTTTCACTTTGATGTTTTGAAATTATATGATATCGATGCAACTCTTGATTGATCCTTTTGTTTATTGATACATGTTTACATTGCATTGCAATTTTTATTTTTATTTTTAGATGTTGCAGGCGATGACATGTTGCTTTGAATTAATTTGATGCCTTCGTGGAAAAGGAAAATAAAGTTTAGGATGATGTTGATATGAGTTCAACGGCAAGGCAAAAATTTCTTCTTTCTTTTCTTTTATGAGTTCATAAATTTTCTTTTTGTAATGAATCATTTGGGGTTGTGAAGATTAAGATTGTGAAATAAAAAAAAAAAAAAAAATTGTCTGATTTGGAGTGAGGGTCTTTTTGACCTTAATTGCCATGTGGCGTCACGTCATTGCTACGTTGCACATTCACCATAAAATTGATCGGAAATAAGTCTTGGTGACCGCGGTTGCGGGACTTTTAAAGGTTTGTGACTTTGTTTTATAAAAATAACTTTTGTGACCAAAACGTTATAATTAATAAAGTTGGATGATCATGAGAGAAATTAACCCGTTAGGTGCACGATCTAAATTTTCATTCTCCACGATAGCCAAATGTCGGGCTACTGGTAGTTTCTTTTCGCAATCCTTGAGCCTGTAGGACTTATCAGACAAAGCGTCTGGATACCCACAATTACTCAAAAAAAAAAAAAAAAAAAAAAAAACATTGTCTGAAATGTGAGCCCCTCTTTTTCTCCCTCTCCCTAGCAAAAAGAGATGAAGTGAGCCAAGTTAGATAACCCACATTTTTCTCCTCATTTTCTCACCTATGGAGAAGAAAAAGACATATGCATAGAAAGTAGGCGAAGGCTGGAGGTGGTAAATCTTTCACAAATTTTATGGCTGTTTCAAACATCAACAAATTCAATCTTTTATGAAATAACTTACATTTTCCTTGATTTTTTTCCCACGCTAACTAAAAACAAAAAGGCTTTGTTAAGACATCTACGATGTATACAACAACAACAACAACAACATAACCTCAATTCTAAATTAATTGAGGTCGGCTATATGGATCAAACTTTTCTATTGTGCTCGATTAAGTGAAATTGATGGTGAGCTTTGCAAATCATTCAAATCCCTCATAATTAATGCATCTCATGTTAACTTTGGTATGCCCCTCGTCGAATTTCTACAGTTTCTATTTAGTCAAGTTTTCTAATTTTGGAGCATTTGTATGTCGTCTTTGCAGGTGACCAAACCATCATAACCGCCATTCCCTAATCTTTGTATCAATTGATGCTACTCCTACTATAAAAAAAAAAAACCTTTCATACAAAAAAAATTATAAATTATAAAGTTTATTTAAGTTTGACTATCGTTTTCTTATAATATCATATATTTATAATACCATGTAGTATTAAAGCAACTTTCATTCACACATTATCCAAATATAAAAATAGTTTCAATAAATATATGTCTGTAAAATGCAATGCTGCTTTCCATAGATTCTTTTTTTTTTTAATCTCCTAATTAATTAAACACAAGGCAAAAAAGATGACGAAATCTTATGGGGGGAATGAAGAATATTAATAAGCAGCCAAAATTGGTTAGAAAAACAATAGTGTATTTTTTAGACATTGACACTTTAAAGTTTACACTCTGAACAAAATCTTTTTTTCTTTTTCTTTTTCTTTTTTTCATTTGACACCATTAATATACCTCCAATTGTTTCTCTTTAAAGCTAGTTTATTCTTTGACCAAAAAAAAAGCTATTCTTTGACAAAAAAAAAAAAAGCTAGTTTATTGTGTGTACATCATTATTAGACTATGCCCCTCCTGTGCTTTTCAGATTTTTTTTTCTTTTGAGTAATATATATACTTCATGACTACTAGGCCCTACAAATTAAAATGGCGCTCAATATTGTTATTAGAAATGAATTATATGTGTTTTTTTAAAAAAAAAACTCGGAAATCGATCATGAACTTGCATGAGTTTGGAATCTTAATCAACTTTAATTTTATGAATAATACACACATGTATGCTTGCACAATTGTAAGCTTTAATTCAAGAGAGAAGTGTTAGAATGACAACATCATGTCACACCGTAAGATACATTAGCTCACAAGAGTTGTCCATGTGCCTCAAATTACGGGCATATATATAGATTTCGATGCATAATACGCGTGTCGAGGTAGCATGAAAGGACTATTGTGAGCTAATGAGTCTTGTGGCGTGACATTGTTGTTGTCATTTTAATATTTTCCTTAATTCAATGCCCACATAAATTTATAATGAATTGTCATTATATATAGATTTATATATAATAATTATCTTTAGATGGTTCTACAATGAAGTCAAAATATATAAAATTTATTGTGCATTAATGCAAAACACATTAAATGTGTAATGTCCATTCACTATTGAATTAAGATTTTATAGTAATTTAATAATGAAAACACATATTTTCATAACATGAATACTCCATATATTTAGGCTCTATTGTAAAATTATGTATTATTTTTTGCATATATTTATTATTTTAGAATTTAAGATTAATAGTATATATAAGCTAGATTAGAGTAACCTTTAACTTGCAAAAATTCACAAAAAAGTGAGATTCTCTAATAAGTTTTTAAACCTCTAGTTGATTGAAGCTTTTTGCCAATGTCGACTTAACCTCTAAAAAATAATTTCAGGTGTCAAAGTCATGTTCATAGCTCTAAGAGCATTTTCAATTGTAAATTAATTGTAGGTTAAGATTGATGTCACATCAGCAACGTAGAGAGTATGTCCATTTTAAATGGTCGAGTAAACATTGAAGTTTAAAAGTGTTTTTCTATGATCAACGTGAATTGCACCTTTTATTTTAAATTTCATTTTTTTCATATATATTAAAGAGAATCGTTGATGTGGCTGTAAATGATGTAGTTTATAAATAGACATTGAGAATAAACATTATCTACCCTTTAATTATATGTTACGTCAACTCGACATTTGAAATACACATTTACATTGAAGATAATTTTTTTGTTTTGATGTCTATCCAGTCTTAGGTTTAGGCGATGCAAGTGCTCTAATTCTAGAGAGTTAGTTGGGGTGTAGAAATTAATTGTTGTTGTTAGTAAATAAATAAATTTAGTGACATATTTATGATGCACACATTTTCTTAGCACAGTAAGGTACACTAGAAAATAAAAATTGGATCATTGAATTAAATATGATAATAAAAAAGTTTGATCCATATAATCGATCTCAATTAATTTGAAACGGAGGCTACGATGTTGTTTGTGGTTATTGTTGAATTAGATATAGTGCTCCACCACTCACATTAGTAATCACCACCCTCTGAAGAAAGTGTTGCACGCGGCGGCAGTGCTTGACAGCCACGTGGTACGGAATGCCTACATAAGATTTCGATTACGACTTGAAATGATACGTGGCGTCATACCAGAGCCTTCCCAGATTGGTGGGACCGCCCTTCAAGGACACCCAATCCCATCCATCAACAGCCTTTGCTGCAGTGCCGAGTTGACAGCGAAGTGGTGTCGAATCCAAGAGTGTTCCTCGAGATTTGGGATTCGCCCATCGATCATCGAAGGCGTTGTTCGGAAGGGGATGGAAAATTTGTTTTATTTGTTTTTCTGCTCATATGAATGAAAGTATAGAAGTAGTATAGAAGTAGTAGGCCTTGTTTTCTAGATGGATAATCCAAAAGTAACACACTTCTAACACTAACCCAGTTGGATGTCACATATTTTTTTTCAAGATACGTGCTCGCATATTATGCGTGCATTGCATGACATCCGACTAAATCGATGTCCAAGTATCCAAAGTGGATTAGTACTCTTACACTTCCCTTTCTTGATGTGCCAACCCCTGCTTTACCTATAATATCACACTCCGTGTCTCAATTACACTACGTAATATCAATCCATCGACTTTCTAGAAGATTGTGATTGTTATTTTTTTATTTTTTATTTTTTTATTTTTATTTATTTTTTGGTATAGAGAAGAATGTGATTTTATAATGAGTTTTAAGTATACAATGTAACCAAGGTTTAAAAAATTGACAAAAGTTCGGGGAAGTTTGTCGATTTTGAGGTGAGTGAAATGAAGTTCATAGGAAGCAAAAAAATTGTAAAACTTCGACTAAACTTCGGTTAACTTCGACCGAACTTCAAAAACATCAATAAAAATTAATAAAACATAAAGTAAAATTGTCATGTTTCGTGGAAGTTGAGCAAACTTCGACTGAAACTTTGACCGAAACTTCGACTGCGTTAGAAATATACTTAAACTTCGGCTAAATTCAAATATAACATAATTCTAGCATGCATCTCTATGAAGAAACTTGAGTTTTCTAATATTTAAAGTGAAATTTCATAAATTTTCGTACACTAGCAAATTTTATCAAACTTTTATCCTCAAAGTTAACTTTATCGAATTAATTCCAAATTTTAAGTGAGCGAAGTCGAAGTTTCAAACCTTGATCGCAAGACACGTACGTAGGACCACTCTAGCTGGACCAACTTAATTAAAGATAATTTTATTTTTTTTTATAAAAAATGTTTTTGCGACTCATAAAAGACACGCACATATTTATTGGCCCTCAACTTTTGACATGCACAAGCTCACGAGAACATTAAAAAATTAGGCGATACTGGCCTCAAAAAAAAAAAAAAAAAGGTCACATGGAGGGAGAGTAGTGAAAATTCACATCAGGTTGGCTTCTCGAATGCATGGCATATTGGCATGGCTTGTTCACAACGGCCTCCACTGCTTCGCCTGGGCCACATGGTTTTCACACTGATGAAACATTCATTTTTGGCTCGACCTCAATCCACAGCTGCTCTCCTGGGCCACCAATATTTAGATAGTTCACACCATTATTTTACTCGTGAAAATTTTTAGAATAACACCTCCTAAAAGAGCATCCCATGTATGTACTTTGTTTTGAATTTCGAGATGTGTAAGCTCGCATTATAAAGTGAATATCAAACAGATGATGTGGAGGTATCGCGTACGTAAGGATTTGCTGTTAGGAGTGTTATTTTAACATTTCCTTTTATTTTATATTTCTAGCAAAAAGAAGCGTAAATATAGAAGGAGAGGTCTCAATTTTTCTCACTCCAATTTATTATATTGATTGCTTAACTACTGAAACACTTGAAATTCAAATCCACATATGTGTGACAAAATATTAGGTTAAATTTGAAAAACCTTATATACCAATCACAAAATCCCTCTATTGTACTTTGAAGATATAATATATATAAAGATAATTTGATTCATAAAGAACCAACCTCAATTATTAATGAACTTTTAGAATGCAAAACAACAAAAAGTAAAAGTCAGTGTAACTTGTTAGCGATTAGCCAGTGACTTACACAAATGATAACTATTAATTAATTGAAAGGAAAGTGAAAAAGAAGAACAAAAGTTGGTGACAATTTGTTTCGTGTGTCACGTGCTGATTTTCATTGAAAGAACCAATTTAAAAGATTGCAGTGTTTGTAGTTCTTTTTCAGCATTTCTTGAAAACAAAAAAAGATAAAATATGTGCTCTTTTTAAAAAAAAAACAAAAAAAAAGAAAACAGTGTTCTTGATTGTACAGTCACAACTCACAATGCTCAAATATCATGAAAGTAACAGAAGACATTGGAAGCACTTTCCTTTTGTTTCTGCAGAACACCTCTGATTCTCACCTCTTTAGCAATAAAAACACTTAGAAAAGTTCAACACTTGGGTTCTTATTTGTTGTTGTTGTTGTTGTTGTTGTTGTTGTTGATGATACTTCATTCCCATTTGATTCTTTGTATAAAAGAAGAGTTTGTTGATATGGGTTTTTTTTAGTTTGTTCAAATTGTTTGAAACCAAGTAAAATTTGGGTAGTTTTGAGTGGATTTCATGGTTTGTGTTGAGTAAGAGTTGGAGATTTTTGGTGGGCAATGGCTACTGGGCTCCAAAACCAAGAGGGTGTGCAGGAAAACCACTTGAGGAAACAACTAGCTGTTGCTGTTAGGAGTATTCAATGGAGCTATGCAATATTTTGGTCTAACTCAACTAGGCAACAAGGGTAAGTTTTCTTTTGCATGTTTTTTAGGTGATTCTCTCATTCATTGCTCCTTTTGGGTTTGTGGTTCTTTTGAGTTTTCTCTAAATGGGTCTCTTTTGAGTTCATTTTCACCTGATTTGGTCACCCTTTTCACTGCATTTGATGCAGTAGCCATTAACATGTATTGGTGAAACTTGAATCTGTTTTGGGGGGGTTTTCTACTTAAAAGAGCAGTACTGATTCTTTAGTGTTATTCTCAGTTTCTTTATGTAATGTTGTTGCATTGTATTTGCTTGAATTTCTTAGTAGTTTTGAAAAGAGGGGGAGAACTACTAACATGTATGTTGTGTTGCTTGCAATTATAACTCAGTAGTTTGTGTTAACTTCACTAAATCGAGCGCAATGGAAGAGTTTGATCCATGTAGCCGACCCGGACTAGTTCGGGATTGTAGTTTGTGTTAACTTGACATGTTTCCCTTTCAAACTGTCTGTGAATCTATCTGTTTTATATGCTTTTGAGCTGTTGTTTATTTTACATCTCATGTTCATTTTTCTTTTGAAAATGTAGAGTGTTGGAATGGGGAGATGGCTACTATAATGGAGATATAAAGACGAGAAAGACAGTGCAACCTCTAGAACTCAATGTCGATAAACTCGGGTTGAAGAGGAGCGAGCAATTGAGGGAACTGTATGAGTCCCTCTCGGTCGACAGCAGCCAGCAAGCCCGGAGACCTTCGGCTTCATTGTCTCCCGAAGATCTCACGGATGCCGAGTGGTACTATTTGGTTTGCATGTCCTTCACATTTCTCCTGGCCAAGGGTACTTAATTTCTCAACTGATCCTTCTTTTTTGGTTAATTAGTCTTGGTTTCGGTTTCTGATGACGTTTTATTTGCAATTTTTCATGTTGTCGGTACGCCTTGGTGTTTAGTTTGTCTTTATTTGCAATTTTTCATGTTGTCGGTACGCCTTGGTGTTTAGTTTGTCTCCATTTCTGCATCATTCAAACTTATAATGAATTATCGGTAACCATGTTATGTTACTTAAAATTTAAATGCTGTTCATCAACATTCGCAGGATGCCCGGAAGAGCATTGGCGAGTGATCAACATATTTGGCTGCGAAATGCACACTATGCGGAGAGCAAAGTATTCTCGCGGTCTCTCCTAGCAAAGGTCAGTGTTCATCTGAAGGATCCTATGAACTTAAACATACTGCAAATCATAAGTAAAAATGTAGATTTGTTTATTTGATGAAATGCTCCAAACTGACAGTCCTTTTGTTATGTGTATTTTATCGTTTTCTTGGGTTGGCGTGATGCGTGGCTCTCAGAGTGCATCGGTTCAGGTACAATGATCTCTCTTTGAATGTAATCTTAATCCCGCCATTTGAACCATTTGATTTCCATAGTCATGTTATACCTTTCAAGTTTCGAGTTAATATGACATCTTAGAATTACTAATGAGGACATTACTGCATATATGTTCTACCGGTAGTGCCAGTTCCGCGAGAGGCCAGATGACTGAAATCTTTTAATGCTTTCATATGTGTTGAATCTTTTGCAAAATGGTGTTGTCAATCACGTTTCCATTTTTTGAATTTCAGACGGTCGTATGCTTTCCATTCTGGGGTGGTGTCGTCGAACTGGGGGCGACCGAATTGGTATGTCCTTTTAAAATTGTAAACAAAGTTTAGTTGGCTGGCTTTATTTCTTGGCAACATAGATTTGTATAATCTCGCCTTCTGTTATATAGTCTTACACTTTGTTTGATTGCGGTCGTAAAGGTTGCAGAGGACCTCAATCTGCTTCAACATGTGAAGACTGTTTTCTTGGAGTTCCCTAAACTTGTATGCTTAGAGAATAAATCTACTTCAATCCCGCAGAACGCTGGCAATGATGAAGATCCTGTGTGTGCCGAGATGGATAATGAAGTACTTGATCCAGAGGCTTTTACGAGACTCAATCCGGTTGCAGAATGTGGAACAGCAACCGAGGGAACAACTCAATTCCCTTTCTCCTTCATGCCTTACATACCTAAAGAAGAGATTGAAATCGATACGGACTGTATCAACCAAGTGCAAGCTAATGTCTGCGAAGAATTAAGACCAAGTTCTCCTAATGCTAGTTCGGATGGGTGTGAGCTTAATCAAAACACTGAGGATTCTTTCATGCTTGATGGAGTAAACGGCGGTGCTTCTCAAGTGCAGAGCTGGCAGTTCATTGATGAAGAGTTTAGCAACTGCATACACGGTTCAATGAATTCTAGCGACTGTATTTCTCGGACATTTTTTTGTCCTGAAAAAGTTGTCTACTCTCCAAACATGGAGAACGTGGACAATTCACACCTTAAAGCTCTCCAAGAATGCAATCATACAAAGCTTGGCTCGTTGGATATTGGTACCGATGACTTACACTATGCAAAGACTCTTTCAATCGTCTTCAAGAACTCTAACCGCCTTGCAGCACCAATCTCTAACAGTAGAAATCACAAATCCTGCTTTGCTAATTGGAAGAAAGGGTGTTTGGCAGATATTCGCAAGCCAGTTTCAAACCCGCAGAGAATGTTAAAGAAGATTTTGTTTGACGTCGCCTGGATGCATGGAGGTTCCTCTCTGAAGTCTCACCAAGAGAATGGAAGTAAAGACGGGCTTGGTGAAGCGGAGGGAGATGATGCTGGTGTTGGTCATTTTCTTTTGGAGCGACAAAGAGAAAAACTGAACGAACAGTTTCTTCTTCTAAGATCACTGGTGCCCTCTATTAGCAAGGTATGTTGCTTTGTTTTTCCTTTTTGTTCCATCATATAAAGAAAATCACGGTGAATATTCGAGTTATATCGGTTGCTTGTTATGTTTTTGCAGTTCGATAAGGCGTCTATCCTTGGTGACACTATAGAATACTTGAAAGAGTTGGAGAAGAGGGTTGAAGAGTTGGAAGGTTGCAAGGATTCCGCAGATTTAGAAACAAAGGAAATAAGAAAATGCCCTGACATAGTGGAAAGGACCTCAGACAATTACGGCAGCAATGGCGTTACTGACAGTAACAGTAGGAAGCCCAAGGTAAACAAGAGAAAAGTTTCTGATATCGATGACTTGGAGCCTGATTTGAACTGGGTTTTTCCGAAGGATGGTTTATCGGTACAACTGACTGTTTACATGAGTGAAAAAGAGGTTTTGATTGAAATGCACTGTCCTTGGAGAGAATCCTTGCTCCTTGAAGTCATTGATGCAATCAACAACCTTCAATTGGATGCTCATTCTGTTCAATCATCGACGTCAGCTGGCATTCTCACTGTGATTCTTAAGTCCAAGGTTAGAACCTGACAAATTAATCGAATCAAACAATTACTTTCCAATTTCCACACATGACGAAAGATTTTCCCGTTAGAATCGTCTAAATGTATTGTAAATTTGTTTGCAGTTTAGGGGAGCTGGAGTTTTATCACCAGGGATGATTAAACAAGCAATTCAAAGGGTTGTTGGTGAGCTTTAACTTTTCTTCCAAATTACCTCCCCGAGTTCTAGTCATTTAATTGCTTTGCATTTTACATCGCGTTCTTTGGAACAGATGCAAGCGCGTAGATCAAGCTTTCGCATTTGGTTAAGCGGCAAGCAGTGTTGATTTTTCAAAGACGATTCCTTAAATGATGCTAAAATGGAGCTGCGGGATCGATCTCTCCCTCATCGAAAACTTGAAAGTGCTCAAACTGATATAGGAGTCTAGAATGGAAAAAAAGGTTAGTCTGTTAAGTTTGAGAGGTATTGGTTTCTTATTCCAAAAAAAAAAATAGTTAGTCTACTTAGTCTAACACAACGTCGTCGGCGCATTTCAGTCAATTTGCCAAGATAGGTTCATGTTCTGCACATAACCAAAGATAAAGGCCATTGCAGTAGAAGTTTTCGTTCAGTCCAACATATGTACATTTGATTGATTTCAAATGTTTGTCAGTGACAAGGGACTTTAGTTACTCGTGTTCAGTTCATGGTGACTTTGCCAAAATGAGTAGACTGTCTGATGAAAAATGTCTTCAACAATCTTAAGATTTGTGTTTTAAATTGTTTGATTGAATGGAATTCATTTTATGATCTATACATCATTCTAAAATCATCGGTAATATTACTAACTTACCAACTAAGTGAGAGCTTCACTTATTTACTAATTTGCAACCTTTCATGGATGACATTGCAAAATCTCCGACAAGATTGTGCTTTACTAATTTAATTTCTTAGATCTTGTGTGATCATCAATCTTCAAACTAAATCATTGATTTGCTACAATCAGTTTTTTTTTTTTTTTTTATTGATCATGACTATTCAAACACTTGTCTGACTAGTCGGGGTTATGAGACTGCGGAAAGAGACCATCAATGACTCGACGTCAGGCTATTATGGAGAATCGAATTCGAGACCGTACGCTTAATCCACATAGTACCGCTTTTGTTTTTGCCACTAGGCCAACCCGTCCTAATTAACTTAAAGTTTAGTTTTGATGGGGCTTCTAGTGTGCTTGAGACTGGTGATTAGTCGGCAATCATATAGAGTATTATTAATCAGCGCCGTTAGATTCTTTGACTTTGACTTCTCAAGCATTGTGGCCAACCATATATCTTGGTTGTTCTCTACTGTTGAATACAAGAATACTAACTTGTTAAAGAAAATTTAAGAAAACATTATCCACTAATGGCTAGTATGGAATGAAAATAATATGTTTATGTTGTCCGACTGGACATACTATGATTTATAAATGCAACCATCTAAGAGTAAGGTCAACCATATAACATCTATGTTAAATAAATACAAGTAGTCTCTAGAAAAAATAAGGTTGACGTAAACGTGTTTATGCGTATAAAGTTATAAACCTAGTCTCATGAAAACATACATGCATGATTGTATATGTTTTTTAGACTTCAAATGAGAATCGAATTCACAACCTCCTCAAACCTTGATTTTTCACAAGTGATGTTTCCTCCATCCCGCCAAAAATGCTTTAGCAAAAGTACGCATGCATTGCAAATTTAAAAAGCAAGAAATAGTAGAAAAGATGTAATTCAATTCAAACTCAATTGTTCTTTTTTTTTAAGGGTATAAAATTTTCTCTTTTAAAAAGCTTTCAAAGTACTCCACACGTAAAATTATGTGATATTCAAATTGTTCCAGCATTGATCTGAGTTTGAGTTTCACTAATCGCGGGTGAATGTGTCAAAGTAATATGATTCCCCAGGCCAATATAATGTTTAGTAAGAGATTTTTTTTTTTTTTTTGGTATAGTTAAAGTAAAGTGTAATGTTCTCTATATTGGGTAATCAATATTATGTTAACCAAAGAGAACGGATCAAGTCAAGTCAAGTCAAGCTTCTTGGTTGGAGAAGCATCTATGCATGTCCTCCATTTGTGAGCCATAGCCTTTTTAGCTTACCAACTTTTGATGCCCCCCAAGACACCAACCTCAAAAGAATAACACACTTCAGAAACCAATCCAAATAAACAGTTCTGCAGCACCAAACAGACCGATACCACTTCTCATTTGTCCAAACACATGGTTTCAACACTGCATCACACTTATTAATAATAATAATCTATACTATATACAATGCCAATCCTCCTTGTCATGGTATTAGTCCAAAATTTATCATAATTTCAAGAATGCCTTTAAATGCATTTTTTCTAATTCGCTCCAGACAACTTTAAAAAATAAATAATAAAGGCATTTTTGAAAAATAATTAAACTTATTTTTAGTTAGTTTTCAAAATGAAAGTCTATCTTACTTTTTCTTATTTCATTCCACTTTTTTCTCAATCCAATTAAATGTAGTTTGAAATTGTTCTAATAAAAACAACTTATTCAAAATATGTCTAATTAAACTGTCAATTCCCATTTCAATGCTGCACATCTAAAACAGTTCTTTTTTCATACATCAAGTGTAGAACACTTGCCGGTTGATTAATAATAATAATAATAATAATAACAATTATTATTATTATTGTCGTCGTTGTTATTATTATTATTAATTTTTGATAACAAAGACTCCAACTCAAAACATTTGGTTAAAACAATAAATTAAAATTTCAAAGTTTTTTCATTCCAAGACTCGAACTCAAAACATGTAGTTAAAAAATCACTTAATTTTTGATACCAAAGAACATAAACTTAAATTCCCACAAACAAACTTGCTGATACATTATTAGCTTTGCTTGCAAGAAAATACAAGTAAAAATAACATGCAAGGCATAAATATACTTACTTAGTTGCATAGTGGATCCCTTGCAAAGTCTTTGACAGTAAATCCAACCTTGTCAAAGTTCCCTCTCTCTGTGCTCTCTCTGAATTTCAGATAGTCTGAGCAAACAAATGGTCCGTAGACTCTTGCATTCCCTTCTCCCACAACTTCCTCAGGTGCCCATATCACCTTCTCATCCTCAAAGCACCAAAAGAAAGCTAGAGCAATGCGGTTTATGTTTCGCTTTAATACTACTCTATGTTCAGAAGACCTGAGCCTCCCGTTGCTCCATGCGTGCATCAAATCTCCGACGTTTACCACCAGTGTCCCTTCGCATGGGTTTATGTCCATCCACTTCCCTTCCTTCGATCGCACTTGAAGACCGCCAACTTCGTCTTGGTACACAATTGTCAGGCAACTCATGTCTGTATGCATTCCGAGCCCCTCAACTTCTTCATCTGTCACAGATTCTGGTGGCGAGTAGTTGATAATCCTCAAATAACCGTGACACTCGGAGAATTCAGATTCAAAGTACTTCTCCACACTGTCTCCTAAACACATTAATAGAATCTTCAAAATTTTCTTCGATAGATCACTCATCTTGTCGCAATACTCCTGCAGTACCTCACTGGGAGAAATAAAGTGGCAAAAACAAACAACACGTAAGAATAAGTACTGCATTAACTGCGAAACAACACGCACGCACGGACAAAGTAAATTAAGCATAGAAAGTACTTACCAAAGTTCAGAACAGGATGAGTTGAAAAGAACATCTGTAGAACTTTTAGCAGAGGTGAAAAAATCTGGTCCTGACACTCTCACACTCTCATAGAATGGTGAAGCTATGAAGTGTGGAATGTAAGTTCCAATAGACGATGATGGGCCAATCCTCATTTTAATATATATTGGTACACAAAAGAGTTGCTTAGAGAGTAAATAAAGTTTTCCGAGGAGATCTTTCGAAATCCCGTGATTGGTGATGTGGAAGAACCCCCATTCTTTGCAAGCTTCACGTAGAGAAGACAAACTAGTAACCTGCAAGGGCCGAGAGAAGTCCAGTACAGGTAGCTGTACTGTATTATGAGACACAGACATTGTTGTCTAAAAAAACATGAGAAACAGATTAGTCTGATCAGAAGGATCGATAGTTATCTAAATATAAATAGCCAGCAAACGGAATTATGTAGACTTTCAGCATATTAAATCAAATTGCTTCAACTGAACAAACGTCGATATAGTTGAAGAGCATAGATGTGATAACAAGTAAGCCAGATCACCATATTACTTAAACTTAGTACAATTATGAACATACTGTTCAACAAATATAAAATGTTAACCTCCAAACCTATGCAGACCTTTCTTTTCTTCTTTTTTTATGTTTCATGAGACAACACAACCAAGTTGCGGACAAAATATAGGAATAAGACAACTTATCTTTTGTTATAAAGAATTATTATATCTTTCATCATTGATAAAGCATTAGAGTTTTATAAGATCCACAAAGGAATAATAGGAACTGATATGATGGCGTAGGGATTGAAGTGTTTTAGGGAGGTCAAATTTACTATTATGAGAAAGAAGTCAAAGAAAAGGAGGCTTGATTAGTTTAGTTGCAGGAAAGGGAGACAGCAGTCGGCAGGAATGAAGGAGGTCTGCTGGGAATCTGACTTAGTTAATTATAGTATGAATGGACTTTTAGGCTAAGATTCTGTGGAGGAGATGTTGACCAGTTAAAACAAGAATACATGGAAGGTAATCCTTAAGTTTGAAGCCGAACCTGGTCGAGCTTGTGCCTGATTGACATTGTTTCGCCACAGCTAAGTGCTCTTTTCTGCTACGGCATTCAATCTTACACTGATACATTCATTACAGTCAGAAGTAGACCAGATGATATCATAAAAGAACAAGATAAAGTAATGATACAGATCTGAAATGGTAATTTATTTCACTCCTTGCAGCATCTAAGAACAAATTTCATATCACTTGTTTAAGGACTGCAAACCAACAACATCTAAAGCACATCAAATCAATTCAACATGAGGTATATAGGTAAAAATAATGAACCTAATAGCTGAATAAGTGAGACAGCGGTTCCTGATCCATAAATAAGCTTTATAACAATTTCTTCCTAGCATTGCATTAAGAATGTATTTACATTTTATTTTCCCCTAACAAGCTTGCATCTATATTTCTCAAAAAACATGCATTCATCTATGAAGTAACAATCTAATGTTATGCATCTGCAACGACTTCTAAAGACAGCAGAAGCAAAATTCAACCTTATCCATAACACAGTAATTTTGTGCAGGTCAGGAGGATAGAACCTCTTGAACAATTAATCAACAAATGCAAAAAAGAACACAGACAAAGAGAGAATCTCTTGGTTTTCATTTACACTGGTAAATGCAAAACCTGAAAAAGAGTCACTTGCAATGGAGGCTAAGGAACACCTGCAATGTGGATAACCCTGTTGTCTTAAGAGACACAGGTCACAACAGCATACATGCTACAGGCAGCATTAAAAAAACTTATGTCTGCATCTCATAAGACTTTGAAATCAACTTACACTAGATGATGCAACAAAACGAACAATACTACTTTACCATGGAAAATTTGAGGAGTCTGCATCTACTCACCCTAGAATAAATGCAAGAGATTTTGGTCTCTTTAATAAAGTAAAAGATACAAAAACTAGTTACCTTATAGTATCTGCAGTAAAGCATGTACTTGGAGTCATTCATGAGATCAGAGTTGTATTCTTCAACATAGAAGGAAACCAATGAAACAACTTTAAGAGTACAAAACCCAGAAAACAATTGTATAAACGCAGTGTCTATCAGCAACTTGAAGTAAATTCGATAAATGTCAAACTCAAAAATTTAAACTGTTAATGTAGAGAACACTTTTCATCCCCAAGGGTGAATAGATCATTAAAACATTGAAATTTAACGTATAAGACAACGTATTTTCATAAATAAGCAGGCAATGTCATTATAAAGAATAGAAACTGATAAGAGCTACCTAGAGTAGAATGGAGGAAAAAATTCAAAATTTATCAAAAACATAATACAGATAGTTCTGGATGCAACTTGTTTCCATCCCGACACCGTTAGTCTTGAAACTTCAAAAGGAAGAATAGCCGAGTCCATCAACTTGCATAACTTGCAACTATTGGGAATCACATAATTGTTTGAGTTCTCTTTTCACCATTGACAAAGATGCACTCGACATGATAGAATCATTCCCACTCAATTGTAGATGGAGGTTTCGATGTTATATCTTGAACAACTCTGTTCACACCTCTGACACTATTACAAATCTTTCTAGCCACATCATCAAGAAACTTGTGCTCAAAATTGTACCTGCAAATGTTCCATTTTTAAAAATAATATAAGTTACAGGTAACTGTGTGAAAATAGACCATGAAGTGGTAATTTAATTTGCAAGAAAACTAAAATACACTTCATTTTGAATCTTTTCTAATTGGTATCAACAACTATACGGAATTGTTAAACAAACTAATCTGAACTAAATTTGAATTGAAAAGTGTTAATATACCATTAGATGAAAGAAAAAAAAAAAAAAAGCGAGCATACAATTTATTGTGCACATTATCTACACCACAAATAGAAAAGAGAAAAGGTATTTTCCTATATAACAGTTGAAGCCAATTGTGCTAAACAGTAAAAAAAAAGTTTCAGAGAGTAGTGATAATGGATTCCTTTCCATATCATTATTATGAATCATGACAATAAAAACCAAAATCCATGTAAATTTGTACCAAAGAAGTGCACATTTAACTTAACTGAAAAAACTCTGAAAGAGAAAACAACAGTAAATGTTTTTTTTTTTTTTATAGGACAGTAAATGTTTCCAACATAGGATAGTTATTATTTGGAAAAGTAATTTATATAAATAAAAGGGCAAATAGAATAATCCCGAACTTTGAATTTTCTCAAAAAAAATCCCAAACTTTGAGATTTGTTTCAATTTTATCCCAACTCATTTTTAAGAGAGTTTGGCATTTATGTGATAATTTTTTGGATAATTTAAGAGATTTTGCTACGATTTGTAGTTTTAATTTTCTTAAGTGTCTCCCTCCTTTGAAATGACTTAACAAAATCTCTTCAAATTCTCAAAAGTAATTGCCACATAAACACCAAACTCTATTAAAAAAACATGAGTTGGGACAAAATTGAAACAAATCTCAAAGTTTGAGATTTTTATGAGAAAATTCAAAGTTGGGTATTATTTTGAGAAAAAGTACAAAGTTTGGGATTATTCTGACTATTTACCCTGAATAAAAACAACAAGATACAGATTTGTATGTCGAATTTGTGATCTCACCAATCAGCGGTCATCCCATCTTGGCTTGTAACTGCTCTAAGAGCAACAACATGAGAATGTGTTCTTTTATCACCTTGAACCCCCACTGATTTTATTGGCAGAAAAACTGCAAAAGCTTGCCAAATAGAATCATAAAGTCCAGCATCTTTGATTGACTGAATGAAGATCTCATCAACCTGAAAGTAAATCAAGTCATGTAAATGATAACCAGGGGCCATGTTAAATTAATGTTTCATTTCCTTCAGAAAAATTATATACTATCTAAAATAGGACCGAGCGAAACTTAGATTATGATCAAGCTAACCTGGCGAAGAATCTCCAATGCATTTCCTTCAGTGACATCACCTAAAACACGTACTGCGAGGCCAGGACCAGGGAATGGATGGCGCTTAAGAAACCCCTGTGGAACATTCAAGATTTTACCGAGTTCCCGTACCTACAATAAAAACAAAAAACTCATTCAGGCAAATTCCAGAAGAAAAACATCACAAGATAAACAAATGATTGAGAAGAAAATGGGCTGTAATACCTCATCTTTGAATAAAAGTTTAAGTGGTTCTATGAGTTTCAATTTCATGTCCTTGGGAAGCCCACCAACATTATGATGACTCTTGATTGTGTGGGAATGGGTTCTTCCACTTCCAGGTGGTGGGCATGACTCGATGATATCTGGATAGAGGGTGCCCTGAACTAGAAAGTTAGGTCTCTTTCCCAATTTGTGCTCCAAATCTTGTGCAAACATATCGAATATCAAGATGAATTCCCTTCCAATTATTTTCCTTTTAGTCTCAGGATCCACAATCCCTTTAAGGTTCCTGAGAAATTGTTCTGTCGCATCAACACACGTTACTGGTAAATGCAAATCCGTTTCAAAAGTTTCCATCACACGTACCCTCTCCTTGTACCTGCACAAATCATTCAAACATGAATACATAAACACAAAGAAAAATAACAAAACAATCGATGAAGGATGTCACACCCCTTACCTCAACAAACCATTATCCACAAAAATACAGTGAAGTCTATTTCCAATTGCCTTATGAACAAGGGTAGCTGCAACAGTCGAATCAACACCACCAGATAATGCACAAATGACATGATCTTCTGGCCCAACCAGCGCTTTGATTGTCTTGATTTCTTCTTCCATTACATCTTCCATATTCCAATCAGCAGTCACTCCGCAAACATTAAAAAGGAAACAGCGCAACGTCTCCATCCCTTCCGGTGAATGCGTCACCTAGGCAATAACAATTCACAAACCCCATCAACTATAATGCCCTAAATTCCAATACATTCCCCCAATGTAGATAGTAATATTATTACTTCAATCTCATTCAACTTAAGAGCTCGCTGAAATGCAAATTCTATTTCATTTTTCTTTTTCTTTGATACACGTGGGTATCCGTTCAAGCCTGACTATTCCCTCGAGGCCCTAAACCCTAAACCCTCGAGCTCGACTATTCCCTTAATTTACATAGTAACCTTATTACTTCAATCTCACTCAACTCAAGAGCTCGCCGAAATGCAAATTGTATTTCATTTTTCTTTTTCTTTGATATACGTGGGTATCCATTGGAGCCTGACAATCTTGACGCAGTGGGGAATCAAATTAGGCCAACCCGTTCAGGTTAAATTGTATTTCATTCAATAATTGGGTTTGTAATTCTTTAACAAGTTTCCACCTTTTCTCATACTTGATAAACCAAAAGCACAAAAACACCAAAAAAAAAAAAAAAAAAAGAAAGGTTAAATTCACCTCCGGATGATACTGAAGGCCATAAAACCTTCTCTCCCGATTCTCAATGGCGGCGATCCCGCCCTGCTCGCTCTTCGCCACAACCGCAAAGCCATCGGGCAGGCGCACCGCCTCATCCCCATGACTCATCCAAACGCTCTGCCTATCCCCAACCTCCTTCGAGCCGAACAACCCGGAAGCCCTGGCGGCGACCTCGATCTCCATCCTCCCGTACTCCTGCCTGTCCCCAATCCTGACCTCCCCACCGAGCTTCTGCACAATCAACTGCAACCCGTAGCATATCCCCAGCACGAACACCCCCTTCGCCTCGACGTAGTCCAGGAACCCCTCCGGAAAGCTCGGCGCGGCGTCGGCGTGGACCGAGTGGGGGCCGCCCGAGAGGATGATGACGCGGGGGTTGAGGTCGGCGATGGATTGGAGGGGGGAGGTGCCGGAGATGCAGAGGGAGAAGATCGAGAGCTTCCGGATTCGGCGAGTGATCAGATGGGTGTATTGGGATCCGTAGTCGAGGATCAACACTAGGTTTGATTTCACTGCTTGAGCTTCCATAGCGGTCGCTCTCTCTCTCTCTCTCTCTCGTTCTCTTTGTGTGCGCTCGTTGCGTTTTGGGGCGACCGATATTGGAATTTATAACGAACTGAGAGGTCTAGGGTTTTGGTTTGGCGGGAACTGGACGGCTTCTTATGATCTACCAAGGGTTTTTATGTAAATCTCACATCCAGATTTTTTATTTTTTATTTTTTATTTTTTTTATTTTTTTATTTTTTATTTTCAAATGACTCAATACGTGCTTTGATTAAAAATAAAAAATAATAAAAAAAAATCTCAGTGCATGAACAAATCATCTATGGTGGAAGATGTTTTTTCTTTCTTTATGTGTGTTTTTACTTTTGCGAAAGTCGAATCCATGGCCTCCCTTAACAAATTATATCAGTGCATATTACATATCAATAGAGATACATTGACAACTATATATGATGAAATATGTAAATACTTATTGGAATATTGGTGTTATTCTTATATGTATTTTTATATGTATTTTCTCTATTGTAATCAAAACATTGACTAATGAAATAAATCGCATATGTTTGGGCTTCGAAAAAAGAAATCTATTACAATATTTTTGCCAAAAAAAAGAGCAAGGTGAATGTAGATATTAGGGCATGCTAAACACCTCTAAAGCCTTGTAATCCCCTGCATAAAAAAAATATTACTATATAAGGGGAATCCAACAAGCTTATGATTTGTTTAGTAGTATATGTCGCGTAAGTAATTAAGATAGTTTTAATTATTTGTTTAATTTACATATTTACCTTTTGACCAAAATAAATTGAAGTGGAGAAGAATTATAATTGAAATCAATATTTGAATTATATAAGAGTTGGATGGGTAAAAAAGCAATAAATGATATCTCAAATTTTGAAAAACGAGTTATGATTTTTGAAGATTTTTTTTTTCAAAAGACTTATAATAATGGATGGATTGAGTAGTCAATTTAATTAGTAAATTAGTTTCTTAAATTCCATCATAATTGTAACCAAAGAAACCATAAAAACCGATAAATTTAGAGTGTGACTATTAGCCCCCTCCATCTTATATTAGCCCCATATTATTTTTATAGTATAAATAGCTTCCAATAAATAAAAAAAAGGAAAATGCTAGAATGACACTTCAAGTGAAGCCTTTATGACGTGGTGTGTGAGTCCCGCGTAAAAATGAATGTGCGCAAAATAGTTTTTGTGCGCGTTGTGTATCTCAAAGCGCACACGACAGCTCCCATGAATGTGGGTCGGCACTTGCCACATCACATTTTTATGTGAGACATGCACGCCACGTCATAGGGTGTCACTTAGTGTATCATTTGGGATGTTATTATAGCATTTTCCTTTAAGGAAAATATACTAACTACCTTCTTCAACTAAATGATAAACTTTTTCTAATATACCTTCAAGGTAAAACTTTATTCTCGTAATTCTTTGGTAAAAAAAAAAAAAAAAAAAAAAACTTAATTCTCTAAATACAAGGAGGTGTCATTGAAATTTTTTTTTTTGGGTAAGTCATTGAATTTTTTATTTTGTTTTTATTTTTATTTTTTTGCGAATGGAGAAGCCTTGAGAAGCCCTGAAGTGTTATGTTATGTACATTTGTTGAGAGCTACTTGCCTGAAAACACTTGCATTCCTAAATTAATTTTTTTTTAAGAAGTCTCAAATTCTATTAGAAACTAGTCGAACTCATGCGCACTGCGCAAGAGTTATTAAAACTTTAAGAGAAAGTTAATAAATTAATTTACATTAATATATTGTAATATTTTTTACAATTAAAATTAAAATTCATAATAATCAACCCATATTTTTTAGAAAAAAATATACAACAGACGGTAAAAAAAAAATATATTTACTTATAAATCATTGAAGTAATAATTCATTAACAAAAAAAGAATTCAAATGAACTTATTTGTTATTTCAGTGCCCTAAACAGTATATATAATAATGTTGTGGTAACCAAATTGATGACGTAAGATTCGAAATGAAAGACTTAATGCATTGATGAATAAATCATTAATTAGACCATAGTTTAGTTGTTCAAAGTTGGATTTTTCGTTTTTCAAAAATATGGAAGGATGAATATATCTCAAAACAATAAATAATGCAAATATATAAATATTTTTTTTTTTGTTTTTCAAAAATATGGGGGATGAATATATCTTTAAACAATAAATGACACAAATATATAAATATCTTAAAATAAAAAAATCGAGAAAATCCTAAAAATGAATTGGTGGATGGAGAGAACATGTGAAACTTTATCTCAACTTATATATATATTATGAAATGGTTGGACACTTGTACATGTATGTGTCCACATTGTGAAGCATGATTCCCACATTGAATTGTAACATCAAGCATGACTCTCACACTTCATATAACTTGTAATCATCTCCAATGTACACTAACTCTTCCATGTATTGTCTATGCCGCTTGTGATGTGTTGTATGACTTGTGGTGTATGTATAACTTGTACAAATTGTATAAGCACAATTATCATCATCACCAAATGACCAATATAAAATGTGTCAACCCCATTGTAATTGACACACCAATGTATGAATAAAATCTCTACATTCTCATCTTAGCTCTCTTCTCTCTTGTTTCATCTTCTCTACTTATTCTAGTAGTTTTTAGTTTATGTCTTCTATACTTAAGTTCTAGTTGGCTTACAACTTAGTTTACAACAATCTATATATATAAAGAGAGAAAGAGAGAGATTGGAAAAAGCTTGAGTAACCCACTTTGCCCAACGAGTCAACGTCCTAGTCAAATGCGTGTATTTTGCCTCGAGTGCGCATTTACACATCTCTGAGTGTATTGCACAACATCCGACTGGGTTGATGCCCAAAGTCGGTTACTCTAGCAGTGAACTACTATGAGTACTGAGATTTTAATAGACTTTTGGTTACTTTTAATTACTAAAAAAGTTTAGATGTATTCAATTAAAATTTTTAGAGAGTTTTTAAAAGTAAGGAGTATTCAATGTGAACTTTTATAGACTTTTTAAAAGTTTATAAAAGTTTTGGGTATTCAATTTAAACTTTTAGAGAGTTCTTAAAGTAAGGTGTATTTAATTTTTTGATGACTTTCGTAGTTTGGTTACAAATCTCGACTTTTATAGACTTTTTGTATAAAAATACACATAAACAAATCTCCAACTTCTCCTCACCTCAACCCAAAACTTTTAGAGACTTCTAATTTTTGTTGGTTCACTTATTCGATAAGGACTTCATTGTTCATAATGTCTTTTCTTATCATTTTTTTATCAACTTCTCCAATCACTCAACAACTCGTGCATTTCATTGCTCACTCATTTATTCTAATGTTTATGTTGATGAAAATAAAAATGATGTCGTTATTAACAAAATCTCATTTTTGCATCGTTGTACATTTTATAGGATTTTTTCACAAAGAAGTTTTGTTTATTAAGTGTATAATTATAATCTCAAAAAATGTAATATTATTATTTTTGGAGAAAATAATCGTATATTTTTTTTTTCAAATGCAAGAAGTGCATTTTAAAAATTTTAAACTATCATTTTTAAAGAAATAGATATAAGTTTTTTACATAAGTAAAAAAAAAGTGCAAAATCTTTACACACAATGATTTTACTTGGTTTTTTTTTGCGACTAAAAAATTATTCATTTGCATATTTGTTTTGTTGATATTTATTTACTTATTTATTATGTTACTATCTTGATAGTCGTAATTCATTAATATGTCTATATGATTTTTATTAAAATATAAAAATACTTTTAAAAAATTAATAATAGTAGTTAAGAAAAAAAATATAATTATTCGTCTTTTTTTTATAATAAAGTGCAAAATATTTGTTTCAATAGTAAAATCACAAAAATCTACTAGTATCAATCAAAATCATGTTTAGAAGTTCACAAAAGTCACTAAAAATCTTAAATGTTAATAAAAGTCATCAAAAAGAAGTTTACTTAAAAGTTTATCAAAGTCTTTAAAAGTCTACGAAAATTTACAAACTTTAGAAAAATCATCCATTTATAAAAGTAACCAAAAGTCTATTAAAATCTCAATTGAATACACCCCTATAAATATATTAAATACACATCTAGTGACTATCAAATGAATTGTAAAAATTAATACAAAGATACCCATTTAACTACCTAATTAATTAAGCATAATAAATATAATTTCAAACACATTTTTCTACAATAAATTAAGCAACCAACTCGCTCCCATTAAGACTAAAAACCTCTTAAGGCCTATTCGGTTCGTGGTATTAGCACGGATTAAGTGGTTGGACTACTTACTTAAGCCGGATGTTCGGTTCGCCTACTAAATAGTCCACATGACTAAGTTAGCCCACAAACTTGGGACTATTTTGAACCATGATTTTGATGATATTATTTAGTTCTGATGGGTCTCCACAAAGAAAGACTAATTTGCGCTCATCACCTCTTCACGAAATGCACCAACGAAATCCCAAACCAAAAGCATCACACACACCTTCCTTCATTTTCTCCTTCACCGAACAGCCGAAACCAACCCAGAAATCAACCCAAAACCAAGAAAGAAAGCTCTATGTTATTCCATTCCATTCTTCCCCCAAAAATCAACCCATCTCATGTCATCTCAACCATTTCTCCTCCTATTTGGCATTTTAGTAACTTCACCCATTGTAATCACATTCACCTTTAGGTCTAATCCTACCAAACGAACAAGTCAGGACAAATGGACTGACACCCAATATAAGTTAGTCCAATGTACTTATGATACAAATGAATGTGAACCGAACATACCATTACGTATACAAGAAATCGCTTACCAAACCATTGAGCTATCACCACTTAGTTGGTAATGTGGAATGCATTCATCACTCATCAATTCAATTATTTATGTGGTAAAAAAAAACATCTTTTATTTGTAACGAACCCATTTCCATGCGTCTACAAAACAAATTGTAGTTTCTTAAATTGATTTAAAACTACATTTGTTGACTAAAAAAATTAATACGGCTTAAATTAAAGCTATTCAATAACGTCAAAAAAGATAACCTCCCATACAAGATTAAATGATGGAAGGCTGAAAACTATTTCTTGAAAAACCCTAACATTTTCTCAAAACGCTATCCAAGTTGATCGCATTTTATCTGTAAACCCCTTCTTCAGCCATGGGAAGGCCTTAAGAACACTAACATCTTAGGTACACTCTCATGAACATGCATTTGTTTGTTTGTTTGTTAGTTTTTTTTTAGGTCAATGGGTGTTCAGAACCCTCGGTCCCTTATCGATTAAAATCTGACTAGTTTCATGAGGATGACTAGAAGCACCTTCTCCAACACCTCAAAGTAGTCGAAAGACATAATATACTTGCTGCAACTCGAATGCAGAACCATTGTCTCGAGCCAATGTCTTAAACTTGAATTACTATCACTACATCACACTGCATGTGCCACGTGCATTTGGTTTTTTTAGTTACTACGCCAAGCAATATCAATTTCATTTGATAATTAATTATATTGAATTTTGGTTTTAAAACTAATTAAGTATATAATATATTCATTAGTCTCGATGTTCATCGTAGGATCCATACACTTGTCTGACTAGTCTCACGGCTCCGAGATTACGAAAAGAGACCACTGTTAGTCCTATGTCTCCAGTCACTTGATCATAGCCTCATAGGGTCATCTTTGTATCTAACATTTCTCACAATGCAATTCCTCAGGAAAATCATGGTACTATGTCATCATAAAGTGTGGAAGCCAAGAGCACATAATCAAGACTGCTTTAGATTTGTTTCTGTCTCTGCAGATAAATTACTAGTTTCTTAGAAATAGCACATAAGGTGGCATTGCTCTCTACTGATGAAATCCAATGCAGGTGAAGATGGGAATGCTTACTGGAATGAGAAACATACCTCCTAAAACATCTTAAGCTCCAAATAATGAAGGATGAAAACCTATCCGACCCAGATTTCATAGGCGAAACGATGTAATGTACAAATCAAAGAAAAATCGCGATACCTCTGAATTGATCCTACATGATTACATTACTTTACGTGCCTATATGAATGAATGTACATTGATCCTATTTGTGTATGTATGCATGCAGAGTTCATCTTGGAGGATTAATAACTGAAGGCAACGCCAGAGGTCACATAGAATTGAAACCGGCTTCGTTCAATCTTGTACTGGAAGATGATACCTACAAAGGAGAGCTCAAAATTGGTTTTAAGTTCATCCAAAATGTATGTTTATATATATATATATATATTTATATATATATAAATATATATATGTACAAACCATGGGTGTCTTTATCTTTTTCAGGCCCTCCTTACTTTGGTTCGACTAATCCCATGAGAGTTAGTCGAGTTAGGGAACCCAGGGAAGCCACCAAATCGAACCCTCTGCCTTAGTCAGAGTTTTGGTGCTCTTTTCTTTGCCACTGAATCACATGCCCGTTGGAGGCAAATGTATGTGGGTTAAAAACTTAATTAGTATGCAATGAACTAAATTAATTTGCAGGTAGAAGTGATGGAAGAGAAAGAAGAATATTGTGACAACACAAGACAGAAAAGCCAACCGCAGCCTAAGATGGAAAGGAAGATCTTCAACATTCATAGAATCCCATTGCGATGGCTCTTCTTCTTCTACAACAAATGGAACCCCTATTGCTTAAATCACCAAGAACGCGAATGAAAATAGTTTTTTTATTTTCTTGTCTTCATACTTAATTAGTTGTGATTTTGGAATAAATTAATATTGTGATCATTCCTTAAGAATGCAATTTCTAGCTACAGATTAATAGACATACACAGAAGCTATTTGATGTTTGTAGTGTTCTATGAATTTCAGTAAAAGATCAGTAGGCGTAACTGATTTGTTTTGTTTTGTTTTCTTTTTTCTTTTTATAAGCTACTACTCCAACATGAGGACTTGGGACTTCTTCCAATCTTACCTTATACGAAGTGATGCGTCAGGCATCTATTAACATCTCCCCAAACCATCATCACACTTGTGAAACGATTTTTTCCATTTTAGGCCCCTCCAAACATTTCGTAATATGCACAAGTTTCCATATATTTTTACTTTATTAAAAAATAAAAAGAGAAAAGGTAGGAACTTTCTCATAATAAACATTTAAAGTTAGGAAACGTTCTTTAAATACATATTAAATATTTTTTTAAAATTACTATAAATCATTAAGTTAGAAACTTTAACAACCAAAAAATGAAATCTACCATCTATCAAAGTTAAACTTGTTTTCATTTTCTTCGTTTTTTTTTGATCCCTTACTTGCAACTCGAATACAGTAGATTCGAAGATCATAGCTTCAAGGGAGCTTTGGTTTACTTTCAAGCAAGAAACTTAAGAAAGGTGAGTATTGATCAATTAACTTCAAGGATTTTTTCTTTACGACAAAAAAAATCAACTTTTACATATTATTTTTTTTTCAATCTTGTTGAATCAAGATTTATTTTTAGTTCCGAAAGGTTTTTTTTTTTTTTTTTTTTTTCTGTGGATGAAGTTGTTTTTTTCTATTTATTATATATGGTGTTTTTTTGGTTTTGAATTTATTTTTATACTGCAAAAAGTCGTTTTTGATATTATTTTATTTCTATTGCACCTTTGTAAAGATATATTTATAAATTTCATATAGAGAGCTAATCTCTTTTCGATCCTTCTGATAGAATGTCCTCCATTATAGTACACATAAGAGGAAAACAGAAAATCCTTAAAAAAAAAAGAAGGAAAACAGGGGAAAAGTTATATCAAAATATTAGAATTATCATTAGAATTCATTTATCTATGCCAATTGAGTAGTATTTAAAATAAAGAAGCCTATTATAATTTCACCCTAAACCCCCCCAATACTCGAGAGTCTTAAGACTGCCTCGAGTGTGCACAATATGGTTAAGTTGAGAACATCATCGGGAAAAGCACATGTCAACCCAACATATTGCAAATAATAATGTCTATCGTTCTCATATAATACATACTTTAGGGTAGTTATCCCTATAGCCTCAGCACAAACAATTTAGTTATTTGGCACCTAGTCTTTCTTTGAGACAATATAAGTGGCCTACACAGACAAAAAGCATACTAGACTGCCCAAGTAAGTACAATAGAAACTCTATCTTACAAAGACATAATCAAACAAGACCAAGTTCATTAGCCAAAATTTAAGTAAATATCTAGTAAGTTAAATATGCTCAAGACTTTAACTATCACATACTCTATTTTACGTTACAAGTCAAAGACTGAAACAACACAATAAAGTAGTTGTAGGCACGACTGCTTCACGATCTAAATTCAATATTGATTTGAACTGTAAAACCTTATCAGTTGCCACCCTTTCCATGCATCTATTGAGCTAGCTAACATGTTTAGAGCTTCACATGCTCTCTTAACCCCACCATCCGACCACTCTACCTACTATTCTTCAACCCATCTAAGCTTATCCCCTGTTCACCCATGTTGCTTAACTATCCAGCAACCACAATGATAGGGAGCCAAGCTTCTGTGATGAAACACAAATGCATCAATTCTGTTCCCAGATCAAGAACTTATCAACTGGAATTCATACATTGATGGGCAGAAAAAAAAAATCAGATTAACAAGCATGCGTTGATGCACATTTTGTGTGGTTTGAGTAGTATAGCTTAGCAACTCCCAGGAACACAGAATCTTAAAATCCTCTATGCAAAATGTGTTAAGTGTTGTTAAGAACTAAAACACATTTATTCATTCACTTCAAAACCCGTCAACAATAAATAAACAAATAAGATAGAGCACCTCACAATTATTAACATCAAATAAAATTATGTAACAGCTGAAAACAATGAAGATTTCATGGTATTGATGCTCTTTTTCAAGAAATGCACTTCAATATAAACGATGATGGAAAAAGACATATGATCTCTGCATAAACCATCACTAGCTTATGTATCGATCTGTATCTGTCTAAGCGAATGGGTATGCATCAAATCATCATATATTATAACAACGCGCTCAGATTTCTAATAGTTTGGTTTCCGCGATGATCATAAAGAGATGGGTGTGTTCAAAGAAGCTTTAGGAGAAAGGTTGCAGAACAAAGAGAAAAAGAGGTTCTTGTGGAGGGAACAGCTTCAAACAATTTTCAACCAATTTAGCAGTTTGAATTCAAACCTGTAGAGAAAGTTGAGGTAAAGAAATGGGGACCGTTGCACTGTAAGACAAGCCCAGATCAAACTTTGTTGCTTTTCTTTGCTTTTGCCCTTCAAACTGCAATCTTTTTTACAAGAATTTATTTGTAGATTGAACAATACTGGAGGGATTTTTAGGAACCTTACCAGATGATTTATTGAGATAACGCGGTTTTGAAAATATGCAGAATTGATCAGGGAGTTCAACATTTCAAGCTTCTAATGGAGAACTTCGCGAATACCAGTGGAACCGATCAATCAACAACAGATTCCAGTGGCTACTCACCTCTCAGCTTTGATGATTCTTTTGGGTATTGCCGAACTAGCTCTGGAACGTCAGCCTTCTCGGAACAAACAGAAGAGAATAGCTATACCGATGAGTCTCCTTCGTGCTTGCGGATTGTCAACGAGGGGAAGCGCAGCCATGCCGTGCTTAGCAGACTGGGAATGAAGCAGCACGCAGATATTATCAGAGAGAAACCTGGTAGAGATCAGGAAGATATCGACGCAGGTTAGTTGACTCAGTTCCATCCATGTAGGCATATAAGATTATAGTTTCTATTTTTGAGCTAATGTTCAAATCCCCTTAATGAACAACTATGTTTCAGAAATGGAAATGATGATGGAGAGGTTTTCAAAACTCTTGCTAGGAGAAGACATGTCTGGAAGTGGAAAGGGTGTCTGCACTGCAGTTGCAATTTCAAATGCAATAACTAATCTCTATGGTATATTTCCTATACCAAGACTCTTGGAAATGCTAAAGCTGATTGATACCTTCATTTTCGTTTCTACCAAGTACTTGATGTTTGTATTGGCAGCTACTGTTTTCGGACAGCATTTGAGGTTAGAGCCCCCGCCTCCGGAGAAGAAATCCATGTGGAAAAGAGAGATGGCTTGTCTACTGTCTGTATGTGACTACATTGTTGAATTCATACCTTCTTCAGAAAATATCGATGAACAAACCAATGTTGAGGTGAGAATTCAGAGACCGAAAACTAGTCCTTCAACAGCTTGTTATCTAGGCTTTCTTTCTTTTAGTAAATTTCCTCCATTTTGTTCAGGTGATGACAAGCAGACCAAGATCAGACATATACATGAACCTTCCGGCACTTCAGAAGCTAGACAACATGCTCCTAGTACGAAATTTCTCACGTTGCATTCATTTCCTATATTTTTCTTTCTATGCAAAACTAGTACCATCTTAAACTACACATTTCATTAAAGGATGCACATTTGCTTCTATAGGAAATATTAGATAGCTTCAGGGACACAGAGTTCTGGTATGCAGAAGAGGGAAGCTTGATAACAAATAAAACCAAATCAGGCTCATTTAGAAGAGTTGTAAGCCGTAAAGAGGAGAAGTGGTGGTTACCTGTACCATGCGTTCCACCGGGTGGCATCTCTGAGAAATCACGGAAACAGTTGCAGCACAAACGTGACTGCGCCAATCAAATTCATAAAGCAGCCCTGACAATAAACAATATCATTCTTGCAGATATGGAAATTCCAGATTCATACATGGAAACCCTTCCGAAGGTGATCCCAAACACCAATCAATAAAACACAAAACTCTATCAAATAATTTATTTCTTAATTCTAACCCTTGCTTTCCCTTGCTTTTCCTAATGAATGGCCATAATTTAGAGTGGAAAGGCCTGCCTAGGGGATTCAACATACCGCAACATGACGACGACAGAGAAGTTCTCCCCAGACCATCTTCTTGATGGTCTCAACATAACCTCGAACACGAGGCACTTGACATAGCAGACCGAGTTGAAGCCTCAATGTATACATGGAGACGCAAAGTATGCATTAGCTACTCTACCTCGTCATGGGACACAGTAAAGGATCTAATGGCTGACGATGAGAAGAACGACAAGAATTACATGCTAGCAGGAAGAGCCGAGAGTCTGCTGTTCAGCTTGAAGCAGCGCTACCCTGAGCTATCGCAGACTACCTTGGACACAAGCAAGATTCAATACAACAAGGTAATAACTAGTAACTACCACAAATAGCTAATAATCCAAGAAGCTTAGGCTTTTCGCATATTATAAATTTATAACTCAATTGGGAACTTTTATTTACGCAGGATGTAGGGCAAGCGATACTAGAGAGCTACTCTAGAGTATTGGAAGGACTGGCTTTCAACATTGTTGCTTGGATTGACGATGCCTTGTACGTTGACAGCTTCGCCAAACACCAAAAGCAATGAAATCAAAGAATGATTTCAAATACACATTGTTTTCGGATCAATGTCATTCTATGGAAACAAAGTTTAGATCTTTGTTAAATCTCAATTGTAAAAACCAATCCACACAAATATCACTGATATTTTCCCAGGCAGCACAGTTCAAGTTATTGAACAACAACAACAACAAAGCCTTAATCCCAAATTAGTACTTTTTCATTGCGCTCGATTTATTGCTCGATTTATTGCAATTGATAATTTGAGGTATTGAACACAACACAAATATTCCACCTTTCATTAGAATCTTCAAAAACATAACAAGGAAATGAGAAGGTGATCGATCAAACCGCGTTTGGAGGCGAATTAGGTTTCTTCATAGAACACGAATTCCTAAAAGCCTCTACGTGCGATTGGCATTTCAAGCGATCTCCTTTATTTTCTTCCAAGCATTTCTTCAACGCTTCGACGTCGCACGGCGACAAATTCCTCTTTTCACTTCCATTCCAAACCTTTCCCTCCATTAAATCACAACCAGAACTACAAGAATTACCCATCAAAACAAACGAATTATCCATCAAAACAAACGAATCAGATCGATTTCTCTTCAAATAGCGAATCGAAACCAGACTTACAGGGAGCGGTGATCGCAATTCGATTCCAGAAACTCGTCGAAGAAACCCTAAAAACCAAAACCCTAGAGAAGCTCGTTCAACGTTTCAATTTGATTTACCGCTCTAACTGAGTTTTACCAATACCCGTAATTTTATTTATTTATTTTTGTCCATTTACATAGTTTTGGGGTCCTTTAGATAGGCTTTGAAGTGTGTGTGCACGCAACTCGATGAATGATTCACAAGATCTGAACAATTGTGTTCTAAGGTTGTGTTTGATGGCAAAGAAAATGAAAAAAATCATAAAAATTTTATACTTTTTTTGTGTAACAGTTTTTTTCATTGTTTGATAGCTTTGTAACTGTAGAAAAAAAAACCATATTTCCATATTTTCTTCATTTATTATTTTCTCATCTTTTAGCGTGGAAAATTGAAAATCTCTTCATCTCTCTTACTGAACTGATCATTTCTTCCACCCAAACAAACTTAGCCTATGTTATTCTTTCGCGGATATATACTTTTTATTTCTCTCTCCGTCTCCGGCTTCGACGATGATTTAGATGCGGATACGGATTGAACCATAAAAGAAAATTCTTTCTTGTGCAATCAAACAACTACGATAAAATTTTTTTATAAAATTCTTTCAAGAAGATTTGCTAAAAAAAAAAATTTTTTTCTCATTGAAGAATTTTTTTGCTATCAAACATACCCTAAATGTTTCTAGTAATAGAATATCACCAACAATTATTTTCCTGGAACAATATATCAGCAAATAACAAAGTCTCGAATTCATTTATCAACTAATTTTGTAATTTTTTTATTAGATATGTTATAAACTAAACATTTCTTAAAAAAAAAAAAAAAAACTAAAGTAGTTACATGGGTAATTGTATTTTAGACCTTAGGACTAAAAAATCTAAAAAGCTCTCATATTTCGTCTTTAGCTTTCTTTTGTGATTCTATTTATTGAACTGCCACCGATTTTTTTTATTTAGATCAGTGTTGGTTTCAATGACATTTTTTACTTTCTTATTTATCAAATAAAATTTATTTAATCAAATATGAGACCGATGAATAATTCTATTTAGGATGCAGTTCAAATTCAACGTTAGCATCAGTACATATCATCAAACATCGTTATATATACTAGTTTGTGTGTGGATTTGCGCATGCAGCTATATATACATAACATTATTTAATTTCAATTTTATTTTAAGAAAACACATTATTTTGACTTTATTTTACCATTAAGAGATTATGCATTTTTCCTCTACTACACCGTTAAGGATTTTTTAATTTCAACTTTATTTTAGAGAAATATATTATTTCTCAATATATATATATATACATTATATTTTTAAGCTATTACAAAGAAGTCAGGTTACTATAAAAAAAAAAGGCAAAACCAATCTTTTGTTTACTGAACTTTGAAGGTTTTACACTTTTGGTCCCTCAACTTTGAAAACAACACATTTGGTCCCTCAACTTTGAAAACAACACATTTGGTCCCTCAACTTTTCATATAGTGTAAATTAAGTCATTTTGTTAGTCCAGTCATTGTCATTGATGACGTGGCGAAAGGTTATCGCCACATGGTGCCACGTGGCAATCCTTGTCATCAAGAGTTGGTTTAATGAACCAATTGGTTCAATGAACCAACCGGTTCAATTAAAAACCAAAAGCTGGCTCCTCTCTCCACGTTCTCTCTTCTCTTCCTCTCTTCTCTCTCTTTCTCTTTCTCTCTTCCTTCCTCTTGTTATCTCGCGTTCTCTCCTCGCCGTGAACATCTTTCGTCTCTCTGTCGTGCCTCGTTCACGTCACGCTCTCGCTCCTCAAATTTGGTTGGTATTTTAAATTAGCATCACCACATGATGCTTTCGCTACGGGGAAGGCTTTGATCGGCGCCGAAGATATTTCAAGAAATTCGTGATTGGATGTAGGTTTTGGTGTGGCAATTCACTTAAGTAAATATGCACATTTTAGTTTCATTTCATGGAAGTGTGTCTTTCATTGAAAAAAAAATTACTACAATGAGTCTCGTTTGAATCAAGTCTCGAAGATCATATTTATTCTATAAATTGGTGGGGTGGGCAAATCCGTGCTTTTTGTTTCACCCGAGAGGTTCTTAAATGCGGATTTTATCTCAATCGTTAGGGCTACACCACTTATATCTCTAGTGGTGGTGAAAACCACCAAAGCCGCGATCATTATGCAATGATGGTCTACATGGTTTAATGATTTTCCAAACCTCTTTAGGGCAAAACTCAAAGGAATTTTACATGAATTGACACTCTTTCTAGTTGTTTGATGAATCCCCATAGAATGATTTAGTTGTCACAACCTAAAGTGGACGAAGTCTAGAAAACCAGAAACCGAAAACCCATTAATTAAAAGGGATTTGAATGGTTTGCAATTGCACTTAATCGAGCACAATGGAAAAATTTGATTTGCATTTGCGTTTTGTCGGTTTGGTTGCGGTTTTGGTGCGAGGCACACGGTGTGAAAGGCTTGTAAATCTCATGGGCGGTGGAAGACCGAGCGGCGCATATTTGAACGATGGCGATTTTTGGATCATGAAAGCATTTTATTAGTAGAAATGCACTATTGGTTTCATTGTGTGATTGTGAGATGTCCCGACATTGAAATGTTGTTCATAGCTAGCGAAATAGAAGTGGAGATTCATTTGGACGGCCCCAAATTCCCAATGCATTTGGGCGGGAGTGACACGTGAGCCGAGAGGGAGAGAAACCGCGAGGAGAGAGAGAGAGTGATCGAGCCCACGGAGAGAGAGGTGAGGGCGACCTTCCTCGCCACGGGTGTCGACCAGGAGTGAGAGAGAGAGGTGACGGGCGGAGCGGGAGTAAGAGGAGGTGACGGGATGGAGCGGGGAGTGAGAGGGAAGTGAGAGGGGGTGGGGGCGGGAGTGAGAGGGAGGTGGTGGGCGGCGGGAGTTAGAGGAGGTGGCGGGCGAAGGGAGTGAGGGAGGTGGCGGATGAGGGAGCGAGGAGTGAGGGAGGTGGGGGAGGTGACGGCACACTCATCGGGCCACTTTTATCGTATTTCCTTGGAGGAATGAGAGGAAGATGAGAGGATTGAGAGTTTTTGTTACATTTTAGGGTTTTTTATTTGTATTTACCAAAATGCCCTCGGTTTGATTAAACCGCGGTTTTCCGTAAAGCTTTTAGCAGAGAAAAAATTATTGTGGTCAAAAGTTGTGAAGTTGTATCAAAACGAAACCGCGACCAAACCGCGATTATGTAGTTCTTACGTTTTTCAAACCGCAACCAAACCGCGAATTTTAAAAACCAAACCAAACTGTGCGGTTTGGTCGGTTTGGGCGGTTTGAGCGGACATGTCATTTTTCGAAAACCGTCACATGTTTGCCACCTGCCTACGCGATCGCCATCGCATCGCGACCGACCATCTCGACCTCAGTTAATTTGGGGCGGCTGTTTTCTTTGCCTCGCGCCAAAATAATATTAAAAAACTCAAAAATGCGCATTGTGAAGAGCCTGACCGGATACCTCGCGACCGACCACCTAGCGACCGGCGACCTCGCGGTAGAGGCGCGTCCTCACTGCCTCGCGTCGCGCATTGCCTCGCGACGAGTCCTCTGCATCATCGCGATCGCGCAGCCCTGCAACCGCGATCGATCACGCTCGCGACCAAATGCGGTTCGCGCTCCTCATTGGTTTTGTTGCGCTCCTCAATTGGCATTTTAAATTAGCATCACCACATGATGCTTTCCTATATTAATTAGGGCCAGTTACACATAAATTAAATTATATAAGCTGGTATGGGAAGGCTTTGATCAATACTTTGCATTCACTGCTTTTCGGTGGCCGACAAACGACCATTTTGATTTGATCTTTGCGATCAAACAATAATGAAAATTTAAATGGGTAGTGTTATTTGAACTTTTCGGACTCAATTTTTTTTTTAAAAATTTCAAATACATCCTCGATCAATTAATAAAGCAACTATAATCATTTGTAAAACTTCTTTCATACCCCTAAAATATTTACAACAATTTTAAAAACATATTTATGAATCTGAACTTATAAGTTAAAAGTAGATTTATTGAATTTAAATTCTACACCTAAATGCATGCGATGTTCCTTAGATACGGGCGGATTATATCTCGAGCTATATCACGCGCACATTAAAATGCGACGTGGGTTGATGTACGCCTAGCACTCCCCAACAATAATGTACCACTTCATACATATAAAAAGTTACAAACCAAAAAATTTCATTCATGATTTGCAATACAATGGAGACCAAATTCATCACCCCAACTACTACTCTCCCAGTGGCGAACGTCCAAGCTCTTGCCTCCAACAACTTGAAAACCGTCCCTTCACGATACATTCGACAAGCACTAGACCTTGAAATCTTTGCCGACAATGAAATCCCAGTAATCAATCTCGGAAAGCTCACCGATGATGATCATGAGGAGTTGGCCAAGTTTCATTTGGCCTGCCAGGACTGGGGCTTCTTTCAGGTACAAAAAAAAAAAAGAAAAAGTTCATTCATACATACATGCATGTATGTATGAAGAATTCAATTCTAAGTTTATAATACTAATTGGTCAAGTGATTAGTTAATTTGTTGGTGGAGTTTTATGAATATGTAGGTGGTGAACCATGGTGTTGGAGAAGATGTGATTGAGAAGATGATCGAAGATGTGGGAGAGTTCTTCGAGTTGCCGTTAGAGGAGAAGAAATCACGGTCGGTAAAAAGCGAAGGGTATGGACGAACGTTTGTGTTCTCGGAAGAGCAAAAGCTCGATTGGGGAGACATGTATTATCTTCACACTCAACCCGTTGAGTCTAGAAACTACGCGGCATGGCCTACTCATCGCCCTCTCACTTTCAGGTACGGAAATTACTAGAATGACGACGAGTATGTCGCACTAGAAAACGCATCCAAGGTGCGCATGGATGGATGATTCTGAGCAGGCCCGATGTGACTTCTGATGTAACATATTTGTTGTCATTTTAGAGTACTTCTCTATATGATCAATACAAATGAATTGATCATAATAGAAGTTTGGTACAATGGTACTTGATATTTAAGATTACTAGAATTAGATACAGGGCAACTCTGCTTTGCATGATTTTGATGTGCAGGGAGACAGTGAGCACATATTCACTAGAGATGGACAGAATTAAGACTATCTTGGTGGGTGGAATGGCCAAGAACTTGGGCATTAATGAGGGAAAGTTCACAAACATGTTCAACAATGGGACTCAATCCATGAGGATGAACTACTACCCACCATGCCCTGAAGCATCAAAGGTGTTGGGCATCTCACCACACTCTGATGCCACTGGCCTCACAGTTCTTCTCCAGTTCAACCAAGTCCATGGACTCCAAATCAACCACAATGGAACTTGGGTGCCTGTTAAAATGCTTCCTAATGCTCTTCTTGTCAACATCGGCGACATTATCGAGGTCCCCTAGTTACATTTTTTTTTCGATATTCAATTAATAAATGTCAAATCAGTGGAGCCCGTTGCGATTGACTTACAGTCTGGTTGTTTTGATGATTAATAGATATTGACGAATGGGAAATACAAGAGCATAGAACATAGAGTGGTTGTGAGCAAAGAGAAGGCGCGAATGTCGGTGGCGACGTTTCATGAGACACATGAAAGTGTGGTAATAGGGCCTTTGCCAGAATTAATTATCAATGGAGAAACTGAGCAATACAAGCATGTAAGTTTTGTGGAGTTTTTCACGATGTTTCTTTCTCGTAAGCTTGATGGGAAAAGCTTTCTGGATGACTTGAAGTTGAAGCATTAAATAATGGTTGGTGCTACCCATTAGGAACAGCTGATGTGGCGGGTGGTGGGCTCCCATCCCCCAAAGCATAACTTTCGGAGCAGTTGTTCTCAGCTTGTCATTCTAGCATTTCTTTTAAATAATAAATTTGCATTTAGTACCTATGGTTTTTAAAGATAAAAAAAGCTGTCTCGACTCAAAAATTCAAATGAGTTTTATATAATTTTTAACATTTTTAAAGGCTTCAAAATAATTTAAAATAAAAAGTGAGTCACATTAAATATTGAAGGATAAAATGATCATCTACTTACACACCCAGCATTAAATAAGATAGGTGACTTTGTTTCTCTCAAAACATTAAATGAGCACACACACTCTCTCTTTTTACGTGCCCTCTATTTGTACCATTAAATAGAGAGATAATTAAAGAGACTGAAAAAGATAATAATAAGAGAAAGAAAGAGATAAAGAGAAATACTTAAAGAGACAGAAAAAGATAATAATAATAAGAGAAAGAAAGAGATAAAGATGGAGAGAGAATTAATGCTAAAAGTAGAGAGGGCACGCAGAAAGAGAGAGAGTGTGTGCTAATTTAATGTTTTGAGAGAAATAAAGTCACGTATCTTATTTAATGCTGAGTGTGTAGGTAGATGACCATTTTATCCTTCATTATTTAATGTGACCCACTTTTCATTTTAAATTATTTTGAAGCCATTAAAAATGTTAAAAATTATGTAAAACTCCTTTGAGTCTGGACTTTTTGGGTCCAAATAGCTTTTTTGTATAAATATATAGAAGTGCTAGAATGACAATTAATGTCATGTCATGACGATTCTTTAAAAGAGTAGTGCTAGGTGGACTCAATGAGTCCGGACTCAAATAACAAGAAAAACATAAATACCTTGTAACGGTCCGCTCTAATTAATCATGATTAACTGACAAATTTCAGATTAAGATCATAAACTCAGACCCACGTGGACATCGTAGAAAAGTCTATGACACGCTTAACGAGGTGAAATTTGTTATTTTTATGTGGCGAGTGTAACGACCCAAAAATTTAACTTGTGCCACGTGTCAGGTCAAGGTCGTATGTGGGACCTACTCGTCAAATACGTATTTCGAAATCCTGAGTGGAGACGCTGAGTATGTTTAATTTAAGATTTTAACGCTAATTGTTGAGAAATAGATACAAGGGGAATTCGGTGAGCCGGAACAAAATGGGGACGCGCTTCGAGTCGCGTGTCGATGTGGGCCCGAGGTAGCAGCTCGCGGGGTAAGATTAATTAATGTACATTAAATGTAATTTAATGATTTTCTTAATAAATGACTATAGTAGTTGTAATATGGTCACTTTAAATAAAAAAGCAAGGGCCTATAGTTTACAAAATAAATCAAGATGCATTGGATTTTCATCGAGATGCGCATGTCACGAAACTCGAGGACTATTTGGTCAAAGGCGGTGGGAATAGAGGATAAGGATTATGTTGCCTCGATATTCGTGTTGCACGAATCTCGAGGACAATAAATATCTTACCCCCTTTGCTTTCAAGTCGGTAGAAAAAAAAATGATGAAAGAAAGAGAAACAGTGAACTAGAGAGAGAAAAACAGAGACGATGGAGAGGAGAGGAAGGAGAAGAAGAAGAGACCGAGAGAATCCGGGGGTGAGAGGGAGAGATCTAGCTCGAGCAAGGTGAGTGGATTTCCTTATTGTTGTGTCGATTGTTGTAGTCGATGCGTGGGTCGTTGTTGTGTTCGGGTGGCGAACTCGGACGAACTGCCATGGCAGTTCGTCCGAGCTCGATGAAGGCAGGGGAGTAGTCTCCCCTACATATGCGAACTCCACCTGGGGTGGGGGATGGAAACCCAACCCCATCGAATAAATTTTTTTTTTTTTTTTTTTGATTGACGAACCAGAGCACGAAGTGCTCTGGTGGGGAAGAAGACCCCTACGGGTCGGGTCAAACCGACCCGGGTCCGCTTGGACCGGGTCGGGTCAACCCGGACCCACCCCAATAAAAGATAATATTTAATTATTAAATGAAATTAAATATATAATAAAATCCTGAAAAATAGATAAAAATATGGAAAAATTTTAGGAAAATTCTAGAAAATAGGAAAAAATATATTTGTGACCCAAATCAATAAAACGTCAATATTCCCATAAAAGTGAAGAATTCGGGAGTCGGTCGAGGCGTTATACCGGGGTTTTATCTCGAAAAATGTGAAATCGGCAAATTGTTGTCGAACTAAACTTTGACCGATGTCGACAAAATCCGGGATGTTAAATCATTAAACTGGAATCTAAATTGATACATTTTCAACTGTTAGGATCCTAGATGAGCTATTACGGGGTTTGGGTGCGTACATCAACGCGACGGAAGCCGGATAGCTTAGGAATGGATATGTGAGGTAAGCAAACCAGTTAGGGACTTATACAATATTTCATTTCTCTCCATTGACTGTTGTTGTTTACTGTTATGTGATAGCTTTATTGTTGTTCGCTGCTTCGTGATTATAACTATCGTTGAATTTGTTGTCGATTGAGAGGGTCCATTGGCAAGTGAGTCATGGTTACTGTGTATCTGCGATATGAGAGGGTTAGGACTCGAGGCGGGGGTCTCGTCCTAATTATGGTCGTCCGTTGATTTATCCAGTTCCATGTGTGTTTCATAGTCGTACGGGCTAGGGCTGGGAGGCAGGGGTCTCGTCCTATATCCGGGTCTATGGATGCCTCATAGTCGAGGTTAGGGTGGCCGGGAGGTGGGGTCTCGTCCTAAACCCGAGTCTGCTGGGCTTTTGCAGCGACTCAACGACTTTTTGGTTGGGACTCCTTGTTATTTGGCATCACTTATCGATGGATTGGTTACAGCCTTTTATATTCATGCGTTCTTGATTCATTTCGTTCTATTTGCGTGAATTTGATTGCTTTGAATATTGTGAGCTGTTGTTTTGGATATTGTGAAATGTTGTGTATATGTCTTACTGAATTTACTTACTTGGGCTCGTCATTCTTATGTGTGACTGAGTGCAGAGCCGCGGACGAGTTGTAGAGGGAAAAATTCATAGCTATGTGAACTTTTGTATATTTTATAATTACTCTCCTCTGATGATATTTACTGGGTTCCACAATTAGGTTGCCTAACTCCCTGATCTTTTTGTTGAGTTATGTATTAGTTGCTTCCGCTAAATTTGTAAATCTTGAATAAAATATTAATAACTCAACTTAAAATTGTGAATTGACTAAATATGATGGATTGGAATGCTGACTAGGCATGCGTTGACCTTGCGAGACTGGCTCGGGGGTCCACGTAGGCTTAGGCCGGGCGGGGCCCAATTTGTGGAAAATTGGGGCCGTCACAGCGAGTGTTTATTATTTTATGATTATTTAATAATTCGCGACGCGCTAATTGAGAATTATGCTTGTTCATGTTGTGCGTCTGTAGTTACGAGAGTGTGCGACGTGGCGGTGTGCGGGTAGTATGAGATTTAGCTATCACATCACATCACATCAAACCAATCCCTCATCATTTCCCCCTTTCCTCTTCAAATGATTACAAAAAAAAAAATCTCTTCTCATTTAAAACGGCAGAGAGAAAAAAATAAGAGAGAAAGAGAAGAAAAGAGAGAGAAAGAGACAGCAAGAGAGAGGAAGAGACAACAAGAGAGAGAGATAGGCGGTTGATGAGAGCTCCGGCGAGGGAGCAGCCGAGGGTGGCGACGGCAACGAGGAGCGATTTGTTTGAGCTGAGGAAGGCGGCAACGAGGCCGCGGACGGCGGTGCGGGCAGACTCCGCGGCGACGCGGACACGGAGGCTCACACCGCGACGGACGACAAGCGCGGCGACGACCTCCATTGATTAAGGTTGGTGGTGTTGTTGTTGTTAAAATTGTAGTTGCGTCAAAAAAAAAAAAAAAAAAAAAAAAAAAAAAAAAAAAAAAAAAGGAGAAATCGTTGCAGAGGCGGGAAGAATGAGAAGATGCCAGCAGGCTGGGCCTGCTAGCCTGCCCGAATGGGCCTGACTACCCAGGGCCCATGTGGGCCGGGCAGCCCAGGGCCAATACGGGCTGGGCTGCCCAGGGCCCAAGCGGGCCGGGTTGCCCAGGCTCGGGTCGGGCCTGACCCGGGTGGCCCCGGTTGGGCCGAACAGGGCCCAATCGGACCGGGCCCAGTTCGGGCACAACCCACTCAAATTAATTTTAATTAATTAAAAATTTAAATTTTTTTAAATAAAATACATTTTTAAATCAAATAAATATCAAAAAAATAGGAAAAATAGTTAAAAAATTATGGGAAAATTCAGAAAATTTAAGAAAAATGTAAGAAAGTAAGAAAAATATAAAAATGGTAGTTTTGAGGACTTTCGAGGCATCCACACCCCGACATAACTCAAAAAGTGTGCCGAAATTAAACTTTTTGAAAATAAATGCTCAAATTTTTAGTCATACATTATAAAATTCTTTTAATGTGACTTTAAAATAACAAAAGTGGTATAATTGGATACCAGAAATTTAGGAGACTATAGTCGGGTGTCGGACGCGTATCCCGAAGAGTGTGCGGGACGTTCGAAAGCGTTTGAGGTAAGTAAACTCACGAGAAAGTCAGTTCATAATTTAATTATTTTTCCTGTAAATTATTTATTTCACATTACTTTCGCCAGTTCAGTTTTCATGTCTACTCTATTCCCGCGTGTTTCTGTGTATGGTCGAATGGACGGTGTGACCCCTTTTAGGCTCTCTCGTTGATGACGATCCGATTATTGCTACGGTGTTGGTCATACCTTATACTACGCGTGAGATTTCTCTCAGCGAGTCGATGATCTCGAGAGCGAGTTGACGTGAGGCCCACATCCGTCACAGATTTCCTCTCTTTTGAGGCGTTGGGCGGAAGTTTACCTTCCAATCAACAGAGTTCCTCATTTCGACTGTGAAGAGGGGGTGTGGATTTCCTCACCCCCAGGGCCTTCTCGGTTTAATATTTAGTCCCAGGGCTCGACAGCTATACACCACACTCGCGTTCCATATTCTCTATTATCTCACGACTTATATTCATGCTTTACATTCCTGTTCATTTACTTTATATGGATGAGTTGTAACCGTTTTCTTGGATTTCTTGTGAATACTAACTGAATTTTTCTGGGATTTACTCACCTGGAACTTGTCATTATTTGTTGGTGGCAAGTTGCAGATCCTACGACGAGCCGGGGGAAGGCGGTGATTGACGACTACCTCTGATTTGGAGCGCCTCCACTAGCTTACTCGTAGGTGTTTTTATTTACATATATATTTTTTGGGATCTTTTGAGAGACTTTTACCTGATACATGTATATCGACACCTATTATACATTTTTGTCGCCTTAACTGATATACATGGTATCATTTTGTTGGGTTTCCACCCCATAGGTTGTTAAATATTGCATAACTTGTTTACATTAATTATATGCATGTTATTAAGACTTCCGCTACTAAAATAACTTAAATAAATCAAAACAAATGAATTAAGTTATAAACTTTTTATAACTTAGTATATTTTGCTAAAATAATCATTTAAATATCAAAGTTTACTAAGTTGGAATATTAGATGGTAAGTTCGCGGGCCGTCACAGACATGTGACGTGGCACGACTTGGTGACGTGTCCGGCGACGTGTCGGTGCCCGGTTTGTTTCTGAATTTGGGGTTGTCACATACCCTTTATATGGTGGAAGAGGTAAATGTGTTATTGATGCTAGAGTGAGGGTAATTATGTCTTTTCATTTAGTCAGGTAAATTAAATTATTAGTAAAAGCTGTTAAAGTTTGGACTCAAAGAGTCCAAATAAGTTTTTTTGTTACTTTAATTATTTATCTCTCTATATTTGTCACTATCTATGCATAAATGCTCTTTAAATTCTCGAGATTGGTACTTACAAATTTTTTAATTCTCCAGATTCATTAATTCTCTAGATTCGTGCATACGTGCTATTTAATTTACGTAGATATGTGATTAAATTTTCTCGAGATCTGTGCATACATGGAAATGATATTGAGTTGGATAATACTATTTTGACTCATGAATCAAGACTCAAAACTTTTTTTTTATTTCGAATATATCATCGAGCAATTAATGAAGCAACCGTAATCACTTGTAAAATTCATTTAATACATTTTAAATACTTATAAAAATTTGAAAAATCACCTTATGAGTCCGGACTCATGAGTCGAAGTAGAATTATTGAATTGAATTAAGGTGATCAAGGCGTATATGGGGAGGGCCCATGGCATGGCTAGGCCTCTGCATTGTTGTGTCAAAAGCTTTGTCAAGGTTTGCCTAAGGCGTGCCTATAGATGATTCAAACGAGCGTAGATCTCGCCTAGAGGCATGGTGAGTCATATAGAAGTACTCTCGCCTCTTGAGGGCGCATCATTGGCTTATCCAAAACATTTCTTGACGTACGCGCCAAGTATGTGCGGACCCGAATTTGAAAAATATGTTATCAATAGCACTAATGTCGATATTCAAGGAGCGAATATAAGACGAACATCATAATTGATTATTGTGCGAGCACGGAGATGACCAAGATGAGGTATTCATCTACGCTACTAGTCTTTTCACCTTCATTTGTATCCCATGATATAATAGCAATAATAATAATATTATTATTATTAATGTTATTATTATTATTATTAATATTAATATTATAATATTACTAATAGTAATACTAAAATTAATAATAATAATAATAATAATATTATTAAAAATTTAAAATATTAATGGTTATAATAATAATAATTAATAAAATTCCAAATTTTTTGAAAATACAGTACAAAAAACATTCAATATAGCAACAAAAGTTTAATTATTCTTTTTTATTGCATCTTAAAAAACTTGGAGGTTTGAAAGTAGTATTGGACAAGAAATTCTATATATTTTTTTAAAAAAGTAAAGAAGAATTATTTGCCAATGATTAATGAACCACAAGAATCAAAAGGAAAATATCAATTATACTTTTTTATTGATTGAACCCTTTACAGAAGTAGCTTACAACAACAAACAACAACATGGCCTCAATCCCTAATTAATAATAATAATAATAATAATAATAATAATAATAATAATAATAATAATAATAATAATAATAATAATAATAATAATAATAATAATAATAATAATAATAATAATAATAATTTCTTATCAATTATTAGCGGATATAATTAGTTGTTTTTCAATTTGCAGTTGTGAGTTTAATATTCAACTATTGGCTTTTAAAACTTATTTATTTTAAATCATAATGATTAGGGGTAAGGTCATAGTCGCACATATATAATGAGGATTAAGATTTCTTTCAAATAATGAATAGAGAATTAGAATAGAATTATCACATAGATTAAAAAAAACACAAAATAATAAAAAATAGGACCATTAAGAAGTATCCAATTGTTTACATACAATTTGTATACATATGAAACATGTTATGTGCCCAAATAAAAAAACAGTAGCTTATTAATATAATCAAAAAGCTACATAGAGTTTTGTGCCAATGAAACCTTGTGAACTGATTAATAAGAATTGCGTGAAAGTCAGTGAGAAAAAATGAGCACATAATGCTAATTTAAACTGTAATTAATTATTCTCAAGATGTTTTGATATAAGTGAAAGTAGAAGGAGGATTTACAAATAAATAAAAGTTGAGAGTCCGGACTCAAAGAGTCCACCTAGCACCACCCATATTTATATCTAAATACTTGAAAATATCATTGTCACTTTAAAGAAGAGGACATCGGCGCTAGGAATTGATTGTAGCATGTCCCCGACCACGAACTTGAGCTGAGGTCTATAGGGAGTTAGGGACGGTCTCAATGACACCAAGAACGTCCATAACCGTGCACTTAAAGTGTGGGAAAGCGTTCGATATTGGCTTGGCAGCAATATATGCCGGTGTTGCCACCAACATCAACAAGTGTAGTAACACTTTGATCAATGTTAAGGAAACTCAATATTACATTTAACAGTTATGAAAATTAGTATCTCGTGTAATTAGTAGTTTCCTTTTGTGTTTTTGCTTTTTTTTTTGTATTCTAAGACTTGTACGTGTATATATAGATCACCATTTACACAAGATAATACACACTATAAAACCATTCTCTTGAGAAATTATCATGATATCAGAGCTCTTAATTGTGGGCTTCTCTGGTTGTGCGAGACACAACTATGACCTCTCTGGTTGCGCGAGACACAACGCCTAAACCGCCTCACGTTTTCGCTCAGTCCGCCTGTTGTGTTTGCATCAACCCCTGCACACCCGACGTCCTCGTCCTTGCCAGCGCGTTATCATCCTCGCTGCACCAGCCGTGTCATCGGATGCTACATCACCGCTCGCGATTCTGATCCCGATCTCCACCAGTCGCGTCTCTTGCTGCATCACCAGCTCGTCATCGTCCTCGCTGCATCACAACGTCACCTGCTGCCGCATTACTCGTTGAACTCAAGCTGCGTTGCGTCGCAAGCAGCTTCCTCAAAGCCTTCCCGCCGGGCCTCGTCGCCGCGGAGCTTCGCGACGTTGATCTCATCGGCGCGAACAAATGCGTCGCTGCTCCTCGTCACTTCTCGTCGGTCTCCGCCGCTGCACATACATCGCTGCGCATCAGATTCGTGTCGCTGTTGCCGCTGTTCCGGAGACGCTGATCGGAGACGCGCCAGTCCCGGATCCGCGCCGCTGCCGCCGCACCCACTGCGGCTGCCACACCGCCGCTGTCGCTGTCCCTAGATTTTAACATGATTCATATCTATAATTAAATGCAAACTGTCCATTCTATTCATCATTTAAGTGAAGTTCCAAGATGCATTAAACTATAATAGCAAGAGGTTTGAAAATCATAAATGAAATTAAAGCACTCATGCATAGGGGCCTACAAGAGGTATACCATAAAAGAATAATAATAATAATAAGTCAATACATTCAATGCATATTAGTTATTGACTTGATTCCGGTGATCAATTCCATTACTTTTAAAGTGATGAAGATCACTAGTGTACACAATGGTCGTTGTGTCCCCTCAATGGTCCCTTCAAACCACCAGTAAGTTAATTCGTCCAAGTTGTCGTTGATATGTACACCAAGATCACTTAGAGTTTTCATGAGAAGTTTATCACCTGTGACGACCCCAATTTCCCATAAACTGGGCACCGCCGGCCTAAGCCCACGTGGACCCCCAAGCCAGTCTCGCAAGGTCAACACATGCCTAGTCAGCCTTCCAATCCCTCATTATACGTAAATTCACAATTTTAAGTTGAGTTATAAGTATTTGTCAAGTTTTACAATTTAACGGAAGCAATTACTACAAATAAATAACTCAACAGTATTTGAAGAAAGTTAGGCAACCTAATTGTGGAACCCAGTAAATATGTTAATCATAGGAGAGTAATACAAGGTATACAAAAATTTGACCTAGCTATGGAGCATTCCTCTTGCTGGACCGTAGATCTGCACTAAGTCAAACCCAAAAATGACGAGCCCATGTAAGTAAAGCCAGTAGGACATATACAACATTTCAAAACAACTAAAACAGTCGAATTCATGCAATTAGAAAGAAATGAATAAGTAACGCATGAATATAAAAGACTGCAACAATCAATCGATGAGTGAGGCCAAATAACAAGGAGTCCCGACCAAAGGTCGTTGAGTTGCGATAAAAGCCCAGCAGACTCGGGTTTAGGACGAGACCCCAGCCTCCCAGCCTTAACCCTTACGACTATGAGATATCATAGACACGGATCTAGGACGAGACACCTGCCTCCCAACCCTAGCCCGTGCGACTATGAAATATCCACAAACCCATATAAGAGCCCCTAATGTACATTCAATTGGGAGATATCGACGGACGTCCAGGTAATACCTCGTGTTTAGGACGAGACCCCAGCCTCCAAGCCCTAACACTCTCATATCGCCGCAGATAACAGTAACCATTACTCACTTGCCAAATGGACCACACCATGCTGTAGCATTTTCAAGGATAATATCAAAGCAATGAATAACAATATCAAAGCAATGAACAACAATATCAAGGCAATGAAATTACCGTACAATTCCTCACTGGTTTACTTACCTCGAGAATGTCCCGCTAACGCCTCGATCGGCGCACCCGACACCCGACTCTACCTCCTAAGTCCATGGTGTCCATTTATACCAATTAAATTACTTAAATCATGCGGATCGCACTAAAATTAAGTGAAGTACACCTCACCTCCATCACGTCGTTGAAAATTTGTCGAAGTCACGCCTCCGATCAGTCCGACAACGCCAACGCGTCGTTCACCAAGCCGACGTCGAAGCCGCGCCACCGCCGTCACCGAGCCGCTGCTGACACCACTGTAACGACCCGAAAATTTGACTTGTGTCACGTGTCAAGTCAAGGTCGTATGTAGGACCCACTCGTCAAAATACGTATGTCCGAATCTAATTTGAAATGAAAATGCTAGCTATGCGAGGAATTCAGTGAGCCGAAACACGAACGAGGACGCGCCTCGAGTCAAGTGCCGACGTGGGGCCGAAATAGTGGCTCTATATGCTGTTAAAATGTACATTGGATATGCATCCTGTTGCGTGTAGCGTGAGTATCAAGATTTTTAAATGATGCGAGTTGGTGCCTCGAGATGCGTGTCGCTCGGTTGTTGAGTTGTCTCGAGATTCGCGTTGCACGAATCTCGATGACATTTTTTTATTTGAAATCAAAAAGAAAATAAAAAGTAAAGGTATATATCATATATATAATATATATAGATATATATAAAGAAAAAAAAAAAGAAGAAGAGGATAAGAATCGAGAGAAGAGAGAGAAAGAAAAGGAAACGAGAGAGAGAGATCGTGAGGAAGAAAGAGAGGAGAGGACGATGATGACCGGCGGACGACGGCGAGCGCGGTTGTTGCTGGCAACGCGCGACAACAACGGCGTCCAAGCAGCCGCGCGGACGGGGATCGGTCGGGGAAGCCCTCGCGCGGATCGACGCGCGTTGAGGCGGAGAGCGGCGGCCGGCCGCAGCCAATGGCGACGGTCGGGAGCGGCGAGCAGCGGCGACGACGGGGGGTGGGCTGCGTGGCTCGGCGACTATCGGACGGCGGCCATGATGGCTGTGCGGCAGCGCGAAGGTGGGCGAACGGAACACTGGAGTGGCTTGGCGCGGCCGGCGAAGGACGGTCGGCTGGCGCGGCGGCGCGGAGGACGGCGACATGGTAGCGGCAGCGACGTGGTGAATGGCGCGGTGGCGCGTTATCGACCGGTCGGATGCGCGATTTCGATGAAATCGCGACGACGCGATGGAGGTGAGATTTATTTCACATAATTTCAATTTGATGTGAATGAATTGATTAGATTAGACCTAAAATGTCTAATGGGACACCAGGGACTTACGAGTTGGGTGTCAGGTGCGCAAATCGAGACACGAGCGAGACATTTTGAGATTCGCGATTTCTCGAGGTAAGTAAACCAATTAGGGGCTTATACAATATTTCACTTCTCTCCATTGATTGTTGTTTACTGTTATGTGATAGCTTTATTGTTGTTCATTGCTTTGTGATGATAGCTATCGTTGAATTTGTTGTCGATTGAGGGGGTCCATTGGCAAGTCAATCATGGTTACTGTGTATCTGCGATATGAGAGGGTTAGGACTGGAGGCAGGGGTCTCATCCTAATTATTGTCGTCCGTTGATTTATCTGGATCCATGTGTGTTTCATAGTCGTACGGGCTAGGGCTGGGAGGGTCTCGTCCTAGAGCCGGGTCTATGGATGTCTCATAGTCGCAAGGGTTAGGGCTGGGAGGCTGGGGTCTCGTCCTAAACCCGAGTCTGCTGGGCTTTTGCCGCGACTCAACGACATTTTGGTCAGGACTCCTCGTTATTTGGCATCACTCATCGATGTATTAGTTACAGTCTTGTATATTCATGCGTTCTTGATTCATTTCGTTCTATTTGCATGAATTTATTCGCTTTGGATATCATGAATTGTTGTTTTGGATATTGTGAAATGTTGTGTATATGTCCTACTGGATTTACTTACCTGGGCTCGTCATTTTTATTTTGACTTAGTGCAGAGCCGCAGACAAGTAGCAAAGGAAAGGCTTCATAGCTAGGTGATTTTTTGAATATTTTGTATTTACTATCCTCTGATGATATTTACTTGGTTCCACAATTAGGTTGCCTAACTCCCTGATTTGTTTGTTGAGTTATTGAATGTGTTAGTTGCTTCCGCTAAAATTGTAAATCTCGAAAAATATTAATAACTCAACTGTAAAATGTTAAATGTACTGATAATGATGGATTTGAAGGCTGACTAGGCTCTCGTTGACCTTGCGAGACTGGCTCGATGGTCCACGTGGGCTTAGGCAGGGCGGAGCCCAATTTGTGAAAAATTGGGGCCGTCACAGTTGGTATCAAAGCCGACGTTTTAAAGAACTTGACTCTTGATTAGCACAATAAATTAAGACACAAAACAAGCGGAAGTTAGGAATGGTTGAACTTAGAGTGAAACCCTATGATCTTGACTTGAGTCGTCGTTGGGAAGTGAGGAGAGTTGGAAAATGGAAAATGGTAGAACACTTGGCGGATATGGAAAATGGAAAATGAGAAATGGCAAATGGAAAATGGAAAATGTTTATAACTTTTTTTCCTTATATGCGTTTCGAGGTGTGCTTGTACCCCTGGCGTATATAGATAATATATGGTATGTTATATACTATATACGATGTCGATAATGATTCGAGGAATCGTGACTATGGTAATGATAATTGGTAAATGGAATCAGTGAGTGATTGATGTTTCATTGGCATACTTGATTTCATTTTGTGGAAAATCAACACTTTTTTTTAGTTGTTTACAACATTGTGGACAAATGGGTGCCTCGAGATTCGTGTTGCACGTATCTCGATGACACATTTGATTTCTTCTTAAGAAAAACACCTTGCACGTATTTCTAGAGGATCAGCTCGAAATAATTAATGAAAATGGAATGTGATACGGGAATCAAATCCGTTGTAAAGGTGAGAGGATTTCATGTAAATTTGGTATAGTACTGCAGGGACGCTTAAACTATATTGAAATGGTTGGGAGTTAAATTTGGTATAGTCCTTGTTTTCATTTGAGCCGAGTTGGGGATCAATTACGAGCGACCAAATGATTTTTTCTAGTCATAATTTTTGATGGAATTCTTTGGTTATATGTTCAATTTGGTCCATAATAATCAGCATGAGTTTTGGTGGGGTAAATTGAAGGTACAAACCCAAAGAAGGAAAAAGGTTTAGGAGTTATATTTCCATCTGATATGAGGTCGTATGACATTGCCTTCATGCACGGATCAGATGTGACAATGTTGGTGATTGTGGCGTATTTAGGAATAGAGGAACTGCAGGGATAAGTCCTTGTGCCTTGGAAATGCGGGAGTTGTTTAAATTCAAGTCAGCTTCGCGGATAGCGGCTTAAGAAATTAGTTAGTTCAATTGAGAATTGAGAGAAATAGCATAGTTGGTTTGGTGAAGCCAATGGAAAAATGAAACAAGTCATTTTGAGAAAAATGAGACCTTTGGTATTACAAATGATATGGTTTCAAATTGAAACTTAACATGCCATGTAGCACTCAAACAAACTTGTGAATAGGTTTTCAAGTCATTTATATGAATTTTGATTACGACTCAAAAGAGTTCATTAAATTCATTTCAAGTTGTTTAATTATTACCGACATTGAGGATTTCCTATAAGTAGTGAGACTTGAAATGGAAGTTTGAGTCTCTAAACGGAAAGTTAAAAAAAAGAAAAAAAGAAACGAAGAGCAGACTCTAAAGGAGCAAAATATTGAGATGACTTGAGAGCTAATGATTTCATCATGTACGAACTCCTTAGCTTTGATGAAACCTTTGGAGTAGTAGTGTTGGATCAGAAGCCCAAGTAACTCCACTTTAGTGACACTAAGCATTTATAGTCTCAGGGTTGGTGAAGTCGACCACCACCTTTAGGGACTTGTAAATGAGTTATGTGTCGAAGTAGAGTCTGCGACTCATTCTAAAAGTTAGAGGCCACTTAAGTATAAATCCTACGAGATTGTATATCTCAAGGATCCTTACATGCTAAAATTGTTTAGATGCGTTAGTAAACGCATGGAAAGGAAATTCTCGTGCGAGTAGTGTAAATTGAAAAACAAATGTATTCGATATTGTATATTTGTTGTGTTGTAATATATATACGATATCGATGATTCGAGGCTTTGGAAAACGCGACGACGTTGCAGAAAAATGATCGTGAGGCTGTAGGTTCGAGGGTTCGCGAGTGTTGATGGGCTGCATATATCGCACGACCAGCGTATGTTTTGGAGGTGTCTCAAGATACAATATGTGAGAGATTCGAGACAGGCAGTGCCTCGAGATTCGTGTCGCATGAATATCGAGGACATATTTACTTTGAACGTAAAAAAAAAAAAGTGAACGTGTACGAGTGAACGTGTTGAACTCGTACTTACATGAGGAGATGCTGAGCGCGCTAACCTATACGAGAAGTAGAGTGACGATTCAGGGGAAGCAGTCTCGCGAGTTTTAGCGGCATCACTCGAAATAGTTTCACTGTAGTACGAATCTCGGAGCAGCAAATATTCATGACGTTTTGGCCACACCAGATCGAGGTCGAGCATCGTATAAGTTTCGTTGTTCGGCGAGGCCGATGTCTGGTTGGGCACTATAGTGGCGTCGATATGGACGTTCTGGGGTGCAATCGATGTTATGGTGAGCGAGAGCGTGGGAGCGAGCGCGTCAGAGTACCAATCGCATTCTCGGCATCGTCACATTCAGTGCGAGGGTCTGGAGATGATCAGAGGAAAACGAGGGTTAGACGGGTATGGAAAAGAGATCAACCTCAGAGCGTAGTGCGTTTCCACTATGTACGGCGTGTATGGCGCCAATGTTAGATGGACCAGCGCAGAGTTACGCTAGTGTAGTACAACAACTAGCACCGTCAGATCCTTAACATAAGGAGACAGTGGCCAGAGACGGAGAGAGATCCAGTCGAGTGCACAGACAAGGACAAAGATCTAGTCATGAACCTGGGCAAGGATATGGAAGTGTTTCCAGTTGGAACGAGATTTCAATGTACATCGAAACCTGATAAATGGTATGAGTTGGGTTGAAACTCACTCGATGAGTGAGACCGATTTACATTTCTCACGGGCATACATCGGATATAAGTATGTTAGTGATGATGGATCATGAAATTAAAATGTTCGTTGGCATTCCTTTGTATTCCAATATATGTTGCGAGGATGTTGCCCTGACATGTATTGATGAGAGGAGACAGATGGTGCGTTCTTTGCGTGGAGGTCGCGGAGGAGCCCAGCCCTACAGAGTAAGATGGGGGGGCGGGTATGGCCTTGGGCGAGTATGGCCTTGGGCGGGTGTGGCCTTGTGTTTTTATTCGTAAAACACCATTGTCTTGTGAGATTCGTTTCAATTTTAAGGACGAAATTCTAATTCGTTGGGAAGACTGTAACGACCCGAAAATTTGACTTGTGCCACGTGTTAAGTCAAGGTCGTATGTGGGACCCACTCGTCGAAATACGTATGTCCGAATCTAATTCGAAATGAAAATGCTAGCTATGCTAGGAATTCAGTGAGCCGAAACACGAACGAGGACGCGCCTCGAGTCAAGTGCCGACGTGGGACCGAAATAGTGGCTCTATATGGTGTTAAAATGTACATTGGATATGCATCTTGTTGCGTGTAGCGCGAGTATTGAGATTTTTAAATGATGCGAGTTGGTGCCTCGAGATGCGCGCTGCTCGGTTGTTTAGTTGTCTCGAGATTCGCGTTGCACGAATCTCGATGACACCTTTTGATTTGAAATCAAAAAGAAAATAAAAAGAAAATGTATATATATCATATATAATATATATAGATCTATATAAAGAAAAAAAGAAGAAGAAGAGGATAAGAATCAGAGAAGAGAGAGAAAGAAAAGGAAATAGAGAGAGAGATCGTGAGGAAGAAGAAGAGAGAGATGACGATGATGACCGACTGACGACGACAGCAGCGCCGGTGGTTGGGGACGAGCAGCACGGCGACGTCCCAAGCACCTGCGCGGATTGGGATCGGCGGGGAAGCTCTCACGACGGATCGACGCGTTGAGGCGAGGAGCGAGCGGCAGGGCAGCCACAAGCGGCGGTCGGGAGCAGCGAACGGCGGCGAGCGACCAGGGTGGCTGCGTGGCTCGGTGACGATCGGACGGCGACCATGGTGGCTGTGCGGCAGCGCGAAGGTGGGCGAACGGAGCTCTGGAGTGGCTTGGCGTGGCTAGCGAAGGACGGTCGGCTGGCGCGGAGGACGGCGACTTGGTGACGCCGGCGAGGCAGCGGCAACGACATGGTAGCGGCGGCGACGCGGTGAACGGCGCGGTGGCGCGTTATCGACCGGTCGGATGCGCGATTTTGACGAAATCACGACGACGCGATGGATGTGAGATTTATTTCACCTTATTTCAATTTGATGTGAATGAATTGAATAGATTAGACCTAAAATGTCCAATGGGACACCAGGGACTTATGAGTCGGGTGTCAGGTGCGCAAATCGAGACGCGAGCGAGACATTTTGAGATTCACGATTTCTCAAGGTAAGTAAACCAGTTAGGGACATACAATATTTCATTTCTCTCCATTGATTGTTGTTTACTGTTATGTGATAGCTTTATTGTTGTTCATTGCTTTGTGATGATAACTATTGTTGAATTTGTTGTCGATTGAGGGGGTCAATTGGCAAGTGAGTCATGGTTACTGTGTATCTGCGATATGAGAGGGTTAGGACTGGAGGTAGGGGTCTCGTCCTAATTATGGTCGTCCGTTTATTTATCCGGGTCCATGTGTGTTTCATAGTTGTACGGGCTAGGGCTGGGAGGCATGGGTCTCGTCATAGAGCCGGGTCTATGGATGTCTCATAGTCGCAAGGGTTAGGGCTGGGAGGCTGGGGTCTCGTCCTAAACCCGAGTCTGCTGGGCTTTTGCCGCGACTCAATGACCTTTTGGTCGGGACTCCTTGTTATTTGGCATCACGCATCGATGGATTAGTTACAGTCTTGTATATTCATGTGTTCTTGATTCATTTCGTTCTATTTGCATGAATTCGACTGCTTTGGATATCGTGAACTGTTGTTTTGGATATTTGAAATGTTGTGTATATGTCCTATTGGATTTACTTACCTGGGCTCGTCATTTTTATTTTGGTGAGTGCGAGCCGCATGGACAAGTAGCGAGAGGAAAGGCTTCATAGCTAGGTGATTTTTTGTATATTTTGTATTTACTCTCATCTGATGATATTTACTGGGTTCCACAATTAGGTTGCCTAACTCCCTGATTTGTTTGTTGAGTTATTGAATGTGTTAGTTGCTTCCGCTAAAATTGTAAATCTCGAAAAATATTAATAACTCAACTGTAAAATGTTAAATGTACTGATAATGATGGATTTAAAGGCTGACTAGGCTCTCGTTGACCTTGCGAGACTGGCTTGAGGGGTCCACATGGGCTTAGGCCGAGCGGAGCCCAATTCGTGAAAAATTGGGGCCGTCACAACCACCGTCCCGCCACCGCTGCCACACGCCGGCGCCGCCTGTCCCTCGCCGGCGCTACTGCTGTCGCTCGCCGGCGTCGCAGCCGGAGCCACGCCGCCGCCTCTACGGCAGTCGCGCCACCTCATGGTGCTGGAGCCACCGCTCGCATCGTTCGCCGCAGCGCTGGCCATCGTCACAGGAGCCAGGCTGCTCGCGCATCTGCGTCACCCACCATCGCGACTGGTTCGTTGTTGGTCCAAGCCTCCGTCGCCGCTACCTCGTAGGTACCGCGTCGCTGTCTGCGGCCTTCGCGTAGCCGCGAGCCGCACTGCTACCGGCTAAGCCGCTGCCGACCGTCACCGCTACCGCGAACCGCACTCACTGGCTTGCGTCGTCTCCGATATGCCTCCACAATGGCGAGGCCGCTCGCCGGAGCTCTTTGCTGCTGGTGGTGGTGGTCCATCCGCCGTTTTCGTCCGCGTCGCGGCTTCGCCTCCACCGCCGCGGCGGCTGTCGCCTGGTCGGACCTGCCGCTGCGCCGCGCCGGGACTCTCTCACCGACCTCTCTCTCTCTCTCTCCTCTGCTCTCTCTCTCTTCTCCCACTTCACGATCTCTCTCTCCTCTTTTGTTTTTGATTTTTTCCTCATTAAGTAAACTATTGTCCTCGAGATTCATGTGGAGCGAAACTCAAGGCACATAAAAAACATATATATTTTTTTATGCTTTCCTTATAAAAATTGAGCAGCGCGCTTCTCGAGGTACCAACCCATCTCATTTCAAAATCTCGATTCTCGCGCCACACGCATCACGAGGCATATCCATTGTATATGGTTTTAAGGTGACCACATTAAAGTCCACTATAGCCAATATAGTAAGCCATTATCTCGGTCCCACGTCGGCACGCGACTCGAGGCATGTCCCTGTTCGTGTTTCGGCTCACCGAAATTTCCCGCATATACATTTCTCAACAATTAGCATTCTAAGCGCAAAATGCGTATTCGACTAGTGGGTCCCATCTACGACCTTGACCCGACACGTGTCACAAGTCAAATTTTTGGGTCGTTACATCACCGCTCAAGTCCTTAGTAATTGAGCCCCATCTCCTTAGCCAGTAGGGGTAATCCCATCTCTTTATCCAGGAGATGGTCATCCAACTCCTTACCCAGGAATAGGTAATTCAATATCTTTATCTAGGAGAAGAAAATACTAAGTTTTTGGTGCAACACATACATACCATAGATATGTAAAATCAAGTCAATAGCATAATGCAACTGTCACGACCCAAATCATATGGATTAAAGCTTGAGCACGGGATTAGGCCGGGAGGCGCCCTGTTTAAAAGTAGGGGCTTCGCACCCCCACGATTCCCCAAACAAGTCTCCTCTCATTTTCTCTCGTAATTTTTTTTGTGTGAGCACAAAAAGGGGCTAGAGTTTACAATTAAATTTATATAGTTGGACCAATTTAATGTAGGGTTTACGAAATTACTAAATTACCCATGTGATGGGTGTTTTTGATTTTTGGGTCGTCACAAAAAATGTGCACAAAATGCCAATTTAAATCGTAATTAATTGTTCTATAGATGATTATGATATAGATGAAAGTAGAAGGAGGATTTACAAATAAATAAAAGTTGAGTGTCGCCCATATCTAGCACTACCAAAACAAAAGAAACAAAAGAAAAAAAGTACATATATATTATCCTATCAAAAAAATAGTACATATTATTAATTGTTGTAAATTGAGTTGAAACTTGCTAAGAACTAGAGAAAGAAAATAGAAGACTAAGAACTTTTACTACTACAAATTAAAGGAGAAGAGAAGAAATGAGATAGTTAGAATGAGAAGTTTTCATTCAACTTGGTGTGTTTTTACAATGAGGTTGACACCCTTTATATATGTCATTTGGTGATGATGATACTTGTACTTATACAATATGTACAAGTTATACATATACTACAAGTCATATAACACATCACAAGCAACATAGACAATACATGGAATAGTTGGTGTACATTGGAGAGGATTACAAGTTACATGACAATACATGGATAAATGATTATACATTAGAGTTGAATATAAATTACGTAGAGTGTACAAGCACTAGAACAAATTCTACTTTTCATAGAGGTTTTTGACCTCTATGAAAAGTGTTATCTTTTAAGGTGTTATCGTATCCTCAAAGCTTACATAGGGGTTTCAAACCTCTATCAAATCTTGACTATTTCATAGGGGTTTCAAACCTCTATCAAATCTTGGCTATTTCATAGGGGTTTGAAACCTCTATAATATCTTCAAAGGCTTACATAGGGGTTTCAAACCCCTATCGATTGTAGTGATTTCATAGGGGTTTGAAACCTCTATATTATCGTCAAAGGATTACATAGGGGTTTCAAACCCCTATCAAATGTAATTTTTTTTAAAAAATAATAGCTAAAAATGCTCAAAATTAATTTCCATTTCCATTTTCAATTGAAAATATACAAATCTACATTCCATTCGCAATATTATTATTCAATCAAGAAACAAAGTAACTTATATTAAAAGAAACATTTAGCTTTTCCCAAAGAGAGGGATATTGTTCTTCCCAAAAATGGAACTCCGCCTGCCGGCATTGCCAAACACTCAACGAAATTATTGACTTTTCTCGAGTCAAACCCAGCAAAAAGAATGAACATGTAGAATGATTGCTCGACCATCGAGCGCCAACAAATAGAGAAGGTTGGTTTATCTCGTGCATTTGGCCATTTTCCTCCAGGAATAGCTCCATTAGAATAATTACCACCAGTTGCAGGCACAATTCCAACCATGCCTCCATGTAGAGCTGCCAAAACACCACCACCAGCAGATAAGACATACACATTACTAGCAGGAGAAGCACTAAAATCACCATTAATAGATAAAGCTGGGTTATTGGTAACAGGTTGAGCAACACCAAGAACTAGGTGCAACCGAAATGGTGCTAACTGGTGCACCTGTGGGACCACCAAAAACACTTGGCAAACCTACAGGTGCAGAGAAAAATAACCACAAGAATGTGTGAGAAAAATATATATAAAAAAAGAAGAAAATGACAGATTAAACTTTTCTTCCATTTAAATTTGCTCTTCATCAACAAATGGATAAATTCAAAGTTACAAGTAATTCTTCAAGAAAAGCATGAAACCGTAAATGAAATATGTAAATTCATCATGATTTAATTCATTTAATTTTTATCACCAAGGTCATGTCATGGAATTAAGAGAGCCTCTTTCTCTGAATTAATGAGACCCTTAATTGTTATTATATGATTCCTCCACTCAACCTCTCTGTGTATAGAAGAAATGAGACGGCATGGCATTTCACTTAAAGAAACAAAAAGGCAGATATGGGTACTGCAAAATCACGAATCCCCTTTTAATGAAGAAATAGTAGTAAGCAACAGACAACTTTTCAGATGAGAGTTTTGGATTGGAGAGAAGATTATAAATCCCCATTTTCAGTACTCTGTTGGCCTTTAATCAGTAAAAGAAGATACCATAAGTGGCTACCCCCACCCCCACCCCCACCCCCACCCGCCACCCCACTTTTCTTTTCTCTTCTTTTCTTTGGCCTATATATTTCACAACACTCTCACAAGTCACAACTAACAAAAAAATCACTCCCAAGACTTTGAAGCAAAGAAAAAAGAGGGTATAACTCAACAAAAAGCTTTAAAGCTTATCCTAGGATGAGAACTTTGAAAACTCATGTAAGGAAAAGAAAAGTTGTGAACAAAATTAAAATCGTCAAGTTCTAGTGATGCCTCATCTCGTGCTATGTTTCCACCAATTTATGCATGTCTGTGTTAGTGGTTTAGGCAGATTCGACAATGCTAGCTCTTTCATCTTTACAATTAATTTTGTTACGCTCCCACTCCCACTATTCCCAACTTTGGAAAAATTAAATTCAACGCACTTGTGCCCCCCTCCCTATTTACATCTTAATTTCATCCCAGACCAAAGCCTTTCAACCTTTTTTCGCCTATTGAATTAAGACCCATGCGCGTCTCTTTCTCATAATAAACACTTACCAAACCATCAATAACAATAATAAAATCCAAACAAACATATGACCACAACAAGATGGAAAAAGCAAAATGGCCTACCACACATTTGTTGCCCAAAAACCTAGCTAGCACAAAAATTTGACAGAGATTTTCACCTGTGTTTTTGCAGTACCATCAGCAACCTTCCCATCGTTTGGCTTAGGAGGTCCAAAGTGTAGCTCTAGACAAGAAAAAAAAATACAACAATCATCACAAAGATGGAATAATGAATAACAGAAACAAGCATTAAACAAGATCCTAACCTGCGATAACAGCTGGTGCTATTGAAAATCAAACTCATTAGCCCGGTATTGAGACGGAAAGTCTTGATGGATTGCAGGTCAATCCAGAGGCAGACATCTCAAAAGAACTCAAGCGGATGACTTGAATTATGTAGCTTTATCCACTAAGAAATGCTCAATAATGAACCATGCGGCCGGCCAAAGGACCTGGCCATTTTGAAACAAGTGCAGATGCCGCTTGTAAAAATATAAATCGAGTACTGAAAAGACACAAAATAAGGAACTGGGGTAATCCTAGAAGACCAAACGTGCAGATCACGTCCAAAAGAGAAAGCAAGAAAGGAAAAATGCAAACCATCAACATATCAATTCCTACCACTTTAAAATAGACTTAGACAAAACATATATAGATCAGCTTTGCCAATGCCCTATCCCAATTTCACCACAAAGAGAAATCAATAATATATCACATATCAGGATCTATCGATTGGAATTTCGTTGAATTTACAAATCTTGACATTCAAGGTCCTACGAAAAAGATATGAAACCTTAGCTTGAATAATTTTTTTTAACTCTATGGTAAATCCTTGCAAATTCGAACATATTTTGAAACTCAAATATTTCTACAAGAAATAAATTACTTTTAGTTATCACAACCTGCATTTTTCAACTCATGGAAGCATGCTAACCAAACCTGGACAACAAACATACGAATCTATTGATGAGAGTTTCACAGAAGTTGCTGACCTCAAGTACAACATCTGGATTAATATCAGCAAGGGTCTGAACAACAGCATCAGTTTTTGTCATACCAACCTGAAGCGGAAAGAAAAAGCATCCAAATGAAAAATCAGATTCTATAGATTTATAAAAACTTTGAATGCTCGACAGAAACAAACCAAATCCCATATCAAATTAGACAAAAAAAACCATAAAAACTCACTGAAGTAACTAGACAAAAAGCCGTCCCATATGCCATACAGATTGCACCCTTTAGTTGGTCATTAAGCTCCAGGGAATCAGCGCCTATAGAGATGCAATAAGCATTAATAACTTGAGTAAAGGCCACCCACCCAAATGGACATACTCAAATAAAAAACCAGTCCCCAAACTCCTCCAACCTGAATGAAATATTAGCTCTTCTCCTCCACCACCAAGACTGATGAAGAGGTCCACAGTAGACCCCCAGGCGCGAGGAGTATCTCATCATCACAACAATTAGCACAAACACCAGGCCCATCACCACCCACAATGCATGTAAGTCCGTCAAAAAACCTGTCACTATTAGGAACACCAAGACCTGGTACAAAAGTAAAGACCAGTGCTCGTTCAACTGATACCGAGACCAAGACTTGAAATCCTTGTGATCTATAATGATGGATTTAAAGAAACACAAAAGTAACAAAGATTAGTCTCATACAAAGCACTTAAAACTAGACAAAATAAGATCCTTTTCTATATACGGGCAAAAGTAATAGAAAAGAAGATATTGAAACAAATATGAAACATTGAAACTCATCAAATTTCTAGCACCATCTATACGCTCTTCCCATCATCTGCAAGCACAAAAAAATAAAATTCAGAGACACAAGATGAGTAAAAAAATAAAACTAAATGGTTGAAACGTACTTTCCTCAAGTGTTAGGTATGAAGACATGTTGTTTGGGCCATGGAATCGATTCCCTTAAAGCTTGCTCTATTGTCCTCATATTAGCTTGAGTTCTCCATATCAAAGCATTGTGGTCAGTGGCTATTTGCACCCACATTAATTAAAGTGGAAAAGCACTTGAAAAATAATCGAAGACTAAGAGCACATATAATAAAAATCTGATTAATTAAACATAGGCATAAAACCTGTGTTGAAGGATTGGAGGAGTTACCTAAATAAACTCCTTTTCGAAGTAGGTTATCAGCCTCTTTTGCTTATTGGTATGCTAACTCTTCAGTGCAAATGACGACTACAGCTTTTAGAGTAGGATCGTACCTAATATATAGTCCCAGTATGCATCAATTAAAGGAAGCCAAGAATTGAGAGAAACATAAAATATAGAAAGAATTTGTTGAAGCGCCCTTGTTTAGTCTTTTCAAGGATTTCTTAGCAAGGTCGAGGGATGCAATTGGTTTATTTTGAGGAGGTATCCTAGTTGATGAACCTGAATTGTAGAACAAGTAGTGTAAGTAAAATGAGGAAGGTAAGGAGATAGTAGTTAATTGGAGACACAATTAAGTATATATGAACTTAGGGTCATATAGGCAATGTCTTGTTTTGCTTATGGCTTTGGCAGATTGGAGATAAATGGATATTGAAAGGTTTTAACGGTATGGAGGGGTTATCAATTTTTGGGATTCCCATTGCGGATTGAAGAGCAAAGGTGATGATGGAATCTACAGAGCCTGCCAGCTTCCTATTTGCTCCAGTTATGGGCATATTGGAATTGTTTCGCTCCCTTAACCATCTCTTCCAACTAATTCAAACATGCACAACACAACTCATCAAATGCCCAATTAAAACTGCTATCTTTTATTTGGTTTGTGAAAGCAAAGTCGGGAAAATTGAAAGAGCCTAATTCAATAATTTTGTCGATCTTCATATTTAATCAATTATTCACTAAAAAGCAGCAACATCACAACATAAGTTTCAACAGATCAGCAAAAAGCATGATAGTATGATTGAATTTGTGTGCCTAGAAGTCAATAACATTGCCTAGGTTCAATCTCTCCATCTTCTTAACAACAGAACAATATTCAATCATCTTTAAACCTAAGTTCGTATAAACGCACAAATTCTCGTCTAAACACTGTCTCATCCACCTGATCTTTTTCACATCTACATTGAAAATAAATGTTGAAGCACCAACCATGATACAAATCACACGAAATCATCCGCAAGTGCTACTCGAATCACCAAACAACTTCCGAAATCGATGATTACAAGATGTTGAAGATGATCAAACAATAGCGATTTCATCGATTGAAGCATTCAAAGAGAATCAATACACAAACAACATCAACAGATGTAAACAGATGTAACGAACAGAAACAAATCTGAAACAAAAGAGCGAGCGAAGACGGATCAAGGAGGCCGAGACTTAGTGCACATCTAAGAGCCGAAACCTCATCATTATTTTGTAATAACACTGCAAGTGCAGGTTTGCATATACTTTTTTTTTACAAACCACAGATTGAAATTGAATCAAAGCGAAGCAAACTAAACCCTAAATCGACCAAGCCCTGCATTCAGGTTCTCAAAAACAAAATCAAACGAAGATTACATAAAAATCACAAACCGAAATCAGGAACCCTAAACTTTATCGACTGTATTATGATCACAAACGAACCCTAAACTTTATCAACTGGAGAAATTGATCGCTCGAGCACAAATCTTGATTTCGATTTGCGATCGTTGATGAGATTTTGAGTCGATGTAATGCGTACCTGGAGAAATTGATCGCTCGAGCACAAAGAATCAGAAATTGATCGATCGCTGATGAGATTTTGAGTCGATGAATGTGATGATTCGATTGAGTCGATGAATGTGATGATTCGATTGTGACGATATATGCGTCGATGAGATGTCGGGTTTTAATAGCCTAATACATAGGGGTTTCTAAAAACCCCTATGGATTTGGTGTTATAAAAAGCCTAATCACCTAATACATAGAGGTTACTTAAAAACCTCTATGAATTATGAGTTATAAAAAGTAATACATAGGGGTTATTGAAAACCTCTATGAATTAGGTGTTATAAAAAGTCTAATTTGTTCTAGTGAAGTTACATTCAATGTAGAAGTCATGCTTGATGTTACAATTTAATGTGAGAGTCATGATTGACACTTTGATCATTCATAAGCTTAGTTAAATGGTCATTCAATTTACAACATTAATAACCACTTCATAACCACCTTTATATATTAAATATTCTATCGAACAACCGTAGTTTCACTTTATTATACTCAACAAGCTAGCTTGTTAGCTAGCGAGCACACGGGCTCAAATGAAACATTGACCTACTACGTACGTACTCCATGTGCCATGCATGGCAAAGAAGATCTTCATGGATAGATTACAATGATGGACTCAGCAGCTGCAATGGGTACTATTTTATAGCGAGTGAAGCCGGCCATGTGAATAACCCTCTCCCAGCCCTTCTTAGTTCTCTCTTTTCCTCCAATAAGCATCATTTGCATTGCCAGGCCCAACCTTGCGTGGGAGAACTCCGGCATGGTCTCCATGTCCAACACCATCTCCACCACTATCAACCTCCCCCTCGTTGGGTGCATTGCTTTCTTGCAATTGTTCAGTATCGTCATGCTCACATCATCGTCATATCCATGAAGAATTGACTGCATGTCAAAAACAAAAAAAAATTGTTAGCGCAGTAATATAGGATAGAATTAACCTCACTAGCATTACTTTTAACTATGAGAAGTGTCGACATTTTTTTTTTTTTTTTGCTCCCACCAATGTATGAACCCATATGACCTTTTACTCCATAACACAAGACCAAACTATTAAGCCACCCAATTGAAAAGTGCTAATGACATGTCATGAACATTGCAAGATATAATTGGCTCACAAGAGCTATTCATGCGTGTTTCAGAATGCAGACATACACATATCTCGATGCCTAACATGCTTGTTGAGGTTGCATGCATAGAAGGCTCTTGTGACCCAATTAATTTGTCTTGTGGCGTGACATTGTTGTTGTGATTCTAATATTTTCCATAATTAATTAGTTACTTACCTTCAACAACAGGACGTCCCCGTTAGGAATGGAGCTTAGGAAGTCGCCAGCCACTAAGGTCAGCTGAGGGTCCTTGGGAACGTTCTCAACAACATCAAGAAGATCCATGACCGTGCACTTCAAGTGTGGGAAAGCATTCAATATTGCCTTGGCAGCAATGCCAGTGTTGCCACCAACATCAACAAGTGTTGTAACACTTTGATCAATAATACTCTCCCTCTTTATCCCATCCACAACCGCATCAATCATGTTCAAAGTGTACCCATTCATCGCATCGCTCACCTGTTTGATCATTATGTGTCTAATAATTTCATTAATTACTTAATAACCAGAATCTGTCATAATTTCATTAAACTTCTTTTAAGTTACAAATTTGTTGGGAATTAATTGGTACGTATTAGTTGTGGAAGTTGAATGGTTCTCACTCAAGTCTATAAAAGAGTACCTTGTAGCCCCCATCGTGGGGGCGATAAAATCTGGGTGGTTTTAGGAGATTAAATTCTTCCACAGGTTAATTATCTATCTGATCTATTTTATCATGTTTAAAGAAATTAAGTTTACATCACGTACGTACCTTGCTCCACTTGTTGTCGTTCTTCATCTTCTCGGACATAGTCACGCCGTGCTGCAACTCCCAACACGACTTGGACCCTCCCAAGCTCTCGACTAGGCGTCCCGAGACGAATAGCTCTTCGGGATCGGTTGCGCCCATCACAAATGTGGCCAAGCTCTTGTTGTTGTGGATCTTACTAAGTAGTAGCCTTGACATTGGAGTGAGCTCATACTTGGTCTCTTCATGATGATTAGTTGTAGTTGTGAAGAGGTTGATGTGAACCAAGTACCTCATGGTCTGCTCAAACCGGTCCATGTTCACGGACTCGATCGGAAGTTTGGTTGCCAGCTCGGCCAGTGTCAAGGGACCATGCTCGTAAATCTTGTCTGGTAAGCCTAGTTGAACTGCACACCTGAGACTCATGGTCTCGGCAAATGCAAACATGTGCTTGGACAGCTGAACCCAAGCTTCCATGATCGATGATGGTCTGTCTGTATGTATGTATGTATGTATATCAATCTCGTTATTAGTTGATTCTTGGACTTACGTCTTGGCCTCTATATATATAGTGCATTCTAATATATTGTATTATATGTTATTTTATTTTCTTGTCATTTTCAATATTGAAATGCTATAACCACGTGCCTCAAAAGAGAATATATATGAATTATTGTCAACTTGACGAGGAAACACATGGTCGACAAATTGGACATGACGGGATAAGTATACACGATTAGTGGTGGGATCAAAGCATTTTTAGGCAGATTGTGAAGTAGAGTAACCGAGAAAAATGCAAGAAATGGACCTAGGCTAAAGTTTAGAGGTATTATATGGGCGTAACCAAGGAAATCTGACGCGCACCGAGCGTCAATAAAATTAAAAATTATACCTAAACCAACTATTTTGCAGAATAGTGGCAAAGGGTCGATCCCACAGAGATTGATAATCTTTCTTTGGTCAAAAAGAACAAAAAAGGAAATCAGGGATTTTGAAAGAGTGAATAATTTAATAAATTAACTAATCTAAATATAAACAAAATAATTAAAGCAAGGAGATAAAATTGAAAATAAAATAATTAATAAAAATACCTAGGTCAAGACATACAAGTTCGGTTCGGTAAAAGATTGGATTTGGTCGTCGATTTATGTAAAATATGCAAATCAAAATATCTTAGTGTAGCTATAGACCCGGTAGCGTACGCGGTTCCTCGCTCTTCCTAATCTCGATAGCCAAGGTACGACGATGACTACTTCCCTAATCAAACACATAACCACAATTCAAGTGAATTGGGTTTAATGCGTTGACCGCATTGAGCTTCCTGAAGGCACTACACCTAGACAACCGGATAACTAGTGTGTCCGATTTAGCCTAGATCCCTATGGTATTCAACCGGTCCCAAAAAGGTCTAATCAATCGGTATGGTCGATTGCCACTAGTGTGGTCTTATTGCACAACTACGGGCGCTTACGACTCACAGACAAATAAATCAAAGTTTAAACAAGCAGTGTTTAACTTTGATTGTTCAAACAATACCAAAGAAAATAAAATAATAATGAAATGACTGAAATTAAAATATATAAATCTCACAAATTCATTGATATGCGCAGTCGAACCTCCCTCGTAGTCTTGCCTAGGCTAGAGGTTTTAGCCTCGCATCAAAGCACACAAAAAAACAAAGAAAAATAAAATAGAAAAGAATTGGGGAGAGGAGACGAGCGTTCGGCCAGAAGCCGAGAGAAATCAAAACAGAGAGAGAGAGCCGACCCTTTGTAGAAGCCGATTTTTCTTCTTTTTGTTCCCACGTGCATACATATCTCCCGTCCATTCTTTCTATTCTCATCCGTTTATTTCCTTCCACTTTTCGATCCACCCCTAATTCGTCTCTTTCTATATATATACATTCCTATATATCATGCAAATCAAACCAAATCATGCCTCATTGCACCAGCGCTATCATGCTCCACTTGTTTTCATTCAAATACCATAAGAAGTGTGGCCCGCCAAATTTGCTTCGAGATGCGCGCTAGCACGACTTTCGGTGTAAAATGGATCCAAGCATATGAATACTCGATTTTACGTAGTTTTTCACCCCGGATTTAACCGTGCACTCCAATAACCCTAAAAATAATAAATAAAGGCAATTAGGCTAGTATTTTAGACTTTGCACGTCCAACAAATACCCCCAAACTTAAGACTTTGCACGTCCCGAGCAAAGGTGTAAATGACAAACACGCGAATAAACTCGACTCATAATATAGATATGTACAGACTCACTTAATCCTATACCCGATTCAGAATTCATGGAGTTCCTTTGGTTTACATAGTTGTCAAGTTAACAAGCCACTCATGAAATTTCGGAGTTAAGATATGTCAAGAACCGCAACCCAAACACATTTAAGATCACACTTTAAAGACAAATATATGGTCGAGACAAACGCCATCAACTACTTACGAGTTTTCTTGGTCTATACATTCAAGCGTGCAAGTTTACAATTTTACTTAATCTATCTATAAGCACTCGAGCTAAATCTTTTTATTTGAGGAGTTTTCATACACTTCCGCCTTTATTCATTTTATATGTATACTCTCTTTTTTTTTTCTCCATTTTTTTTTTTTTTATAATATGGTCCCTGCTCCATTTCCTGTGGAAACTTGTGGGACTCTCTATATTTTGAAAACTCCTGTTAGCCCTTCTCACTTTCACTATAATTAAGCAAATTCTCCAATGTGGGTTAAAATATCATCACTTGCGCGATTTCAACCGTCTACCCATTTTGGTATCTAGCACAAGGCTTAACCATCATACTAAGTCCCTAATCATGAAATCATAAAAATGCTAAGCTACGGACTCGAGTGAGTATTTCTCCTACTTTTTCCTAAGTTTCAAGTCAAAGAGGCAACCATAATGTACTCATCCACAACCAATGGCATGAAACAAAGTTTCGGGTGCCTCTAAACAATATAATAATAAAAACTATACTAAATACTTGCATGAAAGTGTATCAACTCCTAACGAAATGAGAAAATGAGATATGGATGGAAAAGAAATGGAAGAAATGAATGAATAAGATATATCAAACACCACCAATATCATCCGTCAACCACATGTAACCGCATATAATTGAAAAATTTTAAACGATCTCACCTACGGTCTTTCGCAAATGAGTCCATCCAACTCAATCCACAAATCCTAAAGTACCCCCAAACTTATTCTGAACCTTGTCCTCAAGGTTCAAAACAAGTCAAGGAATCCATGCAAGAAAAAAACAAAGAATAGTGGTGAACAAGAATATGGATAAAATAAGAAGATGATACAAGTGCACGCATAACAAAAGTCTCAAAAAATTAGTAAATGCTCAAATTTCGCATGTTTGGGTGACTAAAGAAACTATGAAATAAAATTATCATAATAAGAGCAATAACTAATAAGCATGGAAGTTAATTCAAATGATTCCTATCAAATCTTGCGAGCCCGAGTCTTTCAACTACGGGTGAAGTCAACAAGATGATCGAATGAAGTTTTGGGTTTTGGGTCTACTTAAAGACCCGCCACTAATGTGGCGACTTAAGTTGGATATGTCCCAACCAAGTATCAAAACACCTAAAACTCTAATAATATGTTAATTCCTAAAAAAGAATATGCTCAAATTACTCCAAAAACAACGTAATCCATAGTCAAACCTATCAAACTCAGGGGGTGGTCTAGTACCATCAGCGCTCATCAAACATTCATTACACCTGCAAAAATCCAAGAGACCAAGTCAGGGATTTATTAAACATAAACAAACTAAAACTAAATTAAAATTGAAATAAATGCAATAAAAATAAAAACAAAGCTGGGCTGCCTCCCAACGAGCGCCTTTCTTTTAAGTCTTTGGCTAGACTTATTGTGACTAATCACGTGATGCCCTCTCCTTTGGAGATGCCAACAACGAATGGCGCATCAACATATTTGGGCAATGCAGCATGCACGCCCTCTTTCAGAATTGGGAGCTCATTCGAGACTTCTAACACAAATGAATCTGTCACATCATGGTCCTCCAACACAAAGGTGTTAGCAGTGTAGAAAATCTGCGAACGCTCCTTTACTTCCACTCCCGTATAGGGTTTATCAAATATGCATGGGAGGGTGGGTGGTTTCACCAACACCAGAGGTTGGTCTTCCTTGCTCTCTATATGTGGCTCCTCTGACCTCTCTGAAATGACTTCAATTTCTTTCTCAGCTTCATCATCGTCATATTGTGCAATAGTAATGTTTGGCTCATGTGAAGAAACGTCTAGTGTTTCCTCTGGTTCGCTTAAATGCTCGTCCACAATTGAGAACTCGTCAAACTCAACACTTTTAGATGTATCAGCATTCACAGTCTCATCTGAGTCAAAATCTGGTTGCGGAGGCAACTCTTCATCGTCCATCAAATGCTCAAGTATAGCAGTAACTTGAGTTTCTGAATTTTGCAACTTTGGTTTCATATGCTGTATATCCTCCTGCAAGGGATGCTGATTGGTGCTTTGAAAAAGCCAATCGGAGATCATATTTCTCTCAATGTCCGCAATGGTTCTCCGTTCATGTTGATGACTTTGTTGAAAAGTTGGTTCTCTGAAGATCAAGTCATTCATCATGTCTCGTATAGACCTCTTTTCAAGTTGAGGAATCTGTGGACTTCGCTTAGACATATATATGTTGGGTTGTGGTGATGCATAAGTGGAACCATGATGATTCTTATACTTTGAATAATGACAAACATACGTGGGATGAAAGTACTCCCCACGATTTCCACAAACCCTGACCTGTTGCACAAAAGATTGTGAGTTAGAAAATTGATGTCCATTATGTAATATACCTACCCCATTCACATTATAATAATGTGAGTCTTCGAATCGACCATAATTGTGGGGGTAGGAGGCCATCGCGGGGTCGCCCGCATACATGCTTAGAACAAGGGACTAGATATAAAAAAATGTAATAAATAAATAAATAGAAAAAATAACCAAAGCAAGAAAAAGACCAATCCCCGGCAACGGCGCCAAAAACTGACGCGCGCCGAACGCGTCAATAAAATTAAAAATTATACCTAAACTAACTATTTTGCAGAATAGTGGCAAAGGGTCGATCCCACAGAGATTGATAATCTTTCTTTGGTCAAAAAGAACAAAAAAGGAAATCAGGGATTTTGAAAGAGTGAATAATTTAATAAATTAACTAATCTAAATATAAACAAAATAATTAAAGAAAAAAAGATAAAATTGAAAATAAAATAATTAATAAAAATACATAGGTCAAGACATACAAGTTCGGTTCGGTAAAAGATTGGATTTGGTCGTCGATTTATGTAAAATATGCAAATCAAAATATCTTAGTGTAGCTATAAACCCGGTAACGTACGCGGTTCCTCGCTCTTCCTAATCTTGATAGCCAAGGTACGACGATGACTACTTCCCTAATCAAACACATAATCACAATTCAAGTGAATTGGGTTTAATGCGTTGACCGCATTGAGCTTCCTGAAGGCACTACACCTAGACAACCGGATAACTAGTGTGTCCGATTTAGCCTAGATCCCTATGGTATTCAATCGGTCCCAAAAGGGTCTAATCAATCAGTATGGTCGATTGCCACTAGTGTGGTCTTATTGCACAACTACGGGCGCTTACGACTCACTGAAAAATAAATCAAAGTTTAAACAAGTGTTTAACTTTGATTGTTCAAACAATACCAAAGAAAATAAAATAATAATGAAATGACTGAAATTAAAATATATAAATCTCACAAATCCATTGATATGCGCAGTCGAACCTCCCTCGCAGTCTTGCCTAGGTTAGAGGTTTTAGCCTCGCATCAAAGCACACAAAAAAACAAAGAAAAATAAAATAGAAAAGAATTGGGGAGAGGAGACGAGCGTTCGGCCAGAAGCCGAGAGAAATCAAAACAGAGAGAGAGAGCCGACCCTTTGTAGAAGCCGATTTTTTTTCTTTTTGTTCCCACGTGCATACATATCTCCCGTCCATTCTTTCTATTCTCATCCGTTTATTTCCTTCCTCTTTTCGATCCACCCCTAATTCGTCTCTTTCTATATATATATATATATATACATTCCTATATATCATGCAAATCAAACCAAATCATGCCTCATTGCACCAGCGCTATCATGCTCCACTTGTTTTCATTCAAATACCATATCAAGTGTGGGCCCGCCAAATTTGCTTCGAGATGCGCGCTAGCACGACTTTCGATGTAAAATGGATCCAAGCATATGAATACTCGATTTTACGTAGTTTTTCACTCCGGATTTAACCGTGCACTCCAATAACCCTGAAAATAATAAATAAAAGCAATTAAGCTAGTATTTTTGGAGACTTTACAATAAAAATATATAAATAACCTATATATAATATTACATAATTAACGACTCAACAAAAACACAAACATCTAAAAGGTTTAAGACGTTGATAATTTGGAGACCTTTGAAAAAACAATTCATATGGAGTCTTGAAAGACAACACTGAGGAAGGAAGACGATTTATCAAGTACACAGCAGCTTGAAAAGCATGAGACCAAAAATATATGCAAGGGAAGTGACGCAAAGTGTAGCAAAGCAAGACCAGTTTCCACGACGTGTCGATGACGCGTTCAGCAGTGCCATTATGCTCAGGTGCGTGTGGAGATGTTGTGAAATGAGAAATCCCAGAAGAGTTGAAAATAAGAATGAGCTTTTGATACTCCCCTCCATTGTCGAGAGAAAAGCGAAATAATTTTAGTTTGAAAATAATTTTCGACAAGTCGTTGAAATTGAGGAACAAAACAGAGGTGTGATTTTTTTTTTCATGGGATATAACCAAATATACTTAGTAAAGTGGTCCACAAAAATTATATAATATTCGTAACCATCAATAGATTTTTTTTGGACCCCAAACATCGATATAAATAAGTTCTAAAGGCTTGTGACTGACTAGAGAATTTTGAGAGAACGGGAGTTTTTTACTTTTATTAAGAGAACAGGAAGTACAATGAAAATCAGAAATTGACATGGATGGAAAGAGTGCGTTGTGCTTAAGAACAAGACTAAGAACTTTAATTATGAGATGGATGACCGAGTTTGTGATGCCAAGAAGACAAAGAAGCTTTGGTGGTGATATTGACTTGAGGCTGACATGGAAAAGTTGCACAACAAACGTCATTATTATTCTCTGCCCGCATTAGAGGTGCTCCCGTGTGAAGATCCTTCACAAGAAAATGAGATGAGAAAATTCAACAGAGACTTGGTTAGTTTTGCATAATTTTGCTATGGAAATCAAATTGTTTTGTAAATCTGGAGCACATAAGACATTTGATAATGTAATTGGTTTGTAAGGTGTATGAATTTGTGTGTGACCAGTGTGAGAAATTGAAAGTCCTTTACCATTACCCAAAAATATCTCATCTGGACCCCCATAATCAGAGTAAGTCTGCAAAGCAGATAAATTTGATGTCGCATGATATATGTGATGCTCCACTATCAAACGACCAAGGTTGTTGGGACATAGCTGGAGAATTGATGGAGGTGGTACGTAGCATTGGCCACCGGACTGGGAAGTTTTTGGGAAAAATGAGAGCTGGTAATATGAATGTTATTCTCTTTAAGAAATCGGCAAGTTTCCTGCATGAGTTAGGAGTGTCATGACTGCAATTTCACAAAAACGGCAAAATAAATCTTGCCGATATGACCGATGGCCATTTTGATTTTGTCGAGAATTATTTCCACCATAGCCGCCACGGGACCTGCGAGAATTGGCATTGTAACCTTGAGTGGATCTGTTGAAATGTTGAGTTTGAGTGGGCTGCTTTTGAGCAACATTTGGTGTGACAAGAGTAGGAGGAGAACTCGAGCCTTTGTCTTTCGATGTTCGTTCAAAGTCAGTTAACTTATCAAATAATTCTGAAAAGTCAATGGAAGATTCACGAACTTTGAGAGCTGCTACAATAGGACTGTATTCATCCCCAAGTTGAGCGATGATGTGGACAATAAGATCTTCATCACTTATCAGATTTTGAATGAGAGCTAGGTCATCTGCAATAGATCGCATTTCATTGAGGAATTCAGCAACAAGTTTTTGACCTAAAAATAAAATGAGATGTACAATCTAAGTTGTTACAACAGATTACAGCAGTTATCTTAGCTGTTATAGATTTGAATCGGAGTTTGTTGAGATCATGGACTTAGTCTCTATATGTATGTATGTATGTATGTATGTATGTATGTATGTATATCAATCTCGTTATTAGTTGATTCTTGAACTTACGTCTTGGCCTCTATATATATATATATAGTGCATTCTAATATATTGTATTATATGTTATTTTATTTTCTTGTCATTTTCAATATTGAAATGCTATAACCACGTGCCTCAAAAGAAAAAAAATAATAATAGAACACAACACTGAGTCATAACACATTACACAACATTGAGTGTGAGCTTCACATTAAAATCTCATAAAAAAACACACCAAACACCCTCATTTTGATGTTGTGCAATGTGATATGACTTACTGTTATTATTGTAGTATTTCTCTTTTAAGTTTTGTTTCTTTCTAACTCCTTCGATGCATCGCGGTGTAAAGTATTCGAGACATAACTCCAACTAATCCCGAGCCAACTCAATGCATGACGTGGTATATAATAATGCAACTCGTGCATTGTGGGTTTGATTTGGGTGGACATAAAAAAAAAAGAAAAGAAAAAAAGGTAAATGATAATGTAGCATTCCCTAAGACAGACAAACACGTACTACATGTCCCATGTGGCACCTTTGTTGTAAAGTGGGGTCCATGGCAGGGAAGAAACCGTTTGTTTGCGCCGTTATGGGGAACGGTAACGTGGAGAACAATGTCCATTCAAAGTAGAGCTGGCAATTTGGGTCATGAAACAACTAACACGACACGACACGACACAACACGTAATAAACATGTCGTGGGTTTGGCTTAAGTGGGTCTGAGTCATAAACATGTTAACACGTTTATACACGGTTAATAAACGAGTCATTAACATGTCAACCTGCTCAACTCGTTTATGACTCGCTTAACACGGCTAAAGAATAATATATAAATAATAAATATTGTATAATAAATAGATTGATACAAAATTCACCTGTTTGAATGCATGTTAATAGCATGATTTATTTATTTTATTTATAGACATCTTTTATCATATTTTATTTTATATTTGAGAGGAAATATTCATTTTACTTTTAATATATTATTTATGTTTTAGATTTTATTAATAATTATTTATTAAGAAAAAATAAAACTTTTCACCAAAGTAAAATTTAGATATTTTTTTAGATGATTCTTATAATTTTGTTTATGTCATTATTACGAGTCATTTTTGCTTTATTTTTAAGAGTAATAAAGACTTGAATGAAAAAGTAAAGTAAAACTAACGACTATATACAACCACATTATATTTTATTGGTTATTTAGTATGTTTTTTCGAATTTAATCATTTAGATATATTTTTAAAAAATAGTAACTTAATTATAAAAGTTTAAATAAAATAAAATTTTTAAATACAATATTTAATAAGTGGGTGACACGATTACACGACATGTTTAACACACGACCCACTTAGACACGAAAACGATTAACACGATTAATAAACATGTCATGTAATGAGTTTGCATTATATGGGACACAACACGTTTACGACACGACACGTTTACGACTCGCCGATACGAATTGCCACCCCTAATCCAAAGAGATGGATGGACGAGTGGGGCCCGGCCACAGCACTCCACCGACAGTCGAATAAACAAATCTAACACATTTCTTGTCATGTCACTGTCAAGTCAATTTCTTTTTTGAAACTAAAAACGTGATTTGAGATCACGCCATGAAGACAGTCCGCATCAAGTCCACAACACCACATGGTGACATGAAGACAACAAGTCCACATCAAGTCCAAACCACAAGAGGCGAGGACTGACCGGCGGGAGGCTACCAGCAGCGCCGGGCGATTCGTGCCAGTGGGAGGAGACCACAAAGGCAGGCAGCAGCGGCGAGATGCGCGCAGAGGTGGCGGCAATGCTGTCAATAACAACGGAGAGGCATCCTGGCTTCAAACTTCCAACGACTACGGATCACGGGGGACGACGGACGACCGAGCTTCAATGGCGGGCGGGGAGATGGATCGCCGTACGGGGAGAATATTGATCGCCGGCCGATCTTCCTTCCTTTCACGGCGGCAGTGCTGTCAACCACAAGGAGGATTGGAAACTCATTTTGGGTTTTTGGGTGTGCTTTGGATGTACGAAGAGGATCTTGGGCCACGATTGCAAATCGTGACCACGTCACCACCACACCAACACTTCGGGTGATGTGGCGGTGACGTGGCACTGGCCGAAAATGTGTTCGTTTGGTAAAAAAAATTTGTTGGTGTTGGTGTGTTAAGTTGATAAAAAAAAATTTCCCATGTGTGCTAATCAAGCAAAAAGTCCAGGCAACGTACACTCACTCTCAATCAATTGTTCTTTTGTATGGCTTTGGGTCTGATAAATTTCAAAAAAGACTAAATATTGCATTAATATGGACAAACTCATGAGTACAATAGAGTGTTCTTATTGAACAAATCATAAAATAACAAAAGTTACTAAAACTACATAGATATCAAAATATAAAAATTTCTTAAATACTTAAACTGCGAAATATAATAACTACTTTAATTTCCTTACCAACGTCTTTATTTTTGCTGCCGAAGTTTAGGGCGTTCTCCTTATTCTTGCATGGATGGGTGGATGGATTAGCTGACAGCTGTGGTTCGGGGGGTGAGTAAGGTAGTTATGGTATACCTGCATGTAAACGACATTTTTTTCGAAGATTTGATGTGTTTTCCACCGCACTTGAAGTGTAGTTGGCCATAATTTTTTTTAGGTCAAACGTTGCCAAGCAATTATGCAAATAAAAATAATTTAAAAAGTTTAATGTAATTATTAACTTTTTTAAAGAAATAATGCACTTTCGAGATATTGATCAGTCAGTCGAATTGCTAATTCTCTATTAAATTATTTGTTTTATTATTGTCCACAAGTCGCCTCGTACTATTTTAAAAATAAAGATTTAAGTGCCGCAACCAAAGGAAGAGTGGATTTGTTAATGCTTGAATGTGTAACGTTGGTTATGTTACCAATAGAAACGAGGGCCGCTAAGGGCACCCCACCATTTAATGAAGGCACCCAAAGTATTTATAAAAATTTTAGCAAAAGTGGAAAAGACTATTTTGCCCTTGTATATATAGTGATTCCAACCTCACAAATCATTTTGACAAAGAAAAAAAGGCACCCCACCACAAGGTTGAACCACAAATCCACGCTGCGTTTGTCGGCGTTGATCGATTATTGCAGATTGTCATAATTCCACAGCTAGGTAACAATGTTTGACAACCATATTCGTGTTTTTTAGAAAAGTTGAGTTGTGTATAACTATGAAAATGATGATTTGTTTGTGAACGTAGGGTTTGGTAATTTATTCCAATCCGAACTTGACTCCACTATATAATGGAGGATTGTACTGCTTCGGTGCCAGAGGAGGTCGTACTTGAGGTATTTTTGAAAATGTTTTGTGTATTCGTTGCGGTTAACCGAAGGTTAATGCAGGTGGTGCGCGATTGTTTCGGCCTCGCAGGACCGAGATGTAATGTAATCTCTCGGTCGTAGAGGACCGAATGTTTCGCGCATCTGACGGAACCATTAAACCCGATAGTATTCGTTGACTCTCGGTCGTACGTGAGCGATACCACTAAGCTAGTTGCGGCCATGTACGACCGAAAACATGTTTTTTTGGATGTTATTTTTATTGTGCTGTACATTTCGGTTGATTATAATGTTACACTGTTTGTATTGCAGGTAATGCCGGTTTCTGCCTTATTTCCAGACTACACGGACACGTTTACACCTTGTAGGCCATTTCCAAGTAGAGAAGCAGCAGTTTCATGGCTTGAAATGATAGGCCGTGAGAACATGTTCGTGCTAGTGACAACGCACTCTGACGCCGGTGGCATTAAGCGCAGGGGTAGGGTGAAAATTGACTGTGAGAGGTCAGGGACTTACAGGGGAATGTCACAAAGAGTTGGTAAGGGTAAAGCGGAAAAAATAGCTTCGAAACCAAGAAATGAAGAAGAAGACGAAACGGGGAGGACTCAAACAGGTACGAAGAAATGTGGATGCCCTTTCCTTATCAACGTAAAGGAAAATGCTGACTCGTTGTGGTATATCACTGTTATATGTGGGAGGCACAATCACGAGCCCGCAAAACACTTGGACGGCCATTCTTTTGCCGGGAGATTGGATAAGGCGGAGCAGGAAGTTGTGGTGCAAATGACAAAGGGGAATGTGAAGCCAAGGGACATCCTAAATACGTTGAAGCAAAGAGACGTTGGTAACGCATCGACAATGAGGACTATATATAATGCAAGACAAAAAGCCCGAAAGGAGGATGCGGGTGGGAGGACTCAAATGCAACAACTCTTGCACATTTTGGAGAAGAATAAGTGGTTGTCATGGCATAGGAAGGATCCCGATACGAATGTTGTCACGGAGTTATTTTGGTCACATCCCGACTCAATAAAGTTGGTCAGGTGTTTTCCATCGGTTATTTTGATGGATTGCACGTACAAGACAAATAGGTACCGAATGCCTTTGTTGGAGATTGTTGGCATCACTTCTACGCACTTGACGTTCTCCGTTGGGTTCGCATTCTTATCATCAGAGAGTCATGGGCATTATGTTTGGACACTTGAGAAGTTGAGATCCATATTGGATGGGTGGCCTAAGCCTGACGTGCTTGTTACCGATAGGGACTTAGCCCTTATTAGTGCAATAGAAGAAGTTTTTCCGGCCTCGTCTCACCTCCTTTGCTCTTGGCACATCAACAAAGTTGTTTTGTCTAAGACTAAGAAGATGTTTGGGGAGAACGATGGTTTTGCGCGTTTTATGGGTAGTTGGACGAGCGTGATGTATGCCAAGTCGGAGGCGTTATTTGAAGTTAGGGTGAATGACCTCCGTTTTGAATTTGGGCATGTAAAGGGTCTAATGGAGTACTTGGACAACACATGGCTAAAGAGCTACAAGGAGAAATTTGTCTCGGCTTGGACAGATAGACTTCTGCACTTTGGGGAAACGACAACTCAGAGGGTGGAGTCTGCACATTCTACTCTGAAGGTTCACCTTGGGAACAGTCAGGCTAATTTTGAGACTCTATGGAATGTGGTTGATGGACTCCTTAGAATCCAACACAACAATATCAAGGCATCGTTTGAGCTAAGTTTGAATGTCGTCCAACATGAGTACGTTGATGAGTTGTATCGACGATTGCGCGGTTATGTGTCTCAACGGGCGCTTAGGCTAATTAGAGATGAATTGGCCCGGGGAGAGGATGTTGGTCACGATTCCACTCGTTGTGGTTGCGCGATACGCACCACACATGGCCTTCCTTGTGCACATGAGCTTAACCATCATATATTTGCTGGGACGCCCATCCCTCTCCAAGACATTCATGTTTACTGGCGAAAGTTGAGTATGATACCTGAGAGTCCGGTGGACTCGTCTGGGTACAACGTGCACGATGAGATTGAAAGGGTGTTGGCAAAGTTTAATGCATGCAGTAATGAGGACGATCGACTCAAGATTATTCAGCAGCTCAGGGAGATTAGTCGACCGTCGTCTACTCTAGGTGTTGTGCCGCCGGCAAAAATTAAGACAAAAGGGAGGACACCGGGGTCGTTGAAGAGAAAACACGAGTGTCCCGATTCTTCAACGAAACGGTTGCCGAGTGAGTTTGAGTACGTGCTATCGACTCGGGAGGCCTCAAGTTCTAGGCAGAAGAGAAGTAAAGTTGTTCCTAAAGCGCATTGTGGTAGTCGACGCAAGCACAACGCAACTAACATGGCTTACGGTCATTGCGTAGATCCGGATTTGTTGCTACATGTTGAGGGCATCATCGATGTGCTAGCCGATGGGAATTGTGGATATAGGTGTCTTGCGCATGGGCTTGGACTACCGGATGACGACGGGTGGCGGATCGTCCGTAGAAGGATGTACGATGAGCTTATCGGGCATGAAAACCATTGGCGCGAAGTGCTAGGTTCGAGTTACGAGAGTGTGAAGATTGCGGTGCATTGCGTAGATAATCAAGTTGGTGCAACTTTCCAAGAATGGTTCACACTTCCGGACATGGGATTGTTAGTAGCCACTGCAGATCAATGTGGTTCTCGTCAACCTATCGCGTGGGTGTGCCTCAACATTTCTACCTCTACGTATGCTCCACCATCCACCGGTCACGTGCAGATCTGTCATTGCCATGATTAATGACAGAATATACATTGGCTTAGGGTATGTGATGCGAATTTGGTTGAATTGTTATGTTGTTTCCCGACAATATGGTAATGGTGTACTGTTCACCTTGACAGGTGTTGCTGAGCACGAATGCACCCTTGCCATCCGTATACCCGTCGTGGGTACGGTATGCTCAGGATAGTGCGAAAGGTTGGCGAGACAGATTCGTATTCCGAGACATCGCGCCCGTTGCAACTCTACTTGATGCCACCATATCCGTTGTAGATTTGGGTACACCGTAGTGTTACAACTGGAACAATGCAAATAGTTTGGTTGTACAATTTGTATTTTTGAAAGTTAGGATATAAAATGATTGAAAGTTAGTTTCATTTGTTGTTCAAAATGGTTACTGGCACATTCGTTTCGGTCGTGCATGACCGAAACGCATGTTCAGCTCGCGGTTATTCGCCACCGTAACTTAACGCTTAAGCTCGGCTATGAGAGACCGTAACCGTCCTTATAGTCTCAGCTGATGGGTACCGAAAGTTCCACCTGCCATTCGGTGCTGAGTGACCGACACAACATGAAAAAATTTCTTCGAATTCCAGCCACAAACATGGACAATGAAACATCATAAACAGTCATGATAATGTACTCAACAGGCAAAGGAGACATATAAACCATTAAAAAGTGTATGTAAAATGTAATACAAATGTCTATCCCTCCAACATTGAGGGTTGGTCATTGCTTGGGTTTTTTCACGTTCTTCCTTCGATACTCCTTCCCATGCATTCTCTTCTGGGTGCCACCATCGGTCGAGGCAGGCTGAGATGTGGCCTGGGCTGAGGGTGTGGAAGTGCTACCATGATGGGAGTGCCTCGGGCCTGGTTCGGTAGGGCCGGTTGTCGCGGTAGGGCCGGTTGTCGCGGTTGTGCCGGTTGCGGTCGCGGGAAATGTACTCGTGGGGGTGGGACTTAAATTCCTTCCCGAAAGGAGGTTGACCACTGCAGTCAATGTGGTCCTAGCCGAGTCCAAAGTAGACATCTCTGGGGGGAGGTCCATCCATCGCAACGCCGCGTCCAAGGCTCGCCTATTGCGCTGGTGAAAAATTTCGGGTTACTGTCAATTACTCAACATTGCGGAAATAATTATAAGTGCCATATTACGTATAACCATTCCAATACCTCAAGTATCTCGTTCTCTGCTATGGTTGAGGCGACCATTACACGGTCCTCAAAGACCGGATTCGTGATAACAGGATGAGACACGTTGACGAACCAAGGAGGTAGTCCGGTGTAGCCGAAACTCAAATACTGCCTTCTCGCCCCTAACTTCAGCAGCCAACACATGGTTCCTCCATCGCTCCCAATTGTCTTGTTCGAACCCATACTTGACGGAGTACTTGTTTGCAACTGGGCCTCTGTGTGCTTCCAATGGACGGTAAGGAGGATCTGGTATCGACTGCACGTGACCAAGCTGTCTTAGAATCCTCTCTGGGTGGTAGGGCTCCACCACATCCATGTACTTGATCTTCCCACTGTAAAAGGCCATCGCTTGCACAACGCCATTTTCCCTTAAATTCACATATGGGTCCCAAGTGACCTACAAAATATTCAACATATAAGCGCGGGTGTAAAGTAAATTACCAAATTTGAGTACGTGCTTAAGAGGACATCAGAGGTAATGGATAGGCAGCTCACCTCACTTGGTCGCAACCTATCCAAGGTTCTCCTAATGGCCCCGAGCTTGTCAACATTCGCAACCGTCTCGTGCTTTTGAATCCATCTGGAGACACGAGGGTGCACGTAGTCCACGTACTTCGCATTGGGCGTGGCGGACCAAGTTTGAAATGGTCATACACCCATCCCTGCATATAACGTTACAATGTTAGTTACTGCACAATTGCAATTTGGGCGAATCGAACAAAAGAATGCCTATTCCGTATATTTAAAAACAAACCTCAAGCAATGTGAGGTAGCCAGCAATCTGGGACACTAGGACTCTCGTGGCGGACCCCAAGTGTCGATACAAGTAGGCCAACGCAGCTGCTCCCCATGCGTAGTTCCCTACGTCGTCCAAGTCCTCAAGTAGCTTCAGCAGCGCGATCGACACCCGAGTCCCACTCTTATCGGCAAAAAGAGTGCACGACAACAAGTACAGCAGGTACGCTCGGGCTGTGCATTCCACAGGAGGATAATTTCTTGGTATCGAACCAGCTTTGGGGCACCATCGACTCTTCAACCAATGTTTGCGCACTGTGAGCCCCTTGGTGATATTCACCTCCTCCTCCGCCTCCTCGGCGCTAACCCCAAGAAGGTTGGAAACCATCTTGATAGCGTCGGAGCGAGATTCCTCCGTGTACCTAGCAAATTTGTCCACTTCTACAACTTTGCCCGTCACAGGGATCTTGAGGAGGAAGCTGACATCCTCTAATGAGATAGACATTTCACCAAAAGGTAGGTGAAATGTGTTCGTCTCCGGCTGCCACCGCTCCACAAATGCAGAGATCAACTCCTTGTTGGCCTTGCGGTATGAGCAGTCTATCAGCGCATTCAACCCGGAACGCTGAATAATCCTCTGGAGTCCCGCCGTGTCCGGGTGACACGACTGTAAATCCCATTCCGCTATTTGAGCTCCGTGATTGATACACTTAAGAACGGGCCGCTCCTGCAAATGTAAAAACATTTCGTCATTATGTGAAGACATGAGTGTTAAGTTAATAATTTCAATGATATTGAAATTACCTCATTCCTCCATATCGATAAAGCCACATGATCCTTGAAGCTCTTCAGCAACGCCCCGTCTATAGGACCACCGGGGAATGGAGCACGCGCCTCAAAAGCCACTTCCGGCTCTCCTTCATCATGGCCAGCTCCACCTCTTCCGCTCCCCCCCACATTACGATCTGTGTCTATCATGGTTGTCATGGCATCTGAAGAGTCACTGCTACTTGACTCCGATGCATGCCCCTCCTCTTCTCCTCCGGCAACAACAAGATCCTCAGGTCGCCCGGCATTGAGGGTCGAACCCTCATCGTGCAAATGTAACCTTCCACGATTGCCATCTACCTTCGCCTTGCCCTTACCATCCTGATTCTCCTTCTCTTTCTCTTTCCGGTACGATGCTGTCTGGGGTCTCCGGCCACCTCGCCCTCTGTTCGGCCTCGGGACCTCAGCTCCAGCCTCTTCCCTAGTCACCGGTTGCTTCGGACGAGCCATACCTGCATAAATTACAACATATAAGCGCATGGAACAGATCCCAACTTAAATTTACAAAAAAAAAAGTCCAAATCATCCATTTCTTATGTCGCGGTCAAGCAGGTTTGTGAAACGACATATATTTTCGGTCACCCATGACCGACAATTCCTCCAATGTATCGACATTGAACAACCGAGTCTAATGAAACGGTCTCGGTTTTGCGCCGCCGAGATGAATTGACCATTCGAATTCTACAAGCTCTCGGCCACTCACGACCGAGCCTACCTTTACACTCACGGCATGGTACAACCAATAGTACGCCCAAATTCTCGGTTGTACACCACCGCCACCACATTACCTAGAAGTACTTCCATCTCTCGTCACATTTCGACCGAGAGACCTATAGTCATCTCGGTGGTCAGTAGGCGAGACTGTGTGATCTTTGTCGGCCTTTGTAGCCGACAGTTCGATTTCCCCAAAATTTGGCTACTCTCTCGGTCATCCTTGTCCGAGAGCATAACCACATTCTCTTCCCTGTGTGGCCGAGAACTGCGAATTCCCAGTTCTTACACTAATGAACAACCCACCACTGTAAATCACAACTACTCTTCCAAATGTAACTTAATAACACTAAAAACGTACCTTCAATCGACCGATTTCCCGCAAATAATGTGTGCTCGAAGATGTTCAGCGGAACCCTAACTTCGAGACGAAATCTGCCCACACCACGACTCGACGAACTGCAAAAAAACCGTCAAACGGAGGAGAAACACAAGGCGAGACACGGGAGACACGATTTCGGAGATTCCACCCACTGCACGGTTCACACAAAACGGGTTCTTGGAGTCCAGGCGGTGAAGATGACGCTTGGGGTGCTGGGGTGCAGATGGATTTGAACGAGGGGTAGTTTAGGTATTTCGGGTCTAACTTTTGGGTGCCCAACGTAAATCGGTTTGTGCACACATTAACTGGGTGCCTTCATTAAATGGTGGGGTGCCCTTAGCGGCCCTCATAGAAACATGTCTCACCTGTACAATCCGAAACGTGCCCTTTCACTTGTCCTCCCTACTTTACTTTTATCCACGTGGCACATTTCTATTTCGTGACATTATCAAGCACTCAACCTACTGAATCAAAATTGGTCTTACTTTTGTGATAACAAAGTCACTCGATCAGTTGTGGGGCCCGGCGAACTTTTGTTTTCCTTAACGAAAACACGCGTTCGGCATGAAAGGGTCCGATAAAAGGTTTTTTTTTTTTTTAAAGTGGGGGAAGTTTACATTTTATTTCTCAAAATAGGGTAGTTTACTTTTAATTTACAAAAATACTTGATAACTCATTTTAAAAAAGAGTTATTGGCTATGAGTTGACATTATGGTTGTGAGGTGGCGGTGAGGTGGCGAGGCAATGTGTATAAATAACTCATTTTTAAAAGGAGCTATCTATACAAAACTATACACTCTATGAATGACTCCTTTTTAAAAATGAGCTATCAATACAAATTTTTTTCCCCATAACCGCCACGTGCATAAGGAGATGGACGACCCGCGCCACTCGCGTATGTCGAGGTAGACAATCAATGTAAACAATGCGCACGCATATCGACGTGGACAACCCATGCAAATATCACCAATGTATGTCGAGGTCGAGGTTTCATGCAAATGGCAGACATGTCTGTCGAAATGGGCGACCCATATAACCTCGTGCAACTCATGCAAACGTCACGCACGTGTCTCGATGTGATAAAACCAATGTAAACGTCACGCACGTGTCTCGATGTCGAAATGGGATAACCCGTACAACCCGTACAACCCATAAGCGCTATTCGGTCGGCTCATGCTCACGCGGTCATCATACGTGGACTGTGTTATACGGATAGCGCCTTTTCAAAAGGCGTTATCCGTGTAACACAATCCATGTAGGAACGTGCTGCGGCGGATATGGAAATAAGGGCGGCGACGCAGAAGCGGAAGAGGAAGGCAATTTCTAGGCCTAGTAGGAGGCATGTTTGTCTTAGGATTTCTCCTACAATGCTGCTGAAGTTAGAGGGTGCAGAGTGGTTTGTAGTACTAGTTAATTTGGAGGCGTTCCATCTGCGAAACGACGCGGATTATGAGCGGCGTAGTGAATAGATCTGCACATAGTGATAGGAAACAGAATGGGAAGAGTGCGAGGAGTGTGATTGTGAGCTTAAATTTGGTGTTCTTGCCTGGGATTTGAAGGCATTCAGTGAGAATGGCTAGAATGGTCAGTGAGGGAGGTGGAGACTCAGTTGAGGTTGTGAGGGGCTCATTGTGATATCTTATCTGATAAGCCATGAAACATCAAACATGGGTGTTTGTGTTTGTGATCTGTGCTTGCAGTACTAATTCTGTTAAATTTGGTGGATTTGAGTGAAGAATCTTGTTCTCTCACTAAATAAAGGAAAAAAGAGAAGTGCGTAGTACTGACTTTGCTTTAAAGCAACACCAATACTAACTTGAGAGACAATCATTCCTTGTTGGGCTAGCCATTCTTTTTTAAAATGAGAGAGAATCATACCTTGTCAATATTCGTGCCATGCACTTCGGGATGCGAGCACACGCCGACGAAAAAATAAATGGACACCAATGCATGTGACGCTTGTGCGTGTCTGTGCTGGGGTGTAATTTTTTTTTCTTTTATAATCTTAGGTGCTTTGTTTTTAGCCACGAGAGTAACCCGCTACTTAGTAGAAACTAATGTATTTGGAGTTGGATGATAAGATTCAATTTCACGACCTACAAGCCATCAAACACATCTTAATTAGTCACTCGATCAGTTGTGGGGCCCGGTGAACTTTTGTTTTCCTTAACAAATAACACGCGTTCGGCATGTCCGATAAAAGGGATTTTTTTCTAAAAGAGAGGGAAGTTTACATTTTATTTCTCCAGATATGGTAGTTTATTTTTAATTTACAAAAAATACTTGATAACTCCTTTTGAAAAAGAGTTATTGGTTATGAGTTTGCATCATGGTTATGAGGTGGCGAGTCAATGTGTATAGATAGCTCCATTTTAAAAGGAGCTATCTATACAAAACTATATACTCTATGAATGACTCTTTTTGAAAAGGAGCTATCAATACAAATTCTTTTCCCCATGACCGCCACGTGCATAAGGAGATGGATGACCCGCGTCACTCTCGTATGTCGAGGTAGACAACTAATGTAAACAATGCGCACGCATATCGACGTGGACAACCCATGTATGTCGAGGTGGAGATTTCATGCAAATGACAGACACGTCTGTCGAAATAGGCGACCCATACAACCTCGCACAACTCATGCAAACGTCACACACGTGTCTCGATGTGATAAAGCCAATGTAAACGTCGCGCATGCATTGCAGACGGACAACCTGTGCAACCCGTAGGCGCTATTCGGTCGGCTCATGTTCACGCGATCATAATACGTGGACTGTGTTACATAGATCTCGCCTTTTCAAAAGGCGCTATCCGTGTAACACAATCCACATAGGACCGTCCACGTCAGCAAAAAAAACTATCCAACTAATAGCGCATTTTGGAAAGGCGACATAGCCTAGTTTTTGAATAAAAAAGAAAACTACACTTATTTTCCTCATTTAAACTAAAAGGTAATGTACTTTTGTAATTTGTTCTTATAAATTAGTGACAAAATATCAAAAATCTGAAGTTGACACTTCCAAGCTACGGAAAGTACATTTGTACACAAGTCGTTGTAGTACTCCCAAATAGCTACTGCTAAAACGTATAATAAAACAACTAACCATATATTATAGTTCTATATAGGCCTTGGGACGATCAATTCAAAATTATAGATTGCATAGGCCAAAACTCCATAGGATCCTGTACAATAGAAATTACTTTTAATCCCAAAGAACTGTAGTAAATTAAGGTGTATAAACAAATTACAAAAACACCTAACTTGGTAAAGCTCTGTCCTAGCCATACTCACATTGAAGTCCCTTTCTTTATATTCTTTCTAATGATTCAGCTTGAGATTTTTCTTCAATTAAATGATTATAATATCAATAAGATTGATTAAATTTAATGATTAAGCACCGAACTTTAAGTCAATCACTACAAGAACTTGAATACCGTACCCTAGACTCTTAAAATTAGTACTTAAAACTCACCAAAAATAAATAAGTAAAGCACCAACCAAGTTGGAGGTCAATGAACCAACCATAGGTTCCATGCATTGGTTAGGAACTAGCTAGCTACTAGTTGTTTAATTAATTGAAGTTCTTTAAGGTTATAAGTTCGAATCTTCTAATTTTTCGAGATATATATATATATATATATATCTTTCACAGTGATGAGTTTCTTTTATGGAATATTCAAGAGTAATCACAGATACCGCAATATAATAATATGGAAAACATGAGAAATAAGTTTATCCCATGAGAAGGTTGTATACATCAACTTCGTTCACCCGAAATATAAGATGAAAAAAATCACCATGACATCAAGAAAACTCATCATGCAGGTCTATTACGACGGTTACGTTGACATTGTTGCTAGGTGATGCAAACCGGACGTACTCTATGTCTAGTTGGACGATGTGTTTGTACATCCGATTGAGGTTGTTGAGGTTGCTGATCTTGCATTGAATGTGTCGAGTCGATTGATGTTCTTCCTCTAGTGCTTCACTCGACTCACATCTACTACTGATGCTCCAAAAAATAGGAGGTTGAACCATCCCAAAATAGTGACTTCGTGTATGCGGTTGGGGGAATGGAACATGGGGTTGCGGCATGGTCAACAAGTTCTTGAAGGAGCCATCTCCACTATATGACAAATTGTAATTATAACATGGTGGAGTATATGGGCCTGGACCGGCCCAGCCGATCCAGGGGATGCACGCACGCGCGTGCGTGCGTGCACCCATCCCCCACCCCATCTTCTTTGCAGAGACGTTTATATCTGGTTCTCATTTTCATTTTTTTTTCTTTCTTCTGGTTGGAGACGCACGTCCCCAACCTCGGTGGACTCGATGGCAAGGGGAGACACCCCTGCCATGTTCACCTTGACTGGTTCGGCCTCCATAGCCGAACCCCTTCGTCGCCACCATGGCCGAGACCGAAACCTACAACAAAAAGTAACGGCTTACCTGCTTCCCGGCTTCTCCGCCCTCTCTTCTCTCCTTCCCGGCCCCTTTTCTCCTCCTCCTCCTCTCATGCTCTCCTCCTCCTCCTCTCCTGCTCTCCTCCTCCTCCACTGTCTCTGCTCCTTCTCCCAACCTTGTGAGAAGGAGCCCCTTTTTGCCCAAATTTAGTGTACCTATAGTTCGTTCCTCAGTACCCGTCTCGACACATTTTTCGAGGCGAACGCCCGTTACACTATCGCTCGATTCGATGATATAAATACACACATGCGATGTTAAGTGAATAACTTGATACACAACATCGCAAATAGGCAAACAATCACACAAAATTACTATTTACCTAGTCAGACGTGCCCTGACCTATCTGCGACATCCACGTGGATATGAGCTGTCGTCCAGGTCTGAAAATAATTAAAAATGACGGCGTAATTAAAATTTGGGCCATTACAACTCTTCCCAACTAGAAACGAAATTTCGTCCCGAAATTTAAATAACTTGAAGTTTCGTACCATGGAATAGTTGTGGGTAACGCTGCCGCATCGTAGACTCGAGTTCCCAAGTGAGTCCTTCTGTACCATGATGTTGCCAAAGAACCAATACCTTAGGGATCTCCCTGTTCCTAAGCGTCTGAGTCGCGCGATCCATAATTTCTATCGGTCGCTCCTCTTATGTTACATCAGGCCGAACCTCGATCTGTCTCAAGTCAACCATTAGTCTCGGTCCTGACCTAGCCAGTCTTAACATTGATATATGAAACGTAGGATGAACCCCAGCTAACTCTGGTGGCAAGTCCAATCTGTAAGCCACACTGCCAACTCGTGCTGCGACTCTGAACGGTCCTATGTATCTCGGCGCCAATTTTCCTTTAATCCCAAATCTCTGCTGGCCCTTCCATGGAGAAACCTTTAGATAAACCATATCGCCCTCTTCATAGCTCAGACCCTCGTGATACTTATCTGCGTATTTCTTTTGTCTGTCTTGTGCCGCTCGAAGTCTCTGTCGAATCTGTCTAATCTTCTCTGTGTGATCAACAACTATCTCTGGCCCAATCGCCGTTGTATCCTCCGGCGTCGCCCAACACGCAGGTGATCTGCAGGGCCTGCCATACAACGCTTCAAACGGAGGCGTCCCGATACTCGCTTGATAGTTGTTATTGTAAGCAAACTCACACAACGGTAAATAATCCTCCCACGAACCTCCTAACCGCAAAATACAAGCCCTGAGCATATCTTCCAGAATCCGTATCAGTCTCTCAGACTATTCGTCTGTCTGAGGATGGTAAGCTGTACTAAATTGCAACCTGGTGCCAAACTGCTCCTGCATCGCCTCCCAGAATTTTGAAGTCAACCTAGGATCTCGGTCAGATACAACAGAGACTGGCACCCCATGCAATCTAATGATCTCTCTCTCGAAGATAATGCTCAGCTGTGGGAATGAATATCTCATAGAAATAGAAATGAAATGTGCCGATTTCGTTAGTCTGTCAATCACAACCCAAACCGCATCGTGTCTCCTCGTAGTCTGTGGTAACCCACTGACAAAATCCATAGTGACGTGCTCCCATTTCCACTGTGGAATTGGTAGTGCCTGTAGTAAACCGTCTGGTCTCCTATGCTCAGCTTTAACTTGCTGGCAGATATGACAACTCCTGACGTATTCGCCAACGTCAGCCTTCATCCCTGACCACTAGAATAATCGCCTCAAGTCGTGATATATCTTGGTCCGACCAGGATGAACCGTGTAGCGAGACCGGTGTGCGTCCTCCAAAATTCCGTTCCGTATCTCCGGATCTGCAGGGATCCACAACCTCCCCCGATGTCTCAAACACTGATCTGTCGACTCTACCCAATCCGTACACCCCGGATTCCGAGCCATCCCACTGAACCGCTCATAGAGTCCATCAATCCTCTGACGCTCGGCAACTCGCTCAATAGATACCGTCGAAACTCTCATCTGACAACAAATGTGTGGCTCGACCGTAGTAAAAACATCGGTCAGTCACATAACTGACGCCGCATGTAATAAGCCATGCTCGTGTGTCATATGTCGCACTACCGTCTGACTGTCAATACCACTCCTGCTCAATGCGTCAGCTACGACGTTCACTTTCCCTGGGTGATACTCAATAGTGAAGTCGTAGTCCTTAAGTAGCTCAAGCCATCTTCTCCGACACATGTTCAGATCTCTTTGAGTGAAAATATATTTCAGACTCTGATGATCAGTGTAAAGTACGAACCGCTCTCCGTAGAGATAATGTCTCCAAACCTTCAGTGCGAAAACGACTACTGCAAGCTCCAAGTCATGCACTGGATAGTTAACCTCGTGGGGTCTCAATCGTCGAAACAAGTAAGCTACTGGTCTACCTTCCTGCATCAAAACGCATCCAAGTTCAATGCCCGATGCATTCGTATACACTGATAAACTCTTGCCTGGCTCCGACAATGTCGACACTGGCGCGGAAGTCAGTCTCCTCTTCAACTCCCAAAAAGCTTGCTCACACTCCTCGGACCAATCAAATCTGACATCCTTCTTAGTCAGTCTAGTCATTAGTGCTGCAATCGAGGAAAAGCCCTGTACGAAGCGGCGGTAGTACCCTGCTAGTCCCAAGAAACTCATAATATCAAAAGCAGACTCGGGCGTCCTCCAGTCAATAATTGCCCGAATCTTCTCTGAATCCACAGAGATGCCCTGATCACTAATGACATGTCCCAAAAATCTTATTGCACTCAGCCAGAAATCACACTTGCTAAATTTTGCGTACAGTCTATGTTTTCTCAATGTCGTTAAAACTGCTCTGAGATGACTCGCATGCTCCTCACGAGTCTTGCTGTAAATCAAGATGTCATCAATAAAGACGATGACATATCTGTCCAAGTATGGTCTCAAGACCCTATGCATCAAGTCCATGAAGATCGCCGGCGCATTAGTCAACCCAAAACACTACAAAAAAATCGCAAATCAGAAACGGAATTTTCCGTTTCTGATTTGTGAAAATTCCGTCTCTGAATGAAATCAGAAACGGAACAGAGACGGAACGCGTTCCGTCTCTGAAAACGTCGTCGCTGATACGATCAGAAACGGAAAATGGATTCCGTTTCTGATTAGAGACGGAATAGAGACGGAAATTATCCGTTTCGATTAGAGACGGATTTAGAGACGGAAATTAGAAACGAACAGAGACGAACGAGAAATGGATTTTATTTCGAAATGGTACATTTGTAATTGCATTAAATCTCGATTCGTTCTTGATTAGCAACGGAATCGAGACGAGAATTAATAAATTTATGAATTCAGTCTCGATTCCGTTTCTAATCAGCAACGGAATCAGAGACGGAATCAGAGACGGAATGCAAAGAGTCCATCTCTGATTCCGTCTCTAATTAGAAACGGAATCAGAGACGGATTATTCCGTTTTTGATTCCGTCTCTGATTCCGTTGCTAATTAGAGACGGAATCAGAGACGGAATTAATATTTCCGTCTCTGATCCGTTTGTGATTGATAGAAATATTTCTGGAAAATTAGAGACGGAATAGCAACGGAAAATTTGAATTCCGTTGCTAATCCGTCTCTAATTTTCTGTTTTGTTTAAATATGGCACGGATACATAAGCCAATCGATTCTCCAACCTAAAAAATCAAAATACAACCCGATATGACATACTCCATCGCCCGCACCCTCCAACAACTCCTTGAGGGTGCTAACATCCCCCAAAGAAGCCAAATTGCGCATCCATACATCAAAAATATATATCAACAAAAATTCAAAAGAGAAAGAAAAAATGTGAAACTCAAAATTAGCCCAAAAATTTATATATCCACGGAAAGTTGTCATGTATTACAAAAGCTCCAAAATTTGGAAGTATACACAAAAACCAACCAATCCTATCGTTCAAGAAGCAAAAAAAAAAAAAGAACACTCACAAAAGGTCCAAAATTTGGAAGTATACACAAAAAGGACTTCATCTAATAAGTAAAACGCAACTTTGAAGCATTTCGAATCTCCATCTCGAGGCAACAACCAAGTGAGTATGCACACGAAAGAAGTAGGCAAAGGAGAGATTAATTAGTTTGAGGTCCCTGAGTTAGCGCGCTAATTCCAAAGTATTAGCGCGCTAATTAATTAGCCACCGCAGATATTTTTGACTTTTGGAAATCAAGCTTTAAATTTGAATTTTTGATTTCCTGGATTCCTAGAACGGCTATAAACGGTCATATTGGTATTCCTATCACTATAAAACCACCACAAACTTGGTTTTAACATAAGGAAGACGAAACACATTCAAAAATGCAAGATCTACAAAGAGAAGAATGGCATAAGTGCAAGAATGCTAAAAGGGAAAAACTAAAAGTTAAGCACAAACCTATCATGTAAGTATGATTCTAGAACTCATCCTCTCACCCCATCTAAACTGTTGTGTGCTCCAAAGGCGACAAGCCATGTGTTCCTACTCAAAAAATAAAAAAAAAACAACCAGCTGGGATTCAAGAAAAGCAGTGAAGAAACAGAAAAAAACCATACAATGTTGAATAAGAATGCTTCCAAAAAAAAACATGATCATCAAGCAAATGCAGTCACAGACTGAAGTTGGTGTCAATGTTGCTATTTTCCTACGCATAGGAGATGGCGAACAATGTTTCTATAAGATGGACCTATCATGTAAGTTGAGTTTTAAAACATGTATAACATGTTTTATAAGGGATGGTTAGGTCCTGGACGAGTTTAAGGGTCGCTAACACAAAGGGATAAATTAATTAGTTTGAGGTCCCTGCAGTTAGCGCGCTAATTCAAAGATTAGCGCGCTAATTAGCCACTGCCAGGGATTTTTGACTTTTGGAAATCAAGCTTTAAATTTGAATTTTTGATTTCCTGGATTCCTAGAACGGCTATAACCGGTCATATTGGAATTCCTATCATGATAAAACCACCACAAACTTGGTTGTAACATAAGGGAGAAGAAACACATTTCAAAATTCAAGATCTACAAAGAGAAGAAATTTGATTTTTTAGAAGGAGCAATAGGAGATCTTTGTGGCTGTTCTTAAGTCCTCAAATCCAGCACCTTTGAGGCTTTCAAAGGAATATAAGAGTCTCTGCAAAGCTGATCTCTTTTGTCATCCTCTTGGTTGTAAGGAAATCCTTGATATAAACTCTTTCTTGTGCTTAATCGACATAGTTTTGTGTATTTGATTTGAAAATCAGTTTGATGTGTGTTTGAACAGTTTCATCCGCCTCTTGCACTTAAATTAAAATTTTTAAGACCCTAAGATTGCAAAAAGAGACCACCAGTAGTCCGACATTTAGTTGTGTGGGGAATCGAAGTTGAGGCCGTGCGCCTAACCTATATCGATATCGAGGCATACAAATACCACATAGTATCAACGCGTCTACTACTTGTTCACTCATACGTCCTTAAGGTTATAGGTTTATTCCATTCTCTAGAAATGTAATGTGAAACAACAACATTCACTAAAAGAGTAATCCTAGTGTTTCTAACCCTAACTAGTAGTAGAAATTAAGTAATTATAGGTATTATTCAATCGTAACCAACAACACCTAACTAATCAATCATCCATAGCAAGTGCATGAATATGAAATTACTAACAACTATAACATCAAACGACAAAGTAATTACCTCAAGTACATGATTCTAATGTATTATAATGACTCTCATGACATGCTTTACCGATAAAATAAACATGGAATAACAACCAAATACGGATGACATGCTTTACCGATAAAATAAACATGGAATAACAACCAAATACGGAATCAATATAAATCTTGAATTGCTCAATTAAAAGGTTGAAATGAAATAGTACATATTAATAAACCTAAAAATAGAACAAGCATAACCTCAAAAACTATGCATGTAAGAGAAGAGCGAGAACAAAAACTTCTAAACCAAACAAAAGACACAACATTAACTTAATAGATCAAGTGAAGAACACCAACTAATGCACAATCAACCAAGGAACAAATCAAATCACTCAAGAACAGTTAAAATAAAACCTCATAAAGTAATAACAATTATAAGAACTGAACTCTTAAAATATGTCACCGATCAAGAGTTTGTTCCTTCACAGTTCATAAACAATAAGGTAGTACTATAACACGGCCAATTGCCAAGACGAATTTACAAAAATAAAATGGATTCCATGACCATAATAGCTAAGACCTTTCAAGAAAATAAAATTTTTATTTAAATCCATTTATTCGACTAGTATAGTGAGCCGCTAAGAAAACCTAGTATACACAATGGTCACCACATTATGTTCATTTCCTATATTTGAACATCAAGGCATATATATGACGCGCCTTCCCTAGCGAGATATAGCTTCAGTTCAAGTGAAAATCTATAACATATTTCATTCATGAGCATAATATTTGCAATGCTAACAAGTATTATGACTTTAATATTCCTGGATGCCGCATATAATGTACGTAGGAACACCGGACACCCCAAATATTTATTGATAGATGGAAATTTATGAAGTCTCGCATGCTTAATTTAAATTGGAAAATCTTTCTAGATAAAATAGCTTCTTGCCTTCAACTCCGATGTTTACTAGAAGATCGAACTATCGAATGAACCATAGCGGAAACTTAAATAATTCTCATGTCACCCGACGGATTATTCCATAAATTTTTTAAATTAGATAAACAAGGGGACTAGAACGCCAACCGACGACAGACGCAAATTTTTAGCGAAAAACCAAGCGATTCAAGACTTCCTCAAAACCGTCACAAGGTGAATGATCTCTATGAAAGTTCGAAGAGCTCTTGATCATGAGTGTTGCTCGCATTATAAAGAACAATAAAAAACAAATAAGAAATGAAGATTGTAGTAAGACTCCAAAACTACAAATTCCTTGCTAACGGATCCGAATCGAGACCGAGAGAGAGCGAGAGATATCGGCGATGACGACAGACCGGCGCGACGAGACGGAGAGACCAGAGAGACGGCGAGACCGAGAGACAAGCAGAGAGACCAGGTAGCACGACCTCGAGACGGAGAAACGGAGACCACCGCGACCAGACGGCCGAGAGCGAGCACCAGAGAGACCGGCTCGCACGACCGGACGGAGAGACGAGACGATCGAACGGGATGGACGTCTGGGGACGAGACGATCGACTGCGCGACGAGACGGAGAGACGGATTTAGGTTTTTGGGGTTTTTTCGTGGGAATGATTTGGGGATTTCTTTGTTTTGTTGCGGGGGGGTGGGGTGCGGGGGAAGGAGAAGAGGCTGCCGGGGATCGACAAAATACAAATCTCGAGGAATGATGAACGGCCATAAGAAATGAAGAATTTGGCGGGAATGGTGGCGCCAAATTTCGAGACGGAATTTAATTCCGTCTCTAATTCCGTCTCTAATTCCGTCTCTGATCCGTCTCAAATCCGTCTCTGAATATTTCCCTGTCAGTTCCGTCGCTAACTGTTACATTTAGAAACGAAACTTATTCCGTTTCTAATTCCGTTTCTGATTTAGAAACGGAAATAAGTTCCGTTTCTAATTCCGTTGCTGATTTGCTGTTTTTTTGTAGTGAAAGGCATGACTGTAAACTCAAATAACCCATATCTTGTACTGAAAGCTGTCTTCTTGACGTCCTCTTCTCGGATCCTCAACTGATGATAGCCTGAACGCAGATCAATTTTCGAGAAGAACTTGGCGCCAGTCAAACGATCGAAAAGATCGTCGATCCTGGGAAGTGGGTAACGGTTCTTAACTGTCACCTGATTCAACTTCCGGTGGTCTATGCACATCCTCATTGAACCATCCTTCTTCTTCACAAATAATACCGGAGCTCCCCAAGGTGACATGCTAGGGTGAATGAAGCCCTTCTCCAGTAAATCATGCAATTGCCTCCTGACCTCCTCATGCTCTGACGGTGACATCCGGTAAGGTCTGCTAGCGATCGGTTGAGTACCTGGTATCAGCCCAATGATGAACTCAATCGCTCTTGATGATGGCAATCCTGGTAAATCATCTGGAAATTCGTCGAGAAAGTCTCGGACTACCGGAACATCTTCAATCTTGACTTCGGCCCTAACCTCAGGCTCGACTGTTGCTGCAAATGCCTCCATCTCTTGAGTCGTAGCTAGTAGGCCTCTAGTAATGGGTAGGCGGTAGCGACTCCGGTAAATTTAAACTCTGAAATCCCCGAAACTCGAAACGTGACGGTTTTATGGAAACAATCAAGCTGCGCATGATATGTCGCCAATTACCAGTCCATCCCTAAAAGTGCGTCAAACTCGAGATACTCTAGGACACGTAAGTCTATCGGCAATTGATGTCCCTCTACCTATATCGTGCAGTCTCGACATATCCTGTTAGGGTATATCTTATCCCCAGCCGCCGTACAGAGGACAAGGTATGTGTCTAGCGTCTGTGATGCTAACCCTAACTCTCCTACCATGCGTCCGGAAATAAATGATAATGTAATACCAGAATCTATCATAACATGCATCGGTATACCCAAAATAGATAACGTACCCTCGACGAGCTGTCTGGTCGCATCTCGATTTGGCTGCGCGACTGCATGTGCTCTCTCCCTGACCCGACCCTGTTGGGCTCCTGGTAATGTCGGTGGTATCCTGCAATCATCTTTCAGGTGCCCTCTCTGACCACAACGATGACATCGACGTCTCTCCTGCCAAGCCCCGAATCTCTGACCCTGACCCTGGTCTCTCTGACCCCTGTCACGACCGATGTGACGGCCCCAAATTCCAAGGCAAACCGGGTACCGCCACGTCGCCAAACACGTCACCAAGCGTGCCACGTCACCGCACACTTATTTTGACTGTCCGCGACCTGAACCCTTGTACATAACTTATTCGCCTTTAACTTAGTAATTATGTGTATTTTATGAATTTTAAGTTATTTATGATTTAGTAATTTAATATAAATCATACATTGTTGCGGAAGTCTTAAGGCATGCATATACCGTAAAAGTGAAAAATTTGCATTTTTATGAACAACCCTACAGTGTGGAAACTCGGCATTAGATACCATGTATATCAAAAGCGACAAAAGTACAAAAACGAGCATATACATGTATCGGGTATACAAGTCATCCCAAAATATCAAAAAGTAGCTAATAGATACATACAACTACCTACGCAAAAAGTGGCGGCCTCTCTCTACTTAGACGTAGTCGCCTAAGACTCCTTTGTCGCGGCTCGTCGTAGGATCTGCGATTTGTCACCAAAAACAATGACAAATCCCAGGTGAGTAAATCCCAGAGAACGTTAGCTAATATTCACGAATTCCAATGAAACGACTACAATTCATGCAATTTAATAAAGGACAACAATAAGGAAATTCGCATGAAAATAAGTCATTGAGAAGTCAAATTTGGACACGAGTGTAGCGTGACAGAGAACCCTGGTCGACATCCGGGAATCTTCGTAGCTAAACCGAGAGGAACCATTGACGACAACCTCGCCAAACATCTCACGGTCGAATGAGAGGAACCATTGAACGGAAGACCCCGTCCAAACATCTCTCGAGATGAACCATTGACGTAGACTTAAGACTACGTCAAACATCTCTCAACCTACGGGTTTTCGCGAGAATAGTCACCGCGTAGCCCTACCATGGCCAATTACTCGAACAGCGCGGGGTAGCTAGCCCCGGGGTGTGAGTCCGTGCCATGCCGACCCCGTCGACAAACACACATACACACGTGGGAGTGGATGAACAATAATTGAACAACGATAAATAGCGCAATGGAACAATTTAGAATGCACAATAAAGCAAATGCAATAAAAGAATTTTAACTAATTTTCTCGTAGGATTACTTACCTCCAACGAATCGCAAAATGCCTTTGAAATGTCCCGCACTCGCCTCGAGATACGTACCCGACACCCGACTATGATCTCCTAAATTCCTGGTGCCAATTAAACCATTTTAAGTATTTTTCCTGATTTTTCTTGATTTTTCCCATAATCTTCCACCTAGTTTTCTTATTTTTCTGTAATTTATTTAATCTAAAATTGTTTTTAAATTAAAAATTAATATTATATTATTTTAATATAGGGGTGGGCCCCTGGACCGGGTTTGACCCGGTCCAACCGGGTCGGCCAGACCCGATCCAACCGGGTCGGCCCGAGCCGGTTCGGGTCCGGTTGGGCCCGGACCGGCCCAACCGAGTTGGGCCTGGACCGGCCCAACCGGTCCAGGGATGCACGGGCGTGCACCCTTCCCCCACCCCACCTCTTTCTTCTTCTTCCTCCCGACTTCGCTGGTTCTCCTGCCTTTTTTTTTTTTTTTTTTTTTTTTTTTGTTAAGACAACAACAACAACAATAATGCCAACATCAACAACAACACAATCCCATCAACAACAACAACATTAACCACTCACTCGATTAATGGAGGTCCGAGCTCACGCTGCCGCTGCCGCTGCCCCACCGAGCTCGTCGCCGCTGCCGACCGCCAAGCTCCACGCCGGAGCTTCCCCTCTGGCAGTCACTCTCCCTCTCTTCTCTCCCTTCCTTCTCTTTCTCTCTTCTCTCCCTTCCTTCTCTTTCTCTCCTTGCTCTCTCTTTTCTCCCGTTTTTAAACAAAAACATTTTTTTCTTTTTTTGTTATTTGGTGAGAAAGGACAAAAAGGAAATGATGAGGGATGGTTGATGTGACATTTGATGTGATGTGTGATGTGATGTGATGTGATGTGTGATGTGACAGTTAAATCCAATACTACCCCGTACGCCGCGTTACGCGCACACTGCGACGTCGCACACTCTCGTCACTACACGTGCACATAACGCGACCAATAAAATATTAAACGATGCGACGCTGATTATTTAATATTAGTAACTTAAGTAAACACTTACACACAAGAATAACAAGTTTTTACCTCGTTAGGCGTGCCCTAAGTTTTTCAGCGACGTCCACGTGGGTCTGAGCTTAAGGTCTTAATCTGAAATTTGCAATTAATTTGTGATTAATTAGAACGGGCCGTTACACTTGATCCCTATCCCGACTGCATCTTGTTGTGGCTAAATTTCTTTGCTTTCTGCGGTGCGGCGCTAAGGCATGCGTCTGCTGCTTATCCTCGTACTGAAACTGGCTATCCCGGTGATCAACCTTAAGGTCCCTATCCCGTCGATCATCTCGGCGACCTCTATCAAGTTGATCTCTCTGTCTCTTCGGTCTTTGATCTAACCGAGAACTCTGACCCGCCTGTACTGCAGTGCCTGTTGTACGTCTGCCTTTTCTCTCCAAGAGTAGTGTCTCATAAGATAATGCTCGATCATACACTTCCTGAAGAGTAGTAGCACCTGTCGAGACTATAGCGTCAGCAACCCCCTCATCAACACCACGTACGAAATAGTAAATATGAAGCGTCTCTGTGCCTGCTACATCCATCGAGAACCTTAATAGGTATCGACCGCTCCATGTACTGCATCAATGAGCGGTTACCGTGTCGTAGAGCTAGAAAATCCTCCCTCAATCTCAGCCTCTCCTGCATGAGGATGAACTCGTCATAAAACAACTCTCGAAACTCCACCCATGTCGCTGGCTCCTGGTGGATATCCAGATAAGTCATCCACCAAATCGCTGCATTACCTCTCAGACACGCTCCAGATAAACGTGCCTGTATGCTGTCATCATTCTGCATCAGCTTATGGAAGCGCTCATGCGAAACTATCCACTTTCCTGCTGCCTCAGGGTCTCCACCTCCGTAGAAGTATCCCGACTGAAACTTCATAAACTCTCTAACAAGCTTCGCTTTCGGGGTCAAGACGAATGCGGAAGTAGCAGGAACTATAGTAGCCGTCGGCTGCTCAGTAGTCATAGGTAGGGGCGTAAGAGTCGAAGTTTCTAATGGTGTCACAATAGCTGGCGAGACTCCCTCAGCCCATGTCTTTGAGAGTGGTGTATCAGTAGGCATATGTGATGTTATCAGGGCGACGAGTGTATGCATGTACGCAGTGCGACGAATCGCGGCAGCTAGTGTCTTTGCTGCCGTGGCGCTGTGGCGACTGAAGAAGTAGCTGGAGGATCTCTGTCAGTTGGGCATTGTGTGCGGCGAGTCGATGCTCAATACTCTGAGTCGACATGGTAGTAGTCGCGGTGTCCCTAGTCGGATCACTAGTCTGTCCTACCTCAGGTTGTGTCGAGGGCTATCCGTCCATAGTGATCTGTATCGAGAAACGTGCTTCGGATCAGCCTTGGTATATATACGTTTAATATATCATTTACAATAAAACATAACACGTGTATAACCCTAAGTCTACCCGCCTCACCATCACTTCCCAACTAGAGTTCTAAGGCAAGTACATCGGGTTTCCACATCTAAATTTTTAAAGTCTTATGCTCTTTCAGTTAATTTCCCGAGGTTCCTCGAAACCTCGCTCTGATACCACTTGTAGCGGCCCCAAATCCCGAGGTCGACAAGTGGGGAGGCGCGGTCCCACAGTCCTGTCAGATCCTTAACCTACTGGGTCCCATGCGCCACTAACATCCCTCGTTACATCATAAATACTCATCCTGCATGTTAAGCTAATTTCGTAATCAATTTAGTTTGACAGTTTAATCATTTTTTATAGCATCAAAAACAAAACAGCGGAAGTCTTAAATTTAAAAACAAGTAAAACAATTAACTTATCATCGTAATAAGCATCATTTTAAGAGCAACACCTATTGTGGAAAAACCCGGGGAAAAGTACCATGTATATAGACGACGATACTAAGAAGTAATATATACAAGTACAGTGTCTATCCAGTCTCCCAACCCAAAAGTAAAACAAAATATAAAAATCACACGTACTAGTTGGTCCTCGACCGCGGGCAATCAGATAAAGTCGCCCAAAATCCCCTAGCCCTTACTAGCACTAGGATCTGCACTCGACCATCGCAAAAAGCAAGATGGAGAGTACAGTTAGTAAGATTTCAACGAAGTACACCGAGCATTTACAAGAAAATAAACAAATACCAATAAACATGTCAAATAATCATGCGGAAACTAACAGGCAACTGTACTAAGATCATCACATGAATAAATAACACGAGAGAAACAAAGTGTGTACTCGTCCCGGTCAGACTAAACTGTACTTCAGACCCCCAGGATCCTTTCAGTGGGTGCCCCCGCTTCCTTTCACCTGGTTCCTCGCGGGCTTAACCGACACGTGCACCCTTACAACTCGGGTTGCAATTCACCGAGTGCCTGATCACACGTGCTACAGCATAGTGTGCCATAAGTACACAATGAATATCAGGTGGGAGTAACTCGACCACTAACCCAAATGTATCACAGAATAGAGTACAATAACAAGGAATAGAAAATCAACAATGGAAAAGTAAACCCTCAGTGACTTTCAGATGAAATCTTACATACCTCAAAACGCACTCCGAAGTCTCACTCACGTCTCGAGAAACGCGCCCGACTCCTGACTATGATCTCATAAGTTCCTGACGTCCAATTAAATCATTTTAACTATTTTAAAGTCAAATTAAGTGAATTTATAATGTGTGGGCAAATTATAAAAATTTTCATTTTAAAAAGTTTTGGTTTGACACCATTTTTCGAGTTATATCGGGGTGTCCACGGCCGAAAAATTCTCGAATACCATTTTTCTACCTTTTTCTCATCTTTTATAGTTTTTCCTGATTTTTCGGATTTTTTCCATAATTTTCCACATATTTTTCTTATTTTTATGAAATTTATTTTAATTTAAAACTGGTTTAAATTAAAAATTAATGTTATATTTTTTAATATGTGTGGGTGGGTCCCTGGACCGGGTTTGACCCGGTCCACCCGGGTCGACCCGGCCCGGTTTGGGCCCACCCGGGTCGGGTCCGGTTGGGCCCGGACCGGTAACCGGTCCTGGGCTGCACGCACGCACATCGTGCATGCAACCCCTCCCTCACCCCACTTTCTTCTTCGTCTTCCAGGGGCTCTCTGGTTCGCCTTTTTTTTCTCTATTCTCTGGTTGGAGAAGCACGTCCCCATCCTCGGTGGACTCGATGGCAAGGGGAGACACCCCTGCCATCTCCACCTAAACCCGGTTCGACCTGAATGGCCGAACCTCCTCGTCGGCCACCTTGGCCACCACTTCGACCATCCAACAATCAACAAAGTAAATGGCTTACCTCCACCCCGATTTTCTGCGCTCCCGCTCTCTTCTTCTCCTCCTCTCCTCCTCTCCTCCTCCTCCTCTATTTTTGCTCCTTCTCCTGGCCTTATGAGTGTGTATGTTGTGTATTGAGGGTGTGGGAGAGAGTAACGTGAGTGAATAACGTAAGGGAGAGGAAAAATTTATGATGGAGTGTGGGATGGAATGTGAATGGTTTAAGCTAGTTGACTTGACCAATTTTCTTTTTTTTTTCCAACTCAGTGAACCCGCATTTCGCTCCTCAGTACCCGTTTCGACACGTTTTTCGAGGCGAACACCCGTTACACTATCTCGCTCGATTGAATGATAGAAATAGACACATGCGATGTTAAGCGAATAACTCGATATACATCATCGCAAATAGGCAAACCATCATACAAAATTACTATTTACCTAGTCAGCAAGCCTCGCCCTATTTGCGGTATCCACGTGGATCTGAGCTGTCGTCCAAGTCTGAAAATAATCCATAATAACGGCGAAATTAAAATTTGGGCCGTTACAGTACTTTAGATTTTGTATATTTGTTGCAAATCTCTAGGCATAAACCCATTAACCTGCTATCAATTAACACTACAAAAAATGAATATTTAGAAACATAATTAGTAACATTATTTAGTTATGTTGGTAAGAAAAATGGTTTGAGACGAAATTGAGACATAATAATTTAGAAACGGAATAGAGAGAGATCAGAGACGAAAATAGAGACGGAATAAAGACGAAATTAAATTTCGTCTCGAAAAAATGGATCCAACATTCCCACCAAAACTTTAATTTTTTTACAACCGTCCATTACGTCTCGAGATTCGTGCATGCTTCGATCTGGATGATTAAAAAATGGGGACCGACTACAATAGAACTCTATATCTCTCTCTACCGATTCTCACAATCGACTCTCTTTCTCTCTCACCGAAATCTCTCACTCTCTCACCGCTTTCTATCACCAAAATCTCACTCACCGTCAACTCTCTCTCTCTCACCGAAATCTCTTTCTCAAACCTTGAAATCTCTGTCGTCGCCGCATATGCGATTGTGACGAGGCCGTCGGGTCTGCCGTCGCCGTCTGTCAGAGATTGGAGCATCCGAAGCCCTCGCCGTCTACCCTCGCCTCACCTTAAACCCTCGCCGTTGTTCACCGCTGTACCTCACCATCTCCGAAGCCCTCACCGTCTGCCCTCACCGCACCCTAAGCCTTCGACTTTGAAGAAGGAATGACAAATGAGGCATTGGATTTGAAAAAGGAATGACAGAGAAGGCATTGGATTTGAAGAGAGGTAGGTGTCGGGTGTTGAGGGTTTTGGGGTTTCATTGAGATTTTTTGAGATTTGATTGCTATGATTTCTGGGTGTTTGCTGTTGATTGCTGTGATTTCTGGTTGTTTGTGAAATAGGGCTTTTATTATGTGTTGATTATTAGGGTTTAAGCTCGATGATCGATTATGGGTTTTTTTTTTTGCCTTTTTTTCATTTGTTGAGTTGTTTGTTTTGATTCATGAACTGTCATTGTTGATTTGAAAGTGGAGGGTTTTGGGTTTTTTTGTGCTTTCATTTTCTTTGAACATCGAACTTTTTTAGCTTTGTCTTTTAGGGTAATTTGTAACTCTGGTTTACGGATTAGGGGGTTCGGTGCTGGGCTAGGTCAATAGAAGAAGTTGCAAAATAAAACTGAAATGAAATGCTAGTTTACAGATTAGTGGTAAAAGTTTTTTTTGGTTTCTTGCTGATAAGTTAGTATTTTTATATATTTAATAGTCTATTTTAGTATATGTTTAATTATTAAAATATTTAAAATATATATTTAATTATATTTTTTGGTCATTTTTAGGTGAAACAGAGTGCGAGGTTGAATTCGTGGCGGAAAAATACTCAAAATGGAGTATTTACTTGAAGTGATCGGATGCCGGACAGTTTGCCTCGAAATACGCGTTGCGCGGTGGGTCGAATAGCGGACATGGTGTTCAAGCCAATCAAAGCATGCCACGTCAGCGAGAAAAGCACCTCAGGACCAATCGGACGCCGCCACGTGGGCATTCAAACTAACAAGACGTCATCACACGCCAGCGCGACCAATCGGGTGTCGCCATGTCAGCAGATTACAGACCAGCCCAATCCCGAGTTGCTACGCGTTGCCACGTCACCCTTAGAGCCACGTCACACGCAAGCCATTCCTTCTCGCACAGCTTCCATCGATTGGCCTCGAGATCCGTAACAACACAGACTCCCAGTTATTTGCGCGAGTCGCGCGATTCTCTCCGCTCATGCAGGGCGCCACGTGGCGAGCTCTCATTCGTGTAGTGCGTCATTAACAGGTGTCTCATTGGCCCAGACACGTCAATATAAGGGGTTCATCCAATCCGGAAGCGACACACGGCGCTGAGTCATCACTGACACAACGGAACACACAGTTTCTCCGCGAATCACACGACGACAAATCAGCGCGGTGATAGGGACGGACGAATCACAGCGGGACAGGTGGCGGCGAAACAGAAAATCAGCCAATAGGCTATTTACACGTGGCAGAGTCGGTTTTTGAAGCCAAAAACATCACTACGATGCTCCTCGACGCACGAGTCACGTACCTAACCCCTAAAATTAGTATCCGAGACCAATTTGGAGTATTTTTATATATTTAGGAACCTAGGTATTATTAGAATTTGAATTAATTAGTATAATTTTAGATTAGTTTTTAGTATAGATTTTTGAAGATGATGTTCGACTAATCAATTTCTTGCCTAAGTCGAAGGGGAAGCAAGTCGGGATCATGGATTCAAAGCATATTATGTAAGATCTTTTTATTTTATTATTTAATTAATTTAATTTCTCCTATTTCATTGTTGTTGATTTAATGGTTATGATTTAGATCTATGGTATGTATGTGATCAATGCATGCTTTTAGATTGACAATCTACAGTTATTTGGAATATTAGTATCCGTATAATTGTGCTTTTAGACCAATAAAGTAACAAACATTCACCCGTTTGCCGTAAAACCATTTCGGTGTTTGAATGTGCAACAATTGAATCTAGGTTAAATCGGGAGCGGACGCGATCCGGTTATCTAGGATTAGTGTTTCCATAGATCTATATTACTGCGGTTAGTGTGTTAAACATGATTGGCGGATGTCTAGGGTTATACATTAATTAGGGAAGTAGTTAGTGGCGGACGTGCTGGCTATCGAGATTAGGGGAACTATGAATTTCTGGCAGTTGTCGATTTTCTATAGCTAATCTAGGAGAATTAAATTAGTAATTTTTGGGAAAGATTGAAGACCATGATTGTCATTGAATCTTGATTCTGATTTGTGGAACTGAAAATTTAGGTATTATTTAGGCATTAATTAATTATTAATTAATTGGTTTAAAAGTAGTTAGTTATTTTATTTAATTAGTTTAGTTAGATTAATTAGTTTAATTAATATTTATTTGAAAACTATCATATTTAGTTAACTCAGAGTAACTCAAGTCCTGCGGATTCGACCCCGTATTTACCGCTACTACACCCTTGTGGTTGGTAACTCTTTTAAAGGTTATATTTGGCACGCACGACACTCGTCAAATTTTGGCTTACTCTTAGTTAGTTATATTAGTTTAGTTAATCTATTTATCTTGATTAGTTTGTTTTAGGTAGATTAGTAGTTTTTACGTTTTTTTTATTACGTTTATTTTTTTCCTTCGTTTTTAGTTTCTTTTTTTTTTTACTTTTTACGTTTATTTTTTTTATTCTGTTTACTTTTTTTTTACGTTTTTAGTTTCTTTACGTTTTTAGTTTCTTTTTTTTACTTTTTACGTTTATTTTTTTATTTTTTGTTATGTTTACTTTTTTTTATTTACGTTTTTAGTTTCTTTAACTATTCTGCTAGTTTATTTACTTTTTTTATTTTTTTATTTTTTTATTACTTTACTATTTTACTTTGTTAGTTCGATTAGTAACTATTTTTTTTTCTTTTCTTTATTAGTTTACTTTGTTTATTTATTTATTTATTTATTTATTTTTCTTATTTTATTTTGTCTGTCTAGTCCCTTGCTCTTAACATGTATGCAGGCAATATGTCAAGTTCCACCGACCAGAAACTTGACCGACTACTCTCCGTAATGGAACACTTCTTCTCCTCTTGTAAAGTGCAAGTCAACCCCGACATGGACTCCTCCTACCTCCATAATTATGGTCGATACGAAGATTCACATTATTATAATGTGAATGTGGTAGGTATGCCACAAAATAGATATCAAAATATTAACATGAATTCTTTTGTGCAACAGGTCGAGGTTTGCGAAATTTGTGGAGATTATTCTCATCGCGCACATAATTGTCCATATCATCCACAGTACGAGAATTACCACTATTCTAGCTATGCACCGCCACAACCCGACTTCTCTGGATTCATATCACACCCACAAGTTCCTCAACATGAAATAAATCAACAGTTTCATCAAAGCCTCTCATTGGAAGATATGATGATGCAAATGATATATCAAATAAGAGAAAGTGCGCAAGACCTTCGACGAGCTAGTCATATACGACAACTTGATTTTAGTTGCCCAGGCTCGAAGGACTTGGTAGCTGACTTAGATCAAAATAGTGCCACTCTTCACAGAACAATTGATGAAGCAGAGTTGTGTAGTACACAACCAACTTTTAGCCCAGAGGTGGATGTGAGTGATAATACATTGACAAATCTTGAGGTGAATGACGTTACACAGGGGGGAGACTATTTGATTGAAACATCCGAAGAATGTGACGTCTTTCAAATTGAGCCAGAGATTGTCATTGCCTTAAATGAGGGAGAAGATGAGATGGAAATCGATGTCAATTCAGACATGTCGGAGAAGCCGCATATAGAGAGCGAGGAAGACCAACTTCTGGTATTGGTGCAACCACCCACCCTCTCATGCACATATGGTACACCTTATAAGGGGGTGGAAGTAAGGGAGCGTTTGCAGATCTTCTACAGTGCCGACACCTTTGTGTTGGACGATCCTGATACGATTGATTCATTCGTGTTGGAAGTTCCGGATGAGCTCCTAAATCTGAAAGAGGGCGTGCATGCTTCCTTGCCCAATTACGTAGATGCGCCATTCGTTGTCGACTTCTCTAAAGGAGAGGGCATCACGTGATCAATCATCCTAAGTCTAGCCCAGCTTTATTTTTATTTTTTATTTCTTGCATTTATTTTAGTTTTAGTTAAGTTTTAGTTATTATTATTATTATAGCACTCTAATTTGGTTTCTTTATTTTTTTTACAGGTAATAGAGGGTTGGAGAGCTGAATTTTGTAGGTTTGACTTTGGATTATTCTTTTAGCATAATTTGAGCATTTCTTTTTAGGACTTAACATGTTTTTAGGATTTTAGGTGTTTTGAGACTTAGTTGGGACATACCTAACTTAAGTCGCCGCATTAGTGGCGGGTTTTTTTTAGAAAACCCAAAACCCTAAATCTCATTCCATCATCTTGTTGATTTCACCCTTAGTTGAATAACTTCGGGCTCGCAAGACTTGATTGGAATTTTTTTGAGTTAATTCCTCTATTTGCTAGTTCTTGCTCTTGTTATGATTATTATTTTTCTTTAGTATCCTTAGTCATTCACATATGCGATTTAATGTGTTCACTGCTAGTTTTTAGAAATTTCTTGTTATTCATGAACTTGTATCACTTTCTAATCCATGTTCTTCTTTCACCATCTTGTTTGTTTTCTATGTGTGGACTCCTTGACTTGTTTTGAACCTTGGGGACAAGGTTCAGAATAAGTTTGGGGGTGTTTTAGGGATTGTGGATTGTTTTGGATGGATTTTTTGCGAAAGACCGCAGGTGAGATCGTTTAATTTTTTTTTATTATGCGGTTATATGCGGATATTGGATGGTAATGGTGGTGTTTTATATCATTTATTTCATTTCTTTCATTTCTTATCCATTCACATTTCATTCTCATATCATTAGGAATTGATACACTTTCATGTATATATTTAGTATGTTTTATTTATTTAGAGTCACCCGAAACTTTGTTCATGCCTTTGGTTGTGGATGAGTAAATTACGGTTGCCTTTTTAACTTGAAACTTGGAAAAAATTAGGAGAAACATTTAATCAAGTTCGTAGCTCTGCATTTTTATGATTTCATGATTAGAGACTTAGATGATGGTTGGACTTAGTGCTAGATAACGAAAATGAGTAAACGGTCAAATTTATGCAAGTTGTATTGTTTTAACCCACATTGGGGGATTTGCTTCATTATAGTGAAAGTGAGAAGTACTAACAAGAGTTTTATTATTGTAGAGTGTCCTACAAGTTTCCACAGGAAATGGAGCAGGGAAACTTGTAGTGGGAAAAAGTGAGAAAAGCGGTCCGCAGGAAATGGAGCAGGGATCGTACTACTTGAAAAAAGAATAAAATTTGGAGAAAAAAAAATAAAAAAGAAAGTAAAAATGAATAAAGGCGGAAGTTGTGAAACTCCTCAAATAAAAGAACTAGTTCGAGTGCTTTCAGTATATTAAGTAATATTTTGAACTTGCGTGCTTGAATGTATAGACTAATAATACTTGTGATTAGTTGACGGCCTTTGTATTGACCGATTCTATGTTTTGAAAGTGAGATCTTAATTGTGTTTGGGTTGCGAGGCTCGACATATCATAACTCTGAAATTTTCTGAGTTTTTTGTTAATTTGGGGACTATGTAAACCAAAAGAACTCCATGAATTTGGGTCGGGTATATGATTTATTATTATATAAGGAGTCTAGTTTAATTTGTGTTGTCATTTACACCTTTGCTCGGGACGTGCAAAGTCTTAAGTTTGGGGGTATTTGATAAGTTAGTATTTTTATATATTTAATAGTCTATTTTAGTATGTTTAATTATTAAAAGTATTTAAAATATATATTTAATTATATTTTTTGGTCATTTTTAGGTGAAACAAAGTGCGCGGTTGAATTCGTGGCAGAAAAATACTCAAAATGGAGTATTTACTTGAAGTGATCGGATGCCGGACAGTTTGCCTCGAAATACGCGTTGCGCGTGGGTCGAATAGCAGACATGGTGTTCCAGCCAATCGAAGCATGCCACGTCAGTGAGAAAAGCACCTCAGGACCAATCAGATGCCGCCACGTGGGCATTCAAACTAACAGGAAGCCATCACACTCCCGCGCGACCAATCGAGTGTCGCCATGTCAGCAGAATACAGACCAGCAGCCAATCCCGAGTTGCCACATCACCCTGAAAGCCACGTCACACGCAAGCCATTCCTTCTCGCACAGCTTCCATCGATCGGCCTCGAGATCCGTAACAACACAGACTCCCAGTTATTCGCGCGAGTCGCGCAATTCTCTCCGCTCCAGCAGTGCGCCACTTGGCGTGCTCTCATTCGTGTAGCGCGTCATTAACAGGTGTCTCATTGGCCCAGACACGTTAATATAAGGGGTTCAGCTAATCCGGAAGCGACACACGGCGCTGAGTCATCACTCACACAACGGAAAGCACAGTTTCTCCGCGAATCACGCGGCGACAAATCAGCGTGGTGACAGGGACGGACGAATCACAACGGGACACGTGGCGGCGACACAGAAAATCAGCCAATAGGCTATTTACACGTGGCAGAGTCGGTTTTTCAAGCCAAAAACATCACTACGATGCTCCTCGACGCACGAGTCACGTACCTAACCCCTAAAATTAGTATCCGAGACCAATTTGGAGTATTTTTATATATTTAGAAACCTAGGTATTATTAGAATATGAATTAATTAGTATAATTTTAGATTAGTTTTAGTATATATTTTTGAAGATGATGTTCGGCTAATCAATTTCGTGCCTAAGTCGAAGGGGAAGCAAGTCGGGATCATGGATTCAAAGCATCATATGTGAGATATTTTTATTTTATTATTTAATTAATTTAATTTCTCCTATTTCATTGTTGTTGATTTAATGGTTCTGATTTAGATCTATGGTATGTATGTGATCAATGCATGCTTTTAGATTGAAAATCTATAGTTATTTGGAATATTAGTATCCGTATAATTGTGCTTTTAGACCAATAAAGTAACAAACATTCACCCGTTTGCCGTAAAACCCTTTCGGTGTTTGAATGTGCAACAATTGAATCTAGGTTAAATCGGGAGCGGACGCGATCCGGTTATCTAGGATTAGTGTTCCCATAGATCTATATTACTGCGCTTAGTGTGTTAAACCTGATTGGCGGATGTCTAGGGTTATACATTAATTAGGGAAGTAGTTAGTGGCGGACGTCCTGGCTATCGAGATTAGGGGAACTAGGAATTTCTGGCGGTTGCCGATTTTCTATAGCTAATCTAGGAGAATTAAATTAATAATTTTTTGGGAAAGATTGAAGACCATGAATGTCATTGAATCTTGATTCTGATTTGTGGAACTGGAAATTTAGGTATTATTTAGGCATTAATTAATTATTAATTAATTGGTTTAAAAGTAGTTAGTTATTTTATTTAATTAGTTTAGTTAGATTAATTAGTTTAATTAATATTTATTTGAAAACTCCCAAATTTAGTTTACTTAGAGTAACTCAAGTCCTGCGGATTCGACCACGTATTTACCACTACTACATCCTTGTGGTTAGTAACTCTTTTACGGGTTATATTTGGCACGCACAACACGCGTCACTTGCTTATTGGCTATTTTGTTTGAGTAGAGAGCTCTTCCCATGAGGGGATCTAGGACTGAGTCTATTACATCCGTTCATGATCTTGCTGTCCAATCTCAGGCTTTATTCAATATCAAAAACTCGAACAAGGTGTGTGATTTGCGTTGTACTTTGTGTGTCATTTTATTTTCTTTTAGTGCATCTGATGATTTAAGTGTATTTTGGCAGGAAGAAAGAGATAGAATTGTTGTTCGACGGTTTAAATTTGAAGAACCGCGCTTGGAACAAATTCAGGATCTTGAGGTTTGTTTTGAATGATCGCAATAAAGTTTTTTATCTATCTCGGCGACTTCTATCAAGCTGATCTCTCTGTCTCTTCGGTCTTTGATCTAACCGAGAACTCTGACCCGCCTGTACTGCAGTGCCTGTCGTACGTCTACCCTTTCTCTCCAAGAGTAGTGTCTCATAAGATAATGCTCGATCATACACCTCCTGAAGAGTAGTAGCACCTGTCGAGACTATCGCGTCAACAACCCGCTCATCAACACCACGTACGAAATAGTAAATCTGAAGCGTCTCTCTGCCAGCTACATCCATCGAGAATTTTAATAGGTATCGGTACCGCTCCATGTACCGCATCAATGAGCGGTTACCCTGTCGTAGAGCTAGAAAATCCTCCCTCAATCTCAGCCTCACCTGCATGGGGATGAACTCGTCATAGAACAACTCTCGAAACTCCGCCCATGTCGCTCGCTCCGGGTGGATATCCAGATAAGTCATCCACCAAACCGCTGCATTACCTCTCAAACACGCTCCGGATAAACGTGCTCGATATCTTTGTCATCATTCCGCATCGGCTTATGGAAACGCTCATGCGAAACTATCCACTTCCCTGCTGCCTCAGGGTCTCCACTTCCGTAGAAGTATCCCGGCTGAAACTTCATAAACTCTCTAACAAGCTTCGCCTCCGGAGTCAAGACGAATGCGGAAGTAGCAGGTCACTACAAAAAAAAAGCAAATCAGAAACGGAATTTTCCGTTTCGATTTCTAAAAAAATTCCGTCTCTCGATTGATTCGAAACGAACAGAGACGAATGCGTTCCGTCTCTCAAAACGTCGTCGCTGATTGGATCGAAACGGAAAATGGATTCCGTTTCGATTTAGAAACGGATCGAAACGGAATAAATTCCGTTTTCGATTAGAAACGAATTTATTCCGTCTCTAATTCCGTTTCGATTAGAGACGGAATAAATTCCGTTCGATTATTTCCGTCTCTCGATCCGTTGCTAATCGAGAGACGGATCGAGACGGAATTTGATCCGTTTCGATTCATATCTAAAAAAAAAAATTTGAGACGGAAATAGCAACGGAATCCAAAGATTCGTTGCTATTTCCGTCTCTCGTCTTTTTTTTTTTGTTTAGTTTTTAAAGTCTTACATATATAGGTCTCAATCCAAGCACATTTAACCCGCCAATATATAATAAATTGACATTCATACATCGACAATATATATCAACAAATATTCAATTGAGAGAACAAAAATGTAAAAATCAAAAATTGAAAAAGATATATATCCAAAAAAATTGTATAGTATTACAAATGCTCCAAATTTCTAAGTATTCACAAAATCACCAATCCTATTGTTCAACAACCACAAAAAAAAAAAAAACTTACAATCCTATAAATATGCACAAAAAGAATTATCAATCGAAAAGTCTTGAGATGTTCTTCAACACCACTTTGCATGCCAAGGGACATTTGAAACAACTTAATAATTGAATAGTTGAACTTAAATTTTTCAGGGACATAAGCATCATAGGAGATAGAGCTAAGGGAGAAGAGCAATGACTCACATCGAACTTATAGTGACGATCCCTGCACTCGACCATCAAAGTCTACAAACAAGCAAAAAGATTAACATTAATTCATTTGAGATTTAAGAATCCACAAACGATGATAAACACGCTTGCATATACTTGATTTAAGTAAATTAAATTCTTACCAATCCAGTAGGAGGAAGATAGCAATGTTTGTCATTTTCTACATAGGTTGAGTTTGACAATATCAACTTGATGAGGAACTAGGATACCTTTTAAGTTGTGAAGTATGAACTTAATGAGTATCAAACTATTGATCACACCAAAAAAAATGATATGGACTTGTTATTGCCTAAATTTAAAGAAGACATATCCTTATTCAAACAACAATGCAAATTATAGATCATATTCAAGTAAAATTTATGCATTAAACCACTTAATCGAATATTTCAATCAAAAAATGAATGAACCAAAACCAATTTTAAATATGTTTTTCATGGATTCTTAAAGTAGTATTTACTTGAATTTATTTAGACTAACTTAAATCATTTAAGGACTCAAACCTCATTCCTAGTTATCGACTTAAGTCATTCGACTTTTAAACCATTCTTTCAAATCAAAATCGACGATTCGAGTAAAACAAGTATGCGGTGAAGCAAAACAAGAAAAATCTCATAAACTTAGTTATCCAATATAAATTGAATGCGATCGACTAATCACAACTAAAAAGATTCAAATCAACTCATTAGAGTCAAGTTCGACTTAAAATTCTCAAATCATAGCATTTAGTCGAAAATCCATGATTTAATCGAAGTCTTTTTTTCAATGGATAAAACAAAGTCTCTTCCGCATCTCAACTTAGCTTCAAGTCTCACCCAAAATGATGATTACTAAAAAGATTCAATAAAGTTGGATTGAACATATTTCAAGACTTGGGAAAAAAATGAATGAGCTCTCCTTGAAGCGTTTTAAAAGGATTTTACCCAAATCAATGCAAATTAGCTACAATCCTTTCGAGACATGAAAAATCATACTAATGATTGCTCGATTAAATCATATCATAGAAACAAAGCTCAATAAAGAATCCATGAGACTTTAGAATCATGCTTTTCCATGCACTTCGTTAAAAGAACAAGTTAAGGTCTCTTTTGACAATTTCATCAAACAAAAGAGCACATTATCCACCAATACCTTTTACAAGGCATGATCACTTTTGAATACTAGCCCAAATCATCAATATCATATAATTTTTTTTCATGGAATGCAACTAACCATAACAACTTAATCAACTTGTCCATAAAACTCATTATATTTGAATCGACCAATAAAAATCCGTTTTTAAAGTTAAACTAAGGATCATTAAAAAAACTTGATGAGCCAATCTGGCCCTTATCGACAAGTCCATGTTTTAATAAACTAATTGAGGGAGTTAGATTCTCACTATGCCTTCAATAGAGGGCTTCAACTCCAATTTTTCTTTGAAATAACATGTCTAGCAAAGGATCTCTCTCTTTAGTTGTTATTTTGGGAAGAACAAACTTACCTCGACTTTTAGCATTTCCTTCTCAATCACTTGTCTAAGCCTATCGTTTCCTACAAAGTTCCAAAAAAGAATACATTGTAAGCAAGTAGCAAATTTCTAATAAAATTCTAATAAATTGTTTGGCACATTGAGCTGAAACTATAAAAGATAAAATCCGAATAAATAGTTTCTAATTACTACTCATTAGCTAATTATGTCATAAATCTATGAAGTCCGCCATCGCAAAACCTTGACGATTTTGATTCTTCATTTAGTTGCTAAACTTTTCCAATTGGGGCAAGTTGAAACACTAACAAAAATATAGGCCACGAGAATCAAGGTATTTTCTAACTTGAATGTAACCGAAATAGGAAATTTCAAGTGACCTTAGTTTCGTATTTGCAAACCACATCCATAAACAAAATAAAACAATTGGAAACTATAAAACAGCCCGATTTTCGCTTATGAATCCACAAACGGCAGAGAAAATTTTAAAATAATTACACAACAACAACAACAACAACATAGCCTCAATTGGATGAAGTAGTAAACACCTTTTTCTCAAGCCCTAAGCGAAGAGAGTGATGACTTACGCAGCGAGATGCGAGGGCTCCGGCGTCGGCAAGGACAAGCGGCAGCGTTGACGGAGGCGAGAGGGGACAGCGGCGTTGACGGAGGCGAGAGGGGACAGCGGCGTTGACGGAGGCAAGAGGGGACGCGAGGGTTAGGGCTCAGACAGAAGAGAGCAGAGAGAGAACGCACTAAGAGCGGTGACCGGAGAGAGAAGGGAGAGCCGTGACGGAGAGACCACAGAGAGAGAGACGGAGAGACGAGACGATCGACAGACGAGAGAGAGAGAGAGGGCACGGACAGACGAGAGAGAGAGAGACGGCACGGACAGACAGAGAGAGAGAGAGAGAGAGAGAGGGAGAGCGATTTAGGGCTTTTGGTTTGGGGGGGGGAGGGATTTACATCGAGATGTGATGCACAAATCCCAAGATTTGATGAACGGTCATAAAAAATGAAATTTTTGGTGGGAATGTTGGCGCCATTTTTTAGAGACGGAATTTAATTCCGTCTCTGATTCCGTCTCTAATTCCATCTCTGATCCGTCTCAAATCCGTCTCTGAATGTTTCCGTCTCAATTCCGTCGCTAACGTTTTAATTTAGAAACGGAACTTATTCCGTTTCTAATTCCGTTTCTGATTTAGAAACGGAACTTATTTCCGTTTCTAATTCCGTTTCTGATTTGCTGTTTTTTTGTAGTGGGTACTGTAGTAGCTGTCGGCTGCTCGGTAGTCATAGGTAGGGGCTTAAGAGTCGAAGTCTCTAACGGTATCACAATAGCTGGCGAGACAACCCTCGTGTCTCTGAGAGTGGTGTATCAGTAGGCATATGTGATGTTATCGGGGTGACGGGTGTTTGTACCACAGGTGCGACCAGAACTTTGGGAGCTAGTGCTGCTGCCGTGGCGGCCGTCGCAGCCTGAGCCCTGAGTAGGTGGAGGATCTCTGTCAGCTGGGCATCGTGTGCAGCGAGTCGATTCTCAATACTCTGAGTCGACACAGTAGTAGTCGCGGTGTCCCTAGTAGGATCACTAGTCTGTCCTACCTCAAGCTGTGTGGAGGGCTGACCGTCCATAGTGATCTGTATCGAAAAACGTGCGTCGGATCAGCCTCGGTATATATACGTTTAATATATCATTTACCATAAAACATAACATATGTATAAACCTTAAGTCTATCCGCCTCACCATCACTTCCCAACTAGAGTTCTAAGGCAAGTACATCGGGTTTCCACATCTAAAATTTTAAATTTTTAAGTCTTGTGCTCTTTCAGTTAATTTTCCGAGGTTCCTCGAAACTATCGCTCTGATACCACTTGTAACGGCCCCGAAACCCGAGGTCGCCACGTGGGGAGGCGCGGTCCCACGATCCTGTCAGATTCTTGACCTACTGGGTCCCATGCGGCACTAACGTTCATTGTTACATCATAACTACTCATTATGCATGTTAAGCTCATTTCGTAATCAATTTAGTTTGACAGTTTAATCATTTTTATAGCATTAAAAACAAAACAGCGGAAGTCTTAAATTTAAAAACAAGTAAAAACAATTAAATTTATCATAGTAATAAGCATCATTATTTATAAGAGCAACTCCTATTGTGGAAAACCCGGGGAAAAATACCCTGTATATAGACGACGATACTAAGAAGTAATATATACAAGTACAGTGTCTATCCGGTCTCCCAATACCCAAAAGTAAGACAAAATATCAAAATCGCACGTACTAGTTGGTCCTCGACCGCGGGCAATCAGATAAAGTCGCCTAAAATACCCTTGCCCCTACTAGCACTAGGATCTGCACTCGACCATCACAAAAAGCAAGATGGAGAGTACAGTTAGTAAGATTCCAACGAAGTACACCGAGCATTTATAAGGAAATAAATAGATATCAATAAACATGCCAAATAATCATGCGAAAACTAAACAGACAATTGTGCTAAGATCATCACATGAATAAATAACACGAAAGAAACAAAGTGTGTACTCGTCCCGGTAAGACTAAACTGTACTTCGGACCCCCGGGATCCTTTCAGTGGGTGCCCCCACTTCCTTTCACCTGGTTCCTCGCGGGCTTAACCGACACGTGCACCCTTACAACTCGGGTCGCAATTCACCGAGTGCCTGATCACACGTGCTACAGCATAGTGTGTCATAAGTACACAACGAATATCAGGTGGGAGTAACTCGACCACCTACCTAAATGTATCACGGAATAGAATACAATAACAAGGAAATGGAAAATCAACAATGGAAAGTAAACCCTTAGTGACTTTCAGATGAAATCTTACGTACCTCAAAACGCACTCCGAAGTCTCACTCACGTCTCAAGATACGTGCCCGACTCTCGATTGTGGTATCCTAGATTTCTGGTATCCCGTTAAACCATTTTAACTAGTTTAGAATCAAATTAAGTGAATTTATAATGTGTGACCAAATTATGAAAATTTTCATTTCAAAAAGTTTTGGTTTGACAACCTTTTCGAATTATACAGGGGTGTCAACGGCCGAAAAATTCTCGAATACCATTTTTCTATCTTTTTCTCATTTTCTCATATTTTTCCTGATTTTTCTAGATTTTTCCCATAATTTTTCACCTATTTTTCTTATTTTTCTAAAAATCTTTAAATTTAAAACTATTTTAAATTTAAATTCAAATTTTTATATTATTTTAATATCTAGGTGGGTCCCTGGACCGGGTCAAACCCGGTCCAACCAGGTCGGCCCGACCCGGTTCGGACCCACCCGGGTCGGGTCCGGTTGGGCCCGGTCCGGCCCAACCTAGTTGGGCCTGGAACGGCCCAGCCGATCCAGGGGATGCACGCACGCGCGTGCGTGCGTGCACCCCTCCCCCACCCCATCTTCTTCCCAGAGACGTTTGTATCTGGTTCTCATTTTCATTTTTTCTTTCTTTCTTCTGGTTGGAGACGCACGTCCCCAACCTCGGTGGACTCGATGGCAGGGGGAGACACCCCTGCCATGTCCACCTTGACTGGTTCGGCCTCCATGGCCGAACCCCTTCGTCGCCACCATGGCCGAGACCGAAACCTACAACAAAAAGTAACGGCTTACCTGCTTCCCGGTTTCTCCGCCCTCTCTTCTCTCCTTCCCGGCCCCTTTTCTCCTCCTCCTCCTCCTCCTCTCCTGCTCTCCTCCTCCTCCACTGTCTCTGCTCCTTCTCCCAACCTTGTGAGTGTGTGTGTTGTGTATGTGAGGGTGTGGGAAAGAGTAAAGTGGGGAAGGAGAGAAAATGATGGTAGTGGGTGTAGTGGAGTGTAGGTAAGGTAAGTGGACTAGCCCTTTTTTTATTATTATTTGTGTTTTAGTTTTTCCCCAAATTTAGTGTACCCATAGTTCGTTCCTCAGTACCCGTCTCGACACGTTTTTCGAGGCGAACGCCTATTACACTATCTCGCTCGATTCGATGATATAAATACACACATGCGATGTTAAGCGAATAACTTGATACACAACATCGCAAATAGGCAAACAATCACACAAAATTACTATTTATCTAGTCAGACGTGCCCTTACCTATCTGCGGCATCCACGTGGATATGAGTTGTCGTCCAGGTCTGAAAATAATTAAAAATGACGGCGTAATTAAAATTTGGGTCGTTACATTTCTTTTCAGTTATTCGAACTGAATTGCCTTAGAAATTCATATGCTATGACTTGTTTCAGTTGCTCATTTTATGATATTCATAGCATACTCTGTTTTTGTATATCCTTGATTCTAATTCCTATACTTTGTCATAATGATTGTTGTGTATGAAAGCGAGTGATATAGCATGCTATTAGGTTAGTGTGTTTATTTGACTCTAACCTTTGGGCATTAGTATGTTGGTACATCTTTTGGATTCCGATGTTGTGTCATTTTTAATATGAAAGTAGTTCTTGTGGTTAGGGTCATTTGATGATAGAAATTCAGCTTTCATACAGGGTCACTAGACTTTCCGGGATGTCAGGGGATTTCTCCACTACCTTGCATGACACATGGGGTAACGTGCCTCGAACGGGGTAACCAGACCTTGAGGGTTGTTGGCGCAAGAATAACTTGGGTGAACATGACGAGTTTTAAAACTCAGGTATGTTAGCAAGTATACATTCCAGTGACGACTAATTCACTTGGAATAGAAAAGGCGTAATCGGAAGTACGACCTTTTAAATTATGATATAGAGCTCAATTTGAGATGAAATGATATATAACAGAGCTCAAATTGTAGTGGACAGTCTGATGTGATGATGATCACGGCCGACCGACCCTAATCCACTACTACTTAGCCTTGAGTCAGTTTCATATTTGATTAACTCAAGTATCTTTTTGCATGATGTTTCTTTTAGCATAATTTCTATTTAAATTACGCAATTTGATACTTGTTACCTATTTGGGAATGTGGATCGATGTCTCTCAGTATTACTTAAATAATTTCATATACTCACCGTCTAGTTTGTGACGGTGGGTGCAGATCAGCCGAGTAGCAGACCAGGCAAAGAGAAGATTGGTGATTATCTCTAAGCCAGAGATGGACTGCTACAACATATTTTTGTACGTTTTTGCATTCTTTGTATTACTTTTTTATGTACAGGATATGATTGCGGCTGGGTTGGGTGATAAGGCCTTCTGATTTGACACATGTTATATATATCACCATTTTTGTTTATATACGCATGTGATCTTTATTTCCTGTTTTTTTCATAATTGGTTAGGCTTTAGGATTTCATTTCCACTAGTAAATCAATAAGACTTCCGCTGAATAATTGGTTAGAAAAAAAATTTAGTAACTCTGATTTATAGACAACTTTAAGTTAGTCACAAGAACAAGTAAATTAACTGTAGGTGGTATCATAAATGGTAGACATTTAGGTGTTTCAATAAGGCCGACTAGTTCCTGGTTAGGTCCTATAGGGGAGATTAGGGCTTAATTAGGGATTACTGATAATTTCCTCTAGCCATTGTGTTTATAGAACTGCATACATCAGTATATGTATTAGACCTAATAAATCACTTGTCCTTTCATTGTGTCCAGTAAAGGGACTTTTAGTCATCTTGCCTCGAAAACAAGATATGCACGTTTCATATGTTTCTAAATCAAATGAATCTAGAAGTCCATTTTTACGGAGCTTCGTTATGCGCTTCTCATTTATGTGCCCTAGACGACAATGCCAAAAATAGATTTGATTCAAATCATTTGAATTAAATCTTTTTGTATTTATGTTAAAGACTAGAGTATCAGTGGACCTTTTCATGCTTAGAATATAAAGATCATCACACAAATCAACATTTGCATAAAATGTGCCTTTACGAGAAATGAAACATCTATTATTATCAATAATAAAATCAAAACCATTCATATCCAAACATGAAACATAAATGATGTTTCTACTCAAAGCAATGCACAAAATAACAATTATTTAAAATTAAAATAAGTCAACTAGGAAAGACTAAGTCATATGATCCAACAGCCAAGGCGGCAACTCTTGCTCCATTCCCTACGCGGAGGATGACTTCTCCTTTCTTCAACTTTCTACTTCTGTTGAGTCCCTGCACATTTATACAAATGTGAGATCTACATCAGGTATCTAATACCAATGAATCACTAGTAGATAAATTAATTTCAATAATGTAATTTTTTTTTCTCCATTTGGGGTCCTTTAGATAGGCTTTGAAGTGTGTGCGCACGCATCTCGATAAATGATTCAAAATATCTGAACAATTGTGTTCTAAACGTTTCTAGTAATATAATATCACCAACAATTATTTTCCCGGAACAATATATCAGCAAATAACAAAGTCTCAAATTTGTTTATCAACTAATTTTGTAATTTTTTTATTAGATATGTTATAAACTAAACATTTCTTAAGGAAAAAAAAAAAAAAACTAAAGTAGTTACATGGGCAATTGTATTTTAGACCTCATGACTAAAAAATCTAAAAAGCTCTCATATTTCATTTTTCGCTTTCTTTTGTGATTCCATTTATTGAACTGCCACTGATTTTTTTATTTTGATAAGTGATGGTTCCAATGATATTTTTTACTTTCTTATTTATCAAATAAAATATATTTAATCAAATCTGAGACCGATTAATAATTCTATTTAGGATGCGGTTCAAATTCAACGTTAGCATCAGATACAGATCATCAAACATCGTTATATATATACTAGTTTGTGTGTGGATTTGCGCATGCAGCTATATATACGTAACATTATTTAATTTCGATTTTATTTTAAGAAAACACATTATTTCGACTTTATTTTACCATTAAGAGATTATGCATTTTTCATCTACTACACCGTTAAGGATTTTTTAATTTCAACTTTATTTTAGAGAAATATATTATTTCTCGCTATATATATATATATATGTGTACATTATATTTTTAAGCTATTACAAAGAAGTCGGGTTACTATAAAAAAAAAAAAGGCAAAATCAATTTTTTGGTCGTTGAACTTTGAAGGTTTTATACTTTTGATCCCTCAACTTTGAAAATAACACATTTGGTCCCTCAACTTTTTATATAGTGTAAATTAAGTCATTTTGTTAGACACATCTAAAGGTGCGCATGGATGTGATGTGACTTCTGATGTAACATATTGTTGTCATTCTAGGAGTACTTTTCTATATGAATACAAATGAATTGATCATAATAGAAGTTTGGTACAATGGTACTTGATATTTAAGATTACTAGAATTAGATACAGGGCAACTCTGCTTTGCATGATTTTGATGTGCAGGGAGACAGTAAGCACATATTCACTAGAGATGGACAGAATTAAGACTATCTTGGTGGGTGGAATGGCCAAGAACTTGGGCATTGATGAGGGAAAGTTCACAAACATGTTCAACAATGGGACTCAATCCATGAGGATGAACTACTACCCACCATGCCCTGAAGCATCAAAGGTGTTGGGCATCTCACCACACTCTGATGCCACTGGCCTCACAGTTCTTCTCCAGTTCAACCAAGTCCATGGACTCCAAATCAACCACAATGGAACTTGGGTATCAGTTAAAATGCTTCCTAATGCTCTTCTTGTCAACATCGGCGACATTATCGAGGTCCCCTAGTTACATTTTTTTTTCGATATTCAAATAATACATGTCAAATCAGTGGAGGCCGATTGACTTGTTGTTTTGATGATTAATAGATATTGACGAATGGAAAATACAAGAGCATAGAACATAGAGTGGTTGTGAGCAAAGAGAAGGCGCGATTGTCGGTGGCAACGTTTCATGAGACACATGAAAGTGTGGTAATAGGGCCTTTGCCAGAATTAATTATCAATGGAGAAACTGAGCAATACAAGCATGTAACTTTTGTGGAGTTTTTCACGATGTTTCTTTCTCGTAAGCTTGATGGGAAAAGCTTGATGGATGACTTGAAGTTGAAGCATTAAATAATGGTTAGTGCTACGTGCTACCCATTAGGAACAGCTGATGCAGCGGGTGGTGGGCTCCCATCCCCTAAAGCATAACTTTCGAAGCAGTTGTTCTCAGCTTGTCATTTTAGCATTTCTTTTAAATAATAAATTTGCATTTAGTATCTATAATTTTTAAAGACAAAAAAGTGGTTTGGACTCAAAAATCAAGACTCAAAAGAAGTTTACATAATTTTTAACATTTTCAAGAGCTTCAAAATAATTTAAAATGAAAAGTAAGTCATATTAAATAATAAAGGATAAAATGGTCATCTACCTACACATCCAGTATTAAATTAGATAGGTGACTTTGTTTCTCTCAAAACATTAAATAAGATAGGTGACTTTGTTTCTCTCAAAACATTAAAGTGGGTGCTCACTAGCGACGGACGACGAGCGCGGCGACGACCTCCATTGATCAAGGTTAGTGGTGTTGTTATCGTTAAAATTGTTGTTGTGTCAAAAAAAAAAAAAAAAAAAAAAAAAAAAAAAAAAGGAGAAATCGTTGCAGAGGCGGGAGGAAGGAGAATATGCCAGCAGGCTGGGCCTGCTGGCCTGCCCAAATGGGCCTGGCTACCCAGGCCCATGTGGGCCGGGCTGCAGCCAGGCGGGCCGGGCTGCCCAGGGCCCAGGCGGGCCGGGCAGCCCAGGCTCGGGTCGGGCCGAGCCGGTCCGACCCAGGTGGCCCGTTTGGGCCGAACCGGGCCCAATCGAACCGGGCCCGGTTCGGGCCCTACACACTCAAATTAATTTTAATTAATTAAAAATTTAAATTTTTTAAATAAAATACATTTTTAAATCAAATAAATATCAGAAAAATAGGAAAAATAGCTAGAAAATTATGAAAAATCCAGAAAAATAAAAAAAATATATAAGAAAGTGAAAAATATAAAAAAGGTAGTTTTGAGGACTTTCGGGGCATCGACACTCCCGGCATAACTCGAAAAGTGTGTCGAAATTAAACTTTTTGAAAACAAAAGCTCAAATTTTTAGTCACACATTATAAATTCTTTTAATGTGACTTTAAAATAACAAAAGTGGTATAATTGGATACCAGGAATTTAGGAGACTATAGTCGGGCGTCGGGCGCGTATATCGAAGCGTGCGGGACGTTCGAAAGCGTTTGAGGTAAGTAAACCCACGAGAAAGTCAATTCAGAATTTACTTATTTTTCTGTAAATTATTTATTTCACATTACTTTCGCCAGTTCAATTTTCATGTTTACTCTATTCCGCGTGTGTCTGTGTATGGTCGAAGGGACGGTGTGACCCTTTCCAGCTCTCTCGTTGATGACGATCCGATTGTTGCTACGATGTTGGTCATACCCTAGACTACGCTTGAGATTTCTCTCAGCGAGTCGATGATCTCGAGAGCGAGTTGACGTGAGGCCCACATCCGTCACATATTTCCTCTCTTTTGAGGCGTTGGGCGGAAGTCTACCTTCTGATCAACAGAGTTCCTCATTTCGACCGTGAAGAGGGGGTGTGGATTTCCTCGCCCCCAAGGCCTTCTCGGTTTAATATTTAGTCACAGGGCTCGACAGCTATACACCACACTCGCGTTCCATATTCTTGATTATCTCACGACTTATATTCATGCTTTACAGTCCTGTTCATTTACTTTTTACGCATGAGTTGTAGTCGTTTTCTTGGATTTCTTGTGAATACTAACTGAATTTCTCTGGATTTACTCAGTTGGAACTTGTCATTGTTTGTTGGTGGCAAGTTGCAGATCCTACGACGAGCCGGGGGAAGGCGGTGATTGACGACTACCTCTGATTTGGAGCGCCTCCACTAGCTTACTAGTAGGTGTTTATATATATATATATATATATATATATATATATATATATATATATATATATATATATATATATATATACTTTTTGGGATCTTTTGAGAGACTTTTACCTGATACATGTATATCGACACCTATTATACATTTTTGTCGCCTTAACCGATATACATGGTATCATTTTGCTGGGTTTCCACCCCATAGGTTGTTAAATATTGCATAACTTGTTTACATTAATTATATGCATGTTATTAAGACTTCCGCTACTAAAATAACTTAAATAAATCAAAACAAATGAATTAAGTTATAAATTTTTTATAACTTAGTATATTTTGCTAAAATAATCATTTAAATATCAAAGTTTACTAAGTTGGAGTATTAGATGGTAAGTTCGCGGGCCGTCACAGACAGTGTGCAGTGACGTGGCATGGCTTGGTGACGTGTCCAACGACGTGGTGGTGCCCGGTTTGTCTTGGAATTTGGGGTCGTCACATACCCTTTATATGGTGGAAGAGGTAAATGTGTTATTGATGTTATAGTGAGGGTAATTATGTCTTTTCATTTAGTCAGGTAAATTAAATTATTAGTAAAAGTTGTTAAAGTCTGGAATCAAAGAGTCCAAATAGGTTTTTTGTTACTTTAATTATTTGTCTCTCTATATTTGTCACTATCTATGCATAAATGCTCTTTAAATTCTCGAGATTGGTACTTACATATTTTTTAATTCTCCAGATTCATTAATTCTCTAGATTCGTGCATACTTGCTATTTAATTTATGTAGATATGTGATTAAATTTTCTCGAGATCTGTGCATACATGGAAATGATATTGAGTTGGATAATACTATTTGGACTCATGAATCTGGACTCAATTTTTTTTTTTTTTTCAAATATATCATCGAGCAATTAATGAAGCAACCGTAATCACTTGTAAAATTCCTTTAATACCTTTTAAATACTTACAAAAATTTAAAAAATCTCCTTATGAGTCCGGACTCATGAGTCCAAGTAGAATTATTGGATTGAATTAAGTTGATCAAGGCGTATATGGGGAGGGCCCATGGCATGGCTAGGCCTCTACATTGTTGAGTCGAAAGCTTTGTCAAGGTTTGCCTAAGACGTGCCTATAAATGATTCAAACGAGCGTAGATCTTGCCTAGAGGCATGGTGAGTCATATAAAAGTACTCTCGCCTCTTCAGGGCGCATCCTTGGCTTGTCCAAAACATTTCTTGACGTACGCGCCAAGTATGTGCGAACCCGAATTTGAAAAATATGCTATCAATAACACTAATGTCGATTTTCAAGGAACGAATATAAGACGAACATCATAATTAATTATTGTGCGAGCACGGAGATGACCAAGATGAGGTATTCATCTATGCTACTAGTCTTTTCACCTTCATCCGTATCCCATGATATAATAGTAAAAATAATAATAATATTATTATTATTAATGTTATTATTATTATTACCAGATTTTGATCTGTTGCTGTTAAGCAACAAAATAGCAACAAATGCCACTTAGGCTGTCCACGTAGGCAAATCAGCAACTGATTTTGATCTGTTGCTGATCAGCAACAAACTAGCAATAACAACTCAGCAACAAACTAGCAATAACAACTCAGCAACAAACAAATTTGTTGCTGATTTGTCACTAATTTCTAAATGGTTTTAACAAACCATTTTCTCTCCTCCTCCTCCCTCCAAACCCATTTCCATCCTCACGACTCCCTGCCAAAAAATTTCCCGCCGCACCGTCACCAAAGACCCGCCGCCGCACCGTCGTCGTCGTCATCGCCGCTGGCACCATCGCCAATCAGTCCGTGAGCCGCGCCGCCGTCGCAGCGCTCAAGGCCGCCGCCAGCTCGATCGCGAGCTAGATCCGTCGCCACCTGTTCATCGCCGCCGCCGCCTTGCTCCAGATCCGCCGCTCCGTCGCTGGTCGTTACCGACGGTCGGTTGGTTCGCCGAGGCTAGCCGTCGCCACACCGTCGCCGATCGCCTCTGCGCGCATAAGCCGCCATTGGTTGGACCACTGCGCGCCGCTGCTCGCACACTGAGCCGCATTGCCGGACGGACCGCCGCCGCCATTGCTCGGATTAGCGCCACCGTTCCTCGTCAACCGCGCCGCCGTTCGTCGGACACCTCTCCGCCGCTGCAGGTCGGATCCGCACCGTCGTAGCTCGAACTTCCCCCAGCCGCCGCCCTCTGGCTGGTCACCTCCGCAATCTTCCCCGCCGCTCGTTGGGTTTGGGCCCGCCTCGCATGGCTGCCACTTGACTCGACGACTCCTCAGTGCATTGTCGCTTTCGCTTCTCATTAACTGAGTTTCGGGTATCATTTGCGGTTTGCATTTTATTGAAAATCTATTTTGCTATTTTTGTTGATTTTTTATTTTATATGACTACCGAAATTTAAAGTAGCGACAACGCGACAACAACAAATCAACAACTCAATTTTTTGTTGCTAAACAGCAACAAATCAACGTCAGAATAATCTGTCGCTTAACAACAACAAATAAACAACTGAACAATCTGTTGCTATACAACAACATATCAACAAAAACGTTGACTAAAGTAAGGTTTTAAACGAGCAGGTGCCATACTAATAAGGCCCGTTTTATTTCGTGTGCAAGTGTAAATGATGTCCGGAATGCATTAGCTTCAGTAAAATACTGAAGTTTTTTTAACCGTTTTATGGCCTTGTGCTCACGAAAAATAAATAAAAAGAGGGCGTCATTAGTTTTTTCCTCTCAATTATATTTCTTTCGGTCGTTTAAGGATAACACACCATTGTACGTACCTTAAATAAATGTGCATGACATACATAGTTTAATATTGGCATTATAGTGATACTTAACTTAGAATATCGAGTGAACACTCCACGTACACATATATATATATATATATATATATATATATATATATATATATATATATCCCTAGATTTGGTATCGTCAATGCCCACATATAACATGTTAATAAGTCTCTCTGATTCGGTTGAAAAAATGAGAAAATACTTGGCATGTGATTCAATGTTTGTTGGAGTAAGCGGACACCTCACAAGAAACATAACAATATAAGATTATCTACCAAATATATATTGTTTAAGACAAGTTTCTTGTAGGCACTAGTGTTATAAAAGAAGACTTTTCACAATTTACTTAGGATTATATTCAAAAGTCCATTCCTTATTTTGAATATTTATTTAGTATTATATGTGATTCATTGAATTAAAAAAGTTGGATGTCTCTTATGAAAAAAAAAAATTATTTAGTATTATGGGGTAAGTTAACGGTGCCTTCAAGACACCGTAGTACGCCATGTTTTCTAAGTACACGATCTTCGTCATTTGTTTGTGATTAGTTGGTTGATTAAGTAATGTCTTTTATGGTCAATAAGTAATTAGCAACCCTTTTATTAACAAATTGAGTGTCTCCATGCAACCCAACACATAACCTAGTGACATATTTTGAGATTTGTTCTCATGCTTCTATATACATAATATAAATTAACTTGGCTTGATTTTTCTGTTGTTGTTGTCTATGTTCAAACTTTGATCTAATTTCTTCATACTTATTTGCTTTACTAGGAGGTAAAACGTTTGTATATAACCATTACGTGTCTAAATGCATGTTAGTTGATGGATGAAAATATTGAATTCTAAATGTTTTTAGAATGGTTTATTTGTGGGCAGCATGGTGTCTTTTTTATGTTTTTAACTTCTTATATATATGAATGAATGTACAAGAGGAAAGAAATTGAAAAAATGCATGGAATGTCATGTATGGAAGTTCTTTCATTCCCTTTTGAGTTGGAAATTTCTGTGTGTCACTGTGGACGATCTTTTATGTATGAGGTCGATGAGCAAGGCTTAATTTTAGGATTTTTTCATTTATGTTTGAATATTTTGATTGCATTTCGAATATTGTTCAAGTTATTCCTTTTCATTTTCAGGATTTGGATGGGACACGCACTCCTAGCCCCATAAATTGTATAGTGTCTATCTTGTATCGGTGACACAATTGGGTAAGGGTGTGAGATTTACATTGTAGATATATATGTAAATTAATTTGTGTTGCCATCTTAATTTGTGTAGTATTTTGTATTTTGTTGGATAATGTTCATCTAGTAGTATATAATATACTACTAGTTCATTATGAAATGTTAATCTCCACATTTTGTAGATATTTTTTTTGTCAAATTTTGATAATATACAAATAATTTTTCAATTTTAGTTTTAATTGCAGCAGGAAATATTATTTTTTTTTTTCAGATTTTACTGCTGCATGAATTCCATTTACTATTTACAGTGAACTGTAATTTTATAAAAAAAATTACCATTCCAAATCAGCAACATACATGGTCTGTTGCTGATTTGCACAGTCATCAAAATGGTATCTGTTGCTGATCTGTCGTTGATTTGCAACAGAACCTTCTTTTTCAATCGCAACATATTTTTTTAAATTCTTTGTTCAGTTAAAAACAGATTTGTCACAAATCATGTCTTTGAACAAACAACAAAACCAAAATTTGTTGCTAACTTCAATCTGCGACACAGAGTTTAGCAACACTTCTAATCTGTTGCTGAGTCCCTTAGCAACAAATTCAATATGAGAGTCATGATTGACAATTTAATCATTCATAAACTTGGTTAAAGAGTCATCCAATTTACAACATAAATAACCCCTTCACAACCACCTTTATTAAATATTCTATCGAACAACCGTAGTTTCACTTTATTATACTCAACAAGCTAGCTTGCTAGCTAGCGAGCACACGGGCTCAAATGAAACATTGACCTACTACGTACGTACTCCATGTGCCATGCATGGCAAAGAAGATCTTCATGGATAGATTACAATGATGGACTCAGCAGCTGCAATGGGTACTATTTTATAGCGAGTGAAGCCGGCCATGTGAATAACCCTCTCCCAGCCCTTCTTAGTTCTCTCTTTTCCTCCAATAAGCATCATTTGCATTGCCAGGCCCAACCTTGCGTGGGAGAACTCCGGCATGGTCTCCATGTCCAACACCATCTCCACCACTATCAACCTCCCCCTCGTTGGGTGCATTGCTTTCTTGCAATTGTTCAGTATCGTCACGCTCACATCATCGTCATATCCATGAAGAATTGACTGCATGTCAAAAACAAAAAAAATTGTTAGCGCAGTAATATAGGATAGAATTAACCTCACTAGCATTACTTTTAACTATGAGAAGTGTCGACACTTTTTTTTTTTTTTTTTTTTTGCTCCCACCAATGTATTAACCCATATTACCTTTTACTCCATAACACAAGACCAAGCTATTAGCCACCCAATTGAGAAGTGCTACCTAGAATGACGATGACATGTCATGCACACTTCAAGACATAATTGGCTCACAAAAGTTATTCATGCGTGTCTTAGAATGCAGACATACACATATCGCGATGCCTAACACGCTTGTTGAGGTTGCATGCATAGAAGGCTCTTGTGAGCCAATTAATTTGTCTTGTGGCGTGACATTGTTGTTGTGATTCTAGTATTTTCCATAATTAATTAGTTACTTACCTTCAACAACAGGACGTCCCCGTTAGGAATGGAGCTTAGGAAGTCGCCAGCCACTAAGGTCAGCTGAGGGTCCTTGGGAACGTTCTCAACAACATCAAGAAGATCCATGACCGTGCACTTCAAGTGTGGGAAAGCATTCAATATTGCCTTGGCAGCAATGCCAGTGTTGCCGCCAACATCAACAAGTGTAGTAACACTTTGATCAACAATACTCTCCCTCTTTATCCCATCCACAACCGCATCAATCATGTTCAAAGTGTTCGCATTCACCGCATCGCTCACCTGTTAGACCATTATGCGTCTCATAATTTCATTAATTACTTAATAACCAGAATCCGTCATAATAATGTCTGTTAATCAAGCTTATGTTTTTATATCGACATAATGCTCATTAAACTTCTTTTAAGTTACAAATTTGTTGGGAATTAATTGGTATTAGTAATGGAAGTTGAATGGTTCTCACTCAAGTCTATAAAAGAGTAGCTTGTAGCCCCCATACGTGTGTCGAAAGTTACAGGCTCGTGGGAGCGATAAAATCTGGGTGGTTTTAGGAGATTAAATTCTTCCACAGGTTAATTATCTATCTGATCTATTTTATCATGTTTAAAGAAATTAAGTTTACATCACGTACGTACCTTGCTCCACTTGTTGTCGTTCTTCATCTTCTCGGACATAGTCACGCCGTGCTGCAACTCCCAACACGACTTGGACCCTCCCAAGCTCTCGACTAGGCGTCCCGAGACGAATAGCTCTTCGGGATCGGTTGCGCCCATCACAAATGTGGCCAAGCTCTTGTTGTTGTGGACCTTACTAAGTAGTAGCCTTGACATTGGAGTGAGCTCATACTTGGTCTCTTCATGATGATTAGTTGTAGTTGTGAAGAGGTTGATGTGAACCAAGTACCTCATGGTCTGCTCAAACCGGTCCATGTTCACGGACTCGATCGGAAGTTTGGTTGCGAGCTCGGCCAGTGTCAAGGGACCATGCTCGTAAATCTTGTCTGGTAAGCCTAGTTCAACTGCACACCTGAGACTCATGGTCTCGGCAAATGCAAACATGTGCTTGGACAGCTGAACCCTAGCTTCCATGATCGACGATGGTCTGTATGTATGTATATCAATCTCTTTATTAGTTGATTCTTGAACTTACGTCTTGGCCTCTATATACAGAGCATTCTAATATATTGTATTATATGTTATTTTATTTTCTTGTCATTTTCAATATTGAAATGCTAGAACCACGTGCCTCAAAAGAAAAAAATAATAATAATAGAACACAACACTACACAACATTGCGCGTGGGATTCACTATAAAATCTCATAAAAAAAAACACACCAACCACCCCCCATTTTGATGTTGTGCAATGTGACATGACTTACTGTTATTATTGTAGTATTTCTTTTTTAAGTTTTGTTTCTTTCTAACTCCTCCGATGCATCGCGGTGTAGAGTATTCGAGGCATAACTCCAACTAATCTCGAGCCAACTCAATGCATGACGTGGTATATAATGCAACTCGCGCATTGTGGGTTTGATTTGGGTGGAAGTAAAAAAAAAAAAAAAAGGAAAATGATAATGTAACATTCCCCAAACACAGCATGTCCCACGTGACACCTTTGTTGTCAAGTGAGGTCCATGATGTTAGAGTTGTAATATAAATTATATTTATGTGAGTGTGATTAGGATTTCGAGTTAGAGTATGAATTTATTTATGGTCTCTTAGTTGGATTAGGAGTTTGCTTACGTGAGTCTATAAATTAGAGTTAAGCCCCCGCATTGTAAATTAGCGAGTTTATTAGAGATTAATAAAGTGTAGTGTCATTGCGGTGTCTCTAAACCTAACACATGGCACGGAAGAAACCGTTTGTTTGCGCCGTTATGGGGAACGGTAACGTGGACGTGGAGAACAATTTCCATCCAAAGAGATGGATGGACGAGTGGGGCCCACAGCACTCCACCGACAGCCGACTAATGTGACGTTGTCAGTGTTTGTATAGGGGACTTCGGCTCTGTTTGGCAAGACTAGCTGATAATCTAGCCAATAGCTGATAAACTAGCTGATAGCTGATAATCTAGCTGATAGCTGATAATCTACTAATTTGGTAGTAAAACTGATAATCTAGCTGATCAACTAAAAATTGTTTGGAATGATAGCTGATTGATTAACTGATAAATGCAAAATGACAATAAAGGACATATGACATAATTAAGTATATTAATTATATAATCATATAATTAATTGTTATAAATAACTCTGTATTTTATTTACAAAATACAAATTAATACCATAAAATAATTTATATTATTTAGAAAACTAAATTATGTGTGTCCATAAATGCTTACATGAAAATAACTCTACATTAATTTATAAGAATTCGCAAAAAATAAACACATGTAAATAAAATACAATAAACGACTTGGATAACTATACATATATCTAACGCATCATCCGTAATTGAGAAGCAATGTTATTGCGAATATTCTTCATTTTTATAGAATAATATTTTTAAAAAATATGTAGGATGGCCTACCACTCGAACACTACATTAAAAAATATTTTTATAACATCTAAAAATATTTTTATACTCGACGTTGTTAAAACTTATTTAATATGTAATAAATATATAACAAGATTGTCTATAATTAAGAAATTTATGTGTAATGATTTTTAATTTAAGTGAAATTCTTTGTTTTATAATATTTAATTAATTATTAATCACTATTTTTTCTTTAACAAAGAAAAAAAAACAACGCTGAACGATTGAGAGATAGCCAACTCCCAAAGCTGAAAATCCGATATAGCAAATTTGTTTGTAGAAAAAATCCAAACGACTAATTTTTGGTTCTTACTAGCGTTTCAATTGAGAGCTTATCATCTAGATTATTTTTAAAATAAGCTACAAACCAAACACAACTTAACTAATAAACATACCAAATCAGGTGGGCTGGAATCACCAAGAAAACAAAGTTCACAGCTTTCTCTCTTCTTTTCAGAAATCGTTGAAGAGAAAGAACAGAAATAAAGAAAGGATCGAAGAGCAGAAGTCTTGAATCTTGCTGGTGAATATTCTTGTTCATAGACACAAAGATAACCATTTTTTTTTTGAAGATTTGATGTATTTTCCACTGCACTTGAAGTGTAATTGGCTATAATTTTTTTTTGGTCAAAGGTTGCCAAACAATTACGCAAATAAAAATAATTAAAAAAGTTTAATCAAACATACAATTATTAACTTTTTTTAAGAAATAATGCACTTTCGAGATATAGATCAGTCAGTCGAATTGCTAATTCTCTATTAAATTATTTGTTTTATTATTGTCCACAAGTCTCCTCATACTATTTAAAAATAAAGATTTATCTGCCGCAACCAAAGGAAGAATGGATTTGTCAATGCTTCAATGTGTAACGTTGGTTATGTTACCAATAGAAACATGTAACCTGTACAATCCGAAACGTGCCCTTTCACTTCTCTTCCCTACATTTACTTTTACCCACGAGGCGCATTTTATTTGGTGACATTATCAAGCACTCAACCTACTGATTCAAAATTTTAATAAAATTTACTATCGACTCTATAATATTATGAATTTTTAAGCAGACGAATAGCGATAATTCAGTTACTATTTAATTCGAGTTAGGCTCATGATCAAGCATTATGAGCTTGAATATTACGTACATGTGAATTGACGTGATGAATTCTTTTTTGGCGGAGTTTATTGTTATTTATGAATTAAAATAATGAAATTGGTCCGGACGGGACAATTGAATAAATAGGCGACTGTGGACACCTAATACCATGATGGGTCACGAGTAGACACGTGTGGGCCGTGTGTACGCGTGGGCGCGCTCGAGTGAGCATAGTGGCGCACACAAGGGTCGAGAAACATATATAGACTTAAGCAAGGGTTTAAGGGTAATTGTATATATATTTATATATTGAATCATATATAAATATAGAGTAGTAATATTTAGACTAATGAGTCTGGACTCATGAGTCCAAACTTATGAGTCAAGTAGATTTATTTATATATACTAGTTTCAGGACGTGTTACGCACGATTAACATTGCTCGCCATTTCATGGGAATTAATTTATAGTTAATCAACCAAAATTGAAAAGAACCACTACAATTAATAGAAAACATGAAAAACAATAAGTAGAAAACGACTAAAACTTGAAACTAATTGAACAACATGATCTTTTAAATCTTCTTTATTTTGTAAAGTGCGGAAAAAACTTGTATATAGGTTTTTCGCAAGCATACTAATTAACCTTGCCAAAATTGTCTCTTTCATCCTATCAGAGCAATGCATTCGGTTTTGCACTTCATGATCAGTATCATAAAAGTACAATTGCAAAAAGAAAGATGCTTCTTGTAAGGAAGTAAATTATTTATAAAATGATAAATTTGACCCTGCCCTCTAAATGTATATATACCCATATTACTTTTGACATACTCTCTCTCGCACTTTATACCAAAAGATGTAAAATCAAAATTGGTGTTATAAGTATGGATGTACATAAAAAACTCACGTGTCTCTTCAGTGTTTGAAGTGAATAGGTCGAACATATCTTCAGGGACAACATTAGGAACGAGAGTTACTTGACCGTTTGAACAACATAAACTATTAAATTCATGAAAAACCTCTTCGCACTACAATTTCGACAAGAGTTTACAGATGGTAACACGTCTGCTTAACTTGCAGCGTGCTTAAAACTCATAGCGACATAACGTGGTTTTGCATTGCGGAGACTTATACATAAAAAAAATAAAGGCAACTTAATTTCTAAATTATTAATTTAAATCATTCATTTTGCTTCATAGCATTTACCCTACTCAATATTTCATAGAATATTTTGTGAAGTTTCAAATCCAGACCGTGATCATTCAACTCTTTCTTTTCACTCCTTAGTTGTCTTTGGCGAGCCCGCTTCATTTCTTTTTCTTCCTCCATTGCAAATTTACGTTTCAAACTATCCACCTCCCTACGATTAGTATTTATTGCTTTTCTTTCAACGTATTCACTATTGTTGATAACTCTTAAGTTTTTAACCATGGTAACTCGCTAATGCAAGGTAAAATGGTTATACTTAATGAATTTTTAGATAAGATTGTTAAACTATAATCCAATGAAACAAACATTAGAGTAGTAATTAAAAAAATAAATAATATTAATTTAATATGCAACTACATATAAAATTTAAATTTAAATAACATGTATCATTTTGAACAAACTATGTAATATAAAATCCAAACGTACATAATTTGAATACGTAATAAGTAAAAATGCAATTCAAGAAGCATCATTTAGCAATGAAAAAAATAGAAAGAAAAAAAAAGGATCCATAAGAACGAAATATCAAAGCAAAAGACGTGACAAAATTGACTTCACAATTGTGGACACATATACTATAAATATTGTTAAACATTGCATGAAATATATTGACGACATGAACCACTCATCTAAATGCTATCTTTTTTCGAAAAAAAAATAGAACTATACATCAATATTTAGCTCTGAGGTTAATGACTTTTGCCTGTTAGTCTTCCCTAGTCTTCTAATAGATTAGCACACAACTCACAAATATCTTCTTTTGATCAACTCACAAATATGTCTTGTTAATTTTTATAGTGTTTAATTATTTGTTCTAGAAAATAAAAAAGAAACAATAGTGTGACGGCCCCAAATCCCGAGGTTGCCAAGTGGGGAGGCGCGGTCCCACGATCCTGTTAGATCTTTGACCTACCGGGTCCCGTGCGCCACTAACGTCCCTTGTTACATCATAACTACTCATTATGCATGTTAAGCTCATTTCGTAATCAATTTAGTTCGACAGTTTAATCATTTTTATAGTATTAAAAACAAAACAGCGGAAGTCTTAAATTTAAAAACAAGTAAACAATTAAATTTATCATCGTAATAAGCATCATTTTAAGAGCAACACCTATTGTGGAAAACCCAGGGAAAAGTACCCTGTATATAGACGACGATACTAAGCAGTGATATATACAAGTACAGTGTCTATCCAGTCTCCCAATACCCAAAAGTAAAACAAAATATCAAAATCGCACGTACTAGTAGGTCCTCGACCGCTGGCAATCAGATAAAGTCGCCCAAAATACCCTTGCCCCTACTAGCACTAGGATCTGCACTCGACCATAATTCAATAAATACTGTTAATTAAACATGCGGAATGTAAACAGGCAACTGTAAGTAGGGCATCGCATGCGTAAATAACAATAAAGTGCTAATGTGTGTGTCTGTTCTAGTCAGACTAAACCATACTTCGGGATTTTCTTCCAGGATCCCACTAGTGGGCGCACCCAACTAGCTATCACCTGATCCCTCTCGGTGGCCGGCGTAGACCTACGACGCACCGACACATGTAACAGTTCCCTCGGGTCGTTATCCACCGAGCACTCCTGACACACATGTCATGATCTAGAATGCATAAACACACAACGGAAAATCAGGTGGAGTACGAACCAACCGTGCAAACAACGACAAGATATAGATATAGGAAACATCACAAGGAATAATGGAAAGGAATGGAAATACGAAAACAAAATAAATACTCAAGAGTTTTTTCTTTGGGTTTTACAAACCTCACAACGCGCTCTCCTACCCCGTAATCAATCCCCGAGTCCAAGTCCACTGGGTCCTTTATCGCCAATTGATCACCCGTGTCAACCTATGTCCATTTATCAATAAAGCAAGATGGAGAGTACAGTTAGTAAGATTCCAACGAAGTACACCGAACATTTATAAGGAAATAAATAGATGCCAATAAACATGTCAAATAATCATGCGGAAACTAAACAGACAACTGTGCTAAGATCATCACATGAATAAATAACACGAAAGAAACAAATAGTGTACTCGTCCCGGTCAGACTAAACTGTACTTCGGACCCCCAAGATCCTTTCAGTGGGTGCCCCCACTTCCTTTCACCTGGTTCCTCGCGGGCTTAACCGACACGTGCACCCTTACAACTCGGGTCGCAATTCACCGAGTGCCTGGTCACACGTGCTACAGCATAGTGTGCCATAAGTACACAACGAATATAAGGTGGGAGTAATTCGACCACTAACCCAAATGTATCACGGAATAGAGTACGATAACAAGGAATAGGAAATCAACGATGGAAAAGTAAACCCTCAGTGACTTTCAGATGAAATCTTACGTACCTCGAAATGCACTCGCTCGAGTCTCGATATGCGCACCCGACACCTGACTATTGCATCCTAAGTCCCTGGTGTCCATTCGTACATTTACTTACCAAATCATGCAAATCACAATATAAAATTAGGCGAAATACACCTCACCTCCATCACGTCGTCGATGTTCGTCGATTCACGCCTCCGATCGGTCCGACAACGCCATCGCGTCGTTCTCCGCGCCGTTGCCGCTGCCGAGCCGACGCCGCCGTCGTCACTGCACCGGCAGCCGTCTCGCCACCGAGCCATCGCTGTCGTCACCGTCGCGCCACCTCCAGCCGCGGCTGCTTCGCGAGCACTTTCGCGCTCCCTACTCTTCGCCGGCCGCCGCCCCTCGTCTCCACTCAAGGCTGCTGCTGTGCAGCCTGCGCGAAGCCCACCGCCACGCTCCTGTTGCATCACCGCCTCCTTGCCGGCCATCGCTGGATCCCGTCGCTGCCGCACCGCTGTTCGCCGCCCCTCATTTGTTGTCCGAAGGCTGCTTGCTGCTGCTGCGCCGCTTCTTCGCCCCGATCGCCGCGCTGCTGGATCGCTTGCTTGTCCGTGAGCGCCGCTTGCTCACGCCACCACACCGTCGCCGTCGCCGCTGCCGCCGTTGCGAAGCCGTCTGTGCCGCCGTTGGAGTTGCCGCCGTGAGCCGAAGCTCGTCGCCGTCCTTCCGCGTCGCCGCCCGCCACCTCTTTGCGTCGTCCATCCCTTTCTTCTTCAATCTCTCACTCTCTCCATTTCTCTCATCTCTCCGGATCTATTTTCTCTCTCTTTCCTTTTCTTCTCTCGCATCTCCTCTCTCTCTCTCTCTCTTATCCAAATCTTATATATACATATATATATATATATATATATATACATTTCTTTTTTTTATTTCAAAATCAAAAGTGTCCTCGAGATTCATGCAACACGAAACTCGAGACAAACTCAATAAGTTCACCTCTTTGTCCACCGCCTCTATGCTTGACCAAATTGTCTCGAGTCTCGCTAATTTGCGTATTTCGAGACAAATCCAAAAGCATATTCATTTTTTATGCTTTCCTTAAGAATTCGAGCAACGCGCATCTCGAGGCACAAACTCGCCTCATTTCCAAAATTTCGATATTCGCGCTACACGTATCACGAGACGTATCTAATGTACACCTTAAAACCACACAACGCGACTATCTCGATCCCACGTTGGCACGCAACTTGAGGTGCATCCTCGTTCGTGTTTCGGCTCACGGAATTCTCCGCGTATACGTTTTTTTTTCAACAATTAGCATCTCCACTCGAGATTCGGACATACGCATTTCGGCAAGTGGGTCCCACATACGACCCTAAAATGACACGTGGCACGAGTCAAATTTTCAGGCCGTTACTGTTAGCCTAAAATCTGAAAGATGACCAACTTTACAAATTGGACTTGTTTGATGAATAAAGTGGAAAACAAGAAGGAAAGATTAGAGAGTTATGCCAAAGCATCTCTAATTAGATGAATTAATATTGAGGCAGATGATAAAGGAAAGGTTGGGGGTTGACTCATTTTGAAGTCAAGTATGCTGTATCTAATTAAGTTGGCTTTTTATCAAAACGAAAGATTGTGAAGTTATTGTTTATGAGTTAACTCAGTCTAGAAGAAACTCTTTCAATTTTTTGATGTTAAGTTTATAACTACCTCCACCAAATGCGAGTAGTTTAAGCCACCCATTAGAGGATTGAACTTCTTATGTGTAACTTTACCTTAATTAGACCTTTAAAACTTAAATACATTAAAACTTAATTAGATCTGTAAAACTTCACCAAAAAATTGAAAGAGGCAAATTCTGAAAGTTTTCAATTCGATTAAGGTTGAGCATTCAAATTTCAAGATCATAAGAAGCTACTCCGGTACACTTCTTTAACCACTTCCCAGGCAGAACATGTTTAAGTGAAGAAATTCACAAACTCTACTAAGAAATAGTCAAAATAAATGCATACTGACATATATCCTGCTACATAATTCATAAGTTGAGGAAATGGATGATCCGTGGTTCAACAAAAATCCAATTTCATAGTGATGCACAAGAAATTCTAAATAAATGTGCAAACGAGCCCAAACCTCATCAAGTAAGAAACATAACAAAAGAAAGTAAGAAAAACTCCAATGCTACTATGATAATTGTTCAAATGTGTGCAGGTCAATACCTGACAACCAATAGCTTGTGGAACAATATCTTCAACGCGCCTCAGACTTTCCTCGAGAGCAGATCTTGCCTTCTCAAATTTCAGGACTCTTGAGTCCTCAGTTATAGCCTAAACACACAAGGAATGCCAAAATCAGTTACTTCTTAAGAATTCAATAACCTGGAAAACTTCAAGAGATGTCGCGCATTTGCAATTTTCTAAGATTATTTATGAGACAATAAACAAGTCTCCACCATAATCATAAATTTTCCTACCCTCTTTATTTGAAATATATATTTTAAACGTAAAATTGGTAATTACGCACTATTAGATATATTTAAGCATTTATCATATTCTTCATTTTAAATGACTCCATCACAACTACAATTTGTTGTTTTTTCCTCGGTATACATAAACATTGGACGAATGAACTAATACCGTAAATCAAAAAACAAAAATCCAAAATTAAGCATTCTCCAATTAAGCATTATACAACTTTAACTATTGCACATGCTCCAGTTATCCAAGGCCAGTCCTATATGAAGCATTCTCGTTTTGGTTTAATTAATCAATGTTAAATTATGATCAAGAAAATTGAAATGAATTCGAGGATCCCAATAAGACACACCCTAAACAAAACCCTAAAATTTAAATGAAAAAAAAGCATAGAAAAGAAGGGGTTCACACTTTTTTCGCGAACCGCTAAATTCAGAAAATTGCACCAGAATCATAAACCTTAAATGATTTTTATAAATTAAAGAACTAAAACTCATGAAGTTACTTGTAATGGAGATCGACCAATTTGAATGAGATAGAGCAGTAAGAAAAGTTGATTGTGATGGAGAATAGATAAAGCTTTAAGAGATACAGAGTTGGGAGAAACATCAAAAATATTTATACACTTCAATGAGAGTCCAGCGAGTTGTTGACCACGAATGAAATTAAATAACTCAGAGTTGAGGTTTGGAATTCACCTTATTGTTCGCCCAATTTAAGATCTCAACATTTCTCATCTCCTTCCTTAGGCCTTGAGAATGAAATGCAATTTACCAATAAAAACAAACACAACCAACATGAAATAATTCTCCAGTTTCTTTATCAGTTTGTCCCTGTTATATTTAAAAGATTAATTTTTTAAAAGGAAATTATTAAAAGAATGAGAAACATATAAAACATATTAATTATAAAATGGTTGAAAACTTACATTTCAATTAAAGTGATTCTGCAAGAGAAGCATCCACGAGTGACAACAACTCTTTGTAAACAATGTTCTTTGTCGTGTTTGGTTGATTATTGTAATTAGAAGGTTTAACAAGAACTTTGATGCAAGTCGCAGTGGTAGCACGCTAAAGCGCAACATAAAGTTGATCGTGAGAAAAAACTGGTCCTCTCAAATAAACCCCAACGAAGTTTAATGTTTGCCCTTGAGCCTTATTAATAGTCAGTGCAAAACACAATCGAATAGGGAATTGTCTCCTTTTGAATTTGAATGGCATTTTATCTTCTTCATTTGGAATGAAATGTATTCTAGGCAGAAAAACTCTTTTCCCTTTGTAATGACCTATAGCTATCTCCGCATCAATTACGTTTTTCTTAAATCTTCGGCAAATTAATCGTGTTCCATTACATAATCCCTCAGATGGATTAATGTTTCGCAGGAGAATAACTGGACAATCCTTCTTTAACATCAAATCATGTGGAGGAAAACCACTCAAGGATAAACTATTCAAGAATTCGAGATTTACCAAACTCGTGTTTTCATTAAGAATTTCATCAAAGCTGTAGTACCTAACAACTTCACCAGGAAATCGTTGAATAAGTAGAGAATTAACTTCATCTACAAATTCATTCTTTGTTGTTAATATAGCACGACTTGACATTGCATCTATTTTCGCAGTATACTTATTCAAATTTGGGAGCACGAAATCAATAGTAGAACCGGAGAAATTGAGATTCTAACATCGAAACAACAACAAACTAACATCGAGATTAACAACAAATCCAAGTCAATGCACAAAAACCCAAACTAAATTCATCAAAAAAAGGGGTAAACGCAATTCCTAATCTCAATTATATCATTCAGAATCATTTCCTAGGATTGTACATTTTCTCTCAATTAGAATTGATTTGATCCACACAATACAGGGAGGGATCCTAATGGAGAAGAACCAAATTCAAAACCCATCTCCCCAGCACCACCCACATTAGCACAAAAACCTAAATCATCAACTCATCAAAAAACTGCCAAACAAAATCAACCCAGATTCCAAAACCCCTAAAATCAATCAAGCAAGCAAATTAAGAACAGTAGTACAATTCTACACAGTTTCATCAGTGGCAGAATAACAAGTTAGGGCTAAAACAAAAGAAAAACTTACAAAAAACTCAAACTTTTGCAAAGAATTTGACATGGCGAAGTAGAGAAGATTGATTGAACAGAGAAATTGGTAGTAGCAATGAAGAAACAGATCGAAGTGATCGGTGAGAGTGATTGGGGAGAAGATAACTCACTTGAGAACCATGTATCTACGAAGCAATAACGTCTGTGTTGTAACGTGAGAGAGAGACGTGAGAGAAGAGGAAGAAGGAATAAAACGGAAAGATAAGGGGCGCGCGAGAAAAAAAAAGAGTAAAACAGAAAGATAAGGGACGCACGAGAAAAATGTGTGGGCGAGGGACAAAAAGGTAAATTTGATTACGACTCAAGAATTTGTGATTCATGCTTTTATATATATGATAGATATATGATATATATATATATATAATTAAACCGCCACCCCACCCCCTTAATATGCGAGAAACAGAGGAGGAAGGGAGGGGTTTGATCGCGAGGAAGAGAGGGAGATCGTGAGCTCGGCCGGGTCAATTGCGAAGTTCGATGATTGCATTGATCAGTTATCTCACGAGTTTCAGTGAGTTTTTCCTCGATGTCTCGTTTGCACAGTTTCGGAGTTTTAGTAAAGTTGTGAGTGTTGTAGTTGTTGGGGATCGTTCATGACGTGGTGTTGGTGAGATTAGAGAGGTCCTTAGGACCCTCGTTTGGTGAGAATTCAGTGATGAAACTGATGGTTTTGGGTTTAAATAGTACTGTTGATTGGTTTTGATTCAGTTGGTGTTGAATCATTTTTTATTGTGGTTGTTGTTGATTTGGGAATGTTATAAGTCCTCTATAGAGGCCCTCTTTTAAGGTTGCAGGTGATTTGGATGTTGATTGAGTCAAATTTGGGAAGGTTGAAGTGTGTTGGTGATGAAGTCCAAGAATTAGCTTGTAGATTCTTGGAAAAATATGATGGAAATATATGAGAGGATGGCATTTTAGTAATTTCCGCAAATGGCGAAGTTTGGGCGTTTGAGTTTTGGCGTTCCGGGGGCATGTGTTTATTGGAAACGGCGTGGAGATCACGACTCACCGCTACGTCGTGACTACGACGTTTTTCGGCGAAATTCCATCGTTTCGCCCTTCGAAACGGCAATTTTGCTATTTTAGGAAACTTTTATTTCGCTTATAACTTTCATTAGGAATTTCTGTTTTTATTGCCGTTTGCGGCGTTTGTTTCTATTTCTCGTCTAGTTTTCAGTTTAGGGCTTTTTGGACTTTTTACTATTTTCGGCAAATTTTAGGGTTTCGCTATTTAAGCGATCTATTGGGTGTAATTCGTAGTTTTGGCTGAAATAAATGAATTTTTGAACTTTGGCTTAAGTTCTGACTGTGACGGCCCCAATTTTTCACAAATTGGGCCCCGCCCGGCCTAAACCTACGTGGACCCCCGAGCCAGTCTCGCAAGGTCAACGCAGGCCTAGTCAGCCTTCCAATCCATCATAGAACTCATGAATTTACAAGATTGTAAACAATCCATCAATCAGTGAGGCCCAACAAATTTTATTTTTTTTATTTGTGAAGGCCCATAGCCCCCCCTCCCAGCTAGGCGAGCAAGCTCTGCGACTGCGACTGGCAAGGCAAGTAACCCTGGAACCCCCAAAGTAGATGTAAATGGACACCAGGCGAGCAAGCTCTGCGACTGCGAATCCATATACATCTTCTATGTTTCCCCCATATGTGTGTGCGAGCACGCTCTGCGAACTACACATATGGGCATAATACTTTTATCTCACCAGTTTCGAATCCAACGATAACAGTGACCAACAACAAAGGTTCCCACAAACCATTAAACAACAACAATCAATGGATAAACATAAAATACTATATAGCTCCCTAGCTGGTTTACTTACGTCACAAAACGGCACACAAAATAATAACCAATGGATAAACATGAAATACTGTATAAGTCCCTAGCTGGTTTACTTACCTCGAAATTTGCGAACCTCAAAACGGCGCTCGCGTCTCGATTTACGCATCCGACACCCGACTCCTAGTCCCTGGTGTCCATTTAAACATTATTGTACTGAAAATCATTCAATTCACAACTCAAATTAGGTGAATAACCATCACCTCCATCGCGTCGTCGCGATTTCGTCGAAATTTGCGCGCCGATGTTCGAAACCGCGCCACGCGCAATCGGCGCTGCGCCTGCCGCTGCCGCCGCCGGCCGCTCATCGGCGCGCCGTGATCGTTCTCCGACACCCCGCCGCCACCGCGCTGCTGCCATCTCACCTCGTTGCGTCGCGTCGCCGCATTCACCCGCCATCGCCGCCGATTCGACCATTTTCTCTCCGCGTATTGCCTTTGCTCGCAGCGGCGTTCGCTTGGCCGCCTCTAGCCTGCTGAAGCGCCGCCGTGCTGCGGTCGAGCCGCTGCACCGCCGGCCGACCATGGGTCGCGTCGCACCCCGCTGTCCTCCGCCATTGCCGAAACCCTGCGCGATCGTCCTCTCGCTGCGCAGCTCTGCGCTGTCATTGCGCTGGGCCGTGGCCGTGACCGCCACCGCGCCTTGCGCTTTGCCTCGCACGCCTCGCTGGAGCCGCTCGACCCGCCGGTCTTCTCCTCTCGCCACTTTCTCTCTCTTGCTCCTCACCTCCCGATTCTTATCCTATCCTCTTTTTTTTGTTTTTTTTTCTTTCAAATCAATCTTATCTTTTTCTTTTCTTTATATATATATATATATTATATTTGATATATATTATATATATACGTTTTCCATTTTGATTTCAAATCAAAATGTCCTCGAGATTCGTGCAATGCGCATCTCGAGGCACCGACTCGCCTCATTTTCAAAATCTCGATACTCGCGCTACACGCATCACGAGACATATCCAATGTATATCTTTACTATAGCCACGTTTCGGTCCCGCGTCAGCCCGCGACTCGAGGCGCGTCCCTTTTCGTGTTTCAGTTTCTCGAATTTCTCGCATAATTAGCATTTTCATCTCAAATTGGATTCGGACATACGTATTTCGACGAGTGGGTCCCACATACGACCTTGACTTGACACGTGGCACAAGTCAGATTTTCAGGCCGTTACACTGACCTAGATCGAGTTGTTCGTGGATTCGTTCAACTGGTTTAGAAGATCTCCGCTGCGTCAGTTAGTATCTGAGCCTGCTTCAGCGCGATTGGAGAAATCATGCCGCCGAAGAGGAACCAACAGCGTATCGAGGAGGTGTATGACCGTGACAATCTGAATCGACAAATTGGCCAAATAATTGACCAACGCATGGGCGCGGTGGTAGAACAATTAACTGCCAGAATCGATCAGTTGTTGAGTCGGAATATGGATCGTATTCGTAACCATCGAAGGGAACCTGTTGGTGATGAACCAGTAGGAGATTCTTCTACCGAAGGGGAGGATGAGTATGTTGAGGCACCGAGGAGGCGCTACAGGCCGCATGCAGTTGAGGATGATCGCAGGCGGTGGGAGTTTGGGATGAAGACAGAGGTCCCAGAATTCCATGGCATCCTTCAACAGGAAGAATTCTTGGACTGGCTGGCGTCAGTTGAAGAAGTCCTAGAATTCAAAGGTGTGCCAGAAGACAAGCGTGTGCAACTTGTTGCGACCAGATTCCGCAACAGGGCCACGGCTTGGTGGCAACAGCAGAAGTTGATGCAGAATAGGAATGGAAAGGCGAAGATCACCTCGTGGGAGAAGATGAAAAAGCACTTACGGGCTGAGTTCTTGCCTTACAATTTCCAACGCCTTATGTATCAGAGGTTGCAGAATCTGAGACAAGGGGCAAAGTCAGTAGATGATTACACTACTGCGTTTTATCAGTTAGTCGCTAGAAACGAACTGCGGGAGACTAACGACCAATTAGTGGCGCGATATATTGGTGGACTGAGGGTGCAGATCCAAGATGTCGTCAACATGTTTGATCCGACTTCCTTATCTGCAGCGCACCAGCGAGCATTGTTGGTGGAGAAACAACAGCGTCGGGGTGTGAGTAATGCTTCCAGTAATGTTAGTGTTGGGACATCCAATACTGGAGGTAATATCGCTGCAATTAACCCTGCTAGTCGCACAAACAGACCTAGCACTAGTGGGATTAAATGCTTCGGTTATGGCGAAGTTGGTCACAAGAAGTCAGAATGTAAAAGGAAGAAGGCTCTCTTTATTGAGAACGAAGAGGAAGACGAAGGGGAAGAGGCCAACATCACTGCAGAACCAGCGTTTGATACTTCTGACAACACAGAAGAGGAGGTCGTAACTGGAGATGTGGGTGCTGCCTTAGTTGTAAGGCGTTCTTGTATGACTCCTAGAGTTGTCGCCGATGATGAGTGGCTGCGGAATAACATCTTTCAGTCCAAATGTACCATCTTAGGCAAGGTGTGCGGGTTCATGATTGATGCAGGCAGTTGCGAGAATATCGTCTCAGTTGAAGCGGTTCAGAAGTTGGGCCTTGCAACTGAACAACACCCCAGGCCCTACAAGCTCGCTTGACTGAAGAAGGGTGGTGAGGTGCAGGTGTCGAAGCGCGCCTTTGTGACTTTTTCTATTGGTGCTAACTACAAGGATTCAGTCTGGTGTGATGTTGTGGCTATGGATGCTTGCCACTTGTTACTGGGACGTCCTTGGCAGTTCGATAGGGGAGTTGTGCATGATGGCAGAACCAATAAGTACACCCTTATGTTCAAGGGAGTGAAGATTGTGCTAGTACCCGCCAAGGATCCGGAGAAAGTCAAGCCTACTAAAGAATCTAGCAGCTTGCTTTCTTTGGCAAGATTTGAAGATGCATTACAGGATTCTGAGGTAGTTTACATCTTGATGGGAAAGGAGGTAGATAGAGATGTTGTTGTTCCTGAAGCTGCCATGCCTATTGTGAAGGAGTTTTGTGATGTTTTCCCTAACGAGATGCCAGAAGGACTGCCACCATTGCTTGATATTCAACATCAGATTGACCTTGAACCTGGTGCGTCACTACATAATAGACCACACTACCGAACGAGTCTCAGTGAGCATGAGGAGTTGCGCAGACAGGTTGAAGACAAGTACAAACAATATGCAGAACGGAAGAAGCGTCACGTGGAGTTTGAAGTAGGTGACTTTATGTAGGCAGTTCTTACTAAAGACCGGTTCTCTGTGTGTGATTACAACAAATTGTCGGTTCGGAAGATTGGTCATGTGGAGGTTCTTGAGAAAATTAATCCTAATGCTTACAGATCGAAGTTGCCAAGTCACATTCGCACGACTGATGTATTTAATGTCAAGTAACTTGTTCCCTATTATGGGGATACGTCTATTGATGACAATTCGAGGGCGAATTCTGTCTACCATGGGGAGAATGATGAAGTCCAAGAATTAGCTTGTAGATTCTTGGAAAAATATGATGGAAAGATATGAGAGGATGACATTTTAGTAATTTCCGCAAATGGCGAAGTTTGGGCGTTTGAGTTTTGGCGTTACGGGGGCATGGGTTTATTGGAAACGGCGTGGAGATCACAACTCACTGCTATGCCGTGAGTACGACATTTTTCGGCGAAATTCCATCATTTCGCCCTCCGAAACGGCAATTTTGCTATTTTAGGAAACTTTTGTTTCGCTTATAACTTTCATTAGGAATTTCCGTTTTTATTGCCGTTTGCGGCGTTTGTTTCTATTTCTCGTCTAGTTTTCAGTTTAGGGCTTTTTTGACTTTTTACTATTTTTGGCAAATTTTAGGGCTTTGCTATTTAAGCGATCTATTGGGTGTAACTCGTAGTTTTGGCTGAAATAAAAGAATTTTTGAACTTTGGCTTAAGTTCTGACTTAGATCGAGTTGTTCGTGGATTCGTTCAACTGGTTTAGAAGATCTCCGCTGCGTCAGTTGGTGTCGCAGGTCTGGTGCGCGTAGCGCGCTAATCATGCTGGAGAAGATGACTGGCAGATGGATAACGCGCTACCTAACATGGCAGATGAATAACGTGTTATGGATGTTAGGCAACGCACTATCAAGCCTCAAAATAATAAATGCGGTTTAGTAATGCAAATAGCGCGCTAGCTCCAGGACATAGTACGCTATCCACACTGAAATCAGTACAAAACTGATTTGGTTGAGTAATTTAGCTGAGAGCTTTGGGTTTAGGCTAAGGGTTTTAGTTAGTATTAATTGGACATGAATTGATTCTCGAATGTTTCACTACAAAAAAACAACAGATCAGAAACTGAAATTTCCGTCTTTGATTTGCATATATAAATTTCGTCTTTAATTCAATTCTACAACGGAACAAAGACGGAATCTATTCCGTCTCTAAAATCGTCGTCGCCGATTTAATCAGCAACGGAAATGTGTTTCCGTTGCTGATTAGAAACGGAATAGATACGGAATTTAGAAACGGAACATAGACGAAACAGAAATGGAAATTCTTCTAAAGGGTACAATTGTAATTGCATTTTGTCTTTGATCCGTCTTTGATTAGCAACGGATCAAAGACAGAATTATTGGATTCCGTCTCTGATCCGTCTCTGATTAGTAACGGATCAGATACGGAATACAATAATTCCGTCTCTGATCCGTTGCTGATTCGTGCATCTATTCCTCGAAAATTAAAGACGGAATAGCAACGGAATCTCTGAATTCCGTTGCTAATCCGTCTCAATTCCGCTTTGTTTAGGTCTCAATCCGTCTCAATATATATATATATATATAGGTCTCAATACAAGCACATTTAACCTGCCAATATATAATACAAATCGTAGCTAAATAATATATTGATATTGCACGGTTTATATAAACTTAACATATCCTTAAAATTATCTTTTCTCAATGTACTTTACACGAAACAAGAAAAACAATCTAAAAAGTTCCTATTTCGTATCTTTCTATAAAAGTAAAAGCAAAAATTGTTCTAAATGAAAAAAAAAATGAAGAAGTGTTCCGAGATTATATAAAGTTGATTGTGCTTCAAAAAATACTTGACTTCATACAAAACACCTGAAAAAAGATCGAAAATAAAAAAATCACTAAATTATACAAACAATAATATGAATTTAAACAATATTATGGGAGAACTACGTATCATCGCAAGCACAAGTGTATGAGCCAAACACAACATAAATAAAGTAATAAAGAAAAAGAAATTAATCATTATCCAGAAGGAAAAGAAATTCATCAATATTAAAGCTGTTCAAGACCCAAGAGACTAATTACTCATGATCCAAGCTACGAGATTTTGTTATCTAACAAATAATATAGTTATGCATACTTCACAACATCACCAACCCATAGAACTATAGAATCAAACCGAAAATGTATTAGCCTCTTTGGAACAGAGGCGGAATCCAACAAAAAAAATCAAGAAAATAAACTACAAAGTATAACTGAAAACGCTTCTTTGTTAGGGTTCAAGGTTAAGGCATATCCTGTCTTAATCATCAGCGTGCAAACATCTCCTAATTCCATTGCGACCTCAAGTGATCTCTCAGTGCGTAAAGTATACACCATCAACGCACAGTATACACCATCAACGCAACAGAAGAACATAACAAGCAAATCACTTCCACAAACACCAAATACAACAATTCCCATCTTAAATAAAGCAAATTATTTTGGAGGATTGATCATCTAAATATTAGAAAGAACCTTTCCCCCAATGCAATAAAGAGAACTAATACCGAATTTAAGAATTCCACTTGGATTCTTCAATAAGGTTTTGCTACAATAGTTGTAGCAATTTCTTTTACGCCTTTTAAGGCTGCAACAATTTCTATAGACCCTAATTAGAAGACATGTTATTTCTGCCAAGAAGGCTTCTGCAGATTCTTCCAAGACTTTATTTAGCAAGAAAACTAAGGTAAAGGAAGAAAGAAAGAGGTGAGATGGAGGCATGTCAAAAGGTAAGAAACATAAATCAATATCCACATAAACGTAAAGAAGTATACCTTTTCATCTGCGATTAAAAGGTATGGCAGAGTCACGTGTCATTTGTATGGTTGTCCATCCCTACACCGAAATAATATAAAAAAATGAACGCATGTTTTTTCTGCGTCTTTTGCAGAGCACACAAAAGTGCATAAGAAAAATCAAAAGATACAGTTACAACATATATCAAGGTAAAACAATAAATAATCATGGGATTTTCCAAAAACTACAAAAAATAAGTAGACCGACAAGGCATTAAGAGTCTTTATCAGTTCTTATTTTATTCATATTCTTTTTCACCACTATTCTATGTCTTTTTGTTGCATGAATTCCTTGACTTCTTTTGAACCTTGAGGATTTGTGGATTGAGTTAGATGGACTTATTTGCGAAAGAACGCAGGTGAGATCGTTTAAAATTTTCTCAATTATATGCGGTTACATGTGGTTGACGGATGGTAATGGTGGTGTTTGATATCTCTTATTCATTCATTTCTTCCCTTTCTTTTCCCTCCATATCTCATTTTCTCATTTCATTAGGAGTTGATACACTTTCATGCATGTGTTTAGTATAGTTTTTATTATTATATTGTTTAGAGTCACCGAAACTTTGTTTCATGCCTTTGGTTGTGGATGAGTACATTATGGTTGCCTTTTTGACTTGAATCTTAAGAAAAAGTAGGAGAAATACTCACTCGAGTCCGTAGCTCAGCATTTTCTCGATTTTATGATTAGGGACTTAGTATGATGGTTAAGCCTTGTGCTAGATACTAAAATGGGTAGACGGTTGAAATCGCGCAAGTGATGATATTTTAACCCACATCGAGGAATTTGCTTAACTATAGTGAAAGTGAGAAGGGCTAACGTGAGTTTTTAAAATATAGAGAGTCCCACAAGTTTTCACAGGAAATGGAGCAGGGAACTTGTGGTGGGAAAAAGTGAGGAAAGTGGTCCATAGGAAATGGAGCAGGGACCGTATTATTTGAAAAAAAAATTTGGAGAAAAAAAAATAGAGAGTATACATATAAAATGAATAAAGGCAGAAGTGCATGAAAACTCCTCAAATGAAAAGATTTAGCTCGAGCGCTTATAACTAGATTAAGTAAAATTGTAAATTTGCATGCTTGAATGTGTAGACCAAGAAAACCCGCGAGTAGTTGATGACATTTGTATTGACCATATCTTTAACTTGAAAATGTGATCTTAATTGTGTTTGGGTTGCGGTTCTTGACATATCTTAACTCCGAAATTTTATGAGTGGCTTGTTAACTTGGCAACTATAAAAATCAAAGGAACTCCATGAATTTTGGTCGGGTATAGGATTAATTGAGTTGGTGTTATTATAATAAGTCTAGTTGAGCGTGAATTGATTGCGTTAATGCATTAATGCAACATTTTGTATTGGTTTATAATATATATAAATATATATATATATATATATATTTATATAGAATAGATATTATATAGATAGCTAGATATAAAAGATTTGATAGTTACACAAATAGAAACAGAGATATACGAGAGAAAAAAAAAGTGAAAAACAGGGACGGCTATTCTTCTTTGCTTCTGGCCGAACTCATGCATGTGAGGGGTGTTTTTGAATTTTGGGCCGTCACAAAAAATGTGCACAAAATGTCAATTTAAATCGTAATTAATTGTTCCATAGATGTTATGATATAGATAAAAGTAGAAGGATGATTTACAAATAAATAAAAGTTAAGTATCATCCATCTACCACTACCAAAACAAAAGAAACAAAAGAAAAAAAGTACATATATATTATCCTATCAAAAAAATAGTACATATTATTAATAACCACTTCATGACTGTTGTAAATTGAATTGAGACTTGCTAAGAACTAGAGAATGAAATAGAAGACTGAGAACTTCTACTACTACAAACTACTACTACAAAGGAGAAGAGAAGAAATGAGATAGTTGGAATGAGAAGTTTTCATTCAACTTGGTGTGTTTTTACAATGAGGTTGGCACCCTTTATATAGGCCATTTGGTGATGATGATAAATGTACTTCATACAATGTGTACAAGCATCACATACACCCCATGTCATACAACACATCACAAGCAACATAGACAATACATGAAAGAGTTGGTGTACATTGGAGAGGATTACAAGTTACATGACAATACATAGACAAGTGGAGGTACTATTAAGTGATACATACAAGTTACATGACTACACAATATGTTGGTGTACATGCATGGTCATCCATATTCCATAACACTCCCCCTTGGATGACACTTGCTTAGAGATTGTGCCTCATTAAAATTTTTACTAAGAAAAATCCTGTGGGAAAAAATATAGTAAAAAAAAAAGAGTACACTATTCTCATAAATATTAAGACGGGCATAATATTGTTAAGATTGCCTCATTAAAAACCTTGCTAGGAAAACCCAATGGGATAAAACCATAGCTAAGGGAAAAAGAGTGCAATACATTAATCAATAACTCCCCCTCATGTGAACATAGGTGAAACTTGTTCAGTTTCTTTACTTGCAATGTCTTTAAGTTTAAGCAAGCCAATACCATATGAAAGCCTTTTAAATGTCGTAGTTGGTAAGACTTTTGTGAATAGATCAGCAAGATTATCACTCGATCGGATTTGCTTGACATCAATTTCACCATTCTTCTGAAGCTCATGCGCATAAATTTTTTTTTGTGAAATATGTTTTGTTCTGTCCTCTTCTATGAATCCTTCACTTAATTGTGCAACACATGCTGCGTTATCTTCATATAATATGGTTGGAGAATCTTTTATTGAAGGCAACCCACATGATTCTTGAATATGTTCAATCATATTTCTCAACCATACACATTCATGACTTGCTTCATGAATTGCAAGTACTTCAGAATGGTTGGAAGAAGTAGCAACCATTGTTTGCTTTACTGACTTCCATGATACAGCAGTATTACCACATGTGAATACATATCCCATTTGAGAACGGGCCTTGTGGGGATCAGATAAAAATCCAGCATCAGCATAACCTTGGAGATTTAATTTTACCCCTCTCGAGTAGAATAAACCCATCTCACTTGTTCCTCGAAGATATCGAAAAATATGTTTAACACCATTCCAATGTCTTCAAGTTGGTGATGAGCTGTATCTTGCAAGTAGGTTGACAGCAAAAGCAATGTCAGGTCTTGTACAATTTGCGAGATACATAAGTGCACCGATTGCACTTAAATATTGTACCTCCGGACCAAGTAGCTCTTCATCACTTTCATGAGGTCGAAATGGATCCTTGTCCACTTCAAGTGATCTGACAACCATTGGAGAGCTCAATGGATGCGCCTTGTCCATATAAAATCTTTTTAATATTTTTTCAATATAATTTGATTGATGGACGAATACTCCACTTGAAAAATGTTCAATTTACAAACCAAGACAAAGTCTTGTTTTTCCAAGTTCTTTCATCTCGAATTCCTTTTTCAAGTATTCGGATGTTCTAACAATGTCGTCGTGGTTTCTCACTATATTTAAATCATCAACATATACAGCAATAATCACAAATCCTATTGATGATCTTTTAATGAAGACACATGGGCAAAGCGGATTATTTACATATCCTTCTTTCAGTAAATAATCACTGAGGCGTTTGTACCACATTCGCTTGGATTGTTTCAATCCGTACAAAGACCTTTGTAATTTTATAGAATGCATGTTATGAGGTTTTGATTTTATTTCATCGGATATTACAAATCCATCAGGGATTATCATATATATCTCACTGTCTAGGGATCCGTACGGATATGCCGTAACGACATCCATTAAATGCATATCAAGCCCTTCAGAGACTGCAAGGCTTATCAAGAACCGAAATGTGATTGCATCTATAACAGGAGAATATGTTTCCTCATAATCGATGTCAGGTCTTTGTGAGAAACCTTGAGCTACAAGTCTTGCTTTGTCCTTGTAACTTCATTTTTTTCGTTTCTCTTTCGTACAAATACCAATTTATATCCAACAGGTTTTACGCCATCTGGCGTTTGGACAATTGGTCCAAAAACCTCTCGTTTCCTTAACGAGTTTAGCTCTTCTTGGATAGCCTCTTACCATTTTTGCCAATCAGGTCTTTTTCGACATTCGTCCACTGATCGTGGTTCTGGATCATCATCATTTTCACACATTTCAAAGGACACATTGAAAGCAAATATATCATCAGGAACAATTTCATTTCGATCCCAAATCTTACCAGAGTTTAAATAATTTATTGAGATCTCATTATTTTCATTTTTTTTCCTTTTTTTCTAGAGGAAGTTGTTCCTCATCAGAATCAACTTGTTCTGACAAACCCTTATCAAAGGATTCTTGTGCTTTCTCGGGAGTATTTTGATTTGTATTTATTTTTACTCCCGTTTTCCTCTTTCGAGGAATTGTATCCTTTAAACCAACTGGTCTTCCACGCTTTAAGCGTTTCGTTGGTTCTTGTGCATTTTGTTGCACAGATACGTCAATTCTTGCAGGAGTATTTACAGCTGGAATATGTGATTTTGTCACTTGTTTTGCATCATTAAATGCATCAGGTAATTGATTTGCAATTTGTTGACAATGAATGATCTTTTGAATTTCAAGTTCACACTGATTTGCGCGTGGATCATAATGTGATAAAGTTGATGCTTTCCAAGCAATTTCTCGCCATTCCTTTTGAATTGGCTTCTTATCTCCCCCTAATGGTGGGAAAATTGCTTCATCAAAGTGACAATCAGCAAAACGTGCGGTAAATAAATCCCCTGTTAAGGGCTCAAGGTATCTTATAATGGACGATGAGTTAAATCCAACATAAATCCCAAGTTTTCGTTGTGGACCCATCTTAGTTCTATTGGGAGGTGGTATAGGAACATACACTGCACAACCAAAAATTCTCAAGTGTGAAATATTTGCTTGTTGACCTAAAATGAGTTGCATGGGGGAATGTTCATGGTATGCAGTAGGCCTATAACGAATGATAGATGCTGCATGAAGGACTGCATGTTCCCAAACTTAAGTTGATAACTTAGTTCTCATGATTAAAGGTCTGGCAATTAATTGAATGCGTTTGATAAGAGATTCTGCCAAACCATTCGTTCAATGGTAATTCCTATAGACATGCAATAATTTCTAAATGTTTGAGATTGAAATTCTCCGGCATTATCAAGACGGATGGTCTTGATTGGGTTGTCAGGAAATTGTGCTCTTAACTTAATGATTTGTGCTAAAAGTCTAGCAAATGCCACATTGCGGGTTGAAAGCAAACAAACATGTGACCACCTAGTTGATGCATCTATCAAAACCATGAAATATATGAATGGTCCACAGTGAGGATGAATAGGACCACATATGTCTCCCTGAATGCATTCTAAGAAAACTGGGGATTCCACAACAATTTTACTTGGAGATGGTTTAACTATCAATTTACCTTGAGAACAACTAGCACAATTATAATCACCAGTTGAAAATATTTTGTGACTCCTTAAAGGATGTCCATGCGAATTATTAATTATTCTTCGCATCATTGATGATCCTGGATGACCAAGCCGGTCATGCCATAAAATGAATGTCTTTGGATCATTAATTTTCTTATTCAAGACGACATTCATTTCGACATGCCTTATATGAGTAAAATATAATCCAGATGATAAAGCTGGAAATTTTTCTAACACTTCTTTTTCCCATTTGAAACCAATGTGACATAGAGAAATTCTCTATTATTTTCATTCACGGTTTCAATGTGATATCCATTTTGTCGAATATCTTTAAAGCTCAGTAAATTTCTTCTGGATTTTTCAGAGTATAAGACATTGTCGACATGAATTGTTGTTCCCCCAGGCAACATAATATTTGCTCTTCCGGAGCCATTAATCAAATTGGAGATACCAGATATTGTTTGAACATAGCCTCGGCTAAGTTCAAATTGGAGAAATATTCTCTGTTTTTAAGGATTGTATGCGTTGTAGCACAATCAGCAAGGCATATATCGCTCTTATTTGATTCATGACTTGAACACATGATTTGTTGATCCATCTGGACAAATAATGTTTGGCAAATCAGAAAAAGAGTCATATTTCAATGATAAAATTTATAATATTTTGCCTTTGATTTTGAAGCATGGTAAAGGTCACAAAAATATTCGGGCATATATATGACAATATTTAGGCAAAATAGCCTTTCATATATGACTAAAAAAATGTCACAATTATGAGCGCTCATTGTCAATAATTATTTGTCATTTGTAGTGGTGCACCACTTTTATTCCTATTTTTGGTGGAATTGTCAATACGACCACTACAAAAAAACAGCAAATCAGAAATGGAATTTTCCGTTTCTGATTTGAGAAAATTCCGTCTCTGAATGGAATCAGAAACGGAACAGAGACGGAACGCGTTCCGTCTCTGAAAACGTCATCGCCGATACGATCGAAACGGAAAACGGATTCGTTTCTAATTAGAGACGGAATAGAGACGGAAAATATCCGTTTCGATTACGGATTTAGAGACGGAAATTAGAAACGAATGAGACGAAAGAAATGGAATTTATTTCGAAATGGTACATTTGTAATTGCATTCCGTCTCGATTCCGTTGCTGATTAGCAACGGAATCAGAGACAGAATTAATAAATTTATGAATTCCGTCTCTGATTCCGTTTCTAATCAGAAACGGAATCAGAGACGGAATCGGAGACGGAATGCAAATAGTACGTCTCTGATTCCGTCTCTAATTAGAAACGGAATCAGAGACGGATTATTCCGTTTCTGATTCCGTCTCTGATTCCGTTGCTAATTAGCGACGGAATCAGAGACGGAATTCTTATTTATGTCTCTGATCCATTTGTGATTGATAGAAATATTTCTATAAAATTAGAGATGGAATAGCAACGGAAAATTTGAATTCCGTTGCTAATCCGTCTATAATTTTATGTTTTGTTTAAATATGGCACAGATACATAAACCAATTGATTCTCCAACCTAAAAAATCAAAATACAACCCGATATGACATACTCCATCGCCTGCACCCCCTCCAACAACTCCTTGGGGGTGCTAACATCCCACAAAGAAGCCAAATTGCGCATCCATACATCGACAATATATATCAACAAAAATTCAAAAGAGAAAGAAAAAATGTGAAACTCAAAATTAGCCAAAAAATTTATATATCCATGGAAAATTGTCATGTATTACAAAAGCTCCAAAATTTGGAAGTATACACAAAAACCACCAATCCTATCGTTCAACAAGCAAAAAAAAAGAACAGTCACAAAAGGTCCAAAATTTGGAAGTATACACAAAAAGGACTTCATCTAATAACTAAAACGCAGCTTTGAAGCATTTCTGAATCTCCATCTGATGGCAACAACCAGTGAGTATGCACCTGAAAGAAGTAGGCAAAGGAGAGATTATTGAACTAAGGATGTATATTGGAAGCGAATGAGAAAAATGGTGGATTTGAAAAAACTAAAAGTTCAGCACAAACTTCCATCAATGCAACATTAACATGCATCAAATTTGATCCTGAACTCAAATTTCATCCCATCTAAAAATGCTATGTGCTCCAAAACAAACCAGCCATGTGTTCCTACTTAAAAAAAAATTCCAGCTGACATTCAAGAAATGCAGTGAAGAAAAGAAATAAACCATACAATGAGGAATAAGAAAGCTTCCAAAAAATACATGAACATCAAGCAAATGCGGTCAAGGACTGAAGTTTTGTTGTTGTTGTGAGTTTGGGGGTCAATGTTGCTATTTTCCTACGCATAGGAGATGGCGAACAATGTATCTATAAGATGCACCTATCATGTAAGTTGAGTTGGATTATTTATCAAGCTTTGAAAGGCTTGCATTTCAACATGCATATGATAAGTAATGGTGAAGTGCAAGAATGGTAAAAGGGAAAAACTAAAAGGATGGCACAAACCTATCATGTAAGTATGATTGTAGAACTCATCCTCTCACCCCATCTAAAAGCTGTTGTGTGCTCCAAAGGTGACCACCATGTGTTCCTACTCAAAAAAAAAAAAAAAAAAAAAAACCAGTGGGATTCAAGAAAAGCAGTGAAGAAACGAGAAAAACCATACAATGTTGAATAAGAATGCTTCAAAAAAAAACATGAACATCAAGCAAATGCAGTGGACTGAAGTTTGGTGTCAATGTTGCTATTTTCCTACGCATAGGAGATGGCGAACAATGTTTCTATAAGATGGACCTATCATGTAAGTTGAGTTGGATTATTTATCAAGCTTTGAAAGGCTTGGAAGTCAACATGCATATGATAAGTAATGGTGAAGTGCAAGAATGCTAAGAATTTAAAACGTAGTGTGAATAGAACAATCAATGGTTAACTCATACAAATCCTCAAACATAGACCATTTCCACAATGAGCAAATCTCTCTCCTTTTTGTGTTCAAATACCATGTTATTCATCTCTTTCCAAATCAACCATATAGATCTATAACTTAAAAACAATCTACTTGTCCCAATCCATTTGGAAACATATAATTTGGAAACATATAATTTTGCATTTATAAAAAGCTTCCATACATAAAGGAGCTAATAACAATGACCTCCTATTGTGTAACGACACTTGATTTTGGATATCATGGTTCTACCTAGAGAATTAACATATTGGCACTTCTATCGGTCTTGTGGTTAATGCTAGTGTTATTAGCCCCTCCATTTTTGTTAAACTGTGAGAATATTGCTATTTATCTTATAAACATAATGAAAAAAAGTAGTAAGAACATACGGGAATAACGTGACGTAATAATCTTGAGATGTTAGCATACCGTTCCATGCAAAAAGACAACCATTTCCAAGAAGCCAACATAGCACCATTGCAGCATTCTTTCCCTTCAAAGATAGACTTGACTAAAAATGCAAATTGAAATAAACACAATAAGCATAAGAGTGTTTTTGGAATGAAAAGATTCAGACAAAATGGGAAAAAAAACCACCTCATGGGGCACATTACGATAAATATAAGCTACGCACCTCAAGCTTAACAAAATCTCTGTTTTCATCAGGGCTTCACATCAATGCCTCACTTAGCTCTTGCATCAAAAAATGAAAACCCTGTTGAAGATAATTAAGAAACCTTCACCTCAGTTCTATACAAAACAAGGAAGATGACAATGTTTCCTAGAACTCAAAATCAGCTATACCTGTGAGGATGGTTATTAAAGATGCTATGTAAGCTGTGGAATAAACACCTGCCATGGAAATAGGTAAATGTTAAAACAAAATTTAATGTTCAACTGGCATTCCAGTTGCAAATCCCAATACACATGATAAATAGATAAGGCATTCACTATGATTGAATATGAGGCCCAAATTCATAAATTCAGTATCTAAATCATCTAGGAATTGGGCTTCCATTAGATGATTGAATGAAAGCTCACAGATTCTGCCATGGAAGTTAAATGAAAAATATACATCAGTTGTACTCCCAATTTAGAGAAACCAATTTGATCAAAACTCAAACAAAAGTTGAAAAAAACAACCACCAGATTGTGAGTACTTCTTTTGCTCTTGTACTACATGAAGAGACTAAACAAAATCTAATGGATGATGGATAGATTCCTCACCTCAATTAAGAGATGCATGCTTCAGCTTGAAGTCTTCAAGGGTTTTCTCAGGTAAGTCTGTGTTTGCTCTAACCAAATCATCAGAAGCATTGTAGACACTTCTTCATTCTCAAGCTTTAACTGCATAATTGTAGAACGGTAACCTTCCAATTCCATCTGCAGTTTTTCTATTTGCTGGTCTTTGTAATTAAGCTCTAATCTGCACTGGTTCAAGTCTCCGGTAAGTTCTTCCATTTGCAAATCCCATTCAACTTCTCGAGCTCTCAGATTTGCAGAACATTCTTTGTGTATTTGCAACAGACTTCGGAGCTTGTTACGCAGCTTTTTCAGTGAAGAAGCAGATAAGAATTCCTGGATATGAGATTCCTGGAATTCTTTAAGTGATTTCAAGAAGTCTGATTCTCTTGCTCGAGGTGCCTTCTTCTGAATTATGTTTCTTTGAAGTGCCTTTTAACTGATCTTTAAGTGATTTCAGCAAGTGTAGCAACCACAACTGCATGGAATATTAGACACACATATTGAAGGTCACACCGATGCTCTAATTTAACAAGATATTCAAAGCTTGATCAAACATAAATCTAGCTAAGAATGCAATTTCACCAAAGAGCAAGAATCTCCGGATGTCATAGGCCATAAAAAAATCTACACATCGACCAATGAAAAATTATAATGCAAGAATGGACAAAACCAAAATAGAGGAGTAACTCTTACAACTACAAACCTGTAAACACCGCTGCTCCACTAGGATGAATCGACTGGGAAAATGCAAATTGCGCACTCCTATCACGGCCACAAAGAGCATCTGGTTTTTGAAGCCGCTGAAATGCAAACATTGCATCGGAATGGGTGCTGATTTCCTCGGGTAAATAAATCTCCTCAACATCTGTTCAACCCCAAGGTTCTTCAATCTCTCAAGTACCTTATAACCAGGAAAGCTAAAAACAAAACAACATCAGACTGTGAAGACAATCAAGTGATAGGTGCATTGCCTGCAACAACAACATAAGAAACAATATGAACGGCTGAACTGTAACCTTTTGTCCTACTTAAAAGCCCATGTAGGGAAATTAAACCAGAAACCAGAAACAACTAGATCTTTACTTGCTCTCTTGTCCATGTCTTGCAAATGTTGCCCATGTATAGAGTATCTGTTCCATCCTTCAAATCAGCAAGGACCTTCCTTGCTTGCTCAGGAGTAGTGATAATTGTGCCATGTTCAGTTGTCTATCACTGTTTATTGATTAAATGACATACCAGCAGCTACTTGAATTATAATGTGCACTTATTTGAGCAATGAACATTTAGTAAGGTTATTACACACCAACCAAGCGGGTGGCCCAATGGTTTGGTATGTGGCATTGTTGGAAGAGGGTGAATGTTTGAGTCCCATAGAGGCAAGAAAAGTTAGTTTCTTTCTTTTAAAATAAAAAGTAAGGTAATAGGTTGGTCCAAATTCTAGGCTCTCCAATATCTTGGAGTGTATCTATGTGCTCCTAGTTTTTGATAGAATGGAACCTAGTGGTTGTTAACTAGAGATTGCAAGTTTAATCGATAGTAGGTTGGCCCAAATTACTACGGGTGGTTGTTAACTAGAAAAAAATTTAAGTTTCAATTACTTCTATTGTGCTTGTCTATTCTATTTTATTAGTTCTTCTTAGCATTCAAGAAATGTATCAAACTTTACTCATCTTCTCTCAATGATGTGAGAGACAGAGAATGCTATATTTATAGATGATAACAATCAGTGATGTACCTCAGTGTACCGTCTCATTGAACTTAGAGTCTAGAACATTCACTCCAACTGATTAAGACTAACTCTCATTTACACTAACATTACACTATCTCCTGTCAATGACTCATGCTTACAGTTCTTAAGACTTCCACACATGAACTGAAACAAAATCAGGTTGAAACTTGAACACTGTTGTTGCCTCAAGAAAAATAAAGAATGGCAAGGCATCATTCTGATCCTAGGCAAATTACCTAGGCGATGCCTATGCAACAAGAACAACATTTATAAGAGTCTTTAAACAATCAATATTATTCATTATAAGGTGCTATAAGACGAATCGCATAATTACAACTTCAAAGATGGGTGGGCTGCATGGATCAAACTCGACAACAACGAAATAGCTTGATTCATTGTGCTTGATAGTGTTCTTTCAAAATCCTTAAAAATCTTTTTCTAGTCAATGCATCCAAGCTATCTTAGGACTAATCGTATACCACCTAATTTCTTCAAATAATGCAACTAGTTTAAACTTTTCTTCTGGAGGTTTGACCATGAAAAGACACTGCCTTCTCTAAGTAATGCACTTGGAACTCTAAGAAACCATGTATTGATTAGATAAAGAGAACAATCAGTGCCATCAATCATCACCTTCTTTTGGTCCTGTCTCTTCACCCACATGATTATCTATATCTGCCATCTTTTCCCTCAAATCATCTACGGTATCTGACTATAATAAACTAATGTTTGAAACAAACTAAACCACCAGCAATATGTAAATCAAGTAACTTAAAAAGTCTACACGACAAACTATTGAAAGGAAGTGATTCAGTCGCTAAAATAGAATAGCCAAGAGAAGATTCACCTCGATAAGCACCTAAGCCCACCGCGCCAAAGCCTCCATAACCCCCACCAAGCTCACTTGCCTCCACTATACCCACCAAGCCTACCTCCGAGACCTGGAGTCCTATAAGGACCAAAATCACCACCACCAAAAAAAGAATGAGTTTAACAAGCAAATGAAACAAATCGTCTACAACATGCTCATCGTCAAAAGCAATGAACCCAAACCCTCGAGAACGATAGGAAAAACTAAAACCCGCCTATCCGAAAACTGCAAAAACAAAAATAAGGAACTTCATCATCAGTACCCTCCACTACATCAGGCTTCAACAAACCACCATCGTCCGCAGGTACATTCATTGTCCATTTATCCTTTGTATATCTTAGTTGGCTTGGACGCCCAGTTCATGCATAAGTTATCATGGATTTTATTTTTAATACATTATCCTCCCCAAATTAAATTTTTTAACCTCAGTTTAAGTAAAATATACTATAAGTATCGAATGTTTGCAGAATTAATCCATGGGAGAAGAAAACATGCTGGCTGTTGTGTGCAAATCTTATGCGTTGCGAGTTCTCTCGAGTGCTATGATGAAGAAAGTGGTAGAATCGACGAGGGAGCAACATCTTCATGCCATAGCAAATGAATTTGGGAAATCGATAAAGGGTCGTTTTCGGTCATGTCGTGTTGAGAACATGTAGGCTATTCTTCTTCTACGGACATGCCATAATAGAAGAAGAAGAGCCTACATGTGCAGAAATACTGAGATGACCGAAAAACGAGCCTTTATCGACTTCCCAAATTCATTTGCTATTGCATGAAGATGTCATTTCCCCTGTCGATTCTACCACTTTCTTCATCATAGCACTCGAGAGAACCCGCAACGACATAAGATTTGCACACAACAGCCAGCATGTTTTCTTCTCCCATGGATTATGCAAACATTCGGTACTTATAATATATTTTACTTAAAAACAAAAAAAAAATTGGGGGAGCAAAAGGGAAAAATTTTAAAATCCACGATAAAATATGGAACATCGACCTAAAAATGCACAAAAAGAAGTGTGAATCATAAAGTAATTCGAAGAATTTCTAAAGTTGTCTACACTATAAAACGTTTAATCTAAGAATTTACACAAATAACAAGTGAAGTACATATGTATCACCAACCTGCTCATCTCTCGAGAGCCACGCTTACGTCTCACGCCCAACATTGTCCCCTTGTTGGGGTGGATCGACCGGATCTATTTGCGGCGGTATTCTTTGGTCATGAGGTGGCGGTGGTGGTGGCGGTGGTGGTGGTTGTTGCTTGAGCTAGGCCTATTTCGTCCATGTCCATCCCAAGACGTGATGCATGAACTCCATAACCTTTCGTAGTTGCTCCGCAACGACATCGAACTCTGCCCGCGGCACCACATCCGGCGTCTACGACGTGCTAGCACCAGGAGCTTCGTATCTCCTCTTCTTTCTCCCTACGGACCCGAGTCCGTAGACACGTCCTTTGGAAGACTCGCCCTCCACATTGAGGTACACCGCCTCATCATCCACCGATTGCTCCGGTGTAGCCTGGGTCACCTCCTGACGTCTGCTCCGGAGCCTATCCTGCATATATGCACAACAAACAAAATACATGATATGGGGTAAGTGAAAGACTTAATAATATTTTACATATCATTTCTATACTTACATAGAACCGCTCTGATCTAGTATCGATGAATGTCATCCTGTCGTGATTAACGGTGTGGAGATGCAAATACAAGTCATTCACAGTCGGTGGCGTCTCGGATGAATCAGCCTGCGTGCAGGACCAAGCATAGTGAACAAGTGTATAAATGTACAAAATATCCTAGATGTTACAAAAAACTTACCAATCTTTCTTGGGTAGTCACAAATGACACGGAACCACCACCGTGCTTCGAGGGTCCAGTCCCAGGGCCTTCGACCTCAGTGTTCCTATTCTCCGTCGCTTGCCTAGACCTAGCCTGGAAGTCCTCGCTCTCCCAGTACTGCAAGTATCTCCTCCATGCCTCATATGTAACATAAACTGGCTGCACCCGATTCTTCTTCAACTTGTGCATCAACGCGGTGTACCTTGTGCCTGCAAGCCTGTCGTACGCCGCTCGCACGAGATCCTCGGGAAGCGCATCATCCCATCTAAAAAATATCTACAAATTGGCAATTGCTATTGTTAGCACTTATTTGAGAAAATAGTATAAATCATAAGGCATATGGTAGTCTTGTTTACCTTCCATTGGCGCCAGTATTGGTCTTTATGATGAGGCGATGTACCGACTTCCAACAATACCGCCCGGGAATCATCCATCGTTTAAAAACTTTTGTCATCCTCCGTGCACAAAAGTGCGAAGGATGCAACTCCCTGTGTTTCATGAACATGGATATCACCTTAACTACTTCTTCAATATTTGACATCCATATTGAAAATGACATATAAAAGTCAAACACAAACTTACGTATCATTGGCAATCAGCGTGATAGGGATCCCCTGCACGCGAGGGGGCTCCATCCCTGTCCTCTGAGGTGGCCGCGGAGGGCCTGTCACCTCCAACCCTGCTCTTACGTCTTCTTGTCGGGATGCTGCCGGTGATGCTGTGGCTGGGGGTGCAGGCCTCGTGGGTAAATGAGTCATTGATGTCGGAGAAGGTGTGGGGAACTGTTGGGTAGGCATAGTCCTTGATGACGACGATGATGGTACAGACGACCCCGACGGTATGGAAGGGAAGGAGATGACGCTGCGGCGTATCGTGCTCGAGAGACCGAGAAGTCGGAATCGATAATGCGGTATCGAACCATGACCTCGACCGCCACGACCTCTATGGACCCCTCCCGTGGCCCGACCACGAGGGCCGATTGGTATTTCGCCGCGGATGTCGGTGCCGCACCTATTCCGCCTGGACGATGGCCTCCTAATGGCAAACCTCGACATCCCCTACGACCACGTCCGGCCATGATACCTAACAATATTCACGAGTAAAACATTAGAAAAGAAGGGCATACAAAAAGTAGAAATTCAGTCTAAATTATTGGACTTAATAACACGGGATCCATGCAAATAAAAGTAACTACATTATTGGTCGTTGACATATCATATACATACTTTATTCGCTATCATCCGTTTCAAATTCACTCTCATGAGTAGAAGGTGAGGATTCTTCTTCTGATTCATCTCCACTATAAACTTCATCGCTTGGACCCGCTTCAACAATGAATCGAGTCCCAGTCGGAACATCCAGATTGTTGATATCGGCGTCTGCATCATCGACTACACACGTGGTGGGCATCCCATCTTGGAAAGCAATCTCTGCCGAGCCCTGGTCATTATCGTCTTTGCTAGTTTCCTCGTCGCGAATTTTGGTGACAAACAACAACAAACGCTAGCCATTCTTGTCGATCGTTCCGCATAGAAGGGTACGAAAGGTAGTAGACTTGAGTGGCTTGCATTGCTAGTACAAATGGCTCGTAGTTGTTATATCGTCGACTTCGATGAACCTCTACCAATTGAAGTGTTGGGTGAGTCCTCACACCATGATTCGGTGTAGGGTCATACCATTCGCACTTAAACAAGACCACGCGTTTGAGGCCGGTATACTCAATCTCCACAACCTCTTGCAGTACTCCATAATAGTTATGGGAAACATCAGCGTAGTTTGAACCCTTCACCAAAACACCGCTGCTCTGCGTCGATCTATTAACGTCATATGTTGCGGAGTGGAACTTATACCCATTAACAAGGTAACCAGGGTAGACAGTACATGATCGACTAGGACCAACAGAAAGATCAACGAGCGTCTCGTCAACTATAGAATTCCGAGCCTATTCGTCAAAATTAGAGATGCAATATGACACATTAGTTATGGGAGAAACATTTGAATCTATAACGTACAAAAGTAATGACCTTACATATGTTTGAAACCAAATGGGGAAGTTGTGCTCTAGACTACTATCAACTTGCGACTCCCCCATTGCTTGAGTGATTTCATCGACGAATATCCTAGAAGAAACGAACGTGTAAGTCGGATGTCTTACTAAAATATGAACAATGAATGTCTTGCATTATTGAAAGAAAGTGATGGACATCGAACATAAGGAGCGATCTCTGGACAATTGAGCAAGTATGTACGAATGAGCGGCATTATACTCTGCTCTGTTAAGTACCGCTCCTTCGACTTGCCCATGGGTCGACCGGGATAAGTGAAAATTGAGAAATTGCCAACGAAGTTCGGTGTGGGCCCGAGACCGCCATCGTCGTTACGTGGCACTTTGTCATGCAACGTAAAGACGTGATCTTCGAAGTAGTAAGAACAAAAGGATGTGACCTCTTCGACCAAATAAGCATTACACATGGAGCCCTCAACCTTCGCTTTGTTTCGCACATTGTTCTTCAAATTTTAAGGTACCTATATGAATGTTATAGGAAATGTTGATATAAAACCTATTGAATGGGAAAATAATATCAAGGGCTCAAGATAGTACCTCTCAAATGGATACATCCATCGAAATTGAACGGGACGCCGGCGCCGGACGGGCCTCGTAGGCCAAGTGGATTGGTAGGTGTTCCATAGAGTCAAATAAGCTTGGAGGGAAAATTTTTTCCAACTTGCAAATGATTTTTGGTATTTCAGACTCTAAGACCTCCATATCTTGGATACTGACACATTTCGCAGTAAGGGACCGGAAAAATAGGCTTAATTCGCTAATTGCAACCCAAACCGGGTTTGGGAGAAGTTCTCCGAATGCAATTGGTATCAACCGTTGCATGAATATATGACAATCATGGCTCTTCATGCCGAACATTCGCAGTTTCTTTGGATCTACACATCGACCAAGATTCGATGCGTAACCATCAGGAAAACGCAACTTTTCAACCCACTCGCACAATTTTTGTCTTCTTGATGTATCAAGAGCATAGCACCCAAGGACGTAAGTATTTGTCGCCGAATCAATGTGTAGAGAAGGTCGGTGACAATATTCACGAATATATTGCCTCGATTTTGCATTGTCCTTACTCTTGCTTCGGTACACACATAATAGTGTTGAATATGTTGTCAAAAACATTTTTTTCGATGTGCATGACATCTAAGTTGTGGCGGATCAAGTTTGTCTTCCAATACGGCAAGTCCCGAGAATATGCTTTTCTTCCTCCATCCCGAATTCTTAGCTATCGCCCATTCATGATTCACGCCGATTTGTCACCTTCATCAAGCCAAACGATTCAATTTCGCCAAAATTTCTTCACCAGACCGCAAAGCGAAGCGGATCATCATTTATGACCATTTTGCCTCTAATGAAATTTTTTTGTCTTTCCTTAATGGTGATGACTTCTCCAAGAAACGACGATGACAAATCGAACCACGATGTCTTACCACCATTTCGCAATTGAAATGCATTTGTATCCTCCATACAATATGGACAAGCGTACTTACCGTGTGTGCTCCAACCGGACAACATGCTATTTGCGGGGAAATCACTAACGATCCATAAAAGGGCAACTCGCATGACAAAATTTGTCTTGGTGGAAACGTCGTATGTAACCACCCCATTATTCCATAAATCTTGCAACTCTTTCACAAGCGGTGAAGGAACACGTCGATTTTACGCTTTGGGCTGGTCGGTCCAGGGAACGATAACCGTTAAGAACATAAACTCAGATTTCATGCACATCGACGGTGGAAGGTTGTAAGGAGTCAAAATCACGGGCCACGAAGAGTACGATTTCCGGAAATCCCAAATACTTGAAAACCATCGAGTGCACAATCCTAAACGAACATTCGAACCTCGGCGGCAAAGTCTTTATTGACGTCATTAAAATGTCTCCAAGCAATCGAATCGAACAGTGTTGCATAACATCTTGAGCGATGAATGATCTCCATGCCATCGCATATGTTTTGTGGTTGACTCGAGACGCATACAATCGTTGCAACCGAGGGCCCAAAGGGAAGTAGTACATTCTTTTGCAAGGGCGCTTTTTTTGTGTTCCGACCACGACCTCGTCGATGTGCAACGTATCGTGATTTCCCACAAAATTTACATGACGTCAACTCGAGTCCACTCCCCAATAAATCATACATTGGTCCTCACAACAATCTATTTTCTCAACAGGTAGACCTAGACCTCGCATTAGTCTTTTAGTGGCATAAAAATTCTCAACCATTGAGTTGTCATTTGACAAACAATCCTTCATGAGTTTAATGATTTCATTATACCCTCGTTCAGATATATGATGTTCGAGACTTGATCGCAAGTAATCTTGCCATTGCGGACAACGTTGTCATGGTTTCGCAACCAGGCCACAATTGTTCCTTACTTGCATCAATCATGTCATATAGTTGGCGTGCTTTGGGGGTTTGGTGATTCTTCCACGGCATTCCAATTGAAACTTGGACTGCCACGTTGTGTAGCATCTCGCGGTAAGGTGTCGGATCGTATCCTCCCACATCAGCATCATCAATATGGCAATCCATTTCGTGAAAATTTTGCGGCCCTTCATCTCCGTTCTCACCATGTTCGTACCAACTGTGATATCCCCGGACAAATCCATACCTACATATGTGGTGCTCAACCGTTTCGACGTCCAGGTACGGTACAAGTCGACATTTCTTAAAATTGCACGGACATCTAATCTTCCTTTCACTTTGGTATGTAGGACAATGTTGTTTTGCAAATGATATGAATTCTTTAACTTTCGCCGCGAATTCAATTCGAACGTAACCGTTGTCGAGCGGTTGTACATCCGATCTCTGTTTGTAGACGACATTCCTAGTCGAACGTAACCCTTGTCGAGAGGTTGTCTATTCAAGTAATGAAATAATAATGATTAAGATGATAAGAAATCTCACTAATTGGAGAATATTTTAAATCGGAATAGCGATCTACACCATCTAGAAGAAATTGATAGCTAAGTGAAAGAACGAGGTTCGCACATTAAACTCATGAATAGAGAATAAATTGACAAAGTTAGGAAGTCATTAATGAGTCATCACAATCTAAAGAGAAGGAATTGATTGAGTTATGTTGTTTATGTAAGAAGCTTGGGCATTATCAAAAGGATTGTTGTAAATGAAATACATGATTCAAAAAGAAAGATAAGCCTACTACTTTTGTATGTTCGAATTAAATCTTACTGAAGTTTCTTTAAACACTTGGTGGATTGACTCGGGTGCTACTATCCATATTTCTAAGATGCTGTAAGGATTTCTTATGATCCAAACCATAAAGGAAAACAAGAATCTATCGTCCTAATCATAGTACAAAAATTGTAGAAACTAGAAATACAGATTTTATTGAGAATGGTGAAGTCAATGAGAGTATTACGCCATAAAATGTAAATATTTGAGAAGTAAGGGATCACATCCTTATGCCCATTACTTATAAGAACAATGGCAATTCCTCGATATAATTCACACCAATAAGACAGTTGTAGGCAAACTAAAAGAAATAGCATTAAGAAGGTGTGAAAGATCGAAAAAATCAGCTATTCTAAATGATTTTGAGGTATATATGCAAGAAAATGATTATGATATAATAATTACTAATGATCCAATATCTTACTAAAAAATCCTAAATCACGTTGATTCGACAAATGGATCGATGCTATGAAAGATGGGTTGAACTCGATGGCTCAAAATGAAGTTACGGATCTTGTTGAATTGCGGAATAAACGTGACTCTAGTGGTAATATTGAGAGATATAAAGCTAGACTTATAGCCAAATATTTTACTCAGAAATATGGTATTGATTATACAGAAACTTTATCTCCAGTTTCTAAGAAATACTTTTTCAGAATAATTATGGCATTAGTAGCTCATATTGACTTAGAGTTGTAGCAAATTGATGTACAGACAGCTTTCCTAAATGAGAGTTTCGATGAAGAAGTTTACATCGGTTTGCTCGAAGAATTTAAGATTGTTGGTACTGAACATATTGTATGTAAACTTAAGAAATCAATATATGGACTTAAGCAAACTTCTCGACAGTGGTATCTTAAGTTTAATGATACAATAACATGTTTTGTTTCTAAGGAAAACATCATTGATCAATGTATATATCTTAATGTTAGTGGGAGTAAGTTCATATTTTTGATATTATATGTTGATGATATTATGCTTGCCATAAATGATTTTGGTCATTTATTTGACACTAAGCATTTTCTCTCAAAAAATATTTTTGAGTAACTGTGGTATCCAAACACTTTGTCTTACTCGTCCCACATGCCTTAGGATTGCAAAAAGAGACCACCAGTAGCCCGACATTTAGTTGTGTGGGGAATCGAAGTTGAGGCCGTGCGCCTAACCTATATCGATATCAGAGGCATACAAATACCACATAGTATCAACGCGTCTACTACTTGTTCACTCATACCTCCTTAAGGTTATAGGTTTATTCCATTCTCTAGAAATGTAATGTGAAATAGCAACATTCACTAAAAGAGTAATCCTAGTGTTTCTAACCCTAACTAGTAGTAGAAATTAAGTAATTATAGGTACTATTCAATCGTAACCAACAACACCTAACTAATCAATCATTCATAGCAAGTGCATGAATATGAAATTACTAACAATTATAACATCAAACGACAAAGTAATTACCTCAGTACATGATTCTAATGTATTATAATGTTGATCATGACATGCTTTACCGATAAAATAAACATGGAATAACAACCAAATACGGATGACATGCTTTACCGATAAAATAAACATGGAATAACAACCAAATACGGAATCAATATAAATCTTGAATTGCTCAATTAAAAGGTTGAAATGAAATAGTACATATTAATAAACCTAAAAATAGAACAAGCATAACCACAAAACTATGCATGTAAGAGAAAGAGAGAACAAAAACTTCTAAACCAAACAAAAGACACAACATTAACTTAATAGATCAAGTGAAGAACACCAACTAATGCACATGAAAGCCAATCCGGGGGAAAATGTGAGCGAGATACAATGTGAAGAGAATTCGGGTGTTAAAAAAAAAATTTTTTGTGTTACCTTGACGAGCGGAGAGCGGAGCGGTAAGCACTGAAGCGACCAGAGAGCGAGAGAGCAATGAAAGAACGGAGATTCAAGATCGAAATTCAAAAAGAATCGAACGATGTGCACTCATTCACTTTGCACAATCAACCAAGGAACAAATCAAATCACTCAAGAACAGTTAAAATAAAACCTCATAAAGTAATAACAATTAAAAGAACTGAACTCTTTAAATATGTCACACGATCAAGAGTTTGTTCCTTCACAGATTCATAAACAATAAGGTAGTACTATAACACGGCCAATTGCCAAGACGAATTTACAAAAATAAAAAGGATTCCATGACCATAATAGCTAAGACCTTTCAAGAAAATAATTTTTTTTTTAAATCCATTTATTAGACTAGTATAGTGAGCCGCTAAGAAAACCTAGTATACACAATGGTCACCACATTATGTTCATTTCCTATGTTTGAACATCAAGGCATATATATGAGCGCCTTGCCTAGCAGATATAACTTCAGTTCAAGTGAAAATCTATAACATATTTCATTCATGAGCATAATATTTGCAATGCTAACAAGTATTACGACTTTAATATTCCTGGATGCATGAGATAAGGTACGTAGGAACACCGGACACCCCGAATATTTATTGATAGATGGAAATTTATGAAGTCTGCATGCTTAATTTAAATTGGAAAATCTTTCAAGATAAAAAAGCTTCTTGCCTTCAACTCCGATCTTTACTAGAAGATCGAACTATCAAATGAACCATAGCGGAAACTTAAATAATTCTCATGTCACCCTTGGTTTTCCATAAATTTTTTAAATTAGATAAACAAGGGGACTAGAATGCCAACCTGACAGACGCAAAAGTTGAGCGAAAACATTGTAGCAGTTCAGTACTTCCTCAAAACCGTCACAAGGTGAATGATCTCTATGAAAGCTGAAGAGCTCTTGATCATGAGTGTTGCCTGCATTATAAAGAACAATAAAAAACAAATAGATTATATCAGAATGTAGTAAGACTCCAAAACTACAAATGCCTTGCTAACCGGAATCAGAGACCAGAGAGAGCGAGAGATATCGGCGATGACGGAGACCGGCGCGACGAGACGGAGAGAACAGAGAGACGGCGAGACCAGAGACAGCAGAGAGACCAGGTAGCACGACCAGACGGAGAAACGGAGACCACCGCGACAAGACAGACAGACCAGAGACAGCAGAGAGACCAGCTAGCACGACCAGACGGAGAGACGAGACGATCGAACGGGATGGACGTTTGGGGACGAGACGATCGAATGAATTTGGACGAGACGGAGAGACGATTTAGGTTTTGGGGTTTTTTCGTGAGAATGATTTAGGGATTTCGGTTGTTTTGTTGGGAGGGGGTGGGGTGCGGGAAAGAGGAGAGGGTGCCATGATCCAAGAAAATACAAATCTCGAGGAATGATGAACGGTCATAAGAAATGAAGAATTTGGCGGGAATGGTGGCGCCAAATTTGAGAGACGGAATTTAATTCCGTCTCTAATTCCGTCTCTAATTAGTCTCCGATCCGTAATTCCGATTTTTTCCGTGTCTCTAAATTTAGAAACGGAACTTATTCGTTTCTAATTCCGATTTAGAAACGAACTTATCCGTTTCTAATTCGTTTCGAAGTGGACCGATATTTTCACATTTTCCACTCCATAAATTTTTTTGCGATTATGTCATTATTGCAACATATGCTTCTTCATTTGAAGTGAACTAATTGACGGGAGCGATAAATTTATAAATCTCATTAACTTATTGAGACAAGAAATCAATCCTTAATTTTAATTGACGTGCGTTCGATTTTTGCAACAATTAATCGAGGAACGGAACTTATTGTTCATCGTCATATTTCTAATTCAACATAGAGGTAATTAAAATTGTGGAATTATAATTAATATTTCGATTAAATTTTTGCATATTTTTTTGAGTTTTTAGCATTACCCACTACAAAAAAAACGGAATTAGAAACGGAATAAGTTCCGTTTCTAAATTAAAACGTTAGCGACGGAATTGAGACGGAAACATTCAGAGACGGATTTGAGACGGATCGAGACGGAATTAGAGACGGAATCGAGAGACGGAATTAAATTCGTCTCTAAAAAATGGCGCCAACATTCCCACCAAAAATTTCATTTTTTATGACCGTTCATCAAATCTTGGGATTTGTGCATCACATCTCGATGTTAATCCCTCCACCCCCCACCCCCAAACACACCCACAAACCAAAAGCCCTAAATCGCTCTCCTCTCTCTCTCTCTCTCTCGTCCGTCCGTGCCGTCTCGCTCTTCGATCCGTCGATCGTCTCGTCTCTCCGTCTCTCTCTCGTGGTCTCTCCGTCACGGCTCTCCTTCTCTCTCTCGGTCACCGCTCTTAGTGCGTTCTCTCTCTGCTCTCTTCGTCGAGCCCTAACCTCGCGTCCCCTCTTGCCTCCGTCAACGCCGCCGTGTTGTCCCCTCTCGCCTCCGTCAACGCCCATTGTCCCCTCTCGCTCCGTCAACGCCATTGTCCCCTCTCGCCTCCGTCAACGCAGTTGTCCCCTCTCGCCTCCGTCAACGCCATTTGTCCTTGACGCCGGAGCCCTCGCATCTGCATTTGTAAGTCATCACTCTCTTCGCTTAGGGCTTGAGAAAAAAGGTGTTTACTACTTCATCCAATTGAGGCTATGTTGTTGTTGTTGTTGTTGTGTAATTATTTTAAAATTTTCTCTGCCGTTTGTGGATTCATAAGCAGAAATCGGGCTATTTTATAGTTTCCAATTGTTTTATTTTGTTTATGGATGTGGTTTGCAAATATGAAACTAAGGTGCTTGAAATTTCCTATTTCGATTACATTCAAGTTAGAAAATACCTTGATTCTGTGGCCTATATTTTTGTTAGTGTTTCAACTTGCCCCAATTGGAAAAGTTTAGCAACTAAATGAAGAATCAAAATCGTCAAGGTTTTGCGATGGCGAGACTTCATAGATTTATGACATAATTAGCTAATGAGTAGTAATTAGAAACTATTTATTCGGATTTTATCTTTTATAGTTTCAGCTCAATGTGCCAAACAATTTATTAGAATTTTATTAGAAATTTGCTACTTGCTTACAATGTATTCTTTTTTGGAACTTTGTAGGAAAGCGATAGGCTTAGACAAGTGATTGAGAAGGAAATGCTAAAAGTCGAGGTAAGTTTGTTCTTCCCAAAATAACAACTAAAGAGAGAGATCCTTTGCTAGACATGTTATTTCAAAGAAAAATTGGAGTTGAAGCCCTCTATTGAAGGCATGGTGAGAATCTAACTCCCTCAATTAGTTTATTAAAACATGGACTTGTCGATAAGGGCCAGTTGGCTCATCAAGTTTTTTTAATGATCCTTAGTTTAACTTTAAAAACGGATTTTTATTGGTCGATTCAAATATAATGAGTTTTATGGACAAGTTGATTAAGTTGTTATGGTTAGTTGCATTCCATGAAAAAAATTTATATGATATTGATGATTTGGGCTAGTATTCAAAAGTGATCATGCCTTGTAAAAGGTATTGGTGGATAATGTGCTCTTTTGTTTGATGAAATTGTCAAAAGAGACCTTAACTTGTTCTTTTAACGAAGTGCATGGAAAAGCATGATTCTAAAGTCTCATGGATTCTTTATTGAGCTTTGTTTCTATGATATGATTTAATCGAGCAATCATTAGTATGATTTTTCATGTCTCGAAAGGATTGTAGCTAATTTGCATTGATTTGGGTAAAATCCTTTTAAAACGCTTCAAGGAGAGCTCATTCATTTTTTTCCCAAGTCTTGAAATATGTTCAATCCAACTTTATTGAATGTAGTTAGTAATCATCATTTTGGGTGAGACTTGAAGCTAAGTTGAGATGCGGAAGAGACTTTGTTTTATCCATTGAAAAAAGACTTCGATTAAATCATGGATTTTCGACTAAATGCTATGATTTGAGAATTTTAAGTCGAACTTGACTCTAATGAGTTGATTTGAATCTTTTTAGTTGTGATTAGTCGATCGCATTCAATTTATATTGGATAACTAAGTTTATGAGATTTTTCTTGTTTTGCTTCACCGCATACTTGTTTTACTCGAATCGTCGATTTTGATTTGAAAGAATGGTTTAAAAGTCAGGAATGACTTAAGTCAGATAACTAGGAATGAGGTTTGAGTCCTTAAATGATTTAAGTTAGTCTAAATAAATTCAGTAAATACTACTTTAAGAATCCATGAAAAACATATTTAAAATTGGTTTTGGTTCATTCATTTTTTGATTGAAATATTCGATTAAGTGGTTTAATGCATAAATTTTACTTGAATATGATCTATAATTTGCATTGTTGTTTGAATAAGGATATGTCTTCTTTAAATTTAGGCAATAACAAGTCCATATCATTTTTTTTGGTGTGATCAATAGTTTGATACTCATTAAGTTCATACTTCACAACTTAAAAGGTATCCTAGTTCCTCATCAAGTTGATATTGTCAAACTCAACCTATGTAGAATATTGTGTGCTCTAGATAAAGGTAAAGGAGTCAACGTATGAGTTGGTGGGACAACCTCCAGGTTGGGTGGCGAGACAAAGTCTGCTTAATGTCATGCCTCCTCGAACGGGATAACCCGTCTCCCTTTCAATGTTTAGTTTTACCGAGGACGAGGCTTACCCACTATCAACTCAAACTTATAGCATGATTTGTATTATAAAATCAAGAATATAACAATAACTAATCGTTTGTAGTTTTAAGAGAAAACTAGTTATGTCACATATTGACTTTTGATTTCTGATGTAGAAGGTCGTACAAGACGCAACTACAGAGCATATTTTAGCAATCGGTGCCGCTATAATGTATAATATATGAATAAAGTATGCATAGATAAAAGGAAGCAACCATGATAATATAGAAGTAAATTGAACTTATTTAAATAACAAAAGTTACACCTTCCTAGCTTTCTCTCCTTAACAAGCCTTCTTGAACTTCAAGATCTCCTTAATGCTAGAGCAAGCTCGTGCTGATAACGTGTTGTAAATTGAATTGAAACTTGCTAAGAACTAGAGAATGAAATAGAAGACTAAGAACTTCTACTACTATAAACTACTACTACAAAGGAGAAAAGAAGAAATGAGATAGTTGGAATGAGAAGTTTTCATTCAACTTGGTGTGTTTTTACAATGAGGTTGGCACCCTTTATATAGGTCATTTGGTGATGATGATAAATGTACTTCATACAATGTGTACAAGCAACACATACACCCCATGTCATACAACACATCACAAGCAACATAGACAATACATGAAAGAGTTGGTGTACATTGGAGAGGATTACAAGTTACATGACAATACATAGACAAGTGGAGGTACTATTAAGTGATACATACAAGTTACATGACTACACAATATGTTGATGTACATGCATGGTCATCCATATTCCATAACAATGACCACCTTTATTAAATATTCTATCGAACAACCGTAGTTTCACTTTATTATACTCAACAAGCTAGCTTGCTAGCTGGCGAGCCACTACAAAAAAACAGCAAATCAGAAACGGAATTTTCCGTTTCTGATTTGCGAAAATTCCGTCTCTGATCGAAATCGAAACGAAGAGAGAGAACGCGTTCGTCTCTCGAAACGTCGTCGTCGATACGATCGAAACGGAAAACGGATTCCGTTTCGATTAGAGACAGAATAGAGACGGAAAATATCCGTTTCGATTAGAGACGGATTTAGAGACGGAAATTAGAAACGAACAGAGACGAACGAGAAATGGAATTTATTTCGAAATTGTACATTTGTAATTGCATTCGTCTCGATTCGTTGCTTGATTAGCAACAATCGAATCGAGACGAAATTAATAAATTTATGAATTCGTCTCGATTCCGTTTCTAATCGACAACGGAATCGAGAGACGGAATCGAGACGGAATGCAAAATAGTCGTCTCGATTCCGTCTCTAATTAGAAACGGAATCGAGACGGATTATTCGTTTCGATTCCGTCTCGATTCCGTTGCTAATTAGCGACGGAATCAGAGACGGAATTCATATTTCCGTCTCTGATCCGTTTGTGATTGATAAAAAATATGTCTGGAAAATTAGAGACGGAATAGCAGCGGAAAATTTTAATTCCGTTGCTAATCTGTCTCTAATTTTCTGTTTTGTTTAAATATGGCATTGATACATAATCTAATTGATTTTTTCACCTAAAAAATAAAAATACAACCCAATATGACATACTCCATCACCTGCACCCCCTCCAACAACTCCTTGGGGGTGCTAACATCCCCCAAAGAAGCCAAATTGCGCATCCATACATCGACAACATATATGAACAAAAATTAAAAAGAGAAAGAAAAAATGTGAAACTCAAAACTAGCCAAAAAAATTATATATCCACGGAAAGTTGTCATGTATTACAAAAGCTCCAAAATTTGGAAGTATAGACAAAAACCACCAATCCTATCGTTCAACAAGCAAAAAAAAAAAAAAAAAAAAGAACACTCACAAAAGGTCCAAAATTTGGAAGTATACACAAATAGGACTTCATCTAATAACTAAAACGCATCTTTGAAGCATTTCTGAATCTCCATCTGAGGGCAACAACCAGTGAGTATGCACCTGAAAGAAGTAGGCAAAGGAGAGATTATTGTACTAAGGATGTACATTGGAAGCGAATGAGAAAAATGGTGGATATGAAGAAACATAGAAATTACTAATAATCATACATAACAAGTCGGCTTCGAACCTAATTTATAAATTCTTTACGATTGAGTTTGCTTTGGTCTTTTGTCAATTATGCACATATGTAGGTAGTAGATGTAATAAGGAACATGAAAGAGGATAATGGTGAAGTGCAAGAATGCTTAAAGGAAAAAAGAAAACTCAAATTTGATCCCCAAAGTCCCATTCAATGCGTAGGAAAATAGCAACATTGACCCCCAAACTCCCATCAATGCAACATTCACAGTTCAAATTTGATCCTAAACTCGAATTTCATCCAATCTAAAAATGAAATAGTGCTCGAGAACAAACCAAGCCATGTGTTCCTACTTTTAAAAAAAAAATTCCAGCTGACATTCAAGAAATGCAGTGAAGAAAAGATATAAACCATACAATGAGGAATAAGAAATCTTCCAAAAAATACATGAACATCAACCATATAAGATGCACCTATCATGTAAGTTGAGTTGGATTATTTATTAAGCTTTGAAAGGCTTGCATTTCAACATGCATATGATAAGTAATGGTGAAGTGCAAGAATGGTAAAAGGGAAAAAGTAAAAGTTAAGCACAAACCTATCATGTAAGTATGATTCTAGAACTCATCCTCTCACCCCATCTAAAAGCTGTTGTGTGCTCCAAAGGTGACAAGCCATGTGTTCCTACTCAAAAAAAAAAACAAACCAAATTTGGGATTATCAAAAGGAAGAGAAGAAAAAAAAAAAGAGAACAATGTATCTATATAAGTTAAGTCATCATCTCATCCACCAACCTCTCTATTTTCCCAAACCTCTCTATTTAACCATAAATCTTGATAGGAAGTCATCATCTCCTCCACCAACACTGCTGCGTGCTCCAAAACAAATCACCATGTTAAGCTACTCCCAAAAAAAAAAAAAAAAAAAAAAAACCAGGTGATGTCCTCTCTTGCGGTGAAGAAAAAAAAAAAAACTCACAAATTTTATAAGAAACCTTAAAATGAAAAGCTCACCAGCAGCCAAGCAAAACTGAGATAGGAATGAAGTTACACTGCTGCGTGCTCCAAAACAAATCAGCCATGTGTTCCTACTCCCCAAAAAAAAAAAAAACCAGCTGATGGAAATCTCTTGCAGTGAAGAAATAGCATAAAAACTCACAAATAGAATAAGAAAGCTTTAAAAGAAAAGCTTAGAGTGTGGCCAAGCAAAACTGAGATAGGAATGAAGTTACACTACTGCGTGCTCCAAATACTTGACAGCCATGTGTTCGTACTCCCCAAAAAAAACAAAAACCAGCTGATGGAAATCTCTTGCAGTGAAGAAATAGCATAAAAACTCACAAATAGAATAAGAAAGCTTTAAAAGATAAGCTCACCAGCAGCCAAGCAAAACTGAGATAGGAATGAAGTTACACTGCTGCGTGCTCCAAATACTTGACAGCCATGTGTTCCTGCTCCCAAAAAAAAAAAAAAACCAGTTGAGGGAAATCTCTTGCAGTGAAGAAATAGCATAAAAACTCACAAATAGAATAAGAAAGCTTTAAAAGAAAAGCTTAGAGTGTGGCCAAGCAAAGCGAGATAGGAACTATTTGTGATCTTGCTAAAAAAAAAAAAAAAAAAAAAACAAACCAATTTGGTTTCTTTGGTAATGTCACTTTAAATTAGTGTTATAGCCATTCTATATGGACATGAAATGACAATAGAAGAATCACTCACTATCGTAGGAACATTTGTGATACTTAAAAACCACAATAGCATTACTAGAGAAGCAGTTGTGTGCTCCATCTAAACAGTTGTGTGCTCCAAAGGTGACAAGCCATGTGTTCCTACTCAAAAAAAAAAAAAAAAAAAATCAGCTGGGATTGAAGAGAAGCAGTGAAGAAAAGTAAAAAAACCATACAATGTTGAATAAGCTTATACCTCATGTATTTGCTATCCACATGCCCACTGTTCCTTATCTTCCAACTCTCTTATTGCTCTGTAAGTCCTGCAATGCTAGCTGTGATCTTTGAAAATGGTGCAAAGAAGAAGGACCTTTACTACTGCAAAGAAAGAACAACATACTACTTGCGCAAAGAACAATCTCCACAAGCTCTGCAAAGAACAACATAGCAACAAAACAAAGTGTATTTAAATTTGGAGCTTATTCAAGACTGGTTGTGGCTTTCTCAATTGGTGTTGCAGATGAATGTTAATGCAGTGAATGAAAACATGCTGGCTGGGAAGGTCCAAATCAGTTTCTTTATTTTGTTTGGTTTACTTTTTACAATCAAATTTGGAGCTTATTCAAGACTCAGGATAGAATTACAAGTACATTAAGAAAGAACATTGATGAATGTTAATGCAGGGAATGAAAACATGCTGGCTGGGAAGGTCCAAATCAGTTTCTTTATTTTGTTTGGTTTACTTTTTACAATCAAATTTGGAGCTTATTCAAGACTCGGGATAGAATTACAAGTACATTAAGAAAGAACATTGATGAAGTCCTATTGCAGCTGAAATCTGTTGAAAATCTTTAAAAGTAATCCTTAAAGAAATTGAATGATTTCATTCATAAGACAGAGATAGCCAAACATTTAGCTGGTATGGTCACCTTGTACAAGCATCAAGCATTTGCAGTCAAAAAAATATGCATCAAGCATTTGCAGTCTAAAAAATTTGAAGACTATCATTCCCTTCAGAAATGTAAATCAAACTGTAACAGCAATTATAGCATTCAAGCTAAAATACCAATCTACTCTGGTCATGACAACAATATTTACTAGGTCTACCAAATCAATCACTGTCTCGTTGTAGCATGTATTCCTTCGCACAAAGATTTTGTTGTGAACTTTTAAAGTTTGCAGTCCATACATGAGTATTTACTGGTGACCGATTATCAATCCTAAAAGAGGTTGCTAGCTAGTCTTCATATTTGTTTTGTTAAAAGGTCCGCAAACGGTAACTCATACACTTGTTAAAGCCTTCTATTTGGAGTATCGGTTAGGCACTTATGATTAGAAAGCATCGTCTCCTCGGTTTGAAATGCATTTGTATGAACTAATAAATTCTTTCCTATATCTTATCAAGAATGAGAATAAAGGAGTTGAAAATTGAAATGGACGAGGTAATAACCACTATCTACAATTCTTAAACTATTAGAGCAGAAAACATAATTAACCAAACATAGAACATTAATACATTGAAGAGTATATGAAAACATCGGCGCAAATTACTCATCATCAAAACCCACCAATCAAAACTCATTGAAACACAGAGGAGACTTAGAAAAGCTTCCTAATTAATGATAGAAAATAAATAGCACAAATATTACCTTCTTTTGGTCCACTCTCTTCACCCACATGATTATCTATATCGCCATCTTTTCCCTCAAATCATCTACGGTATCTGACTATAATAAACTAATGTTTGAAACAAACTAAACCACCAGCAATATGTAAATCAAGTAACTAAAAAATTCAACACGACAAACTACTTAAAGGAAGTGATTCAGTCGCTACAATAGAATAGCCAAGAGAATATTCACCTCGATAAGCACCTAAGCCACTGCCCCCAAAGCCTCCATAACCCCCACCAAGCTCACTGCCTCCACTATACCCGCCAAGCCTACCTCCGAGACCTGGAGTCCTATAAGGACCAAAATCACCACCACCAAAAAAAGTATGAGTTTAACATGCAAATGAAACAAATCGTCCACAACATGCTCATCGTCAAAAAATGTACACCCATACCCTCGAGAACGATAGGAAAAAGTAAAACCCGCCTATCCGAAAAGCGCATTATTAGAAAAAAGGAACTTCATCCCCGCACGTACCCTCCACTACATCGGCTTCAACAAACCACCATCCATCGCAGTACATTCATTGTCCATTTATCCTCTCGTATATCTTAGTTGCCTTGGACGCCAGTTCATGCATAAGTTATCATGGATTTTATTTTTAAAACATTATCCTCCCCAAAATAATTTCTTTAACCTAAGTTTAAGTAAAATATACTATAACTACCGATTGATTGCATAATTAATCCATGAGAGAAGAAAACATCTTTGTTTGTTGTGTGCAAATCTTATGTCGTTGCGGGTTCTCTCGAGTGCTATGATGAAGAAAGTGGTAGAATCGACGAGGAGCAACATCTTCATCCCATAGCAAATGAATTTGGGAAATCGATAAAGGGTCGTTTTCCGGTCATCTGTGTTGAGAACATGTAGGCTATTCTTCTTCTAGGGACATGCCATAATAGAAGAAGAAGAGCCTACATGTGCTCAACACAGATGAACGAAACACGAGCCTTTATCGACTTCCCAAATTCATTTGCTATTGCATGAAGATGTCGCTCCCTGTCGATTCTACCACTTTCTTCATCATAGCGCTTGAGAGAACCTGCAACGACATAAGATTTGCACACAACAAACAAAGATGTTTTATTCTCCCATGGATTAATTCTGCAAACAATCGGTAGTTATAGTATATTTTACTTAAAAAGAAAGAAAAATTTGGGGGAGCAAAAGGGACAAATATTAAAATCCACGACAAAATATGGAACATCGACCTAAATATGCACAAAAAGAAGTGTGAATCATAAACTAATTATACGAATTTACACAAACAACAAGTGAAGTACATATGTATCACCAACCCGCTCATCTCTCGAGAGCCACGCTTACGTCTCACGCCCAACATTGTCCCCTTGTTGGGGTGGATCGACCGGATCTATTTGCGGCGGCCATTGCTTTGGTCATGAGGTGGCGGTGGTGGTGGCGGTGGTGGTGGTTGTGCCGAGCTAGGCCTATTTCGTCCATGTCCATCCCAAGACGCCGATGCATGAACTCCATAACCTTTCGTAGTTGCTCCGCAATGACATCGAACTCGCCCGGCGGCACCACATCCATCCGCGCCTCTGCGACGTGCTAGCATCGGAGCTCCGTATCTCCTCTTCTTTCTCCCTACGGACCCGAGTCCGTAGACACGTCCTTTGGAAGACTCACCCGCCACATTGAGGTACACCGCCTCATCATCCACCGATTGCTCCGGTGTAGCCTGGGTCAGCTCCTGACGTCTGCTCTGGAGCCTATCCTGCATATATGCACAACAAACAAAGTACATGATATGGGGTAAGTGAAAGACTTAATAATATTTTACATATCATTTCTATACTTACATAGAACCGCTCTGATCTAGCATCGATGAATGTCATCCTGTCGTGATTAACGGTGTGGAGATGCAAGTACAAGTCATTCACAGTCGGTGGCGTCTCGGATGAATCAGCCTGCGTGCAGGACCAAGCATAGTGAACAAGTGTATAAATGTACAAAATATCCTAGATGTAACAAAAAACTTACCAATCTTTCTTGGGTAGTCACAAAAGACACGGACCCACCACCGTGCTTCGAGGGTCCAGTCCCAGGGCCTTCGACCTCAGTGTTCCTATTCACCGTCGCTTGCCTAGACCTAGCCTGGAAGTCCTCACTCTCCCGATCATCGCAAGTATCTCCTCCATGCCTCATCTGTAACATATACTGGCTGCACACGATTCTTCTTCAACTTGTGCATCAACGCGGTGTACCTTGTGCCTGCAAGCCTGTCGTACGCCGCTCGCACGAGATCCTCGGGAATCGCATCATCCCATCTAAAAAAAACCTACAAATTGGCGATTGCTATTGTTACCTCGCATTGAAAAAATAGTATAAATCATAAGACATATGGTAGTCTTGTTTACCTTCCATTGGCGCCAGTATTGGTCTTTATGATGAGGCGGTACCGACTTCCAACAATACCCTTCAGGAATCATCCATCGTTTGAACACTTTTGTCATCCTCCGTGCACAAAAATGCGAAGGATGCAACTCCCTGTGTGTCATGAACATGCATATCACCTTAACAACTTCTTCAATATTTGACATCCATATTGAAAATGACATGTAAAAGTCAAACACAAACTTACGTATCATTGGCAATCAGCGTGATAGGGATCCCCTGCACGCGAGGGGGCTCCATCCCTGTCCTCTGAGGTGGCCGCGGAGGGCCTGCCACCTCCAACCCCGCTCTTACGTCTTCTTGTCGGGATCCGCCGGTGATCTTTGTGGTGGGGTGCAGCCTCGTGGGTAAAGGAGTCACCGATGTCGGAGAAGGTGTGGGGATGTGTACATCGTGCATAGTCCTTGATGACGACGATGACGGAATCCTAGACGACCCCGACGGTATGGAAGGAGAAGGTGACGCTGCGGCTGTATCTTGCTCGAGAGACCGAGAAGTCGGAATCGATAATGCAGGTATCGAACCACGACCTCGACCGCCACGACCTAGATGGACCCCTCGTGTGGCACGACCACGAGGCCGGGTGGTATGTCGCCGCGCGGATGTCGGTGCCGCACCTATGCCTCCCGGACGACGGCCTCCTAATGGCAAACCTCGACATCCCCTATGCCCACGCCCGGCCATGATACCTAACAATATTCACGAATAAAACTTCAGAGAAGGAGGGCATACAAAAAGTAGAAATACAGTATTAATTATTGGACTTAATAACACATGATCCATGCTAATAAAAGTAACGACAATATTGGTCGTTGACATATCATATACATACATTATTCGCTATCATCCGTTTCAAATTCACTCTCATGAGTAGAAGGTGAGGATTCTTCTTCTGAATCATCTCCACTATAAACTTCATCGCTTGGACCCGCTTCAACAATGAATCGAGGCCCATTCGAAACTTCCAGATTGTTGATATCGGCGATTGCATCATCGACTACACACGTGGTGGGCACCCCATCTTGGAAAGCAATCTCTGCCGAGCCATGGTCATTATCGTCTTTGCTTGTTTCCTCGTCAGCGGATTTTGGCTGACAGCAACAAACTGCTAGCCATTCTTGTCGATCGTTCCTCATAGAAGGGTACGAAAGATAGTAGACTTGAGTGGCTTGCATTGCTAGTACGAATGGCTCGTAGTTGTTATATCGTCGACTTCGATGAACCTCTACCAATTGAAGTGTTGGGTGAGTCCTCACACCATGATTCGGTGTAGGGTCATACCATTCGCACTTAAACAAGACCACACGTTTGAGGCCGGTATACTCAATCTCCACAACCTCTTGCAGTACTCCATAATAGTTATGGGAAACATCAGCGTAGTTTGAACCCTTCACCAAAACACCGCTGCTCTGCGTCGATCTATTAACGTCATATGTTGCGGAGTGGAACTTATACCCATTAACAAGGTAACCAGGGTATACAGTACAAGATCGACTAGGACCAACAGAAAGATCAACGAGCGTCTCGTCAACTATAGAATTCCGAGCCTATTCGTCAAAATGAGCGATGCGATATGACACATTAGTTATGGGAGAAACATTTGAATCTATAACGTACAAAAGTAATGACCTTACATATGTTTGAAACCAACTGGGGAAGTTGTGCTCTAGACTACTATCAACTTCCGACTCCCCCATTGCTTGAGTGATTTCATCGACGAATATCCTAGAAGAAACGAACATGTAAGTCGGTTGTGTTACTAAAATATGAACAATGTTCGGTACTGCAATATTGAAAGAAAGTGATGGACATACTGAACGTAAGGAGCGATCTCGGACAATTGAGCAAGATGTACGAATGAGCGGCATTATACTCCCGCTCTGTTAAGTACCGCTCCTTCGACTTGCCCATGGGTCGACCAGGATAAGTGAAAATTGAGAAATTGCCAACAAAGTTCGGTGTGGGCCCGAGACCGCCATCGTCGTTACGTGGCACTTTGTCATGCAACGTAACGACGTGATCTTCGAAGTAGTAAGAACAAAATGACGTGACCTCTTCGACCAAATAAGCATTACACATGGAGCCCTCAACATTCGCTTTGTTTCGCACATTGTTCTTCAAATGTTTAAGGTACCTATATGAATGTTATAGGAAATGTTGATATAAAACCTATTGAATGGGAAAATAATATCAAGGGCTAAAGATAGTACCTCTCAAATGGGTACATCCATCGAAATTGAACGGGACCGGCCAGACGGGCCTCGTAGGCCAAGTGGATTGGCAGGTGTTCCATAGAGTCAAATAAGCTTGGAGGGAAAATTTTTTCCAACTTGCAAATGATTTTTGGTATTTCCGACTCTAAGACCTCCATATCTTGGATACTGACACATTTCGCTGTTAGGGACCGGAAAAAATTGCTTAATTCGCTAATTGCAACCCAAACCGGGTTTGGGAGAAGTTCTCTGAATGCAATTGGTATCAACCGTTGCATGAATATATGACAATCATGGCTCTTCATGCCGAACATTCGCAGTTTCTTTGGATCTACACATCGACCAAGATTCGATGCGTAACCATCAGGAAAACGCAACTTTTCAACCCACTCGCACAATTTTTGTCTTCTTGATGTATCAAGAGCATAGCACCCAAGGACGTAAGTATTTGTCGCCGAATCAATGTGTAGAGAAGGTCGGTGACAATATTCACGAATATCTTCCCTCGACTTTGCATTGTCCTTACTCTTGCCCGGTACACACATAATAGTGTTGAAGATGTTGTCAAAAACATTTTTTTCAATGTGCATGACATCTAAGTTGTGGCGGATCAAGTTAGTCTTCCAATACGGCAAGTCCCAGAATATGCTTTTCTTCCTCCATCCCGAATTCTTAGCTATCCGCCCATTCACGTATTCGCGCGCGATTTCGTCACCTTCATCAAGCCAAACGATTCAATTTCGCCAAAATTTCTTCACCAGATCGCAAAGCGGGCGGATCATCATTTATGACCATTTTGCCTCTAATGAAATTTTTTTGTCTTTCCTTAATGGTGATGACTTCTCCAAGAAACGACGATGACAAATCGAACCACGATGTCTTACCACCATTTCGCAATTGAAATGCATTTGTATCCTCCATGCAATATGGACAAGCGTACTTACCGTGTGTGCTCCAACCGGACAACATGCTATATGCGGGGAAATCACTAACAGTCCATAAAAGGGCAACTCGCATGAGAAAATTTGTCTTGGTTGAAACGTCGTATGTAACCACCCCATTGTTCCATAAATCTTGGAACTCTTTCAAAAGCGGCTGAAGGAACACATCGATTTTCTGCTTTGGGCTGGTCGGTCCAGGATTGATAACCGTTAAGAACATAAACTCAGATTTCATGCACATCGACGGTGGAAGGTTGTAAGGAGTCAAAATCACGGGCCACGAAGAGTACGATTTCCCGGAAATCCCAAATACTTGAAAACCATCAGTGCACAATCCTAACCGAACATTCCGAACCTCGGCGGCAAAGTCTTTATTGACGTCATTGAAATGTCTCCAAGCAATTGAATCAGAACAGTGTTGCATAACATCTTCAGGCGATGAATGATCTCCATGCCATCTCATATGTTTTGCGGTTGACTCAGACGCATACAATCGTTGCAACCGAGGGCCCAAAGGGAAGTAGTACATTCTTTTGCAAGGCCGGTTTTTTGTGTTCCGACCATGACCTCGTCTATGTGCAACGTATCGTGATTTCCCACAAAATTTACATGACGTCAACTCAGAGTCCACTCCCCAATAAATCATACATTGGTCCTCACAACAATCTATTTTCTCAACAGGTAGACCTAGACCTCGCATTAGTCTTTTTGTGGCATAAAAATTCTCAACCATTGAGTTCTCATTTGGCAAACAATCCTTCATGAGTTTAATGATTTCATTATACCCTCGTTCAGATATATGATGTTCAGACTTGATCGCAAGTAACCTTGCCATTGCGGACAACGTTGTCATGGTTTCGCAACCAGGCCACAATTGTTCCCTACTTGCATCAATCATGTCATATAGTTGGCGTGCTTGGGGGTTTGGTGATTCTTCCACGGCATTCCAATTGAAACTTGGACCTGCCACGTTGTGTAGCATCTCGCGGTAAGGTGTCGGATCGTATCCTCCCACATCGGCATCAATATGGCTATCCATTTCGTGAAAATTTTGCGGGCCTTCATCTCTGTTCTCACCATGTTCGTACCAACAATGATATCCCCGGACAAATCCATACCTACATATGTGGTACTCAACCGTTTCGACGTCCAGGAACGGTACAAGTCGACATTTCTTAAAATTGCACGGACATCTAATCTTCCTTTCACTTTGGTATGTAGGACAATGTTGTTTTGCAAATGATATGAATTCTTTAACCTTCGCCGCGAATTCAATTCGAATGTAACCGTTGTCGAGCCGGTTGTACATCCAGTCTCTGCTTGTAGACGACATTCCTAGTCGAACGTAACCCTTGTCGAGCCGGTTGTCTATTCAAGTAATGAAATAATAATGATTAAGATGATAAGAAATCTCACTAATTGGGGAATATTGTAAATCGAAATAGCGATCTAGACGATGTAGAAGAAATTAATAGGTAAGTGAAAGAACGAGGTTCGCACATTAAACTCATAAAAAAGCATGGTATTTGAACTCGATACATAATGCTAGGAATTCCTCAACAAATTCAAACGATGAATAGCGTAATTGTACTCTGATGGAAATGGTGATGAGTATGTAAGTAATTCTACATTACCCAAGTCATTATGGATGGAAGCCTTAAAAATTACTGCATACTTATTGAATAGGGTTCCTAGTAAGTCAGTCCTAAAACTCCATTTGAGTTATGGACTCGTAGGAAACCTAACTTAAGACATCTTCATCTCTGGGGATGTCCAGTAGAGGGTAGAATGTATAATCCACAAAATACCAAAATTGGGTTTTTGAACGATCAACGAGTTCTTTCTTGGTTAACTAATGTTAATCCGAAGGCTATAGAATCTATCGTCCTAATCATAGTACAAAAACTGTAGAAACTAGAAATACAGATTTTATTGAGAATGGTGAAGTCAATGAGAGTATTACGCCATAAAACGTTAATATTTGAGAAGTAAGGGATCACATCCTTATGCCCATTACTTATAAGAACAATGGCAATTCCTCTGATATAATTCACACCAATAAGACAGTTGTAGGCAAACTAAAAGAAATAGCATTAAGAAGGTGTGAAAGATTGAAAAAATCTGCTATTCTAAATCATTTTGAGGTATATATGCAAGAAAATGATTATGATATAATAATTACTAATGAAACAATATCTTACTAAAATATCGAAAATCACGTTGATTCTGACAAATGGATCCATGCTATGAAAGATGGGTTCAACTCGATGGCTCAAAATGAAGTTACGGATCTCGTTGAATTGCGGAATAAACGTGACTGTAGTGGTAATATTGAGAGATATAAAGCTAGACTTATAGCCAAATATTTTACTCAAAAATATGGTATTGATTATACACAAACTTTATCTCCAGTTTCTATGAAATACTTTTTCAGAATAATTATGGCATTACTAGCTCATATTGACTTAGAGTTGTACCAAATTGATGTAAAGACAGATTTCCTAAATGAGAGTTTCGATGAAGAAGTTTACATCGGTTTGCCTTAAGAATTTAATATTGTTGGTACTGAACATATTGTATGTAAACTTAAGAAATCAATATATGGACTTAAGCAAACTTGTCGACAGTGGTATCTTTAGTTTAATGATACAATAACATGTATTGTTTTTACGGAAAACATCATTGATCAATGTATATATCTTAATGTTAGTGGGAGTAAGTTCATATTTTTGATATTATATGTTGATGATATTATGCTTGCACCAAATGATTTTGGTCATTTATTTGACACTAAGCATTTTCTCTCAAATAACTTTTTTGAGTAACTGTGGTATCCAAACACTTTGTCTTACTCGTCCCACATGCCTTAGGATTGCAAAAAGAGTCCACCAGTAGCCCGACATTTAGTTGTGTGGGGAATCGAAGTTGAGGCCGTGCGCCTAACCTATATCGATATAAGAGGCATACAAATACCACATAGTATCAACGCGTCTACTACTTGTTCAATCATACCTCCTTAAGGTCATAGGTTTATTCCATTCTCTATAAATGTAATGTGAAATAGCAACATTAACTAAAAGAGTAATCCTAGTGTTTCTAATCCTAACTAGTAGTAGAAATTAAGTAATTATAGGTACCATTCAATCGTAACCAACAACACCTAACTAATCAATCATCCATAGCAAGTGCATGAAAATGAAATTACTAACAACTATAACATCAAGCGACAAAGTAATAACCTCAGTACATGACTCTAATGTATTATAATGTTGATCATGACATGCTTTACCGATAAAAGAAACATGGAATAACAACCAAATACGGATGACATGCTATACCGATAAAATAAACATGGAATAACAACCAAATCTGAGTAATCAATTTAAATCTTGAATTGCTCAATTAAAAGGTTTAAATGAAATAGTACATATTAAAAAACCTAAAAATAGAACAAGCATAACCACAAAAACTATGCGGGTAAGAGAAGAGCAGAACAAAAACTTCTAAACCAAACAAAAGGCACAACATTAACTTAATAGATCAAGTGAAGAACACCAACTAATGCACATGAAAGCCAATCCGGGGGAAAATGTGAGCAGATACAATCTGAAGAGAATTCGGGTGTTAAAAATTTTTTTTTGTGTTACCTTGACGAGCTAAGAGCGGAGCGGTAAGCACAGAGCGTCCAGAGAGAAGAGAGCAATGAAAGAGACGGAGATTCAAGATCGAAAATCAAAAAGAATCAGAACGATGTCCACTCATTCACTGCACAATCAACCACATAACAAATCAAATCACTCAAGAACAGTTAAAATAAAACCTCCTAAAGTAATAACAATTAAAAGAACCGAACTCTTTAAATATGTCACACGATCAAGAGTTTGTTCCTTCACAAGTTCATAAACAATAAGGTAGTACTATAACACGCCCAATTGCCAAGACGAATTTACAAAAATAAAAAGGATTCCATGACCATAATAGCTAAGACCTTTGAAGGCCATAAATTTTTTTTTTAATCCTTTTATTACACTAGTATAGCGGAGCAGCTAAGAAAACCTAGTATACACAATGGTCAGCCACATTATGTTCATTTCCTATGTTTGAACATCAAGGCATATATATGACTCGCCTTGCCTAGAGATATAGCTTCAGTTCAAGTGAAAATCTATAACATATTTCGGATCATGAGCATAATATTTGCAATGCTAACAAGTATTACGACTTTAATATTCCTGGATGCCGCATATAAGGTACGTAGGAACACCAGACACCCCAAATATTTATTGATAGATTGAAATTTATGAAGTCTACATGCTTAATTTAAATTGGAAAATCTTTCAAGATAAAATAGCTTCTTGCCTTCAACTCCGATCTTTACTAGAAGATCGAACTATCAAATGAACCATAGCGGAAACTAAAATAATTCTCATGTCACCCGACGGATTATTCCATAAATTTTTTAAATTAGATAAACAAGGGGACTAGAACGCCAACCCGACTTTGACGCAAATTTTTAGCTTAAAACAATGACAAGCAAGCGATTCAAGATTTCCTCAAAACCGTCACAAGGTGAATGATCTCTATGAAATTTGAAGAGCTCTTGATCATGAGTGTTGCCGCATTATAAAGAACAATCAAAAACAAATAAGAAATGAAGATTGTAGTAAGACTCCAAAATAACTACAAATGCCTTGCTAACGGATCCGAATCGAGAGACCGAGAGAGAAGCGAGAGATATCGGCGATGACGGAGACCGGCGCGACGATACGGAGAGACCGAGAGAGACGGCGAGACCAGAGATAGCGAGAGAGACCAGTAGCACGACCCGGACGGAGAAACGGAGACCACCGCGACCAGACGGCCGAGCGGAGACAGAAGAGAGAGACCAGCTCGCACGACCAGACGGAGAGACGAGACGATCGAACGGGATGGACGTCCGGGGACGAGACGATCGACCGGCGCGACGAGACGGAGAGACGGATTTAGGTTTTTGGGATTTTTTCGTGTGAATGATTTGGGGATTTCTTTGTTTTGTTGGGGGGGGGGGTGGGGTGCGGGAAAGAGAAGGGCCGCCACGATCCGAAAAATACAAATCTCGAGGAATGATGAACGGCCATAAGAAATGAAGAATTTGGCGGGAATGGTGGCGCCAAATTTTGAGACGGAATTTAATTCCGTCTCTAATTCCGTCTCTAATTCCGTCTCTGATCCGTCTCAAATCCGTCTCTGAATATTTCCCTGTCAGTTCCGTCGCTAACTGTTAAATTTAGAAATGAAACTTATTCCGTTTCTAATTCCGTTTCTGATTTAGAAACTATATATCACAAAGATTACTTCGAAGAGTTTGTTCGAGACCTTTAACACAGTATTTTGGAGTTAAACAAAGGTGGGCGAGCTGCTGATGAGTCTTGGACATTGCCGTGCCCATCACTAAACCATTTCTCAATGCAGTTCGCTCATAAGTCCGCGATGAGATAATGACGGGATTGTACATGAGCCGCAATGATATCGGGCACCTTAGTTCATCCGTGGAACCGGTATCCGCCCGATCTCCTACAAACTAGGCCTAAAATCGAAAGAGCTCACTTTCGAAAGCGACGTTCAAAGACCTGGCCGTTAGATCCAGGTCCGCTTCCTTCCTTAAAAGAGCTCAGGACAGTGGGATAACAAGGAGCAGATCCCTGTGAATCACTGTCATCGCATAACTCGCTTCTAAATAATTTCGAATATTTTCTCATCAGATGTAAAAGATAAGCAACTATGGATTCTTTTCTTTTATCTTCCTCACTGCGCGCTCTTTCAACCAGCTTCTTGAGAGATCTTCTTTCGGTGAGAGTCGCTCAGAGGAAGTTATGCCGAGCCTTGAGTTGACTTGATGAAGAATTTCAAGCTCTTGTTGTTGCCACCGTCGTTAAAATTTCTATCTTGTTGGAGTAATGCAATCACATCATCACCAACTTGCTTCTCCAAAGGATCAAGAGTAAAAATGGTTCTCTGAAGTTCATTTACAATCACTAAAACCTGTGAAAGATAAGAAAACATAAAAGAAAATCAGCAACCTCAATGGATAAAAAATTATGTATTGGATCATAAAGGAAAGAGGCAAATTCTGAAAGTTTTCAATTCGATTAAGGTTGAGCATTCAAATTTCAAGATCATAAGAAGCTACTCCAGTACACTTCTTTAACCACTTCCCAGGCAGAACATGTTTAAGTGAAGAAATTCACAAACTCTACTAAGAATTAGTCAAAATAAATGCATACTGACATATATCCTGCTACATAATTCATAAGTTGAGGAAATGGATGATCCGTGGTTCAACAAAAATCCAATTTCATAGTGATGCACAAGAAATTCTAAATAAATGTGCAAACGAGCCCAGACCTCATCAAGTAAGAAGCATAACAAAAGAAAGTAAGAAAAACTCCAATGCTACTACGATAATTGTTCAAATGTGTGCAGGTCAATACCTGACAACCAATAGCTTGTGGAACAATATCTTCAACGCGCCTCAGACTTTCCTCGAGAGCAGATCTTGCCTTCTCAAATTTCAGGACTCTTGAGTCCTCAGTTATAGCCTAAACACACAAGGAATGCCAAAATCAGTTACTTCTTAAGAATTCAATAACCTGGAAAACTTCAAGAGATGTCGCGCATTTGCAATTTTCTAAGATTATTTATGAGACAATAAACAAGTCTCCACCATAATCATACATTTTCCTACCCTCTTTATTTGAAATATATATTTTAAACGTAAAAGTGGTAATTACCTACTATTAGATATATTTAAGCATTTATCATATTCTTCATTTTAAATGACTCCATCACAACTACAATTTGTTGTTTTTTCCTCGGTATACATAAACATTGGACGAATGAACTAATACCGTAAATCAAAAAACAAAAATTCAAAATTAAGCATTCTCCAATTAAGCATTATACAACTTTAACTATTGCACATGCTCCAGTTATCCAAGGCCAGTCCTATATGAAGCATTCTCGTTTTGGTTTAATCAATCAATGTTAAATTATGATCAAGAAAATTGAAATGAATTCGAGGATCCCAATAAGACACACCCAAAACAAAACCCTAAAATTTAAATGAAAAAAAAGCATAGAAAAGAAGGGGTTCACACTTCTTTCGCGAACCGCTAAATTCAGAAAATTGCACCAGAATCATAAACCTTAAATGATTTTTATAAATTAAAGAACTAAAACTCATGAAGTTACTTGTAATGGAGATCGACCAATTTGAATGAGATAGAGCAGTAAGAAAAGTTGATTGTGATGGAGAATAGATAAAGCTTTAAGAGATACAGAGTTGGGAGAAACATCAAAAATATTTATACACTTCAATGAGAGTCCAGCGAGTTGTTGACCATGAATGAAATTAAATAACTCAGAGTTGAGGTTTGGAATTCACCTTATTGTTCGCCCAATTTAAGATCTCAACATTTCTCATCTCCTTCCTTAGGCCTTGAGAATGAAATGCAATTTACCAATAAAAACAAACACAACCAACATGAAATAATTCTCCAGTTTCTTTATCAGTTTGTCCCTGTTATATTTAAAAGATTAATTTTTTAAAAGGAAATTATTAAAAGAATGAGAAACATATAAAACATATTAATTATAAAATTGTTGAAAACTTACATTTAAATTAAAGTGATTCTGCAAGAGAAGCATCCACGAGTGACAACAACTCTTTGTAAACAATGTTCTTTGTCGTGTTTGGTTGATTATTGTAATTAGAAGGTTTAACAAGAACTTTGATGCAAGTCGCAGTGGTAGCACGTGAAAGCGCAACATAAAGTTGATCGTGAGAAAAAACTGGTTCTCTCAAATAAACCCCAACGAAGTTTAATGTTTGCCCTTGAGCCTTATTAATAGTCATTGCAAAACACAATCGAATAGGGAATTGTCTCCTTTTGAATTTGAATGGCATTTTATCTTCTTCATTTGGAATGAAATGTATTCTAGGCAGAAAAACTCTTTTCCCTTTGTAATGACCTATAGCTATCTCCGCATCAATTACGTTTTTCTTAAATCTTCGGCAAATTAATCGTGTTCCATTACATAATCCCTCAGATGGATTAATGTTTCGCAGGAGAATAACTGGACAATCCTTCTTTAACATCAAATCATGTGGAGGAAAACCACTCAAGGATAAACTATTCAAGAATTCGAGATTTACCAAACTCGTGTTTTCATTAAGAATTTCATCAAAGTTTGTAGTACCTAACAACTTCACCAGGAAATCGTTGAATAAGTAGAGAATTAACTTCATCTACAAATTCATTCTTTGTTGTTAATATAGCACGACTTGACATTGCATCTATTTTCGTAAAGATACTTATTCAAATTTGGGAGCACGAAATCAATAGTAGAACCTAGGAGAAATTGAGATTCTAACATCGAAACAACAACAAACTAACATCGAGATTAACAACAAATCCAAGTCAATGCACAAAAACCCAAACTAAATTCATCAAAAAAAGGGGTAAACGCAATTCCTAATCTCAATTATATCATTAGAATCATTTCCTAGGATCGTACATTTTCTCTCAATTAGAACCGATTTGATCCACACAATACAGGAGGGATCCTAATGGAGAAGAACCAAATTCAAAACCCATCTCCCCAAAGACCACCCACATTAGCACAAAAACCTAAATCATCAACTCATCAAAAAACTGCCGAACAAAATCAACCCAGATTCCAAAACCCCAAAAATCAATCAAGCAAGCAAGCAAATTAAGAACAGTAGTACAATTCTACACAGTTTCATCAGTGGCAGAATAACAAGTTAGGGCTAAAACAAAAGAAAAACTTACAAAAAACTCAAACTTTTGCAAAGAATTTGACATGGCGAAGTAGAGAAGATTGATTGAACAGAGAAATTGGTAGTAGCAATGAAGAAACAGATCGAAGTGATCGGTGAGAGTGATTGGGGAGAAGATAACTCACTTGAGAACCATGTATCTACGAAGCAATAACGTCTGTGTTGTAACATGAGAGAGAGACGTGAGAGAAGAGGAAGAAGGAATAAAACGGAAAGATAAGGGGCGCGCGAGAAAAAAAAAAGAGTAAAACAGAAAGATAAGGGACGCACGAGAAAAATGTGTGGGCGAGGGACAAAAAGGTAAATTTGATTACGACTCAAAAATTTGTGATTCGTGCTTTTATATATATGATAGATATATGATATATATATATAATTAAACCGCCTCCCCACCCCCTTAATATGCGAGAAACAGAGGAGGAAGGGAGGGGTTTGTTCGCGAGGAAGAGAGGGAGATCGTGAGCTCGGACGGGTCAATTACGGAGTTCGATGATTGCATTGATCAGTAATCTCACGAGTTTCAGTGAGTTTTTCCTCGATGTCTCGTTTGCACGATTTGGAGTTTTAGTAAAGTTGTGAGTGTTGTAGTTGTTGGGGATCGTTCATGACGTGGTGTTGGTGAGATTAGAGAGGTCCTTAGGACCCTCGTTTGGTGAGAATTCGGTGATGAAACCGATGGTTTTGGGTTTAAATAGTACTTGTTGATTGGTTTTGATTCGGTTGGTGTTGAATCATTTTTTATTGTGGTTGTTGTTGATTTGGGAATGTTATAAGTCCTCTATAGAGGCCCTCTTTTAAGGTTGCAGGTGATTTGGACGTTGATTGAGTCAAATTTGGGAAGGTTGAAGTGTGTTGGTGATGAAGTCCAAGAATTAGCTTGTAGATTCTTGGAAAAATATGATGGAAATATATGAGAGGATGACATTTTAGTAATTTCCGCAAATGGCGAAGTTTGGGCGTTTGAGTTTTTGGCGTTCCGGGGGCATGGGTTTATTGGAAACGGCGTGGAGATCACGACTCACCGCTACGTCGTGACTACGACGTTTTTCGGCGAAATTCCATCGTTTCGCCCTTCGAAACGGCAATTTTGCTATTTTAGGAAACTTTTGTTTCGCTTATAACTTTCATTAGGAATTTCTGTTTTTATTGCCGTTTGCGGCGTTTGTTTCTATTTCTCGTCTAGTTTTCAGTTTAGGGTTTTTTGGACTTTTTACTATTTTTGGCAAATTTTAGGGTTTCGCTATTTAAGCGATCTATTGGGTGTAATTCGTAGTTTTGGCTGAAATAAATGAATTTTTGAACTTTGGCTTAAGTTCTGACTGTGACGGCCCCAATTTTTCACAAATTGGGCCCCGCCCGGCCTAAACCTACGTGGACCCCCGAGGCAGTCTCGCAAGGTCAACGCAGGCCTAGTCAGCCTTCCAATCCATCATAGAACGCATGAATTTACAAGACTGTAAACAATCCATCAATCAGTGAGGCCCAACAAATTTTATTTTTTTTATTTGTGAAGGCCCGAGCCCTCCTCCCGCCTAGGCGAGCAAGCTCGCGATCGGCTGATCGGCAAGGCAAGTAACCCTGGAACCCCAAAGTAGATGTAAATGGACACCAAAGCGAGCAAGCTCTGCGACTGCGAATCCATATACATCTTCTATGTTTCCCCCATATGTGCGTGCGAGCACGCTCTGCGAACTACACATATGGGCATAATACTTTTATCTCACCAGTTTCGAATCCAACGATAACAGTGAACAACAACAAAGGTTCCCACAAACCATTAAACAACAACAATCAATGGATAAACATGAAATACTATATAGGTCCCTAGCTGGTTTACTTACGTCACAAAACAGCACACAAAACAATAACCAATGGATAAACATGAAATACCGTATAAGTCCCTAGCTGGTTTACTTACCTCAAAATTTGCGAACCTCAAAACGGCGCTCGCGTCTCGATTTACGCATCCGACACCCGACTCCTAGTCCCTGGTGTCCATTTAAACATTATTGTACTGAAAATCATTCAATTCACAACTCAAATTAGGTGAATAACCATCACCTCCATCGCGTCGTCGCGATTTCGTCGAAATTGCACGCTTGACCGTTCGAAACCGCCCCACCGCGCAATCGGCGCGCTAAGCCCTCGCCGTCGCCGCCGCGCGCTCGCCGGCGCGCGCCGCCGATCGCTTCTCCGACACTTCGCCGGCCACGCGCCGCTGCCATCTCATCTCACGCGTTGCGTCGCGTCGCCGCATTCACCCATCATCGCCGCCGTCGACCATTTTCTCGCGCGTGCGCATGCCTGCTTTCGCGGCGGCGTTCTGCTGGAGCGCCTCTAGCCTCGCAGCGAGCGCCGCCGTCTTTGGTCTTGCTGCACCGCCGCCACCGACCATGGGCCGCGTCGCAGCCCCGCGTGTCCGCCGCCATTGCCGAAACCTCGCGCGATCGTCCTCTCGCTCGCATTGCGACTCTGCTGTGCCGTCGGCGCGCGCGCCGGCCGTGCCACCGCCACCGCGCTTGCGCTGCCTCGGCTCGCCCTCGCCGGAGCGCTCGACCGCCGGTCTTCTCCTCTCGCCACTTTCTCTCTCTTGCTCCTCACCTCCCGATTCTTATCCTCTCCTTTTTTTGTTTTTTTTTCTTTCAAATCAATCTTATCTTTTTCTTTTCTTTATATATATATATTATATTTGATATATATTATATATATGCGTTTTCCATTTTGATTTCAAATCAAAATGTCCTCGAGATTCGTGCAATGCGCATCTCGAGGCACCGACTCGCCTCATTTTCAAAATCTCGATACTCGCGCTACACGCATCACGAGGCATATCCAATGTATATCTTTACTATAGCCACGTTTCGGTCCCGCGTCAGCCCGCGACTCGAGGCACGTCCCTTTTCGTGTTTCAGTTTCTCGAATTTCTCACATAATTAGCATTTTCATCTCAAATTGGATTCGGACATACGTATTTCGACGAGTGGGTCCCACATACGACCTTGACTTGACACGTGGCACAAGTCAAATTTTCAGGCCGTTACACTAACCTAGATCGAGTTGTTTGTGGATTCGTTCAACTGGTTTAGAAGATCTCCGCTGCGTCAGTTGGTATCTGAGCCTGCTTCAGCGCGATTGGAGAAATCATGCCGCCGAAGAGGAACCAACAGCGTATCGAGGAGGTGTATGACCGTGACAATCTGAATCGACAAATTGGCCAAATAATTGACCAACGCATGGGCGCGGTGGTAGAATAATTAACCGCCAGAATCGATCAGTTGTTGAGTCGGAATATGGATCGTATCCGTAACCATCGAAGGGAACCTGTTGGTGATGAACCAGTAGGAGATTCTTCTACCGAAGGGGAGGATGAGTATGTTGAGGCACCGAGGAGGCGCTACAGGCCGCGTGCAGTTGAGGATGATCGCAGGCGGTGGGAGTTTGGGATGAAGACAGAGGTCCCAGAATTCCATGGCATCCTTCAACAGGAAGAATTCTTGGACTGGCTGGCGTCAGTTGAAGAAGTCCTAGAATTCAAAGGTGTGCTAGAAGACAAGCGTGTGCAACTTGTTGCGACCAGATTCCGCAACAGGGCCACGGCTTGGTGGCAACAGCAGAAGTTGATGCAGAATAGGAATGGAAAGGCGAAGATCACCTCGTGGGAGAAGATGAAAAAGCACTTACGGGCTGAGTTCTTGCCTTACAATTTCCAACGCCTTATGTATCAGAGGTTGCAGAATCTGAGACAAGGGGCAAAGTCAGTAGATGATTACACTACTGAGTTTTATCAGTTAGTCGCTAGAAACGAATCGGGAGACTAACGACCAATTAGTGGCGCGATATATTGGTGGACCGAGGGTGCGAGATCCAAGATGTCGTCAACATGTTTGATCCGACTTCCTTATCTCTAGCGCGCGCCAACGAAGCATTGTTGGTGGAGAAACAACAGCGTCGGGGTGTGAGTAATGCTTCCAAGAATGTTAGTGTTGGGACATCCAATACCGGAGGTCATATCGTCGCAATTAACCCTGCTAGTCGCACAAACAGACCTAGCACTAGTGGGATTAAATGCTTCGGTTGTGGCGAAGTTGGTCACAGGAAGTCAGAATGTAAAAGGAAGAAGGCTCTCTTTATTTGAGAACGAAGAGGAAGACGAAGGGGAAGAGGCCAACATCATCTGCAGAACGGCGTTTGATACTTCGACAACACGTAAGAGGAGGTCGTAAATCGGAGATGTGGGTACCGCTTTAGTTGTAAGGCGTTCTTGTATGACTCCTAGAGCATCGCGATGATGAGTGGGCAACGCGGAATAACATCTTTCATCCAAGTGTACCATCTTAGGCAAGGTGTGCGGGTTCATGATTGATGCAGCAGCGATTTGCGAGAATATCGTCTCGATTGAAGCGGTTCGAAGTTGGGCCTTGCAATGAACAACACCCAGCCCTACAAGCTAGCTTGATCGAAGAAGGGTGGTGAGGTGCAGTGTCGAAGCGCGCCTTTGTGACTTTTTCTATTGGTGCTAACTACAAGGATTCGGTCTGGTGTGATGTTGTGGCTATGGATGCTTGCCACTTGTTACCTTGGGACGTCCTGGCGATTCGATAGGGGAGTTGTGCATGATGGCGAGAACCAATAAGTACACCCTTATGTTCAAGGAGTGAAGATTGTGCTAGTACCCGCCAAGGATCCGGAGAAAGTCAAGCCTACTAAAGAATCTAGCAGCTTGCTTTCTTTGGCAAGATTTGAAGATGCATTACAGGATTCTGAGGTAGTTTACATCTTGATGGGAAATGAGGTAGATAGAGATGTTGTTGTTCCTGAAGCTGTCATGCCTATTGTGAAGGAGTTTTGTGATGTTTTCCCTAACGAGATGCCAGAAGGACTGCCACCATTGCTTGATATTCAGCATCAGATTGACCTTGAACCTGGTGCGTCACTACATAATAGACCACACTACCGAATGAGTCTCAGTGAGCATGAGGAGTTGCGCAGACAAAGTTGAAGACAAGTACAAACGATATGCGAACGGAAGAAGCGTCACGTGGAGTTTGAAGTAGGTGACTTTATGTAGGCGGTTCTTACTAAAGACCAGGTTCTGTGTGTGTGATTACAACAAATTGTCGGTTCGGAAGATTGGTCATGTGGAGGTTCTTGAGAAAATTAATCCTAATGCTTACAGATTGAAGTTGCCAAGTCACATTCGCACGGCTGATGTATTTAATGTCAAGTAACTTGTTCCCTATTATGGGGATACGTCTGTTGATGACAATTCGAGGGCGAATTCTGTCTACCATGGGGAGAATGATGAAGTCCAAGAATTAGCTTGTAGATTCTTGGAAAAATATGATGGAAAGATATGAGAGGATGACATTTTAGTAATTTCCGCAAATGGCGAAGTTTGGGCGTTCGAGTTTTGGCGTTACGGGGGCATGGGTTTATTGGAAACGGCGTGGAGATCACAACTCACCGCTACGCCGTGACTACGACATTTTTCGGCGAAATTCCATCATTTCGCCCTCCGAAACGGCAATTTTGCTATTTTAGGAAACTTTTGTTTCGCTTATAACTTTCATTAGGAATTTCCGTTTTTATTGCCGTTTGCGGCGTTTGTTTCTATTTCTCGTCTAGTTTTCAGTTTAGGGCTTTTTTGACTTTTTACTATTTTTGGCAAATTTTAGGGCTTTGCTATTTAAGCGATCTATTGGGTGTAACTCGTAGTTTTGGCTGAAATAAAAGAATTTTTGAACTTTGGCTTAAGTTCTGACTTAGATCGAGTTGTTCGTGGATTCGTTCAACTGGTTTAGAAGATCTCCGCTGCGTCAGTTGGTGTCGCAGGTCTGGTGCGCGTAGCGCTAATCATGCTGGAGAAGATGACTGGCAGATGGATAACGCGCTACCTAACATGGCGAGATGAATAACGTGTTATGGATGTTAGGCGGCGCGCACTATCAAGCCTCAAAATAATAAATGCGGTTTAGTAATGCAAATAACGCGCTAGCTCCAGGACATAGTACGCTATCCACACTGAAATCAGTACAAAACTGATTTGGTTGAGTAATTTAGCTGAGAGCTTTGGGTTTAGGCTAAGGGTTTTAGTTAGTATTAATTGACATGAATTGATTCTCGAATGTTTCACTACAAAAAAACAACAGATCAGAAACTGAAATTTCCGTCTTTGATTTGCATATATAAATTCCGTCTTTAATTCAATTCTACAACGGAACAGAGACGGAATCTATTCCGTCTCTAAAATCGTCGTCGCTGATTTAATCAGCAACGGAAATGTGTTTCCGTTGCTGATTAGAGACGGATTAGATACGGAATTTAGAAACGGAACATAGACGAAACAGAAATGGAAATTCTTCTAAAGGGTACAATTGTAATTGCATTTCATCTTTGATCCGTGTTTGATTAGCAACGGATCAAAGACAGAATTATTGGATTGCGTCTCTGATTAGTAACGGATCAGATACGGAATACAATAATTCCGTCTCTGATCCGTTGCTGATTCGTGCATTTATTCCTCGAAAATTAAAGATGGAATAGCAACGGAATCTCTGAATTCCGTTGCTAATCCGTCTCAATTCCGCTTTGTTTAGGTCTCAATCCGTCTCAATATATATATATATATATATATATATATATATATAGGTCTCAATCCAAGCACATTTAACCTGCCAATATATAATACAAATCGTAGCTAAATAATATATTGATATTGCATAGTTTATATAAACTTAACATATCCTTAAAATTATCTTTTCTCAATGTACTTTACACGAAACAAGAAAAACAATCTAAAAAGTTCCTATTTCGTATCTTTCTATAAAAGTAAAAGCAAAAATTGTTCTAAATGAAAAAAAAAATGAAGAAGTGTTCCGAGATTATATAAAGTTGATTGTGCTTCAAAAAATACTTGACTTCATACAAAACACCTGAAAAAAGATCAAAAATAAAAAAATCACTAAATTATACAAACAATAATAGGAATATAAACAATATTATGGGAGAACTACGTATCATCGCAAGCACAAGTGTATGAGCCAAACACAACATAAATAAAGTAATAAAGAAAAAGAAATTAATCATTATCCAGAAGGAAAAGAAATTCATCAATATTAAAGCTGTTCAAGACCCAAGAGACTAATTACTCATGATCCAAGCTACGAGATTTTGTTATCTAACAAATAATATAGTTATGCATACTTCACAACATCACCAACCCATAGAACTATAGAATCAAACCGAAAATGTATTAGCCTCTTTGGAACAGAGGTGGAATCCAACAAAAAAATCAAGAAAATAAACTACAAAGTATAACTGAAAACGCTTCTTTGTTAGGGTTCAAGGTTAAGGCATATCTGTCTTAATCATCAACTGTGCAAACATCTCCTAATTCCATTGCAGCCTCAGTGATCTCTGTGCGTACAGTATACACCATCAACGCACACACTACAAAAAAACAGCAAATCAGCAACGGAATTAGAAACGGAACTTATTTCCGTTTCTAAATCGAAACGGAATTAGAAACGGAATAAGTTCCGTTTCTAAATGTAACAGATTAGCGACTTAACCGACGTGGAAATATTCGAGAGACGGATGATTGAGACGGATCGAGACGGAATTAGAGACGGAATTAGAGACGGAATTAAATTCGTCTCTCGAAAATTGGCGCCACCATTCCCGCCAAATTCTTCATTTCTTATGGCCATTCATCATTCCTCGAGATTTGTATTTTGTCCGATCCTGGCAAAATGCGTCTTCCTCCTTCCCGCACCCCACCCCCCCCCCGCAACAAAACACCAAATCCCCAAATCATTCCCACGAAAAAACCCCAAAAACCTAAATCCGTCTCTCCGTCTCGTCGCGCCGGTCGATCGTCTCGTCCCTGCACGTCCATCCCGTTCGATCTTCTCGTCTCTCCGTCCGGTCGTGCGAGCTGGTCGCTCCGGTGCTCGCTCGGACGTCTGTTCCCGGTGGTCTTCGTTTCGCCGTCTGGTCTCTCGGTGCTCTCTGTCTCTCGGTCTTGCCGTCTCTCTGGTCTCTCCGTCTCGTCGCGCCGGTCTCCGTCATCGCCGAGATCTCTCGCTCTCTCTCGGTCTCGATTCGGATCGGGTTAGCAAGGAATTTTTGTTTTGGAGTCTTACTACAATCTTCATTTCTTATTTGTTTTTTAATGTTCATTATAATGCGAGTGCAACACTCATGATCAAGAGCTTTTGAGCTTTCATAGAGATCATTCACCTTTTGTCGCTTTTGAGGAAATCTTGAATCGCTTGGTCGTTATATTGCGAAAAATTTGCGTCTGTCAAAGTTGGCGTTCTAGTCCCCTTGTTTATCTAATTTCGCAAATTTATGGAATAATCCGTCGGGTGACATGAGAATTATTTAAGTTTCCGCTATGGTTCATTTGATGGATGATTTTCTAGTAAACATCGGAGTTGAAGGCAAGAAGCTATTTTATCTTGAAAGACTTTCCAATTTAAATTAACCATGCAGACTTCATAAATTTCCATCTATCAATAAATATTTGGGGTGTTAGGTGTTCCTACGTACATTATATGCGGCATCCAGGAATATTAAAGTCGTAATACTTGTTAGCATTGCAAAGTTGAGGTGGTTTTATCATGATAGGATTTATCATGATAGGATTTCCTATTGCTCCTTCTAAAAAATCAAATTTCATCTCTTTGTAGATCTTGAATTTTGAAATGTGTTTCTTCTCCCTTATGTTACAACCAAGTTTGTGGTGGTTTTATCATGATAGGATTTCCAATATGACCGTTTATAGCCGTGTTAGGAATCCAGGAAATCAAAAATTCAAATGTGAAGCTTGATTTCCAAAAGTCAAAAATATCTGGCAGAGGGTAATTAGCGCGCTAATACTGGAATTAGCGCGCTAACTGCAGGGAACTCCAAAAAAGTTTTTCTCCCTTTGTGTTAGCGACCCTTAAACTCGTCCAGGGCCTAACCAACCCTTATAAAACATGTTATACATGTTTATTATGAGTCATTTACAACAATCCTTTTGATAATGCCCAAGCTTCTTACATAAAGAACATAACTCAATCAATTCCTTCTCTTTAGATTGTGATGACTCATTAATGACTTCCTAACTTTGTCAATTTATTCTCTATTCATGAGTTTAATGTGGGAACCTCGTTCTTTCACTTAGCTATCAATTTGTTCTCTTTAGATGGTGTAGACTCTTATATTCCTTTGAAAGCCTCAAAGGTGCTGGATTTGAGGACTTAACAACAACCACAAAGATCTCCTATTGCTCCTTCTAAAAAATCAAATTTCTTCTCTTTGTAGATCTTGAATTTTGAAATGTGTTTCTTCTCCCTTATGTTACAACCAAGTTTGTGGTGGTTTTATCATGATAGGATTTCCAATATGACCGTTTATAGCCGTGTGAGGAATCCAGGAAATCAAAAATTCAAATGTGAAGCTTGATTTCCAAAAGTCAAAATATATCGCGAGAGGTAATTAGCGCGCTAATATGGAATTAGCGCGCTAAGCGCAGGGAACTCAAAAAAAGTTTTTTCTCCCTTTGTGTTAGCGACCCTTAAACTCGTCCAGGGCCTAACCAACCCTTATAAAACATGTTATACATGTTTATTATGAGTCATTTACAACAATCCTTTTGATAATGCCCAAGCTTCTTACATAAAGAACATAACTCAATCAATTCCTTCTCTTTAGATTGTGATGACTCATTAATGACTTCCTAACTTTGTCAATTTATTCTCTATTCATGAGTTTAATGTGGGAACCTCGTTCTTTCACTTAGCTATCAATTTGTTCTCTTTAGATGGTGTAGACTCTTATATTCCTTTGAAAGCCTCAAAGGTCTTTGGATTTGAGGACTTAACAATGACCACAAAGATCTCCTATTGCTCCTTCTAAAAAATCAAATTTCTTCTCTTTGTAGATCTTGAATTTTGAAATGTGTTTCTTCTCCCTTATGTTACAACCAAGTTTGTGGTGGTTTTCTCATGATAGGATTTCCAATATGACCGTTTATAGCCGTGTTAGGAATCCAGGAAATCAAAAATTCAAATGTGAAGCTTGATTTCCAAAAGTCAAAAATATCGCGGTGGCTAATTAGCGCGCTAATATCTTGGAATTAGCGCGCTAGCTCTGAGGAACTCAAAAAAAAGTTTTTTCTCCCTTTGTGTTAGCGACCCTTAAAATCGTCCAGGGCCTAACCAACCCTTATAAAACATGTTATACATGTTTATTATGAGTCATTTACAACAATCCTTTTGATAACGCCCAAGCTTCTTACATAAAGAACATAACTCAATCAATTCCTTCTCTTTAGATTGTGATGACTCATTAATGTGCGAACCTCGTTCTTTCACTTAGCTATCAATTTGTTCTCTTTAGATGGTGTAGATCGCATTTCCGATTTACAATATTCTCCATTTTGGAGGCTTCTTATCATCTTAATCATTATTATTTCATTACTTGAATAGACAACCGGCTCGACAAGGGTTACGTTCGACTAGGAATGTCGTCTACAAACAGAGACTGGATGTACAACCTAGCTCGACAACGGTTATGTTCGAATTGAATTCGCGGCGAAGGTTAAAGAATTTATATCATTTGCAAAACAACATTGTCCTACATACCAAAGTGAACGGAAGATTAGATGTCCGTGCAATTTTAAGAAATGTCGACTTGTTCCGCACGGACGTCGAAACGGTTGAGCACCACCTATGTAGGTATGGATTTGTCCGGGGATATCACAGCTTGGTACGAACATGGTGAGAACGGAGATGAAGGGCCGCAAAATTTTCACGCAATGGATTGCCATATTGATGATGCCGATGTTCGAGGCTACGATCCGACACCTTACCGCGAGATGCTACACAACGTGGCAGCGGGTCCAAGTTTCAATTGGAATGTCGTGGAAGAATCACCAAACCCCCAAGCACGCCAACTATATGACATGATTGATGCAAGTAGGGAACAATTGTGGCCTGGTTGCGAAACCATGACAACGTTGTCCGCAATGGCAAGATTACTTGCGATCAAGTCTCGAACATCATATATCCGAACGAGGTATAATGAAATCATTAAACTCATGAAGGATTGTTTGCCAAATGACAACTCAATGGTTGAGAATTTTTATGCCACTAAAAGACTAATGCGAGGTCTAGGTCTACCTGTTGAGAAAATAGATTGTTGTGAGGACCAATGTATGATTTATTGGGGAGTGGACTCTGAGTTGACGTCATGTAAATTTTGTGGGAAATCACGATACGTTGCACATCGACGAGGTCGTGGTCGGAACACAAAAAACCGCCCTTGCAAAAGAATGTACTACTTCCCTTTGGGCCCTCGGTTGCAACGATTGTATGCGTGCTCGAGTCAACCGCAAAACATATGCGATGGCATGGAGATCATTCATCGCTGAAGATGTTATGCAACACTGTTTCGATTCGATTGCTTGGAGACATTTTAATGACGTCAATAAAGACTTTGCCGCCGAGGTTCGGAATGTTCGTTTAGGATTGTGCAGTGATGGTTTTCAAGTATTTGGGATTTCCGGGAAATCGTACTCTTCGTGGCCCGTGATTTTGACTCCTTACAACCTTCCACCGTCGATGTGCATGAAATCTAGTTTATGTTCTTAACGGTTATCGTTCCTGGACCGACCAGCCCAAAGCAAGAAAATCGACGTGTTCCTTCACCGCTTGTGAAAGAGTTGCAAGATTTATGGAACATTGGGGTGGTTACATACGACGTTTCCACCAAGACAAATTTTGTCATGCGAGTTGCCCTTTTATGGATTGTTAGTGATTTCCCCGCATATAGCATGTTGTCGGTTGGAGCACACACGGTAAGTACGCTTGTCCATATTGTATGGAGGATACAAATGCATTTCAATTGCGAAATGGAGGTAAGACATCGTGGTTTGACTGTCATCGTCGTTTCTTGGAGAAGTCATCACCATTAAGGAAAGACAAAAAAAATTTCATTAGAGGCAAAATGGTCATAATCGATGATCCGCCGCTTTGCGGATCTGGTGAAGAAATTTTGGCGTAAATTGAATCGTTTGGCTTGATGAAGGTGACGAAATCGGCCGAATCGTGAATGGGCGGATAGCTAAGAATTCGGGATGGAGGAAGAAGAGCATATTCGGGACTTGCCGTATTGGAAGACAAACTTGATCCGCCACAACTTAGATGTCATGCACATCGAGAAAAATGTTTTTGACAACATTTTCAACACTATTATGTGTGTACCGAGCAAGAGTAAGGACAATGCAAAATCGAGGCAAGATATTCGTGAATATTGTCACCGACCTTCTCAACACATTGATTCGGCGACAAATACTTACGTCCTTGGGTGCTATGCTCTTGATACATCAAGAAGACAAAAATTGTGCGAGTGGGTTGAAAAGTTGCGTTTTCGATGGTTACGCATCGAATCTTGGTCGATGTGTAGATCCAAAGAAGCTGCGAATGTTCGGCATGAAGAGCCATGATTGTCATATATTCATGCAACGGTTGATACCAATTGCATTCAGAGAACTTCTCCCAAACCCGGTTTGGGTTGCAATTAGCGAATTAAGCCTATTTTTCCGGTCCCTTATCGCGAAATGTGTAAGTATCCAAGATATGGAGGTCTTATACCGAAATTCCAAAAATCATTTGCAAGTTGGAAAAATTTTTCCTCCAAGCTTATTTGACTCTATGGAACACCTACCAATCCACTTGGCCTACGAGGCCCGTCTGGCCGGTCCCGTTCAATTTCGATGGATGTATCCATTTGAGAGGTACTATCTTGAGCCCTTGATATTATTTTCCCATTCAATAGGTTTTATATCAACATTTCCTATAACATTCATATAGGTACCTTAAACATTTGAAGAACAATGTGCGAAACAAAGCGAAGGTTGAGGGCTCCATGTGTAATGCTTATTTGGTCGAAGAGGTCACATCCTTTTGTTCTTACTACTTCGAAGATCACGTCTTTACGTTGCATGACAAAGTGCCACGTAACGACGATTTCCCAACATGTTCTCAACACAGATGACCGGAAAAGGACCCTTTATCGATTTCCCAAATTCATTTGCTATGGCATGAAGATGTTGCTCCCCTGTCGATTCTACCACTTTCTTCATCATAGCACTCGAGAGAACTCCGCAACGGCATAAGATTTGCACACACACAATGACAAAGCATGTTTTCTTCTCCCATGGATTAATTCTCGCTAACATTCGCTACTTATAGTATATTTTACTTAAAGCGAGGTAAAAAAATTTATTTTGGGGAGGATAATGTATTAAAAATAAAATCCATGATAACTTATGCATCAACTGGGCGTCGAAAGGCGGGTTTGTTGAAGCCTGATGTAGTAGAAGGTTCTGATGATGAAGTTCCTTTACTTTTATTTTTCCTGTTTTCGGAAAGGCGGGTTTTAGTTTTTCCTATCGTTCTCGAGGGAATGGGTTCATTGCTTTTGACGATGAGCATGTTGTAGACGATTTGTTTCATTTGCATGTTAAACTCATTCTTTTTTTGGTGGTGGTGATTTTGGTCCTTATAGGACTCCAGTGTCTGAGGTAGGCGTGGTGGGTATAGTGGAGGCAAGTGAGCTTGGTGGGGGTTATGGAGGCTTTGGGGGCGTGGCTTACGTGCTTATCGAGGTGAATCTTCTCTTGGCTATTCTATTTTAATTAGTGACTGAATCACTTCCTTTCAATAGTTTGTCGTGTAGACTTTTTAAGTTACTTGAATGAGTTTATTGTTGGTGGTTTACTTTGTTTCAAACACTAGTATATTATAGTTAAAACCAAGTTTTTGGTGGTTTTATAGTGATCTCCTTTTGCTCCTTCTAAAAAATCAAATTTCTTCTTTTTGTAGATCTTGAATTTTGGAATGTGTTTCTTCTTCCTTATGTTAAAACCAAGTTATTGGTGGTTTTATAGTGATAGGAATTCCAATATGACCGGTTATAGCCGTTCTAGGAATCCAAGGAAATCAAAAATTCAAATTGAAAGCTTGATTTCCAAAAGTCAAAAATCCCTGGCAGTGGCTAATTAGCGCGCTAATACTTGAATTAGCGCGCTAACTGCAGGGACCTCAAACTAATTAATTTATCCCTTTGTGTTAGCGACCCTTAAACTCGGCCAGGACGTAACCATCCCTTATAAAACATGTTATACATGTTTTACAACTCAACTTACATGATAGGTCCATCTTATAGAAACATTGTTCGCCATCTCCTATGCGTAGGAAAATAGCAACATTGACACCAACTTCAGTCTGTGACTGCATTTGCTTGATGATCATGTTTTTTTTTGGAAGCATTCTTATTCAACATTGTATGGTTTTTTTATGTGCTTCAATGCTTTTCTTGAATCCCAGCTGGTTGTTTTTTTTTTATTTTTTGAGTAGGAACACATGGCTTGTCGCCTTTGGAGCACACAAGAGTTTAGATTGGGTGAGAGGATGAGTTCTAGAATCATACTTACATGATAGGTTTGTGCTTAACTTTCCTCTTTTCCCTTTTAGCATTCTTGCACTTATGCCATTCTTCTCTTTGTAGATCTTGCAGTTTTGAATGTGTTTTGTCTTCCTTATGTTAAAACCAAGTTTGTGGTGGTTTTATCATGATAGGAAATTCCCATATGACCGTTTATAGCCGTGTTAGGAAGCCAGGAAATAAAAAATTACAAATTTAAAGCTTGATTTCCAAAAGTGAAAATATATACGCAAGTGGCTAATTAGCGCGCTAATATGGAATTAGCGCGCGCTAACCGCAGTGGACCTCAAACTAATTAATCTCTCCTTTGCCTACTTCTTTCAGTGCATACTCACCGGTTGTTGCCCTCGAGATGGAGATTCGAAATGCTTCAAAGCTGCGTTTTACTTATTAAATGAAGTCCTTTTTGTGTATACTTCCAAATTTTGGACCTTTTGTGAGTGTTCTTTTTTTTTTTGCTTGTTGAACGATAGGTGTGGTTGGTTTTTGTGTATACTTCCAAATTTATGGAGCTTTTGTAATACATTACAACTTTCAAGTGGATATATAAATTTTTGGGCTAATTTTGAGTTTCACATTTTTGCCTTCTCTTTTGAATTTTTGTTGATATATATTTTTGATGTATGGATGCGCAATTTGGCTTCTTTGGGGGATGTTAGCACCCTCAAGGAGTTGTTGGAGGGGGTGCAAAGCGATGGAGTATGTCATATCGGGTTGTATTTTGATTTTTTAGGTTGGAGAATCGATTGGCTTATGTATCCGTGCCATATTTAAACAAAACGAGAAAATTAGAGACGGATTAGCAACGAATTCAAATTTTCCGTTGCTATTCCGTCTCTAATTTTCCGTAAATATTTTTATCAATCACAAACGGATCGAGACGGAAATATTAATTCCGTCTCGATTCCGTCTCTAATTAGCAACGGAATCGAGACGGAATCGAAACGGAATAATCCGTCTCGATTCCGTTTCTAATTAGAGACGGAATCGAGACGGACTCTTTGCATTCCGTCTCGATTCGTCTCGATTCCGTTGTCGATTAGAAACGGAATCGACACGAATTCATAAATTTATTAATTCCGTCTCGATTCGTTGTTAATCAAGAACGGAATCGAGAATTGAATGCAATTACAAATGTACCATTTCGAAATAAAATCCATTTCTCCGTCTCTGTTCGTTTCTAATTTCCGTCTCAAATTCGTCTCTAATCGAAACGGATATTTTCCGTCTCTATTCGTCTCTAATCGAAACGGAATCCATTTTCCGTTTCTGATCGTATCAGCGACGACGTTTTCAGAGACGGAACGCGTTCCGTCTCTGTTCCGTTTCTGATTTCATTCAGAGACGGAAATTTCGCAAATCAGAAACGGAAAATTCCGTTTCTGATTTGCGATTTTTTTGTAGTGACAGTATACACCATCAACGCAACTGAAGAACATAACAAGCAAATCACTTCCACAAACACCAAATACAACAATTCCCATCTTAAATAAAGCAAATTATTTTGGAGGATTGATCATCTAAATATTAGAAAGAACCTTTCCCCCAATGCAATAAAGAGAACTAATACCGAATTTAAGAATTCCACTTGGATTCTTCAATAAGGTTTTGCTACAATAGTTGTAGCAATTTCTTTTACGCCTTTTAAGGCTGCAACAATTTCTATAGACCCTAAGTAGAAGACATGTTATTTCTGCCAAGAAGGCTTCTGCAGATTCTTCCAAGACTTTATTTAGCAAGAAAACTAAGGTAAAGGAAGAAAGAAAGAGGTGAGATGGAGGCATGTCAAAAGGTAAGAAACATAAATCAATATCCACATAAACGTAAAGAAGTATACCTTTTCATCTGCGATTAAAAGGTATGGCAGAGTCACGTGTCATTTGTATGGTTGTCCATCCCTACACCGAAATAATATAAAAAAAATGAACGCATGTTTTTTCTGCGTCTTTTGCAAAGCACACAAAAGTGCATAAGAAAAATCAAAAGATACAGTTACAACATATATCAAGGTAAAACAATAAATAATCATGGGATTTTCCAAAAACTACAAAAAATAAGTAGACCGACAAGGCATTAAGAGTCTTTATCAGTTCTTATTTTATTCATATTCTTTTTCACCACTATTCTATGTCTTTTTGTTGCATGAATTCCTTGACTTGTTTTGAACCTTGAGGATTTGTGGATTGAGTTAGATGGACTTATTTGCGAAAGACCGCAGGTGAGATCGTTTAAAATTTTCTCAATTATATGCGGTTACATGTGGTTGACGGATGGTAATGGTGGTGTTTGATATCTCTTATTCATTCATTTCTTCCCTTTCTTTTCCCTCCATATCTCATTTTCTCATTTCATTAGGAGTTGATACACTTTCATGCATGTGTTTAGTATAGTTTTTATTATTATATATATTGTTTAGAGTCACCGAAACTTTGTTTCATGCCTTTGGTTGTGGATGAGTACATTATGGTTGCCTTTTTGACTTGAAACTTAAGAAAAAGTAGGAGAAATACTCACTCGAGTCCGTAGCTCAGCATTTTTTCGATTTTATGATTAGGGACTTAGTATGACGGTTAAGCCTTGTGCTAGATACTAAAATGGGTAGACGGTTGAAATCGCGCAAGTGATGATATTTTAACCCACATCGAGGAATTTGCTTAACTATAGTGAAAGTGAGAAGGGCTAACGTGAGTTTTTAAAATATAGAGAGTCCCACAAGTTTTCACAGGAAATGGAGCAGGGAACTTGTGGTGGGAAAAAGTGAGGAAAGTGGTCCATAGGAAATGGAGCAGGGACCGTATTATTTGAAAAAAAAATTTGGAGAAAAAAAAATAGAGAGTATACATATAAAATGAATAAAGGCAGAAGTGCATGAAAACTCCTCAAATAAAAAGATTTAGCTCGAGCGCTTATAACTAGATTAAGTAAAATTGTAAATTTGCATGCTTGAATGTGTTGACCAAGAAAACCCGCGAGTAGTTGATGACATTTGTATTGACCATATCTTTAACTTGAAAATGTGATCTTAATTGTGTTTGGGTTGCGGTTCTTGACATATCTTAACTCCGAAATTTTATGAGTGGCTTGTTAACTTGGCAACTATAAAAATCAAAGGAACTCCATGAATTTTGGTCGGGTATAGGATTAATTGAGTTGGTGTTATTATAATAAGTCTAGCTGAGCGTGAATTGATTGCGTTAATGCATTAATGCAACATTATGTTTTGGTTTATAATATATATAAATATATATATATATATATATATATTTATATAGAATAGATATTATATAGATAGCTAGATATAAAAGATTTGATAGTTACAAAAATAGAAACAGAGATATACGGGAAAAAAAAAAAGTGAAAAACAGGGACGGCTATTCTTCTTTGCTTCTGGCCGAACTCATGCATGTGAGGGGTGTTTTTGAATTTTGGGCCGTCACAAAAAATGTGCACAAAATGTCAATTTAAATCGTAATTAATTGTTCTATAGATGTTATGATATAGATAAAAGTAGAAGGATGATTTACAAATAAATAAAAGTTAAAGTATCATCCATCTACCACTACCAAAACAAAAGAAACAAAAGAAAAAAAGTACATATATATTATCCTATCAAAAAAATAGTACATATTATTAATAACCACTTCATGACTGTTGTAAATTGAATTGAGACTTGCTAAGAACTAGAGAATGAAATAGAAGACTAAGAACTTCTACTACTACAAACTACTACTACAAAGGAGAAGAGAAGAAATGAGATAGTTGGAATGAGAAGTTTTCATTCAACTTGGTGTATTTTTACAATGAGGTTGGCACCCTTTATATAGGCCATTTGGTGATGATGATAAATGTACTTCATACAATGTGTACAAGCATCACATACACCCCATGTCATACAACACATCACAAGCAACATAGACAATACATGAAAGAGTTGGTGCACATTGGAGAGGATTACAAGTTACATGACAATACATAGACAAGTGGAGGTACTATTAAGTGATACATACAAGTTACATGACTACACAATATGTTGGTGTACATGCATGGTCATCCATATTCCATAACACTCCCCCTTGGATGACACTTGCTTAGAGATTGTGCCTCGTTAAAACTTTTACTAAGAAAAACCCCTGTGGGAAAAATATAGTAAAAGAAAAAGAGTACACTATTCTCATAAATATTAAGACGGGCATAATATTGTTAAGATTGCCTCATTAAAAACCTTGCTAGGAAAACCCAATGGGATTAAACCATAGCTAAGGGAAAAAGAGTGCAATACATTAATCAATAACTCCCCTCATGTGAACATGGGTGAAACTTGTTCGCTTTCTTTACTTGCAATGTCTTTAAGTTTAAGCAAGCCAATACCATATGAAAGCCTTTTAAATGTCGTAGTTGGTAAGACTTTTGTGAATAGATCAGCAAGATTATCACTCGATCGGATTTGCTTGACATCAATTTCACCATTCTTCCAAGCTCATGCGCATAAATTTTTTTTTGTGAAATATGTTTTTTTCTGTCCTCTTTTATGAATCCTTCACTTAATTGTGCAACACATCTTTGTGTTATCTTCATATAATATGGTTGGAGAATCTTTTATTGAAGGCAATCCACATGATTCTTGAATATGTTCAATCATATTTCTCAACCATACACATTCATGACTTGCTTCATGAATTGCAAGTACTTCAGAATGGTTGGAAGAAGTAGCAACCATTGTTTGCTTTACTGACTTCCATGATACAACAGTATTACCACATGTGAATACATATCCCGTTTGAGAACGGGCCTTGTGGGGATCAGATAAAAATCCAGCATCAGCATAACCTTGGAGATTTAATTTTACCCCTCTCGAGTAGAATAAACCCATGTCACTTGTTCCTCGAAGATATCGAAAAATATGTTTAACACCATTCCAATGTCTTCGAGTTGGTGATGAGTTGTATCTAGCAAGTAGGTTGACAGCAAAAGCAATGTCAGGTCTTGTACAATTTGCAAGATACATAAGTGCACCGATTGCACTTAAATATTGTACCTCCGGACCAAGTAGCTCTTCATCACTTTCATGAGGTCGAAATGGATCCTTGTCCACTTCAAGTGATCTGACAACTATTGGAGAGCTCAATGGATGCGCCTTGTCCATATAAAATCTTTTTAATATTTTTTCAATATAATTTGATTGATGGACGAATACTCCACTTGAAAAATGTTCGATTTGCAAACCAAGACAAAGTCTTGTTTTTCCAAGTTCTTTCATCTCAAATTCCTTTTTCAAGTATTCGGATGTTCTAACGATGTCGTCGTGGTTTCCCACTATATTTAAATCATCAACATATACAACAATAATCACAAATCCTATTGATGATCTTTTAATGAAGACACATGGGCAAAACGGATTATTTACATATCCTTCTTTAAGTAAATAATCACTGAGGCGTTTGTACCACATTCGTCGGATTGTTTCAATCCGTACAAAGACCTTTGTAATTTTATAGAATGCATGTTATGAGGTTTTGATTTTATTTCATCGGATATTACAAATCCATCAGGGATTATCATATATATCTCACTATCTAGGGATCCGTACAGATATGCCGTAACGACATCCATTAAATGCATATCAAGCCCTTCAGAGACCGCAAGGCTTATCAAGAACCGAAATGTGATTGCATCTATAACAGGAGAATATGTTTCCTCATAATCGATGTCAGGTCTTTGTAAGAAACCTTGAGCTACAAGTCTTAATTGCTTTGTACCTTGTAACTTCATTTTTTCGTTTCTCTTTCGTACAAATACCCATTTATATCCAACAGGTTTTATGTCATCTGGCGTTTGGACAATTGGTCCAAAAACCTCTCGTTTCCTTAACGAGTTTAGCTCTTCTTGGATAACCTCTTACCATTTTTGCCAATCAGGTCTTTTTCGACATTCGTCCACTGATCGTGGTTCTGGATCATCATCATTTTCACATATTTCAAAGGACACATTGAAAGCAAATATATCATCAGGAACAATTTCATTTCGATCCCAAATCTTACAAGAGTTTAAATAATTTATTGAGATCTCATTATTTTCATTTTTTTTCCTCTTTTTCTAGAGGAAGTTGTTCCTCATCAGAATCAACTTGTTCTGACAAACCCTTATCAAAGGATTCTTGTGCTTTCTCATGAGTATTTTGATTTGTATTTATTTTTACTCCCGTTTTCCTCTTTCGAGGAATTGTATCCTTTGAACCAACTGGTCTTCCACGCTTTAAGCGTTTCGTTGGTTCTTGTGCATTTTGTTGCACAGATACATCAATTCTTGCAGGAGTATTTACAGCTGGAATATGTGATTTTGTCACTTGTTTTGCATCATTAAATGCATCAGGTAATTGATTTGCAATTTGTTGACAATGAATGATCTTTTGAATTTCAAGTTCACACTGATTTGTGCATGGATCATAATGTGATAAAGTTGATGCTTTCCAAGCAATTTCGCGTCATTCCTTTTGAATTGGCTTCTTATCTCCCCCTAATGGTGGGAAAATTGCTTCATCAAAGTGACAATCAGCAAAACGTGCAGTAAATAAATCCCTTGTTAAGGGCTCAAGTTATCTTATAATGGACGATGAGTTAAATCCAACATAAATCCTAAGTTTTCGTTGTGGACCCATCTTAGTTCTATTGGGAGGTGGTATAGGAACATACACTGCACAACCAAAAATTCTCAAGTGTGAAATATTTGGTTGTTGACCTAAAATGAGTTGCATGGGGGAATGTTCATGGTATGCAGTAGGCCTATAACAAATGATAGATGCTGCATGAAGGACTGCATGTTCCCAAACTGAAGTTGATAACTTAGTTCTCATGATTAAAGGTCCGGCAATTAATTGAATGCGTTTGATAAGAGATTCGCCAAACCATTTCGGGTAACCATTCGAGTAATGTTCAATGGTAATTCCTATAGACATGCAATAATTTCTAAATGTTTGAGATTGAAATTCCCATCATTATCAAGACGGATGGTCTTGATTGGGTTGTCAGAAATTGTGCTCTTAACTTAATGATTTGTGCTAAAAGTCTAGCAAATGCAACATTGCGGGTTGAAAGCAAACAAACATGTGACCACCTAGTTGATGCATCTATCAAAACCATGAAATATCTAAATGGTCCACAAGTGAGGATGAATAGGACCACATATGTCTCCCGAATGCGTTCTAAGAAAACTGGGGATTCCACAACAATTTTACTTGGAGATGGTTTAACTATCAATTTACCTTGAGAACAACTAGCACAATTATAATCACCAGCTGAAAATATTTTGTGACTCCTTAAAGGATGTCCATGCGAATTATTAATTATTCTTCGCATCATTGATGATCTTGGATGACCAAGCCGGTCATGCCATAAAATGAATGTCTTTGGATCATTAATTTTCTTATTCAAGACGACATTCATTTCGACATGCCTTATATGAGTAAAATATAATCCAGATGATAAAGCTGGAAATTTTTCTAACACTTCTTTTTCCCATTTGAAACCAATGTGACATAGATAAATTCTCTATTATTTTCATTCACGGTTTCAATGTGATATCCATTTTGTCGAATATCTTTAAAGCTCAGTAAATTTCTTCTGGATTTTTCAGAGTATAAGACATTGTCGACATGAATTGTTGTTCCCACAGGTAACATAATATTTGCTCTTCCAGAGCCATTAATCAAATTGGAGATACCAGATATTGTTTGAACATAGCCTCGGCTAAGTTCAAATTGGAGAAATATTCTCTGTTTTTAAGGATTGTATGCGTTGTAGCACAATCAGCAAGGCATATATCGCTCTTATTTGATTCATGACTTGAACACATAATTTGTTGATCCATCTGGACAAATAATGTTTGGCAAATCAGAAAAAGAGTCATATTTCAATGATAAAATTTATAATATTTTGCCTTTGATTTTGAAGCATGGTAAAGGTCACAAAAATATTCGGGCACATATATGACAATATTTAGGCAAAATAGCCTTTCATATATGACTAAAAAAATGTCACAATTATGAGCGCTCATTGTCAATAATTATTTGTCATTTGTAGTGGTGCACTACTTTTATTCCTATTTTTGGTGGAATTGTCAATACGACATTTACCTGATATTTTCACATTTTCCACGTCCATAAATTTATTATTGCGATTATGATCATTATATGCAACATATGCTTCTTCATTTGAAGCTGAACTAATTGGACGGGAGCGATATTATATTTATAATATCTCATTATTTTACTCAGCTACTATGAGACAAGAAATCAATCCTTAATATTTATTGGATTGACGTGCGCACTCGATATTTGTTGCAACAATTAATCGAGGAGGGCCACGTGACCTCTTTATTGTCTCATCAGTCATATTTCCACATAGCCTCAACATAGAGGTAATTAAAATTGTGGAATTATAATTAATATTTGACTGATTAAATTTTGTAGCATTACCCAGCCGCTCATTTTGAGTTTTTTAGAGCATTACCCATTTGGTATGTATATATATAACTCCATAAGGTGAAAATATATATAAAGCGAAATATTCACTTTTCAAATCTCTAAAGAGAAATTGGTGAATGATTGTGTACAACATACAACCTTGCATGGATACAAGCTTTATTCATAATTTGTAATATCCAATTATCATGATAAGAATTATAATAAGATAACAAATTCAACTATGGTTGATTAATATTTTGAAAGTAAATATAATATAAAATAATTTTCTCTTTTCTTTTTATGTAAATAAAAAAAACATAACATACGATTAAGTATATGATCACAACTTGATTCATTAATAATCAAATGTACTATTCGTATGAGTTGGTGGGACAACCTCCAGGTTGGGTGGCGAGACAAAGTCTGCTTAATGTCATGCCTCCTCGAACGGGATAACCCGTCTCCCTTTCAATGTTTAGTTTTACCGAGGACGAGGCTTACCCACTATCAACTCAAACTTATAGCATGATTTGTATTATAAAATCAAGAATATAACAATAACTAATCGTTTGTAGTTTTAAGTGAAAACTAGTTATGTCACATATTGACTTTTGATTTCTGATGTAGAAGGTCGTACAAGACGCAACTACAGAGCATACTTTCGCAATCGGTGCCGCTATAATGTATAATATATGAATAAAGTATGCATAGATAAAAGGAAGCAACCATGATAATATAGAAGTAAATTGAACTTATTTAAATAACAAAAGTTACACCTTCCTAGCTTTCTCTCCTTAACAAGCCTTCTTGAACTTCAAGATCTCCTTAATGCTAGAGCAAGCTCGTGCTGATAACGTGTTGTAAATTGAATTGAAACTTGCTAAGAACTAGAGAATGAAATAGAAGACTAAGAACTTCTACTACTATAAACTACTACTACAAAGGAGAAAAGAAGAAATGAGATAGTTGGAATGAGAAGTTTTCATTCAACTTGGTGTGTTTTTACAATGAGGTTGGCACCCTTTATATAGGTCATTTGGTGATGATGATAAATGTACTTCATACAATGTGTACAAGCAACACATACACCCCATGTCATACAACACATCACAAGCAACATAGACAATACATGAAAGAGTTGGTGTACATTGGAGAGGATTACAAGTTACATGACAATACATAGACAAGTGAGGTACTATTAAGTGATACATACAAGTTACATGACTACACAATATGTTGATGTACATGCATGGTCATCCATATTTCATAACAATGACCACCTTTATTAAATATTCTATCGAACAACCGTAGTTTCACTTTATTATACTCAACAAGCTAGCTTGCTAGCTGGCGAGCACACGGGGCTCAAATGAAACATTGACCTACTACGTACGTACTCCATGTGCCATGCATGGCAAAGAAGATCTTCATGGATAGATTACAATGATGGACTCACCAGCTGCAATGGGTACTATTTTATAGCGAGCGAAGCCGGCCATGTGAATAACCCTCTCCCAGCCCTTCTTAGTTCTCTCGTTTCCTCCCATAAGCATCATTTGCATTGCCGGGCCCAACCTTGCGTGGGAGAACTCCGGCATGGTCTCCATGTCCAACACCATCTCCACCAATATCAACCTCCCCCTCGTTGGGTGCATTGCTTTCTTGCAATTGTTCAGTATCGTCACGCTCACGTCATCGTCATATCCATGAAGAATTGACTGCATGTCAAAAACAAAAAAAATTGTTAGCGCAGTAATATAGGATAGAATTAACCTCACTAGCATTACTTTTAACTATGAGAAGTGTCGACACTTTTTTTTTTTTTTTTTTTTTTTTTTTTTGCTCCCACCAATGTATGAACCCATATGACCTTTTACTCCATAACACAAGACCAAGCTATTAAGCCACCCAATTGAGAAGTGCTACCTAGAATGACAATGACATGTCATGCACACTGCAAGATATAATTGGCTCACAAGAGCCATTCATGCGTATTTCAGAATGCAGACATACACATATCCCGATGAATAATACGCTTGTTAAGGTTGCATACATAGAAGGCTCTTATTAGCCAATTTGTCTTGTGGCGTGACATTGTTGTGATTCTAGTATTTTCCATAATTAATTAGTTACTTACCTTCAACAACAGGACGTCCCCGTTAGGAATGGAGCTTAGGAAGTCGCCAGCCACTAAGGTCAGCTGAGGGTCCTTGGGAACGTTCTCAACAACATCAAGAAGATCCATGACCGTGCACTTCAAGTGTGGGAAAGCATTCAATATTGCCTTGGCAGCAATGCCAGTGTTGCCACCAACATCAACAAGTGTAGTAACACTTTGATCAATAATACTCTCCCTCTTTATCCCATCCACAACCGCATCAATCATGTTCAAAGTGTACCCATTAATCGCATCGCTCAGCTGTTAGACCATTATGTGTCTCATAATTTCATTAATTACTTAACCAGAATATGTCAAAATAATGTCCGTTAATGAAGCTTATGTTTTTATATCAACATAATGCTCATTAAACTTCTTTTAAGTTACAAATTTGTTGGGAATTAATTGGTATTAGTAATGGAAGTTGAATGGTTCTCAGTCAAGCCTATAAAAGAGTAGCTTGTAGCCCCCATATGTGTGTCGAAAGTTTGAGGCTCGTGGGGGCGATAAAATCTGGGTGGTTTTAGGAGATTAAATTCTTCCACAGGTTAATTATCTATCTGATCTATTTTATCATGTTTAAAGAAATTAAGTTTACATCACGTACGTACCTTGCTCCACTCGTTGTCGTTCATCATCTTCTCGGACATAGTCACGCCGTGCTGCAACTCCCAACACGACTTGGACCCTCCCAAGCTCTCGACTAGGCGTCCCGAGACGAATAGCTCTTCGGGATCGGTTGAGACCATCACAAATGTGGCCAAGCTCTTGTTGTTGTGGATCTTACTAAGTAGTAGCCTTGACATTGGAGTGAGCTCATACTTGGTCTCTTCATGATGATTAGTTGTAGTTGTGAAGAGGTTGATGTGAACCAAGTACCTCATGGTCTGCTCAAACCGGTCCATGTTCACGGACTCGATCGGAAGTTTGGTTGCGAGCTCGGCCAGTGTCAAGGGACCATGCTCGTAAATCTTGTCTGGTAAGCCTAGTTCAACTGCACACCTGAGACTCATGGTCTCGGCAAATGCAAACATGTGCTTGGACAGCTGAACCCTAGCTTCCATGATCGACGATGGTCTGTATGTATGTATATCAATCTCTTTATTAGTTGATTCTTGAACTTACGTCTTGGCCTCTATATACAGAGCATTCTAATATATTGTATTATATGTTATTTTATTTTCTTGTCATTTTCAATATTGAAATGCTAGAACCACGTGCCTCAAAAGAAAAAAATAATAATAATAGAACACAACACTACACAACATTGCGCGTGGGATTCACTATAAAATCTCATAAAAAAAAAACACACCAACCACCCCCCATTTTGATGTTGGGCAATGTGACATGACTTACTGTTATTATTGTAGTATTTCTTTTTTAAGTTTTGTTTCTTTCTAACTCCTTCGATGCATCGCGGTGTAGAGTATCCGAGGCATAACTTCAACTAATCTCGAGCCAACTCAATGCATGACGTGGTATATAATGCAACTCGCCCATTGTGGGTTTGATTTGGGTGGAAGTAAAAAAAAAAAAAAAAAAGGAAAATGATAATGTAACATTCCCCAAACACAGCATGTCCCACGTGACACCTTTGTTGTCAAGTGAGGTCCATGATGTTAGAGTTGTAATATAAATTATATTTATGTGAGTGTGATTAGGATTTCGAGTTAGAGTATGAATTTATTTATGGTCTCTTAGTTGGATTAGGAGTATGCTTACGTGAGTCTATAAATTAGAGTTAAGCCCCCGCATTGTAAATTAGCGAGTTTATTAGAGATTAATAAAGTGTAGTGTCATTGCGGTGTCTCTAAACCTAACACATGGCACGGAAGAAACCGTTTGTTTGCGCCGTTATGGGGAACGGTAAAGTGGACGTGGAGAACAATTTCCATCCAAAGAGATGGATGGACGAGTGGGGCCCACAGCACTCCACCGACAGCCGACTAATGTGACGCTGTCAGTGTTTGTATAGGGGACTTCGACTCTGTTTGGCAAGACGAGCTGATAATCTAGCTGATAGCTGATAAACTAGTTGATAGCTGATAAACTAGCTGATAGCTGATAATCTAGCTGATAGCTGATAATCTACTAGCTGGTAGCGGAAAACTGATAATCTAGCTGATCAACTAAAAATTGTTTGGAATGATAGCTGATTGATTAACTGATAAATGCAAAATGACAATAAAGGACATATGACATAATTAAGTATATTAATTATATAATCATATAATTAATTGTTATAAATAACTCTGTATTTTATTTACAAAATACAAATTAATACCATAAAATAATTTATATTATTTAGAAAACTAAATTATGTGTGTCCATAAATGCTTACATGAAAATAACTCTACATTAATTTATAAGAATTCGCAAAAAATAAACACATGTAAATAAAATACAATAAACGACTTGGATAACTATACATATATCTAACGCATCATCCATAATTGAGAAGCAATGTTATTGCGAATATTCTTCATTTTTATAGAATAATATTTTTAAAAAATATGTAGGATGGCCTACCACTCGAACACTACATTAAAAAATATTTTTATAACATCTAAAAATATTTTTATACTCGACGTTGTTAAAACTTATTTAATATGTAATAAATATATAACAAGATTGTCTATAATTAAGAAATTTATGTGTAATGATTTTTAATTTAAGCGAAATTCTTTGTTTTATAATATTTAATTAATTATTAATCACTATTTTTTCATTAACAAAGAAAAAAAAACAACGCTGAACGATTGAGAGATAGCCAACTCCCAAAGCTGAAAATCCGATATAGCAAATTTGTTTGTATTTATTCTTTATTTGCGTATTTTGTTTCCACTAATGGCGAGAAAAATCCAAACGACTTAATTTTTGGTTCTTACTAGCGTTTCAATTGGGAGCTTATCATCTAGATTATTTTTAAAATAAGCTACAAACCAAACACAACTTAACTAATAAACATACCAAATCAGGTGGACTGGAATCACCAAGAAAACAAAGTTCACAGCTTTCTCTCTTCTTTTCATAAATCGTTGAAGAGAAAGAACAGAAAGAAAGAAAGGATCGAAGAGCAGAAGTCTTGAATCTTGCTGGTGAATATTCTTGTTCATAGACACAAAGATAACCATTTTTTTTTTGAAGATTTGATGTATTTTCCACTGCACTTGAAGTGTAATTGGCTATAATTTTTTTTTGGTCAAAGGTTGCCAAACAATTATGCAAATAAAAATAATTAAAAAAGTTTAATCAAACATACAATTATTAACTTTTTTAAAGAAATAATGCACTTTCGAGATATAGATCAGTCAGTCGAATTGCTAATTCTCTATTAAATTATTTGTTTTATTATTGTCCACAAGTCGCCTCGTACTATTTTAAAGAAATAATGCACTTTCGAGATATAGATCAGTCAGTCGAATTGCTAATTCTCTATTAAATTATTTGTTTTATTATTGTCCACAAGTCTCCTCATACTATTTAAAAATAAAGATTTATCTGCCGCAACCAAAGGAAGAATGGATTTGTCAATGCTTCAATGTGTAACGTTGGTTATGTTACCAATAGAAACATGTAACCTGTACAATCCGAAACGTGCCCTTTCACTTCTCTTCCCTACATTTACTTTTACCCACGAGGCGCATTTTAGAGGGCCGCTAAGGGCACCCCACCGTTTCATGAAGGCACCCAGTTAATGTGGGCACTAACCAATTTACTTAGGGCACCAAAAAATTAGACCCGAAATACCCAAAATACCCCTCTAACCAATTTACCTGGGGCACCAAAAAACCCCTCCTGCAAAACAGAGGCACCCCACCACCCACCACCGTCCTCTTGCTTGACTTTCTCCATTTCTCGTGAACGAACCACCTAGCAATCCCTAATCTAAGTTGTATTCGTTCCTCTATGTCTCTCTCCTCTGTTGTAGGACGTTTTTCGAGTTTGAAGACTCCGAGTTTTAGTCGATTTCATATCCAAATTAGGGCTCGGTTCAAGTTTTTCGTTCACACATCGATAGTGTTGAAATCGATCGTTTGAATGTGCGTTGGTAGTCTAATTAAGTTGCATTTGATAGAGTAGTTGTTATGTTTGTGTGGCGGTGCATTCAATGGTTCATTTATTGGGCGTTCGTGGTTCTCGGCCACACAAAGCCGAGAGATTTTGTTTGATCTCGCCAAGCACGACCGAGAATGTAGAATAGCTCTCGGTTGTCCATAACCGAGACTTTTATTGTCGTCTCGGTCACCACTTCACGAGAGTAAGTCGAAGTGTATAGTTTGTCATGTCGGTGATGTCCAACCGAGAATGTATAATAGCTGATCTCGGTTGTCCATTACCGAGACTGTTATTCAGTTCTCGGTGGATGGTGACCGAGAAGTGTGCATAACTCTCGGTCCTGCGAGGCCGAATCAATCGCGTCCGTGAAAAAACATCTGAAAATTTGAGAAACCCTACCTTGACAAAAAACAGTTCCTTCAAACCATCATATGGTTATCAAACATTGTTACCTCGCTGTCGGATGATGACAATCCGCAATAATCGATCAACGCTCGTCAAATGCAATGTGGCTTTGGGGTTCAACCTTGTGGTGGGGTGCTTTTTTTTCTTTGTCAAAATGATTTGTAGGGTTTGAATCACTATATATACAAGGGCAAAATAGTCTTTTTCACTTTTGCAGAATTTTTTACAAAAATTTTGGGTGCCTTCATTAAATGGTGGGGTGCCCTTAGCGGCCATCGCATTTTATTTGGTGACATTATCAAGCACTCAACCTACTGATTCAAAATTTTAATAAAATTTACTATCGACTCTATAATATTATGAATTTTTAAGCAGACGAATAGCGATAATTCAGTTACTATTTAATTCGAGTTAGGCTCATGATTAAGCATTATGAGCTTGAATATTACGTACATGTGAATTGACGTGATGAATTTTTTTTTGGCGGAGTTTATTGTTATTTATGAATTAAAATAATGAAATTGGTCCGGACGGGACAATTGAATAAATAGGCGACTGTGGACACCTAATACCATGATGGGTCACGAGTATACACGTGTGGGCCGTGTGTACGCGTGGGCGCGCTCGAGTGAGCATAGTGGCGCACACAAGGGTCGAGAAACATATATAGACTTAAGCAAGGGTTTAAGGGTAATTGTATATATATTTATATATTGAATCATATATAAATATAGAGTAGTAATATTTAGACTAATGAGTCGGACTCATGAGTTCAAACTTATGAGTCAAGTAGATTTATTTATATATACTAGTTTAGGACGGACGCTACGCACGATTTATTAACGCCGCTCGCTTCACTCGCGGGAATTAATTTATAGTTAATCAACCAAAATTGAAAAGAACCACTACAATTAATAGAAAACATGAAAAACAATAAGTAGAAAACGACTAAAACTTGAAAACTAATTGAACAACATGATCTTTTAAATCTTCTTTATTTTGTAAAGTGCGGAAAAAACTTGTATATAGGTTTTTCGCAAGCATACTAATTAACCTTGCCAAAATTGTCTCTTTCATCCTATCAGAGCAATGCATTCGGTTTTGCACTTCATGATCAATATCATAAAAGTACAATTGCAAAAAAGAAAGATGCTTCTTGTAAGGAAGTAAATTATTTATAAAATGATAAATTCGACCCCGCCTCTAAATGTATATATACCCATATTACTTTTGACATACTCTCTCTCACACTTTATACCAAAAGATGTAAAATCAAAATTGGTGTTATAAGTATGGATGTACATAAAAAACTCACGTGTCTCTTCAGTGTTTGAAGTGAATAGGTCGAACATATCTTCAGGGACAACATTAGGAACGAGAGTTACTTGACCGTTTGAACAACATAAACTATTAAATTCATGAAAAACCTCTTCGCACTACAATTTCAACAAGAGTTTAGAGATGGTAACACATCTGCTTAACTTGCAGCGCGCTTAAAACTAATAGCGACATAACGTGGTTTTGCATTCCGGGGACTTATACATAAAAAAAAATAAAGGCAACTTAATTTCTAAATTATTAATTAAAATCATTCATTTTGCTTCATAGCATTTACCCTACTCAATATTTCATAGAATATTTTGTGAAGTTTCAAATCCATACCGTGATCATTCGACTCTTTCTTTTCACTCCTTAGTTGCCTTTGGCGAGCCCGCTTCATTTCTTTTTCTTCCTCCATTGCAAATTTACGTTTCAAACTATCCACCTCCCTACGATTAGTATTTATTGCTTTTCTTTCAACGTATTCACTATTGTTGATAACTCCTAAGTTTTTAACCATGGTAACTCGCTAATGCAAGGTAAAATGGTTATACTTAATGAATTTTTAGATAAGATTGTTAAACTATAATCCAATGAAACAAACATTAGAGTAGTAATTAAAAAAATAAATAATATTAATTTAATATGCAACTACATATAAAATTTAAATTTAAATAACATGTATCAGTTTGAACAAACTATGTAATATAAAATCCAAACGTACATAATTTGAATACGTAATAAGTAAAAATGCAATTCAAGAAGCATCATTTAGCAATGAAAAAAATAGAAAAAAAAAAAGGATCCATAAGAACGAAATATCAAAGCAAAAGACGTGACAAAATTGACTTCACAATTGTGGACACATATACTATAAATATTGTTAAACATTGCATGGAATATATTGACGACATGAACCACTCATCTAAATGCTATCTTTTTTCGAAAAAAAAATAGAACTATACATCAATATTTAGCTCGAGGTTAATGACTTTTGCTCGTTAGTCTTCCCTAGTCTTCTAATAGATTAGCACACAACTCACAAATATCTTCTTTTGATCAACTCACAAATATGTCTTGTTAATTTTTATAGTGTTTAATTATTTGTTCTAGAAAATAAAAAAGAAACAATAGTGTGACGGCCCCAAATCCCGAGGTTGCCACGTGGGGAGGCGCGGTCCCACGATCTCGTTAGATCTTTGACCTACCGGGTCCTTGCGCCACTAACGTCCCTTGTTACATCATAACTACTCTTTATGCATGTTAAGCTCATTTCGTAATCAATTTAGTTCGACAGTTTAATCATTTTTATAGCATTAAAAACAAAACGGCGGAAGTCTTAAATTTAAAAACAAGTAAAACAATAAAATTTATCATCGTAATAAGCATCATTTTAAGAGCAACACCTATTGTGGAAAACCCAGGGAAAAGTACTCGTATAGAGACGACGATACTAAGCAGTAATATATACAAGTACAGTGTCTATCCAGTCTCCCAATACCCAAAAGTAAAACAAAATATCAAAATCGCACGTACTAGTAGGTCCTCGACCGCGGGCAATCAGATAAAGTCGCCCAAAATACCTTTGCCCCTACTAGCACTAGGATCTGCACTCGACCATAATTCAATAAATACTGTTAATTAAACATGCGGAATGTAAACAGACAACTGTAAGTAGGGCATCGCATGCGTAAATAACAATAAAGTGTTAATGTGTGTGTCTGTTCTAGTCAGACTAAACCATATTTCGGGATTTTCTTCCAGGATCCCACTAGTGGGCGCACCCAACTAGCTATCACCTGATCCCTCTCGGTGGCCGGCGTAGACCTATGACGCACCGACACATGTAACAGTTCCCTCGGGTCGTTATCCACCAAGCACTCCTGACACACATGCCATGATCTAGAATGCATAGACACACAACGGAAAATCCGGTGGAGTACGAACCAACCGTGCAAACAACGACAAGATATAGATATAGGAAACATCACAAGGAATAATGGAAAGGAATGGAAATACGAAAACAAAATAAATACTCAAGAGTTTTTCCTTTGGGTTTTACAAACCTCACAACGCGCTTTCTACTACCCCGTAATCAATCCCCGAATCCAAGTCCACTGGGTCCTTGATCGCCAATTGATCACCCGTGTCAACCTATGTCCATTTATCAATAAAGCAAGATGGAGAGTACAGTTAGTAAGATTCCAACGAAGTACACCGAACATTTATAAGGAAATAAATAGATGCCAATAAACATGTCAAATAATCATGCGGAAACTAAATGCACAACCGTGCTAAGATCATCACATGAATAAATAACACGAAAGAAACAAATAGAGTACTCGTCCGGTCGAGACTAAATCGTATTTTCGGACCCCAGATCCTTTCGGTGGGTGCCCCCACTTCCTTTCACCTGGTTCCTCGCGGGCTTAACCGACACGTGCACCCTTACAACTCGGGTTGCAATTCACCGAGTGCCTGATCACACGTGCTACAGCATAGTGTGCCATAAGTACACAACGAATATAATGTGGGAGTAATTCGACCACTAACCCAAATGTATCACGGAATAGAGTACAATAACAAGGAATAGGAAATCAACGATGGAAAAGTAAACCCTCAGTGACTTTCAGATGAAATCTTACGTATCTCGAAATGCACTCTCTCGAGTCTCGATATGCGCACCCGACACCTGACTATTGCATCCTAAGTCCCTGGTGTCCATTCGTACATTTACTTACCAAATCATGCAAATCACAATCTAAAATTAGGTGAAATACACCTCACATCCATCGCGTCGTCTACGTTCGTCGATTCACGCCTCCGATCGGTCTGACGACGCCATCGCGTCGTTCACCGCGCCGTTGCCGCTGCCGAGCCGACGCCGCCGCGCGTCATCGCACCGCTGCCGCTTCGTCATCGAGCTGCATTGTCGTCACCGTCGCGCCACCTCCGGCCGCCGCCGCTTCCGCCAGCTTCATGCTCCCTACTCGTCGCCGCCGGCGCGCCTCGTCTCCACCGCGCGCCGCAGCCACGAAGCCCACCGCCACGCTCCTGTTTGCATCACCGCCTCTTGCCAGGCCTTGTTGGATCCGTCGCCGCGCACCGCTGTTCACCGCCCGCAGCATTTCGTTGTCGCGCTGGCTGGCTTCGCTGCGCGCGCTTCGCTCTCTCGCGCTCGATCGCGCGCTGGACTCTATCGCTTGTCCGTGAGCGCCGCTCGTTACGCCACCACACCGTCGCCATCGCCGTTGCAGCCGCCGTCCGTGCCGCCGTTGGAGTTGCCGCCGTGAGCCGAAGCTCCGTCGCGTCCTTCGCGTCGCCGGCCCGCCACCTCTTTGCGCCGTCCATCCCTTTCTTCTCCAATCTCTCACTCTCTCCATTTCTCTCATCTCTCCAGATCTATTTTCTCTCTCTTTCCTTTTCTTCTCTCGCATCTCCTCTCTCTCTCTCTCTTATCCAAATCTTATATATATATATATATACATTTCTTTTTTTTATTTCAAAATCAAAAGTGTCCTCGAGATTCATGCAACACGAAACTCGAGACAAACTCAATAATTTCACCTCTTTGTCCACCGCCTCTATGCTTGACCAAATTGTCTCGAGTCTCGCTAATTTGCGTATTTCGAGACAAATCCAAAAGCATATTCATTTTTTATGCTTTCCTTAAGAATTCGAGCAACGCGCATCTCGAGGCACAAACCCCCCTCATTTCCAAAATTTCGATATTCGCGCTACACGTATCACGAGACGTATCTTATGTACACATTAAAATCACAACGCGACTATCTCGATCCCAAGTTGGCACGCAACTTGAGATGCATCCTCGTTCGTGTTTAGGCTCACCGAATTCTCCGCGTATACGCTTTTTTTTTCAACAATTAGCATCTCCACTCGAGATTCGGACATACGCATTTCGGCAAGTGGGTCCCACATACGACCCTAAAATGACACGTGGCACGAGTCGAATTTTCAGGCCGTTACCGTTAGCCTAAAATCTGAAAGATGACCAACTTTACAAATTGGACTTGTTTGATGAATAAAGTGGAAAGCAAGAAGGAAAGATTAGAGAGTTATGCCAAAGCATCTCTAATTAGATGAATTAATATTGAGGCAGATGACAAAGGAAAGGTTGGGGGTTGACTCATTTTGAAGTCAAGTATGCTGTATCTAATTAAGTTGGCTTTTTATCAAAACGAAAGATTGTGAAGTTATTGTTTATGAGTTAACTCATTCTAGAAGAAACTCTTTCAATTTTTTGATGTTAAGTTTATAACTACCTCCACCAAATGCGAGTAGTTTAAGCCACCCATTAGAGGATTGAACTTCTTATGTGTAACTTTACCTTAATTAGACCTTTAAAACTTAAATACATTAAAACTTAATTAGATCTGTAAAACTTCACCAAATGGATGTAGGTCTATATAAAGAGCAAATTACAAGTTCAAGTTCGTATTACCTATTAAAAATGATATATCATGAGTTTTTCGAAGTTGGATTACTAAGAATAATTGCTTATGAACACATTTTCAAAATATAAATTGAGTGGAAAGATGGATGAGAACTCTAGGAATCGAAAAGCTTTAAAACTCTTGCAAATTATTTTAGTCCTACATTCCTCGAGTCCAAAATTGGTCGGGCAATTCCTAGGATACCTCGAGAATAATCTAGAAAAAATGGAAAGAGGGATGACAACTGCCTCAATAAGGGGCTCTTTCATTATACTTCAATTGATGTTACAGATTATTCTTATTTTATTATTCCTTTATTCCTTTATTCCTTTATTCGCTTTATTGTCAAGACCTACTTTGAGGAAATTAACTGAAACAGAAAACCACTGAAGAACGTGTCGGTCATAATTGTAAAATTAAGATGATAGACAAACATAATTGTAAAACTAAGATGGTCCATCATTTCATCGTAACTATGAATTAAGATGATATTTCGCACATATGAAAATTAACGATCGGTTGAAAGCGCAATCAAATAGTGTATGCATACGAGAGTGTCGAACATACATCATAATGTTTCATAATCGAGCAAATGCAATAGGCTTTGCTCCTCGATATCAAATTATAATATGATAAACCACAATTATTGAAAATATAATTTGGAGACAGTTTGTGTTTTTAGTTCAACTTCAGTTCCAAGTTATAATAGGATTATCATGTATTGTGGTCGTGACCTCTCAAAATAATTATGCACCATAAATTATATATCACAAAGATTACTTCGAAGAGTTTGTTCGAGACCTTTAACACAGTAATTTGGAGTTAAACAAAGGTGGGCGAGCTGCTGATGAGTCTTCGGATAGCTGCCGTGCCCATCACTAAACCATTTCTCAATGCAGGTTCGCTCATAAGTCCGCGAGATGAGATAATGACAGATTGTACATGAGCCGCAATGATATCGGGCACCTTAGTTAGTTGTCTGGTGGAACCGGTATCCGCCCCGATCTCCTACAAACTAGGCCTAAAATTGAAAGAGCTCACTTTCGAAAGCTGACGTTCAAAGGCCTGGCCGTTAGATCCAGGTTCGCTTCCTTCCTTAAAAGAGCTCAGGACAGTGGGATAATAAGGAGCAGATCCATGTGAATCACTGTCATCGCATAACTCGCTTCTAAATAATTTTGAATATTTTCTCATCAGATGTAAAAGATAAGCAACAATGGATTCTTTTCTTTTATCTTCCTCACTTCGCGCTCTTTCAACAAATTTTCCGGAGAGATCTTCTTTCGGTGAGAGCTGCTCAAGAGGAAGTTATGCCAAGCCTTGAAGCAGCTTGATGAAAAATTTCAAGCTCATTGTTGTTGCCACCGTCGTTAAAATTTCTATCTTGTTGGAGTAATGCAATCACATCATCACCAACTTGCTTCTCCAAAGGATCAAGAGTAAAAATGGTTCTCTCAAGTTCATTTACAATCACTAAAACCTGTGAAAGATAAGAAAACATAAAAGAAAATCGGCAACCTCAATGGATAAAAAATTATGTATTGGATCATAAAGGAAAGAGGCAAATTCTGAAAGTTTTCAATTCGATTAAGGTTGAGCATTCAAATTTCAAGATCATAAGAAGCTACTCCAGTACACTTCTTTAACCACTTCCCAGGCAGAACATGTTTAAGTGAAGAAATTCACAAACTCTACTAAGAAATAGTCAAAATAAATGCATACTGACATATATCCAGCTACATAATTCATAAGTTGAGGAAATGGATGATCCGTGGTTCAACAAAAATCCAATTTCATAGTGATGCACAAGAAATTCTAAATAAATGTGCAAACGAGTCGAGACCTCATCAAGTAAGAAGCATAACAAAAGAAAGTAAGAAAAACTCCAATGCTACTACGATAATTGTTCGAATGTGTGCAGGTCAATACTTGACAACCAATAGCTTGTGGAACAATATCTTCAACGCGCCTCAGACTTTCCTCGAGAGCAGATCTTGCCTTCTCAAATTTCAGGACTCTTGAGTCCTCAGTTATAGCCTAAACACACAAGGAATGCCAAAATCAGTTACTTCTTAAGAATTCAATAACCTGGAAAACTTCAAGAGATGTCGCGCATTTGCAATTTTCTAAGGTTATTTATGAGACAATAAACAAGTCTCCACCAGAATCATACATTTTCCTACCCTCTTTATTTGAAATATATATTTTAAACGTAAAATTGGTAATTACGCACTATTAGATATATTTAAGCATTTATCATATTCTTCATTTTAAACGACTCCATCACAACTACAATTTGTTGTTTTTTCCTCGGTATACATAAACATTGGACGAATGAACTAATACCGTAAATCAAAAAACAAAAATCCAAAATTAAGCATTCTCCAATTAAGCATTATACAACTTTAACTATTGCACATGCTCCAGTTATCCAAGGCCAGTCCTATATGAAGCATTCTCGTTTTGGTTTAATCAATCAATGTTAAATTATGATCAAGAAAATTGAAATGAATTTGAGGATCCCAATAAGACACACCCTAAACAAAACCCTAAAATTTAAATGAAAAAAAGCATAGAAAAGAAGGGGTTCACACTTCTTTCGCGAACCGCTAAATTCAGAAAATTGCACCAGAATCATAAACCTTAAATGATTTTTATAAATTAAAGAACTAAAACTCATGAAGTTACTTGTAATGGAGATCGACCAATTTGAATGAGATAGAACAGTAAGAAAAGTTGATTGTGATGGAGAATAGATAAAGCTTTAAGAGATACAGAGTTGGGAGAAACATCAAAAATATTTATACACTTCAATGAGAGTCCAGCGAGTTGTTGACCACGAATGAAATTAAATAACTCAGAGTTGAGGTTTGGAGTTCACCTTATTGTTCGCCCAATTTAAGATCTCAACATTTCTCATCTCCTTCCTTTGGCCTTGAGAATGAAATGCAATTTACCAATAGAAATCACGGATGTGTTGTAACGTGAGAGAGAGACGTGAGAGAAGAGGAAGAAGGAATAAAACAGAAAGATAAGGGGCGCGCGAGAAAAAAAAATGAGTAAAACAGAAAGATAAGGGACGCACGAGAAAAATGTGTGGGCGAGGGACAAAAAGGTAAATTTGATTACGTCTCAAAAATTTTTTATTCGTGCTTTTATATATATGATAGATATATGATATATATATATATAATTAAACCGCCTCCCCACCCCCTTAATATGCGAGAAACAGAGGAGGAAGGGAGGGGTTTGATCGCGAGGAAGAGAGGGAGATCGTGAGCTCGGCCAGGTCAATTGCGGAGTTCGATGATTGCATTGATCAGTAATCTCACGAGTTTCGGTGAGTTTTTCCTCGATGTCTCGTTTGCACAGTTTCGGAGTTTTAGTAAAGTTGTGAGTGTTGTAGTTGTTGGGGATCGTTCATGACGTGGTGTTGGTGAGATTAGAGAGGTCCTTAGGACCCTTGTTTGGTGAGAATTCAGTGATGAAACTGATGGTTTTGGGTTTAAATAGTATTGTTGATTGGTTTTGATTCGGTTGGTGTTGAATCATTTTTTATTGTGGTTGTTGTTGATTTGGGAATGTTATAAGTCCTCTATAGAGGCCCTCTTTTAAGGTCACGGGTGATTTGGATGTTGATTGAGTCAAATTCGGGAAGGTTGAAGTGTGTTGGTGATGAAGTCCAAGAATTAGCTTGTAGATTCTTAGAAAAATATGATGGAAATATATGAGAGGATGACATTTTAGTAATTTCCGCAAATGGCGAAGTTTGGGCGTTTGAGTTTTGGCGTTCCGGGGGCATGGGTTTATTGGAAACGGCGTGGAGATCACGACTCGCCGCTACGTCATGACTACGACGTTTTTTGGCGAAATTCCATCGTTTCGCCCTTCGAAACGGCAATTTTGCTATTTTAGGAAACTTTTGTTTCGCTTTAACTTTCATTAGGAATTTCCGTTTTTATTGCCGTTTGCGGCGTTTGTTTCTATTTCTCGTCTAGTTTTCAGTTTAGGGCTTTTTGGACTTTTTACTATTTTCGGCAAATTTAAGGGTTTCGCTATTTAAGCGATCTATTGGGTGTAATTCGTAGTTTTGGCTGAAATAAATGAATTTTTGAACTTTGGCTTAAGTTCTGACTGTGACGGCCCCAATTTATCACAAATTGGGCCCCGCCCGGCCTAAACCTACGTGGACCCCCGAGCCAGTCTCGCAAGGTCAACGCAGGCCTAGTCAGCTTTCCAATCCATCATATAACGCATGAATTTACAAGACTGTAAACAATCCATCAATCAGTGAGGCCCAACAAATTTTATTTTTTTTATTTGTGAAGGCCCAGAGCCCCCCCTCCCAGCTAGGCGAGCAAGCTCTGCGACTGCGACTGGCAAGGCAAGCAACCCTGGAACCCCCAAAGTAGATGTAAATGGACACCAAAGCGAGCAAGCTGCATGATCGCGAATCCATATACATCTTCTATGTTTCCCCATATGTGCGTGCGAGCACGCTCTCGCGAACTACACATATGGGCATAATACTTTTATCTCACCGATTTCGAATCCAACGATAACAGTGAACAACAACAAAGGTTCCCACAAACCATTAAACAACAACAATCAATGGATAAACATGAAATACTATATAGGTCCCTAGCTGGTTTACTTACGTCACAAAACAGCACACAAAACAATAACCAAAGGATAAACATGAAATACCGTATAAGTCCCTAGCTGGTTTACTTACCTCGAGATTTGCGAACCTCAAAACGGCGCCCGCGTCTCGATTTACGCATCTGACACCCGACTCCTAGTCCCTGGTGTCCATTTAAACATTATTGTACTGAAAATCATTCAATTCACAACTCAAATTAGGTGAATAACCATCACCTCCATCGCATTGTCGCTGATGATGAGTGGCTGTGGAATAACATCTTTCAGTCCAAGTGTACCATCTTAGGCAAGGTGTGCGGGTTCATGATTGATGCAGGCAGTTGCGAGAATATCGTCTCAGTTGAAGCGGTTCAGAAGTTGGGCCTTGCAACTGAACAACACCCCAAGCCCTACAAGCTAGCTTGACTGAAGAAGGGTGGTGAGGTGCAGGTGTCGAAGCGCGCCTTTGTGACTTTTTCTATTGGTGCTAACTACAAGGATTCAGTCTGGTGTGATGTTTTGGCTATGGATGCTTGCCACTTGTTACTGGGACGTCCTTGGCAGTTCGATAGGGGAGTTGTGCATGATGGCAGAACCAATAAGTACACCCTTATGTTCAAGGGAGTGAAGATTGTGCTAGTACCCGCCAAGGATCCGGAGAAAGTCAAGCCTACTAAAGAATATAGCAGCTTGCTTTCTTTGGCAAGATTTGAAGATGCATTACAGGATTCTAAGGTAGTTTACATCTTGATGGGAAAGGAGGTAGATAGAGATGTTGATGTTCCTGAAGCTGCCATGCCTATTGTGAAGGAGTTTTGTGATGTTTTCCCTGACGAGATGCCAGAAGGACTGCCACCATTGCTTAATATTCAACATCGATTGACCTTGAACACAGTGCGTCACTACATAATAGACCACACTACCGAATGAGTCTCAGTGAGCATGAGGAGTTGCGCAGACAGGTTGAAGACAAGTACAAACAATATGCAGAACGGAAGAAGCGTCACGTGGAGTTTGAAGTAGGTGACTTTATGTAGGCAGTTCTTACTAAAGACCGGTTCTCTGTGTGTGATTACAACAAATTGTCGGTTCGGAAGATTGGTCATGTGGAGGTTCTTGAGAAAATTAATCCTAATGCTTACAGATTGAAGTTGCCAAGTCACATTCGCACGGCTGATGTATTTAATGTCAAGTAACTTGTTCCCTATTATGGGGATACGTCTGTTGATGACAATTCGAGGGCGAATTCTGTCTACCATAGGGAGAATGATGAAGTCCAAGAATTAGCTTGTAGATTCTTGGAAAAATATGATGGAAAGATATGAGAGGATGACATTTTAGTAATTTCCGCAAATGGCGAAGTTTGGGCGTTTGAGTTTTGGCGTTACGGGGGCATGGGTTTATTGAAAACGGCGTGGAGATCACAACACACCGCTACGCCGTGGCTACGACATTTTTCGGCGAAATTCCATCATTTCGCCTTCCGAAACGGCAATTTTGCTATTTTAGGAAACTTTTGTTTCGCTTATAACTTTCATTAGGAATTTCCGTTTTTATTGTCGTTTGCGGCGTTTGTTTCTATTTCTTGTCTAGTTTTCAGTTTAGGGTTTTTTTGACTTTTTACTATTTTTGGCAAATTTTAGGGCTTTGCTATTTAAGCGATCTATTGGGTGTAACTCGTAGTTTTGGCTGAAATAAAAGAATTTTTGAACTTTGGCTTAAGTTCTGACTTAGATCGAGTTGTTCGTGGATTCGTTCAACTGGTTTAGAAGATCTCCGCTGCGTTAGTTGGTGTTGCGGAGTGTCCTGGTGCGCGTAGCGCTAATCATCTTTGGAGAAGATGATCGCGATGGATAACGCGCTACCTAACATGGCAGATGAATAACGTGTTATGGATGTTAGGCAGCGCACTATCAAGCCTCAAAATAATAAATGCGGTTTAGTAATGCAAATAGCGCGCTAGCTCCAGGACATAGTACGCTATCCACACTGAAATCAGTACAAAACTGATTTGGTTGAGTAATTTAGCCGAGAGCTTTGGGTCTAGGCTAAGGGTTTTAGTTAGTATTAATTGGACATGAATTGATTCTCGAATGTTTCACTACAAAAAAACAACAGATCAGAAACTGAAATTTCCGTCTTTGATTTGCATATATAAATTCCGTCTTTAATTCAATTCTACAACGGAACAAAGACGGAATCTATTCCGTCTCTAAAATCGTCGTCGCTGATTTAATCAGCAACGGAAATGTGTTTCCGTTGCTGATTAGAGACGGATTAGATACGGAATTTAGAAACGGAACATAGACGAAACAGAAATGGAAATTCTTCTAAAGGGTACAATTGTAATTGCATTTCGTCTTTGATCCGTATTTGATTAGCAACGGATCAAAGACAGAATTATTGGATTCCGTCTCTGATTAGCAACGGATCAGATACGGAATACAATAATTCTGTCTCTGATCCGTTGATGATTCGTGCATCTATTCCTCGAAAATTAGAGACGGAATAGCAACGGAATCTCTGAATTCCGTTGCTAATCCGTCTCAATTCCGCTTTGTTTAGGTCTCAATCCGTCTCAATATATATATATATAGGTCTCAATCCAAGCACATTTAACCTGCCAATATATAATACAAATCATAGCTAAATAATATATTGATATTGCACAGTTTATATAAACTTAACATATCCTTAAAATTATCTTTTCTCAATGTACTTTACACGAAACAAGAAAAACAATCTAAAAAGTTCCTATTTCGTATCTTTCTATAAAAGTAAAAGCAAAAATTGTTCTAAATGAAAAAAAAATGAAGAAGTGTTCCGAGATTATATAAAGTTGATTGTGCTTCAAAAAATACTTGACTTCGTACAAAACACCTGAAAAAAGATCAAAAATAAAAAAATCACTAAATTATACAAATAATAATAGGAATATAAACAATATTATGGGAGAACTACGTATCATCGCAAGCACAAGTGTATGAGTCAAACACAACATAAATAAAGTAATAAAGAAAAAGAAATTAATCATTATCCAGAAGGAAAAGAAATTCATCAATATTAAAGTTGTTCAAGACCCGAGAGACTAATTACTCATGATCCAAGCTACGAGATTTTGTTATCTAACAAATAATATAGTTATGCATACTTCACAACATCACCAACCCATAGAACTATAGAATCAAACCGAAAATGTATTAGCCTCTTTGGAACAGAGGTGGAATCCAACAAAAAAAATCAAGAAAATAAACTACAAAGTATAACCGAAAACGCTTCTTTGTTAGGGTTCAAGGTTAAGGCATATCCTGTCTTAATCATCAACTGTGCAAACATCTCCTAATTCCATTGCAGCCTCAGTGATCTCTGTGGGTACAGTATACACCATCAACGCACAGTATACACCATCAACGCAACAGAAGAACATAACAAGCAAATCACTTCCACAAACGCCAAATACAACAATTCCCATCTTAAATAAAGCAAATTATTTTGGAGGATTGATCATCTAAATATTAGAAAGAACCTTTCCCCCAATGCAATAAAGAGAACTAATACCGAATTTAAGAATTCCACTTGGATTCTTCAATAAGGTTTTGCTACAATAGTTGTAGCAATTTCTTTTACGCATTTTAAGGCAGCAACAATTTCTATAGACCCTAATTAGAAGACATGTTATTTCTGCCGAGAAGGCTTCTGCAGATTCTTCCAAGACTTTATTTAGCAAGAAAACTAAGGTAAAGGAAGAAAGAAAGAGGTGAGATGGAGGCATGTCAAAAGGTAAGAAACATAAATCAATATCCACATAAACGTAAAGAAGTATACCTTTTCATCTGCGATTAAAAGGTATGGCAGAGTCACGTGTCATTTGTATGGATGTCCATCCCTACACCGAAATAATATAAAAAAAATGAACGCATGTTTTTTCTGCGTCTTTTGCAGAGCACACAAAAGTGCATAAGAAAAATCAAAAGATACGATTACATAACATATATCAAGGTAAAACAATAAATAATCATGGGATTTTCCAAAAACTACAAAAAATAAGTAGACCGACAAGGCATTAAGAGTCTTTATCAGTTCTTATTTTATTCATATTCTTTTTCACCACTATTCTATGTCTTTTTGTTGCATGAATTCCTTGACTTGTTTTGAACCTTGAGGATTTGTGGATTGAGTTAGATGGACTTATTTGCGAAAGACCGCAGTGAGATCGTTTAAAATTTTCTCAATTATATGCGGTTACATGTGGTTGACGGATGGTAATGGTGGTGTTCGATATCTCTTATTCATTCATTTATTCCCTTTCTTTTCCCTCCATATCTCATTTTCTCATTTCATTAGGAGTTGATACACTTTCATGCATGTGTTTAGTATAGTTTTTATTATTATATTGTTTAGAGTCACCGAAACTTTGTTTCATGCCTTTGGTTGTGGATGAGTACATTATGGTTGCCTTTTTGACTTGAAACTTTAGAAAAAGTAGGAGAAATACTCACTCGAGTCCGTAGCTCAAGCATTTTTTGATTTTATGATTAGGGACTTAGTATGATGGTTAAGCCTTGTGCTAGATACTAAAATGGGTAGACGGTTGAAATCGCGCAAGTGATGATATTTTAACCCACATCGAGGAATTTGCTTAACTATAGTGAAAGTGAGAAGGGCTAACATGAGTTTTTAAAATATAGAGAGTCCCACAAGTTTTCACAGGAAATGGAGCAGGGAACTTGTGGTGGGAAAAAGTGAGGAAAGTGGTCCATAGGAAATGGAGCAGGGACCGTATTATTTGAAAAAAAAAGTTGGAGAAAAAAAAATAGAGAGTATACATATAAAATGAATAAAGGCATAAGTGCATGAAAACTCCTCAAATAAAAAGATTTAGCTCGAGCGCTTATAGCTAGATTAAGTAAAATTGTAAATTTGCATGCTTGAATGTGTAGACCAAGAAAACCCGCGAGTAGTTGATGACATTTGTATTGACCATATCTTTAACTTGAAAATGTGATCTTAATTGTGTTTGGGTTGCGGTTCTTGACATATCTTAACTCCGAAATTTTATGAGTGGCTTGTTAACTTGGCAACTATAAAAATCAAAGGAACTCCATGAATTTTGGTCGGGTATAGGATTAATCGAGTTGGTGTTATTATAATAAGTCTAGTTGAGCGTGAATTGATTGCGTTAATGCATTAATGCAACATTATGTTTTTGTTTATAATATATATAAATATATATATATATATTTATATAGAATAGATATTATATAGATAGCTAGATATAAAAGATTTGATTGTTACAAAAATAGAAACAGAGATATACGGGAGAAAAAAAAAAGTGAAAAACAGGGACGGCTATTCTTCTTTGCTTCGGCCGAACTCATGCATGTGAGGGGTGTTTTTGAATTTTGGGCCGTCACAAAAAATGTGCACAAAATGTCAATTTAAATCGTAATTAATTGTTCTATAGATGTTATGATATAGATAAAAGTAGAAGGATGATTTACAAATAAATAAAAGTTAAAGTATCATCCATCTACCACTACCAAAACAAAAGAAACAAAAGAAAAAAAGTACATATATATTATCCTATCAAAAAAATAGTTCATATTATTAATAACCACTTCATGATCGTTGTAAATTGAATTGAGACTTGCTAAGAACTAGAGAATGAAAGAGAAGACTAAGAACTTCTACTACTACAAACTACTACTACAAAGGAGAAGAGAAGAAATGAGATAGTTGGAATGAGAAGTTTTCATTCAACTTGGTGTGTTTTTACAATGAGGTTGGCACCCTTTATATAGGCCATTTGGTGATGATGATAAATGTACTTCATACAATGTGTACAAGCATCACATACACCCCATGTCATACAACACATCACAAGCAACATAGACAATACATGAAAGAGTTGGTGCACATTGGAGAGGATTACAAGTTACATGACAATACATAGACAAGTGGAGGTACTATTAAGTGATACATACAAGTTACATGACTACACAATATGTTGGTGTACATGCATGGTCATCCATATTCCATAACACTCCCCCTTGGATGACACTTGCTTAGAGATTGTGCCTCGTTAAAACTTTTACTAAGAAAAACCCTGTGGAAAAAATATAGTAAAAGAAAAAGAGTACACTATTCTCATAAATATTAAGACGGGCATAATATTGTTAAGATTGCCTCATTAAAAACCTTGCTAGGAAAACCCAATGGGATTAAACCATAACTAAGGGAAAAAGAGTGCAATACATTAATCAATAACTCCCCCTCATGTGAACATGGGTGAAACTTGTTCAGTTTCTTTACTTGCAATGTCTTTAAGTTTAAGCAAGCCAATACCATATGAAAGCCTTTTAAATGTCGTAGTTGGTAAGACTTTTGTGAATAGATCAGCAAGATTATCACTCGATCGGATTTGTTTGACATCAATTTCACCATTCTTCTGAAGCTCATGCGCATAAATTTTTTTTTGTGAAATATGTTTTGTTCGTCCTCTTTTATGAATCCTTCACTTAATTGTGCAACACATGCTTTGTGTTATCTTCATATAATATGGTTGGAGAATCTTTTATTGAAGGCAACCCACATGATTCTTGAATATGTTCAATCATATTTCTCAACCATACACATTCATGACTTGCTTCATGAATTGCAAGTACTTCAGAATGGTTGGAAGAAGTAGCAACCATTGTTTGCTTTCTTCGACTTCCATGATACAACAAGTATTACCACATGTGAATACATATCCCGTTTGAGAACGGGCCTTGTGGGATCGAGATAAAAATCCAAACATCAAGCATAACCTTGGAGATTTAATTTTACCCCTCTCGAGTAGAATAAACCCATGTCACTTGTTCCTCGAAGATATCGAAAAATATGTTTAACACCATTCCAATGTCTTGAGTTGGTGATGAGTTGTATCTAGCAAGTAGGTTGACAGCAAAAGCAATGTCAGGTCTTGTACAATTTGCAAGATACATAAGTGCACTGATTGCACTTAAATATTGTACCTCCGGACCAAGTAGCTCTTCATCACTTTCATGAGGTCGAAATGGATCCTTGTCCACTTCAAGTGATCTGACAACTATTGGAGAGCTCAATGGACGCGCCTTGTCCATATAAAATCTTTTTAATATTTTTTCAATATAATTTGATTGATGGACGAATACTCCACTTGAAAAATGTTCGATTTGCAAACCAAGACAAAGTCTTGTTTTTCCAAGTTCTTTCATCTCGAATTCCTTTTTCAAGTATTCGGATGTTCTAACGATGTCGTCGTGGTTTCCCACTATATTTAAATCATCAACATATACAGCAATAATCACAAATCCTATTGATGATCTTTTAATGAAGACACATGGGCAAAGCGGATTATTTACATATCCTTCTTTAAGTAAATAATCACTGAGGCGTTTGTACCACATTCGCTCGGATTGTTTCAATCCGTACAAAGACCTTTGTAATTTTATAGAATGCATGTTATGAGGTTTTGATTTTATTTCATCGGATATTACAAATCCATCAGGGATTATCATATATATCTCACTATCTAGGGATCCGTACAGATATGCCGTAACGACATCCATTAAATGCATATCAAGCCCTTCAGATACTGCAAGGCTTATCAAGAACCGAAATGTGATTGCATCTATAACAGGAGAATATGTTTCCTCATAATCGATGTCAGGTCTTTGTAAGAAACCTTGAGCTACAAGTCTTAATTGCTTTGTACCTTGTAACTTCATTTTTTTCGTTTCTCTTTCGTACAAATACCCATTTATATCCAACAGGTTTTATGTCATCTGGCGTTTGGACAATTGGTCCAAAAACCTCTCGTTTCCTTAACGAGTTTAGCTCTTCTTGGATAACCTCTTACCATTTTTGCCAATCGTGTCTTTTTCGACATTCGTCCACTTGATCGTGGTTCTCGGATCATCATCATTTTCACATATTTCAAAGGACACATTGAAAGCAAATATATCATCAGGAACATTTTCATTTCGATCCCAAATCTTACAAGAGTTTAAATAATTTATAGAGATCTCATTATTTTCATTTTTTTTCCTCTTTTTCTAGAGGAAGTTGTTCCTCATCAGAATCAACTTGTTCTGACAAACCCTTATCAAAGGATTCTTGTGCTTTCTCAGGAGTATTTTGATTTGTATTTATTTTTACTCCCGTTTTCCTCTTTCGAGGAATTGTATCCTTTGAACCAACTGGTCTTCCACGCTTTAAGCGTTTCGTTGGTTCTTGTGCATTTTGTTGCACAGATACATCAATTCTTGCAGGAGTATTTACAGCTGGAATATGTGATTTTGTCACTTGTTTTGCATCATTAAATGCATCAGGTAATTGATTTGCAATTTGTTGACAATGAATGATCTTTTGAATTTCAAGTTCACACTGATTTGTGCGTGGATCATAATGTGATAAAGTTGATGCTTTCCAAGCAATTTCGCGCCATTCCTTTTGAATTGGCTTCTTATCTCCCCCTAATGGTGGGAAAATTGCTTCATCTAAGTGACAATCAGCAAAACGTGCAGTAAATAAATCCCTTGTTAAGGGCTCAAGGTATCTTATAATGGACGATGAGTTAAATCCAACATAAATCCCAAGTTTTCGTTGTGGACCCATCTTAGTTCTATTGGGAGGTGGTATAGGAACATACACTGCACAACCAAAAATTCTCAAGTGTGAAATATTTGGTTGTTGACCTAAAATGAGTTGCATGGGGGAATGTTCATGGTATGCAGTAGGCCTATAACGAATGATAGATGCTGCATGAAGGACTGCATGTTCCCAAACTGAAGTTGATAACTTAGTTCTCATGATTAAAGGCCTGGCAATTAATTGAATGCGTTTGATAAGAGATTCTGCCAAACCATTCGTTCAATGGTAATTCCTATAGACATGCAATAATTTCTAAATGTTTGAGATTGAAATTCTCCGGCATTATCAAGACGGATGGTCTTGATTGGGTTGTCAGGAAATTGTGCTCTTAACTTAATGATTTGTGCTAAAAGTCTAGCAAATGCAACATTGCGGGTTGAAAGCAAACAAACATGTGACCACCCATCTATCAAAACCATGAAATATCTAAATGGTCCACAGTGAGGATGAATAGGACCACATATGTCTCCCTGAATGCGTTCTAAGAAAACTGGGGATTCCATAACAATTTTACTTGGAGATGGTTTAACTATCAATTTACCTTGAGAACAACTAGCACAATTATAATCACCAGCTGAAAATATTTTGTGAATCCTTAAAGGATGTCCATGCGAATTATTAATTATTCTTCGCATCATTGATGATCCTGGATGACCAAGCCGATCATGCCATAAAATGAATGTCTTTGGATCATTAATTTTCTTATTCAAGACGACATTCATTTCGACATGCCTTATATGAGTAAAATATAATCCAGATGATAAAGCTGGAAATTTTTCTAACACTTCTTTTTCCCATTTGAAACCAATGTGACATAGATAAATTCTCTATTATTTTCATTCACGGTTTCAATGTGATATCCATTTTGTCGAATATCTTTAAAGCTCAGTAAATTTCTTCTGGATTTTTCAGAGAGTATAAGACATTGTCGACATGAATTGTTGTTCCCCAGGCAACATAATATTTGCTCTTAGGAGCCATTAATCAAATTGGAGATACCAGATATTGTTTGAACATAGCCTCGGCTAAGTTCAAATTGGAGAAATATTCTCTGTTTTTAAGGATTGTATGCGTTGTAGCACAATCAGCAAGGCATATATCGCTCTTATTTGATTCATGACTTGAACACATGATTTGTTGATCCATCTGGACAAATAATGTTTGGCAAATCAGAAAAAGAGTCATATTTCAATGATAAAATTTATAATATTTTGCCTTTGATTTTGAAGCATGGTAAAGGTCACAAAAATATTCGGGCATATATATGACAATATTTAGGCAAAATAGCCTTTCATATATGACTAAAAAAATGTCACAATTATGAGCGCTCATTGTCAATAATTATTTGTCGTTTGTAGTGGTGCACCACTTTTATTCCTATTTTTGGTGGAATTGTCAATACGACATTTACCTGATATTTTCACATTTTCCACGTCCATAAATTTACTATTGCGATTATGATCATTATATGCAACATATGCTTTTTCATTTGAAGCTGAACTAATTGGACGGGAGCGATATTATATTTATAATATCTCATTATTTTACTCAGCTACTATGAGACAAGAAATCAATCCTTAATATTTATTGGATTGACGTGCGCACTCGATATTTGTTGCAACAATTAATCGAGGAGGGCCATGTGACCTCTTTATTGTCTCATCAGTCATAGTTCAACATAGCCTCAACATAGAGGTAATTAAAATTGTGGAATTATAATTAATATTTGACTGATTAAATTTTGTAGCATGAGACCCAGCCGCTCATTTTGAGTTTTTTAGAGCATTACCCATTTGGTATGTATATATATAACTCCATAAGGTGAAAATATATATAAAGCGAAATATTCACTTTTCAAATCTCTAAAGAGAAATTGGTGAATGATTGTGTACAACATACAACCTTGCATGGATACAAGCTTTATTCATAATTTGTAATATCTAATTATCATGATAAGAATTATAATAAGATAACAAATTCAACTATGGTTGATTAATATTTTGAAAGTAAATATAATATAAAATAATTTTCTCTTTTCTTTTTATGTAAATAAAAAAAACATAACATACGATTAAGTATATGTTCACAACTTGATTCATTAATAATCAAATGTACTATTCGTATGAGTTGGTGGGACAACCTCCAGGTTGGGTGGCGAGACAAAGTCTGCTTAATGTCATGCCTCCTCGAACGGGATAACCCGTCTCCCTTTCAATGTTTAGTTTTACCGAGGACGAGGCTTACCCACTATCAACTCAAACTTATAGCATGATTTGTATTATAAAATCAAGAATATAACAATAACTAATCGTTTGTAGTTTTAAGAGAAAACTAGTTATGTCACATATTGACTTTTGATTTCTGATGTAGAAGGTCGTACAAGACGCAACTACGAGCATACTTTCGCAATCGGTGCGCTATAATGTATAATATATGAATAAAGTATGCATAGATAAAAGGAAGCAACCATGATAATATAGAAGTAAATTGAACTTATTTAAATAACAAAAGTTACACCTTCCTAGCTTTCTCTCCTTAACAAGCCTTCTTGAACTTCAAGATCTCCTTAATGCTAGAGCAAGCTCGTGCTGATAACGTGTTGTAAATTGAATTGAAACTTGCTAAGAACTAGAGAATGAAATAGAAGACTAAGAACTTCTACTACTATAAACTACTACTACAAAGGAGAAAAGAAGAAATGAGATAGTTGGAATGAGAAGTTTTCATTCAACTTGGTGTGTTTTTACAATGAGGTTGGCACCCTTTATATAGGTCATTTGGTGATGATGATAAATGTACTTCATACAATGTGTACAAGCAACACATACACCCCATGTCATACAACACATCACAAGCAACATAGACAATACATGAAAGAGTTGGTGTACATTGGAGAGGATTACAAGTTACATGACAATACATAGACAAGTGGAGGTACTATTAAGTGATACATACAAGTTACATGACTACACAATATGTTGATGTACATGCATGGTCATCCATATTTCATAACAATGACCACCTTTATTAAATATTCTATCGAACAACCGTAGTTTCACTTTATTATACTCAACAAGCTAGCTTGCTAGCTGGCGAGCACACGGGGCTCAAATGAAACATTGACCTACTACGTACGTACTCCATGTGCCATGCATGGCAAAGAAGATCTTCATGGATAGATTACAATGATGGACTCACCAGCTGCAATGGGTACTATTTTATAGCGAGCGAAGCCGGCCATGTGAATAACCCTCTCCCAGCCCTTCTTAGTTCTCTCGTTTCCTCCCATAAGCATCATTTGCATTGCCGGGCCCAACCTTGCGTGGGAGAACTCCGGCATGGTCTCCATGTCCAACACCATCTCCACCAATATCAACCTCCCCCTCGTTGGGTGCATTGCTTTCTTGCAATTGTTCAGTATCGTCACGCTCACGTCATCGTCATATCCATGAAGAATTGACTGCATGTCAAAAACAAAAAAAATTGTTAGCGCAGTAATATAGGATAGAATTAACCTCACTAGCATTACTTTTAACTATGAGAAGTGTCGACACTTTTTTTTTTTTTTTTTTTTTTTTTTTTGCTCCCACCAATGTATGAACCCATATGACCTTTTACTCCATAACACAAGACCAAGCTATTAAGCCACCCAATTGAGAAGTGCTACCTAGAATGACAATGACATGTCATGCACACTTGCAAAGATATAATTGGCTCACAAGAGCCATTCATGCGTATTTCGAATGCAGACATACACATATCCCGATGAATAATACGCTTGTTAAGGTTGCATACATAGAAGGCTCTTATTAGCCAATTTGTCTTGTGGCGTGACATTGTTGTGATTCTAGTATTTTCCATAATTAATTAGTTACTTACCTTCAACAACAGGACGTCCCCGTTAGGAATGGAGCTTAGGAAGTCGCCAGCCACTAAGGTCAGCTGAGGGTCCTTGGGAACGTTCTCAACAACATCAAGAAGATCCATGACCGTGCACTTCAAGTGTGGGAAAGCATTCAATATTGCCTTGGCAGCAATGCCAGTGTTGCCACCAACATCAACAAGTGTAGTAACACTTTGATCAATAATACTCTCCCTCTTTATCCCATCCACAACCGCATCAATCATGTTCAAAGTGTACCCATTAATCGCATCGCTCAGCTGTTAGACCATTATGTGTCTCATAATTTCATTAATTACTTAACCAGAATATGTCAAAATAATGTCCGTTAATGAAGCTTATGTTTTTATATCAACATAATGCTCATTAAACTTCTTTTAAGTTACAAATTTGTTGGGAATTAATTGGTATTAGTAATGGAAGTTGAATGGTTCTCAGTCAAGCCTATAAAAGAGTAGCTTGTAGCCCCCATATGTGTGTCGAAAGTTTGAGGCTCGTGGGGGCGATAAAATCTGGGTGGTTTTAGGAGATTAAATTCTTCCACAGGTTAATTATCTATCTGATCTATTTTATCATGTTTAAAGAAATTAAGTTTACATCACGTACGTACCTTGCTCCACTCGTTGTCGTTCATCATCTTCTCGGACATAGTCACGCCGTGCTGCAACTCCCAACACGACTTGGACCCTCCCAAGCTCTCGACTAGGCGTCCCGAGACGAATAGCTCTTCGGGATCGGTTGAGACCATCACAAATGTGGCCAAGCTCTTGTTGTTGTGGATCTTACTAAGTAGTAGCCTTGACATTGGAGTGAGCTCATACTTGGTCTCTTCATGATGATTAGTTGTAGTTGTGAAGAGGTTGATGTGAACCAAGTACCTCATGGTCTGCTCAAACCGGTCCATGTTCACGGACTCGATCGGAAGTTTGGTTGCGAGCTCGGCCAGTGTCAAGGGACCATGCTCGTAAATCTTGTCTGGTAAGCCTAGTTCAACTGCACACCTGAGACTCATGGTCTCGGCAAATGCAAACATGTGCTTGGACAGCTGAACCCTAGCTTCCATGATCGACGATGGTCTGTATGTATGTATATCAATCTCTTTATTAGTTGATTCTTGAACTTACGTCTTGGCCTCTATATACAGAGCATTCTAATATATTGTATTATATGTTATTTTATTTTCTTGTCATTTTCAATATTGAAATGCTAGAACCACGTGCCTCAAAAGAAAAAAATAATAATAATAGAACACAACACTACACAACATTGCGCGTGGGATTCACTATAAAATCTCATAAAAAAAAAACACACCAACCACCCCCCATTTTGATGTTGGGCAATGTGACATGACTTACTGTTATTATTGTAGTATTTCTTTTTTAAGTTTTGTTTCTTTCTAACTCCTTCGATGCATCGCGGTGTAGAGTATCCGAGGCATAACTTCAACTAATCTCGAGCCAACTCAATGCATGACGTGGTATATAATGCAACTCGCCCATTGTGGGTTTGATTTGGGTGGAAGTAAAAAAAAAAAAAAAAGGAAAATGATAATGTAACATTCCCCAAACACAGCATGTCCCACGTGACACCTTTGTTGTCAAGTGAGGTCCATGATGTTAGAGTTGTAATATAAATTATATTTATGTGAGTGTGATTAGGATTTCGAGTTAGAGTATGAATTTATTTATGGTCTCTTAGTTGGATTAGGAGTATGCTTACGTGAGTCTATAAATTAGAGTTAAGCCCCCGCATTGTAAATTAGCGAGTTTATTAGAGATTAATAAAGTGTAGTGTCATTGCGGTGTCTCTAAACCTAACACATGGCACGGAAGAAACCGTTTGTTTGCGCCGTTATGGGGAACGGTAAAGTGGACGTGGAGAACAATTTCCATCCAAAGAGATGGATGGACGAGTGGGGCCCACAGCACTCCACCGACAGCCGACTAATGTGACGTTGTCAGTGTTTGTATAGGGGACTTCGACTCTGTTTGGCAAGACGAGCTGATAATCTAGCTGATAGCTGATAAACTAGTTGATAGCTGATAAACTAGCTGATAGCTGATAATCTAGCTGATAGCTGATAATCTACTAGCTGGTAGCGGAAAACTGATAATCTAGCTGATCAACTAAAAATTGTTTGGAATGATAGCTGATTGATTAACTGATAAATGCAAAATGACAATAAAGGACATATGACATAATTAAGTATATTAATTATATAATCATATAATTAATTGTTATAAATAACTCTGTATTTTATTTACAAAATACAAATTAATACCATAAAATAATTTATATTATTTAGAAAACTAAATTATGTGTGTCCATAAATGCTTACATGAAAATAACTCTACATTAATTTATAAGAATTCGCAAAAAATAAACACATGTAAATAAAATACAATAAACGACTTGGATAACTATACATATATCTAACGCATCATCCATAATTGAGAAGCAATGTTATTGCGAATATTCTTCATTTTTATAGAATAATATTTTTAAAAAATATGTAGGATGGCCTACCACTCGAACACTACATTAAAAAATATTTTTATAACATCTAAAAATATTTTTATACTCGACGTTGTTAAAACTTATTTAATATGTAATAAATATATAACAAGATTGTCTATAATTAAGAAATTTATGTGTAATGATTTTTAATTTAAGCGAAATTCTTTGTTTTATAATATTTAATTAATTATTAATCACTATTTTTTCATTAACAAAGAAAAAAAAACAACGCTGAACGATTGAGAGATAGCCAACTCCCAAAGCTGAAAATCCGATATAGCAAATTTGTTTGTATTTATTCTTTATTTGCGTATTTTGTTTCCACTAATGGCGAGAAAAAATCCAAACGACGAATTTTTGGTTCTTACTAGCGTTTCAATTGGGAGCTTATCATCTAGATTATTTTTAAAATAAGCTACAAACCAAACACAACTTAACTAATAAACATACCAAATCAGGTGGACTGGAATCACCAAGAAAACAAAGTTCACAGCTTTCTCTCTTCTTTTCATAAATCGTTGAAGAGAAAGAACAGAAAGAAAGAAAGGATCGAAGAGCAGAAGTCTTGAATCTTGCTGGTGAATATTCTTGTTCATAGACACAAAGATAACCATTTTTTTTTTGAAGATTTGATGTATTTTCCACTGCACTTGAAGTGTAATTGGCTATAATTTTTTTTGGTCAAAGGTTGCCAAACAATTATGCAAATAAAAATAATTAAAAAAGTTTAATCAAACATACAATTATTAACTTTTTTAAAGAAATAATGCACTTTCGAGATATAGATCAGTCAGTCGAATTGCTAATTCTCTATTAAATTATTTGTTTTATTATTGTCCACAAGTCGCCTCGTACTATTTTAAAGAAATAATGCACTTTCGAGATATAGATCAGTCAGTCGAATTGCTAATTCTCTATTAAATTATTTGTTTTATTATTGTCCACAAGTCTCCTCATACTATTTAAAAATAAAGATTTATCTGCCGCAACCAAAGGAAGAATGGATTTGTCAATGCTTCAATGTGTAACGTTGGTTATGTTACCAATAGAAACATGTAACCTGTACAATCCGAAACGTGCCCTTTCACTTCTCTTCCCTACATTTACTTTTACCCACGAGGCGCATTTTAGAGGGCCGCTAAGGGCACCCCACCGTTTCATGAAGGCACCCAGTTAATGTGGGCACTAACCAATTTACTTAGGGCACCAAAAAATTAGACCCGAAATACCCAAAATACCCCTCTAACCAATTTACAGGGCACCAAAAACCCCTCCCGCAAAACAGAGGCACCCCACCACCCACCACCGTCCTCTTGCTTGACTTTCTCCATTTCTCGTGAACGAACCACCTAGCAATCCCTAATCTAAGTTGTATTCGTTCCTCTATGTCTCTCTCCTCTGTTGTAGGACGTTTTTCGAGTTTGAAGACTCAGGAGTTTTAGTCGATTTCATATCCAAATTAGGGCTCGGTTCAAGTTTTTCGTTCACACATCGATAGTGTTGAAATCGATCGTTTGAATGTGCGTTGGTAGTCTAATTAAGTTGCATTTGATAGAGTAGTTGTTATGTTTGTGTGGCGGTGCATTCAATGGTTCATTTATTGGGCGTTCGTGGTTCTCGGCCACACAGGCCAGAGATTTTGTTTACTGTCTCGGCCAAGCACGACCGAGAATGTAGAATAGCTCTCGGTTGTCCATAACCGAGACTTTTATTGTCGTCTCGGTCACCACTTCACGAGAGTAAGTCGAAGTGTATAGTTTGTCATGTCGGTGATGTCCAACCGAGAATGTATAATAGCTGATCTCGGTTGTCCATTACCGAGACTGTTATTCAGTTCTCGGTGGATGGTGACCGAGAAGTGTGCATAACTCTCGGTCCTGCGAGGCCGAATCAATCGCGTCCGTGAAAAAACATCTGAAAATTTGAGAAACCCTACCTTGACAAAAAACAGTTCCTTCAAACCATCATATGGTTATCAAACATTGTTACTCATTTGTCGGATGATGACAATCCGCAATAATCGATCAACGCTCGTCAAATGCAATGTGGCTTTGGGGTTCAACCTTGTGGTGGGGTGCTTTTTTTTCTTTGTCAAAATGATTTGTAGGGTTTGAATCACTATATATACAAGGGCAAAATAGTCTTTTTCACTTTTGCGAATTTTTTACAAAAATTTTGGGTGCCTTCATTAAATGGTGGGGTGCCCTTAGCGGCCATCGCATTTTATTTGGTGACATTATCAAGCACTCAACCTACTGATTCAAAATTTTAATAAAATTTACTATCGACTCTATAATATTATGAATTTTTAAGCAGACGAATAGCGATAATTCAGTTACTATTTAATTCGAGTTAGGCTCATGATTAAGCATTATGAGCTTGAATATTACGTACATGTGAATTGACGTGATGAATTTTTTTTTGGCGGAGTTTATTGTTATTTATGAATTAAAATAATGAAATTGGTCCGGACGGGACAATTGAATAAATAGGCGACTGTGGACACCTAATACCATGATGGGTCACGAGTATACACGTGTGGGCCGTGTGTACGCGTGGGCGCGCTCGAGTGAGCATAGTGGCGCACACAAGGGTCGAGAAACATATATAGACTTAAGCAAGGGTTTAAGGGTAATTGTATATATATTTATATATTGAATCATATATAAATATAGAGTAGTAATATTTAGACTAATGAGTCTGGACTCATGAGTTCAAACTTATGAGTCAAGTAGATTTATTTATATATACTAGTTTCAGGACGTGCTACGCACGATTAACCCGCTCGCTTCACTCGCGGGAATTAATTTATAGTTAATCAACCAAAATTGAAAAGAACCACTACAATTAATAGAAAACATGAAAAACAATAAGTAGAAAACGACTAAAACTTGAAAACTAATTGAACAACATGATCTTTTAAATCTTCTTTATTTTGTAAAGTGCGGAAAAAACTTGTATATAGGTTTTTCGCAAGCATACTAATTAACCTTGCCAAAATTGTCTCTTTCATCCTATCAGAGCAATGCATTCGGTTTTGCACTTCATGATCAATATCATAAAAGTACAATTGCAAAAAAGAAAGATGCTTCTTGTAAGGAAGTAAATTATTTATAAAATGATAAATTCGACCCTGCCCTCTAAATGTATATATACCCATATTACTTTTGACATACTCTCTCTCACACTTTATACCAAAAGATGTAAAATCAAAATTGGTGTTATAAGTATGGATGTACATAAAAAACTCACGTGTCTCTTCAGTGTTTGAAGTGAATAGGTCGAACATATCTTCAGGGACAACATTAGGAACGAGAGTTACTTGACCGTTTGAACAACATAAACTATTAAATTCATGAAAAACCTCTTCGCACTACAATTTCAACAAGAGTTTACAGATGGTAACACATCTGCTTAACTTGCAGCGCGCTTAAAACTAATAGCGACATAACGTGGTTTTGCATTCGGGGACTTATACATAAAAAAAAATAAAGGCAACTTAATTTCTAAATTATTAATTAAAATCATTCATTTTGCTTCATAGCATTTACCCTACTCAATATTTCATAGAATATTTTGTGAAGTTTCAAATCCATACCGTGATCATTCGACTCTTTCTTTTCACTCCTTAGTTGCCTTTGTGAGCCCGCTTCATTTCTTTTTCTTCCTCCATTGCAAATTTACGTTTCAAACTATCCACCTCCCTACGATTAGTATTTATTGCTTTTCTTTCAACGTATTCACTATTGTTGATAACTCCTAAGTTTTTAACCATGGTAACTCGCTAATGCAAGGTAAAATGGTTATACTTAATGAATTTTTAGATAAGATTGTTAAACTATAATCCAATGAAACAAACATTAGAGTAGTAATTAAAAAAATAAATAATATTAATTTAATATGCAACTACATATAAAATTTAAATTTAAATAACATGTATCAGTTTGAACAAACTATGTAATATAAAATCCAAACGTACATAATTTGAATACGTAATAAGTAAAAATGCAATTCAAGAAGCATCATTTAGCAATGAAAAAAATAGAAAGAAAAAAAAAGGATCCATAAGAACGAAATATCAAAGCAAAAGACGTGACAAAATTGACTTCACAATTGTGGACACATATACTATAAATATTGTTAAACATTGCATGGAATATATTGACGACATGAACCACTCATCTAAATGCTATCTTTTTTCGAAAAAAAAATAGAACTATACATCAATATTTAGCTCTGAGGTTAATGACTTTTGCCTGTTAGTCTTCCCTAGTCTTCTAATAGATTAGCACACAACTCACAAATATCTTCTTTTGATCAACTCACAAATATGTCTTGTTAATTTTTATAGTGTTTAATTATTTGTTCTAGAAAATAAAAAAGAAACAATAGTGTGACGGCCCCAAATCCCGAGGTTGCCACGTGGGGAGGCGCGGTCCCACGATCCTGTTAGATCTTTGACCTACCGGGTCCCTTGCGCCACTAACGTCCCTTGTTACATCATAACTACTCTTTATGCATGTTAAGCTCATTTCGTAATCAATTTAGTTCGACAGTTTAATCATTTTTATAGCATTAAAAACAAAACGGCGGAAGTCTTAAATTTAAAAACAAGTAAAACAATAAAATTTATCATCGTAATAAGCATCATTTTAAGAGCAACACCTATTGTGGAAAACCCAGGGAAAAGTACTCTGTATAGAGACGACGATACTAAGCAGTAATATATACAAGTACAGTGTCTATCCAGTCTCCCAATACCCAAAAGTAAAACAAAATATCAAAATCGCACGTACTAGTAGGTCCTCGACCGCGGGCAATCAGATAAAGTCGCCCAAAATACCTTTGCCCCTACTAGCACTAGGATCTGCACTCGACCATAATTCAATAAATACTGTTAATTAAACATGCGGAATGTAAACAGACAACTGTAAGTAGGGCATCGCATGCGTAAATAACAATAAAGTGTTAATGTGTGTGTCTGTTCTAGTCAGACTAAACCATATTTCGGGATTTTCTTCCGGGATCCCACTAGTGGGCGCACCCAACTAGCTATCACCTGATCCCTCTCGGTGGCCGGCGTAGACCTATGACGCACCGACACATGTAACAGTTCCCTCGGGTCGTTATCCACCAAGCACTCCTGACACACATGCCATGATCTAGAATGCATAGACACACAACGGAAAATCCGGTGGAGTACGAACCAACCGTGCAAACAACGACAAGATATAGATATAGGAAACATCACAAGGAATAATGGAAAGGAATGGAAATACGAAAACAAAATAAATACTCAAGAGTTTTTCCTTTGGGTTTTACAAACCTCACAACGCGCTCTCCTACCCCGTAATCAATCCCCGAATCCAAGTCCACTGGGTCCTTGATCGCCAATTGATCACCCGTGTCAACCTATGTCCATTTATCAATAAAGCAAGATGGAGAGTACAGTTAGTAAGATTCCAACGAAGTACACCGAACATTTATAAGGAAATAAATAGATGCCAATAAACATGTCAAATAATCATGCGGAAACTAAACAGACAACTGTGCTAAGATCATCACATGAATAAATAACACGAAAGAAACAAATAGAGTACTCGTCCCGGTCAGACTAAACTGTACTTCGGACCCCCAGGATCCTTTCAGTGGGTGCCCCCACTTCCTTTCACCTGGTTCCTCGCGGGCTTAACCGACACGTGCACCCTTACAACTCGGGTTGCAATTCACCGAGTGCCTGATCACACGTGCTACAGCATAGTGTGCCATAAGTACACAACGAATATAATGTGGGAGTAATTCGACCACTAACCCAAATGTATCACGGAATAGAGTACAATAACAAGGAATAGGAAATCAACGATGGAAAAGTAAACCTCGTGACTTTCGATGAAATCTTACGTATCTCGAAATGCACTCTCTCGAGTCTCGATATGCGCACCCGACACCTGACTATTGCATCCTAAGTCCCTGGTGTCCATTCGTACATTTACTTACCAAATCATGCAAATCACAATCTAAAATTAGGTGAAATACACCTCACATCCATCGCGTCGTCTACGTTCGTCGATTCACGCCTCCGATCGGTCTGACGACGCCATCGCGTCGTTCACCGCGCCGTTGCCTGCAGCCGCTGCCGAGCCGACGTCGTTGCCATCGCACCGCTGCCGCCTTCGTCAATCGTAGCAAGCCGGCTGCTTGCGTCGCTGTTGTCATAAATCGCGCCACCTCCGGCCGCCTGCTCGCCGAGCTTCAGCTTGCTCCTACTGTCGCCGGCCGCCTGTTGCCTCGTCTCCACCGCGCTGCCGCGCAGCCATTTGAAGCCACCGCCACGCTCCTGCTGCATCACCGCCTCCTTGCCGGCCATTGTTGGATCGTCGTGCGCCGCACCGCTGTTCACCGCCCGTGCAGCTGTTGTGTCGCATGTGGCCGCTGCTGCTGCCGCCCGCTCTCTGCGCCGATCGCCGCCATTGGACTCTATCGCTTGTCCGTGAGCGCCGTGCTTACGCCACCACACCGTCGCCATCGCGTTGCGAGCCGTCCGTGCCGCAGTTGGAGTTGCCGCCGTGAGCCGAAGCTCCGTCGCCAGTCTTCCGTCGTCGCCGCCCGCCACCTCTTTGCGCCGTCCATCCTTTCTTCTCCAATCTCTCACTCTCTCCATTTCTCTCATCTCTCCGGATCTATTTTCTCTCTCTTTCCTTTTCTTCTCTCGCATCTCCTCTCTCTCTCTCTCTTATCCAAATCTTATATATATATATATATACATTTCTTTTTTTTATTTCAAAATCAAAAGTGTCCTCGAGATTCATGCAACACGAAACTCGAGACAAACTCAATAATTTCACCTCTTTGTCCACCGCCTCTATGCTTGACCAAATTGTCTCGAGTCTCGCTAATTTGCGTATTTCGAGACAAATCCAAAAGCATATTCATTTTTTATGCTTTCCTTAAGAATTCGAGCAACGCGCATCTCGAGGCACAAACCCCCCTCATTTCCAAAATTTCGATATTCGCGCTACACGTATCACGAGACGTATCTTATGTACACATTAAAATCACAACGCGACTATCTCGATCCCAAGTTGGCACGCAACTTGAGATGCATCCTCGTTCGTGTTTAGGCTCACCGAATTCTCCGCGTATACGCTTTTTTTTTCAACAATTAGCATCTCCACTCGAGATTCGGACATACGCATTTCGGCAAGTGGGTCCCACATACGACCCTAAAATGACACGTGGCACGAGTCGAATTTTCAGCAAGATTCTTGTTAGCCTAAAATCTGAAAGATGACCAACTTTACAAATTGGACTTGTTTGATGAATAAAGTGGAAAGCAAGAAGGAAAGATTAGAGAGTTATGCCAAAGCATCTCTAATTAGATGAATTAATATTGAGGCAGATGACAAAGGAAAGGTTGGGGGTTGACTCATTTTGAAGTCAAGTATGCTGTATCTAATTAAGTTGGCTTTTTATCAAAACGAAAGATTGTGAAGTTATTGTTTATGAGTTAACTCATTCTAGAAGAAACTCTTTCAATTTTTTGATGTTAAGTTTATAACTACCTCCACCAAATGCGAGTAGTTTAAGCCACCCATTAGAGGATTGAACTTCTTATGTGTAACTTTACCTTAATTAGACCTTTAAAACTTAAATACATTAAAACTTAATTAGATCTGTAAAACTTCACCAAATGGATGTAGGTCTATATAAAGAGCAAATTACAAGTTCAAGTTCGTATTACCTATTAAAAATGATATATCATGAGTTTTTCGAAGTTGGATTACTAAGAATAATTGCTTATGAACACATTTTCAAAATATAAATTGAGTGGAAAGATGGATGAGAACTCTAGGAATCGAAAAGCTTTAAAACTCTTGCAAATTATTTTAGTCCTACATTCCTCGAGTCCAAAATTGGTCGGGCAATTCCTAGGATACCTCGAGAATAATCTAGAAAAAATGGAAAGAGGGATGACAACTGCCTCAATAAGGGGCTCTTTCATTATACTTCAATTGATGTTACAGATTATTCTTATTTTATTATTCCTTTATTCCTTTATTCCTTTATTCGCTTTATTGTCAAGACCTACTTTGAGGAAATTAACTGAAACAGAAAACCACTGAAGAACGTGTCGGTCATAATTGTAAAATTAAGATGATAGACAAACATAATTGTAAAACTAAGATGGTCCATCATTTCATCGTAACTATGAATTAAGATGATATTTCTGCACATATGAAAATTAACTGATCGGTTGAAAACTGCAATCAAATAGTGTATGCATACGAGAGTGTCGAACATACATCATAATGTTTCATAATCGAGCAAATGCAATAGGCTTTGCTCCTCGATATCAAATTATAATATGATAAACCACAATTATTGAAAATATAATTTGGAGACAGTTTGTGTTTTTAGTTCAACTTCAGTTCCAAGTTATAATAGGATTATCATGTATTGTGGTCGTGACCTCTCAAAATAATTATGCACCATAAATTATATATCACAAAGATTACTTCGAAGAGTTTGTTCGAGACCTTTAACACAGTAATTTGGAGTTAAACAAAGGTGGGCGAGTCATTGATGAGTCTTCGGATAGGCTGTCCGTGCCCATCACTAAACCATTTCTCAATGCGGAGTTCGCTCATAAGTCCGCAGATGAGATAATGACAGATTGTACATGAGCCGCAATGATATCGGGCACCTTAGTTCGTCTGGTGGAACCGGTATACGCCCGATCTCCTACAACTAGGCCTAAAATTGAAAGAGCTCACTTTCGAAAGCGACGTTCAAAGGCACTCGGCCGTTAGATCCAGGTTCGCTTCCTTCCTTAAAAGAGCTCGGGACAAGTGGGATAATAAGGAGCAGATCCATGTGAATCACTGTCATCGCATAACTCGCTTCTAAATAATTTTGAATATTTTCTCATCAGATGTAAAAGATAAGCAACAATGGATTCTTTTCTTTTATCTTCCTCACTGCGCGCTCTTTCAACCAGCTTCTGGAGAGATCTTCTTTCGGTGAGAGCTGCTCAAGAGGAAGTTATGCCAAGCCTTGAAGCAGCTTGATGAAAAATTTCAAGCTCATTGTTGTTGCCACCGTCGTTAAAATTTCTATCTTGTTGGAGTAATGCAATCACATCATCACCAACTTGCTTCTCCAAAGGATCAAGAGTAAAAATGGTTCTCTCAAGTTCATTTACAATCACTAAAACTGTGAAAGATAAGAAAACATAAAAGAAAATCGGCAACCTCAATGGATAAAAAATTATGTATTGGATCATAAAGGAAAGAGGCAAATTCTGAAAGTTTTCAATTCGATTAAGGTTGAGCATTCAAATTTCAAGATCATAAGAAGCTACTCCAAAGTACACTTCTTTAACCACTTCCCAAAGAGAACATGTTTAAGTGAAGAAATTCACAAACTCTACTAAGAAATAGTCAAAATAAATGCATACTGACATATATCCAGCTACATAATTCATAAGTTGAGGAAATGGATGATCCGTGGTTCAACAAAAATCCAATTTCATAGTGATGCACAAGAAATTCTAAATAAATGTGCAAACGAGTCGAGACCTCATCAAGTAAGAAGCATAACAAAAGAAAGTAAGAAAAACTCCAATGCTACTACGATAATTGTTCGAATGTGTGCAGGTCAATACTTGACAACCAATAGCTTGTGGAACAATATCTTCAACGCGCCTCAGACTTTCCTCGAGAGCAGATCTTGCCTTCTCAAATTTCAGACTCTTGAGTCCTCGGTTATAGCCTAAACACACAAGGAATGCCAAAATCGTTACTTCTTAAGAATTCAATAACCTGGAAAACTTCAAGAGATGTCGCGCATTTGCAATTTTCTAAGGTTATTTATGAGACAATAAACAAGTCTCCACGAGAATCATACATTTTCCTACCCTCTTTATTTGAAATATATATTTTAAACGTAAAATTGGTAATTACGCACTATTAGATATATTTAAGCATTTATCATATTCTTCATTTTAAACGACTCCATCACAACTACAATTTGTTGTTTTTTCCTCGGTATACATAAACATTGACGAATGAACTAATACCGTAAATCAAAAAACAAAAATCCAAAATTAAGCATTCTCCAATTAAGCATTATACAACTTTAACTATTGCACATGCTCCAGTTATCCAAGGCCAGTCCTATATGAAGCATTCTCGTTTTGGTTTAATCAATCAATGTTAAATTATGATCAAGAAAATTGAAATGAATTTGAGGATCCCAATAAGACACACCCTAAACAAAACCCTAAAATTTAAATGAAAAAAAGCATAGAAAAGAAGGGGTTCACACTTCTTTCGCGAACCGCTAAATTCAGAAAATTGCACCAGAATCATAAACCTTAAATGATTTTTATAAATTAAAGAACTAAAACTCATGAAGTTACTTGTAATGGAGATCGACCAATTTGAATGAGATAGAACAGTAAGAAAAGTTGATTGTGATGGAGAATAGATAAAGCTTTAAGAGATACAGAGTTGGGAGAAACATCAAAAATATTTATACACTTCAATGAGAGTCCAGCGAGTTGTTGACCACGAATGAAATTAAATAACTCAGAGTTGAGGTTTGGAGTTCACCTTATTGTTCGCCCAATTTAAGATCTCAACATTTCTCATCTCCTTCCTTTGGCCTTGAGAATGAAATGCAATTTACCAATAGAAATCACGGATGTGTTGTAACGTGAGAGAGAGACGTGAGAGAAGAGGAAGAAGGAATAAAACAGAAAGATAAGGGCGCGCGAGAAAAAAAAATGAGTAAAACAGAAAGATAAGGGACGCACGAGAAAAATGTGTGGGCGAGGGACAAAAAGGTAAATTTGATTACGTCTCAAAAATTTTTTATTCGTGCTTTTATATATATGATAGATATATGATATATATATATATAATTAAACCGCCTCCCACCCCCTTAATATGCGAGAAACGAGAGGAGGAAGGGAGGGGTTTGATCGCGAGGAAGAGAGGGAGATCGTGAGCTCGGCCAGGTCAATTGCGGAGTTCGATGATTGCATTGATCAGTAATCTCACGAGTTTCGGTGAGTTTTTCCTCGATGTCTCGTTTGCACAGTTTCGGAGTTTTAGTAAAGTTGTGAGTGTTGTAGTTGTTGGGGATCGTTCATGACGTGGTGTTGGTGAGATTAGAGAGGTCCTTAGGACCCTTGTTTGGTGAGAATTCAGTGATGAAACTGATGGTTTTGGGTTTAAATAGTACTGTTGATTGGTTTTGATTCAGTTGGTGTTGAATCATTTTTTATTGTGGTTGTTGTTGATTTGGGAATGTTATAAGTCCTCTATAGAGGCCCTCTTTTAAGGTCACGGGTGATTTGGATGTTGATTGAGTCAAATTCGGGAAGGTTGAAGTGTGTTGGTGATGAAGTCCAAGAATTAGCTTGTAGATTCTTAGAAAAATATGATGGAAATATATGAGAGGATGACATTTTAGTAATTTCCGCAAATGGCGAAGTTTGGGCGTTTGAGTTTTGGCGTTCCGGGGGCATGGGTTTATTGGAAACGGCGTGGAGATCACGACTCGCCGCTACGTCATGACTACGACGTTTTTGGCGAAATTCCATCGTTTCGCCCTTCGAAACGGCAATTTTTTGCTATTTTAGGAAACTTTTGTTTCGCTTTAACTTTCATTAGGAATTTCCGTTTTTATTGCCGTTTGCGGCGTTTGTTTCTATTTCTCGTCTAGTTTTCAGTTTAGGGCTTTTTGGACTTTTTACTATTTTCGGCAAATTTAAGGGTTTCGCTATTTAAGCGATCTATTGGGTGTAATTCGTAGTTTTGGTGAAATAAATGAATTTTTGAACTTTGGCTTAAGTTCTGACTGTGACGGCCCCAATTTATCACAAATTGGGCCCCGCCCGGCCTAAACCTACGTGGACCCCCGAGCCAGTCTCGCAAGGTCAACGCAGGCCTAGTCAGCTTTCCAATCCATCATATAACGCATGAATTTACAAGACCGTAAACAATCCATCAATCAGTGAGGCCCAACAAATTTTATTTTTTTTATTTGTGAAGGCCCAGAGCCCCTCCTCCCAGCTAGGCGAGCAAGCTCTGCGACTGCGACGGCAAGGCAAGCAACCCTGGAACCCCCAAAGTAGATGTAAATGGACACCAGGCGAGCAAGCTCTGCGACTGCGAATCCATATACATCTTCTATGTTTCCCCCATATGTGCGTGCGAGCACGCTCTGCGAACTACACATATGGGCATAATACTTTTATCTCACCAGTTTCGAATCCAACGATAACAGTGAACAACAACAAAGGTTCCCACAAACCATTAAACAACAACAATCAATGGATAAACATGAAATACTATATAGGTCCCTAGCTGGTTTACTTACGTCACAAAACAGCACACAAAACAATAACCAAAGGATAAACATGAAATACCGTATAAGTCCCTAGCTGGTTTACTTACCTCGAGATTTGCGAACCTCAAAACGGCGCCCGCGTCTCGATTTACGCATCTGACACCCGACTCCTAGTCCCTGGTGTCCATTTAAACATTATTGTACTGAAAATCATTCAATTCACAACTCAAATTAGGTGAATAACCATCACCTCCATCGCATTGTCGCTGATGATGAGTGGCTGTGGAATAACATCTTTCAGTCCAAGTGTACCATCTTAGGCAAGGTGTGCGGGTTCATGATTGATGCGCAGGCGGTTGCGAGAATATCGTCTCGGTTGAAGCGGTTCGAAGTTGGGCCTTGCAACTGAACAACACCCCAGGCCCTACAAGCTAGCTTGACTGAAGAAGGGTGGTGAGGTGCAGGTGTCGAAGCGCGCCTTTGTGACTTTTTCTATTGGTGCTAACTACAAGGATTCAGTCTGGTGTGATGTTTTGGCTATGGATGCTTGCCACTTGTTACTGGGACGTCCTTGGCGATTCGATAGGGGAGTTGTGCATGATGGCAGAACAATAAGTACACCCTTATGTTCAAGGGAGTGAAGATTGTGCTAGTACCCGCCAAGGATCCGGAGAAAGTCAAGCCTACTAAAGAATATAGCAGCTTGCTTTCTTTGGCAAGATTTGAAGATGCATTACAGGATTCTAAGGTAGTTTACATCTTGATGGGAAAGGAGGTAGATAGAGATGTTGATGTTCCTGAAGCTGCCATGCCTATTGTGAAGGAGTTTTGTGATGTTTTCCCTGACGAGATGCCAGAAGGACTGCCACCATTGCTTAATATTCAACATCAGATTGACCTTGAACCTGGTGCGTCACTACATAATAGACCACACTACCGAATGAGTCTCAGTGAGCATGAGGAGTTGCGCAGACAGGTTGAAGACAAGTACAAACAATATGCAGAACGGAAGAAGCGTCACGTGGAGTTTGAAGTAGGTGACTTTATGTAGGCGAGTTCTTACTAAAGACCTAGGTTTCTCGTGTGTGATTACAACAAATTGTCGGTTCGGAAGATTGGTCATGTGGAGGTTCTTGAGAAAATTAATCCTAATGCTTACTGATTGAAGTTGCCAAGTCACATTCGCACGGCTGATGTATTTAATGTCAAGTAACTTGTTCCCTATTATGGGGATACGTCTGTTGATGACAATTCGAGGGCGAATTCTGTCTACCATAGGGAGAATGATGAAGTCCAAGAATTAGCTTGTAGATTCTTGGAAAAATATGATGGAAAGATATGAGAGGATGACATTTTAGTAATTTCCGCAAATGGCGAAGTTTGGGCGTTTGAGTTTTGGCGTTACGGGGGCATGGGTTTATTGAAAACGGCGTGGAGATCACAACACACCGCTACGCCGTGGCTACGACATTTTTCGGCGAAATTCCATCATTTCGCCTTCCGAAACGGCAATTTTGCTATTTTAGGAAACTTTTGTTTCGCTTTATAACTTTCATTAGGAATTTCCGTTTTTATTGTCGTTTGCGGCGTTTGTTTCTATTTCTTGTCTAGTTTTCAGTTTAGGGTTTTTTTGACTTTTTACTATTTTTGGCAAATTTTAGGGCTTTGCTATTTAAGCGATCTATTGGGTGTAACTCGTAGTTTTGGCTGAAATAAAAGAATTTTTGAACTTTGGCTTAAGTTCTGACTTAGATCGAGTTGTTCGTGGATTCGTTCAACTGGTTTAGAAGATCTCCGCTGCGTTAGTTGGTGTTGCAGGTCTGGTGCGCGTAGCGCGCTAATCATGCTGGAGAAGATGACTGGCAGATGGATAACGCGCTACCTAACATGGCAGATGAATAACGTGTTATGGATGTTAGGCGGCGCACTATCAAGCCTCAAAATAATAAATGCGGTTTAGTAATGCAAATAGCGCGCTAGCTCCAGGACATAGTACGCTATCCACACTGAAATCAGTACAAAACTGATTTGGTTGAGTAATTTAGCCGAGAGCTTTGGGTCAGGCTAAGGGTTTTAGTTAGTATTAATTGGACATGAATTGATTCTCGAATGTTTCACTACAAAAAAACAACAGATCGAAACCGAAATTTCCGTCTTTGATTTGCATATATAAATTCGTCTTTAATTCAATTCTACAACTAACAAAGACGGAATCTATTCCGTCTCTAAAAAATCGTTGTCGTGATTTAATCAAGAACGGAAATGTGTTTCCGTTGCTGATTAGAGACGGATTAGATACGGAATTTAGAAACGGAACATAGACGAAACAGAAATGGAAATTCTTCTAAAGGGTACAATTGTAATTGCATTTCGTCTTTGATCCGTATTTGATTAGCAACGGATCATAGACATAATTATTGGATTCCGTCTCTGATTAGCAACGGATCAGATACGGAATACAATAATTCTGTCTCTGATCCGTTGATGATTCGTGCATCTATTCCTCGAAAATTAGAGACGGAATAGCAACGGAATCTCTGAATTCGTTGCTAATCCGTCTCAATTCCGCTTTGTTTAGGTCTCAATCCGTCTCAATATATATATATATAGGTCTCAATCCAAGCACATTTAACCTGCCAATATATAATACAAATCATAGCTAAATAATATATTGATATTGCACAGTTTATATAAACTTAACATATCCTTAAAATTATCTTTTCTCAATGTACTTTACACGAAACAAGAAAAACAATCTAAAAAGTTCCTATTTCGTATCTTTCTATAAAAGTAAAAGCAAAAATTGTTCTAAATGAAAAAAAAAATGAAGAAGTGTTCCGAGATTATATAAAGTTGATTGTGCTTCAAAAAATACTTGACTTCGTACAAAACACCTGAAAAAAGATCAAAAATAAAAAAATCACTAAATTATACAAATAATAATAGGAATATAAACAATATTATGGGAGAACTACGTATCATCGCAAGCACAAGTGTATGAGTCAAACACAACATAAATAAAGTAATAAAGAAAAAGAAATTAATCATTATCCAGAAGGAAAAGAAATTCATCAATATTAAAGTTGTTCAAGACCCGAGAGACTAATTACTCATGATCCAAGCTACGAGATTTTGTTATCTAACAAATAATATAGTTATGCATACTTCACAACATCACCAACCCATAGAACTATAGAATCAAACCGAAAATGTATTAGCCTCTTTGGAACAGAGGTGGAATCCAACAAAAAAAATCAAGAAAATAAACTACAAAGTATAACCGAAAACGCTTCTTTGTTAGGGTTCAAGGTTAAGGCATATCCTGTCTTAATCATCAACTGTGCAAACATCTCCTAATTCCATTGCAGCCTCAGTGATCTCTGTGGGTACAGTATACACCATCAACGCACAGTATACACCATCAACGCAACAGAAGAACATAACAAGCAAATCACTTCCACAAACGCCAAATACAACAATTCCCATCTTAAATAAAGCAAATTATTTTGGAGGATTGATCATCTAAATATTAGAAAGAACCTTTCCCCCAATGCAATAAAGAGAACTAATACCGAATTTAAGAATTCCACTTGGATTCTTCAATAAGGTTTTGCTACAATAGTTGTAGCAATTTCTTTTACGCATTTTAAGGCAGCAACAATTTCTATAGACCCTAATTAGAAGACATGTTATTTCTGCAGAGAAGGCTTTCGTGAGATTCTTCCAAGACTTTATTTAGCAAGAAAACTAAGGTAAAGGAAGAAAGAAAGAGGTGAGATGGAGGCATGTCAAAAGGTAAGAAACATAAATCAATATCCACATAAACGTAAAGAAGTATACCTTTTCATCTGCGATTAAAAGGTATGGCAGAGTCACGTGTCATTTGTATGGATGTCCATCCCTACACCGAAATAATATAAAAAAAATGAACGCATGTTTTTTCTGCGTCTTTTGCAGAGCACACAAAAGTGCATAAGAAAAATCAAAAGATACAGTTACAACATATATCAAGGTAAAACAATAAATAATCATGGGATTTTCCAAAAACTACAAAAAATAAGTAGACCGACAAGGCATTAAGAGTCTTTATCAGTTCTTATTTTATTCATATTCTTTTTCACCACTATTCTATGTCTTTTTGTTGCATGAATTCCTTGACTTGTTTTGAACCTTGAGGATTTGTGGATTGAGTTAGATGGACTTATTTGCGAAAGACCGCAGGTGAGATCGTTTAAAATTTTCTCAATTATATGCGGTTACATGTGGTTGACGGATGGTAATGGTGGTGTTCGATATCTCTTATTCATTCATTTATTCCCTTTCTTTTCCCTCCATATCTCATTTTCTCATTTCATTAGGAGTTGATACACTTTCATGCATGTGTTTAGTATAGTTTTTATTATTATATTGTTTAGAGTCACCGAAACTTTGTTTCATGCCTTTGGTTGTGGATGAGTACATTATGGTTGCCTTTTTGACTTGAAACTTTAGAAAAAGTAGGAGAAATACTCACTCGAGTCCGTAGCTCAGCATTTTTTTGATTTTATGATTAGGGACTTAGTATGATGGTTAAGCCTTGTGCTAGATACTAAAATGGGTAGACGGTTGAAATCGCGCAAGTGATGATATTTTAACCCACATCGAGGAATTTGCTTAACTATAGTGAAAGTGAGAAGGGCTAACATGAGTTTTTAAAATATAGAGAGTCCCACAAGTTTTCACAGGAAATGGAGCAGGGAACTTGTGGTGGGAAAAAGTGAGGAAAGTGGTCCATAGGAAATGGAGCAGGGACCGTATTATTTGAAAAAAAAAGTTGGAGAAAAAAAAATAGAGAGTATACATATAAAATGAATAAAGGCATAAGTGCATGAAAACTCCTCAAATAAAAAGATTTAGCTCGAGCGCTTATAGCTAGATTAAGTAAAATTGTAAATTTGCATGCTTGAATGTGTAGACCAAGAAAACCCGCGAGTAGTTGATGACATTTGTATTGACCATATCTTTAACTTGAAAATGTGATCTTAATTGTGTTTGGGTTGCGGTTCTTGACATATCTTAACTCCGAAATTTTATGAGTGGCTTGTTAACTTGGCAACTATAAAAATCAAAGGAACTCCATGAATTTTGGTCGGGTATAGGATTAATCGAGTTGGTGTTATTATAATAAGTCTAGTTGAGCGTGAATTGATTGCGTTAATGCATTAATGCAACATTATGTTTTTGTTTATAATATATATAAATATATATATATATATTTATATAGAATAGATATTATATAGATAGCTAGATATAAAAGATTTGATTGTTACAAAAATAGAAACAGAGATATACGGGAGAAAAAAAAAAGTGAAAAACAGGGACGGCTATTCTTCTTTGCTTCTGGCCGAACTCATGCATGTGAGGGGTGTTTTTGAATTTTGGGCCGTCACAAAAAATGTGCACAAAATGTCAATTTAAATCGTAATTAATTGTTCTATAGATGTTATGATATAGATAAAAGTAGAAGGATGATTTACAAATAAATAAAAGTTAAAGTATCATCCATCTACCACTACCAAAACAAAAGAAACAAAAGAAAAAAAGTACATATATATTATCCTATCAAAAAAATAGTTCATATTATTAATAACCACTTCATGACTGTTGTAAATTGAATTGAGACTTGCTAAGAACTAGAGAATGAAAGAGAAGACTAAGAACTTCTACTACTACAAACTACTACTACAAAGGAGAAGAGAAGAAATGAGATAGTTGGAATGAGAAGTTTTCATTCAACTTGGTGTGTTTTTACAATGAGGTTGGCACCCTTTATATAGGCCATTTGGTGATGATGATAAATGTACTTCATACAATGTGTACAAGCATCACATACACCCCATGTCATACAACACATCACAAGCAACATAGACAATACATGAAAGAGTTGGTGCACATTGGAGAGGATTACAAGTTACATGACAATACATAGACAAGTGGAGGTACTATTAAGTGATACATACAAGTTACATGACTACACAATATGTTGGTGTACATGCATGGTCATCCATATTCCATAACACTCCCCCTTGGATGACACTTGCTTAGAGATTGTGCCTCGTTAAAACTTTTACTAAGAAAAACCCCTGTGGAAAAAATATAGTAAAAGAAAAAGAGTACACTATTCTCATAAATATTAAGACGGGCATAATATTGTTAAGATTGCCTCATTAAAAACCTTGCTAGGAAAACCCAATGGGATTAAACCATAACTAAGGGAAAAAGAGTGCAATACATTAATCAATAACTCCCCTCATGTGAACATGGGTGAAACTTGTTCAGGTTTCTTTACTTGCAATGTCTTTAAGTTTAAGCAAGCCAATACCATATGAAAGCCTTTTAAATGTCGTAGTTGGTAAGACTTTTGTGAATAGATCAGCAAGATTATCACTCGATCGGATTTGTTTGACATCAATTTCACCATTCTTCTGAAGCTCATGCGCATAAATTTTTTTTTGTGAAATATGTTTTGTTCTGTCCTCTTTTATGAATCCTTCACTTAATTGTGCAACACATGCTGTGTTATCTTCATATAATATGGTTGGAGAATCTTTTATTGAAGGCAACCCACATGATTCTTGAATATGTTCAATCATATTTCTCAACCATACACATTCATGACTTGCTTCATGAATTGCAAGTACTTCAGAATGGTTGGAAGAAGTAGCAACCATTGTTTGCTTTACTGACTTCCATGATACAACAGTATTACCACATGTGAATACATATCCCGTTTGAGAACGGGCCTTGTGGGGATCAGATAAAAATCCAAAGATCAAGCATAACCTTGGAGATTTAATTTTACCCCTCTCGAGTAGAATAAACCCATGTCACTTGTTCCTCGAAGATATCGAAAAATATGTTTAACACCATTCCAATGTCTTCGAGTTGGTGATGAGTTGTATCTAGCAAGTAGGTTGACAGCAAAAGCAATGTCAGGTCTTGTACAATTTGCAAGATACATAAGTGCACTGATTGCACTTAAATATTGTACCTCCGGACCAAGTAGCTCTTCATCACTTTCATGAGGTCGAAATGGATCCTTGTCCACTTCAAGTGATCTGACAACTATTGGAGAGCTCAATGGACGCGCCTTGTCCATATAAAATCTTTTTAATATTTTTTCAATATAATTTGATTGATGGACGAATACTCCACTTGAAAAATGTTCGATTTGCAAACCAAGACAAAGTCTTGTTTTTCCAAGTTCTTTCATCTCGAATTCCTTTTTCAAGTATTCGGATGTTCTAACGATGTCGTCGTGGTTTCCCACTATATTTAAATCATCAACATATACAGCAATAATCACAAATCCTATTGATGATCTTTTAATGAAGACACATGGGCAAAGCGGATTATTTACATATCCTTCTTTAAGTAAATAATCACTGAGGCGTTTGTACCACATTCGCTCGGATTGTTTCAATCCGTACAAAGACCTTTGTAATTTTATAGAATGCATGTTATGAGGTTTTGATTTTATTTCATCGGATATTACAAATCCATCGGGATTATCATATATATCTCACTATCTAGGGATCCGCATAGATATGCCGTAACGACATCCATTAAATGCATATCAAGCCCTTCGAGATCCGCAAGGCTTATCAAGAACCGAAATGTGATTGCATCTATAACAGGAGAATATGTTTCCTCATAATCGATGTCAGGTCTTTGTAAGAAACCTTGAGCTACAAGTCTTAATTGCTTTGTACCTTGTAACTTCATTTTTTTCGTTTCTCTTTCGTACAAATACCCATTTATATCCAACAGGTTTTATGTCATCTGGCGTTTGGACAATTGGTCCAAAAACCTCTCGTTTCCTTAACGAGTTTAGCTCTTCTTGGATAACCTCTTACCATTTTTGCCAATCAGGTCTTTTTCGACATTCGTCCACTGATCGTGGTTCTGGATCATCATCATTTTCACATATTTCAAAGGACACATTGAAAGCAAATATATCATCAGGAACATTTTCATTTCGATCCCAAATCTTACAAGAGTTTAAATAATTTATAGAGATCTCATTATTTTCATTTTTTTTCCTCTTTTTCTAGAGGAAGTTGTTCCTCATCAGAATCAACTTGTTCTGACAAACCCTTATCAAAGGATTCTTGTGCTTTCTCAGGAGTATTTTGATTTGTATTTATTTTTACTCCCGTTTTCCTCTTTCGAGGAATTGTATCCTTTGAACCAACTGGTCTTCCACGCTTTAAGCGTTTCGTTGGTTCTTGTGCATTTTGTTGCACAGATACATCAATTCTTGCAGGAGTATTTACAGCTGGAATATGTGATTTTGTCACTTGTTTTGCATCATTAAATGCATCAGGTAATTGATTTGCAATTTGTTGACAATGAATGATCTTTTGAATTTCAAGTTCACACTGATTTGTGCGTGGATCATAATGTGATAAAGTTGATGCTTTCCAAGCAATTTCGCGCCATTCCTTTTGAATTGGCTTCTTATCTCCCCTAATGGTGGGAAAATTGCTTCATCTAAGTGACAATCAGCAAAACGTGCAGTAAATAAATCCCTTGTTAAGGGCTCAAGGTATCTTATAATGGACGATGAGTTAAATCCAACATAAATCCCAAGTTTTCGTTGTGGACCCATCTTAGTTCTATTGGGAGGTGGTATAGGAACATACACTGCACAACCAAAAATTCTCAAGTGTGAAATATTTGGTTGTTGACCTAAAATGAGTTGCATGGGGGAATGTTCATGGTATGCAGTAGGCCTATAACGAATGATAGATGCTGCATGAAGGACTGCATGTTCCCAAACTGAAGTTGATAACTTAGTTCTCATGATTAAAGGCCTGGCAATTAATTGAATGCGTTTGATAAGAGATTCTGCCAAACCATTCGTTCAATGGTAATTCCTATAGACATGCAATAATTTCTAAATGTTTGAGATTGAAATTCTCCGGCATTATCAAGACGGATGGTCTTGATTGGGTTGTCAGGAAATTGTGCTCTTAACTTAATGATTTGTGCTAAAAGTCTAGCAAATGCAACATTGCGGGTTGAAAGCAAACAAACATGTGACCACCCATCTATCAAAACCATGAAATATCTAAATGGTCCACAAGTGAGGATGAATAGGACCACATATGTCTCCCGAATGCGTTCTAAGAAAACTGGGGATTCCATAACAATTTTACTTGGAGATGGTTTAACTATCAATTTACCTTGAGAACAACTAGCACAATTATAATCACCAGCTGAAAATATTTTGTGAATCCTTAAAGGATGTCCATGCGAATTATTAATTATTCTTCGCATCATTGATGATCCTGGATGACCAAGCCGATCATGCCATAAAATGAATGTCTTTGGATCATTAATTTTCTTATTCAAGACGACATTCATTTCGACATGCCTTATATGAGTAAAATATAATCCAGATGATAAAGCTGGAAATTTTTCTAACACTTCTTTTTCCCATTTGAAACCAATGTGACATAGATAAATTCTCTATTATTTTCATTCACGGTTTCAATGTGATATCCATTTTGTCGAATATCTTTAAAGCTCAGTAAATTTCTTCTGGATTTTTCAGAGTATAAGACATTGTCGACATGAATTGTTGTTCCCCCAGGCAACATAATATTTGCTCTTCCGGAGCCATTAATCAAATTGGAGATACCAGATATTGTTTGAACATAGCCTCGGCTAAGTTCAAATTGGAGAAATATTCTCTGTTTTTAAGGATTGTATGCGTTGTAGCACAATCAATGAAGGCATATATCGCTCTTATTTGATTCATGACTTGAACACATGATTTGTTGATCCATCTGGACAAATAATGTTTGGCAAATCAGAAAAAGAGTCATATTTCAATGATAAAATTTATAATATTTTGCCTTTGATTTTGAAGCATGGTAAAGGTCACAAAAATATTCGGGCATATATATGACAATATTTAGGCAAAATAGCCTTTCATATATGACTAAAAAAATGTCACAATTATGAGCGCTCATTGTCAATAATTATTTGTCGTTTGTAGTGGTGCACCACTTTTATTCCTATTTTTGGTGGAATTGTCAATACGACATTTACCTGATATTTTCACATTTTCCACGTCCATAAATTTACTATTGCGATTATGATCATTATATGCAACATATGCTTTTTCATTTGAAGCTGAACTAATTGGACGGGAGCGATATTATATTTATAATATCTCATTATTTTACTCAGCTACTATGAGACAAGAAATCAATCCTTAATATTTATTGGATTGACGTGCGCACTCGATATTTGTTGCAACAATTAATCGAGGAGGGCCATGTGACCTCTTTATTGTCTCATCAGTCATAGTTCAACATAGCCTCAACATAGAGGTAATTAAAATTGTGGAATTATAATTAATATTTGACTGATTAAATTTTGTAGCATGAGACCCAGCCGCTCATTTTGAGTTTTTTAGAGCATTACCCATTTGGTATGTATATATATAACTCCATAAGGTGAAAATATATATAAAGCGAAATATTCACTTTTCAAATCTCTAAAGAGAAATTGGTGAATGATTGTGTACAACATACAACCTTGCATGGATACAAGCTTTATTCATAATTTGTAATATCTAATTATCATGATAAGAATTATAATAAGATAACAAATTCAACTATGGTTGATTAATATTTTGAAAGTAAATATAATATAAAATAATTTTCTCTTTTCTTTTTATGTAAATAAAAAAAACATAACATACGATTAAGTATATGTTCACAACTTGATTCATTTAATTGTTGTAAATTGAGTTGGAACTTGCTTAAGAACTAGATAAGTAAAGGAAAATAGAAGACTAATAACTTTTACTACTACAAAGGAGAAGAGAAGAAATGAGATAGTTGGAATGAGAAGTTTTCATTCAACTTGGTGTGTTTTTACAATGAGGTTGACACCCTTTATATATGTCATTTGGTGATGATGATACTTGTATTTATACAATATGTACAAGTTATACATATACTACAAGTCATATAACACATCACAAGGAACATAGACAATACACGAATTAGTTGGTGTACATTGGAGAGGATTACAAGTTACATGACAATACATGAATAAGTGATTATACATTAGAGTTGAATACAAATTAATTATGTAGAGTGTACACGTTACATTCAATGTAGAAGTCATGCTTGATGTTAGAATTCAATGTGAGAGTCATGATTGACAATTTGATCATTCATAAACTTGGTTAAAGAGTCATCCAATTTACAACATTAATAACCACTTCATAACCACCTTTATTAAATATTCTATCGAACAACCGTAGTTTCACTTTATTATACTCAACAAGCTAGCTTGCTAGCTAGCGAGCACACGGGCTCAAATGATACATTGACTTACTACGTACGTACTCCATGTGCCATGCATGGCAAAGAAGATCTTCATGGATAGATTACAATGATGGACTCGGCAGCTGCAATGGGTACTATTTTATAGCGAGTGAAGCCGGCCATGTGAATAACCCTCTCCCAGCCCTTCTTAGTTCTCTCTTTTCCTCCAATAAGCATCATTTGCATTGCCAGGCCCAACCTTGCGTGGGAGAACTCCTGCATGGTCTCCATGTCCAACACCATCTCCACCACTATCAACCTCCCCCTCGTTGGGTGCATTGCTTTCTTGCAATTGTTCAGTATCGTCACGCTCACATCATCGTCATATCCATGAAGAATTGACTGCATGTCAAAAACAAAAAAAATTGTTAGCGCAGTAAGATAGGATAGAATTAACCTCACTAGCATTACTTTTAACTATGAGAAGTGTCGTCACTTTTTTTTTTTGCTCCCACCAATGTATGAACCCATATGACCTTTTACTCCATACACTAGAACAATTTCGATATTTAATAGAGGTTTTTAAACCCCTATTAAAGGGGGGTGTTATTAAATAACTCCTAATTGATAAGAGTTTTAAAAAACCTCTATGTAATACATGTATTAAAAATTAAAACATAACACATTTTCGCATTACATTTAATAACACTCTATTTAATAGGGTTTTAAAACCTCTATTAAAGGCTAAAAATGTTCTAGTGATAACACAAGACCAAACTATTAAGCCACCCAATTGAGAAGTGCTACCTAGAATGACAATAACATGTCATGCACACTGCAGGATATAATTGGCTTACAAGAGCCATTCATGCGTATTTCAGAATGCAGACATACATATATCCCGATGAATAATACGCTTGTTAAGGTTGCATACATAGAAGACTCTTATTAGCCAATTTGTCTTGTGGCGTGACATTGTTGTTGTGATTCTAGTATTCTCCATAATTAATTAGTTACTTACCTTCAACAACAGGACGTCCCCGTTAGGAATGGAGCTTAGGAAGTCGCCAGCCACTAAGGTCAGCTGAGGGTCCTTGGGAACGTTCTCAACAACATCAAGAAGATCCATGACCGTGCACTTCAAGTGTGGGAAAGCATTCAATATTGCCTTGGCAGCAATGCCAGTGTTGCCACCAACATCAACAAGTGTAGTAACACTTTGATCAATAATACTCTCCCTCTTTATCCCATCCACAACCGCATCAATCATGTTCAAAGTGTTCGCATTCAACGCATCGCTCACCTGTTAGACCATTATGCGTCTCATAATTTCATTAATTACTTAATAACCAGAATCCGTCATAATAATATCTGTTAATCAAGCTTATGTTTTTATATCAACATAATGCTCATTCAACTTCTTTTAAGTTACAAATTTGTTGGGAATTAATTGATATTAGTAATGGAAGTTGAATGGTTCTCACTCAAGCCTATAAAAGAGTAGCTTGTGGGAGCGATAAAATCTGGGTGGTTTTAGGACATCAAATTCTTCCACAGGTTAATTATCTATCTGATCTATTTTATCATGTTTAAAGAAATTAAGTTTACATCACGTACGTACCTTGCTCCACTTGTTGTCGTTCATCATCTTCTCGGACAAAGTCACGCCGTGCTGCAACTCCCAACACGACTTGGACCCTCCCAAGCTCTCGACTAGGCGTCCCGAGACGAATAGCTCTTCGGGATCGGTTGCGCCCATCACAAATGTGGCCAAGCTCTTGTTGTTGTGGATTTTACTAAGTAGTAGCCTTGACATTGGAGTGAGCTCATACTTGGTCTCTTCATGATGATTAGTTGTAGGTGTGAAGAGGTTGATGTGAACCAAGTACCTCATGGTCTGCTCAAACCGGTCCATGTTCACGGACTCGATCGGAAGTTTGGTTGCGAGCTCGGCCAGTGTCAAGGGACCATGCTCGTAAATCTTGTCTGGTAAGCCTAGTTCAACTGCACACCTGAGACTCATGGTCTCGGCAAATGCAAACATGTGCTTGGACAGCTGAACCCTAGCTTCCATGATCGACGATGGTCTGTATGTATGTATATCAATCTCTTTATTAGTTGATTCTTGAACTTACGTCTTGGCCTCTATATACAGAGCATTCTAATATATTGTATTATATGTTATTTTATTTTCTTGTCATTTTCAATATTGAAATGCTAGAACCACGTGCCTCAAAAGAAAAAAATAATAATAATAGAACATAACACTACACAACATTGCGCGTGGGATTCACTATAAAATCTCATAAAAAAAAACACACCAACCACCCCCCATTTTGATGTTGGGCAATGTGACATGACTTACTGTTATTATTGTAGTATTTCTTTTTTAAGGTGTAGAGTATCCGAGGCATAACTTCAACTAATCTCGAGCCAACTCAATGCATGACGTGGTATATAATGCAACTCGCCCATTGTGGGTTTGATTTGGGTGGAAGTAAAAAAAAAAAAAAAAAGGAAAATGATAATGTAACATTCCCCAAACACAGCATGTCCCACGTGACACCTTTGTTGTCAAGTGAGGTCCATGATGTTAGAGTTGTAATATAAATTATATTTATGTGAGTGTGATTAGGATTTCGAGTTAGAGTATGAATTTATTTATGGTCTCTTAGTTGGATTAGGAGTATGCTTACGTGAGTCTATAAATTAGAGTTAAGCCCCCGCATTGTAAATTAGCGAGTTTATTAGAGATTAATAAAGTGTAGTGTCATTGCGGTGTCTCTAAACCTAACACATGGCACGGAAGAAACCGTTTGTTTGCTCCGTTATGGGGAACGGTAACGTGGACGTGGAGAACAATTTCCATCCAAAGATATGGATGGACGAGTGGGGCCCACAAAGCACTCCACCGACAGCCGACTAATGTGACGCTGTCAGTGTTTGTATAGGGGACTTCGGCTCTGTTTGGCAAGACTAGCTGATAATCTAGCTGATAGCTGACAAACTAGCTAATAGCTGATAATCTAGCTGATAGCTGATAATCTACTAGATGGTAGCGGAAAACTGATAATCTAGCTAATCAACTAAAAATTGTTTGGAATGATAGCTGATTGATTAACTGATAAATGCAAAATGACAATAAAGGACATATGACATAATTAAGTATATTAATTATATAATCATATAATTAATTGTTATAAATAACTCTGTATTTTATTTACAAAATACAAATTAATACCATAAAATAATTTATATTATTTAGAAAACTAAATTATGTGTGTCCATAAATGCTTACATGAAAATAACTCTACATTAATTTATAAGAATTCGCAAAAAATAAACACATGTAAATAAAATACAATAAACGACTTGGATAACTATACATATATCTAACGCATCATCCATAATTGAGAAGCAATGTTATTGCGAATATTCTTCATTTTTATAGAATAATATTTTTTAAAAATATGTAGGATGGCCTACCACTCGAACACTACATTAAAAAATATTTTTATAACATCTAAAAATATTTTTATACTCGACGTTGTTAAAACTTATTTAATATGTAATAAATATATAACAAGATTGTCTATAATTAAGAAATTTATGTGTAATGATTTTTAATTTAAGTGAAATTCTTTGTTTTATAATATTTAATTAATTATTAATCACTATTTTTTCATTAACAAAGAAAAAAAAACAACGCTGAACGATTGAGAGCTAGCCAACTCCCAAAGCTGAAAATCCGATATAGCAAATTTGTTTGTATTTATACCTTATTTGCGTATTTTGTTTCCACTAATCGCGAGAAAAAATCCAAACGACGAATTTTTGGTTCTTAGTAGCGTTTCAATTGGTAGCTTATCATCTAGATTATTTTTAAAATAAGCTACCAACCAAACACAACTTAACTAATAAATATACAAAATCAGGTGGGCTGGAATCACCAAGAAAACAAAGTTCACAGCTTTCTCTCTTCTTTTCAGAAATCGTTGAAGAGAAAGAACAGAAAGAAAGAAAGGATCGAAGAGCAGAAGTCTTGAATCTTGCTGGTGAATATTCTTGTTCATAGACACAAAGATAACCATTTTTTTTTTGAAGATTTGATGTATTTTCCACTGCACTTGAAGTGTAATTGGCTATAATTTTTTTTTGGTCAAAGGTTGCCAAACAATTATGCAAATAAAAATAATTTAAAAAGTTTAATCAAACATACAATTATTAACTTTTTTTAAGAAATAATGCACTTTCGAGATATAGATCAGTCAGTCGAATTGGTAATTCTCTATTAAATTATTTGTTTTATTATTGTCCACAAGTCTCCTCATACTATTTAAAAATAAAGATTTATCTGCCGCAACCAAAGGAAGAATGGATTTGTTAATGCTTCAATGTGTAACGTTGGTTATGTTACCAATAGAAACATGTAACCTGTACAATCCGAAACGTGCCCTTTCACTTCTCTTCCCTACATTTACTTTTACCCACGAGGCGCATTTTATTTGGTGACATTATCAAGCACTCAACCTACTGATTCAAAATTTTAATAAAATTTACTATCGACTCTATAATACTATGAATTTGTAAGCAGGCGAATAGCGATAATTCAGTTACTATTTAATTCGAGTTAGGCTCATGATCAAGCATTATGAGCTTGAATATTACGTACATGTGAATTGACGTGATGAATTCTTTTTTGGCGGAGTTTATTGTTATTTATGAATTAAAATAATGAAATTGGTCCGGACGGGACAATTGAATAAATAGGCGACTGTGGACACCTAATACCATGATGGGTCACGAGTAGACACGTGTGGGCCGTGTGTACGCGTGGGCGCGCTCGAGTGAGCATAGTGGCGCACACACGGGTCGAGAAACATATATAGACTTAAGCAAGGGTTTAAGGGTAATTGTATATATATTTATATATTGAATCATATATAAATATAGAGTAGTAATATTTAGACTAATGAGTCTGGACTCATGAGTCCAAACTTATGAGTCAAGTAGATTTATTTATATATATTAGTTTCAGGACGTGCTACGCACGATCAACCTGCTCGCTTCGTTCGCGGGAATTAATTTGTAGTTAATCAACCAAAATTGAAAAGAACCACTACAATTAATAGAAAACATGAAAAACAATAAGTAGAAAATGACTAAAACTTGAAACTAATTGAACAACATTATCTTTTAAATCTTCTTTATTTTGTAAAGTGCGGAAAAAACTTGTATATAGGTTTTTCGCAAGCATACTAATTAACCTTGCCAAAATTGTCTCTTTCATCCTATCAGAGCAATGCATTCGGTTTTGCACTTCATGATCAGTATCATAAAAGTACAATTGCAAAAAAGAAAGATGCTTCTTGTAAGGAAGTAAATTATTTATAAAATGATAAATTTGACCCTGCCCTCTAAATGTATATATACCCATATTACTTTTGACATACTCTCTCTCGCACTTTATACCAAAAGATGTAAAATCAAAATTGGTGTTATAAGTATGGATGTACATAAAAAACTCACGTGTCTCTTCAGTGTTTGAAGTGAATAGGTCGAACATTTCTTCAGGGACAACATTAGGAACGAGAGTTACTTGACCGTTTGAACAACGGAAACTATTAAATTCATGAAAAACCTCTTCGCACTACAATTTCGACAAGAGTTTAGAGATGGTAACACATCTGCTTAACTTGCAGCGTGCTTAAAACTCATAGCGACATAACGTGGTTTTGCATTCCGAGGACTTATACATAAAAAAATAAAGGCAACTTAATTTATAAATTATTAATTAAAATCATTCATTTTGCTTCATAGCATTTACCCTACTCAATATTTCATAGAATATTTTGTGAAGTTTCAAATCAATACCGTGATCATTCAACTCTTTCTTTTCACTCCTTAGTTGTTTTCAGCGAGCCCGCTTCATTTCTTTTTCTTCCTCCATTGCAAATTTACGTTTCAAACTATCCACCTCCCTACGATTAGTATTTATTGCTTTTCTTACAACGTATTCACTATTGTTGATAACTCCTAAGTTTTTAACCATGGTAACTCGCTAATGCAAGGTAAAATGATTATACTTAATGAATTTTTAGATAAGATTGTTAAACTATAATCCAATGAAACAAACATTAGAGTAGTAATTAAAAAATAAATAATATTAATTTAATATGCAACTACATATAAAATTTAAATTTAAATAACATGTATCAGTTGAACAAACTATGTAATATAAAATCCAAACGTACATAATTCGAATACGTAATAAGTAAAAATGCAATTCAAGAACCATCATTTAGCAATGAAAAAAATAGAAAGAAAAAAAAAGGATCCATAAGAACGAAATATCAAAGCAAAAGACGTGACAAAATTGACTTCACAATTGTGGACACATATACTATAAATATTGTTAAACATTGCATGAAATATATTGACGACATGAACCACTCATCTAAATGCTATCTTTTTTCGAAAAAAAAAATAGAACTATACATCAATATTTAGCTCTGAGGTTAATGACTTTTGCCTGTTAGTCTTCCCTAGTCTTCTAATAGATTAGCACACAACTCACAAATATCTTCTTTTGAAAAAAAAATAACTATACAATAGACTTTTGATCAACTCACAAATATGTCTTGTTAATTTTTATAGTGTTTAATTATTTGTTCTATAAAATAAAAAAGAAACAATAGTGTGACGGCCCCAAATCCCGAGGTCGCCACGTGGGGAGGCGCGGTCCCACGATCCTATTAGATCTTTGACCTACCGGGTCCCGTGCGCCATTAACGTCCCTTGTTACATCATAACTACTCATTATGCATGTTAAGCTCATTTCGTAATCAATTTAGTTCGACAGTTTAATCATTTTTATAGCATTAAAAACAAAACAGCGGAAGTCTTAAATTTAAAAACAAGTAAAACAATTAAATTTATCATCGTAATAAGCATCATTTTAAGAGCAACACCTATTGTGGAAAACCCGGGGAAAAGTACCCGTATATAGACGACGATACTAAGCAGTAATATATACAAGTACAGTGTCTATCCAGTCTCCCAATACCCAAAAGTAAAACAAAATATCAAAATCGCACGTACTAGTAGGTCCTCGACCGCGGACAATCAGATAAAGTCGCCCAAAATACCCTTGCCCCTACTAGCACTAGGATCTGCACTCGACCATAATTCAATAAATATTGTTAATTAAACATGCGGAATGTAAACAGGCAACTGTAAGTAGGGCATCGCATGCGTAAATAACAATAAAGTGCCAATGTGTGTGTTTGTTCTAGTCAGACTAAACCATACTTCGGGATTTCCTTCCAAGATCCCACTAGTGGGCGCACCTAACTAGCTATCACCTGATCCCTCTCGGTGGCCGGCGTAGACCTACGACGCACCGAAACATGTAACAGTTCCCTCGAGTCGTTATCCACCGAGCACTCCTGATACACATGCCATGATCTAGAATGCATAGACACACAACGAAAAATCCGGTGGAGTACGAACCAACCGTGCAAACAACGACAAGATATAGATATAGGAAACATCACAAGGAATAATGGAAAGGAAGTACACCGAACATTTATAAGGAAATAAATAGATGCCAATAAACATGTCAAATAATCATGCGGAAACTAAACAGACAACTGTGCTAAGATCATCACATGAATAAATAACACGAAAGAAACAAATAGTGTACTCGTCCCGGTCAGACTAAACTATACTTTAGACCCCCAGGATCCTTTCAGTGGGTGCCCCCACTTCCTTTCACCTGGTTCCTCGCGGGCTTAACCGACACGTGCACCCTTACAACTCGGGTCGCAATTCACCGAGTGCCTGATCACACGTGCTACAGCACAGTGTGCCATAAGTACACAACGAATATAAGGTGGGAGTAATTCGACCACTAACCCAAATGTATCACGGAATATAGTACAATAACAAGGAATAGGAAATCAACGATGGAAAAGTAAACCCTCAGTGACTTTCAGATGAAATATTACGTACCTCAAAATGCACTCGTTCGAGTCTCGATATGCGCACCCGACACCTGACTATAGCATCCTAAGTCCTTGGTGTCCATTCGTACATTTAACTACCAAATCATGCAAATCACAATTTAAAATTAGGTGAAATACACCTCACCTCCATCGCGTCGTCGACGTTCGTCGATTCACGCCTCTGATCGGTCCGACAACGCCATCGCGTCGTTCACCGCGCCGTTGCCGCTGCCGAGCCGACGCCGCTGTCGTCACTGCGCCGCTGCCGTCGTCACCGTCGCGCAACCTCCGGCTGCTCGCTTGGGCCGCCAGCTCCTCTGCCGCCGGCCGCCGCCTGCTCCGCCGGCTTCGCTGCTCCCTGCTCGTCGCGCCGCGCAGCCGCGAAGCTCACCGCCGCGCTCCCTGCTGCATCACCGCCTCCTTGCCGGCCATTGCTGATCCCGTCGCTGCCGCACTGCTGTTCGCCGCCCCTGCAGCTGTTGTCCGCGCGCTGGCCGCTGGTGCACCGTCCGCTCTCCTCGCCGATCGCCGCCACTGGACTGCTGCTTGTCCGTGAGCGCCGCTGCTCACGCCACCACACCGTCGTCGTCGCCGTTGCAGGCCGTCCGTGCCGCCGTTGGAGTTGCCGCTGTGAGCCGAAGCTCCGTCGCCGTCCTTCCGCGTCGCCGGCCCGCCACCTCTCTGCGCCGTCCATCCCTTTCTTCTCCAATCTCTCACTCTCTCCATTTCTCTCATCTCTTCAGATCTATTTTCTCTCTCTGTCCTTTTCTTTTCTCTCATCTCTCTCTCTCTCTCTCTTATCCAAATCTTATATATACATATATATATATATATATATATACATTTTTTTTTTATTTCAAAATCAAAAGTGTCCTCGAGATTCATGCAACACGAAACTCGAGACAAACTCAATAATTTCACCTTTTTGTCCACCGCCTCTATGCTTGACCAAATTGTCTCGAGTCTCTCTAATTTGCGTATTTCGAGACAAATCCAAAAGCATATTCATTTTTTATGCTTTCCTTAAGAATTCGAGCAGCGCGCATCTCGGGGCACCGACCCGCCTCATTTCCAAAATTTCGATATTCGCACTACACGTATCACGAGACGTATCTAATGTACACATTAAAACCACACAATGCGACTATCTCGATCCCACGTTGGCACGCAACTCGAGGTGCATCCTCGTTCGTGTTTCGGCTCACCGAATTCTCCACGTATACATTTTTTTCAACAATTAGCATCTCCACTCGAGATTCGGACATACGCATTTCAGCAAGTGGGTCCCACATACGACCCTAAAATGACACGTGGCACGAGTCGAATTTTCAGGCCGTTACAGTTAGCCTAAAATCTGAAAGATGACCGACTTTACAAATTGGACTTGTTTGATGAATAAAGTGGAAAGGAAGAAGGAAAGATTAGAGAGTTATGCCAAAGCATCTCTAATTAGATGAATTAATATTGAGGCGGATGACAAAGGAAAGGTCGGGGGTTTACTCATTTTGAAGTCAAGTATGTTGTATCTAATTAAGTTGGCTTTTTATCAAAACAAAAGATTGTGAAGTTATTGTTTATGAGTTAACTCAGTCTAGAAGAAACTCTTTCAATTTTCTGATGTTAAGTTTATAACTACCTCCACCAAATGCGAGTAGTTTAAGTCACCCATTAGAGGATTGAACTTCTTATGTGTAACTTTACCTTCATTAGACCTTTAAAACTTAAATACATTAAAACTTAATTAGATCTGTAAAACTTCACCAAATGGATGTAGGTCTATATAAAGAGCAAATTACAAGTTCAAGTTCATATTACCTATTAAAAATGATATATCATGAGTTTTTCGAAGTTGGATTACTAAGAATAATTGCTTATGAACACATTTTCAAAATATAAATTGAGTGGAATGATGGATGAGAACTCTAGGAATCGAAAAGCTTTAAAACTCTTGCAAATTATTTTAGTCCTACATTCCTCGAGCCCAAAATTGGCCGGGCAATTCCTAGGATACCTCGAGAATAATCTAGAAAAAATGGAAAGAGGGATGACAACTGCCTCAATAAGGGGCTCTTTCATTATACTTCAATTGATGTTACAGATTATTCTTATTTTATTATTCCTTTATTCCTTTATTCGCTTTATTGTCAAGACCTACTTTGAGGAAATTAACCGAAACAGAAAACCACCGAAGAACGTGTCAGTCATAATTGTAAAATTAAGATGGTAGACAAGCATAATTGTAAAACTAAGATGGTCCATCATTTCATCGTAACTATGAATTAAGATGATATTTCTGCACATATGAAAATTAACTGATCGGTTGAAAACTGCAATCAAATAGTGTATGCATACGAGAGTGTCGAACATACATCATAATGTTTCATAATCGAGCAAATGCAATAGGCTTTGCTCCTCGATATCAAATTATAATATGATAAACCACGATTATTGAAAATATAATTTGGAGACAGTTTGTGTTTTTAGTTCAACTTCAGTTCCAAGTTATAATAGGATTATCATGTATTGTGGTTGTGACCTCTCAAAATAATTATGCACCATAAATTATATATCACAAAGATTACTTCGAAGAGTTTGTTCGAGACCTTTAACACAGTAATTTGGAGTTAAACAAAGGTGGGCGAGCTGCTGATGAGTCTTCGGACAGCTGCCGTGCCCATCACTAAACCATTTCTCAATGCAAGCTCGCTCATAAGTCTGGCCAGATGAGATAATGACAGGATCATACATGAGCTGCAATGATATCGGGCACCTTAGTTCGTCTGATGAAACTGGTATCCGCCCTTATCTCCTACAGCTAGGCCAAAAATTGAAAGAGCTCACTTTCGAAAGCTGACGTTCAAAGGCATGGCCGTTAGATCCAGGTCCGCTTCCTTCCTTAAAAGAGCTCAGGATAGTGGGAGAACAAGGAGCAGATCCCTGTGAATCATTGTCATCGCATAACTCGCTTCTAAATAATTTTGAATATTTTCTCATCAGATGTAAGAGATAAGCAACAATGGATTCTTTTCTTTTATCTTCCTCACCGCGCGCTCTTTCAACCAGCTTCTTGAGAGATCTTCTTTCTGTGAGAGCTGCTCTATAGGAAGTTATGCCAAGCCTTGAAGCAGCTTGATGAAAAATTTCAAGCTCACTGTTGTCGCCACCGTCGTTAAAATTTCTATCTTGTTGGAGTAATGCAATCACATCATCACCAACTTGCTTCTCCAAAGGATCAGGAGTAAAAATGGTTCTCTGAAGTTCACTTACAATCACTAAAACCTGTGAAAGATAAGAAAACATAAAAGAAAATCAGCAACCTCAATGGATAAAAAATTATGTATTGGATCATAAAAGAAAGAGGCAAATTCTGAAAGTTTTCAATTTGATTAAGGTTGAGCATTCAAATTTCAAGATCAAAGAAGCTACTCCAGTACACTTCTTTAACCACTTCCCAGGCAGGACATGTTTAAGTGAAGAAATTCACAAACTCTACTAAGAAATAGTCAAAATAAATGCATACTGACATATATCCTGCTACATAATTCATAATTTGAGGAAATGGATGATCCGTGGTTCAACAAAAATCCAATTTCATAGTGATGCACAAGAAATTCTAAATAAATGTGCAAACGAGCCTAGACCTCATCAAGTAAGAAGCATAACAAAAGAAAGTAAGAAAAACTCCAATGCTACTACGATAACTGTTCAAATGTGTGCAGGTCAATACCTGACAACCAATAGCTTGTGGAACAATATCTTCAACGCGCCTCAGACTTTCCTCGAGAGCAGATCTTGCCTTCTCAAATTTCAGGACTCTTGAGTCCTCAGTTATAGCCTAAACACACAAGGAATGCCAAAATCAGTTACTTCTTAAGAATTCAATAACCTAGAAAACTTCAAGAGATGTCGCGCATTTGCAATTTTCTAAGGTTATTTATGAGACAATAAACAAGTCTCCACCAGAATCATACATTTTCCTACCCTCTTTATTTGAAATATATATTTTAAACGTAAAATTGGTAATTACGCACTATTAGATATATTTAAGCGTTAATCATATTCTTAATTTTAAACGACTCCATCACAGCTACAATTTGTTGTTTTTTCCTCGGTATACATAAACATTGGACGAATGAACTAATACCGTAAATCAAAAAACAAAAATCCAAAATTAAGCATTATGCAACTTTAACTATTGCACATGCTCTAGTTATCCAAGGCCAGTCCTATATGAAGCATTCTCGTTTTGGTTTAATCAATCAATGTTAAATTATGATCAAGAAAATTGAAATGAATTCGAGGATCCCAATAAGACACACCCTAAACAAAACCTTAAAATTTAAATGAAAAAAAGCATTGAAAAGAAGGGGTTCACACTTCTTTCGCGAACCACTAAATTCAAAAAATGCACCAGAATCAGAAACCTTAAACTATTTTTATAAATTAAAGAACTAAAACTCATGAAGTTACTTGTAATGGAGATCGACCAATTTGAATGAGATAGAACAATAAGAAAAGTTGATTGTGATGGAGAAAAGATAAAGCTTTAAGAGATACAGAGTTGGGAGAAACATCAAAAATATTTATACACTTCAATGAGAGTCTAGCGAGTTGTTGACCACGAATGAAATTAAATAACTCAGAGTTGAGGTTTGGAGTTCACCTTATTGTTCGCCCAATTAAAGATCTCAACATTTCTCATCTCCTTCCTTTGGCCTTGAGAATGAAATGCAATTTACCAATAAAAACAAACACAACCAACATGAAATAATTCTCCTGCTTCTTTATCAGTTTGTCCCTGTTATATTTAAAAGATTAATTTTTTAAAAGGAAATTATTAAAAGAATGAGAAACATATAAAACATATTAATTATAAAATGGTTGAAAACTTACATTTCAATTAAAGTGATTCTGCGAGAGAAGCATCCACGAGTGACAACGACTCTTTGTAAACAATGTTCTTTGTCGTGTTTGGTTGATTATTGTAATTAGAAGCTTTAATAAGAGCTTTGATGCAAGTCGCACTGGTAGCACGTGAAAGCGCAACATAAAATTGACCGTGAGAAAAAACCGGTTCTCTCAAATAAACCCCAACGAAGTTTAATGTTTGCCCTTGAGCCTTATTAATAGTCATTGCAAAACACAATCGAATAGGGAGTTGTCTCCTTTTGAATTTGAATGGCATTTTATCTTCTTCATTTGGAACGAAAGGTATTCTAGGCAGAAAAACTCTTTTCCCTTTGTAATGACCTGTAGCTATCTCCGCATCAATTATGTTTTTCTCAAATCCTCGGCGAATTAATCGTGTTCCATTACATAATCCCTCAGATGGATTAATGTTGCGCAGGAGAATAACTGGACAATCCTTCTTTAACATCAAATCATGTGGAGGAAAACCACTCAAGGATAAACTATTCAAGAATTCGAGATTTACCAAACTCGCGTTTTCATTAAGAATTTCATCAAAGCTGTAGTACCTAACAACTTCACCAGGAAATCGTTGAATAAGTAGAGAATTAACTTCATCTACAAATTCATTCTTTGTTGTTAATATAGCACGACTTGACATTGCATCTATTTCCGCAGTATACTTATTCAAATTTGGGAGCACGCAATCAATAGTAGAACCGGAGAAATTGATATTCTAACATCGAAACAACAACAACCTAACATCGAGATTAACAACAAATCCAAGTCAATGCACAAAAACCCAAACTAAATTCATCAAAAAAAGGGGTAAACGCAATTCCTAATCTCAATTATATCATTCGGAATCATTTCCTAGGATTGTACATTTTCTCTCAATTAGAATTGATTTGATCCACACAATACAGGGAGGGATCCTAATGGAGAAGAACTAAATTCAAAACCCATCTCCCCAGCACCACCCACATTAGCACAAAAACCTAAATCATCAACTCATCAAAAAGCGCCAAACAAAATCAACCCAGATTCTGAAACCCCTAAAATCAATCAAGCAAGCAAGCAAATTAAGAACAGTAGTACAATTCTACACAGTTTCATCAGTGGCAGAACAACAATTTAGGGCTAAAACAAAAGAAAAACTTACAAAAAACTCGAACTTTTGCAAAGAATTTGACATGGCGAAGTAGAGAAGATTGATTGAACAGAGAAATTGGTAGTAGCAATGAAGAAACAGATCGAAGTGATCGGTGAGAGTGATTGGGGAGAAGATAACTCACTTGAGAACCATGTATCTACGAAGCAATAACTGTTGGGTTTTGGGGTTCATACGCAGCGAAAATTACAAAACAATTTTGACAAAAACCCCAACAGGATCCGAATCTAATTCCATTAAAAACATTTAAACCATGAAAAACTTAATCATACCTCAGTCGCAATATACCTTTCTGAAGGTTGATCGATCTTTAAGGCGCTGCCAACGACGAACGCCCTCTACCAGTAGTCCACACACGAACGGCGGCCGAGATTCAAAGTGCTAGCTTCGAGAGAATACCAAACCTTTTGTTTTTTCTCTCCAAAACGATCCAGAGCATACCAAAAACCCTAAGTCGTTTCTTAAACGAAAAAAAGAGTTTTGGCCTTTTGATCTTTCGTATGTGTATTGTAACTTAAAGCGTCTATTTATACAATCCTTGTATATAGACGGTTAAGTAAATTACACATATACCCTTACTTAAAGAAGTATAAGTGTAATATACCACAAGGACGTTTCTGTCATGAATTTTATCACATAAAATTCGTTTTTCTGAATCATCTTAAAATCTCGCAAAACCATTCTTAGTGTGCGACCCAATAGGCTCATACAACGTTGGCAGTGTACCAAAACACATTTTGGTATACAAGTCATAAGCAGTCTCTAGTAAGACATTATGACTACCCAAGTTGTACGAATATCAAATCGATACAACCTAATCAATAGTGTATATAACATCCTTTTGTCACACGATATCCTTTTGATCAAACATAAGGCATGGAATTGTCATCCAACATGTTCAATCGTACTAGTCTCGATCTCTAGGTAGATCGAAAACATCCAAGTGACATTGATCAATATCAATTCACTTAGACTAGGCCTTTTAACGATCTAACACATCGAGGATCCACTAGATATCTCTCTTTATATGAGAGGGACAAATTCTATCTCGATTACACAACTTCATCACATTGCTCACACGTAACCAATCACAACCTTTATAATCGTTCGGTTAAAGACAACGTTTGATTGTGTCAAATCTTGTGTTCCTAATGTTGAAGTCTCTAGTAATCTCAAGTCGAGGACTGGAATATATACCTATCATGAGAAACAACTATGACTTAATCCATGTGATGTTCTCATAGCGGGTCGGTCCAGTACTTTGTTCCCTAACAAGTACTCGTGATCTTGATTCGTATCCCTATACGTATAATCATCATATGATCATCAATCAAGACTCGCACTAGTCTTAATTCATTATAGTTCCCAGTATAATGATCGACTATGGACATTTAGGATATTTATGTAAATACCCATGGATCTTATTATAATGTAAACATGCAAATTAATTATAATAAACAGCAAATGAAATCCTCTATTTTTATTAACTAAAAGTATTCATAAAGATAGTTAATGGATTGACCTAGGGCACATGCCCCATCATCTCCCACTTGCACTAGGGTCAATCAAGCATGCATCTAATGCCTAATGATCTAACATGACCATCATGTTTTGCTTGTGGAAGAGCTTTTGTCAATGGATCCGCAACGTTGTCTTCGCAGGTACTCGCAAATCTTTACGTCTCCCTCTCAATAATTTCTCTCGATGAGATGAAAACGCTGAGTATATGTTTGGATCTGTGGTGTGATCTAGGTTCCTCGGCCTGTGCTATTGCCCCGTTATTGTCACAATACAAACAAACAGGGTTAGCAATACTCGGAACCACACCTGGTTCAGAAATGAACTTTTTCGATCCAAATCGCCTCATTTTCTTTGCATCGGACGCCGCAATATACTCGCTTCTTGTTGTAGAATCCGCCACGTCTCTTGCTTTGAACTTTTCCAACTTATCGCACCCCCATTCAAAGTAAACACATATCGAGATCTGCGATCTAAAATCATCTATATCGGTTTGAAAACTTGCATTGTGTAACCATTTACAACTAGATCATTTTCAAAACTTTCATAGACCAAGAACACTTCCTTAGTCCTTCTTAAGTACTTAAGGATGTTCTTTATGCTATCCAGTGACTCTCACCTGGATCTAAGCGATATCTGCTTGTAGTGCTCAAAGCATATGATACATCGGGTCGAGTGCATAACATGGCATACATGATAGATCCAATAGCTGGTGCATATGGAATCTTATTCATACAGTCTCGCTCATCATTTGTCTTAGGACATTGAGTCTTCTTGAGACTTATCCCATGAGACATTGGCAACAATCCTCTTTTAGAGTCTTGCAATTTGAACCTATTCAAAGACCTTGTCTATGTAAGCACTCGACTTAGACCAGATTAGCCTCTTAGATCTATCCCTATAGATCTTTATCCCTAGGATATAGGCTCCATCTCCTAAGTCTTTCATTGAGAAACACTTCCCTAACCAAGACTTGACATTCGCAATGTTGGGATGTCATTTCCAATGAGTAATATATCATCAACATACAGTACCAGAAAAACAACTACACTCCCACTGACCTTCTTGTATACACAAGGCTCATCTTCGTTCTTAATAAAATCAAAATCCTTGATTGCTTCATCAAAACGAAGATTCCAACTCCGAAAAGCTTGCTTTAATCCATAAATGGATCTTTGAAGCTTGCATACCTTCCTAGAATTCTCGGGATGTACAAAACCTTCAGGTTGTGTCATATATACGTCCTCAAGCAGCTTTCCATTAAGAAATGTTGTTTTTACATCCATTTGCCATATTTCATAGTCATAATATGCAGCAATGGCAATTAAAATTCTTATGGATTTAAGCATGGCGACTGGCGAAAAAGTTTCATCATAATCAACACCTTGAGTCTGCCTGAAACCTTTTGCTACTAGTCTTGCTTTAAAAGTATGCACTTTGCCATCCATGTCAGTTTTCTTCTTGAAAACCCATTTACATCCAATGGTCTTACCACCTTCAGGTAAATCAACCAAGTTCCAAACTTGGTTATCATACATGGATTGCATCTCAGAGTTCGTGGCACTTAGCCATTTATCTGATTCTGGTCCAGACATAGCCTCCTGATAAGTGGTGGGCTCATTTTGGTCTATAAGCAACACATCACGACTATCAGTAATGAGAAATCCGAATCTCTCTAGCTCATGTCTTACCCTACTAGATTTACGTGGGCCTTGTGTCACTTGTGGAGGTTCAACGGTTCGGAACGTTGTTGAACTTCCAAGAGCGGTTCAGTGTTTACCTGTGATTCTTGAACTTCTTCAAGATTTATTTCTCTCCCACTAGTGTCTTTTGAAATAAACTGTTTTTCCATAAAGGCACCATACCGAGCAACAAACACTTTGTTCTCAGCGGGTTTATAAAAGCAATACCCTTTTGTTTCCTTAGGATACCCCCACAAATAAACACTTGTCAAATTTAGGTGCTAGTTTTTTTTTAGACTTGTCGCTTTACGTAAGCCTCACAACCCCAAATCTTAAGAAAAGACAAACTAGGTCTCTTCCCGTACCATATCTCATATGGTGTTTTATCAACCGCTTTAGAAGGAACTCGATTGAGAGTGAAAGCTGCAGTTTGTAATGCATAACCCCAAAAGGAGAATGGAAGATCTGCATGACTCATCATAGATCGAACCATATCTAATAAGGTTCGATTTCTCCTTTCAGAAACTCCATTCCATTGTGGAGTTGCTGGTGGAGTCAATTGGGAGACAATCCCACAATTTCTAAGATGATCATCAAATTCTTGGCTTAAATACTCACCACCTCGATCTGATCGAAGTGTTTTTGTAACGGCCCGCTTTCATTAATCCCGATTAATCGGCTAATTACAAATTAATATCATAAGCTCAGACACACGTGGACGTCGTGGAAAAGTCTGTGACACGCCTAATCGAGAAATATGTTATTTTTGTGTGACGAATATTTAATTATTTTACTATTTTAAATAGTTCGCGCCGTGTTAATTACGCTTAGTCGCGTTGTGCGCGGGTAGTGACGAGAGTGCGCCACGTCGCGGTGTGCGCGTAACGCGGGCGTACGGGGTAGTATGGGATTTAACTGTCACATCACATCACACATCACATCAAATGTCACATCAACTATTCCTCATCATTTTTTTGTCCTTTCTCTCAAAATAAAAAAAATCTGTATTTAAAGAGAAAAAAAAACGGACAGAGAGGAAGAGAGGGAGAAAAAGAAGGAAGGGAGAGAAGAGAGGGAGAGTGACGACCAGAAGGGGAAGATCGGCGAGGAGCTCGACAGAGCATGGCGAGCTCGCTGCGAAGGCGACGGCACGCGCGCGAGCTCGGACCTCCATTAATCAAGTGAGTGGTTAATGTTGTTGTTGTTGATGGGGTTGTTTTGTTGTTGTTGTTGTTGTTGTTGTTGTTGTTGGAATTGTTGATGTTGTATTAACAAAAAAAAAAGGAGAGAACCAGAAGTCGGGAGGTAGAAGAAGAAGGAGGTGGGGTGGGGGAGGGGTGCACGCACGCTGTGCGTGCGTGCATCCATGGAGTTGGGCCGGTCCGGGCCCAACCGGAGGTAATATCGCTGCAATTAACCCTGCTAGTCGCACAAACAGACCTAGCACTAGTGGGATTAAATGCTTCGATTGTGGCGAAGTTGGTCACAGGAAGTCAGAATGTAAAGGGAAGAAGGCTCTCTTAGTTGAGAACGAAGAGGAAGACGAAGGGGAAGAGGCCAACATCACTGCAGAACCAGCGTTTGATACTTCTGACAACACAGAAGAGGAGGTCGTGAATTGGAGATGTGGGTACTGCCTTAGTTGTAAGGCGGTCTTGTATGACTCCTAGAGCTGTCGCTGATGATGAATGGCTGCGGAATAACATCTTTCAGTCCAAGTGTACCATCTTAGGCAAGGTGCGCGGGTTCATGATTGATGCGGGCAGTTGCGAGAATATCGTCTCAGTTGAAGCGGTTCGGAAGTTGGGCCTTGCAACTGAACAACACCCCAGGCCCTACAAGCTAGCTTGGCTGAAGAAGGGTGGTGAGGTGCAGGTGTCGAAGCGCGCCTTGGTGACTTTTTTTATTGGTGCTAACTACAGGGATTAAATGCTGGTGTGATGTTGTGGCTATGGATGCTTGCCACTTATTTTGGGACGTCCTTGGCGGTTTGATAGGGGAGTTGTGCATGATGGCAGAACCAATAAGTACACCCCTTATGTTCAAGGGAGTGAAGATTGTGCTAGTACCGCCAAGGATCCGGAGAAAGTCAAGCCTACTAAAGAATCTAGCAGCTTGCTTTCTTTGGCAAGATTTGAAGATGCATTACAGGATTCCGAGGTAGTTTACATCTTGATGGGAAAGGTAGTAGATAGAGATGTTGATGTTCCTGAAGCTGCCATGCCTATTGTGAAGGAGTTTTGTGATGTTTTCCCCGACGAGATGCCAGAAGGACTGCCACCATTGCTTGATATTCAACATCAGATTGACCTTGAACCTGGTGCGTCACTACATAATAGACCACACTACCGAATGAGTCTCAGTGAGCATGAGGAGTTGCGCAGACAGGTTGAAGAGAAGTACAAACAATATGCAGATCGAAAGAAGCGTCACGTGGAGTTTGAAGTGGGTGACTTTATGTGGGCAGTTCTTACTAAAGATCGGTTCTATGTGTATGATTACAACAAATTGTCAGTTAGGAAGATTGGTCATGCGGAGGTTCTTGAGAAAATTAATTCTAATGCTTACAGATTGAAGTTGCCAAGTCACATTCGCACAGCTGATGTATTTAATGTCAAGCATCTTGTTCCCTATTATGGGGATACGTCTGTTGATGACAATTCGAGTGCGAATTCTGTCCACCATGGGGAGAATGATGAAGTCCAAGAATTAGCTTGTAGATTCTTGGAAAAATATGATGGAAAGATATGAGAGGATGACATTTTAGTAATTTCCGCAAATGGCGAAGTTTGGGCGTTTGAGTTTTGGCGTTCCGGGGGCATGGGTTTATTGGAAACGGCGTGGAGATCACAACTCACTGTTACGCCGTGACTATGACATTTTTCGGTGAAATTCCATCGTTTCGCCCTCCGAAACGGCAATTTTGCTATTTTAGGAAATTTTTGTTTCGCTTATAACTTTCATTAGGAATTTCCGTTTATTGCCGTTTGCGGCGTTTGTTTCTATTTCTCTTCTAGTTTTCAGTTTGCGGCTTTTTGGACTTTTTACTATTTTTGGCAAATTTTAGGGTTTCGCTATTTAAGCGATCTATTGGGTGTAATTCGTAGTTTTGGCTGAAATAAAAGAATTTTTGAACTTTGGCTTAAGTTTTGACCTAGATCGAGTTGTTCGTGGATTCGTTCAACTGGTTTAGAAGATCTCCGATGCGTCAGTTGGTGTTGCAGGTCTGGTGCGCATAGCGCGCTAATCATGCTGGAGAAGATGACTGGCAGATGGATAACGCGCTACCTAACATGGCAGTTGGATAACGTGTTATGCATGTTAGGCAGCGCGCTATCAAGCCTCAAAATAATAAATGCGGTTTAGTAATGCAAATAGCGCGCTAGCTCCAGGACATAATACGTTATCCACACTGAAATCAGTACAAAACTGATTTGGTTGAGTAATTTAGCTGAAAGCTTTGGGTCTAGGGTAAGGGTTTTAGTTAGTATTAATTGGACATGAATTGATTCTCGAATGTTGCACTACAAAAAAACAACAGATCAGAAACTGAAATTTCCGTCTTTGATTTGCATAAATTCCGTCTCTAATTCAATTCTACAACGGAACAGAGACGGAATCTATTCCGTCTCTAAAATCGTCATCGTTGATTTAATCAGCAATGGAAATGTGTTTCCGTTGCTGATTAGAGACGGATTAGATACGGAATTTAGAAACGGAACAGAGACGAAACAGAAATGGAAATTCTTCAAAAGGGTACAATTGTAATTGCATTTCGTCTTTGATCCGTCTTTGATTAGCAACGGATCAGAGACAGAATTATTGGATTCCGTCTCTGATCCGTCTCTGATTAGCAACGGATCAGATACGGAATACAATAATTTCGTCTCTGATCCATTGCTGATTCATGCATCTATTCCTCGAAAATTAAAGACGGAATAGCAACAGAATCTCTGAATTCCATTGCTAATCCGTCTCAATTCCGCTTTGTTTAGGTCTCAATCCGTCTCAATATATATATATATATATATATAGGTCTCAATCCAAGCACATTCAACCTGCCAATATATAATACAAATCATAGCTAAATAATATATTGATATTGCACAGTTTATATAAACTTAACATATCCTTAAAATTATCTTTTCTCAATGTACTTTACACAAAACAAGAAAAACAATCTAAAAAGTTCTTATTTCGTATCTTTCTATAAAAGTAAAAGCAAAAATTGTTCTAAATGAAAAAAAAAATGAAGAAGTGTTCCGAGATTATATAAAGTTGATTGTGCTTCAAAAAATACTTGACTTCGTACAAAACACCTGAAAAAAGATCAAAAATAAAAAAATCACTAAATTATACAAACAATAATAGGAATATAAACAATATTATGGGAGAACTACGTATCATCGCAAGCACAAGTGTATGAGCCAAACACAATATAAATAAAGTAATAAAAAAAAGAAATTCATCATTATCCAGAAGGAAAAGAAATTCATCAATATTAAAGCTGTTCAAGACCCAAGAGACTAATTACTCATGATCCAAGCTACGAGATTCTGTTATCTAACAAATAATATAGTTATGCATACTTCACAACATCACCAACCCATAGAACTATAGAATCAAACCGAAAATGTATTAGCCTCTTTGGAATAGAGGTGGAATCCAACAAAAAAAATCAAGAAAATAAACTACAAAGTATAACTGAAAACGCTTCTTTGTTAGGGTTCAAGGTTAAGGCATATCCTGTCTTAATCATCAATCGTGCAAACATCTCCTAATTCCATTGCGACCTCGGTGATCTCTCGTAACGTGCGTACAAGTATACACCATCAACGCACAAGTATACACCATCAACGCAATGAGAAGAACATAACAAGCAAATCACTTCCACAAACACCAAATACAACGATTCCCATCTTAAATATAGCAAATTATTTTGGAGGATTGATCATCTAAATATTAGAAAGAACCTTTCCCCCAATGCAATAAAGAGAACTAATACCGAATTTAAGAATTCCACTTGGATTCTTCAATAAGGTTTTGCTACAATAGTTGTAGCAATTTCTTTTACGCCTTTTAAGGCTGCAACAATTTCTATAGACCCTAATTAGAAGACATGTTATTTCTGCCAAGAAGGCTTCCGCAGATTCTTCCAAGACTTTATTTAGCAAGAAAACTAAGGTAAATGAAGAAAGAAAGAGGTGAGATAGAGGCATGTCAAAAGGTAAGAAACAGAAATCAATATCCATAGAAACGTAAAGAAGTATACCTTTTCATCTGCGATTAAAAGGTATGGCAGAGTCACGTGTCATTTGTATGGTTGTCCATCCCTACACCGAAATAATATAAAAAAAATGAACGCATGTTTTTTCTTCGTCTTTTGCGGAGCACACAAAAGTGCATAAGAAAAATCAAAAGATACAGTTACAACATATATCAAGGTAAAACAATAAATAATCATGGGATTTTCCAAAAACTACAAAAAATAAGTAGACCGACAAGGCATTAAGAGTCTTTATCAGTTCTTATTTTATTCGTATTCTTTTTCACCACTATTCTATGTCTTTTTGTTGCATGAATTCCTTGACTTGTTTTGAACCTTGAGGATTTGTGGATTGAGTTAGATGGACTTATTTGCGAAAGACCGCAGGTGAGATCGTTTAAAATTTTCTCAATTATATGCGGTTACATGTGGTTGACGGATGGTAATGGTAGTGTTTGATATCTCTTATTCATTCATTTCTTCCCTTTCTTTTCCCTCGATATCTCATTTTCTCATTTCATTAGGAGTTGATACACTTTCATGCATGTGTTTAGTATAGTTTTTATTATTATATTGTTTCGAGTCACCGAAACTTTGTTTCATGCCTTTGGTTGTGGATGAGTACATTATGGTTGCCTTTTTGACTTGAAACTTAAGAAAAAGTAGGAGAAATACTCACTCGAGTCCGTAGCTCAGCGTTTTTTTTGATTTTATGATTAGGGACTTAGTATGATGGTTAAGCCTTGTGCTAGATACTAAAATGGGTAGACGGTTGAAATCGCGCAAGTGATGATATTTTAACCCACATCGAGGAATTTGCTTAACTATAGTGAAAGTGAGAAGGGCTAACAGGAGTTTTCAAAATATAGATAGTCCCACAAGTTTTCACAGGAAATGGAGCAGGGAACTTGTGGTGGGAAAAAGTGACGAAAGTGGTCCATAGGAAATGGAGCAGGGACCGTATTATTTGAAAAAAAAAAATCGGAGGAAAAAAAAAATAGAGAGTATACATATAAAATGAATAAAGGCAGAAATGCATGAAAACTCCTCAAATAAAAAGATTTAGCTCGAGCGCTTATAGCTAGATTAAGTAAAATTGTAAATTTGCATGCTTGAATGTGTAGACCAAGAAAACCCACGAGTAGTTGATGACATTTTTATTGACCATATCTTTAACTTGAAAATGTGATCTTAATTGTGTTTGGGTTGCAGTTCTTGACATATCTTAACTCCGAAATTTTATGAGTGACTTGTTAACTTGGCAACTATAAAAATCAAAGGAACTCCATGAATTTTGGTCGGGTATAGGATTAATTGAGTTGGTGTTATTATAATAAGTCTAGTTGAGCATGAATTGATTGCGTTGATGCATTAATGCAACATTATGTTTTGGTTTATAATATATATAAATATATATATATATATATATATATTTATATAAAATAGATATTATATAGATAAATATAAAAGATTTGATAGTTACAAAAATAGAAACAGAGATATACGTTAGAAAAGGAGAAAAAAAAAAGCGAAAAACAGGGACGGCTATTCTTCTTTGCTTCTGGCCGAACTCATGCATGTGAGGGGTGTTTTTGAATTTTGGGCCGTCACAAAAAATATGCACAAAATGTCAATTTAAATCGTAATTAATTGTTCTATAGATGTTATGATATAGATAAAAGTAGAAGGATGATTTACAAATAAATAACAGTTAAGTGTCATCCATCTACCACTACCAAAACAAAAGAAAAAAAGTACATATATATTATCCTATCAAAAAAATAGTACATATTATTAATAACCACTTCATGACCAACTTTATTAAATATTCTATCGAACAACCGTAGTTTCACTTTATTATACTCAACAAGCCAGCTTGCTAGCTGGCGAGCACACGGGGCTCAAATGAAACATTGACCTACTACGCACGTACTCCATGTGCCACGCATGGCAAAGAAAATCTTCATGGATAGATTACAATGATGGACTCAGCAGCTGCAATGGGTACTATTTTATAGCGAGTGAAGCCGGCCATGTGAATAACCCTCTCCCAGCCCTTCTTAGTTCTCTCTTTTCCTCCAATAAGCATCATTTGCATTGCCAGGCCCAACCTCGCGTGGGAGAACTCCGGCATGGTCTCCATGTCCAACACCATCTCCACCACTATCAACCTCCCCCTCGTTGGGTGCATTGCTTTCTTGCAATTGTTCAGTATCGTCACGCTCACATCATCGTCATATGCATGAAGAATTGACTGCATGTCAAAAACAAAAAAAAATTGTTAGCGCAGTAGTATGGGATAGAATTAACCTCACTAGCATTACTTTTAACTATGAGAAGTGTCGACACTTTTTTTTTTTTTTTTTTTTTTTTTTTGCTCCCACCAATGTATGAACCCATATGACTTTTTACTCCATACACTAGAACAATTTCGGTATTTAATAGAGGTTTTTAAATCCCTATTAAAGGGGGGTGTTATTAAATAACCCCTAATTGATAGGAGTTTTAAAAAACCTTTATATAATACATGTATTAAAAATTAAAACATAACACATTTTTACATTACATTAAATAACACTCTATTTAATAGGGGTTTTAAAACCTCTATTAAAGGCTAAAAATGTTCTAGTGATAACACAAGACCAAACTATTAAGCCACCCAATTGAGAAGTGCTACTTAGAATGACAATGACATGTCATGCACACTGCAAGACATAATTGGCTCACAAGAGTTATTCATGCGTGTCTCAGAATGCAGACATACACATATCGCGATGCCTAACACGCTTGTTGAGGTTGCATGCATAGAAGGCTCTTGTGAGCCAATTAATTTATCTTGTGGCGTGACATTGTTGTTGTGATTCTAATATTTTCCATAATTAATTAGTTACTTACCTTCAACAACAGGACGTCCCCGTTAGGAATGGAGCTTAGGAAGTCGCCAGCCACTAAGGTCAGCTGAGGGTCCTTGGGAACGTTCTCAACAACATCAAGAAGATCCATGACCGTGCACTTCAAGTGTGGGAAAGCATTCAATATTGCCTTGGCAGCAATGCCAGTGTTGCCACCAACATCAACAAGTGTAGTAACACTTTGATCAATAATACTCTCCCTCTTTATCCCATCCACAACCGCATCAATCATATTCAAAGTGTTCGCATTCATCGCATCGCTCACCTGTTAGACCATTACGCGTCTCATAATTTCATTAATTACTTAATAACCAGAATCCGTCATAATAATGTCTGTTAATCAAGCTTATGTTTTTATATCAACATAATGCTCATTAAACTTCTTTTAAGTTACAAATTTGTTGGGAATTAATTGGTATTAGTAATGGAAGTTGAATGGTTCTCACTCAAGCCTATAAAAAAGTAGCTTGTAGCCCCCATACGTGTGAAAGTTACAGGCTCGTGGGAGCGATAAAATCTGGGTGGTTTTAGGAGATTAAATTCTTCCACAGGTTAATTATCTATCTGATCTATTTTATCATGTTTAAAGAAATTAAGTTTACATCACGTACGTACCTTGCTCCACTTGTTGTCGTTCTTCATCTTCTCGGACAAAGTCACGCCGTGCTGCAACTCCCAACACGACTTGGACCCTCCCAAGCTCTCGACTAGGCGTCCCGAGACGAATAGCTCTTCGGGATCGGTTGCGCCCATCACAAATGTGGCCAAGCTCTTGTTGTTGTGGATCTTACTAAGTAGTAGCCTTGACATTGGAGTGAGCTCATACTTGGTCTCTTCATGATGATTAGTTGTAGTTGTGAAGAGGTTGATGTGAACCAAGTACCTCATGGTCTGCTCAAACCGGTCCATGTTCACGGACTCGATCGGAAGTTTGGTTGCGAGCTCGGCCAGTGTCAAGGGACCATGCTCGTAAATCTTGTCTGGTAAGCCTAGTTCAACTGCACACCTGAGACTCATGGTCTCGGCAAATGCAAACATGTGCTTGGACAGCTGAACCCAAGCTTCCATGATCGATGATGGTCTGTATGTATGTATGTATGTATGTATGTATATCAATCTCGTTATTAGTTGATTCTTGAACTTACGTCTTGGCCTCTATATATATATAGTGCATTCTAATATATTGTATTAGAGTACGTGCTGGACTTTAGATGGACTCAAAAAGTCCGGACTCAAACAACCAAAAAGACATAAAGACCCCTAACTCCTTCGATGCATCGCGGTGTAGAGTATCCGAGACATAACTCCAACTAATCCCGAGCCAACTCAATCCATGACGTGGTATATAATGCAACTCGCGCATTGTCGGTTTGATTTGGGTGGATGTAAAAAAAAAAAAAAAAAAAAAAAAAAAAAAGTAAATGATCGATAATGTGGCATTCCCCAAAACAGACAAACACTACATGACGTCCTATGTGGCACCTTTGTTGTCAAGTGGGGTCCATGGCAGTGAAAAAACCTTTTGTTTGCGCCGTTATGGGGAACGGTAACGTGGAGAACAATGTCCAAGATGGATGGACGAGTGGGGCCCGGCCAAAGCACTCCACCGACAGCCGACTAGTGTGACGCCGTCAGTGTATTTATAGGGGACTTCACATCTGCGTCATTTTCGTCATGTTCATAGAGGACAAAGACAACAATCGTCCCTTTGGTGCCCGCGTGCTACTCGTGGGTAGATTGCAAGTTTGCTTCTTCGTGAACTCGCGTGACTAAGTTCGTACTTGGCAACCTACAGTGTTTTTATTTACAAAGCTGAACAAATCATAAAATAAGAAAAGTTATTAAAACTACATAGATATCAAAATATAAAAACTTACTAAATACTTAAACTGCGAAATATAGCAACTACTTTAATTTTTTTAACAACGTCATTATTTTTGCTGCCGAAGTTTAGGGCGTTCTGCCTTATTCTTGCATGGATGGGTGGATGGATTAGCTGACAGCTGTGGTTCGGGGGTGAGTAAGGTAGTTCTGGTATACCTGCATGTAAACCACATTTTTTTTGAAGATTTGATGTGTTTTCCACTGCAGTTGAAGTGTAGTTGGCCATAATTTTTTTTGGTCGAACGTTGCCAATCAATTATGCAAATAAAAATAATTTAAAAAGTTTAATGTAATTATTAACTTTTTTTAAGAAATAATGCACTTTCGAGATATTGATCAATCAGTCAAATTGCTAATTCTCTCTATTAAATTATTTGTTTTGTTATTGTCCACAACGGGTTTGGTCACATGCAAACATTAGAACATTTTTGACCTTTAATAGAGATTTTAAAATCTCTATTAAATAAAGTGTTATTAAATGTCATGTGAAAATGTGTTATGTTTTAATTTTTAATATATGTATTACATAGAGGTTTTTTAAAACTCATATCAATTAGGTGTTATTTAATAACACACCCCTTTAATAGGGGTTTAAAAACCTCTATTAAATATCGTAATTGTTCTAATGAGTAATCATGGTTAAGGGTGTAACCATAGTTCATTAGTTAACCCAACCGTAACTAACTAACTTAGATTATCGGGATAGAGGTCTATTTTACTTAACTGTGTAAGCCTATATACTCCGTCGTATCTTTGCTTTTCTTAATGTTAAAGAGCGATGCATTTAAGGAAGGTTAAGAGCTCTCATTAGGGTTTTTGTTCCTCTCCTTCATTTATGTTCATGATTCACAGATCCTCCTCATTAGGAGTACATCTCACACAACGAGTAGATGTGACGTGTAAGATGTATATGTCCATATGCATCGATTTGGAGCCTATGTATTGAAGAAGGGTTTCCAAGAGGACTGAGCTAGTAATGAAGTTACACCCAAACAAAATGCACATGGCCTTTAAGGTTCAAGTCATATTTGAGAACAAGTGGTTCTCGATGATTTGAAAATGGAGAACGCAGAGTTGCTTCTGAGGTGCTGACAAGTTAAAGTTTATGTACGAAGTTGTGTTGGAGTCTGAAACAAGATTGTGACTATCTAAATAATGGGGCGGGGGTGATTTTTATTTTTTATTTTTGGTTTGATTCAAATAAGAAATTTAGATTATGGAGAAAAGTTTACTGTAATCTAAATTAGTTTTGTGTTTGTGTTTGATTAAGACTTTGGGTTAGTCTATGAGTTTATTTAAGATTTTTTCGTTGGATTAGAGTCAGTTTACATGAGTCTTTAAATATGTAAACGTTAGCCCCACATTGTGAAATATATAACAATTAATTTAGAGATTAATAAAGCGTTAATTAAGTTTAGTAAAGCTGTAGGTAGCCCCTTAATTTCCAACAACACCACCGTACCAAGATTAGCAAATAAGCATAGTCAAAAGTCTGGTTTAATTTTGTTAAAGGACTTTGACCCACTAAATGTTTGTTGGGCAAGTCCATATTATACTTGATCTATGGAGGACCAGGTTGCTAAGTACTAATACAGTTAGGAAAATGTTTTTACCAACAACGCTCAAGTGGTAAGGGACTAAATTTCTCTATGCAAAGTCTTGAGTTCAAATCATATAAAAAAAATTAAGTTGGGACTTGGGAGGGTCGTTACTATATGGGGCGCTCAACAGTGTCGAGCGTGGATTAGTCGATGCGGTTAGTGTCGGACATCATGTGAGAAACTAAAAAAGAAAAGAAAAAGGAAAATGACTTTTTAACTCGCTTTCAACACTGTCTAATCGATATCGAGTAAGTCTGTGCCACGCATCTCGAGGTATATGTATTACATTCTGCAGACTATTCATTTGACGGTGCAGACTCATTCAATGTTAATTTGACCCGATTTTGACACCACAGTTAATTACTCAAGCATTTTTTTCAAATTGTAAAAGCATATGTAATACATCCAAAAATAGAATGATTAATGAAAATAAATGGTAAATTGACCCGATTTTGACACCTACATTTAATACATAATTCATATCGCCCTTTGAGATTTTTTGTCAAATTGTAAAAGCACATGCATCAACATCTTACACGTGGCGTGTTGCCATTGATAGACATCATACCAACTTCACCTTTCATTTTTTGTCAAATTTGATGCATTGATGTTCTTAAGGTATCCACAATGGTCACACAATTCATGAGTAATACATTGTCACATCACTATCAAGATTCATTATCCTATATGTGCAACCTTTCCTCTATTACACTTATCTCTATCATAACTACACACTTACCATGCATTTTTTTTGAGACCCACAATCATATTACACTTTTCACAATCATTTATTTCACAAATCATATCATCTACTTTCCATTTATTTTAAAAACATAATTCTCTCTACTTAATTTATTTTTTATATTTTTATAAAATACAAATACATTTAAAAAATCAAAATATTCAATGCATTTAAAAATATAAATATATGTTTCACAAAAATACAAATATATTTAAAAAAATAAAAATTTCAAATGCAATACAAATTAGGACCACTAAAAAAATTAAAATATCCAATGCACTTAAAAATATAAAAAACATGTTAATAGATTTAAATGATAATTAATTCATAAAAATAACTCATCAGCAACATTGTGATAATACTTTTTGCGTAACATTACAACATAGGACAACTAAAAAAAAACATTACAACATAGAAATATAAACTAACTAAAATATAATACTAATTATCTTCTTCGGTCGTTCCAAAGTTGTTTCAGATATGCTCGGCCAAATCTATTCGAAGATGATGATGCACTTCGCGATCACGTAATTCTGCATTCCTTTGAAGATATTGTTGAAAATCTTATGTGGATCCGTGAGTTGCGACAATCGGAGGTTTTCCATCATCGTCATTCCAATTTCCAATTTCCAATTTCCAATTGCGTCATATTTATCCTCAACAATCATATTGTGTAATATTATGTATGCTTACATTATATCTTTTAAATGTTCTTTGTACCAAAAACGAGCAGGCCACGTACAATATTGCCTAACGAGATTGAAGAACACCAAATGCTTGTTCGACGTCTTTCCTCGCCACCTCTTGCATTTTCTTAAATGTTTTTCTCTTTGGGTCTTCCGGATGCGAAAAACTTTTCACGAATGTTGCCCATTCTGGGTATATGCTATCTGCGAGACAATATTCTTTTGTGTAGTCATGTCATTCACAGAAAATGAATCTTTATAGCATATCCGTGCAAGACATCATTGAACAAAGTCAATTGATTCAACACATTTATGTCATTGTTAGGCCCAACAACTCTAAAAAATGCATGTCAAATCTATAAGTCAGCTGAAGCAACAACTTCTAGCATAATAGTAGGTACTCCTTGATCACCTCGAGTGAATTGCCCTTTCCATGCCACCGGATAATTTCTCCAGTGCCAATGCATGCAATCAACACTTCCAAGCATGTCGGTGAAGCCATAACGTTCAGAATGCAAGTGAAGTAAACATTGAAAATCATCGCTATTTGGTTTTCTTAAATACTTAAGCCCAAATTTCTCAATAACACATTTGCGAAAATTAATTAAACAATCAAATGCAGTATGCTCACCAATCCTTATATATTCATTATAGTGATCAGCTAACGCTCCATACTCTAATTGATGAATGTCGATTGTGCATATTTGAAGGGGAGAAAGTCCTCATTTACCATCTGTATCAACTATCCATTTGAAATATTCAAAATGATCTTCAAGAGTATCAATAATTCGCAGAAAAAACTCATTCCTCATTCGAAATCTTCAACGAAATATATGAGCAGGATAAACTGGCTCATCTCCAAAGTAGTCTTTAAATAGTTGTTCATGCCCAGCTTCGCGAATACAATTCATGAATCTTCGAGTCCTTCTAGGAAGATTGAAGGTTTCACCATGTAAAACTGTTGTAGCTTGTTGATACCACATGAACCCTTGTACATCCAAGTCATCCATGAACTCCATCATCATAAATTACTTCGCTGCTTCTAAAAGCTCGTTGTCGTTCATTTTTGTGAGATGCAAATGGTGTAGGTTGTAAGGAGAAAAAAGATGGTGGATGAGTAGAGTAATTAATGGGAGCTGGATGAATTAAGCTTGCATAAAGTCTTACTACATATCTAGAATCATTTTAACTTCTACCTTCCAACGACTAATTTCAAATGGCTACTTTTCAATGACTATTTTTCAATAGATAGTTAGTAACTACCACTTTTTAGCAACTTTGTTGGTAACAGCTAGTTTTCGATGGGTAGTTTGTACCGACTAGTTTTCAACGGCTAGTTTATATATTCAAATTTTGCTTCTAAGTTCTAATTTGATTAGTTATTATTAAGGTTCCATCAAATAATTTATAATTGAATTATATCTTTTAAATTTATTAGTAAGTACAGCTGACCCCAGTTAATTTGGGACTGGGGCTATGTTGTTGTTGTTGTTGTTGTTGTTGTTGTTGTTGTTGTTGTATTAGTAAGTACAATGTGTATGCACATTGATATATTAGCTAAACAATTTCTTGATGAATTAGAGCGTGTCGTGCACATGTGTATGCACATTGAATTATTTACATGCACATTGAAGTATATCTTTTAATTTAATTTCTATGTGATACTGGCCAATTTGCTATTTTCTATTAGTGGTGCGCTTTAATTTGTTGAATTACTTGTATGCACATTTGAAGTTATTTGTTATTTTCTATGCAATTTAATAATCATAAAGTTTGCACTTACAAAATTGTACAAATAATTTAATAATGCAATACTTATTTATTAAAAAATAGGTAAATTACAATGCTAAAACAACAACAACAACAACACTACTACTACTATTATTAATACTACATTTGGGAGAACAACAATAATAATAAAAGCTACTTCTTATACTTCTCTCTTATCATTTCACATAATTGAAGATGATGTGCAACTTGTTGCTCAGTCATATGGCTAGTATCCATGGTCGATCAATATTTGATTGTGACGGCCCCAGTTCCACAATCCTAAAATGGGCCTCACCCGGCCTAGACTTACGTGGACCCCCGAGCCCGTCTCGCTGAATCACGCAAGTCTAGTCAACCTTCCTTTATCATTTACCATTTATCAAGCACTTAAAGTTGAGTTAATCAATTAGTGGGTTATCATAGTTATAACGGAAGCAATTAAATTTCAAACTAACTAAAAAAAACAAACTCAAACAACCTAAAGTGTGGAAACCCTGAATATGTATATCATCATCAATGAACATTCAAATGAGAGTACACACAAGATATACATGCCAAGATCTCTTAGAAACCCAAATCCTAGTGTTTCAAAACAATTATATCTAATAATACAAAAAGAATCACCTATATCAAAAAATGGAAAGAACTGCTCCAGTATACTCAAATGATATCTCCTAGCTGTGGAGCCTTCCCCTTGCTGGACTGTGGATCTGCACTCCGTCAAACATAAGAATGACGAGCCTAAGTAAGTAACGCCAAACAGGACATATATACAACATTTCAAAATAAATAAATCAGTCTAATTCATGCAAATAGAAAGAAAAGAACAGGGAACGCATGAATATAAAAGACTATGAATAAATCAATCGATAAGTGAGGGTCCGGAATACGAAAAATCGAATAGCAAGGACTCCCGACCTAAAAGTCGTTGAGTCGCGGCAAAATCCCAGCAAACTCGGGTTCAAGACGAGACACAGCCTACCAGCCTTAACCCTTGCGACTATGAGATATCCACAGACTCGGATAAGTGCCCCCAATATACACTCAATTGGGAGATATCAACGGCGTCCAAATAAGATCTCATATCACAGATAAATAATAATAATGACTCACTTGCCAATATACCACTCAACCAATAGAAATTTCAAAAGAAATGATGAACGGAGCAATAACAACAAATTTAAAGCCCAAGAAATAACTGTCAAATTTCTTAGCTGGTGTACTTACCTCGATCGACACGCTTATTCCTAGCCTATCCGGCCTCCCAACACTCCAAAACGCATTCTTGAACCTCCGTATCTCTTCCTTAGATTTCCTGATATCATTTAGTATCAATTCAAGTCCAATATCCTTGGTTTAGAACTCTTAAACCATGCAAATACTATGACCAAAGTACGCTCGAGAACTATTTCTAAAAATAATACTTTATAATAATTTCAAAGTATTCGCAACTAGCCCACGAGAGTTACAATTTTAACTTTAAAAACCTTATAATTTGTTATGACAATCATGAAGGGACTTGTAGTACTCATGATGTACTTTCCATAGACTCCAAGAATACTTAAATCGAATCACAAATGGAGAAGTTACGAATTTTCTAATATAGCATGTCAACTTGACAAACATTATTTATTTTCAACTAGAAAATGTCTCCAAATCAATATTTTTTCAACTAAATCCTCAAAACTCAATAATAAATGCCACGAAACTACTCGATACCAACATTAAAATATTTTCACCACTCGTGGAGTCAAATATCAAGTATAAAAGCATCTCCAAAACAATTATCAACTGAATTGCATTAACTCAAATCATCAAAACCCTAACCCACATCGGTGAAATTTATCCCAAATTGACGCGAATCAATCCAATACTCCAATTAACGATAATTCATACAAGTTTGTATCGAAACCCCGGGAAAGAAATTGAAAAATCACGAGAATTCAAGGAAAAATGTCTGGCATTGAGAATTTACCAAATTACGGGCTGAATACATCGTTTTTGCTGTGGAAACTTAGCTCAAATTGATCATACTGCGATCCTCTACAATTTTGCAGAAAGAAACTAGACGAAAATCGAATGTCGAAAGCTTTGCAAGCGAAAACCCAAATCGAGGGGTTCAGGGAATAACGTTCGATTCAACGTTCTGTTGGAAACAAATGATTTTGATTTTGATTTCATGTTATATATATATAAACTTAATTTCTTTTTATTTATTAATTCCTAAAATTCTTATTTCGGTGTGTTTTGACTTCAGGTGCTCGTTTTCATTCCCATTTTCAACCAAATTGAACCAAACTCTTGACAAAAGAGTCTATCTTCATAAAATGTCCAAAATATTGGTTTTGGTTATGCCAAAACCCCAACAATCTTAACTTCGCTCATGACATACCCAACTCTCACAAACCAATTCTCTTTCCATATTTAACCAAGCTTACAACAAATTAACCCAATCTCAACCTCGACTACTGCCAATTAACACGAAACTCGAGGTAAGATTTGCCTATACATTTTCGAAATTAATTATTTCAAATTGTTTAATATTTTGTATAATAAATAATACAAGCATCACACAAATATAGCATACCTCGGTGTCTACACCTGAGATTTGGACATACAGATCACGACGAGTGGGTCCCATATACGACCCTGAAATGGCACGTGGTACGAGTTCGATTTTTAGGATCGTTACATTGATGATCCATTGTGATGCGAAAAGACGTCGTGAATTTTTCAATCCTAGCCATTCTTTACTCATGTTACAGTTGAAGCTTATTCCATTGATCCTCCAGTCAAGTCGCTTCACTGTCCTTCGTCTTATTTTTCCCTTTTCCTTTCGCTTTCGCCTTTGCCGCTTTCTGGCCAATCGGACGACTTTCAAATTCACTACAACTTGTATCTAGATTAGATGAGGATGTGTTGTTCCCAGCTTCATTAATCTTTGTTCTTTTCGAACTTTGAGGAAGAAAAACAGTTGCTTTCTACTTGGGGTCGTCCTTGAACATTGTCTATACATGTTCGTACTGAAACTTCTTCTTTCTAGTCTGCTCATATAACGTTGAAGCACGATCTTTCTATATCTCGTCGTTCCAACTATTGTGATTTTCACCTGGCAATTTGTTGAAATGCTCATTGAAGTAATTGATTTGTCGTTGCATTCAAAACCACAACTAATCGTTCTTTTCGGACGAGTCGACCTTCTATTGGTGTTGCACTAGGCAATGACACATTTCCAAAATAATTTGTCGTGTTGGTCATTGCCCACGATGCTATCAATCGAAATTGTGAGTCAGACACTAGTAAGCAGCTTGTCATCATTAATAGATCATACCACACATTTTTTAGCACCTTTCGCCTTGTCACCAACAACGTTCTGGACTTCAGGTTATGTGGAATATGGAGGAATCTGAAAGTTTGATAATGTACCCGTTTCAATTACATTATCTTCATCATTTCGGGAAATACCATCAATAAGTTGAAATATTTTGGATATTTGTGGGGAAGTAGAGAAATGGGAAAATTAGGAATATTTGAGAAATTGAAAATGTTTGGTGGAACGAAAGGATATGGAAGGTTGAGAGTATTTGAAGAATATTGAAGATTCTAGGGAAATTGAAGATATTGTGGGTTTTGAAAATTAGGCATTTTTGGTATAAAAAATGAATTTTGAAGATTTCAAGAGTTTTGAGAAGATGGATAATTGTTATTATCTATGTATTGAGAAGTTGGTGTTTCGAGATGGTAAGGTAAAAAAGAAATTAAAGTTGTAGAGGATGATGAAGTTTGAAAAAATCGAAGTTTTGAGTGGTTGTGTAGAATAGAGATGAATGATAATATTTATATAGAGTTAAGTTAAATTTTTGAAAAAAAAAATGTAACCTATAAAAAACAAGCAAAAAATGTAATGCATGTAAGAACATTCAAAAAAACGTTCAAAACGTAATTTACTGTAGATGATGGGATGAATTGGTTGAATTCATTTTTTATTAAAAAAAAAAACCAATTTTGTGGGAACCACGTCCCAACACTACGCGTTCATCCACAAACAAACGTATAGTGCGTTCTCTGCGTTCTTGCATATGGAGCACAGAGAACGAATGTGTAGTGGACGCCATGTGGCGTCGACGTGCACTACACACTTAAGGCATCTCATTGTGGATATATGCCCTAACACCCAAAATGGGTACAACAAGCTATTGCATAGGGTTAACACACAATATTATTCTTTGAAGCTCGAAATAACATCTCTACAAGGGCAACAACCTCCCGAAAGAGAGCAACAAATTCACCCTTCCTAACATTAGCAAATTAATCCACTCCCACTCTAACATTCCCTAATTAATTAAAGAGATTGATATTTGAGTTATGCTTTTAATTAATGAATTTAATGTATATCCATCTTAATCTAATTAATGAATATTCCAAAGCAAAATTCAAACGGTCATTTAATAAGGACTATGAACCCTTTCACAATTCCTCCTCCTTTTGCCATCAAAATTTTAACTTATTTGGAAGCCATTGCCAGCTATACATTTTTCATATTCAAACGTTCATTTAATACAGACTATGAACCCTTCCACAATTCCTCCTCCTTTTGCCATCAAAATTTTAACTTATTTGGAAGCCATTGCCAGCTATACATTTTTCATTTGAGCTCCACAGTCAAAATTGTCCACATGATCGTGCACGACACTCACAATATATACATATATGTTAATTCAAATGACATCATAGCAAGCAAGAACTATGTTAATTCACGCAAGATGCTCATGAGGTAATTCATTATACTCTAATTAATTTGTCATAAAAAATAGAGAATTGCGAGTTAAACTTGTGTAGTACTACACTATAAATAACGTAGCAAAAAATCGGGTTTACACAGTAATCAAGACTAATTAATAACCCTTATATTAACTTAATACATATAAATGTTTTTTGGAGTTTACGTACTTGATTTTAAATTCAAACAAGACTAATTAATTTGGCGCAGGCTTACTATTTATATAAGTCAATAGCAATGTTATAGCAAGCTAGTTGCAAACGTTGATTTGATGTATGGCGACCAAACCAACCACAAGTGTGCCGCTCGCAGTGGATAACGTCCAAGCCCTTGCATCCAATACGACTCTCAAAGCCATCCCTCCGAGATACATTCGACCACAACTATCAACCGATCATGAGAACAACCATCACCAAATCCCAGTAATCGACCTCAACAAACTCACTCATCAACAATTCTCTCCCCAAGAAATGGCCAAGTTTCATCAAGCCTGCCAAGACTGGGGCTTCTTTCAGGTCATATACATGCATGTGACATAAAAAAAAAAAGTTACATCAATAGTAGGTTATGAATTATTTAATGATTAGTTGTTTAAATAATTAATATTATTATGTGCATGAATGAATATATATACATATATATGCATGCAGTTGGTGAACCATGGAGTTGCAGAGGAGGAGATGATTCGCGACGTGAGCGGGTTCTTCGAGTTGCCGTTGGAGGCGAAGAGAGACGGGTGTTCGCAAGATGCGGCGAGGATGGAAGGGTACGGGCAGTCGTTTGTGTTCTCGGAGGAACAAAAGTTGGATTGGGGAGACATGCTTTTTCTTTACACTAGGCCTGTTTTGTCAAGAAACTTAAACCACTGGCCTGCTCTGCCCCTCTCTTTCAGGTATACATGCATTTTTCATACATGCATTTATATCTATACTATTATAATAGCAAACCCAAAGCGGTTAACCCTGAAGCTTTTTTGGCTAAAAGTCCTGATAATGCCCCTAAGTACTTTGATCCAAATATTTAAAATTTGGGATAAATTGGTAATTTAATCGATAACTCCAAATTAATAGGCGATTTCGAATTTAAATGTACAAACCGAAATTGAATTACTTTCTAAAAGTACCCCAATTAATAACAATGGGATTTGGAGATTTACTTCTCTCACACACACACATCCACGTTTCTCTCTCTCTCTCTTCCACGGTTCTCTCTCTCTCCCCTCCACTTCTCTCTCTCTCCACTTTCTCCTCCAGCGTTCTTTACTTTTTCTCCATTCACGTTTTTATTTACATATGGTTTCCTAAAATAAAAAATGATGATTTTAACCATTGAGATGTCGTTTTAATGAGTTCCATTAATCGCTACCATTTTCACATCACCTTCAAGTCTATTATTCTTCACGCCTCCTTGAAGACCTCTATGAAAAAAAATGGCAGAGATACAAATCTTTCGATTGGAGAGTGCGCACTCACTTTCGCCATGTTGCTCTTGAGGATCTTTGTGAAGTATTATATTTTAATTTGCTTCGTAAACTGGGAAGGTACGTAACTTCAATCTTATTGATGCAAAGTGATGCCATGCGGTGCCATTGTATTTTTCATAAATTTTATGGTAATACTTTATGTTATGAAAATATTTTTTTTCTTAATAATTAAAAAAAACTTCAACTTAATTCGTCTTCAAAGTTCAATAATAGAGTTTTCACTTTTTGCAATGCATAATTTATTGGGTTCCTACTTTGACTACCATGCATAATTTAACTTTCTCAAATGTTTATTAATACATTTATTGTTTATGCCTCACGCGCATAGCGCGTGCTCATTGACTAGATAGCTATTTAGTAGCACCGTTTTTCTATTTGTATAAAGTTTTGATTTAGATATCTATTTAATAGATATTAAATTGCATCGATTCTATTTAATAGATATTTAATAGCAATATGAAAACAATGTTTGTTAGGACTCTATTTCTTTTTTTTTAGAATCGGATTCTAATTTGATGAAAAGTTATATTTAGGTACTTAATACCACCGGATGTATTTGGAAATAATTTTATTTAGATAGCTATTTAATAGCTATTTAGTACCACAGTTTTCTCTTTGTATATAGTTTTGATTTAGATAGACACCTATTTAATAGATATTTAATTGCAACGGTTCTATTTAATAGCAATATGAAATCAGTCGATTCTTAGGACTTATCTTTTTTTTTGTTCTTTTTAGATAATATAAGAAGTTACATTCTATTTATATTTGTGACTTTTTGTCATTAAGATAATATTTTAATATTAACTTTCACAAATGTTTATTAATACATTTATTGTTTATGCCTCACGCGCATAGCGCGTGCCCATTGACTAGTATACTACTAATACTAATAATTGGATGCACAAATATTTTTTTTGAGAATGACTTAATTAATTAATTAATTTGGTTTTTTTGTTCTCTTGCTAAGCTTAATTAATTAATTAGGTTAGTAATAATAAAGAGCACTTAATTAAAGTACACCAAAAAAAAACTAAAGTGTAATTTTGAGTACTGAACAATAATTAATAATTTTTTACCACATGCAGTCTAAACCAACAATGAGCTTTATTTATAGTAACACAGTATAGATATTAGATACATAATTTCCCCAAATTTGGAAAGATGTACTTTTTTATTTCTTTTTTTACCTTTTATAATTCTGAACTGAATTTGTTATAAATTAGCTGTAGGAAGTCAATTACGTCTACGACGAGCATTGTCGGTAGTGAAATAACTAAAAAAAAAAAAAACTCAACAGGGCACATCAACCAGAAAGTAGCTCATCTTTATGAGCTTGATGATGTACCAATATGTGATTATTAATTATATCTTGTGCACAACTCAAGAAACAAATTAAGTTGCACTGAAATATATGTTCAATTTGCAGGGAAACAGTTAGCAATTATTCATTAGAGATGGAGAGAATCAAGACTTTATTGTTAGGCATGATGGCTAAGAACTTGGGAATTGATGAGGAAAAGTTTATAAATATGTTTAGTGATGGCACCCAAACCATGAGAATGAACTACTACCCACCATGCCTCGAACCATCAAAAGTCTTAGGCATCTCTCCACACTCTGATGCCACTGGCCTCACAATTCTCCTACAAATCAATGAAGTTAATGGATTACAAATCCGGCACGATGGCCGATGGATCCCCGTTCAAATGCTTCCCAAAGCCCTTCTAATCAACATCGGCGACGTTCTTGAGGTCCTAATGAATTGTTCTTCGAAGTAGTCCTATAATTAATTAATTAATATTGCTACAATTTCATTTTTTGTGATCATTTTTTCTTCTATATATTTGTGTTAATAACATGAATAGATCATTTGCAGATAGTGAGCAATGGGAGATACAAGAGTATAGAGCATAGAGTGGTTGTAAACGCAGAGAAGGAACGAATGTCGGTCGCAACATTTCATGAAATGAACAGAAATGTCGCAATTAAGCCCCTTTCCGAGCTGGTTCTTGAAGGAGAAGTTGAGCAGTACAAGAGTATCCATGCCGAAGAATTTGTGAAGTTGCTTTCTAGTCATAGACTTGATGGGAAGAACCTTTTAGATCTCATGAAGTTGGACAAATAATGTTAGTGCCTAGAATGACAACGATCTCGATGCATAACATACGAGTCGAGGCAACATGGATGACTCATGTGGGTCAATGTGACTTTCGGTGTGACTTACGTGTTTTCATTTTAGTATTTTCTTAACGTTTACATGGTCTACATATCTGTTTGTTAATGTGAAAATAAAATGGCACTGGTTGGGGATTAGTTTGTTATATACATCTACAGATCTACTCAGTTGTCAATTTGGCTATGTCAAAATTGAGTGAGTGAGGAAACCATTTTCCAACTCAAATAACAATTTCCTCGTAGTGAATAAATATTGATGTACTAGAAAAGTTGATAGACATGCATAAAACAATGTTGTATATGTTGCAGGGAAAGTGTTATCAGTTATTCATTAGAGATCGAGGAGAAAATCAAAACTATACATACTTGTGAGTGGTGACTAATATGGCCATGAACTTGAGCGTTGATGAAGAGAAGTTCATCAACATTTTTAGAGATAGCATCCAATCCAAGAGAATGAACTACTACCCACCAAGCCCAAAAGTTCATAAAATTAGATGGTAAATTTAATGAAAGGAAAATGCTAAGATGACACTTGGAGTGACACCCTAAATGACACTCCAGTGACGTGGCGTGCGGGTCTTATGTAAAAGTGGGTGTGCTCAAAATAGTTCCTTATGCATAACACTCGCGTTGTGTGTATGTTGAGGCACGCAGGACAGCTCCTCATAAATGCACGCCTGCACGCCATGTCACACGAGTGTTACTTAAAGTGTCATTCTAATATTTTCCTTAATGAAAAATGCTAGACATACTTAGTGAACACACAATTCTATATGGTACGCATTGACGATCGTGTGTTATGCACCTCGAGATACAAATTTTGCATCCCGAGTCGTGTGCCTTGCTTAGATGAGTGTAATTAATTATATATAAGTTTAGTGCGCTCATCAAGTAAGTGTATATTTCGCTTTTCTTCGTGTTTTTTTGCTTCAACTGGAATCGAAGAACTCACAATCTCTCAAAAATTTTATTTTTTTAACAAATGATGCCTTCTCCTCAATTTAGGAAGATTAGAAAATTCACATCTTACCATGGGTTAATTAATTTCTCTGCTGTCAAATCCACAATTAAATGACTGATTCGGTGCATGAAACAAAAAACACCATTCTCATACACACATACGGTGACCGCATCTACGCCGTTACCATCCCTCGTATCGCTCTTCACACGCAACCCAAGAAACGACTGACGTGCGCCGGAGCCCACCCACGCCAACAACGTCACCATCAAAGAGAGCCTCTCAGCGCGCTCAAGCGAAGATTTGAAATACACAGAGAGAGAGAGAGCTCTTAACGGTTACTTTCCAAAATAAAAAAAATTAGGGTTTCGTTTTGTTGTATTTGAAGAAACTCTCTCACTCTCACTCTCACTATCAATCTCTTGCAATTCGCATCGAAAGCTCTCGATTTCGAGTCCCTACCGATCGCAATGGCTTCGATCACATCGGAATTGACGGTCTCGAGGCTCAATTCGAGGTCGGAATGGCGAGGGAAGGTTCGGATTGTTGGGAAAATTAGGGCTTGGAGTGATCTTGAGACCAAGGCGTCTAATGGGGATTCGTCGCCTTGGATCTCTGTTCAGAGGCCCAAAGAGGGAGAGTCTTCGGACTTCGTCACCGTCTCCTTCGGCGATCAGTTGATCAGGTCGATGCCGCTGCTCTTTAACTGTACTCTGTGTGTGTGTGTGTGTGTGTGTGTGTGTTGTGGTTTCTGTTTTTTTAGGGTTTTGTGATTGATTTTTGTTGAGAGAACAATTGATTTCATGTTTAGAGGATAAATTAGGGTGTTTTTTGGGGTGAAAGATTGTGCTAATTTAGGGTTTTGAGTGGGCGACGCAGTCAAAAGGACTCGTATAAGTTGGACTATTGCTATGAACAAGGTGAGGAGGCAGCTCAATTATTCTCCAGAGAGGTAAGGCCGCTGCTTTCGGGGGTTTTCGAGGGATTGAGTGCATCGGTTCTTGCTTATGGAGCTAGAGGTAGCGGCAAGACGTTCTTGATGCAGGTAATCTTTTTTTTTTGGTTGGCGTTTTTCGGTGCGTTGATGTACAAGTTGTGCTAATTTATGAAGTTTCTAATGTTGCAAATAGGGTATGGAAGAGAAGCCCGGATTGGGTCCGCTGGCACTCGCTGAGATTCTTTCAATTGGGGAAGGGATTGGAGGTTTGGTAGCTGTATCTTGCTATGAAGTTTACCAGGATCATATATATGACCTATTAGAACAGAATCGACAGGAGGTATCGATCTTAGAAGATTCTTCGGGAAGAATTCTACTCAAAGGACTTTCACAGGCAAGTTGTTCTTCAATATTCATGCTTAAAAAGAGATGATATTTGTATTCGCCAATTCTTGTCAATGATATGTATAACTTCATTACTTCTCCAGGTTCCAGTGAAAACCCTGCCGGAATTATATAAACTGTATGGTCAGGGGTCTACTTCTCATAATCCAGCGCAAAGGGGGAAAAATGATGTCTCACGTAGGAGTCACAAGGGATTGATCATATATGTTTCTCATGAGAACAAAGATTCTGGAGTTTCAACTACCGGAAAAATAAATTTCGTTGACTTGGCAGGTACTGATATTTTTCATAGTTGCATCTAGTTTGTTCAGTCTTCCTTGTTTAATTTTGTATCTTCATATTTACAGGCTATGTTGATACTAAGCGTAAAAGCATTGATGGATCTAATCTTGTTGAGAGCGGTTGGATTAACAAGTCACTCTACACTTTACAAAATGTTGTGAAAGCTTTGAATGGTAGAGAACGCGTGCCATATCGAGAAAGTAAATTGACTGGCATGCTTCAAGACTCATTTGAGGGAAAGAGTCAAAGTTTGATGGTTAGCTGTTTGGTAAGAATTGTGTTGATGCAATTTTCTAATAAACACACTCTTTCATTTGTTTCAGTTTCCGCTCAACTGGAGAGTGTTCGAAAGTTGTTAAGCCTCGACTTCGAATGGATCTTACCGGGTGCGAATATTTCTTAAGTTCCAAAACGATTTCTTATTTTCTAACGTTCTCTTTAATGACGATTTGTTGGTGGAAAGCTGATTGAGGATTCACTACAAAAAAACAGCAAATCAGAAACGGAATTAGAAACGGAAATAAGTTCCGTTTCTAAATCAGAAACGGAATTAGAAACGGAATAAGTTCCGTTTCTAAATTAAAACGTTAGCGACGGAATTGAGACGGAAACATTCAGAGACGGATTTGAGACGGATCAGAGACGGAATTAGAGACGGAATCAGAGACGGAATTAAATTCCGTCTATAAAAAATGGCGCCAACATTCCCACCAAAAATTTCATTTTTTATGACCGTTCATCAAATCATGGGATTTGTGCATCACATCTCGATGTTAATCCCCCCCCCCAAACACACCCACAAACCAAAAGCCCTAAATCCCAAATCGTCTCGGCTCTCCCTCTCTCTCTCTCTCTCGTCTGTCCGTGCCGCCGTGCCGTCTCTGCTCTTCGATCCGTCGATCGTCTCGTCTCTCCGTCTCTCTCTCTGTGGTCTCTCCGTCTCTTAGTCGGTCACGGCTCTCCCTTCTCTCTCCGGTCACCGCTCTTAGTGCGTTCTCTCTCTGCTCTCTTCTGTCTGAGCCCTAACCCTCGCGTCCCCTCTTGCCTCCGTCAACGCCGCTGTCCCCTCTCGCCTCCGTCAACGCGCTGTCCCCTCTCGCCTCCGTCAACGCCGCTGTCCTTGCCGACGCCGGAGCCCTCGCATCTGCCGCTGTAAGTCATCACTCTCTTCGCTTAGGGCTTGAGAAAAAAGGTGTTTACTACTTCATCCAATTGAGGCTATGTTGTTGTTGTTGTTGTTGTGTAATTATTTTAAAATTTTCTCTGTAGTTTGTGGATTCATAAGAGAAATCGGGAACGTTTTATAGTTTCCAATTGTTTTATTTTGTTTATGGATGTGGTTTGCAAATATGGAACTAAAATTTCTTTGAAATTTCCTATTTCGTTACATTCAAGTTAGAAAATACCTTGATTCGTGGCCTATATTTTTGTTAGTGTTTCAACTTGCCCCAATTGGAAAAGTTTAGCAACTAAATGAAGAATCAAAATCGTCAAGGTTTTGCGATGGCAGACTTCATAGATTTATGACATAATTAGCTAATGAGTAGTAATTAGAAACTATTTATTCGGATTTTATCTTTTATAGTTTCACTCAATGTGCCAAACAATTTATTAGAATTTTATTAGAAATTTGCTACTTGCTTACAATGTATTCTTTTTGGAACTTTGTAGGAAGCTGATAGGCTTAGACAAGTGATTGAGAAGGAAATGCTAAAAGTCGAGGTAAGTTTGTTCTTCCCAAAATAACAACTAAAGAGAGAGATCCTTTGCTAGACATGTTATTTCAAAGAAAAATTGGAGTTGAAGCCCTCTATTGAAGGCATGGTGAGAATCTAACTCCCTCAATTAGTTTATTAAAACATGGACTTGTCGATAAGGGCCGATTGGCTCATCAAGTTTTTTAATGATCCTTAGTTTAACTTTAAAAACGGATTTTTATTGGTCGATTCAAATATAATGAGTTTTATGGACAAGTTGATTAAGTTGTTATGGTTAGTTGCATTCCATGAAAAAAATTTATATGATATTGATGATTTGGGCTAGTATTCAAAAGTGATCATGCCTTGTAAAAGGTATTGGTGGATAATGTGCTCTTTTGTTTGATGAAATTGTCAAAAGAGACCTTAACTTGTTCTTTTAACGAAGTGCATGGAAAAGCATGATTCTAAAGTCTCATGGATTCTTTATTGAGCTTTGTTTCTATGATATGATTTAATCGAGCAATCATTAGTATGATTTTTCATGTCTCGAAATATGTTCAATCCAACTTTATTGAATGTAGTTAGTAATCATCATTCATTTTTTTCGTGTTTGGGTAAAATCCTTTTAAAACGCTTCAAGGAGAGCTCATTCATTTTTTTCCCAAGTCTTGAAATATGTTCAATCCAACTTTATTGAATGTAGTTAGTAATCATCATTTTGGGTGAGACTTGAAGCTAAGTTGAGATGCGGAAGAGACTTTGTTTTATCCATTGAAAAAAAGACTTCGATTAAATCATGGATTTTCGACTAAATGCTATGATTTGAGAATTTTAAGTCGAACTTGACTCTAATGAGTTGATTTGAATCTTTTTAGTTGTGATTAGTCGATCGCATTCAATTTATATTGGATAACTAAGTTTATGAGATTTTTCTTGTTTCGCTTCACCGCATACTTATTTTACTCGAATCGTCGATTTTGATTTGAATCTTTTTAGTTCCTCATCAAGTTGATATTGTCAAACTCAACCTATGTAGAATATTGTGTGCTCTAGATAAAGGTAAAGGAGTCACCGTCACGCTTGAAAAATAAGGGGTGGGTTGCAATAAATTTGAAAGCCAATGTAAATCGATCTTTATGAAATGGATTAAACGGGTTTATTGTTTGGTTCTTGAAAGTTAAAAAAGCTCAGTTTGAAATGAGATGAGTGAGCTTATGATAAATTTTGTAGCTTGTGAAAGTGGATTGATTGAAAATAGTCTTATGAGTTTTTTGGTCTATCTATGAGGTAGCATATTTTTGTTTTCTTATATGTTTTTAGAAAATGAAGATAAAAGTGAAAATGACAAACATTGCTATCTTCCTCCCTCTATTTGGATTGGTAAGAATTTAATTTACTTAAATCAAGTATATGCGGTGTTTATCATCGTTTGTGGATTCTTAAATCTCAAATGAATTAATGTTAATCTTTTTGCTTGTTTGTAGACTTTGATGGTCGAGTGCAGGGATCGTCACTATAAGTTCGATGTGAGTCATTGCTCTTCTACCTTAGCTCTATCTCCTATGATGCTTATGTCTAGGGCTGGCAATTTGGGTCATGAAACGTTTAACACGACACGACACGACACGTGATAAACATGTCGCGGGTTTGGCAAAAATGTATGTGGGTCATAAACAGGTTAACCTGTTTATACACGTTTAATAAATGAGTCGCTAACGTGTATACCCGTGTGACTCGTTTATGACTCGCATAACTTTCACATATAAATACAAATTTTTCATTTCCAAACCCTAAAAACTAAAAAGTTCAAAAATCAAAACCGGTGAAGAGTCTTCACAAGTTCACGATCTTCACGGCACGGCTTCACCACTGGCGGCGACTCTTCTTCCACCTTGGGTCGACGACGACGATGACGACGCGGAAGAGCCAACAAGGAAGAAGGAGATTGCCTCACCTTCAACCTCGGGGAACAAAATCTCTCTCACCCCCCTCTCTCTCTCTCTCTGTCTCGGCGCCAAAGACCGTAGAGGGTGCTTGTAGGTTTGGGTGGGATTAACGGGGGTTGGGGTTGTGTTGTTATTGGAGGAGGAGAGGGCCTTGAGGTCGTTGGGGCGAGGCGGGAGGAGGAGGGGAAGGGAGAGAAGCGGCGGCGGCGAGGAGTGGGTGGCGGCGCGGAGGAGGAGGGATTCGGCGAGGGTAGGTCGGAGGGCGAGAGAGAGTAGGGGTGTAGTTCATGTAGCGGTGGAGGAGGTCGGGGTGTCGGTGGCAAGCGGAGCCGATGGGGGAGATGTGGGAGTAGAGGAGGAGATACGAGGGGGCGGTCGTAGTGGGGGTGGCGGTGGTGGTGGCGGGGGTTGCGGTGGAGCGGAGGTGGTTGATGGTGGCGCGGATTGTGGTGGTGGTGGGTGGGAGGTGGTCGGGGACGGGAGGGGGTGTGGTGGGTTTGCCGGCTTGGATGGATGAGGAGAGGTAGTAGCAGGAGATTCACTGATTCAGTCCCATCCCAAGACCCATTTTGTTCAGTCCATTATCCAGTAACAAATGCACATCCAAACACAACCCCTACTCTGCTTTTGGTGGAGACCATTTTGTTCACTGATTCACTGATTCACTGATTCACTGATTCACGATTCAAGCACGAAGCCTTTTCGTCTTTTGTTTGATCAGATTAATCTGTTTGTTAATCTTTTTTCTCAACTGTTTTTTAATTAGGGATATATGGTTTCATGAATTTTTATATTTTATGTTGTTTGTATTTTTTTTTTGTAGTGAGATATCATTAATCTAGTAGCATGTTTAACAGGTTGATAAACAGGTACACAAACGAGTCGAGTTAAACAGGTTAAATAGTGACTCGTTTAATAAACGTGTTAAACAGGTACACAAACGAGTCGAGTTAAACAGGTTAAAACATGATCTGTTTAATAAACGTGTTAAACGTGTAATAAACAGGTTACTGTTTATTAAACGTGTCGTGTGTCGTGTTTACAAATAGTGACTCGTTTAATAAACGTGTCGTGTGCGGGTTTAGGATAATTATGACACGACACGTTTACGACACGACACGTTTACGACTCGCTGACACGAATTGCCAGCCCTACTTATGTCCCTGAAAAATTTAAGTTCAACTATTCAATTATTAAGTTGTTTCAAATGTCCCTTGGTCATGCGGTGGTGTTGAAGAACATCTCAAGACTTTTCGATTGATAATTCTTTTTGTGCATATTTATAGGATTGTAAGTTTTTTTTTTTTTTTTGTGGTTGTTGAACAATAGGATTGGTGGTTTTGTGAATACTTAGAAATTTGGAGCATTTGTAATACTATACAATTTTTTTGGATATATATCTTTTTCAATTTTTGATTTTTACATTTTTGTTCTCTCAATTGAATATTTGTTGATATATATTGTCGATGTATGAATGTCAATTTATTATATATTGGCGAGTTAAATGTGCTTGGATTGAGACCTATATATGTAAGACTTTAAAAACTAAACAAAAATGAAAATTAGAGACGGAAATAGCAACGGAATCTTTGGATTCGTTGCTATTTTCGTCTCTAATTTTTTTTTTTTTTAGATATGAATCGAAACGGATCAAATTCGTCTACGATCCGTCTCTACGATTAGCAACGGATCGAGACGGAAATAATCGAAAACGAATTTATTCCGTCTCTCTAATAAACGGAATTAGAGACGGAATAAATTCGTTTCTAATCAGAAACGGAATTTATTCCGTTTCTGATCCGTCTCTAAATCAGAAACGGAATCGAATTCCGTTTCTGATCCAATCAGCGACGACGTTTTTAGAGACGGAATTGATTCCGTCTCTGTTCCGTTTCTGAATCCAATCAGAGACAGAATTTTTGCAAATCAGAAACGGAAAATTCCGTTTCTGATTTGCTTTTTTTTTGTAGTGATTACTGTTTCTTTTTACATGTGATATTTGGTTGTGGAAGACCCGTTTTCATTCTATTCGGTGTGACATTATGCTTACTCTTGAAATCAAGTTATTTGAATTGGGAATAATGATGCGGAATCATGTTCATTGATAGAGTAAGATACTAGGAAGATTTTAATTATTAAATTTGGACTCTAATAGAGATATTATTTTCCTAGGTTTTGTGTGATGATTCTAGTTGTTTGATATGAGAAGGAACCAAATCGGACCTTCTAAGCTTTTTTTCACAGCCTGCAATGTAAAGTTTTCAAACTTAAAAAAGTTGAAGAACATATTTTTGTTGTGTGCATATCTGTGTGTTTAAAATAGGTTAATGAAAGTCATTCCTATATTGTAGTTGCTAATTTATTTTATATAAAATGATTTTCTAACCTTAAAATGTAAACTACTGGGGAAAAGATTTATGGTGTTGTGTACAGTGAATGTCATTATTGCTCACATAAATATTTAGCATTGTAATGCATGATCCGATTAACTTGTTGTTTCTATTGTATCTCATTTATGTAATTAGAATAGGATACTGTTACCGGATTGAGGATGATTGAAATATATTTTTTTTTTTATGGAAATCTTATAAGCATTTCAAGTTATGCACATTATTACGAAATTATACATGATTATGCACATGCAAGTTTGTGTTTTCAAGGCGGGAAAGCGGGCCTAGGTGGTTTGCCCTGCCTAGCCTATGGGGCCTTGGTGGTTAAAAAAAATATTTACTTAGACCTCAAACGCCCCCTATATTAGCGCACATATTTTCAACTTCATTTTAAATAAAAATTAATCATTCAAATTTAAAGTGTTAGTAATGTGTTGAAATAGCTGCTAGTGAACACTGCAGAAGTAGTACGCTTGTACTACTAGTCTAGAATAGTGAGTTTTTCAGAACTAGCATCAGAAACTTTGTTTTTGAGATTGTGGCTTGTTGACGTTTTTGGGAGTTGTTGGCAGTACCAGAAGCTTTGTTAATTTTGTTAATGATATTTAATACAGATATATCTAAATATGCTCTTTCGGTTTTCTTTGGTAGATTTTTGCATCAGCAGAGGCAAGTAGGCTTTAAGTGTTTAACAATGCGCAACTTTTCTAGTAATGTGAGTTGTGTTTCCAATGCATGCACAGGTCGGTACAAGGTTTGGAGAGAGCACACTGAGACTTGGCTCCATGCTTACGGTGGCAAGTTGGCAAGCTCGGGACGACAGATCAGCATTTGCAATGTCAACATTCGAAAACATTTTACCGGTGCAAAGCTCTTGGTATTCTTTCTTCCTTAACAGTAGGGAGGTCGGATCTTTAATTTCGGTTGTATTCGTGCTATCTAGATGAGCAAAGGGGATGAGTTTCTTCTTCCACAAATCCAAGATACTATATGTGATGAAACATCAAAACCAGTCGTTGGATTGTGGTTGAAGGAACGAGATTTTAGTTGGAAGTTTAGGACTAGTAATTTGTTTGTGAATAGAAGTTAAGTGATGAGTTTCAAAATAAAGAGCAGCAGGGATTTAGAAAATTCTGGTGTAGATCGATTTGGAAACTTAAAAGATGTAGAAGTGACCACTTTTAAAGAAGGAATTTGAATGGGATATCGAATATGGAAGAATATATACAACTATCTGGAAATCAGCCAAGAAAGTCTGGTCATATGTTACTTCATTTTATTGCTATTCCAATTATAGCTAGATTTGGTCATAATGCATGTATGCGTAAAGTTTCAGCCTCAAAAAGAATATGTTTCGGATCATGTCAACTACGAAATACCCTTGTGGATTATGATTTGTCAGTGACCATAGGCAAAGAAAACAACCCTTTTTTTTTTGGATTTGCTTTGAATCTGCAATAAACATTGTGATTGCCAACTTCAGGCGTAGATAGACCTTTAAGTTTTACATTATTATTGTTGATAAACAAAGGCAAAGAGATACAACTCATGAGATTTATGTTTTTCCTTTTGCCTTTGGTTGAACCTCTACTTCTCTGAATTATTTATCATTATTTTATACAAAGCTATTTTAAGAACATTAGCTACAAAATTAACAACTCTTGTGGATTTTTAATAAACACCGTGCGTAAATAATCCCCGCCACTACTACCCCATGCTGTTTTCTTATGTAGGCAGTAGTGGTAAATGATTTGTCTATGCTGCTTTAAGTGTTATCAGCTGTGTAATATCTTGAGCACTAGCAGTTTGTTGAAATGCTTGCAGGACATCTTCTAGCATGCCAGTCAGTTGCTTTGCTTCAATTCTTAAGTTCTCCGCCTTCATATCCATCAGTTGGATTGCAAGTTTGTTTTCCTTTGTTGAGTATTTCTCAAGTATTTCTCTAGAAAAAACTTTGATTAGCAATTATATATTAAAAAAACAGATGCCTGTTTAAAAATAACTTCATATTTTCTACGCCATTATATTACAATAATGTCCCAATAGAGATTAGTAGGATTCTTATTTGAAACTGGAATTTGTAGAAAAATAGGTCATAGAGGAAGTAAGATTGATAGCTATCTCTATGCTCGACTAATTGGTTACATTCTTCAGTTTCGTTTCGTCTACTTACTACTGAATGTATAATTTTGAAAATGCAGATTTTAAAGCATGAGTGGTCGGCAAGGTGGCAAAGCTTTGTTCCTGACTTGGTTTTAGCTGCAAAGACTAGTGAAACAATATGCAAAAATAGCATGGCAATATTGAAAGTAACTAGCATCTCTATTTCATTGAGCAGGTAGCCTTTTTTTATGGTTCAATTACAGGTAGCAATTGGTTTAAGTAAATGTTTACTGTCTTCATGGTTCAATTACAGGTAGCCTTTTTTTTTTAGCAGCATATTTAAATAATTATAACTTTTAGCCTTTGCTCAAACTTCCTCTACTTAAACCAATTGCTCTATTTCTATTTTCATGGTCTATACAATTGTCATGATTTACCTGTAATGCTCAAGTTCCGCATCAAAATGTCCTGTTTGTAGAGAGGTAACCTGTGGTAATTTTGGCATGATATTGATAATCTATGCTGACATCAATGGAGTTAAAACCTTGTTTATAGTATTAGTGATTGCTTTGATGAATAAAGCTTTTAGCATTTACTGTGACCAATCATGCAAATTAGGCATAAATTGATTGGGACAAGGCTTGAGGTTGGCAGCGATCTTGGTCCTATCTCAAGCTATTACGATTCATTTTCATTTTTTTCTCTGCTGGTTATTAGCCATTGGTGTTATTATATTTTGCAGACCTACGGACGATTTAGAGAGAGATAATTTGCTAATTAACACCATGTTCCTTCTGGATAATGATGAATTTCTTTTTCTTTATTACTTTATTAATGTTGTGTTTGGCTCATACACTTGTGCTTGCAATGATACGTAGTTCTCCCATAATATTGTTTATATTCCTATTATTTTTTGTATAATTTAGTGATTTTTTTCTTTTTGATTTTTTTTCAGGTGTTTTGTACGAAGTCAAGTATTATGTGAAGCACAATCAACTTTATATAATCTCGGAACACTTCATTTTTTTTTTCATTTAGAACAATCTTCCTTTTACTTTTGTAGAAATATACGATATAGAAACTTTTTAGATTGTTTTTTTTTGTTTCGTGTATAGTACATTGAGAAAAGATAATTTTAAGGATATGTTAAGTTTATATAAACTGTGCAATATCAATATATTATTTAGCTATGATTTGTATTATATATTGGCAGGTTAAATGTGCTTGGATTGAGACCTATATATATACATATATATATATATAAGATATTAAAAACTAAACAAAAATGAAAATTAGAGACGAAAATGGCAACGGAATCTATAAATACATGAATCAGAAACGGATCAAATTTCGTCTCTGATCTGTCTCTGATTAGCAACGGATTAGAGACGGAAATAATCAGAAACGGAATTTAGTCCGTCTCTAGTCAGAAACGGAATTAGAGACGGAATAAATTCCGTTTTTGATCAGAGACGAAATTTATTCCGTCTCTGATCCGTCTCTAAATCAGAAACGGAATTACATTTCCGTTTCTGATTGAATCAGTGACGACGATTTTAGAGACGGAATAAATTTCGTCTCTATTCAGTTGTTGATTTCAATTAGAGACGGAATTTATGCAAATCAGAGACGAAAATTTCCGTTTCTGATCTGCTGTTTTTTTGTAGTACTAGAGGGTTTCTTGATATTTTGTTCAGCAGTTTTTAACATCAAATGCAACTCTGAAATTGATTTCTCCATATTATTCATATTGTAGTTCATCACAAATTGTGAGTAACTCTCCGGTAATGAATTCAGGATCAAATTCGTAGCCAACTCTTGGCTTATGGGAAATCCGAGTCTATCAAGCTGGTTAACATAGTCCTTCATCTTCAGAACGTGAGGACTAACTGACGCACCCTTAGTCATCTTGCAAGAATGTGGGTTCTTAACTGTTTCGAACCTTTTTTGCCTAGCTTGCTGTTGGAACATTTTCTTCAGCGTTACGGCCATGTCGTAGGCTTCCATTAGTTCCATGTCATTCTGAAGTTCAGGAACCATAGTTGCCAGCATAATACATACATCAGTAGAATCATTGACATGTTTATTATGCGCATCCTTCATAGCTTTCGTAGCGTTGGCTGGTAGGTCCTCAAGGATTGGAGCATCCAAGACATACAACTTGCGTTCATGCTTGATAACGATTCTCAAGTTTCTGAACCAGTCAAGAAAATTAGTCCTAGATAGCTTATCCTTCTCAAGGATGGATCGTAGTGACAGGGGATTATTGTTACTTGAAGAGACCATTGATCTACAATAAAGATTATGCAAAGTTTATTTTAGTATAGAGGAATAGACTCCCACTAAATTAACAATCCTCCTAAAACATAATGTTTATTTATGGGACTAAAATCCATATTTCACCTAATTCTATGACAGCTATGACATGAAACACATAACTAGATTATTTAGGTAAGTAACAATTACCAATTACATCTTATGTAATTTTAGATACTTTTATGAGATACGAACATCTTATGTCTTAGCATGTTTTTTTATCTCATCATGTGCATAAAGCTCAAAACTATTTTGATAGCTTTATTAAGTCGGACCATTTTAAACATTTAGGTAAATCTTACCCAACTTGTTTCACCAAGATAACACAATACACCCAGCTATGGCTGAAACCATATTAGTGTGATCGAGGCCTTGACAAGTGTTTAAAATAGATGACACGAGACTTAAAATTTAATAGAGGAATTTTATTCAGTTTTAGTGATTTTATGTAAATAATGAAATATCATATATTTTTATTGATGTGTTCAATCACTAAACAATTTGAAAATTTTTATACTGTTCACTAATAAAAGAATTTCCGTGCGCTAGGATTAGTTAGACGGCGGTCCCGCTAGCCGATCAGCGGATGGGGGTACAGGGGCAGCACCTCCATTTTTTATTTTTTAGGAAAAGAATCTCAATTCCGAAAATTAAAATTCGCTATATAAAATCATATTTTTCGCTAATTTTATTATCCTAAATTAACCCCTTAATTTATCTGAAATTAAATCAATTAAAACATTTTTAATTAACCCGGACCCACATCTAACTAATCATCTTATCCTAATCCAATTAAGACTTAAGATATTTGAATCCTAGCATATCTCCAATAACAAAATTCTCGATATTTATCTCCTATCAAATAGGGATAACAAAATCGATTTTGCTAATATCTCATAATCTAATTTGTTATATATCTTTTATCAAATAGAAATTTCATAACAAAATAGATATAACGAGATAAATAAATAATTTCGAAAAATAATTATTTACAATTTCGGTCCTCATCCAAATAATCACAAACATGTAATTGAATCATGAACTATTATCTCAATCGAACCTAATCATATTAGTTTCGAATTAATATTCAGACTTATACGATTTAAGAAACTTAAAACAATGTAACTTAAATATGCATGTTGAATTACAGAGATTTCATTTGTGACGGCCCCAGTTCCACATTCCTAACTGGGCCCTGCCCGGCCTAGACTTACGAGGATCCCCGAACTCATCTCGTTGAGTCACGCAAGCCTAGTCATCCTTCCTTTATCATTTACCATTTTACCCAGTAATTAAAAATTTAGTTAGTCAATTAGTGAGTTATCATAATTACAGCGGAAGCAATTAAACCTCAAATTAACTGAAAAATTACAAAATTACCAGGTAGGACAACCTAGAGTGTGGAAACCCTGAATATGTATATCACCGTTATTAATCATTCAGAAGAAAGTAAACGAAAGATATACAGGCCCAAAATTTTCTCAAAAACCTAACTCCCCAAGTTTTAAAACAAGTATAGATAATAATACAAAAAAATCACCTAGGTCAGACAAGTAATAGAAACTACTCCAGTATCCTCAAAAAATATCCCCTAACTATAGAGCCTTTCCTTTGCTGGTTTGTGGATCTGCACTCCGTCACACACAATGACGAGCACAAGTAAGTAATGCCAATAGGACATATATACAACATTTCACAATATCCAAAGCAGTTGAATTCATGCAAATAGAAAGAAAGGAATAAAGAACGCATGAATATAAAACATTGTAACAAAACAATCGATACGTGAGGGTCCGGAATACAAAGAAACAAACAGGAAGGACTCCTGACCAAAAGGTCATTGAGTCGCGGCAAAAGCCCAACAGACTCGGGTTTAGGACGAGACACCTGCCTCCCGGCCCTAACCCTTGCGATTATGAGATATCTACAGACCCGGATAAGAACCCCCAACGTACACTCAATTGGGAGATGTCGACGGCGTCCGGATAAGAGCTCATATCACAGATAAATAGTAACCATGACTCACTTGCCAATGGACCACTCAACCAACAAAGTTCCAAAGATAGCACAACAATATTCGATAAAGTGAAATGAAACTATCACAAAACAGTAAACAACAACAGCCAATGAAGGGAAATGAAATATTGTATAAGTCCCTAGCTGGTTTACTTACATCGACAAATCGCAAATCGTCCTTCTCACGCCTCGATATGCGCACCCGACACCTGACTATAGCATCCTAAGCCCCTAGTGTCCATTTATACCATTTTACAATTTTAGGGTCGCATTACGTGCAATTATAGTATGTGATTATAGATTTGCCATTTTTATTTCCAAGAAAGTTCAGCTTTTTAGCACCCATTTTCGAATTATACCGGGGTGCCAAATGCCCGAAAAGCCTCGAACTCATTTTTTCTAGCTTTCCCTAATTTTTCATATTTTTCGAGGATTTTTCATAATTTGTATCTATTTTAATCTATTTTCTGTAATTTAATTTTAATAAAAAAATAGTTTAATTTAATTTAATAATTAAATATAATATTTTATTGGGGTGGGACCGGGTTGACCCGACCCGGTCCAGCTGGACCCGGGTTGGCCCGACCCGGTCCACGCGGACCCGGGTCGATTTGGCCTGGCCCACTCGGGTCAGGGTCAGTCCGACGCGACCCGACCCGACCCGTGCTCTGGTTCGATTTTTTTTTTCTTTAGCGCTGGGGTTGGGCTTCCATCCCCAACCCCAGGTGGGGTTCGTGTGCAGGGGAGACCACTCGCCTGCCTTCATGGCAGTTCGTCCGAGTTCGCCGGCCACCCGAACCCAACAACAACCCACCATCAACAACAGCAAACAACACAACAACAAGGGGATTTCACTTACCTTGCTCAAGCTTGATCCCTCTCTCTCTCCCCCAGTCTCTTCTTCTTCCTCTCCTTCCCTTCGATTTTTCGCCACTCCCCAGGTTCTTCTCCGCCACTGTTTTTTTCTCACCCTTTTTTTTCTTTCACCTTATCCACTTACCCACCTTATCGACACACATATTTATATATATATATACATTTATCTATAAATGCTAGCCACACCTTCATCATTTTTTTTCATTTCTTCATTTTTTTAACTCAATTATACTAAGCGTACCCCGTATGCCGCTACCTCGTCCCACGTTGACAAGCGACTCGAAGCGCTTCCCCGCTCGTCTCGACACCGTTATGCCATGCATTACTTTAATTTGTTCAACATTTGGTATAAGATTTTAATACAAGCAATGAACCAAAAATAACATACCTTGGTGTCGACTCCCGAGGTTTGGATTTGTGTATCACGACAAGTGGATCCCACGCACAACCCTGAAATACACGTGGCACGAGGTAAAAATTTTTAGGATCATTACAGTCTTCCCAACTAATTAGAATTTCGTCCTCGAAATTGACAAAGTATAAAGGAAAGACTTACTGAGATTCAGAAGAGATAAGGAAAGTACTCGCGCATGTACGACTCAAGCTCCCGCATCAGCTCCTCATTTCCGTGATGTTGCCATTTGACGAGGACTAATGGGATTTCTTTGTTCCTCAAAATCTTTACCTTACGGTCCAGAATCTGAATAGGCTGCTCGTCATAAGTAATGTCCTCCCTCAAGTCTATCTGGCTCAAATCCACTGTTGGTCGTTCGCCCTTTCTCGACCTACATAGAAACATGAAATACAGGGTGGATACCAGACAACTGAGATGGCAACTCCAGCTCGTACGCAACCTTGCCTATTCGTTTCTTCACCTTGAAAGGACCAATGAACCTCGGCGCAAGCTTTCCTTTAATCCCAAACCTCTTGTGACCTTTTATCGGAGAAACTTTCAAATACACATAGTCTCTGACATCATATGTTAACTCGCCATGATACATGTGATAATATTTTTTCTGCATCTCCTGCGCACCTTTCATTCTCAATCTAATCTGTCGTATCTTCTCTGTGTGATCCACTACAATCTCAGGCCCAATCACTGCCACATCCTCGGGCTCCGCCCAGCAAGATGGAGATCTGCACGGTCTACAATAGAGTGCTTCGAAAGGTGTCATACCAATACTGGCCTGACAACTGTTATTGTAGGCGAACTCACACAAATGAAGATACTCTTCCCAAGATCCACCATACTCTAACATACACATCCTCAGCATATCCTCGAGAATTTGAATCAATCTCTCTGACTGTACGTCATTCTGTGAATGATAAGCTATACTGAGGTCTAAACGCGTACCAAACTGTGCCTGCATGCTCCGCCAAATCTGAGATGTAAACCGTGGCCCTCTGTCAGACACAATCGATAAAGGAATGCCATGTAATCGCACGATTTCCCTTTCGTACAAACTCGCTAACCTATCAACCCGATGTGTAGTAGAGATCGGTAAAAAGTGAGCAGACTTAGTCAATCTGTCCACTATCACCCAGATACTGTCATGTCCGTGCTGAGATCGAGGTAGCCCACTGACGAAATCCATAGCAATATGCTCCCACTTCCACCGAGGAATGGGAAGTGGCTGTAATAACCCACCTGGTCTCCGATGCTCAGCCTTAACTCGCTGGCATACCTCACACGCTCTAATGTAATCAGAAACATCGATCTTCATCCTCGGCTACCAAAAAAAGACGACGCACATCAGCATACATCTTGGTCCGACCCAGATGAACTGCAAAACATGAGCGGTGAGCCTCATCAAGTATCTCATTACGTAACTCAGCCACTGATGGAATCCACAGTCGACCTCTAAACCTCAGACACGAGTCTGTCGACTGACTCCAATCTAGATGATCCGGACTTTGAGTAAACTCCAAAAATCTCTGGTACTGCTAATTTGTCTGCTAACCCTCAAGTACCTTTTGAATCGACACTGTTTGAGTTCTCATCTGCCCACAAATTAACACTTTGGTACCGGTCCGAATATCAACAGAATACATAAATTCGACCGCCTCGAGTAAACTATACTCGTGTGTCAGGTGGCAAGTAGTACTCTCTGAGTCTTCCCCTCTGCGGCTTAACGCGTCTGCAACAACATTGGCCTTTCCCGAATGATACACCAAAGAGAAGTCATAATCCTTGAGGAACTCAAGCCAACGCCTCTGTCTCATATTCAGATCCTTCTGGGTAAACAGGTACTTCAAACTCTTGTGGTCAGTGAACAACACAAACTTCTCTCCATAAAAATAATGACGCCAAATCTTCAGTGCAAAAACCACTACCGCTAGATCCAAGTCATGTGTAGGATAGTTTTTCTCATGAATCTTCAGTTGTCGGGACGCGTAGGCAATCACTCTACCGTCCTGCATCAACACACAGCCTAGCCCGACCTTAGAAGCATCAGTGTTCACCTCAAAGCCCTTTCCCGACTCAGGTAATACCAGAACTGGGGCGGTAGTCAATCTTTCCTTCAAAAGCCTGAAAGCTTGTTCACAACTATCATTCCAATGAAAATTTATATCTTTCTTCGTCAATTGTGTCATTGGCGCCGCAATTTTTGAGAAATCTTGAACAAAACATCGATAATAGCCTGTGAATCCCAAGAAACTCCGGATCTCTGTTACTGTCCGCGGTGTAGGCCAATCTATAACAACTCTGACCTTAGCGGGGTCCACAGACACTCCACGGGCTCCGACGATGTGTCCAAGAAATTCGACCTCTGTAAGCCAAAAATCACATTTATTGAATTTTGCATATAGTCTATGATCCCTCAAAGTCTGCAAAATTATCCTGAGGTGCTCCCGTGATCCTCGCGAGTCTTAGAGTAGATAAGGATGTCGTCGATGAACACAATGACGAACTTATCTAAATATTCTCTTAACACTCGATGCATGAGATCCATGAACACCGCTGGGCATTAGTCAATCCAAAAGGCATGACTGTGAGCTGGTAATGCCCGTATCGAGTGCGAAATGCAGTCTTCTATCTATCCTCTGCTCTAATCCTCAACTGATGATACCCAAATCTCAAATCAATCTTTGAAAACCACTGTGCTCCTGTTAGCTTGTCGAACAAATCATCAATGCGAGGAAGTGGGCACTTGTTCTTCACTGTCACCCTGTTGAGCTGTCTATAATCAATACATAATCTCAGGCTGCCATCTTTCTTCTTAACAAACAAAGCTGGCACGCCCCAAGGAGACATGCTCGGGTGGATGAATCCTAATTCCAACAATTCATCAAGTTGTTCTCTCAACTCTTCTAGTTCCTTCGGAGCCATTCGGTACGGTGGAATAGATATGGGTTTGGTCCCCGGTACCAAATCAATGATGAAGTCAATCTCCCTAGGCGGGGGTAATCCTGGTAGCTCTGCTGGAAAAATGTCAGGAAACTCGCATACCACTTGGCACCTCCTCCAACGTAGTCATAACCTGTTTCGTCGTACTCAATACACTGGTGAACATCTCGACATCTTCACTAGTGGCGACTCTACCTCTGGTAATAGGGAAACTGGTCGAAGTCCCTTGGAAACTAAACTTTGGATGCCCTAAAGGATGGAATACGACTTTCTTACTGAAGCAATAGATCTGTGCATGATAAGCACCCAACCAATCCATGCCCAACAATGCATCAAACTCGAGGAATTCTAACACTCTTAGGTCCGCTGGCATGATATGACCTCAATCGAACAATCAACACACAACAAGTTCGGGTAGATTTTGTCCCCAGCAGTTGTGCTAAGGATCAAGAGTCTCTCTAGTCTAGTAGGTTTCAAACCCAATTCATTAACCATACGACCCGAAATAAAAGAAACAGTAGAACCTGAATCAAACATAACATGCATTAATCTACTGCAAATATAAACCATAACCTCAATCAAATTACGGCTGGCAGTCGGATCTGGCACGGCAACTGCGTGAACCCGCTCCCGACTCTGCTGCGGCTGCCCTCGACCCAGTCGTGGACACTCACTGTTGAAATGACCTAACTGTCCACACTCCCAACAACCCTCTGAGATCCCAATCTAGATGGACCACGCTATCCCTGTCCTTGTCCCTGTGCCTGACTAGGCCTCTGTCCCTGTCTCTGCACCTGACTGGAACTTTGACCCTGTTTCGGGTCATTACCTCTCTCATCCGTCCTCTGATAATGTTGATGCTGAGGACCTAACGGTGTTAGCTGCGGTGGTGTATTAGCGTAACTCTGTGCTGGACCCACTAGCATAGGCACAGTATGCGCTGCATAGGGCGGAGATGCCACAAATCCCACGCTTTGAGCTCGATCTCTCTGCCTCAATGATCGAAATCTCTTCCACCTCCGATCACCACCAGAACCTCTCACTGACCGTGACGATGTCGACGAGGCAACCGATACTCCGATACGTGTGCTCCCAAAGCTCTCGCTAGCCATAGCCCTCTCATAGGCCTCCTATAATGTGCTCGGAGCTGTCGTCGCTACCACAGAACCAATGGAGTCTAGTAGACTGTGCACAAAGTAGTAAGCCCGGTCAGTGTCAGTGTCGGCCGCACTCCCGGCATACTCTATCAAACGTAAATATCGGTCCATATACTGCATAACCAACTCCTTGGACCTCTGTCAAATGGTTAGAAACTCAGTCCTCTTTCGGTTACGGACTGTAAGAGGAATGTACATTTCGTTAAACGTCTCCTTAAACTTAGCCCAATCCTTAGGCTTCCCCTTCGACGTCACCATAGTGCGCCACCAGACATCGGCCTCGCCGAACAGTGAAGCTGACGATATACTTGGCCGCATACGAGCTGGTGTGGCCAATACATCATGTATCTTCTCATGGCTCCTCATATACCTCTCTGCGGCCTCGAGGTTGGTACCCCCGTGGAAGTGCTCCGAATGATGTTTCTAAAACTCACGAGCCTGCCTCGCCTCAGTTGTAGCCCTAACATCTATATCAGTCGGCGTGCTCGGCGTATCCTCAGCCGGTGTCTCAGGTGTAGGAGGTACCATCTCGGCCTGAACATGTGTCTCCTCGGCCACGCTGCAGGTCCTGCCTGAACTGGAGTGCTGCAGGTGGGTCATGGACTGTAGGAGCACTCCCAGTCTGAGTAACTGGAGCTGCTGACATGGATGGTGATGCTGCCGTCTGAGCTCTCAACAGTCAGAGAATCTCCTGAAGCTGCTGATCATGAGATGTAATCATCTGCGACATGCCACCTTATCTCCTCTGTACGTCCCCCGTACCATTATCGCTCGTATCGGGCTGATCGGCTATCGCTAACTGAAAAGAAAGCGATTCCCACGATCAGAATATAACTATCGATAGTTAATAATACAACAAATCAAATAGCTCATAGTCCAGATTTAAATATTCCCAACTCGCCTCACTTCCCAACTAAGAATTAGGCTAGGATCATAGAGTTCCACTCTAAGTTCAACCATTCCTAACATCCCCTGGTTTGTTTCTCAATGGATTGTGATTTGAAGCAAAAGTTGAGTATTTAAAACCTCGTCTCTGATACCAACTATGATGGCCCCAGTTCCACAATCCTAAACTAGGCCCCGTCCGGCCTAGACTTACGTAGACCCTCGAACTTATCTCGTTGAGTCACACATGCCTAGTCAGCCTTCCTTTATCATTTACCATTTTACCCAGTAATTAAAAATTTAGTTAGTCAATTAATGAGTTATCATAATTACAGCGGAAGCAATTAAACCTCAAATTAACTGAAAAATCACAAAATTACCAGTTAGAACAACCTAGATTGTGGAAACCCCGAATATGCATATCACCGTTATTAACCATTCAGAGGAAAGTAAACAAAATATATACAGGCCCAAGATATTCATAAAAACCTAACTCCCCGTGTTTTAAAGCAAATATAGATAATAATACAAAAAAATCACCTAGGTTAGATAAGTAATAGAAACTACTCCAGTATCCTCAAAAAATATCCCCTAACTGTGGAGCCTTCCTTTTGCTGGTTTGTGGATCTGCACTCCGTCACACACAAAATGACGAGCACTGGTAAGTAATGCTAATAGGACATATATACAACATTTCACAATATCCAAAGCAGTCGAATTCATGCAAATAGAAAGAAAGGAATAAAGAACGCATGAATATAAAACATTGTAATAAAACAATCGATACGTAAGGGTCCGGAATACAAAGAAACAAACAGCAAGGAGTCCCGACCAAAAGGTCGTTGAGTCGCGGCAAAAGCCCAGCAGACTCGGGTTTAGGACGAGACACCTGCATCCCAATCCTAACCCTTGCGACTATGAGATATCTACAGACCCGGATAAGAGCCCCCAACGTACACTCAATTGGGAGATATCGACGGCGTCCGGATAAGAGCTCATATCGTAGATAAATAGTAACCATGACTTACTTGCCAATAGACCACTCAACCAACAAAGTTCCAAAGATAGCTCAATAATATTCGATAAAGTGAAATGAAACTATCACAAAACAGTAAACAACAACAGCCAATTGAGGGAAATGAAATACCGTATAAGTCCCTAGCTGGTGTACTTACCTCGACAAATCGTAAATCGTCATTCTCATGCCTCGATATGCGCACTCGACACCCGACTATAGCATCCTAAGCCCCTAGTGTCCATTTATACCATTTTACAATTTTAGGGTCGCATTACGTGCAATTATAGTATGTGATTATAGATTTGCCATTTTTATTTCCAAGAAAGTTCAGCTTTTTAGCACCCATTTTCGAATTATACCGGGGTGCCAAATGCCGAAAAGCCTCAAACTCATTTTTTCTAGCTTTCCCTCATTTTTCATATTTTTCGAGGATTTTTCAGAATTTTTTCATAATTTTTATCTATTTTAATCTATTTTCTGCAATTAAATTTTAATTAAAAAAACAGTTTAATCTAATTTAATAATTAAATATAATATTTTATTGGAGTGGGACCGGGTCGGCCCTACCCGGTCCACGCGGACTCGGGTGGTCCGACCCGACTCGACCCACAGGGAGTCTTCTTTCCCACCTGAGCGTTCGATTTTTTTTTCTTTGGGCTTCCATCCCCAACCCCAGGTGGGGATCGTATGCAGGGGAGACCACTCCCTTGCCTTCCTCGAGCTCGGACGAACTACCGACGAACTGCCATGGCAGTTCGTCCAAGTTCGCTAGCCACCCGAACCCAACAACAACCCACCATGAACAACAGCAAACAACACAACAAGTGGGTCCCACGCACGACTCTGAAATACATGTGGCACGAAGTAAAATTTTTTAGGATCATTACATCATCCATGCATCAATACACGAAAAATAAAGATTATACCTAATGGTGTCATGGATCACAAAACAGAAAATTCAATTTATTAAAATTATTCAAATTAACCTAACATGGTTACTAGCATGTACGAAACTGATTTCAATCAAATCACGAATATGTGTATCATATACACAAAACATGATAATAAATCTCACATAAAACTTTTGTATATCACATATACATCAATTATTAACATGCCTTCAATCATATATCATGCATATATCAGAAGAAAACATGCAATGAATTTAATGGAATCAAACTCGAAGGCTCTGATACCACTGTTGGATTTTGGGGTTCATGCGCAGCAGAAATTACAAAACAATTTTGACAAAAACCCAACAGGATCCGAATCTAATTCCATTAAAAACGTTTAAACCATAAAAACTTAATCATACCTCAGTCGCAATATACCTTTCTGAAGATTGATCGATCTCTAAGGCAGTGCCAACAACAAACGCCCTCTACCAGCAGTCCACACACAAACGGCGGCTGAGATTCGAAGTGCTAGCTTCGAGAGAATACCAAACCTTTTTGTTTCTCTGCAAAATGATCCAGAGTGTACCAGAAAACCCTAAGTCGTTTCTAAAACGAAAATATAGTTTCGGCCCTTAATCTTTCGTACGTGTGTTCTAACTTAAAGTGTATATTTATACAACTCTTGTATATAGACGGTTAAGTAAATTACATATATACCCCTACTTAAAAAAGTATAAGTGTAATACACCACAAGGACGTTTCCGTCATGAATTTTATCATATAAAATTCATTTTTCTGAACCATCTTAAAATCTCGCAAAATCATTCTTAGTGTGCGACCCAATAGGCTCATACAACGTTGGGAGTGTACCAAAACACATTTTGGTATACAAGTCATAAGCGGCCTCTAGTAAGACATTATGACTACCCAAGTTGTACGAATATCAAATCGATACAACCTAATCGATAGTGGATATAAAATCATTTTGTCACACGATATCCTTTTTGATCAAACATAAGGCATGGAATTGTCATCCAACATGTTCAATCGTACTAGTCTCGATCTCTAGGTAGACTGAAAACATCCAAGTGACATTGATCAATATCAATTCACTTAGACTAGGTCTTTTAACAGTCTAACATCGAGGGATCCATTGGATATCTCTCTTTATATGAGAGGGACAAATTCTATCTCGATTTCACAACTTCATCACATTGCTCACACAGTAATCAATCACAGCCTTTATAATCGTCCGATTAAATACAACGTTTGATTGTGTCAAATCATTGTGTTCCTAATGTTGAAGTCTCTAGTAATCTTAAGTCAGAGGACTGAAAAATATACTTATCATGAGAAACAACTATGACTTAATCCATGTGATGTTCTAATAGCGGGTCGATCCAGTACTTTGTTCCCTAACAAGTACTCGTGATCTTGATTCATATCCCTATACGTATAATCATCATATGATTATCGATCAAGACTCACACTAGTTTTAATTCATTATAGTTCCCAGTATAATGATCGACTATGGACATTTAGGATATTTCTGTAAAAACCCATGGATCTTATTATAATGTAAACATGCAAATTAATTATAATAAACAGCAAATGAAATCATTTATTTTATTAACTAAAAGTATTCATAAAGACAGTTAATGGATTGACCTAGGGCATATGCTCCAACACTGGCGTGCTGTCACGTTCATCACAAACTTGCGTATGAACCGTATGATTTTGAACTGAGTCGATTGACTCAAATGTCAAATAGATATCTACCGTTGCAGTTATTGGTAAATTGGTCACCGTCTCCCACATCAAGTCGACGTGTGTCGTATCATGCAGCAACACGGGGACGAAATAATGCGAGCCTCCGGGGAGGATTATCATGTGGCGATAAGTCATCTAAACTATAGTCTCTGTAGATGAGATATTGAATTTGTTACACACGTCATCCTTCAATTGACGGCCACTCGACCCAAACTTAACCATCAACACTGCTGATGGGGTGCGCTGTACGCGATGTCATTTAAACCATTAACAATTTTACCGTACGCATAGAATAGAAAATGGATGTTCCTATGTTCCATGACCTACATAAGTTTTCGAACATTGATGTAAAAGGGTTACACACAAATGCACGAATATGTTGAGTGAAATAGTTGATGACTAAAGCAAGTTAAAGTGCAATCGAACTTTCTGATGTAGAAGATCGCAATAAGAGCGCAACTACAGAGCATACTCATTCTTTCGCACTCACATTTTCTGTGTAATAACGATCAAACCTATTGAACTATTGCACAACGAGCACGTTATTCATTTAAAAATTTAATTCTAGCATTTTATTGATATGAGGGGTGATTTACACACGAGAGGAACTTTCAGATGTAGAGGATCGCCTTAATGGCGCAACTACAGAGCCTACTCATTCCTCTGTGTTTGAGCTTAATGTTTTAAACGCACTTTCCATTAACTAAACATATCAACCATTTTTCAAAAACACAATACCTATGTCACTATATATCATGTAAATCATAACAAACCAAATTAAATAATTATGAAAATATTAAATTTGTGAACTTACTATTTTCCTCCGCTTTTTATCTTCATCGTAATAATCCTGCAATAACATTTTATTTTCGTTAGTTTAGAACACAGGGAGTATAATAAATCAACATCAGTAAACTAAAGTAAACTAATCAAACATAACTAACCTAACAAACCAAAGTAAACCTTTACCCAAATAAAGAGTCTTAAACTAAACTCAAGTAACTTAACTAACTAATCTAACATAACCTAACATAACTATGTGAACTAAACACACCTAACCTAACCTAACCTAACCTAACCTAACTATGTAAACTAAATTAACTAAACTAAACTCTACTAAACTAAATTAATTAAACTAAACTTTACTCGACTAAACTAACGAACCTAACCTAACTCAACTATTGTAACGGTCGAAAAATTTGACTTATGCCACGTGTCAAGTCAAGGTTGTATGTGGGACCCACTCGTCAAAATACGTATATCTGAATTCAATTGGAGATGATAATGCTAACTATGCGAGGAATTCGGTGAGCCGAAACATGAACGAGGACGCGCCTCGAGTCGCCTGCCGACGTGGGACTGAGATAGTGTAAAATGTACATTGGATATGTCTCGTTATGCGTGTAGCGCAATTTTTGAGATTTTGAAATGAAGCGGGTTGATGCCTCGAGATGCGCCCAGCTCGGTTGTTGAGTTGTCTCGAGATTTGTGTTGCACGAATCTCGAGGACGCTTTGATTTGATATTTAAAGAGAAAAGAAATAATATATATATATATATATTATTTATATATAATGGGATAAGATAAGGATGGGATAAGATAAGGATAAGAATGTTAAAAAAAAAAAACGAACGAAAAACGCAGAGGAGGAGAAAACACGAACCAGAGAGAGAAAAAGAGGAACCAGAGGAGAGAAGGGAACCGAAGGAGAAAGAGGAACCAAAGGAGGGATTAAGCTCGAGCAAGGTGAGTGAAATCCCTTCGCTGTTGGGTCGTTTGCTATTGTTATGGTGTGGGTCGTTGTTGTGTTCGTCCGAGCTCGATGAAGGCAGGGGAGTAGTCTCCCCTGAATATGCGAACTCCACCTGGGGTTGGGGATGGAAACCCAACCCCATCGAATAAAAAAAAAATTGATTGACGTGGGGAAGAAGACCCCTACGGGTCGGGTCGGGTCGGGTCGGACCCCGGCCCGAGTGGGTCGGGTTTGGGCCGGACCGACCCTGATCCAAGTGGGTCGGGCCGGGTCAAACCGACCCGGGTCTGCTTGGACCGGGTCGGGTCAACCCGGACCCACCACAATAAAATATAATATTTAATTATTAAATTAAATTAAACAGTTTTTAATGTATAATAAAATCCTAAAAAATAGATAAAAATATGGAAAAATTCAGGAAAATTTTAGAAAAATAGAAAAAAAATATATTTGTGACCCAAATCAATAAAACATCAATATTTTTCCATAAAAAGTGAAGAATTCGAGGTCGGTCGAGGCGTTATACCGGGGTTTTACCTCGAAAAACGTGAAATCGGCAAATTGTTGTCGAACTCAATTTTGACCGATGACAAAATTCGGGATGTTAAATCATTAAACTGGAGTCTAAATTGATACATTTTCAACTGTTAGGATCCTAGATGAGCTATTACGGGGTTTGGGTGCGTACATCAACGCGACGGAAGCCGGATAGCTTAGGAATGGATGTGTGAGGTAAGTAAACCAGTTAGAAACTTATACAGTATTTCATGTTTCTCCATTGACTATTGTTTATTGTTGTGATAGCTTTATTGTTGTTCATTGCTTGTGATGATAGCTATCGTTAAATTGTTGTCGATTGAGGGGGTCCATTGGCAAGCGAGTCATGGTTACTATGTATCTGCGATATGAGCTCTTATCCGGACGCTGTCGATATCTCCCAATTGAGTGTACGTTGGGGGCACTTATCCGGGTCCGTAGATATCTCATAGTTGGCAGGGGTTAGGGTTGGGAGGCATGGGGCTCGCCCTAAACCCGAGTCTGCTGGCTTTTGCCGCGACTTAACGACTTTTTGGTCGGGACTCCTTGTTATTTGGCATCACTCATCGATGGATTGTTTACAGTCTGTTATATTCATGCGTTCTTTATTCCTTTTGTTCTATTTGCATGAATTCGACTGCTTTGGATATCGTGAACTGTTGTTATGGATATTGTGAAATGTTGTGTATATGTCCTCTTTGGATTTACTTACTGGGCTCGTCATTTTTATTTTGGTGAGTGCGAGAACCGCATGACGCGTGAGAGAGGAAGACTTCATAGCTAGGTGACATTTTTGTATATTTTGTATTTACTCTCCTCTGATGATATTTACTGGGTTCCACGATTAGGTTGCCTAACTCCCTGATTTGTTTGTTGAGTTATTGAATGTGTTAGTTGCTTCCGCTAAAATTGTAAAACTCGAAAAAATATTAATAACTCAACTGTAAATGTTGAATGTACTGATAATGATGGATTGGAAGGCTAACTAGGCCTGCGTTGACCTTGCGAGACTGGTTCGGGGGTCCACGTAGGCTTAGGCCGGGCGGGGCCCAATTTGTGAAAAATTGGGGTCGTCACAACTATACTAACCTAAAATTGTCGAACAACAATACTAAAGTAAACTAATCAAACATAACTACCCTAACTAACCAACATTACCCTAACTAATCAAACATAACTACCCTAACTATGTGAACTAAACTCAACTAACCTAACCTAACATAACCTAACTATGTAAACTAAATTAAAATCTACTAAACTAAACTGACGAACCTAACCTAACTCAACTATACTAACCTAAAATTGTCGAACAAAAAAACTAAAGTAAACTAATCAAACATAACTACCCTAACTAACCATAACTACCCTAACTAATCAAACATAACTACCCTAACTATGTGAACTAAACTCAATTAACCTAACCTAACCTAACCTAACTATGTAAACTAAATTAACTAAACTAAACTAACGACCCTAACCTAACTCAACTATACTAACCTAAACTAACCTCAACACCTAATCTAAACTAACTTAACTAACTAAACTAATTAACATAACCAAACTAAACCAACATAACCTAACTAAACTAATCACCTAAGCTAAACTAAACTAACCACCTAAGCTAAACTAAACATCTAACCTAAACTAACTTAACTAACTAAACTAACTACCTCAACTAACTAAACTAGACTAACCTCCTCCTCTCTCCTCTCATTTGCCTTACTGCTGGCTCTTCTTGCATTTGCCGCGTGCTTCCCTCCTCTCATTGCGCTTGCCAGTTGTTCCTTCCTCATTGTCATTGTCGCTATTTCCTCCACGTACCACTGCCACTGCTGCTGATGAGAGCCTCTGCTGCCGCTGCTCCTTGCTCTGGTGCCCCCACAACTTCCTATCCTCCTTCTCAGCCGCGTGTATGCACTGCCGCGTGTCCTTCGATCCCAACCCGTCCCCTCATTCTTCCTCCCTCCTCGGTGTCTCTCTCCACCGACCTCTTCCCCTCCCCTCCTTAAATAGCCGACGCCCCCCTCATCTACAGTAGTCCCGTGACCCCTACCCCCTACCCCGTACCCCTACCTTCCTCCTTCCCGAAATCGACGCAAAGAATATATTCTCTGCGTCGGTTTCGAGAAGAAGAAAGTGGGGTGCACAGATAGCGCCTTCTCAGAAGGCGCTATCTGTGTACCCCCGCGCCAACGGGTTCGGCCTGGTCCACGTGGATCCACGTGGACATGTACACCAATAACGCCTTTACAAAAGGCGCTATTGGTGTAAGCCCGTCCACGTGGCGTATGTTACACTGATAGCGCCTTTTGAAAAGGCTCTTTCAGTGTAACATACGCCACGTGGCCCAAACACATGGATAGTGCCTTTTGAAAAGGAGCTATCCATGTGTCCACGTCATCAAAAAATTGTGCCACTGTGATAACGCCTTTTCCATAGGCGACATTGTCTATTTATGAGAAATAAAAATAGTTGAGCCTTATTTTTCACTTTTTAAAGTAAAAAGATGTGTACTTTTGTGATTTTTTCCCGATAAAAGAGTGCTACATGCAGTTTGATGGCGGCGGGTGTTGCCAAGTTTTAAGTTACAACTTACAGTGAAGTTGGAGGTAAATAATCATGTGCTAGCTAAACATAAGAGTAGTACCGAGTCTTTGTTACCAAACCATGGTTACTAGTCCTGGTTAAGGGTGTAACCATAGTTCATTAGTTAACCCAACTGTAACTAACTTAGTTAGATTAGTCGGGATACTAGTTAGAGGTCTATTTTACTTAATCTTTGCTTTTCTTAATGTGAAAAAGCAATTCATTTAAGGAAGATTAAGAGCTCTCGTCAGGGTTTATGTTCCTCTCCTTCATTTCTGTTCATGATTCACAGATCCTCTTCATTAGGAGTACATCTCACACAACGAGCAGATGTGACGTGTAAGATGTATATGTCCATATGCATCGATTTGGAGCCTATATATTGAAGAAGGGTTTCCAAGAGGACTGAGCTAGTAATGAAGTTACACCCAAACAAAATGCACATGGCCTTTAAGGTTCAAGTCATATTTGAGAACAAGTGGTTCTCGATGATTTGAAAATGGAGAACGCAGAGTTGCTTCTGAGGTGCTGACAAGTTAAAGTTTATGCACGAAGTTGTGTTGGAGTCTGAAACAAGATTGTGACTATCTAAATAATGGGGTGGAGGTGATTTTTTATTTTATTTTTTTGGTTTGATTCAAATAAGAAATTTAGATTATGGAGAAATGTTCTACTGTAATCTAAATTAATTTTGTGTTTGTGTTTGATTAAGACTTTGCGTTAGTCTATGAGTTTATTTAAGATTTTTTCGTTGGATTAGAGTCAGTTTACATGAGTCTTTAAATATGTAAACGTTAGCCCCACATTGTGAAATATATAACAATTAAGTTAGAGATTAATAAAGCGTTAATTAAGTTTAGTAAAGCTGTAGGTAGCCCCTTAATTTCCAACAACACCACCGTACTCATTCAAAGGTGTGGAAAGCATAGTCAAAAGTCTGGTTTAATTTTGTTAAAGGACTTTGACCCACTAAATGTTTGTCGGGCAAGTCCATATTATACTTGATCTATGGAGGACCAGGTTGCTAAGTACTAATACAGTTAGGAAAATGTTTTTAACAACAACGCTCAAGTGGTAAGGGACTAAATTTTTCTATGCAAAGTCTTAGAGTTCAAATAATCATATAAAAAAAAAATTAAGTTGGGAGGGTCGTTACTATATGGGGCCCAACAGTGTCGAGCGTGGATTAGTCGATACGGTTAGCGTCGGACATTATGTGAGAAATTAAAAAAAAAAAAAAAAAACTTTTTAACTCGCTTTCAACACTTTCTAATCGATATTGAGTATGTCTGTGCCACACATCTCGAGGTATATGTATTACATTCTGCAGACTTGCTCAAAGTTAATTTGACAGTGTGACAAGTTGGTTACTCAAGCATTTCTCACATTGTAATACATCCAAAATAGAATGATTAATGAAAAGAAATGGTAAATTGACCCGATTTTGACACCTACATTTAGGCTCTGTTTGGTAAGCACAAACTAGCTTATCAGCTAGTTGATAAGCTAGTTTATTTTTTAAGCTGTGTTTGGTTTGTAGCTTATTTTAAAAATAAGCTAGCTGATAAGCTCCCAATTGAAACGCTACTCGTAGTAGCGTTTGAACAGAAAATCTGTCGTTTGGATTTTTTTTTACAATTATACCCTTATTTTTACGGTATTAATAAATTAATGCCCCGCGAATATTAGTATCCCGCGAAACTACAAACCAAATAGAGATAAATACAAACAGATTTGCTATATCACGTTAGGGATTTCCAGTGTGATTTCTAGCGTTGTTTTTTTTTTTTTCTTTTTAGAGTTGGCTATCTCTCAATCGTTCAGGCTTTGTTATTCCTCTTTGGCGATCGGGCATTAGAGACTGGAATCTTGGGTTGAAGGACCATATTTGTAAGATATCAATTGTTATTTTTGTAATTTTTTAATTTCATGGTGATCTCCTTGATATCTTCTTCTTCGGCTTAGTAGATTTTTTGATGAACGTAGTGTAGGAGATTTTTTTTCGATGCCTATTCAATGAATTCTGCAATGTGATTATTTAGAGTTCATCTTCTTTAGAGTTCGTTTCGATGCTCGATGCATTTGCTTTGTGCCTTGTGCAGGCGATATATAGATGCTAAATCGAATTGCGCATCATCGATGATGAGAATCATAATCCGATGAGAAACCTTAATTTAGCTAGAGAATTGGCAGTTTACTTAAAACTAATTTTAGTTCATAATACTAAAATCTTCATCCTCAAAGCAGAGAAAAGGGAAACAATCCCAACCACAAATTCACGGCACAACTATAATTTTAATGTATCTATCCCGTTAACCTCAAGAATGAAGAGATTATAGAAGAAATTTAGTACAACAACATAACTAATATGGTAGAACGGTTCTATACTAAGGAATGTCATCGCAGCCATCTTAAATCTAGAAAGTAGTATCTCTTCAAAAATAAAATGTTTTTAGCTTCTTCAAAAGCAGACAAACGAATGGTCCCAAGTGCGGGAGACGGTCAGGAGGGGGATCTGCAATACTAGCCGCTTCATTGAACTCTTTGCTTTCTAATTCTAATGAGGCATTGGAGATTATGAAGACGGAAAATCATGCAAGATCTCAAGTTGTATCAGATAGTTCTATCGACACGGGAATGAGTATTATTGGTCGTATGGTTAACGAAGGCACTTTAGAGGAAGGTAGCGATTTGTGGTGCTTTGCGCATGACTTTATTTCAGACGAGACAAAGAGAAAGATATTTGTGAACATGAAAGATGATAACAATAGGAAAGTTTGGCTAGATTTTATGAGTACGAATAAGTGAATGTTTAGACCATGCTCGTATTATTTGCGTATGTTTTTTTTCTTTGCTGCATTTATTTTTTTAGACGTCTTTCTTTCTACATTTATTAGTTGTATTTGGAGTTGGATTATGTTTTAGTTCTCAATTTATATAAATTGACATGCATTTTCAAGAGTTATGAACTTATGTAAATTACTTTTAGTTATATGTGTGTGTTTTGTTTTAAAAGTATTTCGTATATCTTTTAGTTACATGTTATTTATGCATATCTGGTGTATCATGGATATCGAAGAGTTGCAAAGGCAGAAAATGAAAAGACTTGGTTTTATTGTTATATCCGGATACACGACATGGGCTATAGCTGCTACACATTATTACAAAAACATATATAAAGAATCATGCATGACTTCACTTCAAACAGGAGAATCTTGGATGATGGAAATTCTAAACGGACATTATGCTCGAAGTAAGAACAATTTTAGGATGGAGAAAGAACTTTTCATAGAACTGTGCAATGATTTAGAATTAAAATATGGTTTGGAACGAAGCAGAGTATCAACTATAGAGAAAGTAGGTATATTTGTATATGCATTAGCCAAGGGTGCCTCTAATAGGGACTTAGGAGAGCGTTTTCAACGTTCTGGTGAGACTATAAGTAGATCATTTCATGAGGTTTTGGAAATTATTACCGGTAGAAGCAATGGCTTTAAGGGTTTTGCACGTGATATGATAAAACCAACTGATCATACATTTCAATCCATACCGTCTCACATCCTTCACGATGAACGATATATGCCTTATTTCAAGGTAAGACAATATAAAAATATTTGTCACCTACTATTTTATAATTTGATTGTATATTATATAACCATTTATATTTAATACAACAGGATTGCATAGGATGTATTGATGGTACCCATATTGTTGCATGTGTTCCTGAGGCAGATCAAATGCGTTATAGGGGGAGAAAAACTTTCACGTCTTTCAATGTCATGGCAGCATGTGACTTTGATATGTGCTTCACATTTATATCAGCTGGATGGGAGGGATCGGCACATGATTCACGTATTTTCCTCCATGCAATTAATACGCCATCGTTAAACTTTCCAAAGCCGCCAGAAGGTATCAATACTTTTGAGTTTACCTTATTGTCATATGATATTTATAAATCATGCAATGCCATTTTTTTTTTCTTTCAATAGGCAAATATTATTTGGTGGACAAAGGATATCCGGATAGGCGAGGGTATTTAGTGCCATATTTCAAAACAAGATACCACCAAAATCAGTTTGAAAATGTTGGTCCTAACAATGCAAAAGAAGTTTTTAATCGTGCACATTCATCTCTTCGAAGTTGCATCGAAAGGTCATTTGGAGTATTGAAGAAGAGATGGAAGATACTTAATGCTATGCCGCAATTTAGTGTACAAACTCAAATTGACATCATAATAGCTGCATTTGCGTTGCATAATTATATACGAAAAAATGCACAGGATGACGACTTGTTCAACATCGTTGCACAACATCCAGATTATGTACCTCTTGACGAACTTTCAGATGTTATTGATGACGACATCAATCATGAAAGTTATAGAGAGACTTCTCAAGAAATGAAGAATATTCGCAATAACATTGCTTCTCAATTATGGATGATGCGTTAGGTATATGTATAGTTATCAAAGTCGTTTATTGTATTTTATTTACATGTGTTTATTTTTTGCGAATTCTTATAAATTAATATAGAGTTATTTTCATGTAAGCATTTATGGACACATATAATTCAATTTTCTAAATAATATAAATTATTTTATGGCATTAATTTATATTTTGTAAATAAAATACAGAGTTATTTATAACAATTAATTATATGATTATATAATGAATATACTTAATTGTGTCATATGTCCTTTATTGTCATTTTGCATTTATCAGCTAATCAACCAGCTATCATTCCAAACAGTTTTTAGTTGATCAGCTAGATTATCAGCTTTCCGCTATCAGCTAGTAGATTATCAGCTATCAGCTAGATTATCAGCTATCAGCTAGCTTATCAGCTAGCCTTGCCAAACTGAGCCTTAATAGATAATTCATATCGCCCTTTGAGATTTTTTGTCAAATTGTAAAAGCACATCAACATCTTACACGTGGCGTGTTGTTATTGATAGATATTATACCAACTTCACCTTTCATTTTTTGTCAAATTTGTTGCATTGATGTTCTTAAAGGTATCCACAATGGTCACACAATTCATGAGTAATAGATTGTCACATCACTAATCGCTAACCTTTCCTCTACTACACTTATCTCCATCATAACTACACACTTACTATGCATTTTTTTTTTTTGACCCACAATCATATTACACCTTTCACAATCATTTATTTCACAAATCACATCATATACTTTCCATTTATTTTAAAAACATAATCATCTCTACTTAATTTATTTTTTATATTTTTATAAAATACAAATACATTTAAAAAATCAAAATATTCAATGCATTTAAAAATATAAATATATGTTTCACAGAAATACAAATATATTTTAAAAAAAATAAAAATTTCAAATGCGACACAAATTAGGACCACTAAAAAAATTAAAATATCTAATGCACTTAAAAATATAAAAAACATGATAATAGATTTAAATGATAATTAATTCATAAAAATAACTCATCAGCAACATTGCGATAATACTTTTTGCGTAACATTACAACATAGGACAACTAAAAAAAAACATTACAACATAGAAATATAAACTAACTAAAATATAATACTAATTATCTTCTTCGGTCGTTCCAAAGATGTTCCAGATATGCTCAGCCAAATCTATTCGAAGATGATGATGCACTTCGCGATCAAGTAATTCTGCATTCCTTTGAAGATATTGTTGAAAATCTTATGTGGATCCGTGAGTTGCGACAATCGGAGGTTCTCCATCATCGTCATTCCAATTTTCAATTTCCAATTGCGTCATCTTTATCCTCAACAATCATATCGTGTAATATTATGTATGCTTACATTATATCTTTTAAATGTTCTTTGTACCAACAACGAGCAGGCAACGTACAATTGCCTAACGATATTGAAGAACACCAAATGCTCGTTCGACGTCTTTCCTTGCCACCTCTTGCATTTTCTTAAATGTTTTTCTTTTTGGGTCTTCGGGATGCAAATAACTTTTCACGAATGTTGCCCATTCTGGGTATATGCTATCTGCGAGACAATATTCTTTTGTGTAGTCATGCCATTCACAGTGAATTAAATCTTTATAGCATATCCGTGCAAGACATCATTGAACAAAGTTGATTGATTCAATACATTTATGTCATTGTTAGGCCCTATAACTCTAAAAAATGCATGTCAAATCTATAAGTCAGCTGAAGCAACAGCTTCTAGCATAATAGTAAGAACTCCTTGATCAACTCGAGTGAATTGTCCTTTCCATGCCACCGGACAATTTCTCCAGTGCCAATGCATGCAATCAACACTTCCAAGCATGTCAGTGAAGCCATAACGTTCAGAATGCAAGTGAAGTAAACATTGAAAATCATCGCTATTTGGTTTTCTTAAATACTTAAGCCCAAATTTCTCAATAACACATTTGCGAAAATTAATTAAACAATCAAATGCAGTATGCTCATCAATCCTTATATATTCATTATAGTGATCAGCTAACGCTCCATACGCTAATTGACGAATGTCGACTGTGCATATTTGAAGGGGAGAAAGTCCTCATTTACCATTTGTATCAACTATCCATTTGAAATATTCAAAATGATCTTCAAGAGTATCAATAATTCGCACAAAAAATTCCTTCCTCATTCGAAATCTTCAATGAAATATATGAGCAGGATAAACTGGCTCATCTCCAAAGTAGTCTTTAAATAGTTGTTCATGCCCAGCTTCGCGAATACAATTCATGAATCTTCGAGTCCTTCTAGGAAGATTGGAGGTTTCACCATGTAAAACTGTTGTGGCTTGTTGATACCACATGAACCCTTGTACATCCAAGTCATCCATGAACTCCATCATCATAAATTACTTCGTTGCTTCTAAAAGCTCGTTGTGGTTCATTTTTGTGAGATGCAAATGGTGTAGGTTATAAGGAGAAAAAAGATGGTGGATGAGTAGAGTAATTAATGGAAGCTTGGATGAATTAGGCTTGCATAAAGTCTTACTACATATCTAGAATCATTTTAACTTCTACCTTCCAACGACTAATTTCAAATGGCTACTTTTCAATGACTATTTTTCAATGGATAGTTAGTAACTGCCACTTTTTAGCAACTTTGTTGGTAACAGCTAGTTTTCGATGGGTAGTTTGTAACGACTAGTTTTCAACGGCTAGTTTATATAATCAAATTTTGCTTCTAAGTTCTAATTTGATTAGTTATTATTAAGGGTCCATCAAATAATTTATAATTGAATTATATCTTTTAAATTTATTAGTATGTACATCCGACCCCAGTTAATTTGGGACTGAGGTTGTTGTTGTTGTTGTTGTTGTTGTTGTTGTTGTTGTATTAATAAGTACAATGTGTATGCACATTGATATATTAGCTATACAATTTCATAATGAATTAGAGCGTGTCGTGCACATGTGTATGCACATTGAATTATTTACATGCACATTGAAGTATATCTTTTAATTTGATTTCTATGTGATACTGGCCAATTTGCTATTTTCTGTTAGTGGTGCGCTTTAATTTGTTGAATTATTTGTATGCACATTTGAAATTATTTGTTATTTTCTATGCAATTTAATAATCATAAAGTTTGCACTTACAAAATTGTACAAATAATTTAATAATGCAATACTTATTTATTAAAAAATAGGTAAATTACAATGCTAAAACAACAACAACAACAACAACAACAACAACTACTACTACTACTACTATTATTAATACTACATTAGGGAAAACAACAATAATAATAAAAGCTACTTCTTATACTTCTCTCTTATCATTTCACATAATTGAAGATGATGTGCAACTTGTTGCTCAGTCATATGGCCAGTATCCATGGTTAATAGTTGATTGTGACGGCCCCAGTTCCACAATCCTAAAATGGGCCTCACCCGGCCTAGACTTACGTGGACCCCCGAGCCCGTCTCGCTGAGTCACGCAAGTCTAGTCAACCTTCCTTTATCATTTACCATTTATCAAGCACTTAAAGTTGAGTTAATCAATTAGTAGGGTTATCATAGTTATATCGGAAGCAATTAAACCTCAAACTAACTAAAAAAAACAAACTCAAACAACCTAAAGTGTGGAAACCCCGAATATGTATATCATCATCAATGAACATTCAAATGAGAGTACACACAAGATATACATGCCAAGATCTCTTAAAAACCCAAATCCTAGTGTTTCAAAACAACTATATCTAATAATACAAAAAGAATCACCTATATCAGAAAAGTGGAAAGAACTGCTCCAGTATCGTCAAATGATATCTCCTAGCTGTGGAGCCTTCCCCTTGCTGAACTGTGGATCTGCACTCCGTCAAACATAAGAATGACGAGCCTAGGTAAGTAACGCCAAACAGGACATATATACAACATTTCAAAATAAATAAATCAGTCTAATTCATGCAAATAGAAAGAAAAGAACAGGGAACGCATGAATATAAAAGACTATGAATAAATCAATCGATAAGTGAGGGTCCGGAATACGAAAAATCGAATAGCAAGGAATCTCGACCTCAAGGTCGTTGAGTCGCGGCAAAAGCCCAACAAACTCAGGTTCAGGACGAGACACAGCCTACCAACCTTAACCCTTGCGACTATGAGATATTCACAGACCCGGATAAGTGCCCCTAACGTACACTCAATTGGGAGATATCAACGGCGTCCAAATAAGAGCTCATATCACAGATAAATAATAACCATGACTCACTTGCCAATAGACCACTCAACCAATAGAAATTTCAAAAGAAATGATGAACGGAGCAATAACAACAAATTTAAAGCCCAAGAAATAACTGTCAAATTTCCTAGCTGGTTTATTTACCTCGATCAACACGCTTATTCCTAGCCTATCCGGCCTCCCAACACTTCAAAACGCGTTCTTGAACCTCCGTATCTATTCCTTAGATTTCCTGATATCATTTAGTATCAATTCAAGTCCAATATCCTTGGTTTAGAACTCTTAAACCATGCAAATACTATGACCAAAGTACGCTCGAGAACTATTTCTAAAAATAATACTTTATAATAATTTCAAAGTATTCGTAACTAGCCCACTAGAGTTACGATTTTAACTCTAAAAACCTTATAATTTGTTATGACAATTATGAAGGAACTTGTAGTACTCATGACGTACTTTTCATAGACTCCAAGAATACTTAAATCGAATCACAAATGGAGAAGTTACGAATTTTCTAATATAGCATGTCAACTTGACAAACATTATTTATTTTCAACTAGAAAATGTCTCCAAATCAATATTTTTTCAACTAAATCCTCAAAACTCAATAATAAATGCCACAAAACTACTCGATACCAACACCAAAATATTTTCACCACTCGTGGAGTCAAATATCAAGTATAAAAACATCTCCAAAACAGTTATCAACTGAATTGCATTAACTCAAATCATCAAAACCCTAACCCACATCGGTGAAATTTATCCCAAATTGACGCGAATCAATCTAATGCACCAATTAACGATAATTCATACCAATTTCTATCGAAACCCTGGGAAAGAAACTGAAAAATCACGAGAATTCAAATTGAATTGAGGAAAAATGTCTGGCATTGAGAATTTACCAAATTGCGGGCTAAATACATCGTTTCTGCCGCGGAAACTTAGCTCGAATTGATCATCTTGCGATCCTCTACGATTTTGCAGAAAGAAACTGAGCAAAAATCGAATGTCGAAAGCCTTGCAAGCGAAAACCCAAATCGAGGGGTTCAGGGAATAACGTTCGATTCAACGTTCTGTTGGAAACAAATGATTTTGATTTTGATTTTGATTTCATGTTATATATATATATATATATATAAACTTAATTTTTTTTTATTTATTAATTTCTAAAATTCTTATTTCGGCGTGTTTTGACTTACGGTGCTCGTTTTCGTTCCTATTTTCAACCAAATTGAACCAAACTCTCGACAAAAGAGTCCATTTTCATAAAATATCCAAAATATTGGTTTTAGTCATGCCAAAACCCCAAAAATCTTAACTTCGCTCATGACATACCCAACTCTCACAAACCAATTCTCTTTCCATATTTAACCAAGCTTACAACAAATTAACCCAATCTCAATGTAACGGTCCGCTTTAATTAATCCCGATTAAGCGGCTAATTACAAATTAATATCATAAGCTCAGACCTACATGGACGTCATGGGAAAAGTCTATGACACGCCTAATCGGGAAATACGTTATTTTTGTGTGGCAAGTATTTAATTATTTTGCTATTATTTAATAGTTCGCGCCGCGTTAATTAAGAATTTCGCTTAGTCGCGTTGTGCGCGTGTAGTGACGAGAGTGTGCGACGTCGCGGTATGCGCGTTACGCGGGTGTACGGGGTAGTATGAGATTTAGCTGTCACATCACACATCACATCACATCACACATCACATCAAATGTCACATCAACTATTCCTCATCATTTCTTTTGTCCTTATCCTCCGAATAAAAAAAAATTCCTTCCTGATTGAAGAGAAAAAAAATGGGACAGAGAGGAAGAGAGGGAGAGAGAGAGAGAGGATAGAGAGAAAATAAAGAGAGAAAGAGAAAGAAATAGGCGCTGGTGGAGAGAGAGAGAGAGAGGAGAGAGGGAGAGTGACGACCAGAAGGGGAAGCTCCGGCGAGGAGTGAGACAGGCAGCGACGGCGAGCTCGGCGGGGCAGCGGCGGCGTGAGCTCGGAGTGAGTGGTTAATGTTGTTGTTGTTGGAGTTGTGTTGTTGGTTGTTGTTGGAATTTTTGTTGTATAATAAAAAAAAAAAAAAAAAAATTCTTGGTTTAGTTTGAGCCGGGGAAGAAGAAAAAAGCAGTGCACACGCGCGCTTTGTGCGCGCGTGTGTGCACTGGCGGCTCTCTTGGTCCGCATGGCCGGGCCCGCTGGACCACTGAGGCGGGTCGGGCCCGACCCGTTTGGATCGGCCCGACCCTTCAAAAGCGGGACCGGGCCGGACGGGTCGGGTCCGACCCGTCTGGATCGACCCGGCCCAAAACATATAATATAAAATTTTAATTTAAAAACAGTTTTAAATTAAATAAATTACAGAAAAAATAAGAAAAATAGGTGAAAAATTATGGGAAAACCCCAGAAAAATCAGGAAAAATATTAAAAATGTTTTAATTGGCACCAGGAATTTAGGAGACCATAGTCGGGTGTCGAGTACGTATCTCGAGGCAAGTGCGGGACATTTCGAAGGCGTTTTGTGATTCGTTTGAGGTAAGTAATCCCACGAGAAAATTAGTTAAAATTCTTTTATTGCATTTGCTTTATTTTGCATTCTAAATTATTTCATTGTGCTACTTATTGTTGTTCAACCATTGTTCATCAACTCCCACGTGTGTATGTGTGTTTGTCGACGGGGTCGGCATGGCACGGACTCACACCCCGGGGCTAGCTACCCCGCGCTGTTCGAGTAATTGGCCATGATAGGGCTACGCGGTGACCATTCTCGCGAAAACCCGTAGGTTGAGAGATGTTTGACGTAGTCTTAAGTCTACGTCAATGGTTCCTCTCGAGAGATGTTTGGACGGGGTCTTCCGTTCAATGGTTCCTCTCATTCGACCGTGAGATGTTTGGCGAGGTTATCGTCAATGGTTCCTCTCGGTTTAGCTACGAAGATTCCCGGATGTCGACCAGGGTTCTCTGTCACGCTACACTCGTGTCCAAATTTGACTTCTCAACGACTTATTTTCATGCAAATTTCTTTATTGTTGTCCCTTATTTAAATTGCATGAATTGTAGTCGTTTCATTGGAATTCGTGAATATTAGCTAACGTTCTCTGGGATTTACTCACCTGGGATTTGTCATTGTTTTTTGTGACAAATCGCAAATCTTGCGGCGAGCCGAGGCAAAGGAGTTTTAGGCGACTACGCCTAAGTAGGAAGAGGCCGCCACTTTTTGCGTAGGTAGTTGTATGTATCTATTAACTACTTTATGCTATTTTGAGAAAGACTTGTATACCTGATACATGTATATGCTCATTTTTAGTACCTTTGTTGCTCTCGATATACATGGTATCTGTTACCGGGATTCCACACTATAGGGTTAATTATACAAATGCAAACTTTCTTTCATACAGCGTTTGCATGTTTTTAAAAGGCTTCCGCTTGAGATTTAATAATTTAATAAATTGTGAATAACTTAACTTAGTCAATTTTATAAGAATATCCATAAAATTTTCATAAACACTAAGTTAAGGCGAATAAGGTATGTATAAAGGTGTAGGTCGCAGGCAGTCAAAATTAAGTGTGCAGTGACGTGGCATGCTTGGTGACGTGTTGGCGACGTGGCGGTGCCCGGTTTGCCTTGGAGTTTGGGGTCGTCACAGTTGGTATCAGAGCTTAGGTTCAGGCGAACCTAGGGGAAAGTTTAATGCGAACATGGGACGGGTAGTGTCAAAGTTTATACGTTATATATTTTGATTTGCAATAGTATATATGCGTATATGACGCGTTGATTTGCTGCACGTTCGCGATTTGAAAATTTGACATGGATGGACGACGCGTTCTCCATACGGACGATGGATTTGCGGCACGTTCGCGATTTGAAAATTCGACATGGATGGACGACCAGTTCTTCATACGAACGATGGAGGCCAGCCGAGCGTCTCGACACCTGCCGACTTGGATCAGACCTTGTGCGACACGGTCGCATTTCATAGTTTACAGTTCGAGGAGATGTTCGATTGCTTCGAGCGTAGGCAGCGGCAATACCAGCCCCTGCTACACTCGCCGCCACCACTACTGTAGAACAGACAGTTGTCGCACCGACTGTTCCGATGACTTCGCTTACGACCACTACTACCGAGATACTGTCGGCAGTCACTACACCATTGACTACGTCGACCGTGGCACCGACGCTGATTCCACCTTTGAAGATCACATTCGAGACCTTCTTATCAGTTGAGATGAAGTTGATCAAGGTGTTCGTTCGTGTCCAGTCATGCTGCTATCATAGAGGCAAAGACCCAGAGGTGGCGAGGAAGTGGATCCGTTCACACGAGCAATGTCACGGACCTTTGAGGATTCACGACGGCATACGGGCTAGAACTTCCGGATTTATGCTCAGGGGAGATGCTGCAGTATGGTAAATCGCCCACACAGCCGCCCGCGGAGAGCCGAATACTTAGGCTAAGTTCAAGAAATTCTTCAATGATTTATATAGGCCGATCGAGATTCAACTAAGATCGAGAGATAAGTTCTTGACGCTGAGACATGATGGTCGGACGGTGGCGTGAAACATGGAGAGATTCACGCGCATGCGTACCTTGCGATGGACGTAGCTGGGACCGAGCGACTTCATGTCCACTATTTTATTCGAGGACTCCGACCAGAGATTGGGGGCAAAAAATCACGCGCGTGGGGAGTGTGGATGAAGTGGGTGGTCTTGACCCACTCTATCTGGGGGCTCAAGCGACCTGCGAGGTCGGAGTGAGACAGGCGAGGTAGGACTGGGCCTTCACAAAATTTAATTATTAGTTCAAATAATAAATGTTTGGAATGGGTGACGTTATATTATTTTAAACCTAGCCACATGATAGGTGAGTTGAGCCAACACATACGTTATTCTCGGCATGGCAGCCGAAGGTAAGATGTTACCATAACCAAATTGGCATTGGATGCCTATTTTAGGTTGGTGAACGATAATTGCCGAGAATGTTTACGTAAGCCATGACTTTCTAGGTCGGAGCGCCACCAATTTGAATATTGCAACATGTAAGGAAGGGCAGTCTAATGCGAAGTTAAATTATTAATAAAAACAAATATTATCACACCTTGGTGTCCCGTCACGATTAAAATTTTGACGATTACTTCATGCATACCGCGGGTTGTGAGTTAAGAAATCCTACTGGTTGGAACCATTTAGGGAAATGACATATGTAAGATAGGAATGACCTCTTTCTGAGTTGACACGTATAAGGTGTGCAGTACAATAGTTGACATTATGAGTGAGGTATAGCTTATAGAAAATCATTCATGATAGCTATAAAAAAAAATCTAGCTTACGCTACACATTCCACTCTAGTGATCGTCAGACCGACGATTAGGAACATGTGTAAGACGTTGGACAAATAGGTTTTTAGTAGACTCTATGTAAGCATATAGTGTTGAGATGACTCGGAACTACATGAAAGCAAGTACGGACTCCTTTAGCTTCGGCCAGAGCGCTGGGGTAGTCTTGCAGAAATAGCAGTTCGAGTAACTCCACTATTGTGCCATGATTTGTTCGCGGTCCGTGAGGTCAGTGGGGCCACACTGCCACTTATTGGATTGGGAACAAGTCAGGAATACGAGCCGAAATAGAGTTTGCAAGTATATTTAAGGTCGAAATGACCTCAAGCCAACCTAAGGAACGAGCTGTTCCGAAGTTCTCACGAATCTAGAATTGACTCAATCGTAATAGATTTTGCACTTGTGATTAGTCTGACCCAACCCGCAGAACGTTAGGGATAATGCCCTGAAGGGACATGGAAAGCCTTGAAAGCTCAGTGATTTAAATCGAACTAAGCGCGTGCGAGTCATTAGTTTCGAGGAAAAGAAAAAAAAAATTGTTGTGCGGCGAAACAAGAGAGATGTAGGTGATGTATTATGACTAGATTCTTAAACAAGGAAACAAAAGATTCTAGGTTCGCCTTAAAGATGGAGAGTTAAGTTTAACTCTGGAAGTCCAAGAGACGAAGTTGGAGTTAGTAGGTTAACTATTGTTGTAAATATTAGCCCTGACATCTTGGTAGGAAATAGAAGAAGCAGATTGTCTATAGATCTAAAATCTATCCATGCACGACTCTTTAGAGAATCAAGAGAAGCAAAGGTCGACTTTACTATTTGAGTTATTACACTTTTTAAACCCTTGTAAATGAGAGGTATGACCCAGTTAGGCATACGCTACAACTAAGGCATAAGGAGCGCAGATTGTACGCCAAGTCCAGTGAGTGCGAGTTTTGGCATACGGAGGTGAAGCCCTTGGGACACGTGATTCGTGATAGAAGTACTTCAGTGGACCGTGTAATATTCACGCTATCATCGACTGGCCTACACCAGAGTGCGTGACAGACATCAGGAGCTTTTAGGATTGGCAGAATATTATCGACGCTTTGTACGGGACTTCTCCAAAATAGCAGCGCCGATGACTAGATTGACCAAGAAGGTTATGATCTCCCATTAGTCTAGTGAATGCGAAGTGGCCTTCACCGAGTCGAAGAAGAAGTTAACTTCTGCACCGTTGTTGATGTTGCTCGAGCCGGCCAAAGACTTGACTATTCTTACGATGCTGGTGGCACCAGACTGGTATTCGTACTGATGCAGGGAGACAAGTAATAGCTTGTTTATCGCGTTAATTGGGGACTAATGTGAGGAGTTGTCCAACGCACAACTTGGAGCTCGCAACAGCCATGAGTATGTTAGAGGTTTCAAATACCGCAGATGCACATATTTCTGGGTAGACGAGAGGACCAACAATATCTATTCTAGGTGTCTTGGAATGTCAGAGAGCTGATGTGATGTATCAGAGGTTCATGGGCGTGACACAGAGTCTAGGTTACTAGATTGGCGCGAGTCCGTTGATGAGCGGTTGATACACCCAAGTAGATTGTGGGTTTTGGCAGTGGTAGGGTAACACGTTCAGATTTTTGAGGAGGCTCACAACTCCAGGTACACAGTGCCTCCAGGGTGCGGTTTCGAGACTTTGGAGGCGAAAAACTATAACTCACGTGTCCGGTGCCTCGTGGCGAGTACGGGGGGTGTCAGGCTCATGAGGAGGGGACATAGATGGTGTGGGAGGTCGCAGTTCGTGCACCCGCATTGCCTGTGTGACCCAGTACCGGTGTGGGGAGGTCGCAGTATGTGCACCCCAGGTATCAGGGCTGGGTCGTTACATTCGCGATTTGTGGGAGGTCGTAGCTCGTGCACCCGCACTGCTTGTGCGACCCAGTACCGGTGTGGGGAGGTCGCAGTATGTGCACCCCATGTATCAGGGCTGGGCCGTTACATTCGCAATTTGTGGGAGGTCGCAGCTCGTACACTCACACCGCTGTGCGACCCGATGCGGTGTGGGGAGGTCGCGATATGTGCACCCAGTACGAACTGTCGGGCAAAGCCCGTGAACATAGCTGTCGTTAGGTCTGATATTGTTGTAGATCACACGAAGAAGATTTGGAAGACTAATCAGAGGTTACAAGCTGCTCAGGACAGACAAAAGGAGTACGCGAACAAAGACCGCGACGGGCTGAGTTATTAAGTGGATGATTTGTTCTACTTGAAGGTTTATCCCTTGAAAGGTTCCATTGGGGAAAAAGTCTCTACCGTGCGAAGGCGATACTCCACTTGTTCCAAGGTAAAGACCGAATTAAATCTGAATTTCGGGACGAAATTCCCCTTAGTTGGGAAGATTGTAACGGTCCGCTTTAATTAATCTCGATTAAGCGGCTAATTACAAATTAATATCATAAGCTCAGACCTACATGGACGTCATGGGAAAAGTCTATGACACGCCTAATCGGGAAATACGTTATTTTTGTGTGGCAAGTATTTAATTATTTTGCTATTATTTAATAGTTCGTGCCGCGTTAATTAAGAATTTCGCTTAGTCGCGTTGTGCGCGTGTAGTGACGAGAGTGTGCGACGTCGCGGTATGCGAGTAACGCGGGTGTACGGGGTAGTATGAGATTTAGCTGTCACATCACACCTCACATCACATCACACATCACATCAAATGTCACATCAACTATTCCTCATCATTTCTTTTGTCCTTTTCCTCCGAATAAAAAAAAATTCCTTCCTGATTGAAGAGAAAAAACGGACAGAGAGGAAGAGAGGGAGAGAGAGAGAGAGGATAGAGAGAAAATAAAGAGAGAAAGAGAAAGAAATAGCGCGGTGGGAGAGAGAGAGAGAGAGAGAGGGAGAGTGACGAGACCGGAAGGGAAGCTCCGGCGAGGAGTCGAGAGACAGAGCGAGCAGCGGCGAGGCGGCGGGCGGCGGCGGCGGCGTGAGCTCGGAGTGAGTGGTTAATGTTGTTGTTGTTGGAGTTGTGTTGTTGGTTGTTGTTGGAATTGTTGTTGTAAAAAAAAAAAAAAAAAAAAAAAAAAAAAAAAAAAAAATTCTTTGGTTTCGTTTGAGCGAGGGGAAGAAGAAGAAACGAGTGCACACGCGCGCACGCGCGCGCGTGTGTGCACTGGGCCGGCTCTTGGTCCGCGCGAGCCGGCCATTGGACCACGAGGCGGGTCGGCCCGACCGTTTGGGTCGGCCGACCCAATTCAAAACTGGACCGGTTCGGACGGGTCGGGTCCGACCCGTCTGGATCGACCCGGCCCAAAACATATAATATAAAATTTTAATTTAAAAACAGTTTTAAATTAAATAAATTACATAAAAAATAAGAAAAATAGGTGAAAAATTATGGGAAAACCCCAGAAAAATCAGGAAAAATATTAAAAATGTTTTAATTGGCACCAGGAATTTAGGAGACCATAGGCGGGTGTCGGGTACGTATCTCGAGGCGAGTGCGGGACATTTCGAAGGCGTTTTGCGATTCGTTTGAGGTAAGTAATCCCACGAGAAAATTAGTTAAAATTCTTTTATTGCATTTGCTTTATTTTGCATTCTAAATTATTTCATTGTGCTACTTATTGTTGTTCAACCATTGTTCATCAACTCCCACGTGTGTATGTGTGTTTGTCGACGGGGTCGGCATGGCACGGACTCACACCCCGGGGCTAGCTACCCCGCGCTGTTCGAGTAATTGGCCATGATAAGGCTACGCGGTGACCATTCTCGCGAAAACTCGTAAGTTGAGAGATGTTTGACGTAGTCTTAAGTCTACGTCAATGGTTCCTCTCGAGAGATGTTTGGACGGGGTCTTCCGTTCAATGGTTCCTCTCATTCGACCGTGAGATGTTTGGCGAGGTTATCGTCAATGGTTCCTCTCGGTTTAGCTACGAAGATTCCCGGATGTCGACCAGGGTTCTCTGTCACGCTACACTCGTGTCCAAATTTGACTTCTCAACGACTTATTTTCATGCAAATTTTTTATTGTTGTCCCTTATTTAAATTGCATGAATTGTAGTCGTTTCATTGGAATTCGTGAATATTAGCTAACGTTCTCTGGGATTTACTCACCTGGGATTTGTCATTGTTTTTTGTGACAAATCGCAGATCTTGCGACGAGCCGAGGCAAAGGAGTTTTAGGCGACTACGCCTAAGTAGGAAGAGGCCGCCACTTTTTGTGTAGGTAGTTGTATGTATCTATTAACTACTTTATGCTATTTTGAGAAAGACTTGTATACCTGATACATGTATATGCTCATTTTTAGTACCTTTGTTGCTCTCGATATACATGGTATCTGTTACCGGGATTCCACACTATAGGGTTAATTATACAAATGCAAACTTTCTTTCATACAGCGTTTGCATGTTTTTAAAAGGCTTCCGCTTGATATTTAATAATTTAATAAATTGTGAATAACTTAACTTAGTCAATTTTATAAGAATATCCATAAAATTTTTCATAAACACTAAGTTAAGGCGAATAAGGTATGTATAAAGGTGTAGGTCGCAGGCAGTCAAAATTAAGTGTGCAGTGACGTGGCATGCTTGGTGACGTGTCTGGCGATGTGGCGGTGTCCGGTTTGCCTTGGAGTTTGGGGCCGTCACACTCAACCTCGACTACTGCCAATTAACACGAAACTCGAGGTAAGATTTGCCTATACATTTTCGAAATTAATTATTTCAAATTGTTCAATATTTTGTATAATAAATAATACAAGCATCACACAAATATAGCATACCTCGATGTCTACATTGATGATCCATTGTGATCCATTGTGATGCAAAAAGACCCTGAAACTCAAGACCCTGAAATGGCACGTGGTACTAGTTAGATTTTTAGGGTCGTTACATTGATGATCCATTGTGATGCAAAAAGACGTCGTGAATTTGTCAATCCTAGCCATTCTTTACTCATGTTACAGTTGAAGCGTATTCATTGATCCTCCAGTCGAGTCGCTTCACTGTCCTTCGTCTATTTTTCCCTTTTCCTTTCGCTTTCGCCTTTGCCATTTTCTGGCCAATCGGACGACTTTCAAATTCACTACAACTTGTATCTAGATTAGATGAGGATGTGTTGTTCCCAGCTTCATTAATCTTTGTTCTTTTCGAACTTTGAGGAAGAGAAATAGTTGCTTTCTACTTGGGGTCGTCCTTGAACATTGTCTATACATGTTCATACTGAAACTTCTTCTTTCTGGTCTCTGCTCATATAACGTTGAAGCACGATCTTTCTATATATCGTCGTTCCAACTACTGTGATTTTCACCTGATAATTTGTTGAAATGCTCATTGAAGTAATTGATTTGTCGCTGCATTCAAAACCACAACTAATCGTTCTTTTCGGACGAGTCGGCCTTCTATTGTTGTTGCACTAGGCAATGATACATTTCCAAAATAATTTGTCGTGTTGGTCATTGCCCACGATGCTATCAATCGAAATTGTGAGTCAGACACTAGTAAGCAGCTTGTCATCATTAATAGATCATACCACACATTTTTTAGCACCTTTCGCCTTGTCACCAACAACGTTCTGGACTTCAGGTTATGTGGAATATGGAGGAATCTGAAAGTTTGATAATGTACCCGTTTCAATTACATTATCTTCATCATTTCGGGAAATACCATCAATAAGTTGAAATATTTTGGATATTTGTGGGGAAGTAGAGAAATGGGAAAATTAGGAATATTTGAGAAATCGAAGATGTTTGGTGGAATGAAATGATATGGAAGGTTGAGAGTATTTGAAGAATATTGAAGATTCTAGGGAAATTGAAGATATTGGGGGTTTTGAAAATTAGGCATACACTAGAACATTTTTGGCTTTTAATAGAGGTTTTAAAACCCCTATTAAATAGAGTGTTATTAAATGTCATGTAAAACTGTGTTATGTTTTAATTTTTAATACGTGTACTACGTACATAGAGGTTTTTTAAAACTCCTATCAATTAGGTGTTATTTAATAACACTCCCCTTTAATAGGGGTTTAAAAACCTCTATTAAATATCAAAATTGTTCTAGTGATATTTGGTATAAAAAACGAATTTTGAAGATTTCAAGAGTTTTGAGAAGATAGATAATTGTTATTATCTATGTATTGAGAAGTTGGTGTTTCGAGATGGTAAGGTAAAAAAGAAATTGAAGTTGTAGAGGATGATGAAGTTTGGAAAAATTGAAGTTTTGAGTGGTTATGTAGAATAGAGATGAATGACAATATTTATATAGAGTTAAATTAAATTTTTGAAAAAAAAAATGTAACGTATAAAAAACAAGCAAAAAATGTAATGCATGTAAGAACATTCAAAAAACGTTCAAAACGTAATTTACTGTAGATGATGGGATGAATTGGTTGAATTCATTTTTTATTAAAAAAAAACCAATTTTGCGGGAACCACGTCCCAGCACTACGCGTTCATCCACAAACAAACGCATAGTGCGTTCTCTGCGTTCCTTCATAGGGAGTACAGAGAACGAATGTGTAGTGGACGCCATGTGGCGTCGACGTGCACTACACACTTAAGGCATCTCGTTATGGATATATGCCCTAACACCCAAAATGGGTACAACAAGCTATTGCATAGGGTTAACACACAATATTATTCTTTGAAGCTCGAAATAACATCTCTACAAGGGCAACAACCTTCGGGAGGAGGACAACAAATTCACCCTTCCTAACATTAGCAAATTAATCCACTCCCACTCTAACATTTCCCTAATTAATTAAAGAGATTGATATTTGAGTTATGCTTTTAATTAATGAATTTAATGTATATCCATCTTAATCTAATTAATGAATATTCCAAAGCAAAATTCAAACGGTCATTTAATAAGGACTATGAACCCTTTCACAATTCCTCCTCCTTTTGCCATCAAAATTTTAACTTATTTGGAAGCCATTGCCAGCTATACATTTTTCATATTCAAACGTTCATTTAATACAGACTATGAACCCTTCCACAATTCCTCCTCCTTTTGCCATCAAAATTTTAACTTATTTGGAAGCCATTGCCAGCTATACATTTTTCATTTGAGCTCCACAGTCAAAATTGTCCACATGATCGTGCACGACACTCACAATATATACATATATGTTAATTCAAATGACATCATAGCAAGCAAGAACTATGTTAATTCACGCAAGATGCTCATGAGGTAATTCATTATACTCTAATTAATTTGTCATAAAAAATAGAGAATTGCGAGTTAAACCTGTGTAGTACTACACTATAAATGACGTAGCAAAAAATCGGGTTTACACGTAATCAAGACTAATTAATAACCCTTATATTAACTTAATACATATAAATGTTTTTTGGAGTTTACGTACTTGATTTTAAATTCAAACAAGACTAGTTAATTTGGCGCAGGCTTCCTATTTATATAAGTCAATAGCAATGTTATAGCAAGCTAGTTGCAAACGCTGATTTGATGTATGGCGACCAAACCAACCACAAGCGTGCCACTCGCAGTGGATAACGTCCAAGCCCTTGCATCCAATACGACTCTCAAAGCCATCCCTCCGAGATACATTCGACCACAACTATCAACCGATCATGAGAACAACCATCACCAAATCCCAGTAATCGACCTCAACAAACTCACTCATCAACAATTCTCTCCCCAAGAAATGGCCAAGTTTCATCAAGCCTGCCAAGACTGGGGCTTCTTTCAGGTCATATACATGCATGTGACATAAAAAAAAAGTTACATCAATAGTAGGTTATGAATTATTTAATGATTAGCTGTTTAAATAATTAATATTATTATGTGCATGAATATATATACATATATATGCATGCAGTTGGTGAACCATGGAGTTGCAGAGGAGGAGATGATTCGCGACGTGAGCGGGTTCTTCGAGTTGCCGTTGGAGGCGAAGAGAGACGGGTGTTCGCAAGATGCGGCGAGGATGGAAGGGTACGGGCAGTCGTTTGTGTTCTCGGAGGAACAAAAGTTGGATTGGGGAGACATGCTTTTTCTTTACACTAGGCCTGTTTTGTCAAGAAACTTAAACCACTGGCCTGCTCTGCCCCTCTCTTTCAGGTATACATGAATTTTTCATACATGCATGTATATATACTACTAATACTAATAATTGGATGCACAAATATTTTTTTTGAGAATTAATGACTTAATTAATTAATTAATTAATTTGGTTTTTTTGTTCTCTTGCAGAATTGCTAAGCTTAATTAATTAATTAGGTTAGTAATAATAAAGAGCACTTAATTAAGGTACACTAAAAAAAAATAAAGAGTAATTTAGAGTACTGAACAATAATTAATAATTTTCTACCACATGCAGTCTAAACCAACAATGAGCTTTATTTATAGTAACACTGTATAGATATTAGATATATAATTTCCCCAAATTTGGAGAGATGTACTTTTTTATTTATTTTTTGACCTTTTATAATTATCAACCGATTTTTTTATAAATTAGCTGTAGGAAGTCAATTCGTCTAGCATTGTTGGTAGTGAAATAACAAAAAAAAAAAAACTCAACAAAGTAGCTCATCTTTATGAGCTTGATGATGCACCAATATGTGATTATTAATTAGGGTAGTGCTATTTGGATTCATGAGTCCGGACTCAGTTTTTTTTTATTTCAAATACATTTTCAAGCAATTAATGAAGCAGTCATAATCACTTGTAAAATTTCTTTAATACCCCTTAAATATTTACAAAATTTTTAAAAAACTCTCTATGAGTCCGGACTTATGAGTCCAAGTAAATTTATTGTATTAATTATATCTTGCGCACAACTCAAGAAACAAATTAAGTTGCACTGAAATATATGTTCAATTTTCAGGGAAACAGTTAGCAATTATTCATTAGAGATGGAGAGAATCAAGACTCTACTGTTAGGCATGATGGCTAAGAACTTGGGAATTGACGAGGAAAAGTTTATAAATATGTTTAGTGATGGCACCCAAACCATGAGAATGAACTACTACCCACCATGCCTCGAACCATCAAAAGTCTTAGGCATCTCTCCACACTCTGATGCCACTGGCCTCACAATTCTCCTACAAGTCAATGAAGTTAATGGATTACAAATCCGGCATGATGGCCGATGGATCCCCGTTCAAATGCTTCCCAAAGCCCTTCTAATCAACATCGGCGACGTTCTTGAGGTCCTAATGAATTGTTCTTCGAAGTAGTCATTGCTACAATTTCATTTTTTGTGATCATTTTTTCTTCTATATATTTGTGTTAATAACATGAATAGATCATTTGCAGATAGTGAGCAATGGGAGATACAAGAGTATAGAGCATAGAGTGGTTGTAAACGCAGAGAAGGAACGAATGTCGGTCGCAACATTTCATGAAATGAACAGAAATGTCGCAATTAAGCCCCTTTCCGAGCTGATTCTTGAAGGAGAAGTTGAGCAGTACAAGAGTATCCATGCCGAAGAATTTGTGAAGTTGCTTTCTAGTCATAGACTTGATGGGAAGAACCTTTTAGATCTCATGAAGTTGGACAAATAATGTTAGTGCCTAGAATGACAACGACCTCGATGCATAACATACGAGTCGAGGCAACATGGATGACTCATGTGGGTCAATGTGACTTTTGGTGTGACTTACGTGTTGTCATTTTAGTATTTTCTTAACGTTTACATGGTCTACATATCTGTTTGTTAATGACTCATGTGGGTCAATGTGACTTTCGGTGTGACTTACGTGTTGTCATTTTAGTATTTTCTTAACGTTTACATGGTCTACATATCTGTTTGTTAATGTGAAAATAAAATGGCACTGGTTGGGGATTAGTTTGTTATATACATCTACTCAGTCTGATGTCAATTTGGCTATGTCGAAATTGAGTGAGTGAGGAAACCATTTTCCAACTCAAATAACAATTTCCTCGTAGTGAATAAATATTGATGTACTAGAAAAGTTGATAGACATGCATAAAACATGTTGTATATGTTGCAGGGAAAGTGTTATCAGTTAGTCATTAGAGATCGAGGAGAAAATCAAAACTATATATACTTGTGAGTGGTGACTAATATGGCCATGAACTTGGGCGTTGATGCAGAGAAGTTCATAAACATTTTTAGAGATAGCATCCAATCCATGAGAATGAACTACTACCCAACAAGCCCAAAAGTTCATAAAATTAGATGGTAAATTTAATGAAAAGAAAATACTAGGATGACACTTCAAGTGTCACCCTAAATGACACTCCAGTGAAGTGGCGTGCGGGTCTTATGTAAAAGTGGGTGTGCTCAAAATAGTTCCTTATGGATAATGCTCGCGTCGTGTGTATGTTGAGGCGCGCATGATGGCTCCTCATAAATGCACGCCTGCACGTCATGTCACACGAGTGTTACTTAGAGTGTCATTCTAGTATTTTCCATAATGAAAAATGCTAGACATACTTAGTGAACACAAAATTCTATATGGTACGCATTGACGATAGTGTGTTATGCACCTCGAGATGCGAATTTTGCATCCCGAATCGTGTGCCTTGCTTAGATGAGTGTAATTAATTATATATAAGTTTAGTGCGTTGATCAAGTAAGTGTATATTTCGCTCTTCTTCTTATTTTTTACTTCAACTGGAATCGAAGAACTCACGATCTCTCAAAAAATATATATTTATCATATATATAAAAGCACGAATCACAAATTTTTGAGTGGTAATGAAATTTACCTATTTGCCCATACTTTTTTTTTTATCTCCAAATCAACATTTTCTTTTGTATCCAAATCAAACTCTAACTCCTTATCAATCCACTACACGTTTTTTTTTCTTTATCTCCAAATCAATCATGAACTTATTCTCATCAATCCAATACACTTTTTTTGAGGAAGTAATGTCCTAGTATGATTAACTTGTTTTTCCATTAACATCTTATCTCAATCACAGTAGAAAATATTGATAAGCTAAAAAAGGTACTTGTATTTCTAATTTTTAAATTTTAATTGCAATTTTAAATTTTGTTAATAAATTCTTAAAAATTAATTCCCGCGAGTGAAACAAGCGGGGGAATCGTGCGTAGCAAGTCTTAAAACTAGTATATATATATATATATTAACAAATGATGCCTTCTCCTTAATTTAGAAAGATTAGAAAATTCACATCTTACCGTGGGTTAATTAATTTCTCTGCTGTCAAATCCACAATTAAATGACTGGTTCGGTGCATGAAACAAAAAACGCCATTCTCATACACACATACGGTGACCGCATCTACGCCGTTACCACCCCTCGTATCGCTTTCCACACGCAACCCAAGAAACGACGGACGTGCGCCGGAGCCCACCCACCCCAACAACGTCACCATCAAAGAGAGCCTCTCAGCGCGCTCAAGCGAAGATTTGAAATACACAGAGAGAGAGAGAGCTCTCAACGGTTACTTTCCAAAATCAAAAAAATTAGGGTTTCGTTTTGTTGTATTTGAAGAAACTCTCTCACTCTCACTCTCACTCTCACTCTCACTATCAATCTCTCGCAATTCGCATCGTAAGCTCTCGATTTCGAGTCCCTACCGATCGCAATGGCTTCGATCCCATCGGAATTGACGGTCTCGAGGCTCGATTCGAGGTCGGAATGGCGAGGGAAGGTTCGGATTGTTGGGAAAATTAGGGCTTGGAGTGATATTGAGACCAAGGCGTCTAATGGGGATTCGTCGCCTTGGATCTCTGTTCAGAGGCCCAAAGAGGGAGAGTCTTCGGACTTCGTCACCGTCTCCTTCGGCGATCAGTTGATCAGGTCGATGCCGCTGCTCTTTAACTGTACTGTGTGTGTGTGTGTGTTGTGGTTTCTGTTTTTTTTAGGGTTTTGTGATTGATTTTTGTTGAGAGAACAATTGATTTCATGTTTAGAGGATAAATTAGGGTGTTTTTTGGGGTGAAAGATTGTGCTAATTTAGGGTTTTGAGTGGGCGACGCAGTCAAAAGGACTCGTATAAGTTGAACTACTGCTATGAACAAGGTGAGGAGGCAGCTCAATTATTCTCCAGAGAGGTAAGGCCGCTGCTTTCGGGGGTTTTCGAGGGATTGAGTGCATCGGTTCTTGCTTATGGAGCTAGAGGTAGCGGCAAGACGTTCTTGATGCAGGTAATCTTTTTTTTAGTTGGCGTTTTTCGGTGCGTTGATGTACAAGTTGTGCTAATTTATGAAGTTTCTAATGTTGCAAATAGGGTATGGAAGAGAAGCCCGGATTGGGTCCGCTGGCACTCGCTGAGATTCTTTCAATTGGGGAAGGGATTGGAGGTTTGGTAGCTGTATCTTGCTATGAAGTTTACCAGGATCATATATATGACCTATTAGAACAGAATCGACAGGAGGTATCGATCTTAGAAGATTCTTCGGGAAGAATTCTACTCAAAGGACTTTCACAGGCAAGTTGTTCTTCAATATTCATGCTTAAAAAGGGATGATATTTGTATTCGCCAATTCTTGTCAATGATATGTATAACTTCATTACTTCTCCAGGTTCCAGTGAAAACCCTGCCGGAATTATATAAACTGTATGGTCAGTGGTCTACTTCTCATAATCCAGTGCAAAGGGGGAAAAATGATGTCTCACGTAGGAGTCACAAGGGATTGATCATATATGTTTCTCATGAGAACAAAGATTCTGGAGTTTCAACTACCGGAAAAATAAATTTCGTTGACTTGGCAGGTACTGATATTTTTCATAGTTGCATCTAGTTTGTTCAGTCTTCCTTGTTTAATTTTGTATCTTCATATTTACAGGCTATGTTGATCCTAAGCGTAAAAGCATTGATGGATCTAATCTTGTTGAGAGCGCTTGGATTAACAAGTCACTCTACACTTTACAAAATGTTGTGAAAGCTTTGAATGGTAGAGAACGCGTGCCATATCGAGAAAGTAAATTGACTCGTTGCTTCAAGACTCATTTGAGGGAAAGAGTCAAAGTTTGATGGTTAGCTGTTTGGTAAGAATTGTGTTGACGCAATTTTCTTTTCCATTCCTCTTAATTTTACCTACCAATAAACTTCTGCTTGTACATTTGTTTGAACTTTTCTTGTTATAAGGTTAGATAATGATTTACATCTTTTCACTTACTGTAGAATCCATCATTTTGCCAAGATACCATTTACACAGTCAGTTTGGCTTCTCGATCATGCCAAGCTGTTAACCAAGTCAGCTGTGACTCCACAAAGAAGACTAAGAGTACAGCAAGAATTGTGCCAATCCCGTCCCCGAAAATAGGGAGAAGACAAACTTTTTCCAATTCAGTGAAGAAGTATGATGGCTCCCAGCTGCGTACGACAGAAACGAGGATTAAAAGTCAGCTATCTACAACAAAGGGAAGGTTTGTATAATGAATCTCATGTGGTTTATGAAAAAAGTACCGTTAGGTGGAATTCATGTTTCATAATTATTTTTATGTTCTAATATTTACAGGAAACTATTTGATGGAGCAAGTTCTGCAGCAAATTCTATACAGGTGTCAAATTTATTTTTCAGATGATCATTCAAAATATTTAGTTTTATGCCGAAATGTTCAAAGTTTTTAGTGGAAGCCTTTTCTCTAGTACAAATTTCGGATAATGTTGAAAAGTTTCAAGAGCTATAGCTATCCCTAGTTCACAAGTCTAGACTATTTACTTTTGCAACTAATGATACTTGTAGGAAAAAGTACTGGTCGAAGCCACTCCAACCATTAAACCTTCTTCATTAATTGATACAGTGGTAATATTCTATTAAAGATGAGTTTTTCACAAAGTTTTGTTGGCTACTGCATGAAGAAATGTCATTCTTTACATTCCACTTAATGATATCTTATTTGCAGGAAAGTTCCTTATCAAGCGTCCCATTTGACATGGAACATTCTCAAACTGTAAAAGTAAATTAGTTAATTTCTTATTATATATATTTCAGTACACTATTTTGCCTAAGTTCTAATCTTAGCAAAAAAAAAAATACAGGGGATTCCAGAAGCGGTTACAGTTGAGGAAACAAAACCTGTAAATATTTTATTTCATTCCCTTTTTTCGTTCATGCTTGCATTGTGCAAATATTATTGTTTGAGAATATCGACAATCTTTTTTTATAATCTTTAGCACTTTTCTTTTTCTTTTTTTAGAATCTTACTCCTCAAGCCACTGAGCATAGTCCGAGAATCAACATTGAAACTGCTTGCAACACAATTTCATTGGAAGAACCAAAAGGAGGTAGGTTGGATGGAGATGGAATCAGAATCAGCATTTTGATATTTAAAGTCTAATATTTTCTTTGTCTTCCAGATAGCAACTTGGAAAAGGAGAACAACGTTTTAGTGGATATGAATGTATCACCGCCGTTGAGTGAAAGACTTAGAGAATTATCAAATTCATTGAAGTCGCTCTGTTCCACAACTCCACTTGCTTGTGAAAAATATCTAAAGGAGGACGAGTCAAACGCCATTCAGGATTGCAAAAACCTTGTGGATCCAAAGACTCCGACTGTTGAAAGTTGCATGCTTCTTAAAAATAGGGATATAGCTTCTAGCCCTTTGGAGGCATGTAATGTCATGAGTTCTAGCGTAAAGGTGGCATTGCTCTTCTATCATATTTTCACGACATCCCTTTCAAATAAACTTCACACCACTTAATTGTGTTTTTTTCTTGCAGGAATCACTAGTTCAACAATATCTTAATTGTTTGAATTCTGCGAGCAAGTAAGTAAAAGTTTGTTTGAGAACATAATCCTAAATTTTCATTTTGCTGCAAATTATTGTGTTATATTCACTAAATTTGGAAATAGACACAATTTTTTAAAAAATATAAAAATCTTGATGATCTAAACTACCTATATAAGTTAATGGCATTAGAGAGAACATGGTTAATTGTTCACATCAATTTTCCATGCAAAGAATCATCATGTCTTGATATTTGAGAAAGATAAAAGCTTAATTATTGTAGTCAAGATTAGAGGCTATCATAACGACAACGTTTCACCCTGCATCAGCAATTTTATCTTTTGCAAGATCTGTATCTTCATTCTTCACTGTGAATTGCTAAACATTTTTTTTTTCGTTGTTCAAAATTCCAGGGAAGAATTGAAAGAATTGAAGGTTAGCCCCTTGTTAGTCATAGGAATTGCAATCTAAGTTACCATGTTTGAACTGTTTTGACAAACTTATGTCATTATACATTTGCAGGGAATAGGAGAAAAGAGAGCAACTTACATACTAGAACTACGTGAAGAATCCCCCGAGCCTTTTAAAAATGTAAGCGCCTATAAATAACTAAAAGTAAAATGCTGACATCGATTTAATATTTTTTGCTGACTTATAATCTATTGTTGTGATTTTTAGTTAGATGATCTAAAAACAATTGGACTGTCTGAGAAACAAGTAAGGATCATATGTTTTTATCTTTGCATCACATCTAGGAACAATCGATTTCGTCATCTCCTAACGAAATGTTTTTTTTTTTTTTTGCAATTTATTCAGATTAAGGGGATGATGAGAAAGTACGCTGGAGAGCTCTTCTAGTATCCTTCCCTTGCATGGTGTGGGAATCACTGGGCAACATAGTGTTGCCATACTCCTGGAGGATGTACTCTTATGACTTTCTCGATTATGTTTCATTTTTATTACTATATACTTTTGTTGGCTTCAAGATTTTGAAAGATATATTTTGTGTATATCTATGGTTTGATGTGTCCTGGTAAAGAAAAATTAAATTCATCTATGCAGGACTCAAACTATTCTATGATTTGCGAGGGGAAAAGTTTCCTTCTATCCTACTTTTCTATGGAGAGCTGAACTTATGATCTCCAACGGCAAACTAGAGAAAGTTTGAACTAAACTTGTTCGTTTTTTATTTTTTATGTTTAATGTGCAATAAGAAATAACCGAAATGTAGTTGTGATCAACCTATAAATTTCAGAATTCCGTGTAGCATTTGATTCAATTTCCTTCGATTTAACACATCAACAAATTGGTACTTGGATGAAACTTACACTTTCCATTCCATTCGGTTTAGTGCAACAACATCAACAACACTTGGTACTTGAATCAAATGTTTTCATTCATTATGTTGAACAATAAATCTATTTAGACTCATTAGCACAAACTCAAAAGAGTTTTTAAATTTTTTACGAATATTCGAATATCAAAAGAACTTTCCTGATTGTGTTTGCTTCATTATATTAAATATTGCATGCACAATCGTATTTCTTCAAATTCTAACTGAAAATACTACCATAACCACCCTTCCCTAATTTTAGTGTCGATACTCATTTCAATGCTACTCTCGTACTTCTACTATTCCTCTGCCCAAAATAAATCAGAATTGACATTATTTCTTCCATAAATTAATGACATGTAAAGAAGGGAAGAGATGCTGCTGGGATCATTTAAATGAAGACATTGATAAGCTTAAAAACAGTTACAGATAATCTTTTACGTAATTAACTGATAAAATGAATGGGAAGGGAAAAAAATCTCTATATTTACAACAGCCTCCGAGCTGCAGCAGCTCAAAGGCATCAGGGAGGGCGGACTGGCCGCCATTGAACATACAATCGTCGACCGAACCAGCTGGGCGACTGATCAATCAGCCGTCAGGGAACATGAAAGATATATCAGTTTCCGTCACTACTGCTTCCCTGAAAATTGCTCCGATCGACAGGCCCTCACCGTCAATTGCAAATGCATGCTGAAGACAGGTGATCTTGGTGCAAAAACCACAAAAGATTATACAGGTTCTTAATTGTCCTCGTCCATGGCGCCAATGTAAGTGAGATCTGTTCTTCTTACTCTTACTGCTCCTTTGAGCCAGTGGCACGCCTTCATATTGGTGGCTTCACCGCCAACACTCATGTTGCCATTACCGGACGAAGGGGCAGATGCGGTCCCATCTTCAAGTACTGTCCAGGGGTCGATTTCCATCTCTTGTTCTTGCAATGGTGTTGTTTTGGATTTTCCAGATGTGTTCGAGTTACAACGGACAAGAGAACTCAGATTCTTTTGCGTTGGATTTGAATTTCCCAGATGCACCGCAGGTGCTGAGGCATTAGTCTGAAGGAATGCGAGGGCTGCAGCCGATATCACTGGAGGCTGACAAGATATTGTTGATGTATTGAACCGAGGGGGAACGGGCATTGCTGCTTGGAACCGCCACCTTATAGCGTCAGGCAATTGCATGCGATCCAATTCATTCTGCAAGGCGAAAAATAGAAAAAATATCAAAACATATAAATTAAATAGCAAACCCCCACTCGAAGTAATGCACGCGCTTGAGAAAGAGCTTTTCAAAGAACCAAACCTATACGAACCTGTAAGTTATCCAAAATTTCAAGATCAAATTGAGAATGATCCCGAAGAGATTTGACTATTGATTTTGATCCAGTCTTCGGCTTTAGCCAACTAGGTTTGTAACTGCTGAGTAATCCATAAAAAACTGATAAAAATTGATCAAAGAGGCTCTCCCCAGAGTTTTCCAGGGATGCAGCATGTACTGCCTTTGACAAGTCACCCTCGGTTGTTGGACTAGGGATGGCGTATGATGACAAATCTGCGTCCTCATGCAAAACACGACTACCAAGTAGCCGAAGTATGACAGAAGCAAGCATACTCCTCAAATTCCGGTCAGATGGCTCCCTGAAGAAATAAGGAAAAAAAAAAAAAAAGGGTTCAGATTCTGTTGAACATGGAAACACTTGTTCGCCCCCCTAATGAAGAATGGAAGGTTAAGAAAATCAATAACAGGATTAATACGGCCTGAACACATCCGACAAGACAATTAAGGGTAGTGCAAGGGTGACCCAAAATGGAGATCCGGTTGTTGGTATCCCTTAAATCCACATCGATTTGCATGTGCACAAACATCGATGCGAAATTAATGGACACCGACAATAGAGTGTCCATTTCGGTTATCATACAATAAGCTATTGAAGTGGCTTCTCCATCTCTCCATAATGCCATCATCCGTATTAAAACATTTCGATTTTCGTCCTTAATATATCGTACATGACTTAGATCTTGTTTCTTTTCATCTCTTGATTTGGCAAGCCTATAAATATATTTTTCATTATCCCTATTACCTAACTTTGTATATAAATCTTTCATGAAGTCTGTCTTAGCTTCACTAACTACTTTTTAGCTCTTATCAAAAATAAATAAATAACTTTTTAGCTTTATTTCTAGCTTCTCTATATTCTTTTTATATGAAAGAGATTATGTTTACTAAACTTCAAAAGAATAGGGTTGGGAACATTTTCCCATATGACTCTTTTAGTTTTAATTGCGTTTTGGACATCTTCATTCCACCATGTTTCCTTCTTTAGAGGTCTCAAACCTTTAGATACATCTACTGCATTCGATGCTACTTTCCTTGCGCAACTACTCATTTATAACCACATCTCAATGGCATCTACACCAAGGTTCTGAACATTTTCCTTAAATAGCTCTTCTCTAAATTCTAATTGTTTATTACTTTTTAGGTTTCACCGCTTTATTCTAGGATTTTGGATTCTTTTATTCCTATTAAGTCGTTTTAGCTTAAAATCAAATACTACTAACTTAAGTTAGGGTAGTAACTAGTAAGCGCTTCATAAAGTATTACTTTGCAGTCTCTACACATTTTTCGATCTACTTTTCTTGTTAAAAGAAATATTTGACACTTATTATGCCCACTACAAATTTATAAACCAATACATGAACCTCAGGTAGAAACCACAACTTTCATATGCAATTCACTGTGGCACAAAAAAAAAAAAAAAAAAAAAACTCAGTGGCACTGTGGCCTCCAATAAAACTACCAATAATTCAGAATTGCTAAAGAAGGAACAAATAGAGAGGAGTTAATAAAATTGAAGACTGAGCATACCTGTCTGCATAAATGACAGGAAGCAATCTCAAGAGAAACTGCAACCTCAGCCGCATGGAAGCCCGCAATGCCGCAGTGGAGGGAGGTGCAGAATCTGCTGCTGCTACTGCTGCTGTTGATCTCCTACCCAATCCAGGGCTACCACCCCTGATCCCTTTTCGACTGTTGACTTTGTTTGCAGTATTTTCCACTCCGGGTGCAACTGCCCCAACCTGTTTGCTAGCACCACCAGCAAGTAAACTTATTTGTTGCCCAATGTTATTCATCTGCTTGATCAATTCACTTGCAAAGTTATTACGAGAATCACTGGAACTTCGGTCCATGCAAGGAAGCATTAATTCTGCCAGAGCTTTCTCAGTTACACACTGTTGGTTAGACATGTAGCCTTCAACGTCAGACATTTGAGAGGTCACTTTTCCTGATCTTTTGGAGTCAAGACCCTCTTCAACAACTTCACCTTCTTCAAGGGAGCTTGCTTCAACCTTTTTTTCAAGTTTATTGACAGTGGAGTCTGAAGCAGCACTTGACCAGCCCCATGGCTTCCAAAATTGGACTTTAGTTGACAAGCCTCGGGAGTATGCAATATTAACAAGCCGTTGTCTAATGGATTTCCGTCCATAGAGAACATCAGGGCCTCCAAGGAACCATTTCGCAAGCAACAACAGAGACTCCTCCTGTGATCTTCCTAGAAGATGTACAACTTCTGAATAAAGTGGAGCAGCATCAGGTCTTACAAGCAGTCGTGTCAAAAGCATTTCACTGAAGTTCTTGTCACTCTCTGAACAAGTACCATTGTCAGCACTGGGAAAAAGAGATTGAATGGACTCTGTCAGTGACATTGAACAAGGGGCCCCAATTTTCTCGATTAGAACTTGCTCATTCAAGAGAAGCCGCAGCTCAACCCACTGCCAGTGAAATTTTGCAGGCTGCATGGTATCCAGAACATGTACGAGCTGATCTACAAGTTTCTTCTCATTTTCAGCGTGCATCACTCTTGAATCACCATGACCAGAGGCCCGTGGCCCATCAGTCTGAGCAGGCGTAGACTCTGGCATTTTACAATCGAGAAGAGCATTCAAAAATAGTCTAGCGCGAAGGGGAACAAAAGGGGTTTTCAAATGTTTGTCTAGACCATGAGATTCTAAGTAGGATGCAAACTCAGCATCACCAACATCCGAGGCCAAGCTATCATATAAAACACGAGTATCTCCTAAACACACATCTCGAAAGGGCTGATGTCTAATGGCACCATCTAAGGCTAATGCCAAGTATTGATAAACTTGAATATCCTCCCTGTTCACAATGCTACCATTGACAATATATGGCCTCCATATTACCAAAGAAAAGATTGTATAAGCAGGAGGGAAGACCAAGCTGAAAGGCAGCATTCGTTGCATCCTACCAAAAGCTAACATGCATGGTTCACCAACGAGCTCCACAACCAGCCCATCAGACACTGTCCTCGGATTCCCGACAAGTAACCTAAACCAATGCAGATATACTTCAATAGAGCTATCAATTTTGATTGCACCAATAGAACGAGAAATCCCATTTGCGCTGGCTCTTGGATTTCTAATAAAGTGGCGGATATCTAGATTTTCCTTCAACCTGAAAACGGTCACCATTCTCTCCAGACTAGTAACTCCTTGGACAACTGCCCCAATTACCAGAGCGGACACAGCTGCTGCAGCTTTCGTAGCCCTTGCAAGAATTACTTTTGTTGAATTATTTAAAACTTCATTAGGTAGATTTGAGTTCGAATCATGAGCTTCTGAAAACTGACTGCGAGATGCCTTGCCAGGAGCAAAAGTGCCAGAAATACCAGCAGCAGCTTCTGCAAGAGCAATTTCAAATACACGGCAATGACGCTCTCCAAGAGCTTCCTTCAGTAAGCAGAGGCATGATATATGGATGCGGACAATACGTCGTGCACAATTCAGTGAGCTAATAGGCGAAGGGAATTTTGAATAGTTACTGTTGGATGTGAAATCAGGCATTTTGGCTACAGCTAGACATACGCTCCCAACAATCGCAGAAATGGCAGAAGCAATCAAAGATGGATCCCCTTCTTGGCCAGCTGGACTATTCTGCCTAATGCAATCAATCAAAGCTAAAACTATCTGCTGAGCTCTTTGATTTATATCATCCCATTTTTCCATTCCAGCACTTTTTGGAGTACCAGCGGCCATAAGCTTTCTTTCCTTGCCAAAAAAAGAGTTGACAGCATCATCTATATGTCTTTGCACTATCTCTTTCATGCTCGGAACAGCTCTTGACAACCTGCCAACAACCTTTTGACGGTAATAGCCATCGAGATCATCCACGCCAGCTGGAACCCCAGAAGCAAATCCAAACTCACCGTCCAGAGGTCTTCCAGACTCAAGTTCAGAGAGAAGTCTTGGATCACAAGTTGCTTTGAAACTTTTCTCCCATTTCACCACGCTTGTCATATTTGCATATTTCTTCAATAAGTTTCGTGCATAAGTAAATGCGGCTGAAGTGGAGGCCCTTCCACTGGAACCGAGAACGGCAGCAGCTCGATGCATTGCCACTGACAGAGCTTCAGGAAGGAGATCGAGGGCTATCATTATGTTTTCATACCTGGAGAAACCAAGGAGTAAGGACATTAAAAAGGTAAATTAAGTGACTGACATTACAAATCAAAAGAAACCAAAATTAAACCCTATATGTGTGTACATATACATATATACAGAAGTCGCAAATTTATCCAAATAGGTCTAACACCGTGACAACTTACAAAGCACAAGCATCAATACGCAGGTAAGGTATCTGCAGATAATACATGGACGAAGCTTTAAGGGAAGCCAGGAAACTGGGCGCTTGAGGGAAGTTCACGTTTGCAATTTGTCAAGAGCATGTTTACTTTTTTTTTTCCCCCAAAAAAACCACTGACAGATTACATAATGCTCTTATTATTGGCTTTAAAAAATTAAAAGTCTGATGATGAGGCATTAACAGATCATAAAGCAGAATCATGAATTAAAACTGTTTGGGATGAAAAGGAGGTATCCAATTAGGAATTAACAGATCATAAGCTACTTTTATTCTGCACAGTACTTGAATCATGTTAAAACACTCAAAAGCCCAGTAATATGCTTCCCGATAACTAGTAGTTAAGGAATTCAGTATTAACTCTTGCAGAAAAATGTGTTATACAGAACTCGAACCAATGGAAGATTTGAGTTGTTTGGCGCAACCATAGAAAAGAAATTGACGCAAGCTAGAATAAAACTTGAGCTTCTTTCGATGGATGAGTAGCCAAGGTGAATTATTCTGAAGGTTTAGAAGCGGTATGTCAAACAAGATAGCCAAGAATTCAGTTCTAATTTGAGCACTTGTTCACAAGCAGCATACATATATCATTGCAAATTGCAAGGGAATTTGGCTACTACAAGTCAATCATGACGCGCATAACCATGCACTACCCAAGAAGGAACAACAAATACTATTATAATCAATAACATGGAGAAAATATGATTTTTTTTTTTTGAGGAAAAAAAATATGATAAAAGTAATAACACGCGACTTTCTCAATAATAACAGGAGTAGCAAAAAAGACACTACATGGAACAGCATAGAGCAAACCTAGACATACCTCTGAATGGATGAAATAATAAATGCCTCCCCCACATTGCATGCATAGTTTTCATTGCTTTTCAGAGTAATCAAGATATTGCGTCCACTGTATGAAGTCGGATTCTGATTATTGGGAATCCTGGGCAACAACCATAGTGAAAATTTAATTGCTGAGACCAAGTCAGAAGCAACGTCCATCATGTATAATATAGCAGATAATTCGTCTTCACCAAGCTTCCACGGCAAAGAGTTCCTCTCTTCAACAGAAGTAAAAGAGCCAGAATCCTGCGCTGAGTTGGGCACAGTTTTTTCAGACCCTTCAACAAGCTGCATTACAGAAGTAATTAGCCAACATGTGATGGTTCTCTTCTCAAGCAACCGCAACTGTTTTAAGGATCTTCCAATTTTCACAATGTCACCAAATTGAGTTGTTCGTATTCCATCTATCGATTTAGGAAGTTCCCCTTCCATGCTGGATCTATGGTGAGGACAGCTAATTTTATTATCACATAAATGACTCGTAGATGCACCCTGGCTGCCCTCAATCCTGGCAGATGCTAACTGCGCTAAACTTTGAGTTTTACGTACAATCTTCTGCCTATTTCGAGATGCTGGTTTAGCTGGCTTAACTTGTGGATCAACTTTGAAAGACTCCTGCATCTTCGGTCCCTTCCTCACCCACCATAGATCTTCACAATCTGATTGATTTGATGAACATATCTGCTGGAATAAGCTCCTTTCTTCACTTAACTTTTGCCTCTTTGCTCGATTGCACTCTTCACACCCATCAGTTCCTTCCATCATATCAGTCTTGTTCAGCACTAGCCCAATAGGCCTCTTGGTTGCAACAGAGTCATCCGCTTGTAAATCTGACAACGCAGAACAAGAATCTGGGAAATTTAAAGCTATTGAAATGGCAGTCTTCAAGTCAGCAACTTTCAGCTTCGATTTGGCACTTCTAGCAGACAATGAACCAGATGATGAGTGAACATTCTTCCACTGGTCAAGGGAAACTGAAGAAGCACCACTCCTCCCAGATGCCGGATTACCCTTTGTTTGCAGTGAAACAGTATGTGCGCTATTTCCATTTTGAAAATGAACACCAGAAAGTCCGTGCAGCAAAAGCCGACGTTCATTTGAAAAAACACGTACCGCCTCTTGGAGGACAGGCTCAGCAGCGATTTGTGCTTCTTTCAAAGCATCAAACAGATAAGAGCCAGGAAGCATCTTCAGTATCTGATAATGTCTGTTCCACTTTTCTAAATCCATTGGCGTTTCATTTCTGTCCATAATGCCACTTACCATCAGCTGCCTTACATAGGCCAGAGGAAAGAAGATGCCAGCATGAATAAGTTCAACAATTAGTAATTGAAGACGCTTAAAACCTTCCCCTTTGCCCGCTTCATGTTGATCAATCCAGCAAACCAAAATATCATGAACAGGGCCAGGGCTTCGTAAAATCTCTCTTGGGCCAATGCTTACCCGTTGGATCTTTGATTTATTTTTATTTGGAGTCAAATGGTCCACAGTTGTCCCACCTGATAATGAATCAAACTGGCCAGCACCTTTTGTGGATATACCAGATCTCAAAGGGCTGTTACTCTTCCCATGAACCGAATTACAATTAACTTCCATCTGCAATTTCAAAATCTGTACTGCCAGATACACTTCGGAGAAGTCTTTTCGACCTGAAAATTTCGTTTTAGGAGGAATGGAAGACCGAAAATCTCTAAAATCACATGTTGCCCACTCACAAAGAAAAAACACAGAGCATAATAATGACAAGCTTATCGTATCAATCCACTTAAGGGATGCCTGTAAGCATGCGCTAACTTCAGCAACCCAACGTTCTTCAACATATTGGTCAAAGAGATCATTAAAGAGGAAAGTATAAGCCTCTCTCACGTCCCCTGTTATCAGAGCTTTATCCAAGGCCTGTACAGCTTTTGCCACGCCATGACCTTGCGGTCCAGGACTTACAGCCTTGGCAAGGTTGTCAGCACGTTTCTGAATAGAAGAAACAAGATAATCCAAGGACAACAATTGACGATGATCATCAGGTCTTCCATCAGCGTACTTGACACCATAGTCTCTTGGACCATATTGAACTTTCCCTGCATCCTCAGATAACTTCAAGAGAAAATTTCTACTCTGTACAACATCAGATAGCACACAAGGTGGAAGAGGGAAGCAGTCCAAAGCAACGAATGTATCAGGCACGGCTAGTATCAAGTACCGGATCATCTCAACCAAAGCAGAGACCACGTAAGACCTTCTTGAATTATCAACTAAGTCAGATCTACCAGGAAGAGATTCCTGTATACAGCGCAAAGCTATTTCCACAAGGGTACGGACATAAGATTGTGACTGTACAAGGGTCTCTATCACACCGAATATAATAGGTAATAGCAGCAGTAAGATTTCAAGTGATTCCTTTTCCTGAAAGTCAAGAAAAATACAAGTTCAACTATGTTACACTCTTACAACCCAATACATTTCCAGTAAAACATTGACATACATGCATGGAATACAACACCAACTTACAGACCAAATAAAGAAGATTTGAGTAAAATAAAATACAATACCTGTAGTTGACGGAAAACCCATTCAATCAACAGTGAAGGGATAATTAGACCCTCTGCCAAGTGACTGTGCAAGATACGAACAGTATACAACCATTTAAAATGCCAAGAAGGTTCTTCAGCATCAACAAGGGCTGATGGTGAATCACCTTTATACTGCGTCAAACCAGTAAAAAGCATTTGAGGCGCTTGATCCTTCCCCTGTGCAGAAAGAGAACCGTCTTTGGAGAGGAACTCCTCCAAGAGCATGTGTAAATATTCCGTAACATCCCTAGTCCAGCAATCTGACCGAATAAGTTGTGGTTTCTCCTCGGCACTGGATGAAACACTGGCTGTGTACTGCCGAAACTGCAAATCGCGACAATCTCAATTGAAAATATTTTAGTTTAGGGAAACGCCATGGACGAAAGTGTAACAAAATAGAATAGCATAAAATAGAACATCTATGATCTAGCTTTCAGAAAGCTTCAAACCTGATTAAGGTAGGTTACTTTGATGAACCACGTTGCTCTTAACAAAGGGACATTCTGCCGAATAAGAACTTCGAAAAGAGCCCTCCTTCTATATCCATGAGGCACTTGTTCGGCAAGGAGACGCAGTGACTTATGTTGCTGCGATAAACCCTGCACATCAGAAATGAGTAATTAGAAAACTAATAATAAAAATGAGCAAACGAAAAAGTGATTAAAATAACAAATGTCAAGGCTAAAGAAAAACATTGGATGATGCAAGAACAAAAACTGAAACATTAACTTGACATCAATCCAACAATAAGTCACATAGTAATTAAATTTCAATTCAACAATAAGGCTTCGCATAAACATCTCGAGATACACATGCAAAGCCAGTCTGAAAATTGGTAAAGACCCTATCAAGGATATATTCTAACTTAAATTTGGAACAAAAAATATATATATTTTGAAAAGTTTCCCCTTTAATTTGAACAGTGAATGTTAAAGAAATAAACACATCGCAATGATTTACGTAGAAAAAACTGGCATAACTGATACAATTACATCTACCTTCACCAAGCATCTAAATAAGACAATTTTAATAGCACTACAAGAAGAGTTTGGATGACATGCTTCGCACCTAACAAGACAGCTTCAAGTATAAACCTTGCTTGGAAAAGGATCGGGTGACATACTCCTGATACGTGCATTTACTATGCAGTTGTTGAGCATCTTCAAATTGAGCATCAAGAAGTGTGGAAACACAACTCGATATAAGTTCAAAGGACCCCATCAACTATCCAGCAAATGCATGCATCAAATGTATGACGGTCAATCACCATCCTTTTTGCTTTTAGTGCGCAAAGAGCTTTCACTAATATATATGTATTTGTGGATTTGTTTTTTGCAATTATGTATTATCAAAGAGGTCTCCCCATCCCCTATTCAGCCATAGATAATAGAAGTTCTCTTTTTAAATTCCCAAGAGAAAAGAAAGAAAATAGGTACCCACTAAGTAACTGTATTGTTTTGTCTAGTTTTTTCTTTTTTTCTTTTTTTGTGTGTAGAGCGTCCTCGTTGATCAACCAGCAGCTCTTGAGGAGATTGGTATGTGAATTTTGTTGTACAAAAGCTAATGCCCCTAATTAGTCAAGTGATCTGGAATGTTCTTTTTAGCTTTGCCTGGAGAAGAACTAGAGGATCTTCAAAGTCTTATCTAGGTGCAGTCCACCTTGCAATTGAATCAAGTACGACCTGCACTGTGACTCTTTCCAGGACATCACACGGATTGCCTAATTGCTTGACGAACACTCTTAGTTTAGAATCTTTCTTCTTTTTCCAGCAATGAGGTCTTGCCATTATTATCACATTGTACAAGATTATCTGTCAATCATAATTCATAAATGCTAGTCAAAGATATCATGCCAGTCAATCACAACGTTGCTAAGAAACTGGCAGAAAATTGATAAATTTGTCTCCACTCTTGCATATTGAAAGCCGCATCCAGTGCATGAGGCTGCTTCTATTACAAGGTCTACCGGATGATGCATGCACATGGACTTGGCTCTGTCCTGTAAAAAGGTTGTTTCAAGATTCAAACCAATGAACTTCAAATCACGATGATGTTAGTTCTACTTGTGTGAAGTCCACATTGAGGCTCCTATCAAAAAAATTTCATACTGAGGCTACACCTTGTTTGCATCCAAAGATAGTTGCTATTTGTACACAGTTCACATTGACTGTCATTTAGGTTTCTTAACATCTATCTGTTCATCATAACCATGTTTACCAAGAAAAGAAGGATAATTGGATACATATTATTGACATACTGGGGGGATAGTGATAGCAATAACTTCCAAACTAAACTAAATCCTATCAAAATAACTTCCAAACTAAAAGGAGAAAAAATTATGATGCAATTTACCTAAGTAAGCAAATATCTAATGAAGCACAAATAAAATTGGTTAATTATATGATGTAGAATAACTAAAAAAGATATTATATGCTGGAAAGAAAAGATTGCTTCAACCACTTACCTCTATCCATTTCTTCCGAAAATCATCACGAACTTGTTTTTGCTCAGGAAAAACAGAAGGCTTTGTCAATAGTGAACCAGAAAGAGGTACACCATAGACCTGCCCAGCCTGTAAAAATGAAAAATACATCCAGCTTCAGTTTGAAAATATTAAAGGACCAGAAATGAAACTATTTGTTTTAATGTGTAGGCATTATAGGTAGATAAAGTGAAAAATAGATAACTCAAATAAATTGCAACAATTGGCATGAAAATTTTAGTTAGAAAAGCCAATTGCTTCTGTTGTACCTTGCGTTTTTGAGCACGAGATTCATTGATGGCCCTGAGTCGTTTTCTAATAGCCTAAAAGAGCAAGTAAAAAAAAAAAAAAGATGATAAATGTCATTTATCTGTTACCATAGGTAACAAATGAAGTATATGAATCATGAAACCAAAACGAACAAAATGTCAGGATTATAATTCATATATGATAGAATATTACAAATTTTGTACTACTTGTGCACGAACACTATGAAACTATATGAATAATAAACCAACAGAACTTAATGGACATTCATACTATTATAGCCTCAATCTATATATGGAATCTTTTAAAACCTCTTCGATCGTAACATACATCAAAGAGAAACACTCGCCAATAGGAATAAAAGATTTTGCAGCCAAAACAAGCCAGATATAAAAATAGCAAAAACACTACTGAAAAACTTAACAAAATCAAATTTTCAACAAAGTAGAGAATATGTATGAGTGGCTTGCTCAGTTTTTCGCAAATATCACAAGATACATCTCTTTGTGTATATGCATTGACTAACGAAAACATGACAAAGAAAGAAGCGTGACATCTGCAGAATGCATGGGAACAAAAATAAACAATTACTGAAATAGTTCTTAGTAACACAATCCAGCAACCATTATTGCTTCAAAAGATCAATGCAGTTGAAAAAAAAAAAGACAATTGCAGTTCACGTGTAGTCAAGAAATTACCTCTTTGCATTTCAAAACAATTGGCTTTGTAAAAGCAACAAGCTGGGTTAATGTAATCTCTCTAGCTTCCTGCCAAACAAAACAGGTCCATTCACTCGGAAACTCATCAAACGTAAGACAAGAAATCATTTGCAAGGAAACCAATCATCTCTATATCATTCTCAAAGGTGAACTTTCAAATTCCAGAACCAACTAATACTAGCAGAAAACAGACACCGCTCAGTTTCACGTCATCAAGGGGGGTTGTCTTTACTCCATGTGAGCAAAAACCAATAAATTTATGGACACAACAGTTCAAACTTCAAACATCCAATTTTATTTTTTTTATTGGAAACGGCTTTCGTATTAGTAATAAGAGTTTACAATTACAAAAGCGAGGACAAGATCAAAATTAAGAAAATACAATACTTTTCACCCCATCCCAACTAACTGTGGTGACATTCTCATCCAACAATTGTGTTCCAATTTCTACACCAATCATTCATGAAAAAATTATTTTCTTTTAGAAGCCACCAACCAAGATGCCACATGACGTTTGATGCAATCCCATAAATCCTCTCATGATATGCACCTATCCTCAAATATTCTTCTATTTCTCCTGATATGCACCTATAAATCCCATAAGCTTCAAACATCCAATAACAATAATGGACAAAGTAAAAACTTGTGGAGATGTATATTTTTAGTTGAGATACTTGTCTTCACTATATATATTTATGGCACAGGAAAAGGAGCAAAGCTTAATTTCACTTCATGAAGATTAGCAAACATTTTTTGTTTGAATTCCCAAGCGTACTTCTTTCACGAGAAAAAGGTTTCCAGGCTACACCTTTGTGCCTAAACAATAATGCAAAAAGCAACATGTAATTTATTAATAATAAGTAGGAAAAAAAAAAGCCAGGCATGCAGCCTCAGAGGAATGTCAATATCCCAGCCTTACCCCATCATTACAGAGAAGCTGTTTCAAGATTCAAACCAATGACCTTCAGGGCACAATTGGATGAATAACGATATTCGATAAATAGTCAATCACTACTTAAAACCCGCAACTTCATAGAAAACTGAAAATTAGGACCAAGTGAAATAAAATAAGTCTCAAAAGGATACCTCAAGTCCATCAACAGTTTCCTTATATCCTTGCACCACATAATCCCGAGTCAATGTTTCCTCAGGGCAATTTGGAGTTTGGGGATAATAGTCAGGTGGCCCAAGTCTGAAGCAAAAAGATTATACATTAATAGTTTAATTCAAGTAAATGACTCTCTGAAGGCTGCACAAAATGGACTTTACAGAGAAGCACAATAGTCGACGGCGTTCATTTGTTTCTCCTTTCACTAGTTAAATTATGGTTTTCCAGCCAAATAATCAACTAGTACCAATTTGTATCTTAATTAGAAAACGACCAGATCACCAGACTGAATAGTGGAATGCAATAAAGTCAAAATAATCTTATTTTGAGAGATTGCTTTATTTGCAGCAGAGGACACGCTAAAAATTGTTGTCTCGTGCTTATTTACCCTAATAAAGGTATTTCCTTTACAGGTTCAACCTTTCATTACCGTGGATTTAGAGGCTCCCTGTCACAAATCAACTTATATGGTGACACTTGTGAAAGTCGCCTGCAAGATCCAAAGAAAGCATAAGCTTTTCCATAACAAAAAGAATACAAAATAAAATATTTGAGAAAGAAAAAAAAATTACGAGAGAACATTATACCTAGCAAAAAAGAACATTATCCCTAAAAAAGAATTAAGCACACTCACATACACAAAGAATGAAAACAAAAGTGAATGTTTGATATAATTTCATTTATGATGACCAACTAATTAATCCAAATAAATAAGCAACCACGTCGCATTCATGAAAAATATTATAAACTAGATATTTTTTGTTAAAAAACAACAAAGCCTCAATCCCAAATTAGTTGGAGTTCGTTATAAAAAAGAATACGAAAGAAAAAAAACGACTAGAGACTTTACATCATATGATTTCAGAATGCAGTACATGAAGAAAGGCAACGAGAAACTGATTATTAGAGAACCATGGAAATCATACAAGTATTGAAGAGAAAAAACAATGACAATTAATTGGCTTCAATTTATGAGATCAAGAATACATCCAGCACTTCTTTTTTTGAAGCCTACATCCAACACTTTCTAATTAATTAATGGTACCACTAATTGTGAGGTTCATGGACAATCCAAAACAAAAACGAGGTCTTTCAAAGCCTGTGTGATCTTCCACAGACTCTGAACCCCTTGCTCCCAGAAAAGCTCACGACGCTTCTAACCAATAGGAGGAATCAAAGAAGCTCATGATGAGCATTTATTCGACTCAATCATTTTCAATACGTAATTCAAGTTTTTTTTTCTCTAGTCTAGTGAGCATGCCCGATGCCTTGTACTATCATTTTGTGCTTAAAAGAAGAAATGTTGTTGGAGGATTCGGAAGGTGAGAATTTAGACCACCAAATCTGGTAGGCGGTGAATCACATATAAGAGGGTGAGCAAAAGCAAATCCACATACAAATCTATTTAGCACTTGTACACCAACAATATAGCCTCAATCCCACGGCTACATGGATCAATCTCTTCCATTGCACTCAATTTAGAGCAATTGATGACGTGCTTTTCAAATCATTTAGATCCCTACAAATTAATGTGTCTCAAGTTACCTTCGGTCTACCCCTACCCTATCGAGTTTCTTCGGTTTCTATTGAGTCGAATTTTCTAGTGGGTGCATTTGTAGACTATTTTTGGAGGTATCCAAATCACCACAAAAGCCCTTCGATGATCTTTGTGTCAAGTGGTGCTACTCCTACTTTTCTTTGAATTTATATATTTCTTATTCTGTCTTTACTAGTTTTACCACGCAATCTGGCAAAGCATACTCATTTTCGCTACTTTCATTTTATGTACTTGTTGTTTATTCACCTCCTATGTTACCTGAACTCTGCACGAGTGTCGGATACGGATATGTGTCGAGGTCAAATTGCATATACTCCATATTTAAGACTCGAGGACTTGGCTAAAAGTGTCCAAATTTTTGAACGCGAGTATTTGAACACGAGATACGAAAACTATAAATTTTATATATCTTCTATTGTAGCACTTCTTTTTTCAGGAATATTGCTACATGGTTGGTAAACAACAACAACAACAACAACAACAACAACATAGCCTCAGTCCCAAATTAATTGGGGTCGGCTACACGGATCGAACTTTTCCATTGTGTTTGATTAAGTGTACATGGTTGGTAAAAAAAAAAAAGTTTTATTTTAGTAGGGTAACTTGATGTACAATTTAACTCAACAACTCAAATAAAAAGTTGATTAAAGAAAGCTAGAGTCATTCACTCTTTATTATGGGTACTCATACACTAGGTGTACAAGTTAACTCAACAACTCAAATAAAAAGTTGACTAAAGAAAGCTAGAGTCATTCACTCTTTATTATGGGTACTCATACGCTAACTCTAGGCTAGCACATGCTCGTGCAAATCAATCGACATCCCCCTCGACAACAAAAAAGAAAAAATCAACATCCCACTGTTCATTTTCTTCTTTTTTTGGTAGACACTATTCATCTTCAACCTTCTATCCTCTTCTCTGTAAACTCCTTTCCAATTCTCCTCTTCATCGTGAACAACCATATGTAGCCCATGCATCGACCGAAATAGTGAGTCGTACAACCCTAGCCGCATCCACAGTCATTTTTGGGGAATCAAACACATATCATGTGTCCGAGTCCGAGTCAAGTAGTGTCGACACGGGTGCTCCACCCTGAACTGCCGAGTCCAGGTAACAGAGTTCACCGCCCAACATTCACTTCCATAAAACATTTGGCCTAATTAAGGTCCTATAAAATTTTCCCTTTAACATGGTAGGAACATTTCAATCACATATCACACCTTTTGCACTCCTCCATTTCCTCCATCCAGCTTGAATTCTATGCAGGCCATCATTCTAGATATTACCATTATTTTGTATAATTGATCCTAGATATCTAAAGTGATTCACCTTAGGAACTTTTAATTCACCGAATTATCTCCATCATCTTGATGTCTAGTATTTCTAGACTCACAATGCATATAATCGGTCTTCGTCCAACTCAACTTAAAGCTTTTAGATTCTAATGTATTCCTCCAAGGTTATAATTTCTTATTCACTCCATCTTCTGTTTTCTCTACTAGGACATTATCAACCGCAAATAACATACACCATGATCTATCCTCTTGAATATTCTTAGTTAGTTCATCCATAACTAAAGTAAAAAAATACGGGCATAAAGCCGATCCTTGATGTGGTCCTATTGTAATGAAAATTCTTTTGTAATTCCTTCAAATGTCTTTATACTCATTAATACACCTTCATACATATATTTAATAGTGTCTATGTACCTAGCATGTACCATTTTACTTTCTAGATCCCACCGAATAATATCTCAAGGAACCCTATCATATACCTTTTCTAAATTTACAAATATTATATAAAGATCCTTTTTCTTTTCTCTATATTTTTCCATCAATCTTCTTACAAGGAAAAATGCGTCCATAGTTGACCTTCTTAACATGAAGCCAAATTGATTTTCTGATATTGTTGTTTCTCTTCTTAGCCTATTGCCAACTATCCTCGCTCAAAATTTCATAGTATGACTCATAAGTTTAATTCCTCGATAGCATTTACCACTTGTAGAGATAGAGAAATCCTCACAATTCATCGAAAAGAATTCTTTTAAATTGCACACTCAAAAATACATGAAAGAGAAGAATAAGCAAACTACAGAAGCAATGCCAATACAAGCATACGACAGTCATTCTTAAGCCAACATAGGAATAAGACTTGAAACTGCATCAAACTTATATAAAATCTCAAGATTATTCGAAGAAGTCCATTTTTTGAGACAATAATAAAGTACAGGCCATGAAGAGAAGCACAAGAGTTCATACTTAACACTCAAGACGAGAAATTGCAACCGATTCACATAGGAGCTTCAATATAACGATTGCTTTCTTACCAATGTTAGGCTTACTTTGACAAATTTCAAAGAGGATCCAACTAGCACCAAGATCTTGTGCCTAAGCCAATGGATGTACTTTACTTAGATAGCTCAGGGAAAGGCGCGGCTCCGTGTAATTAGTGTTGTTGCTGCAAGTTCTATACTAGAACAAACTCCTAGTACGCCTTTCCATTCCATACTCTTAATTCTCGTTTATTTTCGTATTAATTATAATGTTTTATATGTTCCATCAAGGATGGTTGAAAATACAACAGAAACCTAACTTTACAAATACAAAATATTGTCTATCAGCCCATTGAAATTGTTAACTAAAAAATCACTTATATATATAAGAAAAAAAAATATACAATTTGATCTTTCAACAATCCCAAGCTTCTGTACAGCAACTTCCCAATTCCACATTTTAGTCTTTCCTACCACTATGATCATCCTCCTTGTATTTTTTTCTCTCTCTTACAGAAATTTCATTCTAATAATTGGTTGAACAGTACATATTAGAAGTATTGTACAGTACAAATGAATGCACGGAAGTATAAAAAAAAATGTAGTTTTACATGATGCAAGATACTAGAGAAAAAAAAAAAGCAATAGCGAAAAACAAATAACAAGATGATCGTGAGAAAGAGAAAGAAGAAAAGCAAACAACATAAGATGGGTATTGTATACCTGTCATTCAGAAAGAAATACAGTGAGAAACTTAAAAACAAAGACAAGATAGTGAATTTCATTACCTAGAATTTGAAGAGAAATTCGATGAATGAAAGGAAGAATCAGCTTTGGTTGTATCCCTAGGAGCTGTCCCGCCAGGTGCAATGTTACTGACTCCAACACCACAGCTGCTAGCAGGATACCTTTGCATTTCTCCTCCCAATTATAGGCATACTGCAGCCGGCATCAGTTGCAATGTAAAAACCAACAAGAACTATAACACATTTAGAACTCCTCTCGAATTATGCTAAACCGCCAAATATTAATGTTGGAGCAAATTACAGTGCTGCAACCGAATCACGATGCTAGCTCAAGAATCCCCTACGAGATCTAATTAATAGGATATCTTAAACCAATGCCTCGAGAATCGGAGACACCTCGACTAAACCTTCCACAGCCACCCCAAGAGTATACGATTCTTACTTTAACCACCAAATTAGTAACTTATAAAGAGACCCAGCATCCAATAATTAATGTATCAATCCGCCAAATATACTTTCCTCCAATTTTCCTTTTCTAGAAAGTTCCGTAGTTAACAGAAAAAAAAAAAAAAAAAAAACCCACTGAAACACTCTGGCAACACTGAAATTTATTACTAGCAATTATTCAAATTCCACCGTCTCTCACCGGGCTCTTTGGCCGTACAGAACCACCTGAAATCAACATAATGCCATGAGAAAACAAAAAAGGCGCCTTTTCACACGTTTTCACGCTTCTAAGCAGAATCTTGCATAGTAAGGTATAAAACATTAATCAAGAAACTACGGTAGGATCCGCAATGCATGTCGTAGAGGTTCAAAGCAAAAATAAAACCCAAGATAACTAAAAGATTCACAAATAAACCCTAGTTTTAATTTGCAATTGCATGATCCCCCAAATCAGTTCCCTTTGCAATTCAAATCCCAAACCAGCTCAAACAGGGCGGCATTCATTCAAAAAAAAACAAAAAAGGACTTTCTCCTACCGATCACATAACAGCTGAATTTTCAACAAAACGCGCAATCAACCACTCCACGCCACAATCACAACACAACGAATAGTCACTCGAACAACAAGTAGATAAATTGCAATAAAAATTGAATCTTTTTCCGCCTAATATCCCCCAAACTTCAAGAACCTAACGTTTCAATGCATCCAATCAAAATCAAAACCCTAGAAGTTCGAAATTGAATAATACCACAAACAATTTCAAAATCTAGGGTTTCGAGCAGTGCGGAAACAAGAATTCGAAGAGTTGGGGAGTTAGGGTTTCGAATCGGACGGTAAATGTCGCACCTTTTCGAGACGGATCGATCGAGCGAGCGAAGAAGATTCGGAGAGGCCCCAAAAGGTTTGACTATGCGCGTGTGTGTACGCTTCGGTGGTGGTTTTGATGATGACGACGAAGTCACGAAGACGAGCGATGGGTTCGGGTTCGTGTTCGTGTGTTGGGTTGCGTTTCGTGCGAGAAATACGACGAGCGACCGATTGGGTATTTTTATTTGTTTCACTGGCTTTGCCCAAATAACCCTTTTTGCAAACCGTTATTTACCGACTGTCCAAACGGCACCCTTTCTTGAATTTTTTTTTTTTTTTTTTTTTTAAAGTATTAAGTTTAGGTTTATCAGGATTGGATTAAATGGAGATGAGGTAATGTTTGGCAGCTTTTGATTAAATTGGCTGGTTCTAGTACTTTGGATTGGTGTAATTTGGAGGTAATTAATTTGGGTTTTAGGTCAACGTAGACGGCTTCGAACTTGCTTTGAGTCGGCTCGGTGATGTCTCCGTCTGTATGACTCAAACTCAAGTCCCGACTTAAGGAACTCGAGCGTCATACAACTCGAACTAACCAACCGTTGGTAGAGTTTATAAACATTGACCTAATCTAAATCTATTTGAATCGGGAAAAATAAGAACAAATACAATGTTACATTATGTTACTGCACTTATCATGTTATAGTAAAAGAGAAATACAATGTGGAATCGCATGTATCCAACGGACACCTTGTTAATACCCCAACGCCTCCTTTACTAAAATATATATGCACAAATTATCACCCTTAAAGGTGTGTTGCACTCTGCACTCCTTCAACTACTGAAGAGAGTGTCTTATTTCTTCTACCGAGCTGTCATACACAATTTGGTTCGAAATAGGTGACTGTAACAGCGAGAACGCCTCTACTAAGTCGGTTTCCATTATGATCCTTGTGAAGCCCTTCTCATTTGCCATATGGATGTTGTACCACAACGTCCATATCTCCGAAAAAAGGGGTGAGCAATTCCATAGGGAGGATTGGAAAACCTACCACGAAGTCACCTTTATCATCTCTTAGAAGTCCAACAGCAGCGGCCTTAGCGTGATCATTACTTGCAATGCCATAACAATTCAGTTTTACTCAACCTGGATCCGGTTTCTCCCATCCAATAGCCATGACCGTACGGTTGCTCAGACCCGATACCCTAAGGCGCCCTGCATTCCTTTAAATCTCATGCGCTCATTTTTCAATCTGGCTTACCATTTCCATCCCCGATGCATTAGTATTGTTAAAGATGAAGTCATTCCTTCCAAACCATAAGGACCAACAAGCTATCTCAAACTTGATCCTCCATTCAGAATCTTTATCTCCCAAATCCAACCATTCGTCCAACTCTTGCTCAAAGAACCTCGCAATAGAGTATCCTTGGAAAATGTTATTCCAAGTCTCTCGAGCTACCATATAATCCCTATAATGGCCCATTTTTCAAATGGTCGGCCACGGGGTCAATGCGGGCCCATAACCTGGCCAACGAACGCCAGTCGTGTCCCGCATGCCATCTCATCCACCATTTAATCATTATTAACCTCAATAAATAACAATTTAATGTTTAACTCAAATCATTTGCTTATCACATCATTGTGATCCCAAATAAACCGTAGCGGAAGTATTTTATCATGACAATCAAAATATAAAACATTATATGTGGCGGCCCTCACCGCCCCAGGGTGACATGTCTCTGTGTACTCCTTGTCAGGTGGCCCTACTACACGTACGGCACATGCTCGTCCTATTTCTATCTTGAAATTCATATCCACTTATGTGTACAACATATAAATGACATATTCAACGAAAGCCGTATTTAAATGCGAAAAATATTAATAATCAATTTAACAAATTCTATCGTGAAAAAACCCTGAAAAGTACGAGGTAGACAACTGTACCATATAAGGTATAGGCATGTACAAGGTCATAATACTCCCCAATTCCCAAAAGAATCAAAATAAAGCACACGTGCAAGTAATCCTCAACGGTAGGCAGTCAGAGGTAAACGCCTAAGATCCCTTTGCCCTTACTTGTACTCGGATTTGCACTCAATCACCACATAAGAAAATGGATGACAAGTCCAGTCAGTAAAATCCCAAAGAATTCCTCCGAGCATTCAAATAAACAAGTGGAAGTCAATAAATATTGTTAAATAAACATGTGAAATGTAAACAAACAACTGAATTAGGACATCGCATGCATAGATAACCATAAAGTGCAAATGTATGTGCATGTCCCAGTCAGACTAAACCATACTTCGGAATATCCTTCCAGGATCCCACTAATGGGCGCACCCAACTAGCTATCACCTGGTCCCTCTCGGTGGCCGGCGTAGACCTACGACACATCGACACATGTAGCAGTTCATTAGCTCGGATCGTTATCCACCGAGAACTCCTAATACACATGCTATGGTCTAGACTGCATATACACATAACAGAAAATCCGGTAGGAGTAACTCAACCAACCGTCCAAACAATGACAAGATAGAAATGTAATAAAGCGAAATAAATACTCAGTTTTTCAATTAGGTTTTACAAACCTTACAACGCGCTCCAATACCCCGTAATCCGTCCCCGAGTCCAAGTCCACTGGGTCCTTGGTCGCCAATTGATCACCCGTGTCCACCTATGTCCATTTATCAATAATTCCAATTTACTATGACAATTTATGACCAATTTCTAAAAAAATTAGCCAAATTGCTCATTTTGGGTTTTTCGAGGCAAAAAACCCCGCGAAAGTCGCATTTGGAATATCCAAATATTTTATTTTTTATAGAAATTCATAAATTTCTATTTATTTTATTGAAATATAATTTTTTCCGAAATTTTTCCCATTTTTTTTTTTTTTTTTTTTTTTTTAATTTACCTATGTTGTTTGAGTTGGGGTTGACTTTCACCCCAAGCCCATGTGGAATGGATGGTAGGGGAGACACCCTTGCCATCTCCACCTTGACGCGGTTTAGCCTCCATGGCCGAACCCCACTCTCGGCCACCATGGCCAAACCACTGAAACCCCACAACAAAACAACTAGGGCTTACTTTGATCGTGACGTTTCCACCCTCTCTTCTCTCATTCCCGGCTTCTTATTCTCCTCCTCCTCTCCATTTCTTCTTCTCTCTCTCGGCCTCCCGATCAATTTCGGGGGTTTTTGTGTGTGCATGTGTGTGAAAGAAAGAGGTGAGAAAAGGTGGTGGAGTGTGGATAAGCTAGTTGACTTTATTGCTTAACTATAAAATGTGACACAGTTGGGACACTCGCCCATGTTTTGGGGCGTTTCGACCCTCGGTTTCGCGTCCGAACCGTGATATACGCGCAACGCCGCGTCACTAGCCACATAATACACATTCCATATTAGTTACTTGGCCAATTTTTATGAAATTTGTGTTTTAGTTTCTCCGACATAATATTCGGTCATGTCAACTACCCGATACCTGCGTCGACACGCATATCGAGACAAATACAATTCACACAATCTCGTTGTGTTTTAGTTTTCTCGACCTAATATTCGGTCTCGTCAACTACTCGGTACCCGCGTCGACACACATATCGAAGTGAATACTGTAACGACCCGAAAATTTGACTTGTGTCACGTGTCAAGTCAAGGTCGTTTGTGGGACCCACTCGTCGAAATACGTATAGGCAAGGGGGCTCGCCCTAACCCGAGTCTGCTGGCTTTCGCCGCGACTCAACGACTTTTTGGTCGGGACTCCTTGTTATTTGGCATCACTCATCGATGGATTGTTTACAGTCTTGTATATGGGGGAACACAGAAGATGTATATGTCTTTCAGAGTAATTGGGGAGGCATATACATCTACATTGGGCGTGAAAGTACTATACCCATATGTGTAGTTCGCAGAGCGTGCTCGCACACACATATGGGGGAAACATAGAAGATGTATATGTCTTTCAGAGTAATTGGGGAGACATATACATCTACCTTGGGAGTATCACTCATTGATGGATTGTTTGAGTCTTGTATATTCATGCGTTCTTTATTCTTTTCGTATATTTGCATGAATTTGATCGCTTTGGATATCGTGAACTGTTGCTTTGGATATTGTGAAATGTTGTGTATATGTCATCTTGGATTTACTTACTGGGCTCGTCATTTTTATATTTGACTTCGAGTGCGAGCCATGACAGTAGCAGAGTGAAGACTTCATAGCTAGGTGAAGTTTTGTATATTTTGTATTTTACTATCCTCTGATGATATTTACTGGGTTCCACATTTAGGTTTCCTAACTCCCTGATCTTTTGTTGAGTTATTAGTAGTTGCTTCCGCTATAATTTTAAAAATTGTAACTCTCGAAAAATATTAATCACTCAACTGAAAAATGTGAATTTACGTATAATGATGGATTGGAAGGCTGACTAGGCCTGCGTTGACCTTGCGAGACTGGCTCGGGGGTCCACGTAGGCTTAGGCCGGGCGGGGCCCAATTGGTGTAAAATTGGGGCCGTCACAAATACAGTTCACACAATCTCCCACGTATTGTTATGCAACATACACACATGCGATGTATTTTAATCAATTGCACCGCAAATTAGCATCCAATACACAATAACTATCATACATGAGTCCCCGTGTGTCCTAGTCTACCGCGACGTCCACGTAGATCTGAGCTGGCGTCCACGTTTGTAAATTTAAGATAATTAACAACATTAATAAAATATGTTGTTACATTATAGTCTTGCATTTAACTTTGATACCTAATGTGAAAAACCCTTGTACCATTATAGACTAAAAATGCACCTCAATATATCATAATATCAAAAGTATAGAGTCCGAGGTATCTCACAATCCCAAAATAAAATAAAAAATATATAATACAAATATACAAGTCTGGCTAAATGTCTATAAGTCACGATTATTCCGGTAGCTTGCCCTTACCACGGCTCGTACTAGGATCTGCACTCAAGCCATCACAAAAAGGCAAATGACAAGTCTAGAGTGAGTATTTCCAAGGAAATTAAGTGAGCAATACATAAAGCAAATACTGGAATGTAAACAAAACTATTAAATAAACATGCAAAAATAAAAGCAGGCAACTGTGCTCATCGCATGCATAAGTAATAATTTAAGCTCAAAGTGTGTGTTCCTAGAGCCTAGGGTCAAACTAGCGCCATACTTTGGACTCCCAATAAACTACTGTCGGCAAGTAGCACTCAAGCAATGCCAGTATCTAGATCCGCTAGGTGGTCGGCATGGAACCTACGATGCACCCACACGTGCCCGACACGACTCTCGAGTAGACCTATTCACTAAAATGACAGACATGTTATGGCCTAGTGGACGTACACACAAAAATGGCATGGAGTGAGAGCTTCAACGTTCGTCCATTATAATACACCAAGAATAGAGTATTGAAATACATAATATGAATTCAAAAGCAAAATAAAGTATTGCTCAAGAAATTTCAGTTGGAATACTACACATCTCAAACCGCACTCCATGTCCCATCAATCACCCCTGGTTCGACTCTACCTAGTCCCAGATATCCTAAATTACTACTCGAAATGACCTATTTTCATTTATAGTTGATTTTTAGTCATTTGGATATGTTTTAAGTCATCAGGAAGAACATTAGCGCGTAATGTGACGTCATTAGCACACTAATCGCATTCTGGACAATAAAACTGCTGAAAATTCTGAGTTTTTAGTAACCCCACCAACACCAACAATTTAACTTCATAGTAATACAAACCCGTCAAAACAACAACCCAACAAACACACACAATCCACTAACAGCTCTAAAATTGAGATTAAAAGATGAAGAAAATTGAGGTAGATGTGATTCTCACCTTGTTTTGATGTTTTCCCTACTCCAAGCTCCTTGAATCACCAAGTTTGATATCCAAAACCTTTGTTTCTTCTCTTCAAATTTTCGGATAGAAGAGTAAGGAGAGAGAAAAGGTGGTGGAATGAAAGTCTAATTTGACTTTTTAAAGTTGATTTGCATCTCTCATCACATGTGCATCTCAAGGCAATCCAAAGCTCCTTATTTGCTCCATTTCCAACCTCTCGTGACTCTGAAATTGACAATGATGACACACTTACCCTCGTATTTAACTCAAAAAGTGGTGTTTCGGGTGTTCCGACGTCCGATTTCTCGTCCCAAACCACGACATACGCATACTACCATGTCCTTAACCACCAAATATACATTTCATATTATTATTTAATCTATTTTATTCATTTTATGTGTATATTATTTACCCAACCTAGTATTTAATCGTTTAGACTACCCGATACCCGCATCAACACGCATATCGAGGCAAATACTCAACACAGTCTCATACGCCAAATGAACCATAATTACACACATTGTGATGTCATTTACTCATTAGCAATATAAACATCGCAAATTAAATAATTCAACACACAAAGTAACTATTTATCTAGCTCCAAGCGTGCTCGAGTCTAGCTGCGGGTTCCACGAGCGTCTGAGCTGTCAGCCACGTCTGCAATCACATCATTAACAACGACGAATTAAAATTCAGGCCGTTACAATCCTCGAGGGAATGAAGTACGATTTATGGGCTCTATCACATCTGCTACATTGGTCAGATTGTTGGATGAGGCGCTTGAAACAAAGAGCATTTGCGGGGAGTCACTCTTTCCTGGCGAGCCATGGAAAAGAGCGAATTCGCTGAGGGCCTTCTCATTTCCCAACAACCACTTGTCTCGACAACATTAGCAGTGGCGGCTAATTGATAGGTCTTCTTCACATAGAAATTGCTAGACTTACCATAGTGCCAAATATTCATGTCCCTTTGTCACTTTGAGGAACTGGAATAGACAAAGCTATCATATACATATCTTTCGAGAGGGCTTCTCTTAGCTTCTTGAAGTCCCACCGATTATCTGCAGTTGAAAAGTGAGCAACCCTTGTATCCAATTCCTCTTCCTCCAACGCAATCCGTGCAAATGGGAGCAAGGGGCCAACATCCTCAACCCATCTATCCACCTAAAACCGAGTTCCCCATCCATCTCCTATACTCTTACTTAACCCTTCCTTGAACAAATCCCACTTATTGCATAGGCTCATCCAAATCATGGATACCGGTCTCCTATCTCCCATTATAGCTTCCTCACCAACAATGTATATGTTTTTTTATAAGAAAAACATGCGAGAGAAAAAAGAAATCAGGACAAAAATAAACGATCAAAATATGTTGTTAGTGCATTTATGGATAATAAAACAACAATAACACCACCAACAACATAGCCTCAGTCCCAAATTAACTTGGTCGGCTACATGGATCAAACTTTTCTATTATGCTCGATTAAGTGCAACTGATGGTGAGTTTTGCAAACCATTCAAATCCATCCTAATTAATGCATCCCATGTTAACTTTGGTCTGCCCCTATCTCGTCGAATTTATATAGTTTCTATTGAGTCAAGTTTTCTAGTTGGAGCATTTGTAGACCGCCTTTGCAAGCGTGACCAAACCATCGCAACCATCATTCCCTAATCTTTGTATCATACAGTGCTACTCATACTTGTCTTTGAATTTCTATATTTCTTATTCTATATTTTTGAGTTTTACCACACATCCACCTAAGCATCCTCATTTCTGCTACGTTCATTTTATGTAATTGTTGTTGCTTTACCGCCCAACATTCACTTCCATAGAGCATAGCTAACCTAATTGCGGTCCTATAAAATTTTTCTTTTAACTTAGTAGCAACATTTCGATCACAAAATCACCCATGTTGCACTCCGCCATTTCTTCCATCCAGCTTGAATTCTATGCGTGACATCTTTCTCAATGTTACTATCATTTTGTATGATTGATCCTAGGTATCTAAAGTGGTTTACCTTAGGAACTTCTACTTCCTCTAATTTTATCACTCCGTCATCTTGATGTCTAGTGTTTCTAAACTCACAGTGCATGTATTCGATTTTCGTCCTACTCAACTTAAAACCTTTAGATTTTAATGTATTCCTCCAGAGTTCTAATTTCCTATTCACTCCATCTTTAGTTTCATCCACTAAGACAATATCATCTGCAAATAGCATACACCATGATATATTATCTTGAATACGTTTAGTTAGTTCATCCATAACTAAAGTAAATAGATATGAGCTTAAAGTCGGTCCTTGACATAGTCCTATTGTAATGGAGAATTCTTTTGTAGCTCCTTCAAATGTCTTTATACTCGTTACTACTTCATCATACATATCCTTAATATTGGTTATGTATCTAGCATGCACTTTTTTTCTTTCTAGAACCCACCAAAGAACATATCTAGGGACCCTATCATATGTTTTTTCTAAATCTACGAATAATATATGAAGTTCTTTTTTCTATATTTTTCTAACAATCGTCTTGCAAGGAAAATTGCCTTCGTAGTTGACCTCCCAAGCATGAAACCAAATTGGTTCTCTGATATTGTTGTTTCTTTCTTTAACCTATTGTCAATTATCGTCTCCCAAAGTTTTATAGTGTGACTCATAAGTTTAATTCCCCGATAGTTTGAGCAACTTTAAAGGTCTCATTTGTTTTTGAAGATTGGCACAACCGTGCTTCTTCTCCAATCCATTGGCATCCGTTTTGATTTTAAAATTTTATTAAAAAGTTTTGTTAACCAAGTCAATCAAATTACTTATAAACATTTCCAAAACTCTATGGGTATTTCGTCTGGGCCGCATGCTTTTCATATTTTCATTCTTTTCAATGCCTCTTTAACTTCTACAATTCTAATATTGCGTATATAGTTTACATTTCTTTCTTAGTGTGGATTTTCATCTATTATAGTATCAACTTGGTCATCATTAAATAAACTATCGAAGTAACTTCTCATTCTCTCCTTAATATCCTCCTGGGTTTTCATCTATTATAGTATCAACTTGGTCATCATTAAATAAACTATCGAAGTAACTTCTCATTCTCTCCTTAATATCCTCCTCACGTGTTAAAACATTTTGATTTTCGTCCTTAATACATCTTACATGACTTAGGTCTTGTTTCTTTTTATCTCTTAATTTGGCTAGCCTATATATATTTTTTTCGCCATCTCTATTACCTAACCTTGTATATATATATATCTTCCATGAATTTGTTTTAGCTTAACTAACTACTTTTTTAGCTTGTTTTGTAGCTTCTCTATATTGATTGTACACGTCTTCATCTTGACACTTAGGTATATAATCTAGTCATAATTTTTTATTATTATTATTAATGGATATAATAACAATGATAAATCATGACTAGATTATTCGTTCCACTCATTTTAAATACATCAACAACAATTCAACATTGATCTCATATTAGTTGGATGGGCTTACATGATGTATCAATTTTTATTTTTATTTTGCACAATTTGCTTTTGCTTTTTTACAGGCTCTGTTTGGCAAGGCTAGCTGATAATCTAACTGATAGCTGATAATCTAACTGATAGCTGATAAACTAGCTGATAGCTGATAATCTACTAGCTGGTAACGGAAAGCTGATAATCTAGCTAAAAATTATTTTGGATAATAGCCGATTGATTAGCTGATAAATGCAAAATGAATAAATGACATATGACACAATTAAGTATATTAATTATATAATCATATAATTAATTGTTATAAATAACTCTGTATTTTATTTACAAAATACAAATTGATACTATAAAATAATTTATATTATTTAGAAAATTAAATTATGTGTGTCCATAAATGCTTACATGAAAATAACTCTATATTAATTTATAAGAATTCGCAAAAAATAAACACATGCAAATAAAATATAATAAACGACTTCGATAACTATACATATACTTAATGCATCATCCATAATTGAGAAACGATGTTATTGCGAATATTCTTCATTTCTAGAGAAGTCTCTCTATAACTTAAAAAAATAGTAGATTAGTAAAAAAAAAATTAAAAATATGTAGGATAACCCACCACTCGAACACTACATTAAAAAATATTTTTATAACATCTAAAAATATATACTCGACGTTGTTAAAACTTATTTAATATGTAATAAATATCTAACAAAATTATCTATAATTAAGAAATTAATGTGTAATGATTTTTAATTTTAGTAAAATTCTTTGCTTTATAATATTTAGTTAATTATTAATCACTATTTTTTCATTAACGATATTAAGCTATATGTTAATTTTAAATTCAATTTGGGACTGAGGCTATGTTGTTGATGTTGTTGATGTTGATGTTAATTTTAAATTCAATAAGTTTTAATAACGTATTATATAACCGTTGGTCTAGCCAATAAGAGCTTGAAATTATAGTTTCTGCCAACTCTACTAGGGTATAATCGCGGGGTACTAATATTGGCGGGTTTGTTTAAGTATTTTCGTATTTTGTTTCCACGAATTTGCAAGGGCATTAATTTATTAATACCGTAAAAATAAGGGTATAATCGTCAAGAAAAAATCTAAACGAACGGATTTTCACTTTAAACGCTACTAAGAGTAACATTTCAATTGTGATCTTATCATCTAAATTATTTTTAAAATCAGCTACAAACCAAACATTATCAGCTAGCTCATAAAGCTAGTTTGTGCTTACCAAACAGAGCCACAGTCAACATAGGATAAAAATTATCCACTCGACCTTAGTGGCGGATCTAAAGGAGGCGCAGGGGCAGTCTCCCTCTAACCTCTAAGATCTCGTATAGTACTCATACGGTCGACACACGATCTTTACATAATTTTGTCATTTCTGCCCCCTCTTATGGTCAACACAAGCTCTCTATGTTAAAGTTCGTCCCCTTAACAAGATATTTTGGTCCCATCACTGCGTGACCTATGCGTGCGTGCGTGTTTGTGTGTGTTAGAGAAGCATTGAGCTGCCTAAAGGAAATAGGCAAATTTTTTGTTAATGTGGAGTTGGATGCATAATTAGCAGTGGTTCGAACGTTATGTGGCATAAAAATAGTGACATAAATTGTGTCACTATTGATGATTGTATTGAGTTGTTAAACGACTCGAGGTTCCATAATCTCTTTGGCCTGTTTGGTTCACATTTTAGTGAATCCTAACATATGGGATTAATTAGTGATGAGACTAACACATGGGTTTAGATAGTTTAGTCCTATTTGTGTATCTTGTTTGGTTGGGAGTTTTAAGGTTGTGATTAAATGAGGTTGTACATGTACATTTACCAAAGTACCCTTTAGATAAATAACACCAAAATCCCCCATTTCACACATTTCTCATTTTTGGTTTAGATGATCGTTAGTTGAATTCCTTAATGCAAAAAAAAAAAAAAAAAAACCTCACGCAGGTTGGGGACGAATCATATGAATCATACATAGCGGAAAAAGATGGAATTCTCTCTTCTCGGCAAGGCATGCGAAGGTTGGCTGAGCAAATTCGTGCCTTTTAAGTAATTGAATTGTTAAAGAACAGTGTATTTTTTACATGTGCCTAACATAGTAACATGCGTATGATCTTATCAATTCCTTCTTAAATATATAGACGCTAGAAGATGCATTCAACAGCTTAGAAGGCATTACCTGCAACAAAGCAGAAGGGGCCATGTACCTCTTCCCTCGTATTCACTTGCCGCAGAAAGCCATCGAAGCCGCTAAAGCATTAAAGAAGGCGCCTGATGCACTCTATGCCTCGCGGTGGTCTCCAAGTCGCGAGCGAGACGAAGAAGAATAGCAAAACAGGAAGGGTTCGGCGTTGATTCTCCATGTCGCGAGCGAGACGAAGAAGAAGTTGAAAACAGGGAGGGTTCGGGTCTCGAGATTGGTTGTTTGTGATTTGGTTAATGTGAGGGGTAAAGTGGTAATCTCCTCTTTCACTTACAATGGATTAGCTAATCCCACAAAAAATGGTGGTATTATTTAATCCTCTCCCATGCCTCTTAACTAATCCGCTGGCCTAGTTAATCCTCCAACCAAACAGCGGATTAATTAGTCCAGTGTAACTAATCCGGGCTAATCCCACGAACCAAACATGCCATAATTCTTGTAGAACTGTAGGTCAACCAATGTTACGGCCCATGGTATTACTAAGGAAGCTAGTTTTATAATTATCAATCGAGTAGTGCGATGTACCCTTATTATTTTTGTCCAATAAAATAGCCAAAGTTTTTGAATGAATGAGATAGATCCATTTTCACTTAAAAAAATATACGTAATATGTATAGATGCATATTTTTCTTTCGCCAAGCATACATAATTACAGTTATTCGATTTCTTGTTAGATTCGAAACAAATCAATTTTTTTTTTCAAAAGATTTAATGCATATATTATCACTTTATATATGATTGTATTAGACATACTTTAGGGTACAGGAACATCAAAACACATCATCCTAAAATACGAGAATGATTCAAGACAATAATTAGAAAAAATTCGTTCAGCCTAATTTAGTATTGACGAATCATTCTTGTTGTATTTATTTAATTATACAAATAAATTTTTTGTTGCACTTGAAGTCGTTATATTAATTTAAGTTATCAACTATTAATTTATTTTTATTTTTAACATTAGCAAGAGTCGAATTCACGAACTCTCTAAATCTTACATTTTGACAAGTAATGCCGCTCGTTCACCTTAGGAGTACTGGTTTGATAATTTTCTATTTTAGTTTGAACTTCACCTATTAAGTATTTATTTTTATTTTATATTTGTGACATTTGACCGTTAATGAGCAACGGTCAACATGTAGAGCATTGGATGGTGCATCGAATCGCGTACGTGCACATCCCAAGGACTCCATCAACTGTTCATGAGCGTCCGTGCGCATCATCATCCGCTTAAAACCCTAGATTTCTCCCTCTCTTCGTCTCCTCCACAGCGCATCGAACGAGAATCGCAGTTGCTCTCAACCCCAAATCGACAGGTTTTGGTACGCAATCCTCTCATTCTCTTTGATTTCTGTGTTTCAATTGGCTTTGATGCGTTTCAATTAGGGTTCTCTTTTGATTGAGTCGTTTTGTGTTTCTTTGATGCCTGTGATGACTCCATAGACCTGTTAAGATTGCGGACATGACCGCCGTGTAGAACATCTAAGGGACTGGTTAGGGTTATCGAATCTGAAGGAGTGATAGGCGCGCGCATAGGTTCATTGTTGGATTGAGAGAGACGAAGAAAATTGTGAGTGTCGAGAGAGTACACGAGGAAGAAAACGGATCGAAAGCGAGCGATAGAGAGTGGAGAGGTGGCGAGTGCCACATTATTGATAAAATAGCGATTCGTGCCGTGCATTGGAGGCCAATTTTGGGATTCAATGTTTGTTAGATCGAATTGTGTGCCATGTATGACAGACATTCGATCTGCATTGATGAGGTGACTGGAATCCATTGCGGAATTCACGTCTTGGATGTGTTGAAACCTTATTGAGAATTGAATTGCAGACTAGAATGGTTTGTAGTGCAAAAAATTGAAATTTGTAAGACAGGACGTTGCGTCTTGTTGCACTTGTAAACTTAATGAATGCTTAAACAATTTTCGTGAAGCTTTGAAATTTTTAAGACATGATGTTGCATTTGGTTACCTCGACAATAGGAAGTTGCGAGCTAAAATATTTCATTCTTTGGTAATATGTGCTGTCAGTTTTCAACAGTGTTCAAATAACAAGTATGTTGCAACTCCTCCCATTTTCTACAACATGTTATTGCCTCACGTTTGTTCTTATCAATTTATTAGCACCACATATTGTTGTCACTCTTACAATTTATAGAATAAATGGAAGAGATTGTGTGAATGCTATCTTTTTTTCTTTTGGAAACTTTCGTGTTTATATATATGTTATCAGAACATAGTTTCACGTTTACAAGTTTGTTGGATGTAACGGAACATTCTGATTTTGTTTATTGTATGGACAATCAATTGCTTTTGAGAGTTCCAATCTAATAATGTTGCATTTTAGAACAACAGTCCTTTTGAGCATTAAAAACATTCATATACTTTTTTGTCGGCGCTGCAGAGAAATTTTGCTCCTTGCAATCAAAACTTGTTAAAGTAGCTTATATCAATGAGCACAGCAATGCCACCAAAAGTGAAAGTTATACCGAAATTGGTGAAGTTGGATAGAGGTTTGAAACTAGTAAGTATTTACTTTCTTACCATATTCTTATCTTACTATGTTTTTTTTTTTTACTGTTATATTACTATTATAAAGTAACTGGTGGAAAGATTCAGGTTTTATTTTGAGGTTTCTTAGGGTCTTCTCTTTGCCATTTTGAACTGTTGAAAGAAGTTTTACGATTCACAATATTATTGTATGATGTATGCTTTATATTTATCTATGGAGGTCTTAAATCTGAGGACTTGATTTTACTGCAAAGCTGGACCAAGATGCATTGGTACAGCAGCTGCACCATGCAAATTTAAAATGATGGATATTTGTGTTCAGTTAATTTGGCTATATACTTATATCTACAATTACGAGTGCTGTTTTTCTTTTTTTCTTTTTTCTTTTTAATGTAAGCATGGGTTTAAATTGATATTAGAACTGTAATTAATTTCTAACTTTTGGGGAGTGAAAACATTCTATTGGGCTCGAGAAGCTCATCATAATGTCCCATCCTGCTCCTTTGGAGCTCTCAAAATTTAATTGAGCTATCTAATACATAGATTGGGGAAAGGATTCAATTTTTTCTTATAGCATAACAACAACAACAACAACATAGCCTCAGTCCCAAATTAACTGGGGTCGGCTACATGGATCAAACTTTTCTATTGTGCTCGATTAAGTGCAATTGATGGTGAACTTTGCAAACCATTCTTATAGCATAAACTATTGTAAATTGTAGAGTGACCCACAAGAGTGTATCCTTGGTGAGTTAGGCAATTAAAATACATCCTCAACACCATAAAAAGGGCCTACAATTAAGCAATATCATAAAAGACTTCTCAGGGGTAAGGTGGTAGCATAATGAAGAGAAGATGATTTGCGTTTCTACACATATGATGATACAACAACAACAACAACAACAACAACAACAACAACATAGCCTCGGTCCCAAATATACATATGATGATGCACAAGTTAAATTTATCTTGATATACAAATAAGAAATTCAAAAATTCAAAGAAAGTAGGAATAACACTAATTGACACAAAGATTAGGGAAGGGCGGTTGCCAGGGCCGGTCCTATAGATTTGGCGGCCCTGGGTGAAGCTATAATATGGGGCCCTTAATTTTTGTATGTGTAATAATGAAATGGCATGCAAGCACAATCATGAATGAAAAAGAAGATCAAACAAATATTAATTTTATAATCTTTCATGATTTTTTTTACTTTTTTCTTTCAGACTTGGGATACATTAACTAGGAAAGAATTAAATAATTTGAACATTGGAAAGCACGCCGTTTATTGCACTAAATCGAGTGAATGGAAGAGTTTGATTCATGTAGCCGATTGAGATTAAGGATATGTTGTTGTTTTCTTCTGGACTTACAAGTGATAAAAAATGATTTTTTTTACTAGTCAAATTAGGAAGAGATTAGTAATCTATGTGAAACACAACAACATAGCCCCAACCCTAAATTAAACTTATAAATAAATCATACAAAAATAAATAAAAAAGACTTCACCCAACGAAAAGAAAATCTTAAATAACTAAAAATAATTGTAGATCTAAAATGATAAAGAACTACTTCATATTCATTAGTGCTCACAATTCTAATTAATCCACTCATTAAAATAGATAAAAAAACCCTTGAAATCACAATCTTCAATTTTTCCGATCTACTTTGTTCAATTAAAGAGTGAGAGTTCGATATAAAATAAAATGAAAGAATGTAAAAGAAGTTTTGAATTTTGATCAAATACATTTCTATTTTAATTTTGTCGAAAGTTTCTTAAACTATACTACTATGTTATATACATGGAAGCTCATAATTTTATGTTTTTTAATTTTTATATAATCTGATACCATTTTAAGTTTTTTTTAAGAATAGTAATTTTTTTTGTTAACTCAATATATATATATATATGTATTATATAATATGGAAATTTAGAAAAGTGGGGCCCCCAAAAAAGGGGGGGGGCCCCCCAAAAATTGCGGTGGGGCCCCATTCCATCGAAGCCGAAGCAATTCGACGAGGTAAGTGTAGACCGAAGTTAACTTGGGACGCATTAATTCTGAGGGTTTTGAATGATTTGGAAAGCTCACAATCAATTGCACTAAATCGAGCTCAATGGAAGAGTTTGATCCATGTAGCCGACCCCAATTAATTTGAGACTAAGGCTATGTTGTTGTTGTTGATATACAAATAGTGGTCAAATCATTTCTATTTATTTTTCAAAAAAAAAATCATTTCTATTTTGTCTCAAGGCAATCTAGTAAATGTTGCAACTAGCGAGAAACCTTTTGACTGCGTAAAGTAGCTGGAAAAATTCTAAAACAACAAAGAGGGAGGAGTTATGTAAGCTGTGAGAAGATCTAGTAATAAGGACCAAATTTAATTCTTTTTGCATCTATTAATGTTATGTTTATTCTTTATTATATACATGCAAAATGGGCTGAAAAATGTGAATTTGGCAATAATTTGACTACTCAGCTTCACGGATTAATTGTGCAGGTGCAGCTACTGTATTAGTTGCTGATTGTTGCATGGCTTTCGCTCGTTCGCACATTAGAGGATTAAATTTGTTCTTTTACTGGTACACTGATAGTTTAGTTGAAAAGGAGATCCTTTTTTTCAGTTTTAGCTATAAAATAAGTCTGCTTTTCGCTAAAATAGTTTCAATTTACTTCATTTTTTTTTTTTGTCTCCTGTATTCCATCTTGGTTTTATGGTGGCAGATGCTAGGACTTCATTGTTTATTTTAATTTGTCAGTGATGGAATAAATGGAAGAGTAATGAAACATGATAATCAAGAGATAGGATGGCTGTAAATTCATTCTCCAATTATCTGGAGAGGTTTATTTTCCTGATTTGAACGCCTACCTTAGTGTTAGAATTAGAACTCAATGTAGTACTGGCACCCTCTAAGATTATTGATGGAATAAAACTGTTTTAAATCTTCAGAGCATCTATTGTAATAAGGTTTTAATAGCAATGCCACATTATCACTTTATTCCACACTGTTGTGTGTGTGTAGCCGACCCCAATTAATTTGGGACTGAGGCTATGTTGTTGTGTGCGCCATGTGCGCATTGTGCGGCGAGTTAGATGTGCTGTAATGATATCCTTTCTACCCCGCTTCTGTGAAAACTTGTCTGAGAACCCAGTGGTTGTTAACTATTCTACTTAGTGGCATTAATGAACTGTAACCGCCTTCAGGCTGAATCATGGGTTAATAATATGAGTGGATCAGCTATGGATGAATCAACCGAAATGGAAGTGGAGCAGAGCGCTAGGCCTGCACGGTATGTATGTTTGCGTTTTAATTGTTCTTTTAGGTTTTTTTTATTCTTTTTCTCACATTACAAATCTTTCACACCTTTTTGACTGTTAAGTTTCTGAAGATGGATTGTGCCTTGTGAAGGTTGGGACTTGGTGCGAAAGCTACGCATAGATCCAAGCAAGAATCCTGGGCTGATCCCGTGGAAAGGAAATTACTCATTAAGTTGGAAGCGAAGAAAAGAGCAGCTGCCAAAAGTAAAGAAGAATCCAATCCGTCTGAGAGTGAAGTTGACGACAGTAATGATGATGATCCTGAGTGCAGAAGCAGTGCTTTCAATAAGAAGAGAACTTTCCTTCAGTTGCGCCTTCTCTAAAAAACAAGAAGCACAAGTAACTTGCAATTGCTTTTGATTTATGTAGGTCATTTAAAATAATTATATCACTTTGCATGTTTTTGTAGTACTACTAAGTACATAGATACGAAGGTTATCTCTATCAATTTTGTGCAGAAAATTTTGGAAGTGGAAAAAGTATGCTAAGATTTTATTAACATGTTATAAAGGTGGTCTAATTTAAGCCTGATGATGTTTAGCATATTCATTAGAGCATCTTTCCGTCTTATTTTATCGATGGTTATCTAATTTATCTTTAATGCAATTTATAATTGATAGGATGAAAATCTAGTTATTGGACAATTACGCGTGTAAAGCCTTAATAATGATTTCGTATTCAAATATCTTGTTTACTTGCTTGCCGTGATGCAATAATTTTTCTTATTGGGTTTTCCCCTTCCTCGGCTGATGTTTACCTTTTCTCTATAGTTTCTGTTTTATCTCAAGTAGTTAGTCTCCCCAGCATTGATTGGACCATGATATCAGTGTCATAGATATTCATTTTTGTCTTCAAAAACTAGATAGTAAAGTGATGAATAATGGGATGGTGAGCCTTGCAATAGAACTGCAAAGAGGATATGAACCTGAATGGTAAGTTTGGTGATGAAGAATTTAAGGATCTGTGCAATCAGTATATATTTTTTAAAGAGAGAAAGTAACATATACTGAAGAGATGCTAATATAAACCACACATTTTCATTTGAGAGAATGCTGTTTGATACAAGAAGAATAAATACAGGAAGAGTTGCCAAGTATTCCTTCTCTTTATTGTTTATTACAAAACATTCACACATAAAACTTGTACACAATATCAAAGCACTCCAAAAAGAAACCAAAAGACACAAATCAATCCTCATTCTTGAAGACATCTCATCCAAACCCTCCTCCTATAGTGACAGTTAAGGCAGTTGTGTGAGAGACCTGGGAGATGAAAAATCTTCCACTCTGTAGATTCAGTCGACCTGCAACTCATGCCATTTGTTAGAGTCAGTTAGAATGAAGGCTTGCAGGTCGAACAATCAGATACTGAGAAAACTGTTTGATACTGTTGAATTCCTGTTTTATGATATCCACTCTGAGAAGAACTTGTTCCCTCCCTTAATCTTTGACAAGATCTGTTTGATAGTGTTGAATTCCTGTTTTCAGTATGGTATGAAAAGAAAGGCAAAGTGATTGCCTTTTCCTTTTCTTTTGAAAGGCACGCCATAATCCAACCTGCGATTTGGCTGTGTTTTCCGGCCACTGTTCCCTTCCTTAATCTTTGACAAGAACATGGAAAAGTCATCACACTCCAAACTCTACAGCGTCTTCTGTAATATCTTCCATTAGCTCTTCAAGAATCATTTCTGCCATATCTGTACCAACACCTTCAGTATCTACTCGAAGGTCCAACCATGTTCTTGATTTTGCCATGTCTCTTCCCACTACCTGTTCTAATGTCTGTGGTAGACATTGCGGTGGAAGATGCCAACTGAGGCTTTCCCAGACATCATTGATGATATTTCTTCCTTCTGGCAACGGGCGGATGCCACTCGTGACAAATGCCACGAAAGGTGCGCAACCAAAATAGTGCTCATGCATCCCTATAAGAATTTCATTTATACAATCAAAGAGCAGCTTTCGATCACCACAATATTGGTCAAAGAAGATCTCCACTTCATCGAACAAAGATGGCTCAAGTGGGTGGTCTGACGTTCGATGCTTCTTCAAGAACTCATCCCAGTTTATGTTAGAGGTTTCCAAAACTGCCGTCACGTACTCAAAGATGGGGTTTTCATCATCGCCGTAACAACTTGAGTAATTATGTTGATCCAAAGAGGGCACTGCCGGAGTAAAAGACTCATTCTCAAACGGAATTCGTAGTGGTTGGATTGGCAGGTAAACTGCAATTGTTTCATCAAATTACTTAAGTTGGTTTCTCATGAGAAAATGTAAGATCAATTCTAGCATTGAACTGAACATCTTGTTTTAACAATCTAGTAGTGGGAAAAAGAACAAGAGATAGACCTGATTGGAATCCCGTGCTTTTGGGGCTGATGATTTCTTCTTGGAATAATGGCTCCAGGACCGACACTGGACTTGGCCGTTCTTGTCCGTCGTTATTGCTCTCCATAACTCCAACTTTATGCTCAGTAGAAGGGCTCGAAGAAAAGGAATCGAGTGAAATCTGCAATCGTTCATGTTCTGCCGAAGGATCCTAAAAAAGCGAACACATAAACTAAGTGGATTGTATTGAAACTTTTAACTTGATTACATGGTACACTGACTGTAAGAGAGATTAAACAGGTAGAATGCTTCCATTAGAAGCAGTAGTTTACCGATCTCAAACATTTTGGAGATTCCTTTGGTGAACCACTGGTTGTAACTTCTGTAATGTTTGTTTCATATGGTTCACTCAAGAAGTTTCCGTCCTCGAGGCCAATGGCTTCATTTTTTTCTGCAACCTCCATCCCACCTGAACATTTTTTTTTTTTTTTTTCAAAACGATCAAATCAAACAATGATAAACAACTAGAATTATTGCTAGTCAACATTATCGATCAGAAGAAAATACCTTCGGAATTCAAATCTCCTTTTAAAGGATGGAGGCTTTCTTTTGACGTGCTATCAGGAAAATCTTCCTTAGAGGTATCTAATTCGAAGTCTGCAAGTTCTGCCTTACTGGTGTCAGAATCTTTCGAAGTGATCTCAGCTTTATTGTCTTCAGTGTTTTCTGGTGAAGTCTGTAAGTTCTGCCTCAACGGACTTGAATCCCACGCATTATTATCTTCTTGAGGCTGCAAAAATTTCTCACCATCCCTGTCCAAATTCTTGGAAGGGAAAAATCTCATTTTTGCAGCAAGGCTCTTGTTCGTGTTCTTTTCGGGACTGCGTGCAGGTGGCAAGTTGTACTCAGGAAGAGATAATATTCTTCCAAGGGATCTTAGATCTTCTCTGTTCGAAAATGCTCCGTGTTCATTTCCGTGGCTGAGCATTTCAGCAAGATGTTTTCTAGCTTCAATGTAGATATTTAACTCTTTGTCCAGAGAATATCTTCCTGTTTGCATTACCATGCTACCATCACCACTGGTTGAAGCAACTTCATGGTTCACTGTTTGACCACAATTTATTGGCTTTCCTGTTTTGTTCTCCTTTTTGCGATTTGGGTATGCTTTGATGGTTCGCTCATTGTGGATGTGAGCTTCGCTCGATAAATCATGTCTAGCCATCTCTTGCACTGTGTCTTTACTATTATTCCCAGATTCTTGGTGCTTGTGAGGGATTTTATGCAGAATACCATCCATAGAAATCCAGTTACGTTCTTTTCTGTTCTCTCTCATGGCATGCTTCAACTTTTTTTTGATTTCGCTTAGAGAGAATTGGGAGTTGAACCTCCCACTCTGTCCCTGATCATTACTATGTGACTTAAGAGAGGAACTGGAATTTATATCTGCTGAGCTTGGCTTTAAAATGACTATGCGGTTTGATCCCTGAATGCTGTCACTTCCTTTAGGAGGATTTCTGCTCTCGGGTTTGATCTTTCTCCTAAAAAAGTTGTAATTATTTTGTTTCTCAACCTGTTTACTGTCGACGAGCTCCTTAGTCTGCCTTGAAGCATTTGTACCTTCTTGCAACAAATTTGCTGCTCCTTGTGATTTATTTGGTTTGACTTTCTCTGTCTGATTATCTCTGAGGTCTTCAATGTGTTTCACTAGAAGTGAGTTTGAATCCTCTAGGAGTTCAAAAAGCAGGTCTTTATTCAAATTTAGAATCTCTAATGCATCCATGAGCTGTTTCGACTGTTTGAGCGCTCCATCACTGTTTATTTGGTTTGCATCAACGAATTTCTGATTGAGGAATGCTGCGGCTGCCTCACTCAGTTTCTCTTGAAGAATACAGTGCTTTTGAACCAACTGTTTGTCAATCTCATGAAGCTGGCTATGTTTCCTGGAATGAGAAGTTGGGTATGCAGCATATGAATCATCATCACGTTGATGGTGCAGATGCATTTCCCGACGCTGGTGTATTTGACTGCAAAATTCTTCCATTAATGCGACTAGGTCCAGATGCGAAATCTGTTCAAGTGATTTTGGAAAAGATTCCAACTCCTGGCATTTCAAGCTCTCAGAAGCATTGGATTCTAGTGCATTTGCATTGCAGGGTACCTTGCAATTGGTTTTCATCTGCTCTTGGTTCTTTCCAAACTGTCCTCCATGTTCCGATCCAAATTCTGATTGCTTTGCTGTGATGCCTGGAATCTGCTTCTGCGTTTGCTGCTCACTGGACATTTCATCTTCCATAAGTTTTTTTACACTTCTCTTAGCATTATCAATCTTCAGCATTTCGCTTTCGTCATCACCATTCTGAAAATTGAAAGTACAATTACCAATTCGCAGATACTGAGGTATGAAACATCTATTAAATTTGAACTATTGCATGTGGCTTAACTAATTCTCTGAAAGTTCCTGTTATATGACATAGACTGTGCATTTCATGATGTCTTTTTAGTGTTCGTGGCAGCATTATAGCATGATTTTGTATTTGCATGACATAAATATATTCTAAACTTAATATACAGAAAGTTCTGAGAATTACTTACATCATTGGCTGAGGCCTCTTCATCAAAATCAACTGACAATTTATTTCTACCCCTTGAAACTTTGGCACCTATAGAAAGAAAATAGACAAGGAGAGACATATATATGGAATGAGACTGTTAATTCTGGAAAGCCAAATTATACTGAAAATGCACTGAACAAGATTCATGAACTGAAAGAGGATTCAGTTATTGCTGTGTTATTGTATGTAAAGTAATATTTCCATAGAGAGGCTGCATTGTTAGTTTCTCTTTAAACAAGGCAAACTTCTCAATCTGCTATGTAACATATTTCTATTCTATCAAAGCATTTTACAGCAGTGACAGATTTCTCACCTGCAGCATGCCTAGTGCTTCCATGCTTCCTGTCTGACAGCAATCTTTGAGTAGGGCGGCCGTGGCGGAAGTCGAATATACTTATCAACCCCCACATGCAGCCGGAGTGATCTTTCTCATGGCGGGCACGCTGCTTCTGAGACCTCTTTGCCATTGTTATTCACTCACATTAAGCACATTTGGTTCTGGACGCAGAGAAGAAGAGAAAACATTAGAATGAAAACAAGTCATGACTTTCTTCAGTGATTTGTTTGGTTCTCATGCTTCCTAAACGAAAAACCGCGAAGGACATTGCGGAATTCGCCCCAAAAAAGACGCGGGGGGGGATCGGAGAAGCAGTGAAACCAAGTAAAGACATCAAATTTGTGCATTTTCCATTGCTTCTAACACAAAATGCAGGTAATGCAGCTTAGTTTCTATTGAATTATTTCTTCCTAAACATAGCTGAAGAGGTCAATGCCATGCATCATCAAATATTAGATTGATCAGTCCTGAGCAAGTGAATTGATAAGGTTGGATCATGGGTGTGGGTCTGGGTTTTGGGGTTTTTAGAGTGATCGGCGACGCCATTGATTGTTAGCAGGAAGCAAGAAGAGCAAAACCAGGGTTTTGAATGGGCAGAAGCCATGGTTGGCAACTTTGATTGCTATGCCAAATAGTGGTCACCAGAGACATATAAATTCACTTGATACAACAACAAAAAAGGACCATAGAAGACAAACCAGAACTACCCAAAAAAAAAAAAAAAAAAAAAACAAAAACAAAACTCAACAGAGATCTCATTTGGACCCTCTACAAATATTATCATTTCTACAAGAATGAACTTGTGATTGTAGCAAAAGATGACAAAATGCACTGTTTTTCAGTGCACCAAATTGGGTGAAAAAGTGATGAAAAGGAAAGTGGGATGAAATTTAAGAGAACTCACCTGAAATCTCATCAAAACCAACACTTCTCTTTGCCTTCAAATTGATGATTCAACAACTGAATGAATCCCAGAACTCCAAAACTTATGTACAGAAAAGCAAGCTCTTTGAAGTTAAATTCATGGAAACACAGTAGAAGGAGAGAAGAGCAATGGTTTCCCTCATCACCCAAAAAAGCCCATGAAAATCTGGTCACTAAAAACATGGAATTCAGGGCCTCCTGCCATTAAAGCACTGGAGAAAGCATAGAAGATGAAGAAGACCAAGTTGAGATTGAGAGAGAGAAGGCGCGTGAGAAAGTAAAAGTAAAGATAGACAGAGAGACAGTTGGGTTAAAAGCATCCTCTCTCTCTCTCTCTCTAGATGGCATGGGCCCCACCACTCCACCATAGCTTTCGATTCAAGAAAAGAAAGAAAGAAAGAAAGAATCCCAACTCTGCAATTCAACTATTCTACACTTATTTTCTTCATTGAAGAGAGTGGAGAAACAGAGGAAACAGAGAGGGGTAGTTTGGGGATTTCGGTGGGAGGTAATGGGAAATAGGCGGAAGGGAGAGCGTGAGTGGGGATCTACTCTGTCGGCTGAATTGACTTTTATGCCCATGTTGAATCAAAAGCAATGGCTGATGCATGCTTGGATGACCTGTTTGCTGGGTAATCTACTATTCTATGGGCTTGGTGAGGTCCCAAGAAAAGAATAGTGAATGCTTTGGTGTTTGGAGATGTTGGGATAATTCCACGTCGACCACGGCTTAAAAAGAAATATAAAGTTTATAGGTGTGGATTGGACATTTCGATTTTGTCTTGGCATTTTCGAGTGAACTCTATTTTACACTTGTATCCAATACGTAAAATTATTCACCACGCTTTTCTCGCCTATGGAGTTTTGTTATAAAATTTGAAAGTGACCACTTCTCAATTTCTCATTGTGGTTTTCTATGCCTAAATTTGGTCCCACACAAGCATACGAATTGCAGGAATTTTTTTGTTTATGTGTTTAATAAATTTTGACTTAACAAGTTTATATTTTTTAATAACTATGAATAAATATGTAAAGTTTATTTTTGGTCTGTTTGATATATGGTATCTACGCTGCCCCTTTGAGTAGTCCAATAAAATCAAAACAACCTTTTCTTAATGTTTGACACTCTGATTTGAGCCTTCTCTTTCTTTCTTGTTATAAAAACTCGAGAGTTCTAATTAAGAACTATTGAATCTCAATTATTCAACGCGATCAACTATTGGTAAAGAAGCAGTCTTTTACAAGTTTATTTTTGTTGAAAATGAGAAATAGACAAGATTCTTTGGTCATCTTAGCAAGTTTATATTTTTGTAAGGCACAGTGAAAAGCTCATTGTACTAAATCAAGCACAGTGAAAGCATTTGATCCATTTAGCCGCTGCCAATTAATTTGAGATTGAGGTTATATTATTGTTGTTGAGTGATTCTTATGGTTTTTACCTTTCAACAGAAAAAAAATAGGATCTTGCATTTCAAAAACAGAAGAAGAAAAAAATAGGTTTTTGAAGTAGTTAAATGGTTTGAAGATTAAAAACTTTAAGCCAAGTATGTTCATACGATCAGAGGAGGACCTTAAATAATTATTTAGTGTCTCCATTAGTGGATTTGGAACTTTTCAATTTTAGGAAAATATTTTGTAATATGCTTTAAAAGTTTTTTGGATTTGCACCAAAAATTAAAGAAGAGTTTTTCTAGATCTTGCATCAAAGCGTGTTTGTGCATATCCCGACGTATAACAAATGTCTCATGGTTGATTGGAACTTTAACGGTATCAATCCACACTCACAATCAACATTTACAATTGAGAAGCTCCAAGTAATTTAGTGTTGTAATAAATATAATGAAATGAATCATTGTATCTCTTTGGATTAAAATAAATTAAATTTTCAATTGACTAAATATAATTCACCATTTTTAAAACCATGAGAAAAAGAGGCAAAAGATAAAAAGGAGGGCATGACTGTTCAACATCACTAAAAATAAAATTATCACACACACAACGAATATTCTTCTCAAAGTACCTAATAATCTATGTTTATGTTTGACAAAATCCTTTGTTTTGTCTATCATAATCAGTACTGGCCCAGATGATCAAGAACAGCATCAACAACATTTTTCTACCATACATACATACATACATACATATTTTATCTTGTACAGAACAAAAACCTGATCTCCAAAGTGAAAAATAGACTCCAGGACTATCTGATTTGAAAGCAATGACTCCACAAACAAAGGCAGCAATGTCTCATCTGGGCACAATTTGTAGGTCATTGTGTGGCATTTTGGTGGGTCTCCCCACTATTATTTTCTATTACCCACCCACCATGCGTGATGTCGATTGATTCTTAAAGAAGGGAGTGTGCTCATTAACCTCGCCTCAGACAGTATCTTAATATTTATCTCTCTTGCTTGCTCCTTTGTTATTTCCATGGTTTTTTATTTTCTCTACTCTGTCTCTTTCATATTTAAAGTATAAACAAGAGTTTGTTGGAGAAATGGAGGTTGATGGATGTGTTAAATAGAATACTGTTAGTTAAGTCATAATTAAATGCATGTATTTGAACTTTTAAAATAAGATTTTGAATGTGAGCACGCATGATTATAGTCCTATTCCTCCCTCAAATATATTAGGATGATTTTGTGTAGCTATTCGCTAAGTCAGATGCGCTTTCTTAACCTTCTAAATCAATTAATTTTCTCATTATGTTGCTAAGCTGCTGAAGTAATTGCAAGCAAACTGAGTTCTAAGAGTTCTTGAGTTGCATAGTTGGATTTCACATACTTCAAAATTGTAATCATAATTGCAATAAACTAGAACAATGTAATCTCTCGTGACAAAACAAAATAATAATAATTGAGCACTTATAATTGCATAAAAAGTAACAGACAGACGCACTTTTACGAAGATGTTAATAATTAGAATTTGATGATTAATTGCGACTTTTGTTAAAAGGCCCAGGCCATATATAGGCTCTGCATTGTCAACTTTTGAGTGTCCGCAACCAACTCTTAGAAGGAAGCTCTAGTGTGCATTTGTTTTCACCAGCTACTCCTACCATAAAATGAATCTTTAACACTGAAAGGGTAAGTGCCAACTACAGTTCTAAATCTCTAAGTTCCTTACTTGGCATTCCATTAAAGATTCATATAAAATGCTAGCAGCACTAGTATTTATATATATTTTTTAATTCCCATAAGGTCTTAATGCAATTAGCCTAAATGTATCCCAGTGGCCCAAACGATCTTGACGTAGTAAGGAATCGAACTCGGGACCATGGCGCCTAACCCACGCAATCCTAAACTGAGGCCTTGGTGCAATCGGCTTTAACGTACCCAATGACCGGACAATCTTGACACAGCAAGAAATCAAACTCAGGACCGTGCACCGCCTGACCCACACAATCCCAAACTCGCCCTCTCCGTTAGCCAACCTGTCAGTGTCACCAAGTGGCACTAATCAAGACAGTTAGGTTGTGAGAAGTTTTCTTTCTAACCTCCTCATACAAGTCTTGGTGATTCAACTAAAGAACTTCATTTTATTAGAGTTGAATACAACATACTATAAATAACACTTAGTTGCGTATATTCTATCTCTAGACTCGCAATATAGACAAATTATAAGTTTTGGTTAGATTTTGACCCTTTCAAGGATTTTAATCCGATGCTTCCCAACAGTAATATGACCTAACCTTCAAAGGAAGGACCTCTCCATGTGACTTTCTTCTTATGTTCTCGAATTTTGAAACCTCTAATTAAGATATAAAGAGCTCTAATTAAGCATGAATTATAACTAGTGCCCAATATCAAATGGGCTACAAAGGTCACTACGAAAAATCGAGACTAAAATATTTAAAACCATATATATATATATATATATAAATATATTTTTTTTTCTATTTCTACTAAAAGATATTTTATACATATGATCAAATAATGGGTAGTGGAGGGCACAAACATGAACAAAACACAAATCAATCACTCCACTGCAAACGCAATCATCTTACCCACCAAAAACTCCCCACATTGTCAGAACAGGTTAACAATGGACCTCATAAGGCCACCACCCACCCGTTCCCATAAAGCTTGTCTCTGAAGCAAAGAATACTCATCAAATCTAATGACAAGCTTTAACAACAACCATAGCAAGAAGTACTAACAAATTAACCACCATGACTCCCCCAATAACCTTATACGACAAAATGGACTGTTCTCATCTCTTCTTGAAATGGTTGAACCTAATCATTCGAAGTCTCAACTACCATTAGAGAATCCACATCTTAAACCCCATTATTATTAATCTTGTCTTTACTTCAAGGAAGGTTAGTTAGACAGCTAGGAATCAAAATTAGGAGCCGATATCAAATAGGGCATTTCTACAAACACTATCATGTTAACAACTACAAGACAACGTTACTAGTGGTTAGGACTTGTAGGACCATTGTTTGGATCAACATAGTGGGTTTGACCTGAACATTAAGGTTAGGTCAAGTGGAGATTAGGACTTACGGGTCTATGACGAAATGAAGTTTCCTGGGACGGTGGCTTTGTGTGAGAAATTCAAAAAAGTAGGGCACATTAGTTTTAATGGGTCGGTTCAGAAAAGTAGAGAAGTTTGTGGGTATGTTAGAAACTTGGAGGCTTTGCATCGGATGCCTGATAAGTCTCTCTTTTGATCGTGCAAGGGAAAAGGAAATAAAGAGTAAAGAGTGATTCTAAAAGGCTATAAGGATTGCAAGGAAAGAATTCATAAAATGATCATCTCCAATGTTCAATAAAGCAGGGTGGAGCCATGGGCCTCATGGCCCATAATGCACAAATTGGTTATGGGCTTCTGCTGTTGTCCACCCATGATTTTTAGGCGCTGTGGCACAAATCACAAGAAAAGAATGACATTTCTCAAATCACAAAATAAGAACTATGAAATCAAGAAATAAACAACAAAAAAAGCGTAATCGAAAATTAGTTACAATCAACTACATAAATCAAAAGCTGCAATTGATGATAGGCTACATGTAACGAAATTGCGTCATATCTCTTCCTTAAAGTTTTCTAACCAAGTTTTTGAATCTTTGTGGAATCATTAGAGAGTTTCCTTAACCAAGTTTTCTAATGATAGGCTACATGTAATCGAAAATTAGTTACGATCGACTACATGCAATTGATGATAGACAACATAAATCAAAAGCTGCAACCAATGTTATCCCTACTTTTTGAATCTTCGTAGAATCATTAGAGAGATGGAATATTGAAACTAAAACCAACTTCCCAGGTGCATCGAGTACATTGACATGCAGAATCCTTCAATATGTTCATAATATAATCAGCAGAAGGCCAAGTATGGGATTGTTGGCTTTCAATCCGTTATACTATTTAAGAATGTCACAGGTCTCATGAGTAGCACTTGTTCAGGCCATTTCCTGAAAATACGCTATCACTGCAACCTATTTAGAATATACTTACAACAGGAAGTGTAACAGTGACTTCATACGAATTCAACCAAGTCGTAGAACCACAACACGCCAGTGAGGAAATATTATCATAGATTCATAACGATGACAAACATCGGTTAGAGCAACAACCAACGTAAATCAACATGATTTGCGCTTTTATTTCTTTGTTTATGGTTTTAAATCAAATTTTCAACAATACAAAGTCACTATGGACTCGGCCCCAATGCTCAAAATAGGGGCCAAGGAATTACTTTTTATTAAAACAGAAAAGGCAATGCAGCTCAATTGCAAGTTCGAGTTAGAAATTACCATACATGGGGAGCACTAGTACAATAGGAAGCTGGAGATGAATCCATACTCAACCATCTGAAATAGAATGATGCTGATTGAGATCTAGAGACCAGGTTGCCGCAGAGGGAGTTTTTTCTATTCAAATTGCATTGCCATAAGTGTATGGCTCAAGGATCAAGCAAGCATTCAAAGCAGATAATCCTATACCGTCCTGTCTGCAAGTGACTTGAAATCTCTCATTGGCATGTTCTGCAGAGACAAACGATTGTCAACTAATAGTGCATGTGCAGTTATCCTTTCTCTATAATTGGCCAAGTTATACCATATGCAGTATCTAATAAAATGGTTAAGCTACTTCAGAACACAAAGCACATCAATACAAATTCAGTCCCTTCCACAACAAACCAGAAAAAAACCAAAATTATACATCTATTATTGCTACTATGGTCCAATATGATTGATGAGCGATGACCAAGGTAGTACTGCACAATAAAATTAGGCTCAGGGCATTTGGCAAGGAATAGACAAGTTCAGCACCATGCGCTATATACTTCCTAAAACAATTCAAATTCCAGAAAGTATATTAAACATTGCAATTTTAAGCCCCGACTGGTATTCAATGCAGTTAAAGTTTAATGTTATAATAATTCAGGAACCATGAAGGCTATGAAGCAGTCGGAGAATCTGATTTCAAACTGTTCTACATACGGTTATGCCTAAATTTATGGTGCTGGGAGTTTAAATTGCGTCTTAGATTTTTAAAGGTTGTGACAAGCCCAACTAATTTCGGATTTAAAAAAAAAAAATTGTCCTACTCTTTTTTTAAAAGGAGTTTTCATAAGTGTACAAGAACAAGATGTAAATTTTTTGCAGAAACCTATATTTCATGACCAGCTATAACTTGCAATTGATAAAAGAGATGAATTCCCAACATATTAAATTTAGCGCGCAGTGAGTCTTTGACTTGGCAATCAGGCTGATGTCAAACACCATGCACAATCAAAGACTTGAATTTATTTTCTGCAACCAAAAGAACAATTACTCCTATTTGTTGACCCAAAAGCAACTTCTTAAGAAAATAGTGAGGTACTGCAAAACGCCAAGTATGAGAGACAATGTACCTTCAATTTATGATTATAGCGTTGGAATATTTCCTTTTCCTCCTAGCTTTTCTTAGGATTCGTTCAGCTTCTCCTTTCACTTCCTCTATGAAATTTCTGTCCATGCCTTAACCAGGAAAAAGGTGCAAGTACTGCAGGCTTAAATGGATTATCAATTCTAAAGGAAATCGTTAAAAATACAAATTTAATTCTATCAAGATTTTCTGGACTAACTTGAGTCTTAAACTGTACTTCCTAACAGCGTGCTAGTGTGGACGGTACTAGGAAGGTCAGCCAGAATGAACATCCTTGTTTGGAGGACTGTTATCTTAATTTGGTATATACTAGAATGTATCTGGTGACTTAACCTCGACTGCCCAAACTTTCTCTGGTTTACAAGATAAAGACAAATACGTCCCAGGTGATAATGTAAAATCTGCAGCTATTTCTGTCAAATACCTGTCACCTTTTCTTCAAGCAAGCATGAAAAACTTCCTCCAATTTCCTCATCTGAGTCGATGATCACTCCCCATGCTACATCCTGCATCAGCAATGTCATATGTGAAAATACACCTTCACAACTGCTAGAGAAGCTATAATGACAATCTACATTAAAATCATTGATTCCAAAATGCAACATCTATATATTTAGTCATTTGCATGTTTATCATTGAGATTGTATTTCTCCAGAAACGGATAAAATGATGTAAATACCTGTTCCTTCAGAGGAACTTCTTCCTGTTTGAGCTTGAAAGTTTGCTTTCTATCAGAAGAAAAAGCTGCTTTAGGTTTAAACCATCCTTGTTTTGTTGTTTCGATCTCTGAAGTAAGTGCTAACTGGGTGCACATCTTCGAAGGACAAACTGGACTGAAGTCAAGAAAGATTATGCTCAGATCTTGAGCAAACAGCAAGAATTAACAAATGAAACGATAGGAATCATGGATCAGATGAAATCACAGCACACCTCGCCTTCAGTAGTTGTTTTGGCAATGACAAGAATTATGGATCAGATGCAGAAGCATCCAACCTTCAGATACTCTATCCGAAAATGAAAATGCAAGCACATTTTTAGATAGTGATTGCATTAGATCGAGCTGCAGGCAAGCGTTTGACCTATGTAGCCGACCCCAAGTAATTCGGAGAAGAGTTGTTAATTGTTATTATTATTCTAAGAAAATAATTATACTATTTTCCAGTACACATGCCCTTGATTATGTGTATAGCAGTTATCAGTCACAATGACTTCTGATTCAACAATCACTAATATTTCTTGCCATGACATGGTCCTCTTAGGCCGCGATAAGTTTAATCAACACGCATTTAATGTTGTCAAATAAACCATAAGCAGTGAAGACAATTCAAAACATGGATCTATATAAGACAAAGAAAGACCAAGCAAAAGAAACCCAAGAACATGATCGAACGGTTAACCAGTATCTTGGCCTAATTTATGGTGATCAATGGCAATTTCTTCACATAAAGTGCTACAAGCATGCAACCAATCATCAACAGTCTGAATCAAATTTATTTCACACATATTTATTTGCAAATCACTCCATATAGCTGGGACCTGGGAGAAAGTCTACATTGAGTAGACCAATATTATTTCATTAACTGTTCGCTTAAATACCTTTGAATTGTTAGGGACAGGCCCATTTTTTCAAATTATGCAGAAACTTATAATACACGGTGTCTGCCCTTTTAAAAAAATTCTCAATTTTTAAGCAGTAAATCCAACAAAGCAAGTTATATAGTAAAATGAAAGAGAAGCAAGTTGTTAGTCAGTCATTTACCTCTTAATGATGGCTAGTTGCTTCTTTTGATATTGATTGATGTGAGAGCTCCTTCTCTGCAAAGATCAAAATACACATAAGTTAACAAACTAAACAAATCATATTGCCTGTAAAGAAAATTAGAAAATAAAAATACACGTATGCAAATAAAATTCACACGTAGGGTTAACAACGTGAAAAAATCATTGTAAAGTAAATGTCATGCCTGTGAAGGTAAAATGGTTTCCAGATCCTTGCTGTGGGACGGCTTCATACTAGTCGCCAATGCCTATAATGCAGCAAGAGCATGTTAAAACTCATTTTTGCAAACATAAACAGATTATCCACAGATATAAAGGCATTTTTTCCTAAACTACATAAGTACATGTATTCAAATATTGATTAAAAGCAATTTTTTCCTGTTTCGGCAACAAGGGATACTTCAGTTTGGAACTACTTTCACAAACCACAAACATAAACATTCAAGGAATAAAATATCAGCATTTTTTTTGAAATAAAATATCCGCAATATGAAGTGAAGTAAATACCTCTATTTTCGCAGTCAAGGTCCCACAAACTTCACGCTGTAACTTTAGTAACTGCACCTCAATCTGCTCTGGTAGCGCTAAAAGAGTGGAAACAGCCTCTTGTAGCTTGTATTGACGCAAATCTTTTCTCAACTGGTTTGGAATTGATTTCATGTTCCCATCAATGCCATTCTTGATATCTTCATGTCCCTTATGCTAGTAAATGTTGCAAACTGAATACCATCAGAATTGGGAAATAATATAACACAACAGAAACATGTCCAGAAACCAGAATTTCCTGTTCTTACCATTAACTGTAGTGAACCATCAACAACAGTCAATTTATGCCGCATGCTTTCCGCTGAATAAAAGGGAAAAAGTAGAGTTAGTGTAGGCTTAGAATCTTAGATATAACAAGGAAAAACTGTTTCAAGGGGCAAGGGGCTCGTTCCTCCCTAAGCAAGGTCTCAGTTTTGAGTCTCCATGGATGGAGTGATAGGGTGGAGAACCCTACCCACTGAAAGAGGTCCTGGCAGTTCCTGTGTGCTGACTAGCCAGCACAGTTGATTCCCGATATCAAAAAAAGGTTTTAAAATAATACTAATAGTGACATAGTTCCACTTTTAACCAAATAACAGGAGTTTCCAAGTGCAGAATGCTAAGTAGAGTCATTACTTTTCACATTCCAAGTAAAAGATGAGTTAGCATATGTGCAACACGACATACAAATTATAAGTATGCATTCACATGACACACTAATTGTAAGTATGCATTGTACTTTTTCCCCAGTAGAATATATATTCCCTTGTACATCAAACAGAAACCAAAGACATGCTTGATCACTAAACAGTATTCCTCCTTGTCTTTGTATCCCAAATATCAATCATATACAAGGATTAGGACGCTTACTTTCCAGTGAAACTTCTTTGATTGTTTTGTTTACTTGCATGACATCGCTCTGAACAGAATCCAGGATTATTCCAATCCTATTTAATGAAGATTCCACGATTGTAATCCTACGTTCAAGTTCTTCACTAACCTGACCTGCAAAGGAAAACCAAAATAACAGATCTCTAAGGCAAAAAATATACCACGGCGATGAAACTACATTAAAAGAAGTGCCTAACATGCATAGTAAGAAGCCGAAAAAGGAAACCACTTTTAAACACCAAATGTCAAGAAATTAAAACTGATGATAAAAATTCCTTTTTCATATTCAAAAACCTGAAGTAACAAGTACTTGCCATAAAAATGCTACAAAGTTGAAACTGAGTTAACTTACATCTATGATCCGGCGCAAGAGCAGAATTCCATCTGTGCGTGAGATTGTTAGAAGATCTTGATATTGGCATTTGGCTATCTTCTCGTGAATAAGCAACAGGAGCTAAGCAAGAAAGTCTCTTTGTCGAGTTCTCTCTTTCCTGAGAACCAAATCTCTGCATAAACAAATTATGTCAGATAAGTCTAGTGAAGTGTGTGTAGTCTTGTAAACTAGCAAAAAAGGCACACCTAGAAGAGCAAAGTCATAGTGAAGATCCTCAACAATGTAGAATAACTATGGAAACTACTAAGTTACGGCACGAGATCAATTCCTAATCAGTTCAAAAGTAAACTAGATGTTCAGAAACTGCTAGGTTATTGCAAGAAATCAAGACGGCGTTCTATTCAAAAATAAATCATTAACAGCATGCCTAGCCAATCAAACTCTTAGCGAAGATACTCAACAAATCAGAACAAATCCAGACATTGCCAATTCGTTACAAGAAACCTCAGTTCCAATCACCGCACACAAACAAAATCACCGATCTCAAGTTCCAATACCAGGAAAACCACAGTAAACGAAATGCTACCTGTTCGTTCGTCAGAACCTCGTCTTGAGAATTCTGCGAAAGCTGAGAAGACATTCCCTGCGAAAACGAGTACTGAGACGCCTGCGATCGAAGCTGAGACGCTTGGCTTTTGCCGAAAACCGAGGAATCGGCTCCGGAAGAGATCGCATTTGGTCTTCTGCACAAAAAAAAAACACACACACAAATCAAATCACATTTCGTGAAGAAACGAAGCTTAAAATGGAAAATCGACCCCTGACTCATCGATCAAGGACTCAACGACAATCAGATTAGGTCAGTGAGCCAGTTCTGTGAAGAATTCAAACCTTGAGTGAGGCGGAAGAACCGAAATCGAGCTCAAATCACAAGCTTTGTTGATATTCAACTTCATTGAACGAACTGTTGCAGATATCAAGGCGATCTGAATCCTCTCTCGCGAAATTTGAAGAATGAACACAGTGCGCGCTTTCGACAACGAAAGCAATAGCGAAGAAGACTGAAGAGTGAAGTGTGAAATGCGAGTGTGGTGTAAGTCGAGATTTATAGCGGGAACAGAAGCCTCGGGACACGTGGCGATATAACATTAATTAAGATTCACATGATGATGTCAAGGCGTATCTCGATGCATATCGAATGGATGATTACTTAAATTCATACAAATAAGAATACTAAGTTGACAGCCATAATAACACAGATTGAAACACAACTGAACTGGGTATAAGTATAACTATACAGTGCAACCAACAATTAAGAACTATGTTGTGAGTCTCTGGAAGGAAGCAAGCCTTCCATTTCAGGTACCTTCCTCCTTTTCTGACTCATAAGCACTCCCCATGGGCAGCAGATGTGCCTCACTTTGCGTCGGCTGCTTTGTCGTTCGGTTTTCCCATCGGTCTCCTCCAGCTGCCTTGTTAACTCCTCGATCCGCTCTCGCAACATTAGAGCCCTGCTGTCTGCTAGTCTTAGAGATTTATCTGCGGCTTCTTGCGCTGCCATGGCAGCCGCGGCAAGCTCTTCTTTCAACTTTAGCTTGTTATTCATCATGTCTAAAGAAGCCTTTGTTCTGTCCAGCTCCTTTCTTAGCATTGAAGCCTGGTGCAATAGCTCATCTGTTAATATGTTGCAAAGAAATAAATGTCTATCTAACTATTAACAAAAATAAACATTTAACAGGTCTATGAATACAATTACATATTAGCATAAAAAGAATGGTAGTGGTATCTCTTTATGGCTTGGTGAGGACTGGAATGCTTTAGTAAAAAACTTGAAATGTAAAGAATGCTCTAAAATGCAGGTGATGTATGGATCTAGAACGACTTATATACCATCATCTTGAGGAGCATTAGTGCGTATATTTCTGATGGTCAACGATAAGTAGAGATCACGTCTAGAAATTCAGTGTTGTCAACCTCATACGCCCAACAATTTATGACTGTCAACACCATAGGACTTCAAGATGGCAAGATTCACAACAATGGTAAAATAAAAGGTATCTTGCATCAAGACGTGTGTTCCATGTTTTATGGATGTGAAACAGGCCATTTTATATCTGCAAAAAGATTCTACGAATTGAAAATGAAGCAGAGACACCTCCTGAGCTCACGCTGATATCAATATATGCATACACATACACTGGCTGGACCAGAAAAAATCACTCCTATTGAAGCCTTAAGAATGAGCATACTTAATGTTCAACTGCTTTTTCTATCTTGGTTAACATGCTGCCCTTGGGATACCTAAAACGTAAAGAAGTTCTAAGAAAATTTAGAAGTAATACCTCCCTATCCCGTTCTTCGATGGCATTTTTCCCAGCTTCCACTTCTAACTCACAAGCTTCTCTCCATCTAGCAATATCTTCTTCAGCTCCTGTTAGTTCCAGCATAAGCTGTTCAACCTTGAGACAACAAACAAAATACAATGCCGTACATGAAATAGCAAGTCAAAAATGTATTATATAAACACTGCAAAGAGCATTTTGCACTATTTACATTTTGAGCTAGCATGTTTTCTCGCTCCTCCAATTCTCTCATGTATGATGTACATTCGGCAATTTCCTGAGCTTGTTTCTCTGTAAGACTCTGTAACCTCTCATTATCTGACCTGGCATAGGAAGGATGATTAAAAAGTCAACAACAAAAGCATACGAGTCAGTTAAGGGATCCATCTGATAGCAATGAATATCTGGAACAACTATTCTACATATTCATGTGTACAAAGCAAAAATTATATTGTGTGTTGAGACTTGAGCATAATTTTGAACAAGTGGAGGGAATGAATAAGATGAAGATGCATAACATGAGAATACACAGAGATGGGAGTTCAATGGACAACGGGGACAGAAATAAATGACTACGATAGAAAACTCGGGTATTCTCAAAGCGCCGTGAAGCTCGTAAACTACTTATAACATCAAAGCGTGATCCAAATTCAAATTCATCAAAGTCCCAAATTCATCCATCCAACACAGCATTGGTTTTAAATCAATTTTTCGCCATCAAGAAAAACCATCACAGAAGTAACATCAGCAGATACAAAAATTCAATCAACAAAAAAATAAAAATAAAAATGGCATTAAGACCTATATCCCTCGCAGTATCAAGGTAACCCACATCTCAATTCAAAGAGTTGCCAACCTCAAACATTACTCATCATATCCATAACTTGATCAAAATTCAAATTCATCCAATATGACATTGCCTTCAAATCAATGTTTCACCATCAAGGCAAATGTTACACGGAAGCAATATCGGCAGGCACAACAATTCAATCAGCAAAACTAATGATGATAATACCTACAATCCTCCAGCTCTCGCTTCAACTTAGTGATTTCGAGCCGCAAATTCTTCATTATCTTCTCCACAGTTGAAGCCTAGTTATGGAAAGAACAACAAAATCATGCTAAGTGCTCAAACCTTCAAAGAAATTATTTCGCAATCAGGCAGGAAAGAGAGAACAATACCAGGCTAACAGCATCCTCTTCACATTCACTGCTATCGGATTTACTGCACACATTGTCTGACGACTCGCTAGTTGGACTACTACTCATCATGAATCCAAAGCCAACCTTCTGCAATCCTCTCCCCGCAATCTGTAGAAGCGCCGCTCTCTTCGATTCACCGCCCCCCTTTAACCTATTCAGCTCTTTCTCCACTAATTCCTTTTCCACAAGAGCAATTCTAAGCAAACTGTTAATATCCCTATTCTCCTCTGTCAAGCTCACCAAACTGTTCTCCAACTCTTTCTTCTCCTTCCTCATCTTCTCCAAATACCCCATCAACTTCTCTCGGCGCTCATCGCCAAATTGTCGACCAACTTCATTTCCAACAAAAACCCCTTCAATTCATCATCCAAATCCAGCTCTTCTGCAATTGGCACATCTTCCTCCACACCATTCTCCAACTCTACCTCACCAATTCTCTCCACAATCTTCGATAACCGCCCTTTCGACGACCGCAGACACTCCAAACACTCAGCAAAAACCCTAACTCTCCTCCCATTCTCCTCCACCAATCCCAAAACCCTCTCTTCACAAGCTTCAAACTTTCCCTTGCAATCCAACTTCTCACTCATCAATTCACTCTCTCGCTCCTCCACTTCTCGGAGCTCATCACGAAGAGCGTCTCTTTCGCTCGTCACCTCCTCCACTGCCCTAGCGAGCTCTCCATTGCGTTTCACCACCTCCTCTCTCTGATTCCGCAAATCAACCAGGTCCCTCTCCATTCCCAACGACCTCGATCGTAGATCATCGTTTTCGGCTCGAAGATTCTCGATTTCGGCTCGTAAACCATCGTTTCGTGACTCCAGTTCTGCGAATTCCGCAAAAGCGATCGATTTTTCGTTCCTCGCGTTGCTTCTTCTTCTTCTTCTTCTTCTTCGATTCCATCGACTGACACAGATTCCATGACTTCGCAGAGACGGAAATCGAAATCGACTTCATATCTCTGAAACGAAGATCAAATTTCGAAACCCTAGCTACCAGTCAAGCTGCACTTGAGCTTCTTCAGACGTTTAGGTAGAGAGGAAGGGAGGAGTACCATACCTCGAGATATGTGCGGCACAATCTCGATGTGAAATCTAAGAGGGGCCACGTCCACCAATTATGTTAATCATTTTCCTCCATGAAATCAATCGTACGTGCGAATGAAATCTCGAGATGTGCTTGTAGTCTCGATGTAACATTATGAGACATCAGCCGTCCGATCGTTTGACTATAATGATAATCGTTGACCCAACTTTCAAAAACCCGCCCAAAACCCTTGACTTCTCACTCTGTCTGTCACTCACTCTTATCGTCTACTCTCTCTCTCTCTCTCTCGCGCTCGCTCGAACTATCTGTAATGGTTTCTACTGCTCTACTGTCTCTCCAATTCTCGCAATTAGGGTTCCACGCAATCTCCACCAAGACTCCATTTTTACAATTCAAGGGTCTCAAGAGGGCAATCACAGTAGCGTCACGAACCTCAAACGGAAAATTCTACCCAGAACCAGCGGACGACGACCCGCCAGAGGCGCCGGAGGACTCGGCCCATGGCGTGTCGAAGTTCCAGCAGATTCAGCGGCAGGCGGCGCGGGCGCGGAAGCGGCAAGAGGAGGAGTTCAAGAAGGACCAGCCTGTGTTCCTGAAAGCAATTGCAGAGGTCGAAGACGCGCCGGATAACCCAGACGAGTTGAACGAGTCGGGCTCTGGGGACGACTTGTTCGGCGAGATCGATCGAGCGATCGCGCTGAAGAGGAAGGAGTTTGTGAAGCAGGGGTTGCTGAAGCCGAATCCGAAGAAGAAGAAAAATGAGGTTGTTGGGGATGAGAAAGGTGGAGGAGAAGCAATTGAGGATGAGTTGTCTGCTGAGGAGGTTGTGGATTTGGAGGAAATTGAAGAGCTTCATGGATTGACTGTTTTGAGCAAGGTCCGCGACGGCAAGGAGGAGGAGGAGGAGGACGACGATGAGGGTTTGGATGATGATGAAGGAATGGGTGTGGGTGATTCAGGCAATGCAGGTAATTCCCGCAATCGCGGTTCGTTTTCTTCTAATTCTTTTGATCTTGATTTTGATAGTTATGGGAAAACTAAGGCAAGAATTGTGGAACCTAAGTTTAGGATGAGTTTGGCTGAGTTGTTGGATGAGAGTAGGGTGGTTCCGGTGTCGGTGTATGGGAATTTAGAGGTGGAGATCACTGGAATTCAGCATGATTCGAGGGAGGTGAGCCGGGGGGATTTGTTTGTGTGTTGTGTGGGAATGAAGACTGATGGGCATTTGTATCTAAGTGAGTCTGACAAGAGAGGGGCGGTTGCGGTGGTGGCGAGTAAGGAGATTAACATTGATGAGACATTGGGGTGCAAGGCGCTTGTGCTTGTTGAAGACACTAATTTGGTTCTTCCGGCTTTGGCGGCGGCGTTTTATAAGAATCCGTCGAAGAATATGGCGGTGATTGGGATTACTGGCACGAATGGGAAAACAACGACTGCCTATTTGATAAGAAGCATGTACGAGGCAATGGCGCTGAGAACTGGGATGTTGAGTACAGTGGCTTATTATGTACATGGAGATAACAAGTTGGAAGCTCCAAATACGACTCCAGACGCTGTTTTGGTTCAGAAGCTGATGGCTCAGATGCTTCACAATGGGACTGAAGCAGTTGTGATGGAGGCTTCTTCCCATGGACTTGCACTTGGGAGGTGCGATGAGGTTGATTTCGATATTGCGGTATTCACAAACTTGACTAGGGACCATTTGGATTTCCATGGGACTGAGGAGGAGTATAGGGATGCCAAGGCCAAGCTGTTTGCCAGAATGGTGGATCCAGATCGGCATCGGAAGGTTGTGAATATTGATGATCCACATGCTCCATTCTTCATTGCTCAAGGGAACCCTAAGGTTCCTGTTGTAACGTATGCAATGGAAAATAAAAATTCAGATGTTCATCCTTTGAAGTTTGAGCTCTCTTTGTTTGAGACTCAAGTATTGATTAATACCCCACAAGGGATACTTGAGATATCTTCAGGACTGCTTGGGAGGCATAACATCTGCAACATCCTTGCTGCTGTGGCAGTTGGGATTGCCGTAGGAGCGCCATTGGAAGAAATTGTTAGGGGTATTGAGGAGGTTGATTCTGTTCCGGGCAGGTGCGAATTGATAGATGAAGAGCAAGCATTTGGAGTTGTTGTAGATTATGCTCATACTCCGGATGCCTTATCTAGGCTCCTTGATTCTGTGAGAGAGCTTGGTCCAAGAAGAATCATAACTGGTAATTTTTATTATTTGTTTTGTTTTCTTCAAATTCGGTTTATTTCAGATTTAATCTGGAGTCATGTAGGCCTTTCGTTGGCATAGATTCCAAATATTTTAACTTTCAATTAATAAAGTTGGAGCTAATGCATTTACTTTTTTATATTGAAGAAAAGGTATAACAATTATAAGAATCCATTTGCATGTAAATGGGATCAATTTTTTAGGTTTTATGGTCTGTGAAGTAGTTTGCTCCATGCAAATATATTTTCGACAAACTTTATCTTGTGAATTAGTTGCTATTAGTTTAGCAACTGAGAGATTCCATCTGTTCTGTTGTCACGACTGAAACATTTGTGTTATGGATTAGCGACATCATGTGCAGATTTATATGGGCTCAGAGCTGTGATTTTAATTTTTTGGTCCTTTTCTCATTTGTGTTTTTCTTGGAATGAAGTTGTAGGATGTGCTGGTGAAAGTGACAGAGGGAAGAGACCATTGATGACAAAGATTGCAACAGATAAAAGTGAAGTTACAATGTTGACTTCCGACAATCCAAAAAATGAAGATCCATGTGAGTAATGTTTAGAATGCAGCTTTTTAATCAAATATAACATACATCTAAGTGGATTGGTTTCTGTTGATCTGCTCATCCTTTTCTCATTTGTGTTTTTTTTATAACATACATCTAAGTGAATTGGTTTCTGTTGATCTGATCACCCTCAAATTTGTCTCCAAGAAGAGTTGAACCATTAACCTCTTGCATAAGCGACCACATATCAAACTATTGAGCTACCATTTGGTTGTTCTCTCATCCGAGATGGTTAGTTAATGAATTATGATAAGGAAACCATATTCCTAGCTTGGACATATAATGATTCTTCTTCTCTTGTAACGTGTCTTTAACAGGTAGTTGATCTTTGTTTCCTTGTTTTAACGACTGAAAAACTGTCCCAGAGTTCATTGTTTTAAAATGTTGAGTCCTTAGTGGTATTCTCTCTATGTGTTGACTGTACTCCTACATCACTTAGCTTTATGTGCGTGTTACATTTTATTTAGACAAAATCTTGATAATGCTTAGTCTGACCTTGGGATTTTGCATCATTCCAGTGGATATCTTGGATGACATGCTGTCTGGTGTGGGATGGAGCATGCAAGAGTACTTGAAATACGGCGAAAATGACTACTATCCGCCTCTTCCAAATGGTCATAGGCTATTCTTACACGATATTAGGCGTGTAGCTGTACGAGCAGCAGTGGCTATGGGTGAGGAAGGCGATATGGTTGTAAGTATTTGAGCTCTAATCAAACTCTTGCACATAGTAATTTATTAGTCATGGATCAATGCATAAGTTTCTATTTTATGCTTTGAAAGCATGTTTTCTTAGTAATATTTTAGTAATATTTGTCGAATTGTGGTTTCAAATGCAAAAGCCTAATGTTTTCTTATCCATTTTGACACTGGCATTAACTTAACTAGAACTTTTCCAAATTCTTTTCAGGTAGTTGCAGGCAAAGGTCATGAAGCATATCAGATAGAAGGTGATAAGAAAGAGTTCTTTGATGACCGAGAAGAATGTCGTGAAGCACTGCAATATGTAGATGAGCTTCACCAAGCTGGAGTTGACACAAGCGAGTTCCCTTGGAGGTAAATGAGCTCTTGATTCTCACGTGGTTTGCAACTATGTTACTGTCCTTTCTGGCCAAGGCTTGGAAATGGATTATCTGAAAAGGGTAATTAGGTTGATGTCTTCTCGGATGCATCATCTGAGAGATGTTAATAATACTGTCGTCCCATTAAACAAAAACAAAGCCTCAATCCTAAAGTAGTTGGGGTCAGCTACTTGGATCAAACTCTTCCACTCCATTCGATTGAATGCAGTTGATGGTGTACTTTCAAAATTATTTAGTTACTTCTTAATCAAGTCATATCAATCCCACTATTATCTCAATTATTCTCATCATGGCATATTGGCATTTGAGATCTGTAGAGGCTCGAGCAAAATGAAACTCTAGAGAATTAGACCATTACTACAATCTCAGTTAGTTCAAACGAATAGAGTTCATTGCTATTTTTATATAATATTTGAATCTTTCAATTCGTGATGTAGAGAAGTGAGAACCACAAATTTTAGAATTGCAAGTTTTTATAACACCACCTTGTTTGAATGCATTGCTGCAGATTACCAGAGAGCCATTGATATTCTTCAGAAAAAGTTGGAAATTTTGAATCTAAATTAGGGAATGGGACACCTGCAAGTCAGGCTTGATGTACATGACCTAGGTGTTGATTCTTTTCTGCTAAAGAGCCTTGGTCTTTAGAATTCCTCGCGTAGAGTCAGTGTGTGATTGAAAGGCGACTTATTCGAGGAGTACTCCGAGGGTCAGTTTAGGCGGTATGTAGTTCAAATCTTGTATTCTTCTTTATTTTTTGTTTTGTAAACTCGAATCTCAGACTTTAGGCTCTTGTACAGGTGAAGCTTATCAGATTACTTATGTTATATCAACCCAATGCATTGTCTTCCTCTCTCAATGTCAAAATCAAAATGTATCAAATTCATGGGTGCTTCTAGGAATGATAATGTTGTAAACTTGTAGTCGATATCGATCCTTATTCCATGCGAGATTAGTTTAGTTCCTGAAATTTAAACTTGCTGGTCTTTATCTGTATCACCTATTATAATCACATGAACCAGCATTCAAACATAGCATCATTGTAGCTAGTTTTGGCAAAAATGACCTGAATGAGTTGGACATTACAGTCTACACATTTGTTTCTCTTATATTCTTCACATAACTGTTAAGCTTTTATGATGTGCATACTTGTTGAAATATTCCGACAGTGAAAGCTTATTTTAAATTTTAATAGAGATTATAACTCTTAAAACGTTTAATAATGTTACAATATGGTGGATTAATTAAAGATTAAGGAACGTTAGCATATACTGAGGCATATTCTCTATGTGGTACTTACTAATCCGCCTTCTTCATTAATGTTTACAACCACAAAAGTGTCTTCATGTGTTGTACGCATTGAAATCACTTGGAACTTAACAATGCATTATTCACTTTGAACTTTATGATGTAAACTACCTTGTAGTGCACATTTTTTGTCCCTAACTTTGTAATGATAGTTAGGCCAATTTTTAGAATTTTGGTGAGACTCCAAAGTCTCCAATCTCATAAACTCGTACTACTTATCTCGAAAATTATGGTACTTTATTAATACTTTATTTCACGTTAATAGTATATACTTAGGTAATAAAAAAAATTATGTGTAAAATTATTTGGGCCACGCATCTATTAGATTAGATTTAAAATGGCCATGAGACGTCCACGTGGCATAAAATAGGGGAAGACCAGTCGAGGTGACGGTGAAGGCTAAAGTGGGTCCCAGATAACCGCGGAGAATTCAGAAGACTGGCTGGGGAATATCCATCTTAAAGGTTCTGTGTGTCCCACATGTTCCGTACACGTTGACAATTCCTTAAGCCTCCTTTTTTACCATTCATGATCCACATAATTACGAAGACCACAAAGTCTTTTGAGTTTTGAGTATTGTAGTTTTTTTTTTTCTCAACACTGACTTTTCCTAGTACAATCAACTTCCACCTAACGTTAACAGTCCGTGACCCTCCAAAAGAAACTTTCAACTACCGTGATTCAATTTATTTTTTTAACCACCTCAATAGTAAGAGTGAGCTTGAATTTTTACGAGTTAAACACATGATTTAAAGTTCGATTCATACGTCAAGATCATATGAGTCATTGGTGTATGTTCAAATCGAATACACTAAAGCCTCATGAAAATAGTTAAACGATAAAGTATTAAAAAAGTCATAAATTTTTACCTCTTGAATCAATAAGTTGTTGGTTGACTAATCATGCTTAGATATTGACTCCATATTTTTCATTAACGAGACTCGAACTCAAGATTACCCCGTCCCTTCCCACCCCTCTCGAACCAACTAATTATTGTTAATCTCACAAACTTTTATTCTACTATTATCCTATCCTCCCAACTAATCCATCAGTCATTTTGTGAAAAAGAATAGATAAAATAAAAAAATCAGGCGAAGGACATTTTGGACATTTGACCATACACGTAACTAGATATTAACTTCAGGCGAGTACATAGAGGTGGAGCCCGCCATGGCTGCTCTTACTTCTCACACAAGGTAGGTTCGTTGTGTGCTGTTCACGCTGTAAATTAATGCTCTCTTAATTCCACCCATCTCTTCAGACAACGACCACACAAATCTCCAACTCTCTCTCTCTCTCTCTGCGCGAAACGACGCCTTCCTTATATTAATTATACTCATCATCTCCTCGATTTCAATTCATTCACAACTACGTAGTTCTCCTCCTAATTCTAATGGACTAGTAGTACTAGTAGTAGTACAGTACGTAGTAGTCGCGCGCGCGAGCGAGCGAGCCTTCTCAATTTCCATGGCCATAGCCAGCACGGCCGTTTCCGGTCACCGCCGCGACTCCGCCGCCGCTCCGGCGGAGGCGGTGTACGTGGCGGTGGGGAGGGAAGTGAAGGATTGGAAGTCGGCGGTGCTGTGGACTCTCCAGAATTTCAGAGGAAGCAAGATCTCTCTCCTCCACGTTCATCGGCCCGCGCAGATGATCCCTTTCAGTCAGTCGTCTCCCCCCATTTTTCAATTCATTTGTTAGGAGTTGTTCAATTCTGATTTGGTTTTTCTTTTCTTTTCTTGCGCATCCTTGCAGTGGGAACCAAATTTCCTGCAACCAAATTGAATGAAGATGAAGTTGCGGCGTATCGAGTACTAGAAAAGGCCAAAATGCACAACGCCCTAAATGAGTGCATTTTATACAGCGCCGGATTCGGGGTATGTGGAGTTGCGTTAAAACTATTAACATTAATTTATCCCGGTCGAGTTGCCACAACAGTTGGGTGAGGGTGCGGGGCACGACCCCGATTTTCGATTCTCCAATGTGGTATACTTGCTCGGGCCCCTGGATTACGCCCATACGGATTATAAAAAAAAAAAAAGGCTATTGACATTATTATTATTATTCAGTTTTTGTTGAAGATTATAGAATAGTACTTTTGTTTGCTTAATTATACAATGTTGTGTAGGTGCGAGTGGAGAAGTTGGATATTGAAATGGATAACATTGAGCAAGGGATTGTGGCGCTTGTTGCTCATCATGGGATTAGAAGGCTTGTTATGGGAGCAGCTGCAGACAAGAACTACTCGAGGTATGATTGAACAACATGAGAACTCCGTTTAATTTGTAGGCTGTATGAGTTCCTATATTTACTCGGAAGGGTGAAATGTTTGGTGTTGATTTTCATTTATAAGTCGATCGGCCTGCTTTTGACAATGTATTGGCCACAAGTTATGGGGACTCCGTGTTGTATTAAATTACCAAGGCTAATGATATAGAGAACTCCATTTAATTCTATGAGTCTTATTATTGATAAGATATTTGGATGAATCTTAGTTTCCCTGTTCGTTCATGCACAATATTTGTTTTGATCTTATGATTTGATGTTCGAATGATGCGGACTTGGTCAATAGATCGATGTATAGTTATCATGTTGCGCTAGTAAAACATGGAGGCTAGAGTCGATGCATAAGTTTCGTCAACTACTAAGGAGACTGAGTTTAATATCAATAACGACGTTGGATCCAAATATGAGTTCAGTAATCCAAATTGAATAACCATCACCTTATCTTTGCAGGAAATTAACAACAGTCAAGTCCAAGAAAGCGATCTTTGTGAATCAACAAGCCAATAAGTCTTGCACCATATGTTTTGTATGCAAAGGTTATCTCATCCATACAAGGTACTATTTGGCTTTTTATTGACTCCATTACAAACTTAGCTTAGAAAAAATGTGCAGTAGTTCCGTTCCAGATGTTCGAGACTAACGATTCTTAAGTGGGGCATGTGCGCTTGATGCCTGCCTCGGTCGTATTTGGCTGCTGCTTCATTGCTTTTGGTGAATATCTTATCGTCAAAGTTGGAAATACTTCCATTACCCATGCATTAGGCAACTACCATTTCTAATTTTACCAGGACATGATAACAGTATTGGCTTTCATCATTCAGTTGCACCGAATGCATTTGTTGTCTCATATTATTATGTTGAGTGAATTCTCGACTTATGAACAGACAAGGCAGTATGTACGAGGAGGAGATGGGGCTAAATGCATCACCCTTACCCAGCCCCATTGCTACACCGGTAGAAAAGGAACAATTAAAATCAAAGTCTTTTGGTGATAGACAAAGTGACTACAAAAGGCTTAGTAACCCTGTTCAGGACTTTCTTCGTCGGGTAAGATCCGCCAATATTGACTCTCGTAAAGGAAGCAATACAACATCATCTTCACCAAATGTAGCCGAGGAAGATCTTGTTTCAAGGAACCAGTTGGATGCAGCAGATCTAGCTAGTGAGTGTGGTGAAATTTCAACAAGCAGCCCATCTCAATGTTCAAGCATTTCCACCTCGTCTTCTAACGAAGAAGTAGTTGGCAGTTTAAATTCCATCATACGGGTGAGGGATGAGGGGAACAACGATGGACCATTGTTACCACCGGTTCATGAGGAGGATCTTTCTTGTCCAGCTACACAGGTTGAACTGGTATGTGTAACATAATTGTATGTGGAAATTGGCTTACTTTCTGTCATGTTTCACTTGAAATGGAGCTGTCCTTGAATTGATTTGTTTAAGAATGAGTTTGATTAACATTTCTCAGGCTTCATGATCACTTATTGAAGCCCCAGTTTTTTTAAGCTCAATCTTTTTCTCTTTTTTTGGTGGTTTCCCTTGTTTATGAGTTTTCTTTTCTGGGTCATAGCAGAAGGAAAGAAGAGTTGATGATCCAGTATACAATCATTTGTTGCAAGCAAGGGCTGAGGCAGAAAACTCAAAGAGAGAGGCATTTGAAGAATCACTTAGGTGTCGAAAAGCTGAAGCCAATGCTATGGAGGCCATATTCAAGGTAGGTTTTTTTTTCTTTTCTTTCCTCTTTATTAGTCGTTGAAACCTCTAATGGAATGATTAAATTTCTATTGTCATGGTGGTAAAAGTGGCCCTCGTCTGATTTTTATTTTTATTTTTTATTTTTGCACTAGACAATCGAACTGACATGGTACCACTGTTAGACAAGATGATCTATCAGTTGGGGTCAATTGATCCCACAAATGGAATTGTTGTATAGTTGGGATGTAATCTAAAAGAACGCAGTGATACCATTTAGTTATTTGTGTTTTATTTATTTCTTTCTCAGGCCAAATCTTCAGAAAGTTTGTATATGGGCGAGATTAAGCGAAGGAAAGACATGGAGAATGCTCTTGCAAGAGATACTCTAGAACTGAAGAACGCAAAAGGCAAGATTGATGAAATCGTGAAAGAATTGGGGTTTGCCATGGACCAAAAAACAATTTTAGAGAATCAAATTGCTGAATGTGATCTAACAGTGAATAAATTGAAAGAGAAAGTTGCCACGGTTGTGGAGCTTTTAGATTCAGTTAAGAAACAGCGAGATGAGACATTGGTAGAGCGTGATATTGTGATCAAAGAAGCTGAGGAGCTTAGAAAGAGGATGGAAGACGAGGCGGCTAGCTCCCGAAAGCCAGTTCTCCTATCAGAGTTCTCTTACTCGGAGATTGAGGAAGCAACACGCAATTTTGATGCATCACTGATGGTTGGGGAAGGAGGATATGGCTGTGTTTATAGGGGACTTCTTCGGAACACGGAAGTGGCAGTAAAGGTGTTGCGCACTCATAGCTTGCAAGGCTGCTCAGAATTCCAGCAAGAGGTGCTCCTAGCAGCAGCGACTTGCTTTCCTATACAGTGGTCATTTGGTTAATTCTTATTCAATAGTATCATTTTTGGTGCATATCTTTACTGTCATTTGGTTGAAATGCAGGTAGACGTTTTAACTAGAGTGAAGCATCCCAATCTTGTCATTCTCATTGGAGCATGTTCAGAGGTGGGATCTCTCGTCTATGAATATCTTCCGAATGGCAGTCTTGAAGACTGGCTTACCAGCAACGACAGGGGTCCCCCCTCTCATGGCAAACACGAATTCGTATTGCTACTGAAATCTGCTCTGCTCTGATCTTTCTCCACTCGAACAAACCGTACAGCATCGTACATGGCGATCTCAAACCTTCCAACATCCTTCTAGATGCAAATTTTACTAGCAAACTTAGTGACTTTGGCATCTGCCGCTTAATCCCTTCGGAAAAGGGGTTTGCTGATAAAAACACAGCATGTTGGAGGACCACTCCGAAGGGCACTTTCGTTTACATGGATCCTGAATTCCTTGCCACTGGAGAGCTAACTTCAAAATCAGATGTATACTCCTTTGGGATTATACTGCTTCGACTATTGACCGGAAAACCAGCAATGGGGATAGTTAAGGAGGTTGAGTATGCATTGGAGAAGAGAAATTTCAGCGAAATTCTGGATGAGTCGGCTGGGGAATGCCCGTTTGAGCAGGCGAAACAGCTAGCTCACTTGGCTTTGAGGTGCTGCGAAGTAAAACGGAAGAACAGGCCAGACCTCAAGTCAGATATCTGGAGGGTGCTAGAGCCATCGAAGGCCTCGTTCGGATCGTCATTATCATTTCGGCTGGGACCTATTGAACATGCCATTCCATCCTACTTAGTGTGCCCCATTTCCATGGTGAGCAGCAATTCACTATCCTCTCTTTCGCAATAGCATACATTATTATGCTAGTATTCTTATCTTTTCGTTTACAGTAACATGAATCGAAACTATCCTTGAGATTCGACGGATCATCAATCTTCCTCCAGTAAATCTATTTCAAGATGTTGATCATGTGAGTTATGATCTAGAGGTCTGGGGAAACTATTACAATGGGAAGCTAAAAACATGAGATTAACTTCACTCATATGTCTTGGTGTCAATTGAATTTGCAGGAAATAATGCGAGATCCTCACACGGCAGCAGACGGGCACACTTACGAAGGCGATGCTTTGAGAAGATGGATAGATAGCGGCCAGGACGCCTCGCCGGTGACAGGCCTGAAGCTAAGCCACCTTGCCATTGTTCCCAATCACGCGCTTAAATCAGCAGTGCAAGAGTGGCTAGAGCAGCACTGAGTCATCCCAATTGTTTGTAATTTTTACACATATTTTCCCTTCACTTCTTTTGTTCTTTCTATTTGTAGGGTTCTTTAGTTAATTTATGTTTGTATATCCACCTTGTACATACCTCTAATTCAAAGTGGAAGATTGATTAACGTATTCAATGCGTCAATAGTTTAATTTGTGTATAAACTTGCCACCACCTTTAATTCTATCTTCTAGCATGTCTGCATGTTTAGATCATCTTGACTTCATTCAAGTCATCGAAGGTTCTATTATTGTCCTGCTCATGCACAATTTATTAATAAGTTTTTGGGTTTATGCAATGTTTACCTGTTTGATTGAACATTACTTGGACTTGTCTAGGTTGGCATAATCTAATCAAATTGGATGAATATTCTAATCGAATTAATTGAATGAGTTAGTCCACCATTATAGGCATATTTTTCTTTTCCATTTTGCAGTTTCCGTTGCTTGGTATTTGAAACTGGGCATCGATATTCCATTCTCAATCTAGATTGACCAATAAAAAAGTAAAGCTTTAATAAAAATAAGTCACGAGGCTCAAAATCATGACTCATATCAAAGGCTTGTAATTTAAGAAATAACACAAAGACTCAATTTTAAATTAATAACATGTAATTTAACAAAAAGTTCTCCTAATTACCAACCAAAGGTACAAATTTAAGATGTTTAAATTACATATAAAGTAAGCATTTTTTTTTTTAATTTTGACAATATTAAAGCTTTGAAAAAAAAATGACAGTATTAAACTTTTCTTAACTTTTTTTTTTTTGTTTTTGGAAGCATCTTTAAAACTTCTTAGAATATTGAAAAAATTAAACTATCTTTTGACAATATTAAACACTCCCAACTCCAAGTATTATTGATGTACATATAGTCATTAAAATGAAATCTTTTATATATTTTATTATTATCGGGGTATTTGAGCTATAACTTTGACTAATTTTATATTCGAGCAACGTTAGACCACAAAGGCAATGTCGCTCGGCAAAATTTTTAAAGTTTTTTCGTTTTCAAAACTCAAACTCGAAATGTCTAGTTAAGGTAGAAGGAGTGAATGACCTTCATTGGTTAAATGAAGACCACAGTGCTAATGGAGATAACTCCAGGAGTTCAATGGACAAAAATATCTCTAAAAAATCATTTTTTCCAAGTCTCTCACAAATCATCTTTTTTATTTAAAAAATATGTTTGAATGACATTTATTTCAATCCTTACATTTTACTGTTTTTAAAATTTTATAACTTTCCTGCAAGTTTAAAGTTTAATCAAACATAAAATATGAACTTACACAGTGAATTAAAGTCCATAAAGTTATCTGCATTAATATTGTAAGTTGTCAAAAACTAATCTAACATGCCGAAATCTTTAAATAAACAAAACTCCAAGTCTTGCCTAACCAAAGAAAAAGTGACACGTGGAGCCAAACCAAGCTTAGAATGTCAATGATCTGTTGATCTGTAATTAAGGCTGTCTTAGAGAGCAAATCTAGTCTTAGTGTGTGTGTCTCTCCTCACTCTCATTTTGTCCTAAAATCTCTCCTTCTTTACTTTCACTTCAACTTTCTAGGGTTCACAATTCTCAGCAGTTCCTCTCCATCTCTACTGGTACGCATTCCACACCATCTCTAATTTCAATTCTTTCAATTCAGGTTTCATCTTTTTTTGTCAATCTGTTTGCCCAATTTGACAATTTGATCAAATTTCATCTCTCCAGATCGATTTCTTGATCTTTCACGTATTTGTTTTCGCGGAAACTTTGCGGTTTTTCGATTGATTTGAGAAGTGATAGAGACTTTGTTTGATTGATTTTCTTTGCTTGATTTGTTGTGTAATTTGAGTAGAATAAAATTGGGTTTTGAGTGAAATGAAGATGGGGGAAGGAGGTGGAGCTAGTGATTTGGATGGAATGAAGAGAAAACTCGATGAGGCCGTCGAAGAATCGCGAGTATGCCAAGAGGAGAATTCGGTTTTAAAGTCTAGAATTGCTGATTATGAGATGACAGTGAAGGAATTGGAGGAGAAGATTGTGTCTGCAGTTGAGCTTTTGATATCTGTGAGGAAACAAAGGGATGAGATGGTGGTTCAGCGCGATAATGCGGTTAGACAAATGAATGTGATCAAAGAAAGAATGGAAGAAGAGGAGAAGAGCGGTTCAAGAGAGAAGTTCTTCTCGGAGTTCTCCTACGAAGAAATTGAGGGGGCGACACGGAATTTTGATCTGTCGTTGATTGTTGCGGAGGGTGGACGCGGGATTGTGTATAAAGGGATTGTGAGGAATACCGAGGTCGTGATAAAGATGTTGCAATCCAATAAATTTGAAGGAGAGAGCGTCGAATTTCAACAGGAGGTGAATGTTCTATAACTTCTCTCACTTGTTTGATATGCTTTGCTGAAATGTCAATTAGTCCTGATTAGTGATTGTGTTATTAGGCCATTTTTGTTTCAACTTAGCCTCATCGATCTAATTATGTGATTGATCTTTACTTGTAGAGATGTTTACTGAAATAATAATTCAGTGCTTTTAGGTGTTGAGCTTATTCAGTGCATGGATTCAATTTTGTTTGTAGAAATCATAGATGCTTCATTTTCGATGAGTGTTTTATGCTGAAGTTGGATCCTCTGATTGAATTTGCAGGTGGATATTTTGAGTAGAGTGAGACATCCCAATCTTGTAAGTCTAATTGGGGTATGCCGAGAAGCTGGGTGTCTTGTTTACGAGTATCTTCCAAATGGTAGCCTTGAAGATAGGCTGAGCTGCAAAGACAACACTCCCCCACTTTCGTGGCAAACACGAATTCGCTTTGCTGTTGAGATTTGTTCTGCTTTGTTCTTTCTTCACTCACACAAACCTCTCAGCATTGTACATGGGGATCTCAAACCCGCCAACATTTTTTTCGATGCAAATTTTGTTAGCAAGGTTGGTGTCTTTGACATCTTTGGTTTAACATCCTTCAATGAGAACTCTGCCAATGAGGATAAGTCATGCAGCAGATCCAGCTCAATGGGCAATGTTGAGTATTTGGCTCCCGAGTTCTTCACAACTGGAAAGCTTACGCCAAAATCAGATGTATACTCATTTGGAAATATACTGTTACGGCTTTTAACCGGGAGATCAGATGATGGAATGCTAAAGGAGGTGCAAGACACTGTGGAGAGAGGGAATTTGAGTGACATATTAGATCCATCGGCTGGGGATTGGCCCTTTGTGCAAGCGCAACAATTGGCTCACTTGGCATTGAGGTGCTGCGAGACAAATCGAAAGAGCAGGCCAGACCTCAGACTTGATGTGTGGAAGGTGCTTGAGCCAATGAAGGCTTCATATGGAACCACAGTGTCACTCGGGCAGGTGCAGCGCCGCATTCCATCCTACTTCGCGTGTCCTATTTTTCAAGTGAGTATGCAATTATATTATGCCTAACCATCTTTTATTTGCCCGTCGAACATAAAACTTGTTTTTGCTTCCCCCATACATGAGTTGCCTACTTACCTTGATGATGGTTTTCGTACTGCAGGAAATAATGCGAGATCCATGCGTTGCAGCTGATGGATTCACCTACGAAGCTGAAGCTATTAAAGCGTGGTTGGATAGCGGCCATAATACGTCTCCAATGACTAATCTTAAGCTTGACCACCATGATCTCATCCCCAACTATTCCCTTAAGTCTGCAATACAAGAGTGGCAGCATTAATAGCAGTAAATCTTCTATACTACATCTCAGTGATGTAGGTACATATGATATGTCCATATATATGAATATATATAGGAATGTTGGAAGCAGACTTAATTCTGCAAATACTATATGATATGCCCGTCACTTTGATTCTTTCCTGCAATTTGTACTTTTAAAAAAAAAGCTATATCAGTGTGTACATGTATGCATCTTCAACTGACGATGAATTTAAGGATTTGCTGCTTTTTCAATTGGATAGTATTAATAGTAGACTAGTGGTCCTTTGTTTTTTGATTTGAAGAAAATCAATAGGAATGTCAAGGTTCAGTCTCTCCATGGCTTATCAAGAGTAGATCCCCATTTTAAAGGATAAGGTCTCTTGATTTGAGTTTTTTTTTGTACCTTGTCCTCGAAATTGAGACCTTTTGTTGTCAAAATGCATCGATGCTCACAACAACAACAACAACAATATAACTAAGATCGATTACATAGATCAGATTCTTTCGTTGCACTTAATTTAATGGAATTGATGGACCCGCTCATAATATCATCATTTTCAAAAAAAAAAAAAAAATCCAAAGCCAAAATCAAATGGCATAATAAAAAAAAAAAAGAAAAAAAATCATAGATTTAGAATGATTTGTTAAAATATATTATCCACCAACCATCTCTTAAAAAAAAATGTATAGAGATCTCACACTAATAAAACACCTAAACAGCAGACAAAAACAATCCAATTAAACCCAATAAAAAACACCAGCACCGTTAAAGTTGACCCTCCATTGACCTACGGTAACCCCCACGTGGAGCATAACCAGGGTAGAAGCCCATATGGAGTAACGCAACCCCCCGGCGCAGCAGATCAAACCCGGCGATGGCTGAGTGGGTCACTATCGCTTTATATTCCTCATTTTAGAATTTGTCGATCCTCCCTATTTTGCCCTCCTCCAGTCCTCCTCCGTCTTCTCTCTCGATCCCTCTCTCCACATTTCGGCGACTGACTATTTCTTCACACTCTCCGACTCCTCCTCCCCATTTCTAGGGTTTCCGAATTCCCAATCAATCGCCTCCATTTCGGTTCCTTCGCAATCACGTCCTCTCATTCGATCCTCTCATCGAACGATTGATCGATCGATCGATCGATCGATCTCTCACTCTCGCGACTGGTTGGCTCGTTCTTCGATCTCTGCTGGTACTGCTGAGGTGAGTACGCGAATCGGCGATTTCCGCTTTGATTGGTTTTCTAGGTTTTGGTGATGATCTCGGATCTTTAGCTGTGGCGTGCTTTGGTTGGATCAATTTGGTTTTGTTGGTGCGATCGTCTGAGAGATCTTGGTTCTGTGTTGATCTGGTTTGGATCTGGCCTTGTGTGTTTGTGTTGGATTTGGATTGGTTGTGAAGTTGAGTGGAGTGATTTGATTTTGGTTGTTTATGTTTGTTCTGTTAATAGTAGTAGGGATTGCTATGGTCTTAACTGGATAAATTGTATGCTGATGGTTGGATCTGGCATTTAGAAATCCCGCGCAATCCGCAATCTGTGAAGTTGATTTATGCTTGTCTTTAGGTATCGATGAATGATTACCTTGTCGTATGCGATTGCATATATGAAGGGGAAGGTACGACTTTGACGGGGTGGGTTGCCTGTCTAGCGATAGAGAAAACATTTTGTTCCTTGAGAAATATTGAACTGGTATTGACTTTTAGGTTAAAAGTGTAGGTTTTGATTTTTGGTTTGATCGGACAGTGTCTGTTCAAATTTAGAGTGCTAATGTTCCTGTATATTTTGTTGATCTTCTGATCATTTTGCTTGAATTCACACTACTGTATAACCATGCGGCTGGCGGAAATTTATTGTTTTATTCATTTAATTGACTAATTCCTTGGTATTGGTTTCAATTTATTGATATTCGTCGAATTGATGAACTCCATCCGTGGTGCATTCTAATTCCTTGGCGTTCTATGAGTTGAAGTAATGTTGTGCCCTATTCTCGGGGGCATTGTCCGTTAATTGTTGGTACTCATGTTGTTTGAAGTTGTTAATTCTTATACTACAATACATTCAACTTTATCATGCGACTTAGCTTTTTCTGTACATTATGTGGGTTAATTGCTGCTATTTGCAAGTTCTTATCCTCTTTTTTATCAAATATGATCAGGACCTTCTTTATTCTCAGTCAAGGCGGTGGATGTCAGTGGCGAAATTAAATTCTATCGGCAGTCGTGACCCCATGAAGTCCATTAGTAAGCTAGAGGATGGAAACGATTCTCTTGACAATTTTATCAGACAAGCAATAGGAAAAGAACCAACCAATTCTTTCTCAAGGGCCGGTGACAGCCCTGTTCAGTGGATTCAATTGCTTCAGGCCTTAGACCAGCAAGGTACTAACAAACTCTCTAAAGGTTCCAAGCTCAACAATGCTGTAGATGGGAAGATTAATTCGCTTGAGCGTTACAATGCTGCAAGCTCATTTTTATCTGATACAAATGGGTTTAAGGAGTCTTTTCTCCCTATTAAAGGCAGCGGACTTCCTTTAAAAGGAACAAAGAGTGCTTCTGAACAGATGCAAACTCTCAAAATTCCTGAGGCTGTTGTTGCCTTTGCTCAGGCCGCTGCTAAGGCCAATGGTGAGCCTGAAAAATGTATGTCAAGTGTCATAAGCAGGTATTTGGGTTGTAGTTAGCAATAGGATTTACTTGGGGCTACTGCACAAGACGTTGATAATTTATTGTTTCCTTTATTTGGTGCAGATCTCCCAGGATGGCCCTTGTTATCTCCCCCGAAGGTGCAAATGCAAAAGTGCGACAAGTGCAATCGAGAATTTTGCTCCCCCATTAATTACAGAAGACATATACGTGTCCACCGACGGTCATTGAATGTTAGCAAGGTATTATTTCTTATCTTTTGGTTTTTATTAATATTTGAATCTTGCACGAATATTCATGGAAGCTTTGTCACCTCAACAAAATGTCTGTTTGTTTTTTTATTCTGAGAATTATCGGCTCTGTGACATTTTTACTAGGAACTAACATATGCTCAATCTCTATATAATGTTTGTCTTTTCAAGATGGGATTGAATTGGTGTGGGCATCCATCAATTGGAGAAGTATCGGAGCTCTTATAAACATATTTTAATTTTTTATTCGGTGGGCCAAAATTGCACTGAATCGAGCACAATGGAAAAGTTTGATCCATGTAGCCGACCCCAGTTAATTTGGGACTGAGGCTATGTTGTTGTTGTTGTTGTTGTTGTTGTGGGCCAAAATTGCACACCAATGCATTTGTACTGCAAGAATTTTTAGGAAATGTGGTATGTGGACATTATCTTTGTCTCGGATGAGGATTTAAACATGTAAATCACTGATAAGTTGGGGCTTCGATGTAGAACCAACTGCTCAACAACAAGCTTTCCCTTGAGTCTGACTCTGTATTATCTATGAAGTTTGTTGTCGTTGGTTAGATTGGTAGCACTTTTCACCCGTACGTGACCTAAAGCTTGTATATTCATTTAGGAACCCGAATGGGTGAAATTCCCCATCCCTGTCGACATATTATCATTATGAGGCAGCGATTAATTAGCTTTCACTTCTCTTGATTTTGAATACTTTTTATTCATTTATTTATTATTTATTATTATGGACAATCGAACTAATGCTTATTCTTTATCATTTATTACATTCTGACTTTGTATTTCTGATGCTTGATTGATTCTTAGGACTTTCCGAAGAACAGGGAGTTCTTGGCTGCATTTTGGGATAAGGTATTTCTCTTCCTTTATGCTTCTACGAATATGTGGTACCCATCTACAACAACTCTAATCCATTGGTGAAAATGCAGCTGTCTTTGGATGAAGCGAAGGAGATTGTATCATTTGATAATGTGAAATTGGAGGTACCTTTTTTTCCATGTGTTATTTCTCTTTTAACTTCATACTTAAAGTCAATGACCGACTAATGGGGCTTCTCTTTTTATTTTATTTTTATAGAGTATGTAAAGTGTGTCTATAATTCTATATCAGGTGTTTTCCCTCAAGACCTGTTTGATTACATAGAAAATTTTCCATACCAAAAGAACATTTTTTCTTAAAAAAAAATTCCTGAGTAAATGTTCATAAGAAAATCTTCCTACATGTATTTGATTGCACATATAAAAAAAAATTTCCCTTAAAACTCACCAACAATAAGTTTTGAAATAAATATGAAAACTTACCATATAACAACAATATATAAAACTCCTTAATTTTTTCCCTTAAACTTACCATATATATTAAATATTTTAATTTTTATATTTAAAATATAAGTTTAATGTGTCTTAATATGAAAACTTATTTTCTCAAAAGAAAACTTAATTTGCCCACCACAACATGTTGGAAAATGTATGGATCTTAATATGGAACATTGACAATCGTGAGAAAATGTTCCGCTAGAAAATCTTGGCTATCAAACGCAAGAAAATGTCATTTTCCCGCGGAATTTATCATTTTCCTTAGTACATTTTCCTTTTCTATCCAATCAAACATGGCCTTAGTTCTTTGTATCTAGATTGAGAAATAACTTTTGATTTGATATTGATGCATCTTTTTCACAGTTTTACAAGCAAATGATTTTAATGAAAAGAAACTCCTTCGATTGTAATTCACTGGGTCCATTTAAATAAATCCGGAGATATGTGTTATGAGTATGGTCTTTGATTCTTAATATGTATTTTCTTGTTCCTATAATTCTTCTCTAGAGTTGTTATTGGAGAATTAAACCCATAAGAAGAGGAAAGTTGTGTGGAATGTTTCCACTCTCTTTTTTATTGTCCAACTGAATTGGGTGACATTAACTCTTTGTTGGTCATTCTTGACAGTTGGAAGTTTCTCTTTATAGTTTGTTCGGATTGAACTATATTATCAACTTATCATGGGATGTTTCTGTTGAGATCTTCATGAGCTACTTTCATCTTGCTTCTAATTTAAGTCATCCATTTCCTTTTTGAAAAAGTAAAAAAACTATTACTTCTTAGAAATGCTTCAATGCATGGTTTTCTTTCCCAATGCTGTGTGTTAGCTCTCTCAATTATAGTTTATTATGTCTATAATTCAATGAAAATTTGACTATTAACCAATTGGTTCATTTTGCTTGTAGTTTAACTTCTTGTAAATTGTAAATTCATAATCTTTGATATTACTTGCTCTATGTCGCTGTTCTTTTCTTTTTGGCGTTTGCCGTTTCATTTATTTTTATTTGACATGAGGAAAGGGTCCTCATTTGATAGTAGTCTGAAATTCGATACCTTGTAGGAAGTTCCCGGATCATCTATCATGAAGGCATTAACCTCATTTATCCGAAAACCTGGTTTCTCTTCACTTCCACAAGTTTATGTCAAGGCTGGAGCTGCTCTTTTGGTAGATTATCTCTTTCCCTCCCCCAGCCTTCAGTTTATGTCCTACTTTCCCAGCTATTATACTCCTGTGGGCCATGGTGGCTTATTTATATTTTTCTGGGGTTGTAAATGTGATTTACTTCCTGCAGGATGTTATTCAATCTAGGGCTTCTAGATTTCCTATACCGTCAGAAGAGTTATTTAGTATCCTTGATGATGCTAGTGAGAAAACATTCTTGTGTGCTGGCACAGCTTTATCCTTGCACAAATTTGTGTTCGATGGTGAAGCTGGAAAGATAGGTCTTGAAATGAGAAATCTGGTTGCTTGTACTAGTTTTCTGGTGGAACAAAAACTGGTACGTTTTGTTCCTTGTAACATTGTATTTTTGCTGATATTGAGCAATTCTTTGAATTTTATTTATCACTTCATTCTTCTTTTGGGGGGGGGGGGGGGGGGGGGGGGATTATTTTTCATGTTATTGAGACTATTCTGTAGGTTGAGGGATGGCTGGCTGATAAGGATGCAGAAGCCTTAAGGTGCCACAAGTTGCTCGTGGAGGAAGAGGAGGCTGCCCAGAAAAGGTAATTTTGTTTTGTTTTTTTTGTTCTTCTTTTTCTGTGAAAACTGTTGTCATAATCTTCATGGAGTCTGCTTTTCTTTTGAATTGAAGTGTGGTATGGGGGCAAATGTCAAGCAAAGTGGAAGCGTTTGATCCATGTAGCCGATACCTACTAAATTGGGATTTCGGCTTTGTTGTTGGAATGTGGGCAAATTTTGCGATATTTTTTAAGGGCTCCTATGATTAGTGTAGCATAGTTTTTGGTTGGATAAGAAGTCTTATCTCATTGAGGAAAAAAGAAGGAAGTCATCAAGTTCAATCTTCGATTAACTTTTTGTTTTATCTTACTAATAAAGTTCTTGTAATTGATCCATAGTCGAAAGTGACATGTTAGTAAAAATTTTGAATAATGGGGGAATAATTGCATGCTATATTTTATGTAAAATGTAATTTAGCGCGTCGACCGGCTGAGTTTGGTTGTTTTTCTCTTTCTAGGAAACATTTTACTTTTGCAGCATACTTTTGCAAAAATTCATTTAGGAACTTATCTCCTTGAAGTTGAAGCAATATAAAGCGATCAATTCCTCTAATTAAAACATGATAGTAACAACGCGTCTTTTTGAGGTCCAATGAGTAAATAAATAAGCTAATGGATTTTATGTAGACGACTACTGTTTGTGGCTGAAGCTAGTTGTGGTAGGTAGGCATTATCATTTATATAAATATCTACTAGGATTAGCTGTAAGCTTTCCTGGACGATGTGCCCGAACTTATTGTTTTTTACTTCAATTTCAGATTCTTGAGAATGACTTACTTTACCATTTGTATAGGCAAGCTGACCTATTGGAGAGAAAAAGACTGAAGAAACTTAGGCAGAAAGAGCAAAGAGCAAAAGAGCATGTAGATGGCAATGGTCCTGAGTTGAACGAAGTATCAGTAGATTCCTTGGAGCACGCTACACTACATGCAACGGAACCACTTTCACATATTCAGATGTTGCACTCAGATACTGCTCAACAATCCTTGGACGCTGTCCATCTTGCAATCATTGATGAAGTTGATGCCAGGTGTGACTCAGAATTTGATGATAGGCCAGTGAATACGGTTTCTGGTACTGCCAACTCAGGCAACTATCCATCTGTAGAAAACCAAACACAGCAGGGTAGTAGCCGCTGGCGAAGGCCAGCATCAATTGCACGTAACGGAACTGCAAATGGATTTCATTTGGCTCAGAATAATCCACCATCGAAATTGGGAACTGTTCAGAAACATGGAGTCCATAGGGATCAGCAGCGAGCAACGACTTCAGTCAATGGACAAAAAGTTTGGACCCGGAAAACGAAGCTTGACAATGATGCGGATGATTCACATAGTAGGGTGCAAAGAGAATTGGGAGATCAACCAGATGAAAAGGAACCTGAGTTATTAATTGGTTCTATTTCTGTTGTATTGGTGGGAGATTGCAATGGCTGCGGCCAGAGTGATGTTCAACAATTTGCAGTGGGCAGTGAAACAGAATTGACCAGGTCAAGAGGTGCTCAAGTTCCTTTCAAACCCGATCCTCACCAGAGTGATGTGAGTCGAGCAAGGTCGAAGCTCTGGAGACCTTTGGGAAAGCAAGGAGCAGCTGTACATAATAACCAGAGAGAAGCAGATGGAAGTAGAGATTGTTTCAAACCGGCTGAACAATCAGTAAGGAATGAAATTGTTGTTCATCACGATTGTTGTGTGGTCAACGGGACCGATTCACACATTGAGAAAGAAGTTGCAGATCCAAGAGAGCGAGTTTTGTTCTGCAGGGGCGCTGCAGAGGTTTTTCTTAGACAGCGTAAGGATTTGCAACCATCTCTTTGGCATATTGTTGTTTCTTTTTATTTGATGCATCGCATCGACTAAAAATTTTTATTGGTCCTGAATCTCTCGCAGGATGGAAGGAGGCTATTGCTTCAGAGCATGTAAAACTAGTGTTATCTCCCCAAGCAGAGCCGCCAGACTCAGATTGCTGCGATCCTTCAATTCTCTGCAGCGCCGAGAACAGGCAATCCATTGTAGAGCCACTTGCTACCAAAGCAAAGTTCAGAGGAAAGGCTGAGAAAGGCGGTCAGTTAAAATACATTCCGAAGCAGAGAAACAATACCTAATTACGCCGGTGCTTCTAAAACTCAACTCATACAATGTGCAGTTTCATGATGAGTCACAGCGTCGGAAGCACCAAAAAATATTCTTAGCAGAGGTTACCAATTTTATCAATGGTCTTCTGTGTCAGAAAAGACTTTTTTTTTGTTTTTTTTTGTTTTTGGATTAATTCATTTTACTACATGGTTTTGTGGGTAGTTGTTTTTTATTACGGCAAGGTGATTGATGAGTAGAGAGTCCTGTTTCTTGTTCACATTTTTGTAATAATCTTTGGGTCCTTAGTGCCATTACCACCCTCTTTGTTGTTCTCTGGTCCCTCCCCCCCTCCCCTCCTCTTTAATAATGGAGGTCTTTTCTCGGCTTCGTCGCCTTATTATTGTTGTTGATATTGCCTCATTTACTCATTCACTTGTTGAGATGAAATTAGTAAATACATGCAAATGATTCTCAATGATTCACGAGGAAAAAACTCCACGCATGATCATTTCAGTATACTAATTCTAGAACTAATGGCCTGTTTGGTTCACATTTTAGTGAATCTTAACACATGGGATTAATTAGTGATGGGACTAGGTCATGGGTTTAGATAGTTTAGTCTCATTTGTATATTTTGTTTGGTTGGGAGTTTTAAGGTGGGATTAAATGAGGTTGTATATGTACATTTACCAAAATACCCTTATATAAATAACATCAAAACCTTCCATTTCACACATTTCTCACTCTTTGCTCAAGAAGAAGACGACTCGGCTGTGCACAGACATCGCTGCTGCTGCTCGTGATCGCTGCTGCTGCTCGTGGAATCGCTTTAACACATCAGTGATTGACTACATATGAGGTAAATTTTAGTTGATCATTGATGAGAGCTAAACAGAGGCTGGTTCGATTTCGGCTGGTCCCGGTCTCGCGAAGAGGATGACCAAAACAGGGAAACGAAGGTCGATTGATTCAAATCAGTGAGAATTGTTGTTTGGTGTTTGTGTTAATGGGAGGGGTAAAGTGGTAATCTCCTCCACCACCCACTATGGGTTAGCTAATCCCACAAAAAATGGTGGTATTATTTAATCCACTACCATGTCTCTTAACTAGTCCGCTGGCCTAGTTAATCCTCCAATCAAACAACGGATTAACTAGTTCAGTGTAGCTAATCTGAGCTAATCCCACGAACCAAACAGGCCATAAGGTGTTAAACATACCGTGTTATATTCAGTGTAGGTTCGATTTGAAGTTCTTATATGAGAGATACATGCTTTGGAAAGTTTAGAAAATTTGAAATGTGGAAGACGCAAATGGATGCTACTGCTGCAACAACAACAACGTAACTTCTGTTTCAAATTAATTAGAGTCAGTTATATTGATCAAACATTTTTATTGTATTCGAGTTATGAATTAGTTTTTTACCCATCTCTTTGAGGAAATATTTTTTTATATACAGCGTTGATGTGATGGGACTAATTTTCTTATTCACACTTTTTATTCTGTGCCCAGAAATTTTTGTTCATTTATCACAACGCATCACTAAATAGAAATATCTTAACTTGAATATATTTTTGATTCATTTAATAAGAAATGACAAAAGTTTTACTCGGCTCGAGATTCCTATGAAGTTGAGACGGATTATGCAGGTGGAATGGTTTACATCTCATGAATGGGAGTAGCACCTCTATTCCCTAGTTATCATCTTTTACATGAGTAACATGACCATGAGAGCATGTCATCGGTGAGCAAGGGCCATCACAATAAGGTGACACGTAGGTTCTAATCACCAAAACCTACTCACAATCATCCACGTGTCCCCCCCTCAATCCCCCATTGACCTCCCCCATCTCCCCCAAAATCTGCAAAAGAAGCACTCCCGGCCTCTCTTCCTTTCAGTTTCTCTGATCAATAACCACAGCCATGTCTGGCGGCGTGGGCCCTACCTGCGGAGACATATCCCTCCTCCCCAAAGAAACCATTGGGCCACCATCAAAACCCACCAAATCAGGATCATCAGGGCCGTCCATCCTGACATTCCGGCATCTGAACTGCCTGGCCATCATCACAATCCTGTCCTTCAGCGGCACGGTCTCCCTCCAAGACATCTCCACCCTCCCCCTCTCCGTCCTCTACATCCACCTCCTCTCCGCCCTCTCCTTCCCCTCTCTCCGCCCCACCAAGGCCGACCCCCCGTCTACCCCAACCCCTCCCTCCTCTTCACCCTCTACGTCTCCCTCGCCGCCCTCCTCGGCCTCCTCCTCCCCGTCCTCTACATCCTCCACGGCCTCTTCCGCGCCGACCACCTCGGCGTCCGCGCCGCCTCCCCCCACCTCTTCCTCTTGGCCGCCCAGGTCTTCATGGAGGGCGTCGCCGCCTCCAGGGCCTTCTCCATCCCCGTCCGCGCCTTCGTCCCCCTCTTTTTTAATTCCAAGAGGTTGTTCGCCATTGCCGAGTGGCTGAGGAGGGAGGTCGGTAAGGAGGGCGCCGTTTTGGAGGGGAGGGTTTTGGTGGGCACGGCGCTTGCGCTGGCCAATTTGGGGTTTTGGTCTTTTAATCTGTTTGGCTTTTTGATTCCTGTTTACCTTCCTAAGGCCTTGAAGATGTACTATGGCGGTGGCGGTGGCGGTGGCGGTGGCGGTGGCGGTGGCGGTGGTGGAGAGAAGAGTAGTAGTGATGAGGCGAAGAAGAGTGATTGATTTGGTGGAGAAGAAGAAGAAGAAGAAACTAGCTACAGAGATTGGTGTTTTTAGTAGTGTGTTCATATTTGTGTTGGTTGGCAACTTGACATCAATGTTTTGCAAGTTTGATCAGAGCTTGCAAATATTGTTGTTTTTGTGAATGTGATTCTATTTCAGGTGGTTACCTTAAAGAACCTTCTTTTCTTCTTTGTTCCTCTTATCCAAATTTATTAGAAAAATATTAGAATGGCAAACATCAATTCGGCCCTTCAAGTCACGTGGGTTCATGCTGCTTCGATTTACAAATTATGTATCGAGATTTATGTATGTTCACATCAAATGCGTACATGGACGATTATTATGAACTAATATGTCTTGCAGTGTGATATGTTGTTGTAATAATTTAGTTATTTATTTTGGTTGTTATGCGTATGGGTTTTGCTCACTTTATTCGGTCTTAGATTCGATTTCACTGTCTAACATCGATTATGAAAATTAAAAAAAAAAACAGACAGGTTATGCTAGCCCTTGAACCCATTAGGTTCAATGGATTCAATGTGATAACTCATCTTGATTTCTTGGGTCTATAATTGTTAGAGTTGTAATCTAAATTACATTAGTGTTTGAGTTTGATTAGGACTTCGAGTTAGAATATGAGTCTATTTAGGGTCTCCTAGTTGGATTAGGAGTATGTTTATGTGAGTCTATAAATTAGAGTTAAGCCCCCGCATTGTAATTAACGAGTTTATTAGAGTGATTAATAAAGTGTGTCATTGCGGTGTCTCTAAACCTAACATGGTATCAGAGCAATAGTGAGATCCTGAGATCTGTGTGAGAGGGATCGAGATTTTTAATCTTGGTTGCGTGAGAGTTCTTGAAGATTCAAGAACGGAATTTGGGCTTTAGATCTATCGAGAGATCGAAGCATGCGTGTTTCTTATTTTGGAGAAGAAACGAAGATTGAATTGTTGTGTTATGGTGCAAACGCGAATTGCGTGGTTGAGCAGCGATTTCGTTGAAGAAGTTCGTTGAAGCAGAAAACTGTGCGCATAAGTCTCTGTTCGTTGAAAAAGAAGATTGGAAGTTGCTTTGTTATAAAGCATTCATACATCAAATCAAATCTTTTTTGTCTTTTTGTAGACAAAGATCAGCAAGCAAGCAATTTTTATTGCAATTTGAAAGAGTTACGTTCAATCGATTATTTTGTAGTGGTAAATATTCATGGCTACAACTGGAAACGGTCAAGTTCAACCGACACTACCAGTGTTCGATGGAAAGAAGTTTGATAGATGGCGCACTCAGATGAGAGTCTTGTTCAGTTTTTCAAGACTTGCTCACAGTCGTTGAAGATGGGTTCGAAGACCCAGGGGCCACCGCTACCTCGACACAAAAGGAACTTCGCAAGAAAGATCAGAAGGCACTTTATTTTATTTTGCAAACGCTTGATGATGTGGCGTTTGAGAAAGTGCAACTGGCGAAGACATCAAAGGAAGCGTGGGACACTTTAGAGACGTCCAAGGGTGTACTGAGAAAGCCAAAAAGTTCGGTTGCAAACTTTGAGGCGACAATTGAGTTGATCGAGATGGATGACTCAGAAGATATAGAGAAGTACACCAATCGTGTTCAGACAATCGTCAATCAGTTAAAGATGAATGGCGGAGAAGTCGCCGATCTCGATGTGAACGAGAAGATTTTGCGCACCTTGACCACGAAGTTTGACCACGTAGTCGCTGCTATTATGGAGTCCGGGACTGATTATGAGACCAAGTCAGTTGAAGAAATCATTGGTTCGTTACGAGCACATGAGCAACGAATCAATGAAAAAAATGAAAAAGTCAAGCCTACTGAGCAGGCATTGAAGACTACAGTTGTCCCAAAGCAAAAGAAGAATTATGGATTCAAAGGTCGTGATAACGTCAACAATAATGGCAGAGGTCAGAACAATAATCAGCAGTGGTGGGATAGAAATAAAGGTCGTAGACGAGACGAAGGTCGTGATCAACAGAGAAATCGGATTCGGTGTTACAACTGTCGCAAATTTGGGCATATAGCTAGACAATGCAGGATAAAGCAATCATCAGAATCAGAGTCTGAGTCTGAGTTTGAGGAGCAGACAAAGCAAAATGAGGAGTGTCATCAGACACTAATGATGGTTTCATCAGTCCAGGAGAATGCTCAGAGTAACATGTGGTATCTCGACAGTGCATGCTCTAATCACATGTGTGGCAATAGAGAATTTTTTGATGAGTTGGATGAGTCAATGTTGACAGAGGTCAAGTTTGCCGATGATAGGAAACTTCCAGTTAAGGGAAAAGGAAGAATTCTGATCCAGTTGGAGAATGGTGATCATCAGTATATTTCAGATGTGTTATATGTACCGACATTAACATGCAATTTGCTAAGTTTGGGGCAATTGCTAGAGAAGGGGTACAAAGTGAATTTTAAAGATAGTTATCTCACTGTGTTTGACTCTGAAGGTATGATCATTCTTAAGTCTCCTTTGAAAAATAGGTTGTTTCAGATTAAGATTAAGACTGGATCTTATCAGTGTTTTAAATCCATTGTTTCTGATGAGTCATGGTTATGGCATCTAAGATATGGTCATCTAAACTTCAAAAGTCTGAAGTTGCTCACTCATAAGAATTTAGTGAAAGGATTGCCTGTGATTCAACATCCAGAGCAATTTTGTGAGGGGTGTATTTTGGGGGAGCAACATAGACGAACGTTTGCTTCTAACACTCAAATGCGTGCCAAATCTCTATTACAGTTGGTTCACTCAGATGTTTATGGTCCTCTGCAACCGCTTCTTCGGGAGGAAGCAAATATTTTATGACTTTTATTGATGACTCGACGGGATGATTTGGGTATATACTTTAAAGAATAAATCTGATGCCTTTAGTTGCTTTCAGAAGTTCAAGGCAACTGTGGAGAAACAGAGTGGACGCTACATCAAGACTTTGAGGACAGGTGGTGGTGGTGAGTACACGTCTTCGACATTTTCAAAGTTTTGTGATCGTCATGGGATTAAACATGAGATCATGCCACCACAGACAACGCAACATAATGGTGTTGCAGAGAGAAAGAATAAAACGATTATAGACATGGCTCATAGTATGTTGAAAGCAAAGGTCTACACGATTCTTTTGGGTCAAAAGCGTTGCATGTTCGGTTTATTTTGAATAGGTCTCCCACAAAAGGTGTGTCCCATATAACCCCAGAAGAGGCTTGGAGTGGTTACAAGCCAAGTGTCAAACACATGAAGGTGTTTGGATCCACTGCATATGTACATGTTCTTGATGCTAACAGGAAGAAGTTAGATGACAAATGTGTGAAGGTCATATTTATTGGCTATATTCGGGGAGGATTGGAACGCGTACAAATTGTACAATCCAGTTACCAATGCAGTCTTTGTTAGCAGAGCTGTCAAGTTTGATGAGAATAGTGCGTGGATTTGGGACATAAAAGAAAAGAGTATTGCTCAACCATCAACGATTAGATATGAGGATGAAACTTCTACTTGGTTGGTATTGGCGCTAGACCCAGCGTACTGGGTTGCAGAGCACAAAGAAGTGTGAGACAACCGGCTCGACTTCGGGATTGTAAGATCACCCATGATAACGTCGCGATGACGAAGGCAATCGAGTGCATTGTGCACTGTTCAACATTGAAGAAGCTGTGCGAGATAGATGGCGGGTGAACGATAAAAGACGTCGTCGATGGAGGTCGAGATCTGCGTTTCGAGAGAAGATCAAGTAGAAGATCATGACAATCTGAATTATGGGGGGATAATGTTTTGTTTTTTAATTCAGATAGGTAATTTAGATTATGGGGGGATGTTAGAGTTGTAATCTAAATTACATTAGTGTTTGAGTTTGATTAGGACTTCGAGTTAGAATATGAGTCTATTTAGGGTCTCCTAGTTGGATTAGGAGTATGTTTATGTGAGTCTATAAATTAGAGTTAAGCCCCCGCATTGTAATTAACGAGTTTATTAGAGTGATTAATAAAGTGTGTCATTGCGGTGTCTCTAAACCTAACAATAATGACGGTCAGGGCTAAATGTTAAACATTGGTAAGCTTGTAATATTGCTTTTCTTCTTGAACTTATAATTGAGATAAAAATACTTTTCAACCATGTGATGTGTTGATTATCATTGGCAAATTTTATGGTATTCAATCTTCTCATACAAGTGTCATTTTCTTCAAACAAGGGTGAGCTTAATTAATAGTACTATGCTAAATCATACATATTTTTGTTAATATACAACGGTATAGATTTTATTTGGATTAATAAAATTTACACCGTTGTGTATCAAATATAGGAAGTAATAGTATGTCAAAAAATTATTAATTTTCCTAATTAATATTTGGACCCTGGACTAATTTGTCACGAGGTTTCTAAAACTTTAGGTTTTCAGTTTGACACAAAAGGAGCATTTCTTATTAAGATGGTTTTTATTGTGTACATAGATCCATGCATCAAATATTTGTACCAAAAAGAAAAAAAAATCAAATAGCAACATCGGACAATTCTTAAACTTCATCAAATTCACTTTTAAAAGGGGAAATCAATACAAAGAAAAGAAGCATGAGAAATGTGTTGAGCGATGGAAAAGCTGAATTTCATAAACAAACAAATACTATCTCTCTCTCTTCCCTAACAACCCTCCGAGAAATGAAAGGCTTGTGATTCTTTAACAAACGCATACTTATCTCAACAATAGTAGATATTACAAAAACCTCCCCCTTTAAGGGGTAAATCCTCCAAACAAACCATCCGTTTTTACAAGGGCATGTGAATATTTTCTAATATTATTAACAATATTTTAAATAAACTTTCACGATTTAATACTAGCTACTAATCAATTTAATGAAGGATCAGTAGAATGACTTGTAATGCTATTATTAAAAAGTTTGATAACTATTATTTAAACAAATAATAAATAAATAAATCTTCGTGGTCTAAACCATCCGAGTAATTAACCTCCTCATGTAATCTTGAAAGAAATAATTTTTTTTGTTAGATTAAACTACATGGTGTCGGGATTCAATCGACCTCATTAATCCATGTTCGAGTATATCAATAAGGCCATTATACGATGGTAGAGCTCTGACTCATAGTATTTAGAGCGACTTCACATCCAAAACTCAAACTCGAGATTCATATCCGAAACTCAAACTCGAGATTACTAATTAAATGTATTTTCAAAGATAATGACAAATTAGGAAATGATAGATTTTATTTTATTTTATTGGTAAAATGCAGTAGTAGATTTTAGTTTTCACATCATGACATCACTTGTGACAAACCGTGAGGTGGATACTTCACGTGCCTCGGAGACCACCGGATAACCCTCATTTTCACGCGTTCCTTCCGTACATCCGTACCTGCCACGTAAGCCCTTACCTGCTACAGCCGGTAAAATGTTGAAACATAGGCACGTTGCCACCACTCTCATTGGTCACTCCATCATTAATAATCAATTACTCAAAAAACAAAATAAGGGTCACATTTATTTCACAAATATTAAAATCCCAATCCAACCCCCAAGACTTCCTCAAATTCGAAACACCCCCCTCTCACAACACAAACTAGTAAACTACACCCCTTCACTATTGACTTCAAAGATCCAATTTTTTTTTTTTCACTGATCGATCCGTCCATCCATCCATATACAAAGGATCGATGGATGCAATTCATTGAATTGGTTTTGTTTTATAGTTTTTGAGGGCCCATCAAAAGCTAGAGACCGTACCGGTACCACTCTGTTTTGTTGTGTCTCTGTTTTGTGTTGTGTTGTGTTGTGATGTGCGCATATCTTCATCTTCTTCTGTGCTTTTCGATGCGGAGGAGTTGATCGATTGGGGTTCTGGCGAGCTTGGATTCCATGGATTCTATCAGAGTTTTCTGGGTTTTGTGGGTTTCGGTGGTGGCGGTGCAGTTTTGGGTTCCTTGTGCGCTCGGAGGGGACATAGTTCATGAGGATGATTTGGCTCCCAAGAAGCCCGGATGCGAGAACAACTTCGTTTTGGTAATTCGCTTCGACCCAGTTCGTTTTTGGCGATTTTCTCAACTGGGTGTCTTTCAATTTTGGTTTTTATGGTTTGTGGGTGGTTTTTGTGGGGTTTGATTTGGTGGGTTTTGTTTGAAGAGATTTGGGAGGATTGGTTGTGGGAAAGCTTAAATTTTGTTCTAGTTTTCAGTGTTGATGAATAATTCGGAGTGGGGTTTTTCTTTTTTGTTTTGTGGAATTTGTTGTTTCTATTTTGGGGGGCTTGAGATTTCAGTGTTCTGTGGATTGAGTTTCTGTTAATGGAGACGAGTGAGCTCTAATTTAATGTTCGGATTGATTCCCTATTTAGGTATGACTGTAGACCAGGGAACGGTGTCTGGTTTGTTTGGATGTTAGAATTAATTTCTTGTTTGCAGATCCGGAAAGTATTGCCCCATCGCATGACATAGTTAATTCTGCACTTAGAAATTGAAATGGAACCAAATTTGAATCCCAAATTTGTTTGGGTCGACTACATGGATCAAACTCTTGGACTCTCCTTGATGGCATACGCCCCAACATTTATATTTGTTTGATTCATCTCATAGAGAGTGACAAATGTTTTACGCTTGTTCACAATCTATACCAACCGTTTTCCTTTATCCGGACTTGGGACCGGCTGTGTGGAGAACTAGTGCAGCTTCTATATTCTATATAGGTGGAGTTAAATGGAACTAGGGAGTATTTATATAATTATAGAGTTTTTTTATTCCCTTCTTTTTTTATTTTATGGATTTATTTGAGGATTTGACATGTTGCTTTAGATTTCATGGGAACTATTGATTTCTTCTGGATTAGCTTTTCCTTACGGCGTCTAGATAGATAATAGGCCGGTTCTTTATTTATTGCTGTTAAATCAAATTCCTTTCTGGTTATGAAAAGAGCAAAATTCTACTTATTATAAATGTGGGCGTGTGTTTTCCTTAATCATGGCTTTTCTGTCCAATGTTTAATTTGTTGTTCCTGCTCTTTGATATATGTTTGTTAGGTAAAAGTGCAAACATGGGTTAATGGCAAAGAAGGAAATGAATTTGTGGGTGTTGGAGCGAGATTTGGTACAACGATGGAATCAAAGGAGAAACATGCAAACCACACTAAGGTCACTATTTCTGATCCTCCTGATTGCTGCAGTACACCCAAGAATACGGTAAGCGTTGCTTAGGTGGAGCATGAACGTTCAGTTTCGCATGTTTGACTTTCTATAATCTTGTACCATGGTTCTTCGAATTGCATTTTCTTGATTTTTTGTATTTGGTATTTTTCTCAGCTTGCTGGTGATGTTATCCTTGTGCACCGTGGTAATTGCAAATTCACAACCAAGGCAAAAATTGCAGAATCTGCTAATGCCTCTGCAATCCTCATCATAAATAATCGTAAAGGTATTCAGTTTTTTATATGTCAGTTCTATATGCACTTTTGGATCTACAGCTTCTAGATAAACTTTTATGGTAGAAAATTATAATATATCGTATGCATATCCTTCTTTTCGACGAGGTAGGGGTAGACCAAAGTTAACATGGGATGCATTAATTAGGAGGGATTTGAATGGTCTAGTAAGCTCACCATCAATTGTACTTAATCAAGCACAATGGAAAAGTTTGATCCATGTAGCCGATCCCAATTAATTTGGGACTGAGGCTATGTTGTTGTTGTTTATCCTTCTTTTCTTTAATTTTTGTGCCTAGTCTGCTCTTGTACTGTAACTTTGGTGCAAACGCTTTAGTGTGAGCATGATGCGCATTATTGAACAACTTCCTGATTACTGTGCCTTATAGTTCAATTACTTTTTCACTATATATGCTTGTAATGATGCAATTCCTGCTTTGATGCTTATGAAATTGTTCTCGCTCAGTGACTCTTGTTAGGCATAGAATCTGTACTTAATTCATAATTTTGGTGACAGTAATCTCTGAAGTATATCCTCATTTTAGACACTGAATTTGGTAAACCGCATTAGATAATCCAAGTCCTGAGATCTGTTTATGATATCCTCCTGAGACAACATTTGCTCTTTCTTCTTTGTTAATAAGTACAAACCTGATTGTGCAGCTACAGTCCTCTGATAGGCTTAGATTGCCTCTATACATCTAGGGCAAAGCAAAAACTTATGATAACAACAGAGTGTACAACATCTGATGAGAGAGCAACCTATGTGTTTCAAAGATGATAACTATTTTGCGGCACTAATTATTACCCATCTGTGGAGAAAATAAGAAACTGAAATGATTCTGAATTCATGTCATTCAGAAGGATCCCCACGCTTCAGCATTTTCAATTGTAGCTCTTTCACTTTCAAGCAACAACATCTATATATATATATACTATGTGCAGCTGTCAACTTTTTATATAAGCTCCTCTGTGTTTCTAAAACCACTCTTTTTAATTGTATTTGCAGAGCTCTACAAGATGGTCTGTGATCCTAATGAAACAAATATTAACATACGCATACCTGCAGTTATGCTTCCACAAGATGCTGGTGAAATCTTGGAAAAATATCTTAGAAAGAATGCCTCAGGTGAAGTGCTTTCATCATTAAAATCTTTTTTCACTCGTTTCTTTTACTCCTGTTCATTTTTATGCTATTGTTATTTCTTTATACTTTGTTCCTTAAATTCTGCTGATACTTGGCTTCTTATGATTTCCACGGTTCTCAAATTAATTAGTTCTTAAAGTTGGAAAAGTCTTTAGTATCCGTGCAGTTGTACTCTCCAGAACGCCCACTAGTTGACATTGCAGAGGTATTTCTGTGGCTAATGGCTGTTGGTACCATCTTATGTGCTTCTTATTGGTCTGCATGGAGTGCAAGGGAAGCAGCAATTGAGCAGGAAAAACTGCTGAAGGTCAGATATGATTCGCAACTTCAATATCCTATAAGATTTTCCTTTCCAAAATGAGGTTTCTTCTCTATAAGAATTTAGTAAAACCTGGCGGATGGATTGATCTTTTGCATGTAGGACGGTTCGGATGATTATTTGAACATTGAAGATACCGGCGGTTCTGGGGTGGTGGATATTAATACAACCTCAGCTATCCTGTTTGTCGTAATTGCATCAGGCTTCTTGGTTATGCTATACAAGCTCATGTCAACGTGGTTTGTCGAACTTCTGGTGGTTCTGTTTTGCATTGGTGGGGTAGAGGTGCGCTTGTTTTCTTGTTTATTCTTACTTTTCTTTACCTTGATGAACACACGTTTTCTGTTATAACCATGAAAGCATCCAACAACTTGAGACCATCAGATTGAAATGTGAAAGCTGACGGGATCTTCTGCACTTTTTATTTCTTACAGGGCCTGCAAACTTGTTTGGTGGCTTTGTTATCACGGTACGATGACTGCTTTTTTTGTTCAACAGGCTAGTCTTACTGTTTATCTCTTCTGACTTGCATTCATTTTACTGGGAAATTCTTTCCTGACAAATGTTAGTCCAGCCTTTAACTCTGTCAAAGGCATTATCTCTATACCAGTATTAGCATTATTTTCAAGATCTATCTCCATTATTTCACGATCTTTTTTATAGCATATCTAATCTTTGATATCAATTTTCTTCTTGCATAACCTTCACGTTTTCCTTTGACGAGACCAAAAACAAGATTCAATCGATGAAACCCTTTTGAAACAGTAGAATTGACTGAATGAAGGCATTTGTGGGAAAAAAAAAAAAGGGTAACAAATAAAACAAAAGGAGATTGCTGAAAGGAAGCTTAAGTAGATGGTTTAGATTTTTATTTTTATTTTGGTAAATTTAAGAATTAATAGAATTCATTTATAGTATTAGAGCTGTGAATTTCTATTTATAGTTGAAATTCTCGTGAATGTCAAGTAGAGTTGTGATGTGGATTTTTGAACTTGTGCCGCATATTCGGTCAGATTCGCGACACATGGGATGCCATATTTTTGTTTGAAGGAATAAGTTTTTGCTTTGGAATTTCAAATTTAAATGTTTTATCTACAACTAAGTTTTAGGATTAGGTTAGTTGAATTTTCAAATTTTGAATAATTTGTGAATTGTTGTTCTATAAATAGAGCATAACAGTTAATGAAATATTGCTCCCCTTTCACCTTCTTCTTCTCAAATCCAACATTACTTCATTAAGTCGAAGATCATAATTTCTGAAATTATTGTTTCAGGTGGTTTAAACAAGCAGGAGATTCATTTATTAAAGTACCCTTCTTTGGATCTATCTCCTACCTTACGTTGGCCGTTTCTCCATTCTGCATTACCTTTGCAGTTGTCTGGGCCGTGTATCGCCATGCTTCCTTTGCCTGGATAGGTCAAGATATCCTGGTAAGAAAATTGTCACCTTTAATATAGTTGGTATTCCCTTTAAAATTTGAATCTGCATGATCTCCAGTTCAACAAACAGAAAGTTTTGACTTTGTGACACCTATATGGAAATAAAATTACTAATTCTCTTGGACAACTTACAATCTTATTCTTTGTTCGAACAGTTTAATTAGATTTAAGTTCTCTATTTCCTTTCGCTTTTCAACAGGCTATGATAAGAACATGCTCTGCCTGATTTTTAGCATATGTTTACGTGATGGGTTACTTTCCAAGGCAAGGAGTTGTTCTGGATATCATTAAACTATTAACATCTACTGAGCTTACAAATTAAATCACCTTTTATTCTCATTTGATGATGCAAAGACTGCAAATCGTTTGAGAAAACAATCTTCGCACGTATGACTAATGTTTATATTTCATATATATATAAAAATGAGATGCTTACAGCTTATTGATTGAACCATTTAAACTACTATTTGTCAGATATCCAAAACTTGTTATAGCATTAGTCTTGCATTTGTACAGGGTTTTCAATATATATATCTTTTGCATTACTTCTCTTTCTACTTGTCATTTGGGCAGCAGTTGAAGCGACACTTTGCGGCTGCTTATCTGTCATTTAGGAAACATGGGAAACACAGTTTGATGCTTCTGACAATTTATGTTTCTTTTTCCAATTTTTAGGGTGTGGCATTGATAATTACCGTCCTTCAGATTGTTCGTGTGCCTAATCTCAAGGTAATGCTCTAACTTGGTTAATTATTTCTGGTTTCAAGGATTCTACTCTTTCTGATTGACAAAATTTTCATTAACATCTTAATCATTGTTCTCTATCAATTGTTTTCATGTTTCTGCTCGAAAATAAGGAATAATGTTGTCTAAAAGGTTCTTAGACTGCATGTGTTCAAAACTGTGACATTGAGATATTGAAGAGTTCAGATTTTACATAATTAATGCTTAACATCTTGACCTTCACATATTATTTCATCATGGTACATTGATATCTTTTATTATTTTACTTTATTTTCTTTCTGTGTGTGGGATCAACGTCAATTGCACCTCGTACTTCATGAAGCATTTGCTGTGTATGTATGCATTACCCTTTTAATTACCATGTCCTTCATCTCTACAAGGGTATTTATGCATAAGATTGAAATTATCTTGTTGAATGTATAGCGCAGGGCCTATTGCTCATTTTATTTTCAGAGGCATGAGTTTTTGTGACATAAACAATTAATGATCTACTAATGCTGTGAACAAGTTAAAGTTACTACCCCTTTTAATGTTATCTGCTTTGATGTAATCACTAATGCAGCTAATTGAATCAGGTGGGCACAGTGCTTCTCAGTTGTGCATTCCTGTATGACATATTTTGGGTCTTCGCTTCAAAGTGGTGGTTTCATGAGAGCGTGATGATTGTGGTGAGTTGTCAGGCCTCGACTCTTAAGTGGTTTAGAAAATGACTTGTATATAAAATGAATGTGTTTATGGCATGCGGATTGCGGACTGTTTCTGTACCTGTAGGTAGCACGTGGTGATAGAAGTGGAGAAGATGGTATCCCTATGCTTTTGAAGATACCACGCTTATTTGATCCTTGGGGTGGTTACAGCATTATTGGATTTGGTGACATCCTCTTACCAGGCTTACTAATTGCATTTTCTCTGAGGTAGAAATTCACTAACTATTTATTTGCACGTAAGTTCCCTCTATTAGTTAGTATGTTAACATTGTGCTATAGACTTCTTCGAAATCTTGTTTTACGGTGTTGCGAAGGTAGGATGGCTATCATAGATTTTCAATGTGAATAGTTATACTCGTACTTAAAGGGTATTGTTCTGCTACTGAGAACATAAATTTGTAAGCAAGGTGGTTAATCACGTCTCAGAAAGCTGGATCCCAAGTTCAACTATCCATATGCGCGGGCAGGGCCATTGGGGCATCTCCTTGTCTATGCGTCACAGACTCAGATTCATAATACTAGTGGGATGGGCAGCGGCCTGCGGATACTGACAGTTATCAAAATAAATAAATAAATAAATAAATACCGAGTAAAAGATGAGAGGAAAGAAAGAAGTTCATACGGCTTGATAATTATTTTTTTCATTGACGGTAATGAGGCGAGTTATGCTAATTTGCAGGTATGATTGGCTTTCAAAGAGGACTCTTAGAGCTGGATACTTCCTTTATGCAATGATGGCTTACGGTCTAGGTATCGCGTCTTTTCTTTTTCATGAAATGAAAATACATGTTGCAGTTGTGCAGAAAGCATACATTTCTTCATATATTTCACATTCTCTTATTTGGTTTATTATGTTGTTTGTTACAACCCAGTGCTATGCAGTAGTTTCATTATGATTTCTCTTCGCATGTCACTAATGCCTTCTTTTTATAAGAAACCAACTTAAATACATCACTCTTGACTCAAACATGAGTCGAACCCTCAATCAGGCCTTTGGCAAGTGATGCCGCATCCATCTCACTAGAGATGCTTGGCAGTCACTACTGCTTTGGTGCTGATATTATTGTTGCGCAGTATGTTACTTCGATTGCTTGAATACGTGGTAATGTAAATTCTTCAAAACGAATGGCATATGCAGGTCTTCTCATCACATATGTGGCGTTGAACTTAATGGACGGCCACGGGCAGCCAGCTCTTCTATACATCGTCCCCTTCACTCTCGGTATGTAAAATCACAACTAGCAAAGCTGAAATACAATTTCACATTGACACAGTTGATGTTATGACATCTAACAAAACTTTTACTCTATTAATGTGCTTTTGATGCATTGCCTCAATAATGCGATTGCGCAAATTGCACCGCAGGCACCTTCTTGACTCTTGGGAAGAAGAGAGGAGACCTCAAGATTCTATGGACTAGAGGGGAACCAGAAAGGGCCTGCCCCCATTTCCAACTCCAAACGAGTCCGCTAGAACCGAAGTGAGTCGATAGTTTAGGCTGCTATGTACAAGTAACTTATTTATTGTAGTACACACCCTAAAAAGCTCATTTCAACCCTAAATCTAATGTTATCGACCACGCTAAAAATTGCATTGACCACGAAATTCTTAGGTCTAGAGATAGTTGAAGTGAACAAATGGACTGATCGAGTATTACTGCTTCTTGCCTATAGTTTATGCTGTGTGCGCGCCCGCGCGCGAGTGAGAGATATCTGTGAGCTTGGATCTAGTTTGCAGAACTAAATCTTAATGCTAATGTTAGAAGATCCTTTAGAGCAAATGCTTTATTGGAAGGCAGATTATTACTTTTATAAAAAAAAATGCATGCAGGTTATTACTTGTCAGTTCACTGTTATCACGGTTCAAATATATGAATCTGCCGATTCTCAAACGGAAAATCAATTGTCGTAATAAAATACATTGATTCACTAATCTTATTTGTTCAAAAGACATACAATCCATTTCGTGTTGGCATCTGATTTGCTACCTCTTTTATGTACTAATCTTATTTGTTCAAACGACCTACAATCCATTTCGCGTTGGCATCTGGTTTGCTAGTTCTTTTATGTTTAATTAGATTCGATAACGACGCAAAAAAAGGAGCTACCATAAATAAAATCACTTGAGAAATCAAGTTTGATGGAAATGGGCACTGATGCAATACAAAGAAACTACAATGCCAATCAGATAAGGCAAAAAAAGGTAGCTTCAACTTGGATTGGCTTACATTTTCAATTCTCTTCCTCTGGAACATTACAGAAAAAACAAAGTCCCACGGGCAGTGAACCAAAATTTCGTTCCTGCAAAGCTTAGTACAACTGAGTACAACTGATGGCGTCCTTTGTCGCAATGGCGTCCTCTGTCGCACTGCCATCTTCCTCTTAGCGGCACCATCACTTAAAAATCTTCCATATACCTGTTGCAGCTTGTTCTCACTCTCGCAATTGATGTTAGTCATAAATTTTATCTTCGATCGAGCCCTGCTCATTTCAACAAATTAATTCATGAGTTACAACAGCCATTGCGTCGTAATCAAGGCAATGTGATGTACACGAATAGTATAAACTTTGTAAAAGTTCGAGTTAATATTTACAAAAACATTTACCGAACTATCACCAGCACCTCTACAAAATAAACCATAAAGTCATACTTTTTTTGCTCATACAGACGGAACAGAATTCTCTAATAATAATAATAATAATAATAATAATAATAATAATAATAATAATAACAACAAAACAACCAAGTAGATAAAGCTAACCAGAAGAATAAGCCATACTTGTGTATCTGCTCAAGGAACCATTGCCATTCATAGATATTGGAACAGCCCTTCCCTCTTGGCCTAATGATAAAATCTCTTGCATTCTTTCGGGCCAATCTGAGTTTAATCTCCGGGCAAAATCCTCTACTTCCCTGCAATGAAGCACAAGATTATGAAAAATAGGGGGACAAATTGTAGGAGCAAAATAGCAACAAAAGGTAAGAAATACATCCTTTGACAGCATTGATCAAGAAAGTTCTCCAATTAGAGTTCTATCTCTGACAAGAAACATGATAAACTTTTCTTTCTTTTCTTTTTTTCTCTTATCGGAAAAAGTGGAAAGAGCGAGGACAAGTAACATGATAAACTTGAGTCTAGAGTTGCCGAGACAAAAATGTCTTGAGGGTCGACATGTTTGTTTCAGCAGGAAGTCTGTTTAAAGGAACTCAAATAAGAGAAATAAGATTAGGATCATGCTTCTTTCTTGCAATTATTCAAACAAGTAAAAAGAAGGATGAGTCATCAAAACACATGCATCGAGAACTAAATCAAGCTCTCACCTATCAAGCTTTTCCTTCATCGCAGGGTCTAGTTCATCATCAATGTCGTCATCAAACTCCACTTTCGGTGAAATGGTATCATCAGCAGAATCTTCTTGTTTTGGAGTCTGACTGGCACTGGGCACAACTTTGCACTTGTCACCATTCTCACATGTGGAAGAAAGAGTACCCTCCTAAAATTCAACAATATATTTACAAATTAGCAACTTAATCGATATACATAAATCTAGGTGTGTGTGCATGCACTGTTTAAGTCTATCATGATTGCTGACCTTACAATTTTTATTTGCATTGTTGCAACAGTGGTCTTTTGACTGATCTTTCTTCTTCTTGTTCTTCTTCTTATGCTTTGGAGCTCTAACTTGCTTGGAATCTGTTAAATTGCAAATTCGGCTTAAATAAGGTCTATGACGAGAACGAGAAAGAAAGAATAGAAACCAAAAAAATTAATAATAATATGGACCACAATGTATAAGAATGTTTATACAACAACAACAACAACAACAACATAGCCTCAGTCCCAAATTAACTGGGGTCGGCTACATGGATCAAACTTTTCCATTGTGCTCGATTAAGTGCGATTGATGCTAAGCTTTGCAAACCATTCAAATCTCTCCTAATTAATACATCTCATGTTAACTTTGGTATGTTGTCAAAGGATTTGCTAGAAATCCAAAAAAAAGAACAAAAGATCAAAGCTTTGTCACATTTGTTATGTTTTCACATCTTTCTAGCACATGCACAAGTAACTAAAAACTAGAGAGAAGTCAAATATGACATAAATTGTCAAGTTCAAAAACAATTATAATGTTAAGAAGACATATGAACAAGTTAAAAAAGGGAGAATTAAGGAAGCATCATGTTCTTTCCACATCAAACATTCAATAGAAAGAAACTCATACAAAAATATTCATTCTAGGTGAGATGAGGACATCACTCAAGAATACCTCCATTTCCCCCATTAATATATGACAAGAGGTCGTCAACTGAACGATGGTCCTCTTGCTCCTCTTCAATTTCAACATTCTGAATAACATTAAAAAAAAAAATTACTCAAATAATACCATAGCACAGGTCTGGAGCAGGCTCTAAGAAACCAAATTCTTTATTATCGAATAGAAAACAACACGGAATCTGTAAGCTATTAAGCTGGTAAAACAAAATGCAAGCTTAGATACCAAATTTTTAAGAAACGCCCAACTATTCCATAAATAACAAGATTCACCTTTAGTTTCTCTTTCTCTTTTAATTCTTTTCTTTTCCTAGCATAAAGACGATTCAATAGCCGGATTCGCGGATCATCAGCAGTATTTCTCAAAGGCTCCAATTTCTCCTCCTGCAATTAATCATTCTCCTTAATAAATGAATTTGGTTTTCTAAAAAAAGAGATGTGAAGAGAAAATAAGCAACAAGTGCAACACCTCAGTAAGGTCATCAGGCAAGTGAAATGTTTCACGAATCTCTTCAGGAGTTTTCCCTTCTATCATTCGAGCAAGTGCACGGCTTGTGAGATCAACTAAAGGCTTCAACTGCAAACTATCCGCAGCAGAAGTCAGCTCACATAATTTCTTTGTGTCCATCCGGATGAACTTTTCATCAAAAGATTTCCTTTCCTACAAACCAAAATGATCAAAAAATCAAATGTTCATAAAACAAATCAGCTAATAGTTAATTGATTATATTAAAAACAAGATCAAAAACAAGCAACCAGCAATTCAGTTAGATAAAGCATACCCTACCTTATTTGAACGACCTTGTACTTGATGAAATCGACAATAATCAAGTATCAGGCTCAAGATGGCCGTATTGACTCGCTGAGGCAGTGAAATGGCATAATTTTTGGAAGATCCCATACTACTTTGAATCACTTCTCTACATATCATTGGGCAAAACATTGCAACCTCTTCCTCTACTTGCTGGATTGAACCATCAGCAGTTTGGAGCCATATGTAAGACTTCATGACCTAAGGAAGCAATAGTAGAAAACAAATTATCATTAGGACCAATACAGCACCAAATCCAGACACAAAAAAAGGAGCAATCTATAAGCACTCAACCAAGAAAGAAGGACCAGAAGAAAGACTACGATACGGATCCTATAAGCAAATACATAAATCACCCCCAGTATTTTCACTTTAATTGGACATGATATAAGTCATGTCCTTGGGATATATCCTGGCACGGTTACAGCATGTGAAGTCAAGTGCCTCAAGCCTAAGATTGGGAAAGCAGGTTAACCACGCCATGTTACCCACACAAGTTCTCCGATTACACAGTCGCCTATTCACGCACCACGATTGACACATTTACTCACAGGTTAGTTGAATAGGAGCTTCTATTATAGAATGTCGACCATGCAAAACCCATAGTAAAAATGTCAAATGCAAAAAGGAAGGCCTATCAACTGGAAACTAACGATTATAGTAGAGCATAACATTATTGAATGATAATAAAGAAACAAAGTTACCTCGGGTTTCATTATTGCCATGTCACCTTCTGACATCTGATGATAGCCTCAATGATGAAGATTTAGAACAACGGAAGAAACAGAAATAGTAACTCAGCCAACTTCAATTTATAATGACTTCCAAGGTAAATGGAAGCTTCATCCTTGTCAAAAGATAATGACAATAAAGTGGATACAAGCCCTTTGACAGCGCTAGTAACAATTGCATAGTCCCAAATCCAATGAAACTACACTTTAGAGCTTCTTCAATTTTGCTATTCCCATGCAAAACAAAATAGACCAATCAAAATAACTCAAGAAGCAATCCTTTTACATTCATACAACAGGCAACATATCAGACGTAAAATAAGGGAGAACTGTGGAGCTTCTAATTGGTAGATACGTGAAAACAAAAACTTCCCGCAATTAAAAATGAACAATTTATGCTTCTCTAAGATTTCAATGTTTTACAAAACTCTGATTTCCATGGCAATTTGGATTATTTAGGTTTTAGGCGTTCCAAAGAGATGATGATGATCCTTTTTTTGTTTTACTTCTTACTTTTGCGGTTGAATAAGGATTATTTTAGGTTTTAGGCATTACCCAAGAGGTTTTCTATTGTTTAATATTGTTTTAGTTTACTCTGTTTAATAATTTTTTGGTTTTTTTTTTCAACCATTTCTCAGTTTTTTGTTCTAACTGTGCTTCCAGTTTCACATGTGACCAGTACCATATCATTAGATGCTAAAAATATTAATATTTGCTTTCGAAAAAAAAAATTATATCTATACTCTATATAAAGCCAACACCGCCTAGGATTCTATTATTCCAAAATTTAAACTTATTGTCAATATTGCCCTTAAATTGATTTATCTTATTGGTTTGGGAAAACTTTAATGATTAAAACAAGATGACTTTTTGAAAAATAATTATGCTTACTTGTGGTTAGTTTGAAAAGAAAAAAAAAAAACTTTCTCACTTCCAATCAAAATAAAAATCCAATCAAAACCAAGCCCACTATCACAAATTGAATACACAATAACACTCTACCCATCAGCAATCACAAACTCAAACCCAACCTGACCCTAAAAAGGGGAATCCTAGTTTCCCACCAAATGCACCACAAAATTCCATGAAGCATGAAAACATATTGTCGCCCCTTGAGCATTGAGATGGGAATCACGATACTTTTTTTTTTATCAATACAGGGCCTTTCGGGCCAGAAACTAAGAAGATGAGAATCATGAAACGGGAAGGTCCCTCTCAATTAACAAAGAAATACAATGTGGAACTAAGTCGAAAATCCTGACTTCTTGTCCATTACCTAGTGCCTCCTTGGCTAGCCTGTCCGCAAGCGTTATTTTGCCTGCAAATCATGATACTTTAAAACTAAACTAAATCAATAAGTGAAAAAAATTGGATCTACACTAGTAACGGTCTGAAAAGTCCTATAACCATATGCAATGGCCATTGACATAAAAACTGGTTTTCAAGAAACTAAACTGAGATAACAGTGAACATAAAATCAAATGCTTGTTTATGCTTCCAATAGATGTAAACAAAGACCCAGAACAATAAAACTTTACCATAGCAAAACCTTATCACTCAAGAATCAAATTTTATTTTCTTTATTTATATCGTACCTATCCAGGCGAGCCTAACTATTCCTACGAGACTCTATGCAATCAGGCTGAGCATACCCTTGTGACCCGGACAATCTTGAGGCAGGGGGAATCTCAAAAATCCCAAAAATTAATACACAACAACACTCTATTCATCCACAATCACAAATTCAAACCCAAACCTAACCCTAAAAGAGGCAAACATAGTTTCCCACCAAATGCACCCATCTGAATCCACTCTCAATCGAAACCAAGCACTACCCACATCAAATAATCCCCATTAACATCAAACCCATGTCTCGGAATCATCAAATACAGTGAAAAATCGAAACTTTCGGAAACTCAAACATCTAATAAAGCCAGTCCAGCATTTCACACACCTGGTTGTACAAATGACACCGAAATGACGACAAGAAACCGCGCAATCCAACGCAGAGACTCACCCGAGATTTCAGCTGGCGCAAAGAATTCGCGGTTGTCGCAAACGAACGGATAACGAAACAGCGAAATCTAGAGAGAGAAACAGAGAGCGCTTGTAAGAGAGAGAGAGAGATGGCGGGGGGGGAAGTTGCAATTTAGGGTTTCGAATTGGGGATATGCGTTGTGTGGCGGAGCAACAGCGTTTTGATACAGAGGAACTATATCAGCGTATGGCGCGGGAAGCCGCCACGTGGAGTCCGTGGTCGTAAATGTTTGGATCTGACGGTGTGTGTGCCATTGGAGGACTTGAAGGTGTGAATGGAGCCACGTGGCGGATGCAGGGAGAGTGAGATGGGACGTTCGATGGGGTGAGGGCGTAGCGAAGATTTGCTCCGGCTGGTGGTCGTCGCGCACGCGTGGTTGCAATCGCTATCTTGCGCACGTGAGGCGTTGGTTAAAGGTGTCGCTCGAGATGGTGCTTGTGATCTATTTGATGATGGTTCGTGTCGCGTCGAGCCATGTGATCGAATTGTGGTCCGTTCGGTCTCTCCTTTTGGAGTACTTATTTTGCTAAGTTATGTAAGTATTTGTTTTCATTTTTAAGGAACTTTGAGAGATTTTGTGTGTTAATAAATGTGATTTTGTGATTAATAGAGCACATTAAGTTTGGGAGATGGCTCGTATTTCGTTCGATGTATTTTTCTCATTTTTCTTTTGAGTATGTTTGGTTACTAAAATTATATAGGTATTTTGCATCTAGATTGTATGTGTAATTTTAACGTATAAAACATGATAATATTCTCGACAATCATGCAGTATCAAATTGGGTAATGTCGTGAATACTTTTTGAGTACATTCTTAGTTGAAAAGCCCGACGGCATTGAGACAAAATTGACTAATCTAATCACAAAAATCTCACTCTTATCCCAAGGATACAAGTCCAAACCTACATGTAGCACCTCTTACAATCAAACAAATGCGTAAACAGTAAAGCATTTTACGAATTTGTTGGAACACGTTAAAAAATGTTTTTTTTTTTTTTAATTCAATAGCTTAGAACTTCTCTAAACCTTTTCTTTTGACAATTGATGTCTCATCGTTCCCATCAAAGATCATCGACCCACTGCTAAAAAAATGTTAAAAGTTCAAAAGTCAAAAAATATAAAGACCTTTCCAATATTGAAAAACACAACATTTTTTTATAAGAGACAAAAATCAAATTTGTTTAGGTCTAGACTACTTAGTATCAGTATTACCGACTATTGCAGATTCCTTCTGACTCATGCACTATATAAGTAAGGAAGTTTCCAACGTTGGTGTTTTCATTCTCATAAGTTATAACTCAAACTCGAGTCACTAATTAAAAGATAATAACATGTTTCCAGTGTAACGACCCACATCATTCAATCGTAATTAATTATTAATTACAGATTATGACACGTAGCTCGGATCCAAGTGGACACTGCTGACAAGTCTAGGGCACGCCAACCAAGGTATAAACAATTATTTTTATGTGATGCGTGTTAAATTGTTGTATTATTAATTAATTTGTGTCGCATTAGTTGATATTTTATTAGTCGCATTGTGCGTGGTAGTGATGACAGGGTGCGACGTCGCGAGGTGCGTGTCACGCGAGTGTATGGGATAGTCAAGGGTTTAATATGTCACATCACACCTACCTATCACATCACCCCATATCACCCCTCACTTTTCTCTCTCATCTCCAAACAAACCCCCATTTTTCTCTCTCCCCCCACCAAACGATCTCCATCACCACTTTCATTTACTCCCTCACCAAGCTCTCATCACACTCAACGGCCTCATCGCCTCTCTAGCGAGTCTCTCCCTGGCGGCTCTGGCGGCGACCTCCATTGACCAAGGTGAGTGATTAATGTTGTTGAATTTTAGGAGTATAGTACCTTTAATGGTGTGGTGTTTGTTGGATTGTTGGTAATGTGGTTATTGATATAGCTAATTTGTTGTTGTTAATGTTGTTATTGTTGTTTGTACGGGAAAAAAAAAAAAAAAAAAAAAAAAAAAAAAAGTGGATGATGGGGGGAGGCCAAAGGGGTCAGGCCACCCCCTAAATGGGTCGGGTCGGGCTGACCCTGGCCCAGGTCGACCCGAGTTCAGTTGGATCGGGTCCAACCAATATATATAAATAATAATAATAATAAATAATGTTCTAAAATAATAAAACTGATTTTTAATAAAAATAAATAACAAAAAATAGATAAGAATTATGGAAAATTCCAGAAAAATATAAAAAAAAATTAGAAGAAAAGCTAGGAAAATGAGTTGAAAGCTTTTTCGGGCATTTGGCACCCCGGTATGATTCGAAAAGTGTGCCAAAAATAAACTTTTTTGAATAAGAATTACAAATTTTTGTCTCACATTATAAATTCATTTAATGTGACTCTAAAATGATGAAAATTGTATAATTGGACACCAGAGACTTAGGATATCATAGTCGGGTGTCTGGTACGTATCTCGAGGCGTATGCGGGCGTTTTGAGGGCAATTTGCGATTTGTTTGAGGTAAGTAAACCCACGATAAAATTAGATAAAATTCATTTATGGAATTTACTTTATTTCGCATTTCAATTATTCTATTGTGCTATTTATTGTTCATTTAATGTTCATCCACTCACACGTGTGTATGTGTGTTTGTCGACGAGGTCGAGCATGGCACAGACTCACACCCGGGGCTAGCTACCCCCAGCAGTTCGAGCAATTGGCCATGTTAGGACTATGCGGTGATTATTTTTCACGAGAGTCGTATGTCGAGAGATGTTTGACGAAGAGTCTTCGTCGTCATGGGTTCCTCTCGAGAGATGTTTGGATGGGGTTCTCCCTTTCGTTGGTTCCTCTCATTCGACCGTGAGATGTTTGGCGAGGTGATCGTCATGGGTTCCTCACGATTTAGCTATGACAATTCCCAGATGTCGATCGGGGTTCTCCGTCACGCTGCACTCGTGTCCAAATTTGACTTTCAACTACTTATTTTCATGCGATTACTTTATTCTTGTTTCTTATTTAAATTGCATTAATTGTAGTCGTTTTTTTGGATTTCGTGAATATTAACTAACGTTCTCTGGGATTTACTCACTAGGATTTGTCATTGTTTTTTGTGACAAATCGCAGATCCTACAATGAGCTGAGGCAAGGGGGTCTTATGCGACTACCTCTGAGTTAGGAGAGCCCATCAACTTTTTGCGTAGGTGTCTGTATGCATTTATTTACTGCTTTTATGAAATTTTTTGGAGGACTTGTGTACTTGATACATGTATATGCTCATTTATTGTACTTTTGTCGCTCTTTGATATGCATGGTATCTCATGCCGGGTTTCCACACTATAGAGTTGTTTATAAAATGCAAATTTTTCATTTATGCGATATTTGCATGCTTCAAAGACTTCCACTTTGATATTTAACTTATATTAATTTAATAAATCGCGAATAACTTAACTTAGTTAATTTAATGTAAATATTCATAAAAACATCCATAAATACTAAGTTAAAGTGAATAAGATATGTACAAAGGTTAAGGTCGCGAACAATTAAAAATAAAGTGTGCTGTGACGTGTCTGGTGACGACATGGCGGTACTTACTTTGCCTCGAAGTTTGAGGCCGTCACATCCAGTCGCACCAACCAGCCATTGGTGACAAAAAATTAAGCAAGTCACACAACGAGGTAGGGGAATTTCCTCTAATGGAGATCACCCAAAAAGCCACCAAAAAAAAAGTCAATCCAAATGAAAGCCCCAAAGCCCATACAGGGCCAATGGGTCATATGTATTTGAGGGGCTTAGCGTTCGTGGGCTAAGACTAAGAGCGTCAAATCCTTCTATTAATTGGGAGGCTCATCTTTACACTGCTCAACAAACCAATGTCATGTGAAAAACAAAAACAAAGCAACAGAGTAAAGACACATTCACATACCGAAAAGGGATATATGTGATTGTTGTTGTTGTTTATATGCAAAAGGTTAAAATATCATAATTTTTTATAATTTTTGTTATTATGTCATAACTTTTAAAGTTTTGTTATTACATTCTCTTAAACCACTTTTTAATTTTAAATTTCATTAAAATGTCACGTGATCGAATTTTAAGTTAAACATTGACCACAAATCAAACAATCAAATGGTTGCGATATAATAACAAATTTTAAAAAGTTATGATATAATAATAAAAGTTGTACGTGAAAGGAATTAAGATATTTTACTCAATTAAGCCTAATGCACATTAGAGCAAACCCGCTCAAAGTAATTGAGAGATTATTTTAGAGATGCAAGTGGGGCGAGGAATCCCCTATAAAGGACGGAGGATTCCCCGCAACGAGGATGAGGATGAAGATGAAGAATTTAAATGGGGATGGAGGTGGCGATGGAGATAAAATTTCATACTCACACGAGTATGAGTACGAGGACAAGGAAACAAATATATTCGCAGGGATCCCCGCACGGGAATTACCATTAGTAATATCAGTGGAGACCCCCGCAGGTATCCTTATTGAAGATCCTCGTACATCTATATACATTGTATATATATATATATATATAATATTACAAAGTTTTATCTCAAAACACTAGTGATAAACAAACTCTAATGTGATTTATAATTTTAACTTATTTAATTAATTATATATTTTTTTTTAATTGTTTGCAACTATATTTATATGTTATACTGATGAAAATTTCAACAATTGTAATCTCCTATACGTGTACCATACTTTTTATATTTTTTTTGAAAAAAAATATGGATAAAAATATTTTCTGCAGTAATTCTTTGCAAATTCTCCACAAATATTAGGCGGAGATAGGGAAGGGAAGAAAGTTCAACCTCGTGGAGGAATTGATATGGAATGAGGCGGGGATGGAGATGGAGAGGGGTCCCCATCCCTTACCCTCCCATTTGCATCCCTCGATTATTCTACCGAAAGAACAGTGACAACCCAACATTAATTTCCAACACACTCGACAACAACTATACAAATCACACAAGTAGAAGTTTTAATAAAAAAAATAATACAAATCGAGATACGCCCTATTCGCATCCCAACACATAAACGAACGGACAAAGACGCGCCAAACCTATCGCCTACCGTGAACCGACCAAAAGGGCGCGTCTCTGTCTCTATGCGAGACACGCGTCAGCTGACTAGTGCCTGTACAGTTACACATACGTGGCATACCAGAAATGTTAGTCCGTCCAACACTAGCATCATAACTGGACACGTGTAGGTACGTTCTGGTTAGGACTGTTGGAGTTCCGTCGCGAACCGAAGTTAGGCCCACGAAGGTTCGGTGTTAGGCTCGGGTCCATAGCTGTCATAGTGAGCTGGCAGGGCGTGGTGGGGCCAGGGCCTCATGTGAGGAGGTGCCAAGAGAGCAGCGCATTAGTGTGGGTTGTCGCGCTATCATACTATCTAACTTCCGCTTTTAGTAAAGCTGTTTCCGCCCCCCACGTGTCGGCCCTATATAGTCAATGGTCCCCCTAATCGGATTATCTGTGAATCAGATATTACGCAGCACAGGTGAGTTGTGACTCTGTTTATCATGCCCAATTTATACATGATCAATTTGTCATTCCTTCTTTTTCTTATATTTTTTTGTCCTTCCGAGAGAACATTAAAAATGTCCCACATGTTTCAAATGGGCCTCGTAAATAAGTGCCTAACATGTGAGATGTACAACAGTACTAAACCTTTTTTTTCTTTATGTTTTTGAATTTGATTTATAAACTTAAGCTCAATATAAGTGAATCAATAATCGATTGATTTGATGGTAAGAGACTCGATTTTTCTTGAGAGAAAGTATGGAGTTAGAGTCTTATTAGTAAAAATAATTAAGTTATGAAAGATGCTCCCCAAATGTGAATTCATCAATGTAATTGACACATTACATGAACAAAAAAAAAAAAAATGAAGTTTAATTTACATATATTATTGAAGAGAAATATGTGCATGCGGATTTATTGGGATCACGCACGTGTTGTTCACGATGGTTGTTTTCCAATTCTGAGTCTTGACTTGTAGTGTCGTTTTTTCTTTGTGGTCGGCAAACCTGTCTATTTGTTGAGTGGAAATAGATCATCTCTTCGATAGGGAAAAAAAATTTAATTTTACTGCTTACATGGGTTGATTTAAAATAAAACAGAGGCCCAATAAATGTACAAAAAAAAAATCCTCTGAGAACAAAAATAATCACTTCAAATCAAACACATGTTTTGAATTTATATTGAAAAAAACAAAGCTTTACATTTCCATCGTTGAATATATTGCAACCACTTGTTTTGGAATTAATATATTGTGATTCCATTAAATTATTTATTTATGTTTTTACGTGGCGATGGACATATATGCTTTGCTCCTTATACAGATTATTTCAGTGTTGATGACAATATTAGATGTTTTGTATGTTCAATATGCACTTTAATCGTTTAGGCGAGTTTGAGATTGTGTTCGATATTCCTTGTTGTAGTAAGATTGTTCGGGTTATTAAGGTATGACCAAGTAAGTTGTACTAGGGCGTAGTTCGAATAGTGAATCTCATACCTATATATAACCGTCTCGCATAATAATATATTGTACTATTAAAAATTTGAAAAATAATAAAATAACATATTTTGAAGCGCACACTTGAGTCACAAACTTTATTTTTTAGTCATTTATAACTATTTTTGTCACCCAAGGTGTGGGCCTCATATTTGGTAAAATATCATAAATGACTAAAAAATAAAGTGTGTGCACTCAAAGTATGTTATTTTATCATTTTCTTACAAATTTCATCATACACTTGTTAAAGTTCAAATAAAAAGTAGAGAACTCCAAACAAAAACTTTAAGTAATTTCATTGATTAAATTTTTTTAAAGGAGTTTGAAAGTATGACACTGGAGGTGTTAAATTGACAAGACCATAAAGTTTGATTTATATAAAAAACTCCAATTAAATTTTTTGATATGAATCAAATAATTATTTGAACTCTTAACCCTTACTTCTTCCACCAATTAATTTGAGATTGTCATTGATCGAGGCTTTTTATAGTTGTTGTTGTTGCACATGTACATGAAGAAATAATGTTAAAATATTATTGTCCATGCAGGTCAAAAAATAAAATAGTGACACAAATTCACTTTATGACCCCCTTATACAAGTCTAAGAGTGCTTTCCTAAATTTATTTTCCAAAGTTTGTCAACATAGGGTACCCACATATTAACCTATCATGTGACCGATGAAATTTGTAAACTTGAACAATATTTCAATCAAATAATAAATCACGCGTTACACATGAAAATGATATCACTAGTCACTCTACAAGATCAACGTAGCCGTTGGGTCCAAGTGCGCACTGCGCACCCTGTTCCTCTATTTCTCCAATGATTCAATGCTGTCACTTTCCTAACGGTCGACTTAACGGCCATTTTTTCTGGACCACTGCTTTTCCACAGCCCCACGTTTTCTCCTGTTTTTCCACAGCTTTTTCTGTGGCCGAGATTGCTGGGCTTTACAACACAACATCCTGACCCTTCAAAATGCGTACCTTGACAACCAAACGAACTCCCGGACCACCGGATCGAGAAGATTCACATATCCGTTGCGCGCTTTTGTACAGTAGATCAAAATCGTCCAATTAAAGGACTAAAAAGACAGAACAGACAAAAACTCACGGTTCTGATGATGTGATCAGGATCAGGGTCAGGAAATGTATGTCAGTGAGTAAGATGATCGGACGGTCAATAAAACTTGTTCAAAAAGGTTTCTTGTTTTTCCTTTTTTTTTCTTTTTCCGTTGGAGGCAGCAGAGTACAAAAAAAAAGAAAAGAAAAGAAGAGCAAAAAGAAGATTTCGAAAGGATAAGAACAGCACAGCACATGCTCCAACCACCACATGCCTTTCAGAACCCACTCATAGATACTCTCCCATTAATACTTTCACTAATCAAATTATTAATCATGTCGGAGACGTGTGAATTGAAAGAATAATCACACGTAGATTGACAAAAATTGATAATGAAGTATATATATGTTTAAGTGATTATCTCTTCTAAAAAAAATACTGAGCTGTTTTACAGTAAAACCCACTCTAATGAGTTAAAAGGTGGTTAAATTTGAGGTAATATCTGTACTAATATAGATCCACACACTCGAGTATGACCACGTATATAAGTGGACCTAACATTAGATTAACAAGATATTAGAAGCGATAGTTCAATCCAAATCTAAAGAAAATTTTTATTTAAATTTTGATCTAAAGTGTATAGTGTAAGAAATGTGTAGATAAAAATAATAGTCTCACCAATAAATATATAAGTATTTATCTATCTATATATTTATCTCTATATATATATAAAAGTCGGAGGAGATAAAAAGTTCATAAGTTACCACTCTCTCACCATTCTAATTTTCTAATTTTTTATTATTTATTTATTTCTATTATCGATTGTCCCAATATATATAATTATATATTATGTGTGCATTTATTAATAATTATTAATGATTATATTATAAACGAATGGATTAATAAAATTAATACATTCTATTCGAAATCATAGGCAAATATATAAATGGAGTGTGGTAAAAGTTTTTAAAAATTATGGGTAGATATTGAGTGTAATGCAAGCTTTATTCTTCCTATAAATTTCACTTCCCATTAATTTTTCTACGTTTAATTCTCCCGCATTCAGTTTGAAGAGTTTTTGGAGAGTGTTTGACCATCATCTGAATTTTTGTTTAGATCTCCAAGTGCACATGTTTGTAGAATTTTTTGTGTTTGAATTGATGCACAAGTATAATAGTTGGCTTATGTAAAAGTCGAGTGTACAAATTATTTTTATTTTTATATATATATATATATATATATATATATATATATATATAGTTTTTGCATAAATAGGGTCAACTACGACACCCATCATTTTGTAATTTTCATATTTTTTTTTACAATTTTTTATACGATAAAGATCTTCACTTACACTTACGTGAAGTGCAGGAAAATAACAAATCTTTAAATATAATCAAAGTCTTTTAATTTAAATAAAGCATAATATTAACACTAGCGAGTGACCGAAATTAACGAGCTCTCCTCCGAGGGTACGAGCAGGCCAATATAAGAAAATAAAAAATTAACAAATCACCATTACATTAACACTAACAGATAACAACTATTAAAAAATTTGGCCACATATGCCTCTATAAATAACCTGACCATACTCTTCATTCTCTCTCACTAGAACAAAAGTTGAAAAACAAACAAAAGCAAATCAGTGAATAACTAAGCAGAGATTCAGAGAGCAGCAGCAATGGAGGGCAAAGAGGAGGACGTGAAGCTCGGAGCGAACAAGTTCTCAGAAAGGCAGCCAATCGGGACATCAGCCCAGACGGACAAGGACTACAAGGAGCCACCACCAGCGCCGCTGTTCGAACCCGGCGAGATCAAGTCATGGTCCTTCTGGCGAGCCGGGATAGCGGAATTCATGGCGACCTTTCTCTTCCTCTACGTCACAATCTTGACCGTGATGGGCGTGAACAGATCCCCCAACAAGTGCGCCTCGGTAGGAATCCAGGGCATCGCCTGGGCCTTCGGCGGCATGATCTTCGCACTCGTTTACTGCACTGCGGGGATCTCAGGTGCCCAAATCGAAAACCCTTGAAAACCCACATCCGAAACCCCCATGTCTCGAATGGGTGTTCCCAAAATCAAGCGATTCTCACTCCTTTGTCGATCAATTTCAGGTGGGCACATCAACCCTGCCGTGACGTTTGGGCTGCTGTTGGCGAGGAAGCTGTCGCTGACGAGGGCGGTGTTCTACATGGTGATGCAGTGCTTGGGCGCGAGCTGCGGTGCTGGCGTGGTGAAGGGGTTCGGGAAGGGCCCGTACCAGTTGCTGGGCGGTGGAGCCAATATCGTGAACCCTGGCTACACCAAAGGAGATGGGCTCGGTGCGGAGATTGTTGGGACCTTTGTCCTCGTCTACACTGTTTTCTCTGCTACTGATGCGAAGAGGAACGCCAGAGACTCCCACGTCCCTGTAAGCTCTCTCTCTCTCTCTCTTCTTGTTAATGGCGGACCTCGAGATCCGTATCTGAACCATCTTCGGACTACGGTTCATCTGGAAGGGTTGGGTAGTTTCGTAATAAAAACAATATTTAGGGTTAAAAGAGGAGGGTAAAAATGTAATTGTGGGTAAAGTTTTGCTTTTCTTTGTCTTATTATTACAAGCGTGACTGTACGGTTATGCTTGTAAGTAACGGCCGTCATGACGGCGTTATCTTTTATTATTATTATTATTTCTTGTCGAATATGCGTGAAACGAAAAGTTTAGTCCCCTCTCTATAAAATCAACCATGAAAAATTTTAAATTTTTTGTAAATATTTAAAAGTATTAAAGTAATTGTACAAGTAATTATAATTAATTTATTAATTGCTCGATAATGTATTTAAAATTAAAAAATGTTGTGAGTCTGGACTCGTAAGTTCAAATAGCACTATCCTAAAAATTAAAAAATGTTTCGAGTCTGGACTCACGAGTTCAAATATCACTATACTAAAATAAATATGAGTAAACAAGTGAGTATCTTGTTTTTGTTTAATGGTACCAAAGCCTTTTAAATTAAACAATAAATCTACTTGGACTCATGAGTCCAGACTCATAAGTAGGTGGTTAAAATTTTTATAAATATTTAAGGGGTATAATAGTAATTTTACAAGTGATTATGATTGTTTCATTAATTGCTCAAGAATGAATTTGAAATTAAAAAAAAATTTAAGTCCGGACTCACGAGTCCAAATAGCACTACCTTAAATTAAAATCCCATATCAAAGCAAGGAGTGAAAATGTGGATGAGTTGGAAACAATATCAAAATTAGTAGAGATTTGTACTTAATAATTATTGTTAATTCAGTTTAGTTAATGTTGGTTAATTATGTTTATGTTTGGTGCAGATTTTGGCTCCATTGCCAATAGGGTTTGCAGTGTTTTTGGTGCACTTGGCAACAATTCCAATCACAGGGACAGGCATCAACCCTGCAAGGTCACTAGGGGCGGCCATCATCTACAACAGGGACCATGCTTGGGATGATCACGTAAGCATGTTGATTTATTAATTTCGTTAACGTGATTAAAATTCAAGTAATCTTTTCTTTTGATGATGATGATTATGATTAATTAGTGGTTATTAATGTTGGGTTTATGACAGTGGGTGTTCTGGGTGGGCCCATTCATTGGAGCTGCTTTGGCAGCTGTGTACCACCAGATCATCATCAGGGCCATCCCATTCAAGTCCAGGGCTTAAGTGCTGGATGAATCACATCCGTTCGTTGAGATGATGAGATCGCGTCACTTGCTTTTGTTCATGCAATATTTTATGGGGTTCTTTTTTTAATGTGTCCTCTTTTATGTTGTGTAAGGTTTTGAAGTACTAGTAGTTCGGTGTCTTAATTTGGATGTAAATTATTATGATTTAGTGAGATATTGTTGTTTGAATTTTATCATGATGGATTGATGATGGGCATGGACGTTTGAGGTGGGGATTAGTAGTTCCTAATTTGGGATTTATGTTGATTTATTTTTGCTTTAGGACATTGAATTTTTTTTAAAAAAAAAAAAAATTTAATGAAAGTCGAACTTGCAACCTTCTTAAAATTTCATTTTTTGACTTAATATACTTAGTATGATGAGCCTTGTGGAATTGCAGTATATCTTTATGGTATTGGTATGTTTCAAGTGAAACTTAAAAGCATCTCTAATGGAGTATTAATTAAATATTAATATGCATCATTTAAGATTAAATTGACATTAAAATGAAAAAAATTGTGTACATTGAGAATATGTGAATTCATAATGTCACGTTGACATAGCAAAAAATAAAAAAAATTAACATTATCAATTTTGAATGTGAAATATAGACAATAAAATTGACATCGGTAGAGAATTTGATTTTTTTTTTTTTGAAATTTGGTCTTATTTTTAATTGAAAAAGAAAATCAAAATAAAATTAAAATAAAAACCAAAAAATTGGGCGGCAAGGTTAAAGTGGCAAACATTCTATGAACAGATTCTTCTTCAACTCAATATGTATTAACATACTCAAGTGGATATGAAATTCGAGCAAGGATAAGACGGGTACGTGTAGTTGGGTCAGTTGATGAGAGTACACGGAGATACGTCACCCGGGGCAGTGAGGATCGACGCACCGTGACACCTCGGGGCATTGATTATAGGTCTTCTTTTTGTATTTTGATTGTATATATTATGTATGTCTTTCAGATATTATTTAGGGTTATATATTGGGTTGACCGTTAGTTTCTTTGACTTGACTTATAATATTTTACTGTTTCACTGCATTTTGAGGACTTTATATATGTGATGTCATTTCTTGATTTTTCACACTTAAGATTTTATAAATGGCTTCCGCATAAGTTACTAATTGCTTCTACAAAATTAATAAGGCTTCCACTAATTAATTAATTTAATAAAAAGTTTTATTTAACTCTAAATTTTATAAATTGGTAGGACTAGTGTATTACTTATTTTAAACACAAGAAAAGAGGCGTTTAGATTGTAAAGGCTGACTAATACGTAATTAAGTCCTGCGTAGATATAATTAGGGCTTAATTATGAAATTAGGTCGGGTCGGTGCCTTAGATTAAGAGAAGTGCCGTGAGGGGCCGTCACAATCTACCATTGAATATCAATTTTGAAGTTTAGTATTTATTTGTGCCACATGAGATACATCCTCTTCATTTCGATGACATTGACAAGAATTTGTGCTCACAATCCACACTTACCATGAAAATGCTCTAATATGGTGATTCTGCCAAGTGTTTGATGGTTTTCGTGGATGTCAATTTTTAATTTCTTTATTAAAAAACATAGCACGTGGAGTGGAATGGAAAAGTTTGGTGCAGCAAATTGTCTTTTAACTAATTTTTGGTTTATGGCACGATCTATTAGAAGATGTCTAGCTAGTTTAAGTTGCAAGCTGGGTTAGACATTATTTTCGTCGTCTCATCTTGACATGATTGATGGACATTTGCATTACATAAATTTTTGTGTTTCACTATCTATTATATTTTACGTGACACATTACAATATATTTTGAATTGGAGATGCTTTAATACTTTTCAAACTTTTAGGTTAAATATAAAAATGATTAAAATTTGAGACGATTCAATTCAATAACGGTTTTTATGTACCAATACCAATTGGATGTATGTTATATATATATATATAATTTTACAATGAAGTCCAAATATATACTCATGCTATGAAAATCTTTCAAAATGTGTTGTGCATTATATATATATATATATAGAAGCACGAATCATCCATTTTTTAAGTGGTAATAAAATTTAATTATTTTTCCATTTTTTTTTTTTTATCTCCAAATCAACATTTTCTTTTGTCTTTAAATCAAACTCTAACTCCTTATCAATCCACCACGAGTTTTTTTTTTTTCTTTATCTCCAAATCAATCCCGAACTCCTTCTCATCAATCCAATACACGGTTTTCTCTTTCCTCAGTCTTCAATCGATCAATCGATCAAAGTGGATGATCAGTTTTCAAAGTATATTTTTTTTCCTTGTTTTTTTTTTTTTTTTTTGAGGAAGTAATGCCCTAGCATGACTAGCTTGTTTTTTTTCATTCACATCTTATCTCAATCACATAGAATATTGATAAGCTAAAAAATGTACTTGTATTTTTAATTTTTAAATTTTAATTACAATTTTAAATTTTGTTAATAAATTCTTAGAAATTAACTCCCGCGAGCGAAATGAGTGGGTCAATCGTGCGTAGCACGTCTTGAAACTAGTATATATATATACTAGTTTTATATGCGTGCTACGCACGTTCAAGTCTGCTTGCTGCGCTCACGAGAATTTAATTAATATAACAACTTATTTTTATTATTTAAAAAATATACGTGACTTTACTACAGAAAAATAAAATGAAACAATATTAATTAAAAAATGATAAAAAATAAGATTTTAGGTGTTGATAGAAAAATTGATATTAGTACTTCTTATAGTGTATGCCAAATCCCTAAACTTTTAAATCATTAATTACTGTTAATCCCAAATTAAGAAAGTTTAAGTATGATTTTGGTCGTGAGTCGGGAATTAAACACAAGTGAATTTGAGATTTATAATTAATTTTATTAATCTATGATGTTTGCATAATGTTGTGTATTATATATTGTTTTATTTTACAAAATTCGGGTGATTGAGTAAATTTGAGGTTCGTGGGGTAATCAAAATATTGACAAAAATATTAGTTTTGAATTTCGCGATGAAAAATTGAATTTAAATTCAAATTTCAAAATGTGGACCTTAAATGGACTTAATGAGCTAACATGGGATTTGCTTCGATTTACGTGTAAGTCGAGATTGGAGGTAGTATGAAATGAGACGAAGTTGTATGAGATCTTCAAGTTTGGTGTAGGTTGAGTCGAGGTTGAAATTTGATCTAAATTGGTGTAATTTTGGATAAGCATGCATGGCGAGAGAATAGGTCGATAACGGTTTCGTATGTCATGGACAAAGTTAATATTTTGGAGTTTTGGTGTGACCAAAACTAGAATTATGAATATTTCATGAAGATGGATTGTTTTGTCAAGAGTTTTGTTCAATTTGGTGAAAAGTCGGATAGAAAACGTGCGGCGAATGTCAAAACACGTCAAAATAAGAATTTCTGAAATTAATAAATAAAAAGACTATATTATACTTGAGGGGTTGGAGTCACTAATACTTTGCATCACATGGTTTTCATGAGATCACGTTGAATAAGATCATACTCCCATAGTCTAGAGGAACGAGACTCGTTTGGCGTTATTCTCCCGCACATAAGTCTTTATTACTGTTTACTTACCACTTTCAGAGACCGGTCATCTGATTGTAGTCAAATAACAGAAATGAGATTAATTCACGGTTGTATTTAAATTTTGGATTATATTGTTTATTTAAATTCCTTGGATTATTATACATTTGATTACTATAGGTGTACATGATATTGTGAGATTTACTTTTGACATTATTGAATTTTAATAATTGATAATGATAAGTTTTAGCGGCGACAAATGAAAGGAAAAACCTTTATGATTATTGGTGACTTGGTTAGTTTATTTATCTTTATGTTTGTATTAATTTTGAATATAAAATATTGTATAAATGAGTTTTTGGATTTGTGTGAGGGTATGATATGTTTTGAAAGTGTTGAAATGGTTTAGAGAAGGAGTTGAATTGTTTTAATGGTTTTATGATGGATTGGAATGCCGATAAATTAAGGTATTAATGATTTATTAATGTTGAAAGTTCGAGACAGGTTAGAATGAATAAATAATTAATATTGATGCGATATATTTTGTTATAGGGTGGATTGTGAGTTCATCGGTATTCTCACCAAGCTGAACATGTTTGTTGAAGATTTATGAAGGCCGAGCTTTTCGGTATAAGCTTAGAAATAGAGGAGATGCTGACAAATTTTTTTTACGAATATTTAAGGATTATATAATTAATCTTCACTGATTTTGAGGTACAAGATTTGTTTTAGAATCACTTTGTGGTTTCATATTTGATAATTATTTTGATATATTTTTAATTATTTATTGAAGGAGAGAGTAAAGCTGCTAGATTATCAAGATAATTAAAGTAATTTAGGCCGGTCAAATCTCTTAATTAGGTGGGTCTGACAGTGTAGAATAGAAATAAATATAGTCGATGATTTATTATGACTATTTTAAATCTGTTTAAAAATCGGCTTTTTTTAAGGTAATAAAAAAGAAAACCAAAAAAAGATGGAATTAGCTGATTAATAGATAATCAATTAAAAGAAAAAAAATGACCATTCGAGTGAAAGAGAAATCTTTCAATATTGATGCTTATTATATTACTTACATATATGGGTATATATATATATATATACTAGTTTATGGACGTGCTACGCACGATTGACCCGCTCGCTTCGCTCGCGGGAATTAATTTCTAAGAATTTATTAACAAAATTTAAAATTGTAATTAAAATTTAAAAATTAAAAATACAAGTACCCTTTTTAGCTTATCAATATTCTCTAATGTGATTGAGATAAGATGCGAATGAAAAAACATGCTGATCATGCTAGGACATTACTTCCTAAAAAAAAGTGTATTTGATTGATGAGACTGAGGTCATGATTGATTTGGAGATAAATAAAAAAAAGTGTAGTGGATTAATAAGGAGTTAAAGTTTGATTTGGATACAAAAGAAAATGTTGATTTGGAGATAAAAAAAGAAGTATGGGCAAATAAGTAAATTTCATTACCACTCAAAAATTTGTGATTCGTGCTTTTATATATATGATAGATATAAAATTGATTTCCAGCTCATAGAGGTAGGAGTATGTTTTTTCTTTTGCGCTATAGTTGTCGTTGGCCGTACCAATTATATGTTAATTATGTTTTATGAAGAAAAAATTAAACATGATTTCATTAAGGATTTTTTTAAAAAAAAGACTCTCCAACCTTCGTTTAACAAATGATGTTTCATCCATATCTTACTTGAAGAAACCACACTTTTCCTTCATTTTATCAAGAGCATGCCCATTGCCCATAGTTTTGATTTTTTCGAGCTTGTGCTACGTCATATATCCCCCTTTTTTTAGTTATGTTATGTTAACACACTTTGGACACCGATTCAATCTCACAATACTCCTTAACATATGTTTGTGCGCAAAGCAAGGTGTATCGCAGGGGACAGACTAAGTCAGTTTCCAAAGTGGGTTGTCCGAGATATGTCCTGCTTGTAAAAATGTTGTGCTTGGTCTGTATGATAGTCCCTTTTGGGCTTTCCCGGAAAATAAATGAAGTGATCTGGGCTATTTGGGTTGGGTTATGGTGTAAAGTAAACTGGGCCTGGAAATTTAAGATTTTAAGCCAACTGCGGCTGCAATCCAAATGTGGTATTGAAGGGATCCCTACATTTAATGTAACATTAAACATAAGTTGTACTGTGCTACTTTAATAAAACGGCAAATACATGCAATATCATAGTTGGTATTGAAAAATTCTAGGCGTATATTGGGATCGCGGTGAACACATCAGAATGCGATGTGCGTTCTGATGTGCTATTGTGATGTACTCCTAGCAATCTCGCATGCTAATTGAGTTTAGTCCGAACGTAGAAATATGTATCAAAGATAGCATGGAGACTCCCTAATTAGCTAGCTAGTACATTAATTAATTAATTAGGGCATATTTAGTATATTACCTATTCAGTATCTATATGTATATAAAGGAGAATTTGCTACTAATTATATGTTACTTTTACGTGCACACGGATGCTCGTGATATCTTTATTGTCGCCCAATTAAGTAACTCTCTAGCTTCAAACCTTGTACTTGTGTAGATTTTAGAGGACAATGCAAGGATAACTTCAATTTAGCACATGAGGTACGCAATTGTGACACAAACTTCCTGATTGAGTTTTTCTTGTAAGTGAAGCAAGTGGGTTCACACACTACACATGAACGTCTACGGAACTAGTAACGCAAAATACTACCAAATCGCCAATTAAGAAACAATTAACGTGAAACTCTAATTGTCATTACATTGTGTTTAGACATTATTTGGTTAGGGGTGGAGTTAATTCCTTGAAGATAACTTGTTGGGGAGTTGTTGTTTGGTTGTCCAACTCAAGTCCAAGGCCAAAGGCGTATATAGACACAATTACCCTCCATTAATTACCTTTTCATTAGCCACATCCATTGATTTTTAATTTTGTTTGAAGGATATTTATCTCAATTTATATATTTTATTCTTTAAACTTTTCAACTTCTCTACAAGTTTAAAGTTGAACTTAACATGAAAATATGATTTTTTCTGTGAGTTCTTGCACTGTAAGTTAGCAAAAACGAACTAAACGAGGCCTTAGTTTCTTTTTTATCTTCACTTTTTGGTTTCCACATTAGGTAATTCTGAATTGTAATTAACACAGTACAATGTATTAAGAAAATATTATCAAAATCTTGAAGTTTTTAGTCAATGTGATACAGGGGATAAAGATTGTGTAATTACATAGACTTCTCGACACACTATTAAGCTTATTCTAAATTGTCGACAAAAAAAATTAATCTAAATTGTAATGTATCAACACGTCATATAACTTAAACATAACTAGTGGAGTATTTAAGTAGAAAACCATATGACCTTAACTTTACGTACTTGTACAAGTCATGTGTAGTCCCCACATTAGTAGTAGTAGATCAAAAAAGTTTTCCACCAAAGTAGTTTATCAATTTTGAAGCATTAATTTGGGTAAAACCTGTTGAAGAAGTTAGTTAGCTAGGAAAGCAGCAAAGTTGAGGACCAAACTCAACCAATTATTAATCTAGATATATAGATAGAGATGATAGAATAATATAAAAGCCCTTTATGCATATATATATATATATATATAAATGCGTGCGCAGTGAATGTTGGTGGAGGATGCAGCTACCCCAACCTAAAAGACGTTGGTGCACATTGAATGAGTAAGTCCAATTTTTGCTTCCTAATACATTTTATCCATGTTACTTGTATTTCTAGTACTATGACATTGACTAGATTACTAGCTCTCATTATGAGTTTTATTTTCATATGCATTTTAGTAGTTGCCACAAGAAAGACTTTGATCTATATAGCTTACTTTAATTAATTTGAGATCGAAGCTTTTATTGTTGTTGTATTTCTAAAACAATAAATTTATTTGGATTTATGAGTCCGGACTCATATGAAGGTTTTTAATTTTTTTACAAATATTCAAGCAGGGGCGGATCCAGCCCAGGGCAAGGCCCAAAAAAAGTCCAAAAAAAAGTATGTTATTTTGTCATTGATGCAGTGGTATAATTTATTTAAAGTATACATAATAATATATAAAAATAATAATTTTGTACAAATTATCAAAAATTTGCTTCGCCTCGTATTCAAGGGACATCAAATTTTTTTTACAAGTTGTTGTATTTGCTTCATTTATTGGTTGATGATGATTTTGAAATTAAAAATGTTTTTGGCCCGAATTCATGATTCCAAATACCATGTCAATAAAAAGACATGATATATATTAAAGTTGTGTTTATGATGTTTGCATTGTGATCTGATTTTAAATAGACACATAAATTGGTGAGCGTGATGCGTATATTTATCGTTACTTAATGGTCCTATCCGACTCAAGCTCCAGATTAATCAAGGCTCGTATACGAGGTGGCTTAAAAAAAATTATTATTATTATTATTATTATTATTATTATTATTATTATGCATAGAGAGGCAACATATGTGCATATCATGACAAACTTTGAAGTCGAACTTATCTAAAAGTTCCTTACGAGGGATCCATCTAAAGTTGCATACAATGCAGATGTATGCATTAATTGAAGAGAATAGACGGCTCAAATGGGTGACAAAAAGAAAATAAAAATACAAAAAGTAATAATAATACAAGGACCGATTTGGGCAAAGCAGAAATGCTGTCTTTTTCACTATCATAATCATCAATTATAACTTACTATAAGGATATGCGTAATTGGTCTGTTTAGCTAGCTAGGCTTCACAACTCTCAATTGAAAAGATGGGCAATATGTCAAAATTAATGAAGATAGTATCATATATATCGGGCAATTAGAGTTGACCAACCCATCAATTTTTATCACATTCTTCTCTCGTATAGTTATTACTATCTTTCAATTTTCATTATTATTATTATTATTATTATTTTTGAAAAAGAGACAATGCAACAGATTATTACAACTTTTCAAAACAATATTTTTTATAGTAGTCTTATATAATTGCTCACCTCGTATTACTCTTATAATTTTTTTTTTAACTTCTTCTCTAATTAACTCCATAACGCCTCAACTAATAATGCCTTTAAAGCTTCAACTACTTCCAACCCACCACACAAGAAACTAGAGTTAGTATTTCAATTTTGTGTTGAGGACACCCATCCAATTCAATGCTTACACGTTGGGTGCTGTAGCGTCTCTTTTTTGGTCAAATGTTTTTTTTTTTAGGGTAATCTTATTTTGAAAGTTTTTTTTTTTAATTTCAAATACATCCTCGAACAATTATAATCATGTAAAATTCCTATTATACCCCTTAAATATTTACAAAAAATTTAAAAATATCCTTATAAGTCCGGACTCATGTGTCCAAGTAGACTTATAATATATAAATGTATTGTAACATTGATAGCCAAAAATTTACTCTATCATTAGAAATGAACATTAATGGTGTGTTTGGTTCCCATGATTGCTTAAGTAATCCGTTGTTCATTTCGCTGGATTAGATAATAGCATCGGATTAAGTTATCATACAAACTTTGGACTAAACAAAGTTGACTCTCATCATATCACTAGCTAATTCAATCTCTCTCCAATATGTGCAAGGACGAAAATGCCCTTCACTTACTCTAAACAAAACTATTGATTTTGGAGGGTTTTTATATGGGGAGGGGTAAAAAAGATATTTTTTTTAATCACTTTAAACCATATCATGTCAACGATTAAGTCTCTAAACTTTGTATTAACTCTAATCTATAGTCATGTAATCCAATGCTTGCTAATCCAACCTTATCAAGATAACCTATCAACCCAACCGAACACACCATAACATCTGCACAAATAATTACTCCTTATTTAGTCTATGTTAATTATTTAGTTGAATTTGTGTAGCTAATCTCAATAAATTTGAGTTTACGACTTTGTTATTGTCATCGTTATTTTTGTATTTCTTTTGAAAATATCACGGGTACGGTATAAGAGTTTTACTAAACAAGAAAAATAGAAAGAAGATAATTTTTTTAATAATTATACAAATTATAAAATGTAATGTAATTTATGTTTCAATTTTTGAGAACGTCTTGAATACCGTAGAAGTGGTTACGATAATGAAAGGACGTGATAATTAAATCACCAAAATGCCCTTCCTTTTTATACACTTCAAAGTAATTTTTTCCTAATTTTTTTGTGCTCGCGTTTTAATAATTGAATTGAAAATGATAGCGTGATATTGCTCAAGCTCACGTAACTGAATCAGTTGTTGTAGGACCTAATTAAAAAGACTTTTTTTTTTTCTAAAAATTAGTTTGTTAACTTTTTAATTTTTTGTTTTGTGTAGATGTAAGGTAAAATAATTGACTTTCAAGAATGACAATTAGCCAACTGTCAATGTTGACTCAATTTGGCATGCTGACATTCTCAACAACAACAACAACAACAACAACAACAACAACAATAACATAACGTCAGTCCTAAATTAATTAAGGTCGACTACATGAATCAAACTTTTTCATTGTGCTCGATTAAGTGCAATTGATAGTGAGTTTTGCAAACCATTCAAATCCCCATGTTGGCATTCTCGAATTCTATTATAGCTGATTGGACCAACTTTACCCTTTTATTTTATCAAGAGATCAATCTTACTTTTTTTTTTTTTTTTTTTTTTTGTGAAGATATCATTTTACCTTTTATTTTTTTTTGTCAAAAGATATACCTTACTTTTGTAGTACCAATTAAGTATGAACTTATTTTTCTAACAAATTCAACTTTTTTGTTCTACTACTAGTCTACTACGGATGTTCTTACCTTTTTCACCTCCTCCTTATTTGGTTTGATTAATGCGATAAAAAGTTAATCGACGCCTAAACTTTATAGTTTACAAAAAAAAAAAAAGAATAATATATTATCCATAACCGAACTCATAAACTTTGTCTCAATCATAGTTTTTATCTTCTTTTCTTTGCTTTCTTTGCCACCGCACCACACTCACTATATTTTGTTCTTCCTACTTTTCTTGCAACTTCGAAAACTTGCAATTGTGGTAATTTGAAAAATAACCTCCTTTTCAAACCTAACGTTTTGTCCCTATTGTGACTGCATCAACATTTCCACCAAAGGCGAACAAGTAAATCCAACAAAACCCCCGGGGTGATCTCGTAATTGCACAACCACACCACCACATTTAAAACCACAACCCCCCACCGCGCTCAATTAAAATTTCCCTCTCCCTCCACCGAAACGCTACAAAACTCCGTAACGTTTCGGCGACTCTTCACCATGCGGCGGACTACGTTCCCGCGGATCACCGAATGCTCCGCCACCGCAGGATCCGCGGAATCCTCGTCGATCGCGGCGGACCTCGACGGCACAATGCTGATCTCGAGGAGCTCCTTCCCCTACTTCATGCTCGTAGCAGTCGAGGCCGGCAGCCTCCTCCGCGGCCTCGTCCTCCTCGCCTCCTTCCCCCTCATCGCCATCGCCTACCTCTTCTTATCCGAATCCCTAGGCATCCAGATGCTGATCTACATCTCCTTCAAAGGCGTCAAGATCCGCGACATCGAGCTGGTGGCGCGAGCGGTGCTGCCGAGGTTCTACGCCGCCGACGTCAGGCAGGAGAGCTGGAAGCTGTTCGACAACTGCGGGGGGAGGAAGGTGGTGGTGACGGCGAATCCGGTGGTGATGGTGGAGCCGTTCGTCAAGGACTTTTTGGGCGGAGATAAGGTCCTCGGCACGGAGATCGAGGTTGATCCGAGGACGGGGAGGGCCACCGGCTTCGTTAAGAGTCCTGGGGTTTTGGTTTCCGATTTGAAGAGGTCGGCGGTGGAGAAGGAGTTCGGGGGGCCCGGGAATGGGCCGGACTTCGGGATCGGCGACCGCGAGTCCGATCACGCATTCATGGCTCTATGCAAGGTCAGTTTCTCCTTCCAAATTGAATTGTTGGTGTTACGATGACAACACGATCCATGTGTGCTTTGGGATGATGACGTACATAAATTTCGATGCATAATATGTGGACTTTAATTTTCGAGCCAATGCTTCTGATTGTGGTGTGACATTAATTGTTCTTTATCATTCTAGTATTTAATTTCCTTGTGAACTTTTAGGTTTGTTAGGTTTAATTTTTTCATGCTCGTAGTGTGATTTGATGCGAATCTAGACTTCAAATTAGGTATGTGAATGAATGAATTGCTTGTTGTAAGTAGTAACATGTGAATAGGTTTGACAAATTGGAGTCAAGTACACGGATCAAACTCTTTAGTTGCGCTTGATTTAGTATAATTAATATTGTGTTTTTCAAATCTTTTAAATTCCTCTTGATTAATGTGTCTCGAATTAACGTCGATATTCTGATATTGTAAACTAGATCAATTTTACGAACGTTAGAGTTCTTGTGTGGTCTAGATTGCTTCTATTGGAGTCAATTTTTGTGTTCTAATTCAAAGCTCTGAGTATAATAAAATGAAACGGTACGTGTGTTAGGTCTTCAACATTAATAAGTACCAACTAATTAGTGATAGCTCAATGATTTAATATGTAGTATCTTATATATAAGTCGTCTTGTGTGTAAATTTACAGGACTCATTAGTTAAAATAAATTTATTATGTAAATTTTATGGAAAACCTGTGTAAAATGCCAAAGGTAGGAAATAAAGGAAAAATTCACCTTGATAAGTAGTAGAAACAATAATCGGATATGGATGGGGGGAGTTTGTGAAAGTTGGGTGTTGGGCTTCTCTTATTCAGATGGTGCACATCCATTTCTGGATAGGCTGATAAAAGGGCATTTAATGGGAGGCTCTAATGAGTAATGAGAGCCGAGGTCTCATATTCAGCAGATGTGTCTACATTGACTTTGATAAGTAACCCAACCACTTACTCAGGCGGTGGGGCGGGCCGACTTAATGGCCATTAATTGGGCCAAAGCATTTGGTCCACTTTTCCAGTGTTTATGGCCCATGGAATGTTGCACCCCTATTTTTGACACACTTTCATTTTATGTCCTGTCCCTTCGATTATGTGATGCATTCATCAGTCATTTGCCAACAATAGTAGGCTTAGCAGCACATGCACGTCTCGATGCCGATATAGAAGACTTGAATGACTGTGCCTCAAATAATGGCTGTGAGAAGACTGTCATCTCTCAAATCATTTTCTACAAATGTTTTTCTCAAGACGTCTAACTAATGTGCAGTAAAACCCTTTAATATAATAATAATAAAAAAATGCATAGATGTTAAGAGCTTGATTTACGTGGGGCACTCCAACTAATTTGAGATAGAGATTGACACTTTGTTTTCTAATTAAGAGGCTGCTAGCGGCCCCATGTCTAACGTGCGTTCTCTTACGATACGTTTTGTGCACGCATCTTGAGGTGCATATTATTTTTTTATGTTATTTTTGATTTGTTAATTGATACAAAATTAGGGATGAACGATTGCGATTGTTTGATGATTGTAAAGACGACCTACAAATGCTCCAATTAAAAACTTGACTCAATAAAAACTGTAGAAATTCGATGAGATAGGGACATATCAAAGTTAACATGAGATGCATTAATTAAGAGATATTTGAATGGTTTGCAAAGCTCACATCAATTGCACTTAATCGAGCACAATGAAAAAGTTTGATCCATGTAGCCGAATCCAAGAGTTTTTGTTGTTGTTGTTGTTGTTTTTGATTTGTTAATTGAATTGTTGGTTGATGATTGAATTGATAAAACAAAAAACACCAGGAGGGGTACATGGTGCACCCAGACAGCAGGGCCAAGGCAGTCCCAGGAGAGCAGCTGAAGAGCCGAATAATCTTCCACGACGGGCGGTTCGTCCAAGCCCCCACACCACTGACCGCCCTCCTCACCTACCTCTGGCTCCCCTTCGGCTTCGCCCTCTCCCTAGTCCGCGTCTACTTCAACCTCCCCCTCCCCGAACGCATCGTCCGCCACACCTACCCCCTCCTCGGCATCAACCTCGTCATCCGGGGCAACCCACCTCCGCCCTCCACTTCCACCCGCGGCGGCTCCCTCTTCGTCTGCAACCACCGCACCGCCCTCGACCCCATCGTCATAGCCATCGCCCTCCGCCGCAAGATCTCGTGCGTGACCTACTCCGTCTCCCGCCTCTCCCGCCTCATCTCCCCCATCCCCGCCGTCAACCTCACCCGCGACCGCGCCGCCGACGCCGCCCGCATCTCCGCGCTCCTCGAAAAGGGGACCTGGTGGTCTGCCCCGAGGGCACCACCTGCCGCGAGCCATTCCTCCTCCGGTTCTCGGCGCTGTTCGCGGAGCTGAGCGACCGCATCGTTCCCGTTGCGATCAAGACGGAGCAGAACATGTTCCATGGGACTTGCGTGCGCGGGGTCAAGTTCTGGGACCCTTACTTCTTTTTCATGAACCCTAGGCCTACTTACGAGGTCAATTTCCTGGAGAGGCTGCCGCCGGAGATGACTTGCAAGGGCGGCGCAAAGTCCCCCATCGAGGTCGCTAATTACGTGCAGAAGCTCATTGGGGGGACTCTAGGGTTTCACTGCACTTCTTTGACTAGGAAGGATAAGTACATGATGCTTGGAGGGAATGATGGCAAGGTGGAGTCCATGTACAACAACAAGAATGACAATAAGAAGGAAGGTTAGTAGTTTGTTGTTACTTAATTAGTTAGTTAGTTAGTGTATACAAAAACTGCTACTACTGCTCCTACTGCTTTGTTTTGTTGTTCAATTTGATCATAATTTTGATATTGTAAGGATGGATGATGTGGCATATATTGTGTAAGGATGGACAAATCTTGTTCGAGTCGGATATAATCATATAAATGTCTTTGATAATTGTTGGTTGGATCAATTAGAGATATATGCAATTAGGGTTTGAAGAGTGTAACTTAATCTACTTTTTTTTTTCTTTTTTTTTCGTAAGTTCGTGAATTTCACTAATATTATCTTTACCTTAGCCACTTTCAACTCATAGGTGAGAGGTTCTGCTTCAAAAGGTTTCGGTACTATTTGGAGAGAGATAACTACTTAACTATTTCTTCATTAACTCACACTTACCGACGTGGGACTTTTATTCAGTCCACACATTTCGTATTGTTTTGCACACACTAGCCTTAAGTTTATTTTATGAATGATTGAAATCAAACTGTCACTCAATCAATGAGCCGGTGCGTATATATTGTGAAGCTATATTTCAATTAAGATGTCCTTCCCCAACATATCAACTCGGCTTTTTTCCTGAATTCTGAGCCCGACAGTTTTTGTTATATCATAAAGAGTGCTGTTGTTCGCAAATAGAAGGAGAGATCCTGGCAGAAGAGTTACCAGAGCACCTAAATTAATAAGATTGTCCTTGCATTCTAGTATGAAGTAAGAAAACCGACAAAGTAAAAAACTTATTAGTCCTTTTTTTAGAACGCCAACCGTAACAAGATGAAGTTGGTTGCAAATGTACTCGCTTCAATTATAAATCCAACCATCACAGTGGTGCCTAGTTTGCTGATGAATGACATCCGAGGATCTCTTCAGTTTTACTGTTTACTTGTGACTACACTGACAAGAATTGATTTCTTCCTTCTCATTGTTGGAGAATCGATGCCCTGCTTAGGCAAAAACTGCCTTTGGGATTCTACTCTTCTTCCACCGCAGAGGAAGTCACACAAGGAATCGATGGATCTGGTCTCAGTGCCACTGTTACAGGTGAAGATTTTTACTAGTTTATGCCTTTATGGGTATTTATCATTGGTATTAGTAACATACAACAACAACAATAACATAGCCTTAATCTCAAATTAATTGAGGTCGGCTACATAGTATTAGTAAGATAGTTCTCTCATTATTGGAAATAAAAAACCGATGAAATAAAAACTTTGTGGGGTCTATAATTAAAAAGCCAATCACAAAAAAGATGAGGTTGGTGGCCTGGTGAGTATAAATGCTTCCATTATAAAACAGCTATCACAGTGGCGCCTAGTTTGCATATAAAAAATATATGTGGATCTCTTCGTTTTTACTTCTTAGTTGGAGATTCACTGAAAGGAGGGATTTTTTTTTTCTGATTTTTTTTTTAAAAAAAAAAAACAGTGCCCTTAGTTGGGAATCTGGAGCACACTATTTGACTTATCGTGAAGGAATTCGATTCGATCAAATTAAATGGTAAATTAGGGTAAAATCTTCCGATTCTTGGAATTTTTTCACTACCTTTCTAGCATGCAAGCTAGTTATTGTGCTTCTTGCATACTTCTTTCATTGCTCATTTTTTGTTGCTTCCACACATATAGTGCTCGTTGCCTTCCGTCATCACTGTTCTTTTTTTTTTTCCGCTTTTATAATTCTTCAAAAGAAAATATTAGAATGGCAAAAACAATGTCATACCACAAAACACATTGGCCCACAAGAGCCTATCGTACAACTCGATAAAAATTTGAGACGATTAAAATTTGAAACCTCTAGGTAAAATATGACAATGATTAAAATTTGTGAATTCAATTTATTTCTATGTACCAATACCATTTGTATGTTATATACCCCATTGATTGTTAAGGGCACCCCAAAAAAGTTTTTTTTCTTCGAAAATGCCCTTATGTTTGGATGGGCACCTCACAACTTTCAAATCGAAAAAATTGATTTTCGAATTCATCCGTGCGAACGCGAGCCCGAGCCCGAGGTGTTGATTCTAGTTGATCTTTGCGTCGCCGGTAATCAAAAGGGATCGTCGAAGATGAAGGGCCGTTCTTGTAGGGTGCATAAAGGTGAGAGAGATAGAAGGCATGTAAGTCATTGTGGGAGTTGAGAGGGGTAAAAATGTCATTTCATTTGGGGGAAATATGGAAAGAGGGTGTAAAATTTTTGAAACTTGCCTCTAGTGTTTTGTGGGGTGCACATAGTCGGGCCGTAAAAGTTTATGCTGCTTAAATATGTTATAATGAGGCTGGTATTTTTCACAAGCGTCATTGTATTGGAAACTGAAAGATTATGCTCCATTGCACTAATGTATATTAATAAGGTCAAAAGTAAAAGAATATCCAGAGAAGATCAAATGCAAGTATATATGAATGAGAAACATGATGCAAAAAGTGTGATAATCCTTTTTAACTCTTAAGCCAAGTTCATGATATGATCCAAAATGATCAGAGACTCCCAAACATTTAAGAGATTAAGATTCAGATGCTATGCTCATGCAACTTCTTGCTAATTTCTACTAGAATAAGAGAGAAATTGAAGAAAAAGAAAGAATCATAAGACATTTTCATATAATAATGTCTTTGAGAATTTGCAACTCCTATTAAATTTACACTGTTGTAATTATAATGCGTGATTCATATTTTATTAGAAGATATTTTTAAAGTTATATATCAATCTATATATCTATCATTGATCAGATGACTTAGTATGATATATTCATACTAAATTTGATGTTTATATTTATATATTTATACGTAATTAACATGATTTATCTCTTTAATTAAAAAATATTCTACGCACGTTCACTAGAACATTTTTGACCTTTAATAGAGGTTTTAAAACCCTTATTAAATAGAGTGTTATTAAATGTCATATGAAATGTGTTATGTTTTAATTTATATAAAACATATTATCAATTAGGTGTTATTTAATAACACCCCCTTTATCAGGGGTTTAAAAACCACTATTAAATACAGAAATTGTTCTGGTGGTTCGAGCTCACTTGCAGCGCTCACTGGAGTTTAATTAATTTAACAATTTATTTTTATTATTTAAAAAATATACATGACTTTACAGTAGAAAAATAAAATGAAACAATATTGATTAAAAATGATAAAAAATAAAAGTTCACGTGTCGATAAAAAAATTAATATTAGTACCATTACAGTATAAAATAGAAATAAATATAGTCAATGATTTATTATTGCTATTTTAAATCTGTTTAAAGATTGACAATTTTTTTAGGTAATAAATATAGGTAACCAAAAAGAAAACCAAAAAAGAAATAATTAGCTAATTAATAAATAATCAATTAAAGGGTAAAAAATTAAAAATGACCATTCAAGCGGAGGAATTTTTCAATATATATATGAAATTGATTACTATAACTTATAGAGGTTAGAAACATGTCTTTTCTTTTGCGCTACAGTTGTCGTTGGTCGTACTAATTATATGTTAATTATGTTTTATGAAAAAAATTAAATATGATTTCATTAATTAAGGCATATTGTTGGGAAAAACTCAATCGCATTCAGGAAATACTAAATTGACTTGTGGAGTTGCATTTCATGACAATTTGATAAATTTAGGGTCTTTTTATTAAAAAAAAAAAAAAAAAATTGACTCTTCAACTTTACCGTTGACAAATGATGTTTCATCCATATCTTACTTGAAGAAACCACACTTTTCCTTCATCTTATCAAGAGCATGCCCATAGTGTTGATTTTATCGAGCTTGTGCTACGTCATACATCCCCTTTTTTTTGAATTTTGCTATGCTATATAACATACTTTAGGCATCAATTCAATCGCACGATATGCCTTAAGATATGTGCATGCACAGAGCAAGGTTTATCGCAAGGCGACAAATTGCGTCAGTTCCCAAAAGTAGGATTATTCGATAATTTTTCTTTAAAAAAAATATCAAAATGTGTCACACATGTACCATTAGGTCCTGCTTATAAAAATGTTGTGCTTGGTATGTATGATAGTCCCTTTTGGGCTTTCTCGGAAAATAAATGAAGTGATCTGAGCTATCTGGGTTATGGTGTAAAGTAAACTGGGCCTGGAAATTTAAGATTTTAAGCCAACTGCGGCTGCAATCCAAATGTGGTATTGAAGGGATCCCTACATTTAATGTAACATTAAACATAAGTTGTACTGTGCTACTTTAATAAAACGGCCAATACATGCAATATCATAGTTGGTATTGGAAAATTTATTCTAGGCGTATATTGGGATCGCGGTGAACACATCAGAATGTGATGTGCGTTCTGATGTGCTATTGTGATGTAATCCGAGCAATCTCGCATGCTAATTAAGTTTAGCCCGAATGTAGAAATATCTATCAAAGATAGCATGAGACTCCCTAATTAGCTAGCTAGTACACTAATTAATTAATTAATTAAGGCATATTTCGTATATTACCTATTCAATATCTACATGTATATAAAGGAGAATCTGCTACTAATTATATGTTCCTTTTACGCACACATGGATGCTCATGATCCATTCACCTTTCTTGTCGCCCGAGTAACTCTTTAGCTGATAACCTTGTACTTATGTAGATTTTAGAGGAAAATGTTAGGATAACTTCGATTAATCATGCAAGTCAGGCACGCACTTTGTACACGTTGTGTATGTGTTACATTTTGATTAATTGATCTTGTTAATTTGACAATTGTGACACAAACCTTGTGATAGAGTTTTTCTCGTAAGTGAAGCGAGTGGATTCACACTGCACATGCATAGCACGTCTACTGAACTAGTAGCGTAAATATATACTAGCACAATATCTAGGAAACTATATATTATAAAATTAAAGTAATTGCATATCACCAATTAAGAAACAATTAATGTGAAACTCTAATTGACATTACACTGTGTTTAGGCCTCGTTTGGCTAGAGGTGGAGTTAAAATTTCCTGGAGATAACTTGTTGGGGAGTTGTTGTTTGGTTGTCCAACTCACATCCAAGGTCAAGGGCGTATATGGACATAATTATCCTTCATTAATTACCTTTTCATTAACCACATCCATCGATTTTTAATTTTATTTAAATGGTATTTATGTCAATTTATATATTTTATTGTTTAAAAATTTTCAACTTTCCTGCAAATTTAAAATTGTTGAAAATTGAACTTAACATGAAACTATGATCTCTTAATATGAGTTTGGCAAAAACGAACCAAACAAAACCCTTCACTCTTTGGTTTCTACATTAGGTAATTCTGAAGTGTAATTAACACAATACAATATATTAAGAAAATATTATCAAAATCTTGAAATTTTTAGTCAATGTGATATAGGGGATAAAGATTGTGTAATTAGATATACTTCTCGACACACTATATTAAGCTTATTCTAAATTGTTGACAAAAAAAAAAATAAATTGTAATATATCAACACTTCTTATAACTGAAACATATCTAGTGGAGTATTTTAGTAGAAAATCATATGACCTTAACTTTACGTACTTGTATAAGTCATGTAGTCCCCACATTAGGAGTAGTAGATCAAAAAAGTTTTCCACCAAAGTAGTTTATCAATTTTCAAGCATTAATTTGGGTAAAACCTGTTGAAGAAGTTAGATAGCTAGGAAAGCAGCAAAGCTGAGGACCAAACTCAACCAATTATTGATCTAGATATGTGGATAGAGATGATTGAATAATATAAAAGTACTTTATGCATATATATATATATATATATAGTAGTTTCAAGACGTGTTACTCACGATTGACCCGCTAGTTTCTCTCGCGGGAATTAATTTTAGTTAATTAACCAAAATTAAAAAGAACCACTACAATTAATAAAAAACACAAAAAACAATAAGTAGAAGACAACTAACTTGAAACTAATTGAACAACACGATCTTCTAAATCTTCTTTATTTTGTAAAGTGCGGAAAAAACTTGCATATAAATTTTTCGCAAGCATACTAATTAACATTGCCAAAATTGTCTCTTTCATCCCATCAGAGCAATGCATTCGGTTTTGCACTTCATGATCAGTATCATAAAAGTACAGTTGCAAAAAAGAAGTATGCTCATTGTTATGAAGTAAATTATTTATAAAATTGAACCATATAGATCAGATGAAAGAGGGCTTTTGGTGTTAAATTCAACATTGGATCAAGGGTGGATTAGACCCAAATTTCTTTTAAAAACCATGAATCAAATTGAATCATATAGACCAAATGATTAACTCACATTTGAATCGAACCTCTCCGAAAAAAAAATAAATTGGAGAAGAAAGGTGGATTAACTCACATTTGAATCGAAGAGCAAAGGAAAGAAACGAATGAGTCGATGAAGGAAAGCAGAGAATGAATGATTTGAAGAGGAAGGAAAGTCGTTGATTAGTTGAGTTGTTGATCAATTTGAAGAGGTAGGAGAGTCGCTGAGTTGTTGATCGATTTGAAGAGGCAGTGTTCAAGATGTTGAAAAGGTAGCGTTTATATATATATATATATATCATAGATATATATGGGGAAAGAAGTAAATATGATAAATATATATGGGCAAAGAAGTAAATTTCATTACCACTCAAAAATTTGGTATTCGTGTTTTTATATATACTAGTTTCAAGACGTGCTAAGCACGATTCCCCCGCTCGCTTCGCTTGCGGAAATTAATTTCTTAGAATTTATTAACAAAATTTAAAATTGTAATTAAAATTTAAAAATTAGAAATAAAAGTACCTTTTTTAGCTTATCAATATTCTCTAATGTGATTGAGATAAGATGTGAATGAAAAAACAAGCTAATCATGCTAGTACATTACTTCCTCAAAAAAAGTGTATTGGATTGATGAGAATGACTTCATAATTGATTTGGAGATAAAGAAAAAAAAACGTGTAGTGGATTGATAAGGAGTTAGAGTTTAATTTGGATACAAAAGAAAAGGTTGATTTGGAGATAAAAAAAAGTATGGGCAAATAGGTAAATTTCATTACCACTCAAAAATTTGTGATTCGTGCTTTTATATATTAACAAAATTTAAAATTGTAATTAAAATTTAAAAATTAGAAATACAAGTGCATTTTTTAGCTTATTAATATTCTCTAATGTGATTGAGATAAGATGTAAATGAAAAAACAAGCTAATCATACTAGTACATTACTTCTTCAAAAAAAAATGTATTGGATTGATGAGAATGACTTCATAATTGATTTGGAGATAAAGAAAAAAAAACGTGTAGTGAGATTCATAAGGAGTTAGAGTTTGATTTGGATACAAAAGAAATGGTTGATTTGAAGATAAAAAAAAGAAGTATGGGCAAATAGGTAAATTTCATTACCACTCAAAAATTTATGATTCGTGCTTTTATATATACTATAGATATAAGAGAGAGAGAGAAGTGAATGTTGGTGGTGGTTGCAGGTACCCCAACCTAAAAGACTTTGGTGCACATTGAATGGGTAAGTCCAATTTTTTGCTTCCTAATACATTTTATCCATGTTACTTGACATTGAGTAGATTACTTGCTCTCATTATGAGTTTTATTTTAATATGCATTTAAGTCCTCAAAAAAAAAAAGTCGTTGCACTAAACTAATAAGCACAATGAAAGACTTTGATCCACGTAATCAACTCTAATTAATTTGAGATCGAGGTTTTTATTATTATTGTATTTTAAAACAATAAATCTATTTAGATTCATGACTCCGTACTTGTACGAGGGTTTTTAAATTTTTTACAAATATTCAAGGGATATCAAATAAATTTTACAAGGTGTTGTATTTGTTTCATTAATTGGTTGATGATGATTTTGAAATTAAAAATATTTGAGTCTGGAATTTATGAGTTCAAGTAGCACGTCAATAAAAAGGCACTTAATCGAAGCACAATGAAAAAGTTTGATCTATGTAGCCGACTTCAATTAATTTGAGAGTGATGCTATTTTGTTATTGATGTATATGATGTTTGCATTGAGATCTGATTTTAAATAGACCCATAAATTGGTGAGCGTAAAGTTTATATTTATTGCTACTTAATGGTTCTATCCTGACTCACGCTACAAATTAATTGAGGCTTGCTAGGCTTTGAATACCGGTGTCATAGGAAAAAAAATATATGTTTTTTTTGAAAAGAGAGGCAATTTATGTGCATATCATGACAAACCTCGAAGTCGAACTTATCTAAAAATTCCGATCTATCTAAAGTTGTCAACGTTTCATCTGGAGCACACTATTTGACTTATCGTGAAGGAATTCGATTCGATCAAATTAAATGGTAAATCAGGGTAGAATCTTCCGATTCTTGGAATTGTTCCACTATCTTTCTAGCATGCAAGCTAGTTATTGTGCTTCTTGCATACTTCTTTAGTTCTTGCTCATTTTTTATAATTCTTCAAACGCAAATATAGAATGACAAAAAATAATATTACATCACATGATTCATTGGCCCACAAGAGTCATTTATGACCTCGACTCGTATATTATGTATCGAGATCTTTGTATATCCCTTGCATCTCGAGGCACGCATAAATAACTCTTATAAGTCAACGTGTCTTGCAGTGTGACGTGATGTTATCGTTCTAACACTTCTCTTCTTCAAATGCAAAGTTGTACCTTTTTTTGATATGTTCATTGGGACTTTTTAATTATAGGTACGGATACTACGTACCTAGCGTATGGGCAATCAAAACTTGCTAATATACCGCCTCTAATGAGCTTTCTAAACTCCCCAAGGTAATGTTGAATGTCAATGAAGTAAAGATTATGTTGGGTTATGCCCATAACTTATTTCTCTTTGGATTTTGTCTTCATTATTTATGACCTATGGTTTTTGGAGGCTAATTAAATTTCCATCATACAACAAACAAGCTGTTTTTTTGCAGTGCTCAGGACATTCTATTTATTTATTTCAATAGGCAAAAATCATATTAGCCTATTATTTGGGGTCTTATTGGATTTCACTGTGTCCAAACTAGCCACTGTATTCAACTTAGGTGGCTTTATCATTAGTCAATAATGTTATTTTCCAGTGATCATAAAAAGTAATGATACCTTGAATTGTTGCAATATGAGCATAACTTTTTTTTCTTGATGGTAAGTAATGTTTTGTTAATTTGCGGCCTGCTTGACAGAGATTGGATGCCAATAGCATTCCTTTCATGATGATGCATGCCTGCTAAGTATATTTGGCAGATTATTTTGGAAGAACAAATGCTAGCTTCTACTGATACACAAAAAGAAGAAAAGTGGCCGGGCATGTGTTTTTATGAGCATCGGCATTGCATCCACAACTCAAGGGTGTAAGCCGCCAGTATTTTGTGAACTGTGAGGTCGCAATAACTTCTCACAGGCCCAAGACATTGAATTTGGCAAGGAAACTATATATGGGGCTTGAAGCTTGAGTTTGATGGATCGAAGAACTAAGGACGTTTTTAATACTGACAGCTACAGCTCTTGCTGATGCAATCTGGCAGCTCCAGCACCTATATAAAAGTAGTATCAGTGTATGTATTTATTTACTATGTGCAACCTCATTTCCTTGTCAATAGAATATATATGATGAACCTTCCATGTCTCGAGTGTGCCAACATCAGATTTTTTTTTTTTTTATGACAAGAGCTTCTTCTACTGATACACAAAAAGAAGAAAAGTGGGCATGTTTTTTATGAGCATCGGCAACTTGTTAATAGGAGGGATTTGAATGGTTTGCAAAGCTCACCATCAATTGCACTTAATCTAACACAATAGAAAAGTTTGATCCATGTAGCTGACTCCAATTAATTTGGGACTGAGGCTATGTTGTTGTTATTGTTGACAAGAGCTTCTTCTATTAATTGATTTCATGAATAACACTTCTTTGCCCGCTTTAGAGAAAAACTTGTGACTCCATGACATCGATCACCCGCCTCCATAATATCTCTCACTTGCCTCTTCCTAGCTATATATGAGTGAAGGCAAGCCTAATTAAGTAGTTGCTGTTGATGATGACCGTATATGTATGCACTCTGTGTGGTATTTCTAATGACAACTCATACTGATTCGGTAGATTTTTTTTTATGACAAGAGCTTCTTCTATTAATTGCAGCACGAAAGAAAAAGAAACTATCATCGACAAACAATAAAAATGGGTGATTGATGGGGCTCCTCTGATAACCCCTGCATGTGGTATTTATTCTAATGTGTGGAAATGGAAGGATATACATATATATATATATATGTATTCATCATAAAAGTATAAAACTGTGTTTCAATATGGTGATCTTTCTAATAAAGAGTGTTGTACGTTGTTTGAAAATGGAAAGATTAGACTAGATTTATGGTGCTTTGCATGGTCGTTGTGTAAAAAATGTCAATCATAAATAGATGAATGAGTAGGAGGAGACTATAATAATTAAAAAGCTAGCTAACCATAAATAAATAGATGAAGTTGGTTGTGAATGTAGTGGGTTCAATTAAAACCAACAACAACAGGTCCCTAGCTAGCTAGTTTGCTGATACAGAATATATATATATCAGTAGATTTCATCATTTTCACTAATTAGTTGCTAATACATTGACAATTAGGAGTGAGGATCAATGCGCTTCTTTGGCAAAAAGAGCCCTTTGGGATTCTCCTCTTCTTCTACAGCAGAGGAAGTCACACAAGGAGTTGATGGAACTGGTCTCACTGCCATTGTTACAGGTGAGAACCCCCAAGCTCAACACAGTTGAATGAAGTAACAGAGAGAGATAGAAATCAAGAAATAACAGATGCTCTCACACACACAGTTTCACTCAATCAATGTTTGTATTTATACTCTCAACTCACATATCTCACAAGATCGATCAGTACCCACATAACAGCCTAACAAACTGTCCTAATTAACAAACACCAAGTGGTTTTGATGAAAACCCATGCTTGCTTTTATTTTTTAAATTAGATAATAAAGTTCATTTTTTGTATATAAATATATTTGCAGGAGCAGCAAGTGGGATTGGAGCTGAAACTGCGCGTGTTCTTGCATTAAGTGGTGTCCATGTCGTTATTGGGGATCTGAATTTCGCTGTGGCTATGGATGTCAAAGCTGCAATAGTCAAGAAACTTCCCCATGCTAAAGTTGATGTTTTGGAGTTAGACCTCAGCTCAATGGCATCAATAAGGGAATTTGTACTCGAATTCCATTCACTCAACCTTCCGCTTAACGTCCTAATGTAAGTCTACATCATGTTCATTTGGCTGATCTTTTACTTATTCATTGATTTGATTCATCACTACTACTGTACGATATATCGTGTGTATCCAATTGTTATATGACTTAAGTAGTTTTGCTTCATCTATCTATTGACAAATTAGAAGGAAAACTTAATTAATTCCATCTTCTGTATTGAAATTAAGTAACAATGCAGGCATCTTGAGTCTTCATCAATTCATGCTTTCCAAAGACAATTTGGAGCAGCATTTTGCCGTAAATTACCTTGGTACGAATTAATATTAGCCTGGTGCTCATTATTTCATCTTGGTTTTTTTTTCTTTTTCAATACGACCATTCATATTTCTCTAGTTTTACTTGTCGTGCTCTGTAAGATCGATTCCATGCACAAATCAAAAGCATTGCTTACTTTATACTCCCTCCGGTTATTTATATAAGTTCTTCTATCAATAACTTCTTGTTTAAAATTGCAAGTTGTTTTCAAAATTCAAGAGTGTATTTATTGCATTTTTACCCATTTTACCCTTATACAATTCAAACATTTATGATTATTCGATTCATTTAACGTCAAAGGATATATATGTAAATTACACTTGTAATTAAAGCTGTCTTAATTCTTGTGTACCAAATATATTTTTTGTTTTCGGGTAATGCTAGATGGCTCAATGAGTCCAAACTCAAATAACAATAAAGACATATATACCCTTTTGAGTAGTATTGGTGTTAATTAGGGGTAAGGGTAATTATGTCTTTTTATATAATTGGGTGATCTAAGTTACTAGTAAAAATCATTTGAGTCTGGACTCAAAGAGTCCAAATATATTTTTTGTTTTCTATTTAGAACAAGAGTCACTAGTTAGTTACTAATAATGCTTCCTCACATTCATATTGCAAGCATTTATAGATTAAGAGATCTTCTTATCCTTGCATGTATAGGTCACTTTCTTTTGATAGATCTTTTATTGGAGAAAATGGAGACTACAGCTATTCATAGCAAGATAGAAGGAAGAATTGTCAATGTCTCGTCTATCGGACACTATATGACGTATCGCGAAGGAATTCGCTTTGATAAAATCAATGAGGAGTCGAGGTACGTAATTCCCATCCTTTAATTGAAACGCTTTTACCGTTCCATCAATTTTTGTTGTTCCCAACATGTTAAATTCTGGATTCTCCTTCACTTAATTTGCTCTTGAACTTGTTAAATGCAGCTACAGCGGCTTCCGTGCATATGGACAATCAAAACTTGCTGTTATATTGCATTCAAATGAGCTTGCCAGACGCCTAGAGGTGATCATATATGTACCCTCCATCGATCAACGTTTATTTGAATAGTAGCAGCATTTTACGATATCCTTATTACATGACATCGATCGTTGTGTTCATGGCGTCTCCTCTATATATTTACAGGAACGTGGAATGCAAATTACATCAAATTCCTTGTGTCCTGGTTTCGTTTCTAATACTAATATTTTCAGGCTTCCCACTTTATTATGGGGTAAATCATGAATGACCACATCATCTCAATTTTTTTTTTTATCCCTATCATTCAGGTGATGTTTAAATGCTTGTAGGAATATGAAGTTGGTGTGATGTTTTGATAGAAACAGCAACAACAACAACAACAAAAGCTTCAATCCTAAATTAGTTGGGGCCGGGCAAAGTGTCTAGGAAAAACAGGAACTTTAATTTTGTGGCTAAGAACATAATTAACTTGTAATTAAGTTAACAACCTTCAAAGGTTTTAGTATACTAAGATCGATGATAATGCGATTGTTTTTAGGGGCTGAAGATGTAGGACAAATTTTAACCTTTCTGTCTAAAAAATGACTTGAAGAAATATAGAAAACCTTATATATATCTTTATGTTGCTGAAAATCTAATTAGAGTCCCATTTCTAACTTTAAGGACAGATTTCATGACCTGTCTGGTCTACGAAGGCAAAATTGAAGGCAAAATTGCGTTGCTTGTTTCATTCCTTCAAAGTTCCAAATATTACTAGCATTTTGAGAAAATTTATGTTTTTAAAAAATATTAATCATATAGTATAACCTCATTAAATGTTGTTAAAGACAATTTTTTTTAGTGTGAACTAGATTTATTGTAAACTTAAAACACATCCAAACTGTTGGCATTAGGATCCTAATCATCAGTACTACGCTAAAACAAACAGAAGTATTAGTCAAATTAAGAATTTGTGGCAAATACTCAGTTCATCCATTGTTGTTGTTGATGATGGTAGACCGAAAGTTAGTCCCAGATTGATTAAATGAAATTTCTAAATGAAGTATATAAGTAATTAACTCATTCCAACTAGTACCGAATCTTTTGAAATAAAACACCACACCTATAAAAGTTGAAGGTGGTTAAGTTAAGGATATATAGTATTAGTACTAGCGAAGGAGATCCATGGGCTCGCACATGTGTGTGACATTGCCTGTTTGTTTATTTAACTCAGGTCTTCATCTTTTCAAATTCCTCACCAAGAATGTTCAGCAGGTATGTTTCTTATCCATCTTGTCCTAATATTGCAGATATAATAGCTCTGCAAGTAACTCACAAAAAAAAAAAAAAAAAAAAAAAAAAAAAAGTGTTTGTGCTTGCTTCCTCGCATAATATATATTTCGCTGGATATACGTTTATGTTACGTTTATGTTATTTCATGAATTGCACTTAATCGAGCACAATGGAAAAGTTTGATCCATGTAGCCAACCTCAGTTAATTTGGGACTGAGGCGATGTTGTTGTTGTTGTTGTATACGTTTATGTTATTTCAGGGAGCAGCAACAACGTGCTACGTAGCGTTGCATCCGCAGGTCAAGGGCGTAAGTGGGCAGTTCTATAGGAACTGTGATATCGCTGAAACGAGTTCACAGGCACAGGACCAAGAGCTGGCCAAGAAACTTTGGGATTACAGCACGAGCTTGATCCATTAATTAGTTGATCGATCATGTCAACTTAAAATCAATCCTGCAAGTGTGTCTTTACTAGTGACGAATGTCTAATTAATAGTCTTCACTCTTCCATGTCAGTCCTTAGCTTCAGTAATAAATCTAGGAAATGTATGTAAAATGTGCAAGTTGGGGAAAAAAAACAGAATTGTCAAATATCTTTTGTCATTGGAGTTATGGGAGTCACTTAAGTTAGCAAACAAGCTCCAAGTTTAATACATTTTAATAATTTTAAAGTGATCTCAAATAATTAATGAAGCAAACATAATTATTTGTAAATATTTTTTGATATATACTTTTTAAATATTTGTGAAAATTTTAAAAACACCCTTATGAATCATTACTTGTTAAGTGAATTAGTGGATGCATGTTTTGTCATTGCTGATGAAATTTAATGTTAATGTTAAGGGTGGTGCTATTTGAACTCAAGAGTCCGGATTCAAAATTTTTATTTATTACAAAGTCATCCTCAAGTAATTAATGAAGTACACATAATCACTTGTAAAATTCTTTTGTTACCCCTTAAATATTTGTAAAAAATTGATAAACCTCCATATGAGTCTGGACTTATGAATCCAAATAGATTTATTGTAATGTTAATAGTTACAATAATCTATTCATATTTTCTTGTCTCATCATAAACAATTCTCAACCAGGTAGGACATTTATGGTCCGCTGCATTAATTATTTATAATAGTGTTATGTTTTTGGTTGGAAAGTTAAGGTTGTCAATTCATGTCGGCGAGTCATAAACAAGTCATGATCTATATATATAATGTAAACTCATTACATGACACGTTTATTAATCATGTTCATTGTTTCGTGAGTAAGTGGGTCATGTTAAACATCTCGTATTTGTGTCACCCATTTAATAAATATTTCATTTAAATATTTTATTTTTTAAAATTTTTATAATTTGTTTACTACTTTTTTTAATATATCTACATGAATAAACTTAAACAAACATAATTAATTAGTCAATAAAATATAATGTGGTTGTATATAGTCTTAAGTTTTACTTTACTTTTCCATTCAAGTCTTAATAATAGAGGAAAAATGACTCGTAATAATAATATACATACAAAATTATAAAAATCGTCTAAAAATATCTAAATTTTACTTTGGTGAAAAGTTTTATTTTTTTCTTAATAAATAATTATTAATAAAATTTAAAACGTAAATAATATATTAAAAGTAAAATAAATATTTCATATATAAAATAAAATATGTCTACAAATAAAAAAATAAATCATGTTATTAACATGTATTCAATTGGGTAAATTTTGTAATAATATATTTATTATATCGTATTTATTCTTTATAAATTATTCTTTAATCGTGTCAAGCGAGTCATAAATGAGTTAAGCAGGTAGATATGTTGAAGATTCGTTTAATAACAGTGTATAAACGTGTTAACATGTTTATGACCCAAACCTATTTTTGTCAAACTCGTGTCATCTTTATTAAAAGTGTTGTGTTATATCGTGTTAATCGCATCATAACCCAAATTGTCATAGAAACAATGATTTGAAAATTAATAATTGGGAAGTGATTGGATAACAAACTTTTGCTACATACCTTTGCTGTACAATTGCAGGAGTTCTTTGGATACGATTGTTGTTTGTGCACACACATCTCGATGCAAACATCGATGCAACCTAATACAATCAATTAGTAGGAGTATAATTTGTCTGTGTTATCATAAAAAGTCATTAAAAGATAATGAAATCATATTTTGTTCTCTAATGGGTCTAGACATTGGTGGCCTATATGAGTCATTTCCAAAACATTACAGATATTTTTTGGTGGCTTTCTCATATAATCTATACAAAAAATCTGTTTAGTTCCCATATGAGATATAGCAAGTTCAGTTTGTCTGTGCATGGTTGGGTTTTGTGAGGTTTGACAAAAAGAAGATAAGAAGTAGAAATGTGGTTTTTTGGAAGAAAAGGGGCTTCTGGGTTCTCTGCTTCTTCAACAGCAGAGGAGGTTACAGAAGGCATTGATGGAACTGGTCTCACTGCTATTGTTACAGGTGACAAACTTTATTGCTTTAATGGGATTTCATGCACTTTCTGTACAATTTGGTAGATTTATTGCTTGTACCAGCGAAGGAATTGGGTTTTCAGATGTGGGTATTTGGAGTGAAAAAAAAAAAAAGTGTCCTTTGTACTACTCTTGGGAAAGCTCGACTCCACATAAACTGAACAAATTATACAGGTAGAGGTAGATAGAAGCTAACTTGAGACACATTAATTACGGGAGATCTAAATGATTCGTAAAGCACATGCACTATCAATTGTACTAAATGGAACGCAATGGAAAAGTCTGATTTATGTAGCGGACCCTTACTTAATTTTGGAATTGTGGATATATATTTGTTGTTGGGTTTGGGCTGATGTTTAGGTTTGTGAAGCATCTCAAAGTGACTGAATTTAATTTGTGGAACAGTGCAATGGAGTTATGTAGTCTTAATCCTTGTAATGTGTAATTGATTTAATTTGCAATTGGTATTCTTTTTTGCATGTTAGAAGTTTCAGGTAGCTTCTTTGAAATTTTGATGGAACGAAAACAAAAAAAATGGACGAATTGTACTTGTGTAGTAATGTTGCATGCAGCTCGAACCAGTTTCAGTTTGAGCCATTTGTTTGGGCTCTATTGCAAATTTCGTTGTAGTGTTTTTTTTTTGGTTCACATTAGAGTGCAAATCAAGCTAAGGAGAGGCGTTTGATAATCCATGTAGCGGACCCTGACTAATTAAGTAATTTGGGATCTAGGTGATAGATTTCAAAGAAGAATCTATGAATATTGCATTAATGTGGGCTTATTGAGTACAATAGGGTGTTCTTATTTATAGAGCTGAACAAATCATAAAATAAGAAAAGTTACCAAAACTACTTAGATATCAAAATATAAAAACTTTTTAAATACCTAAACTACGAAATATAGCAACTACTATAATTTCCTTAACACTAGGCTTCTTTCATTATAGTGCTCTTATGAAGTGCTATTATTATTATTATCATCCTATCATGTAACGCCTGCCAATTTGACATGCTTCATGCTGGTTTTTTTACTGTAATTTCAGGAGCATCAGCTGGAATCGGGGCTGAAACATCTCGTGTTCTTGCCTTACGTGGTGTCCATGTGGTCATGGGCGTAAGGAATATGGCTGCGGCTCGGGATGTTAAACAAGCGATAATAAAGGATAATTCCAAGGCTAAAGTTGATATGTTGGAGTTGGATCTCAGTTCATTGGCGTCTGTTAGGAAGTTTGCGTCCGAGTTTAATTCTTCGGGTCTTCCATTGAACATCCTCCTGTAAGAAGCTAAAAGATTGAGGCCAACCATCAACCATGATCCTTGATTTTTTATGAATTCTCTTCAGAGCATTCAAGAAAGTTGGTAGTAATGATTCAATATTCTTTGTTGGTGGAAGTAACAATGCAGGAATCCTCGCGCCTCCCTTTAAGCTCTCACAAGATGGTATAGAGCTTCAGTTTGCAACAAACCACTTAGGTGCGCCTTATCTTTTGTCAAATTTTCTCACGGCCTCCACCAGCACCGATACTATCTTCAACTTAACCACACATGCATCTCAACAACTTTATTGCTTCCTATGCTCAACAGGAACTTAGATGGTTGTTAATTAATTCTTTCACAGGTCATTTTCTTTTGACAAATCTTTTGTTGGACACCTTAAAACGAACGGCAAAACGAAGTAAGGTGGAAGGAAGAATTGTCAATGTCTCCTCAAATGCTCACCGATATGCATTTGGCGAGGGAATTCCTTTTAACAAAATCAATGACGAGCCAAGGTAAACCATCCCAGTATCCTTGTTTCTAATGTGCAACTTTCTAGAAATGCAAAAGATAGATGATTTTTCGATCTTCCCTTAAAATTGTTACTTACAGTTATATAATCGCATTAAAATTGTTACCGACAGTTATAATCGCATGTGGGTATATGGACAAACTAAACTTGCCAATATATTGCATTCTAATGAGCTTGCGAGACGCCTAAAGGTATTTTATTGTGATTCTTACCACCCCTCTTTTTTCACTTCCATCAGGGTATATGGACATATATTTATTTTTTTCCTTTGCAGGAAGAGGGGGTGCAGATAACCGCGAATTCAGTTCATCCTGGATTAGTCTATACCAACATTTTCAAACATCAAAGCTTGGTTGCTGGTAACCTTACTCAGCAAGTTTTTCGGCGTCGCTTATAGTTTTAATTACTCAAGGAACCAGCCATTATATATTTAGACAATTTCTTCATAGGAAAGGATAGGATTACTCAAATATCTGATTCAGATTTTTAAAACTGCCCCCCAATTTGAGGTTTAGTTGTGATCGTCAATTCCTCATTTTTTTTGCAGGCCTTGTAGACAAGATTAAGAGTTTTGCTTGTAAAACTGTCCAACAGGTAATTGGTTTTGTATTTGAACAGAAACCATTTAAGTGATTGTGGATGCACATTTTTTTTTTCATTAGATGACATCTTGGAAATGTAATTACAGGGAGCGGCGACGACGTGCTACGTTGCATTGCATCCGCAAGTGAAGGGTGTTAGTGGAAAGTTCTTCGTTGATTGTAATATAGCAACACCAAGCTCACTAGCTCAAGATTCAAACCTGGCAAAGAAACTATGGGAGTTCAGCATGAATTTGGTCCAAAAATAATGTCTTCAATGGCTGCTGTATAACCATTCAAAATTGTCTATTGTGTACTTTTCATGTTTTAAAGTATGGGTAACCAAACACTTCTCTTGGAGTGCTTTCTTTTTAGCCAAAACACAAAACAAACTCAACCAGGTAAGATACATAGAATCACTCAAATTTCCACTTGAGGAGCTCGAACCCTCAAAATCATATAAAGGTGAACACATGTCCCATGAATCTGGAAAGGAGCTATCGTTTCGCGCGCCCTTTTTGGCAAAACACATTTTTGGTCCCTTAACTTTATGGTTTTTCTTAATTTAGTCTTTAAACTTGATCTTTGGTAACATTTAGCCTATAAACTTTGACTTTTTGTTAGGGCTAGCAATAAACGGGACCAGACATCATTTATAATGATTAAAATTAGTATTTGGTCTCGTTCTCGTTTTTAAATTAAGGACACTTTTTTTGTCCAGACTTGTATTTTTATAAAACATGCAGCTTTCGTTTTGTCTGATTTTTATTTTTAAAATATGATTAAATATTTTATTTATCAATTATTTAAAAAAAAATTAACTACATGTCACCTAACATTCAATTACCAAAAAATAAATATATAACATCACTATGTTTAATTTCTAATATAAACATCATAGATAAAAAAATCTTCAAGGAATGCAAGTCAAAACATTACATCACTATTGTTTAAGTTTTAAAATTACATGCCGACATCACAAAAGTTTAATTTAAAAAAAGAGAAATCATCTCAATAATTCAAATTAATCGTTAAACGGGTACCTTTTTTTTGAAATTGCTACTTGGACCCGGTCCCGTATTTTTAAACGAACACAAAAAATTATCTAAACCCGTATGTTTTTTACAAAAATATTACCCGAACTCGTTTATAGCGAGGTTCGAACAAAATCGGATAAACGGGTGTGAATGCCAACGCTTACTTTTTGTACATATTTAATCCTTTTATCAAGTGAGATTTCAACAAATTGAATTTAACTTTAACCAATGAGAAAACTTGTGCGGGTACATAAACGTGAACTGAATTGACATGAAAATGAATTAATTAGGAGGGCTCACTTATTACAACACAACAACCATTTGTCACTTCAAATTATGGTAGCATCACATCAAATTATGTTAACATCATTCATCGAAAGAGTTAAATGTTAATAATTTAAAGTTTTGAAGATCAAATAAAAAAGAATGGTAAAATTTAAAGATCAAATGATGCATTTTACCCTTTTTACCTATTTTATTTTTGTCGTGCTATTATCAACAATTACAGTAGTATTTATTCACATGGAGTTGTCGCAATTAGTTTGTATAGATATCTAAATCTTTTTTTTGTTGTTTAAGAAAAAAAACTATTATTATTTTTTTAAAAAAAATACCGGTATTGAAATGACTAATATTCAATTCAAAATGTCATCTCATGTTATAAATATCATGAGACAGCTCATACTTGGATTTAATGTTGGGTGATAACTGTCATAGTAATAATGTACTTTCCTTTTTAATTCCTGAAATGGACATCTCGAGATTCTCCCATCATATTAAAATTTAAAACTTAATTAATGTCCTCATCTTTATCAAAACAGATTGTCAAGAAAAAGAAACAAAAAGAAAATTTGGAAAACATTTTTTGTGGAGTCACGTCGGATTCAGTGCTTTCTTGGGCATCTGAAGATCGATTCACTGTGTCTTCTTTTCTGGGTATTGAGAAATTTGAGGCTTGAATCTGAAAGATGTGGGTTTTTAGGCGAAAAGGGGCTTCTGGGTTCTCATATTCTTCGACAGCAGAGGAGGTTACACAAGGAATTGATGGGTCTGGACTCACTGCTATTGTCACTGGTGATGTATCTTTTATGGGTTTCTCTCAAAAATGATTATTTCATCTTATATTTGTGTTTGGAGTGATAGTCTTTATTGTTTTGGTACTTTTTGGGGTTTCCTTCAGATTGGTTAAGTTTGCAGAAGTGGAATTATTTAATGATATGAGGAATTTTTTAGGTGCCTAGTTTACCAAACTAGTATTCGATTTTGGCCGCGGCTATTCGGACCTATGAATGTTTTTTTACTGCTTTTACCCTAACTGTTTGTAAATAATTCTAAAACTGCCTCTCACCATCAACAAATATTTACCCTATCCCCTACCTTCATCCCAACACCCCTCACTCCTCTCCATTTCTTGGTTTTAGTCATTTTAGAGCATTTGTACTTGCGTAGGAATGTTTTTTTTCGTTAAACAAGGTTGGATGTGGTTGCGTCGTGTCCAAGAAGTGAAGAATTGTCGCCCGCGGGGTTCGGCCGATACCTCTACTTTGATCGATAATGCGAAGTGAACTCGGTTTTAATTGGTCACGGAGGGGTCCAACCGAGACCTCTAAAGAGTTGTCGGCCATATGTATCCAACACCTCTTTAGAGGTGTGTGGCCGGCACCCGCGGGTAACAAGAATGAACAACAAATTTTCAAAACTCCTAACAATACACGATAATGACCAAAACAATAGTGGGTTTTGCTAGGAATCGCTTGATATTAACGATTTCATTGAAACTTTGTACCAAAAATGCAAGATTTAACTCCAAAATCGAAGCCCTAAACTCAACAACAAAATCACAAACAATATCGACTCAAAAAATAAAAAAACTCCAAAAAATCTCGAAATCGATAGAGATAATGAATGCACTCATGGTGTCGAATCGATGTGGTTTTGCTTGGATTTCGTCGGATTTGGGTTGGTGGTGAGAATGCTATTTTGAGAGGAGTGACTAGGTTATGCGTGAGTAAAAACTCTTTTATATGGAGGGGTAGTTGGGTCATTTTACTAGGGGCCGAAAAAAATTCAAAAACGTGATAAAATGAGCAAAAAGTGGGGTCCGAATAGCTTGGGCCTTTGAATTTTTTTTTTTCCATTTTGGGATACTTCTAATAAGAAAAAGACGTGATGTGCTAAATTTGGATTTAGATGGAATAAGTTTCGAGCCTACTTTTGGGCTCTAATGTGTACTTGAACTAAGTGTTTGACATGGAATAAAAATTGGTGTTGTTGTCTATATATGGGCATCAGCGGTACACGGGTACGTAAGATGACTTGAGATGCATTAATTAGGAAGGGTTTAAAGGACTACGAAAGCATTCATTGATCGCATTAAATCAAGCTGAGTGGAAGCTTTTCATAGGCGTTTCCGGAACTAATTTGGGATTCAAGCTTTGTTGTTGTTTTCTATATGGGCTTTTTGGCCGTATTGAAACAAAGCAAATTTGAAGACCTCTTTATTGGTGATGTAGAATTGAGCAGATTTACACGTTTTTAGCTTTTGAATTATTGTTTCAGGAGCTTCAAGTGGCATTGGAGCAGAAACCACACGCGTAATGGCCTCGCGTGGCGTTCACGTTGTGATGGCTGCCAGGAATATTGCTGCAGCTAGAAGTGTCAAAGAAGAAGTAGTCAAAGAAATTCCTGCTGCAAAAGTTGATATACTGGAGTTAGATCTTATGTCAATGGCTTCTGTTAGAAAATTTGCGCAGGAGTTCAAATCCTTGAATCTCCCTTTGAACATACTTGTGTGAGAAAAACAAAGATATGGAACTGCGAATTTTTCTTTCCAACAGTTAAATCTCCCAATTGTGATGTATTTGATAGCTTGATATGAAAAATAAATTCTATCTTTCTCTTTCTTGGAACATCCAAGTAATAATGCAGGAGTAATGGCTACCCCTTTTATGCTCTCCCAGGACAAGATCGAGATGCAGTTTGCGACAAACCACATAGGTGAGTGAATATTTACAAACATCCATATATCTGCTTGTTATTGTTATATCATGTGATGTTATTCAAGTATTTTTGGGTGGAATCAATATTAGTGTTCGTTTCGCACACTTGATTACGCTACAACTCTGAACAATTATATGGTAATATTACTGGAGATGGTTTTTTAGGCATCTATACATCTTATGGACTTGATAAGCCATTAGCCCTTCAATGGAGTCATTGTTTCTGCTATAAATAGCTCTTTTGCTTTTCTTGGAATCCTAAGATTCTTTCAGAATATCATGATAGGTTTGACAATATGAACTTCAATCTCATGAACTGCAGAGAAAATAGGAAACGATTAGTTTCTTCCTGTAAGAGACTTTTTTCGAATCATGATGTTTTCACTTTTCCGTGCATATTCTTGTTTCAAATTTTTTGTCATAGTTTGATGAAGTGACTCATGCTGCGATTTCACAGGACATTTTCTGTTGACAAATCTCCTATTAGAGACCATGAAAAGCACAGCGCGTGAAAGCAACATTGAAGGAAGAATTGTTAATGTCTCGTCCGAAGCTCATCGATTTCCCTATCCTGAAGGAATCCGTTTTGATAAAATAAATGATGAAACATGGTACACGTCCCCCATCATTTACATTCCACTTTACTTTCCTTGGGTAGAATATTGCAACTAGGTTTTAGTTTACCACAAAGTACTTACGTATTGTTTCTTATAAGAAGTCTTAATTTTGGGAAGCTTGACGCAAAAGTTAAATCCATATTTTCACATGTACAGTTATAGCAGTTGGAGGGCATACGGGCAATCAAAACTTGCTAACGTATTGCATGCTAATGAGCTTACAAGACGCCTAAAGGTATTCAACAGAAATTTAGCAAAATAGTTGGTAAACTTCATTCTTTAAAACTTTTTTCCATTATCATAGTATTTTTGGCAATTGTTTGCATCTCTGTCCATCTTAATCAAGCACAATAGAAGAGTTTGATACATGTAGCCCCCCCAGTTAAATTGGGACTGAGGCTATGTTGTTGTTGTTTGAATCTCTGTCCATGTCCTCTGTTATGTTTCTTCCAACAACAAGAGATTCATCTAAGATATGCTAACCATGTTGGACTAATTATTAGAATTGATTTTGTTTCTGTTCCCTTCAGCTGCTAATATTGCTTTTATACTACTATAGTGCTGCTCTTAGTCTAAGTATGTAGTCACTGAATGCTATGTTTCCATTTCGTTTCTTCTTGTCATACTTTTCACTAAGTTGATCAGTTAATTTAATCATGTCTTTTTTTTTTTTCCGAGATAAGTAACTTAAGCATATTTGGCGTATGCTAAAAATTCCCAACCTCTTCTTTTTTCTCCAAACACTGTTCATGCAATAGTTAAGCTTGAGTTGTTTCCCTGTCCGCTCCTTGTTATTTCTTAATGACTTGGAAGCTTATCTGACTAACATAATAATTCCAAATACTGATCATCAGTTGGAAATTCATCTTAAGAAGCTGTGATATTGATGTTTCTTTTTTTCTTATTGTTCTTTGTTATTATCAAGTGTTTGTAAAAATGAAATAGTTTTAATCAATGGTCAACCAGCCTTGAGGATTGCAATCTAATACATTGTCTGCGAAAGTTCTGGATAGGAATCAAAAATGTATTTCTGCAGTTATATGATATCGAGGAGATTACTTTTGATTTATGGCATTGTAACTGCACAGGCTAAAATGAGCTGGAACCTTTGTCTTCCACTCCCCTCTTCTCGTTTGTACTTTTCATTCGAGATTGAGCAACAGGAACTTCTATTAATCTCAGTGCATTACTTGTTTACGTGGATATCTTTAGCGTTTATAGTGGGTGCGTTTGTTCCAGTTTCACATTAGCCGATCACCATATTGATTTGACCATTTGTCTACAATTAAAAGTTCTCTTATTATCGGAAGCTCATCTTCCTTTAGTTATTGATTATATTGCATTATGTTTTCGAGAGCCAATGCTCAATTTCTCTTTTTTATTTTCAATTATATGTGCAAAAGAAGGCACCTTATTTGCTTATTGAAAATATACCTTTATAGCTGGCCTCTTCTAGCAGATTTGGAAATATATTTACTACCTTGTTTCTGTCATGAGCAGGAAGATGGCATTCAAATAACTGCCAACTCACTTCATCCTGGAGCTATTAATACGAATCTTATGCGCTATCATACTTTTGTTAATGGTAAATTGTATATTCTTATTTTATTAATATTCAAGATTAATTACCAGTACACATTGTATTGTATACCATATAATTTGATACTCTTGCATCTTTGTAGACGTGTATGTACTGTTAGTGTCAACTATATGAGCTTAAGGTTGATTCTTCGAGTAAACGTATAATCCACTAGTTTTTCTCATGTTTTACTTGTAAATTATGCTCCATATTCGAAACTCGTATATGCAACTAAATTATTTTGTAATATTTAAGTCTAGTTTGTCAATGTTACGCGTTCTTCCATAGCACCTTAAGATTTAATGTGGAAGTACTCGGATCATTTCGATGTTCTTTTCATCATTCGCATGGATCAACTGGTTTCATTCAAGAGGGCCATTAGTTCTTCATGTTTCACCATTTAAGGATACTTGTGTCCCGCAAAACTTTATGGTTTTCAATTATAAAAGTACCCTTGTTCGCAACTCCTGATTAACTGCATTCTTCTGGTGGTGCGATGCAGGTATTGTCAATGCAGTCGGAAAGTTCTTCCTAAAAAATGTTCAGCAGGTGAGTTTTGTATTTTACTTGCATAAACCGAGTCGTTGTAGGATTTGTTAATTTTAGTTTGCTCTATATGTAGATACCACATTGCAATAATTTTTCTTCTGATGTTCATCTTGTAATGGCAGTAGAAAAAAAGGAACAGTTAGTATGCACATAATATACATATCAAGCATGGTGTTCGAGGACGCGATCTGGTTTCATTTTGTTTCTAATACATATTTTGCGGAACTTTGTTGCAGGGAGCCGCAACAACATGCTATGTGGCTTTGCATCCGCAGGTCAAGGGAGTGAGCGGCAAGTACTTCGCTGATAGTAACCTAGGAAAAGCAAGTTCACATGGTCAAGACTCACTGCTCGCCAAGAGACTCTGGGATTTTAGCTTGAGCTTGACAAATTAGTTCCTTGTTGGCATGAATATTAACTGAACTTACAGGACATCCATAATTTTCACTTCTATTTCCACTTTTGCTCTTTCAGATTCTATGTTCCAACTTCCTATGCTGAATCAGTTTTAAACTACAACAATGTTTGAAGAAGCTTTTGTTTCTTAAAATGCTGAGTGATTAAAAACAAATAGGTGCTGCCTAAGCTTTTGTTTGGCCAGCTTTTGCTCGACTCCCATTGAAGTCAAAAATAGACAGGTGCTCTACACAAACAGATAGCTTATAAATTCTTCCTCCAAGTACTCTTTAACACGGAACTCAAAAGGAAGGTATACTTAGTGAGGAATTGGGAGAAGACAATAACACAGTATAATCAGATTTCTTCAATTTACTGCAGATGTACATGGAACAATTAGGCATGACAGTACAACAATTAATCAAGCAGCCTTTCAAGTGATGCAAGAAATACAATGGCGCAGGCTCGAAAATTCATAGAGCCGCCTTGCTAACAAAATCTGGACTCTTAACCCAGTCCCCCAAACCTTCTGTACAATATTTTCTGAACCAAAAAGGATCAGATAACTAAATGGAGCAAAAATATATAGGCAGGAACAAAGAGGTGAGTCCAAGTGCAATTAGTTCTTCTGACTAGCTCATTTTTCCCTTTTTCAGTGTAATGAAACATGATAACGCGGTTCAGTCTGGCGCCATGAATCCTTTTTCACTGCAAGTGAATTGCTTTAATTTGGATAAACAGAAACCACTTTCGCTCTGTAGAAGAAACTAGCTTTCACCCAAATCATCAGACCCATCTTGATTAACAACAGCTATATTCATCTGAAAAGATTTGGTAGGATGAGACTAGTGTACCTGTTGAGGAACAAAAAAAGGAGGCCATGGGGAGAACCTTCTCTCAGCAACTTCAGCTTCCAAAGATCCAGCCTTCTTTTGCAGATCTTCACATTGGGTCCTTATTACACAAACGGGTTCTACGGCCAGTTACGTGATGAAAGACTTTGCCAGAATTAAGAAAAAACAACTTGGCAAGCTTGAGAACAGCTCCTAGGTGCAGGGCTTAAATTAGATAGCATTGGTGCGTCCAAGCATAGGAGAGCCGGGATTAAGGCCAAGAGATGGAGTCGGCTTCGCATGCTCCCTCAAGAGCTGCTGTGACACACGGTCTGCCAATACGGATTGTCCATCATAAACCTCCCTATGGTCTGGAAGGGAAGACCTCCCAAAAGCCTTTCCAAGAACATCATTATCAGATGTCATCACATCTCGGAACACATGAGGACCTTGCTGCATCCCTCGAAACAGGTCAGGCTTGGGCTCATGATAGGTGGAACCATTGACATAGATACCATTTGGCAACCTTGGCATGCTTCCCAATCCTTCATGCAAATAAGCTGGCTGCTTAAGGTGAGCAAATGGAATGGCGCCACTTCCACCAGTAAGCGGAGTGGATGAACCAGAAGTGGTGCGCGGACTTGATATGGGAGAAGGAGACATCCTTCCATTCATATGCTGCGGGGATTTTGAGGAAAGAAGAGGGCTTCCTATAGGTGAAACCGGGCATGAAACATTCCTGGGCACATGACCATCACTGCAAATAAGATAAACAGTTGGAAGCTTTTCAGCAAAATACATGACTACATTCAACATCTAACCAATCTAGATTGGTTCAGACAAGCAGGCACCATGACGCTGTTCATGTAATCTGAAATTAAAAACTACCTGACAGACTGGTTCTCCAGGTAAACTCAGGTCTTCATCTATAAAGTTGAGAACAAGACCAGACAACGAATCCGCAATGTGATAGTTTGGAAGGAATAAGGACACATTTTTTCTTAGCTAACATCAATTCTTTAGTTCCTTTTCCATAATGACTAGTAAACTGGCAGGTCATCTAATTCTCTTCTAAAAGTATGCCACCAATTCGATCCGCAAAAATAAATAAATAAAATCAGACTTATGAATGGAATAGAAGAGAGAGAGAGAGAGAGAGAAAGAGAAGGACCTGGATGTTGGGCCACCCTTTGCACTTCTAGGGATTATGAGCCCTTCCGTATCCAAGGATGAGAAATTTCTAGGCTGTGCAACACCATGAAAACAATTTAGCAAATGCTTACAAGAACATGAAAAAAGGAAAATCAAGTGCAGTAGTTGGGATTGGACAGGCACTTTTTGAATTGATAAGCAATTACAGTCGTGACCTCATTAATCCATAGGGTCTGATATCTTATGTGGTCATTTGGACACGTGTCATTAATCTATAGGATAGCATCTTATGTAAGTCTCTGACAAAAAAAAAAAAGATATCTTATGTAAGTCATTTGGACAAGCTGTAATCTAAATAACAACACTTCCATCCGAATAGAGAACCCCCCCAGAGTTTTACAAAACTTCCTATTTCTCACCTGGCAGCTCATTGATTACCTGTTAACGCTTTCAATTCCCATAATGATACCACTTTCTATAGGCAATCCCATAAAAGACATAACACGTAATCATCCCAAGCTTTACGCTCAATATTTAGGTGCATTTCTTTTCTTCATGGAACTATGTGTAATCAAGCCCTTTTAAGACAGATGTATTTGAACATTTCAATCAGATATAACTACGCCAGCCACGTCTATCTAACAAACTTGGCTATTGCAACTACTAAGCATGGATGATATAGATTTATCAGAAACCCTTTTCTCTCTAACATAACACAGGTTACCACAGCCTCCTCGAATCTACATACTCATTCTAAACTAACACCAAATATATATTAAAAAAAAAAAAAAAAATCTCTACACGTTCTTTAATAATATGTTAACAGCACAAGCAGTAAGGAAAAAAGTCCTACCGTAGGCCGAGAACCATTAACAGATCCCACTAATAATTCTGAAGGCTCGGAACTAATGGGCCTTTCCAATGGAGGCCTTTCCAATGGAGTTGCATTCTTCACAAACCGGTGTTCCAAAAGCTGAGCAGCTGTAGGACGATGAAGAGGATTACGTTGCAAACACTGCCTCACAAAATCCTTGCCATCATCAGAGATATTATCAGGTATTACTGGAAGTTCCTTACTGTTCCCAATCTTAAACATGGCAGCAACCTATAGTTGAAAGAAAAAAAAAAAAAAAAAAAAAACACAGCAATAAGGATAAGGATAAGGTACTTGGACTTTAACCCATTCCAAGTTTGACCAAAAAATCTAACAGAGTTGCAATTAAAGCAGCCAACCCCTTCATATTGACTCCAAGGCGGTTTTGTTGTGGCCATCTCCAGAACAGTGCAACCAAGACTCCATATGTCAACCGCAAGATTGCAACCATTTGAATTCCTAATAACCTGAATAAATGACATGTGAGAACGAAAGGTACTGAACTGGTTTAAGAAAGAAAGGTAATAGAAAGGAGACTTCTCACCTCAGGTGCCATCCAGTAAGGGCTTCCCTTGAAAGATAAAGGACATGACTGCCCGGTTATCTGAAAAATAAAAGGCGCGTTGAGATCGAATAAAAAAAGAGTCGAAACAAACTTATCAGCCATTAGTAAGAAAAACCTTGGCGCAACTACATACAGTTACTAGTTAGACATCTACTCACCCCAACATTGACAAACTTTCCAAAAATGTCCTGCTATTGTGCCCCACCACGGACACGCACAACCAACATGCACTTGTCGGTGTAGGTGCGATACACATCAAGATGCATGCGTCCGCCATGCACATCTCGATGCGAAAATCAATGAACGCCAACACGTGCGTGTCGGTTGTGGGTGCCCTAGTTGGGGCACAACAGCATTTTCCTTCCAAAATATCTTAAGAATGCCGAAATACAAACCAAGGACTACAAAACTGTCCTCACTGTTGCTTACATCCAAGAACCACGCATTTTTCAAAGAAACAAATGGCTGACTAATGAGTTCTAACCATGCTTAGAAAGTTACCATCAGCAATTTAAGGCCCTGCATTTTGATTTTTTGCCTTGTCAAACAAACACGTGCATTGTGAATGTCCCTCTATCAAAGCGGCAAAACTCAACCAAACTACTTTCTGCCATACCATCTGTAAACAATATCATGACATGCAGTTGTGTAAACCCATATGACCCTACCCGCAAGATTCACAATGGTTGGACGAAGAATATGTCGTTTCAACTTAAGAATACTAAAGGTAAGAGGCTGTAGCTATCCTCATACCAGAGATTCTCAGTCAAGGGATCCACTTGCGAACTTCATTTACAAAAATGTCACTTTTGTTTCTCACAATATTACTTATTTACGTGCACATGAAGTGATTCGACCATGTTCCCCACCAGCAGATGTGTTCTTTTGTCAACAACAACAACAACAACATAGCCTCAGTCCCAAATATGTGTTCTTTTGTCAAGAATACAAAATCCAGCTAAACCGTATGAAGCAGGATCTTACGAAGAGCCAGTTTTCCCCAAACCCATCAAAATGAAATGTTCCAGCTGAATCAAAAGTCTTGAGGCAGGATACTACAGTGACTTAATTTTCCTCTAAAACAGCCAAAGGGAAAGAACACCTTAACAAGGCATCTTTTTTAGATAGAATTTCCTCAAACCAAACAATTTTTTTAGATTCAGAATGAAATTTGAAAGGCGCACTCTCATAATCAATGATTGTGATGACCATTTGAACAATTATGACTGGAGTTGTTTGTTTTCCGGCTCTGTATGAGGCCTATGGGCAAGAGACCTTGAGGCTATTATTGGTTAACTCCCAAAAACATTCAAATGTAGGCTTTGCTTTGGATGTCGTCGGGTAAAACTTCTAAAACATTACACTAGCTGATCTCATTATGGGTTAACGTCGTCTCTTCTGATCCAGTTTATGTTTCACACTTTCACTGCATCTTTTATTTTGTATTTCTCCAAGTCTTTTTTTCTCTTTTTGGGTTATGTTTTCCTCCTTTCTGGCAGTCTTTTGGACCTCCATTTTGTAATTTTTCTTTTTCAGGAAAAAAAAACTCCTTTTTCTTCGAAAATAAGAAAAAAGAATTTAATTTTACAGACCAAATGATCCAGCACCCAAATAAAAGTCATCACAACGTGGCTCAACACTCCTAATAAAAAGAATATGGACACGAACACTTACATGCTTTGCCATCCCAAAATCTGCCAACTTAACTCGACCATTGGGATCTACAAGTATATTCGCTCCTTTAATATCCCTGAACATAAACTTAGAAACAGGTCAACCATAAGGAAATAGAAAAGGAAAGAGTACATTCACATTACAAATTACAACATGTAAACCAATTGTATAAAAAAAATGAACGGGCATATTATACACCCACCTGTGCACAGTATTTTTTGCATGCAAGTATGCAAGGCCAGAAAGGATCTGTTGAGTATAAATACGTATAGCTTGTTCACCAAACTGCCCATATTCTTGAAGAAGCTTGTAAATTGATCCGCCAGATACATATTCCAGGTATATATACAGCTTGTCATCAACCTGTTAACAAAATTAAAATTATGAGGACACTGATTTAGAGCATAAATATGTGAAAGTTTCCAAGGATCAGAGAGGTGAGCTCAATCTTAAATGTTTATCAAATCAAAACCCAAAAAATAATTTTTTAACAAAATTAAAATTACAAAGACAATGATTTAGAGCATAACACACACGCGCACACACACACACACACATTATGCAAGGCCATAATAATCACACAGCCAGGTAAAACAATCCGGAAGTAAAGCCAAAAAAATTATGAGTACGACAAAAATTACGTCTCAGCTTTTCAACCTAAAAAACCATAGACAACAATTATAGTGAAAATTATAAGTTTCCAGAGTGCAGCATACCGTCTCCGATCCATAATACTGCACTATATTCGGATGTCTCAAGCGACTCAGCAAAGCAATTTCCTGCCAGAACATCGAAATCAGGCAGAATTCCACCAAAAGATAAATTGCAGAAAAAACACACAAAGTGACACGCATACATTAGTATATGTGGATGTGCATAAGAATATATATGCAAGAAAAATTTGCTTACTTGCCCCAACTGCTTTGCACTTTCCTTCGACTTTGCATCATCACAAAATAGGGTAACCTCTTTCATTGCACACATTTCACCACTCTCACTGTAACAACAATAAACAGCTAAGATAAGGAGCAGAGTTATCGAAGGCGAAAGGTGCATTTGAGGCGAGGGCTGCCTAAAATGCATGAGGTGCAAGGCGTAAGTCGAGGCTCGCGCCCGAGTGAAACCCATAATATAACAAATTTCTACATATATACATACATATACAAATGCATATGGGCGTACCATGTATGTGTGCATGTATGAGAATTATGTATGTGTTATACGTAACATTTATTGAAGTATAGCAAAGTAAAGATTACGATCTAGAACTAGAACTGAGCAACTAAAGAAGGCACTTAGATGAAATGTGTTAGCAGTCAAAAAACATAAAAACATTTTGATGTTGAGGCTCATCTTCTATGCCCTTAAAGCCGCCCCAAGGCGCGGAGAAGTGTGCCTGGGCTCATTTGAGGCGCATAGAGGATGTCTTGCCTCAAGGCACGCCTGAGGTGCACGCCTCAATAACCATTGGGAGGCTCATGAACGCATAGGTATACAACGAATACAACTAAAAAGAAAACAAAGGATAAATCAGCCCAGCGTGATAGCCTATACAGCATGATCAGAATGATAAAATATGCCCATGAACAAGTTTGATGTTTTTTAAGTTATTTTGTTGGCAAAATTAATAACTGCACTAGCTGTAAGGCTAAACATTCAAGTTAGCAAGAACATATTAATCTGATGAATGATGATAGACCATATTCACACATAAGGAGAAGGGGTTTCAAAACAATTACAAATCCAGTATAAACGAAAACAAAAATTCAAGTATTTAGTAAACTGACCTATTAAAACCAACATAAACATGACCAAATGTTCCTCTACCAAGCAGCCGTCCCTTCTTCCAACGCGAGCCAGGGCTTGAAGGATTTTCTGCCCGGCCAGGACTACGTGGAACTGACGGTGACATGGTCGCAGTGGAATTTGATGGTGAAAATGGAGCAGAGTTGGGAGGAAGTGGAAGTCGGTGACTTTGTTGTTTCACCTCATCCTGCCAGTTAGAAGATGTCTCAGTAGATGCTCCTCCAGCACGTGGATGAAGAGGAGTGACAGCGCCACTTTGTATTCTGGAGCTGGGGCCTGGACTTGTCATTCTAGGGCTAGGTATAGGTGAGCATTCGGGGCTTCCCCTGCTCTGCTGCCAAAACAATTGTCCTGACAAATCACCACCCATGGAATTATGTCCAGAATTATGACCTGAACCTGGACTAGAGCACTGACCAGATCCAAGTAAATTTATATCTGGGTAATGTCTGCCTGCCCAAAAACCAGAACTTGCAATTTGATCAGGCCCAAATGCTCTCATAGGACTCCTAGAAGGACTTGACATAGAACTGTCGGGAGCACTAGCAAAAGCACCATGACGAGGAATTTGTAAGGTAGGCGCATAAGCGCTCAAAGGCCCCCGCCGAGGTGATGTGGAGAGACCTTGATTGAACAAAACATTCACTGGCTTCGGTGACTCCTTCAGATTCTTTCTGGCAACAATGGTGAATTGATCCTTGTTCAATGTGCTTCAGCAAAGAAAACAGATATTCATAAGGAAAGATGTAACAGAAAATCTATAAAACAAACAGTTGACAGACTAACACAAGATAGGCCAACATTAGTTTCATACAGTACAACAAGACATACTAGATAAAAAGCTCACCTTGAGGGACTGTTTGCAACTGTTTTGCCACCATTTTCGGAATCAGTAGCCCGGGGACTAAGAAGACGAGATTCTGTTGGATCGTCACTATCAGTGGAGCTATTGCTAGAAACAGAAGCAGTTGCCAAATCTGCATCAGCATCAGGAGGGTCTGGTCTGCCTGGAAAGCAACCAGGCCTTGGAAGAGGTAAGAACTGCTTGGACTGTTTTTCTGATCCCGGTCTAGATATACTAATGCTAGAATCCGTACGTCCTACACTTGATGGATGCACCACAGGAAGTGGAAGTGGTTGTGCATGCGGTCGTTCTGCAAAACTTTGACATCGCGATACTTGAGTGGAGGGTGATGGTGATCTAGACGGCGCTCTGGATCGGGATCCCTTTTCTGAAACAATGTCACTACTACGTCTTCGAGACCCTCCTGACCTAACGCCAGCTTTCTCTTCGCCCTGATTTTTAAATTTACGGTGCAAAGTATCTATAAAACTCTCCTTGCTTGTTTTCTTTTTCACTTCTTTGGATGAAGACTTCCCCCACCAAGAAGGCATAGCGCTAAAACACAAAAACAGATATATTAAGCAATGTTGCCTGCTTCAATTCACGTCAATATACGACACTAAGAGTATGTCCAAAGTCTCAGATCTATACTGCTTCAGATAATGAGAAGGTCCAGTTGCTCCTTTTCCAGTAATGACCTCCTCAAAAAAAGACTGCACCCCGAACTATAAGCTCTGCAACATCATGGAGTTATGCCATGTCACAATAAATCTAGAAATTGAGCTACAATAATGATATGTAGAATCTTTCATCGCAACTGGCACTGCCACTACAATCATAAAATCAAGAACTGGACAATTTTTGGCAATGAAGAAGTTTTACTGTCACTTAATTTGATTATCGCATGCACTTTTGTTCTTAAAAATTGTCATAAACATCAACAAGACAAAATTCCAAATTTTTACAAGAATACATCAGGAATACAAATTGCAAATAGAATGATTTTGCTGATCAGTTAAGAATGCTGAAGGACAAGAAAAACAAATAAAGGTCAAGAAGCTTTAGTATGAACCAATGCTAGGCCACGAAGTCCAACTCACATCACACTTGAGATGAGGCATCCAAACACCACAACTGTGCAAAGAATAAAAATGTTGCTGTCATCTGCTACAACTAATTAACATTCCTGTGTCAGGTCAGGGAACAAGAAATTACATTACTGTGTCGAGCAACATAAATCCTCTTTACCAAATTTATGCACGATAGATCTATTGGATCATATTGTTCCATCTCCAAAAGCACCTCAAGACATAGTAACCAAATTTTTTTGTTCCCCCAAAATTCAAGCACACATAATATCCTTGCCATAAACCGCTAAATACCTTTCCAAACTCAAAACACTGATGAAATAAAAGCAAATCTCGCAAGACAATCACAAATGTCTTGCTTAACTACACAGCATCTCTCAGATGACCTGAAATCATGAAAAGTCACAAACTTTCCTTACCAGCAGACGCTACACTGAAAACCCAAAATTCCCCCCTCCAGATTGCACTCTTTCATACACTAGTTTGCATCTCATCAAAACATTAACAGTGCGTGCTAGCAGGTTCCCATTCACCAATGCAATTTACAAGTTTGTTCGTTACCGTTAAACTCACATCGAATGCCAAATTCCCATAACAACGCCATCCCTACTCACACGCATTAAAAATATACAACGCGTTGCACATATGGAATTCCCCATAACCGCATCACTCTCTAAGAATCAAAAATCTCCGCAACGTTCACATACAAAAATTCCTACAAAATCGCCCAAAATGGATAAAATCATTTCAACCCAACTGAGAAACCTAAACCGCCAATTCAAATTCCACACGCAAACACAAACCAAAACCACCCAAACCCTAGATCCGAACCTCCAACGCAGATCTACGGAGCGGATCACATAAAAATAGCAACTTTAAGCACAACATCACATAAGAAATCACAGAAAGCTCAGAAATTCAATCTCCGTACCTCAAACGCCCAAATCAACACCGCCTCGCGAGCGGCGAAACCTCGCGAGAGCTGAAATTGGTCCGAATTGGCGACCCCGCCGACCCCAAACCCTCGTCCGATCTCAGAATCGGAGGCGGAACCATTAATGAACAGTGAAAACCTACTTCAATGGGAGCTGAATCGAGTGCCGGATCGGAAACCAAACCCTAGAAAGCTCGTAATCACGAAAATGGGGGTTCGCGTTCGCGAATTTGGGCGAGATTTGAAGGAATTCGGTCGACACGAGAGAGGGGGTTTTGGTTTTGGTTTTGGTTTTGGCTTTGGCTTTGTTTTTTGATGTGTTGTCGTCGCAGCGAAGGAAATAGCGTTGTCGGAAGTGATTATTTCGGTATTATTAGTTTAATAGACTAATCAAAAGTGTTAATAGAAAATTAAGGGAAAACGACTGTGGGGATGGTGGGGAGGGATCTCGAGGAGGATCGGTGGGTGTCTATAAGGGGCGTTTAGTGATGTGGAGTGGGACGTAGAAACACTGCCCACCTTTTGCGGTCTGCGCGATTTCTTAAATGTTTCGCGGTTTGACGTGTTTTGGACTCGAGGTTTTAGGTAATACCTGATGTGTCCTACAACTACCGCCGTTGGATTGGATGCACAGGAGATATTAGGCGGCGATGGTGCTGATCCAACGGTGGCACAAATCATCTCTCTATCTGCTTCATACGTACATAATAAAAAATAAAATAAAATAAAAGTTCCAATGTCACGGTTCATGAATTTTTTTTCTATTTGAATCATTTCGACAAATACATGTTAATGAATTTTAAAATGCAACACGATGTAAAACTAAAGATCTTAATTTAGTATTCATCCAAAAAAAATAATCTTAATTTGCATACTAAAGAGGGTGTATATAATACATTTTTAAGTTCGACTATGTAGGTAAAAGTGATTTATTGTAGTAAATTGAGTAATAATCATATAGTAGATTCGAGCTTTTTTTCTTCTTTAAAAAAAAAATTGAAGTGAGAGTCAAACTCACTACTTCTTCAAATTTTTATTTTTTTTTAACAAGTAATGTCTCTGTCGTATCATCAAATATGCTTTTTCATAAGTTAATTTAGAACTAATTGTTTCTTTGTTATCGTTTGTTGTACTTGGATACAAGTGGCACCACCTGCACCCCCTCATCCGTGCAATGGGTCTTAATTTGTTTTTTGAGTGTAACAAATATTGGGACAAAACTCTGATATGGCTGAACACTTTCTTAAATAAAACTGGATCAATTTTGGGATTTTGGGCTGCTTTAGGAACATCTATATATGTGGTTTTTATGATCTATGGACTACAAAGACTCCTTAAGATTCACGCTTTCTCTGATTTGCTATAATCTTGATAATAGTACTACTTTTTTAAAGCATCTTTTTTTGCTGCGGCCGATGTTTTAAGTTTTTATTCCCATTTTTTAAACAAGTCTGTAGCTGTCAAATACAAATATATGCTATTTATTTTATTTACAAAAAAATCTTATATATGATTGATTGCTGAATAGAGATTTGAAGGGGGATTATGCACAATTAATTTGAGGTGATTTTAAACTGATTTTGTTGTGGTGTCATCAAACTACTCCGACGATGGATGTTGATGAAGATGCTTTCGAAAATATCTTTAAGCAAAAATATCTTTCGATAAATTGTGTTGTTGTGGTAAGGGGCAGACACACATTAAGATAGGCCCTCAAATTTTTTGATCTAGCTAGCACCATGTTATACACATACTCAAATTTGCATTATCACCCGTTGAATAAATCTCTATATGGTATTTCTCGGGTCTTTGATTTTCATATTGAAAATTATTAACATAACAATTTTTGACACTTGATCATTGTAGTTCTTTAGTTTTAAATTGAGATATGTGGGTACATGTATCAAAAATACATCTAAAAGACCACAACATTTATGTGCGATAAGTGAGTTCTCGTGACATTTTATTGTCTAGAACTTTTTCGAGAGAAATTTTGGCCCATCTCAAGCAAAATGCGGCATCCGCACCTAATTGTGATTACAATTAACTTACAATGACTCGTGCGTATATTTGTTTATGTAGTACAATTTAGTTCTAAGTACACGTGATAATCACACCAGTCAAACGTTAATTTAACCTTTAGCATGTCCCGTACACAAACTGAAATAGATAACAATGTAGAAAATTATTAACAATTAATGTAATATTAAGAAATTTAATAAATCAATAAAAAATATATTTTCATCACTAACATATCATTTTGATCAAATAGAAAAAAATGGAAGGCTAATATTCTTACTTTAACTAGAAAAAAAGTATTCCTTTCTCGGACAGTTTTTAGCAAAAAAAAATATTCTAAAAAACACTAGGGATGTATAAATCTGGACATACATAAACGGCTCATGATGCTGATATCCTGGAAAAATATTTTTCCAACGGATGTTGCCACATTGACTCTGTTGCCTATTAGGTGTGGACCACGTGATGCACATTGAGATGCGATTCACGTGGCCACATGTGGATGGGCTTAAATTGGTGCCCTAAGAAAATCGATCATTTTTTACCAATTACTAGTTTACTAATAACTACCTATCTCGACATATTAAGCATTCATTGTCCGCTACTTATTTCAAAAACTTTAATTTTTTTTCTTTGTCACTATTCTTGATTCAACTTTTGAACCACCGTCGATCTTCTTTTGATCGTCTATAGTTCGAATAATCTCTTTTACTTGCTTTAAAAATCAAATAAACTTATATGTATTCATATATGACGAAATGATTAGTTTTATTCCTATTGCAACCATCAGATTCACTACGTATGCATCTTTTTTCGAAGACTGTGTGTGGATTTGCATTTACGGGGTCGCTACTCGTCATTAAATTTTTTTAATAAGTAGTTGTTTTCTTCATTTGTTAAAAAGTTTATATTGTCTTCCTTATTGAAAGTTTTTTGTTTACTTCCCGTGTTTGAAGTTTTATTTTTCGTTATGATTTAAGTTATGTATTTGTGTATTTCGTGTTACAGATGTTCATCAAGAGAACAATCATTAATTGTCATATTATTTTATTGTTACAGTCGCACTTCTTCAAATTTAACTTTATGACAACTGAATGTTATTTTGAACAATTAAGATTAGTGAATCAATTTGCTACAGTTATTGATGATTAATAAATTTTTAATTTTTATAAAAAACCTATATCGGCATTAGTTACCGTTACCTGGTCCGAAATCTTTCCAATTTGGGGATTACATTCGGACACGCAGACTTCTCTTAATAACGGTCGGATATCACGCAATAATCACGTGCCACGCACGCCCCAACTTCCTAATTCTATCTCCATTAGTGCGTTCACTGTTCACATTAAACACCTAATCCCCCCAAATTCCCCGATCAAACGCACCCAATTCGCTGAAATTACCTCCAAAACCAAACCCTAACCACCAAAATTTCGACAATCACAAGGGGCATTTTCTCAACAACACTACGAAGATGACGCGCCACGCGTCAGCTCCTGAGTCCTCACAAATAGCATCAGCAGCAGAGCATGCGAGCGTTCGAGCTTTCAAGCTCTGCTGTGCTCTGCTGCTGCAATTGCATGTCGTCGCGTGGCAGAGGCTCTGCTGGAATCGTTCGACACATTGAAGAGAGAGAGAGAGAGTGAGTGAGGCGATTGGGATCTGTTTGGGGAATAAAAGGCGAGTCTTGGCTTGGAAAATGGTGCGGTAGGTCGCGAGATTGAGTCGTTGGAGTAATGGCGATCGGCGGAGCGATTTTGAGCAGGAATTTCGGAGTGCTTTATTGGTTCAGGTTAGGGTTTTTTGCTAGTTTGGATTGAAAGTTTGGTTTTTGGGTCTGCATTTGCGGTTTCTTATTGATTATCTATGTGAACGAGTTGTCTGTGTTGTTGATTGTGGGAAATTTGTGTGCTTTTTCGCTTTTCGGCATTGAAAAAGAGTGAATTTGTTGTTTTCGACTGCTTTTCTATTGGTTTGGTAGAGTTCATAGGCTACTTTGCGTTTGTGTAGTTGAATTTCGCGCGGTTATAGTTCGTTTTGATGTGGATTCATTGTTCATTGCCATTCCCCAAATTATAGGCCAATTGTTTGTTTATTCAAGCGGCCGCATTTGCGATTTACGCTTGTAAATTTGGTTATTTTTCGAGAATTGGAGATAAAAAATTCTTTTTTTGTATTTTGTTCGTCCCTATCGCGATTAGCGTCAAGAGTCAAGACTCCATTTTTTTTTTCCCTGTGTTCTTCATTGGCTACTTTATGTTTGTATGTTTGAATTCCGCATGCTAGTGTTTCGTTTTTGGTGGTTGTGGATGGATTTTTATCTCTGAATCTTATGCGGATAAGTAGAGTCATCGTTCATCACCATTACCCAAATTATAGGCTGATTGATCATGGATGCGGTTGCATTTGCGATTTATGCTTGTAAATTAGGTTATGTTTCGAGAATTGGAGATGAAACATTAGTTTTTTGTTTATTATTGTCACCCTATTGCATGTAATGAGCGTCAAGACTCCTTTTTTCTTCCCGTGTGATGATTCATTGTCTTTATGTTTGTATGGTTGAATTTCGCGTTCTCATAGTTCATTTTTGGTGGTTATCGATAAATTTATATCTTTGGTGTGGATTCATTGTTCATTGCGATTCCCAAATTATTGGTCGATTGTTTGTGCATGCAGTGCCAAGTATGATTTACACCTGTTAATTAGGTTAATCTTCGAGAATTGAAGATGAAACATTCAAATTTTTTGTTTATATTGTCTACCCTATTGCATGTAATGAGCGGCCAGGCTCCTCTTCTCTTCATGTGTGCTTCATTTTTGGAGTTTTCAAGCAAGTGTGGTTACTAAAGAAGAAAAGAAAAGGGAGTAATTTCTGTGCTAAAATGTCTTAATCCAAATTCAAATCATTCTAAATGACCATTGATTCTTTCAGGAATTACATATCAAACGGAACAGACTTGTACACCGAAAGGAGAGCGCCTGCTTGGTGCTTGTGCGAGCCGTGGGCATGGAAACTTCAACAAAAAGCCATATGTACATAGAACATACAATGCTTTTATGACTTTCCAGACTCCCAACCCTGTTTCTCATATCATTCGCTCCTCAGATCTGTCCTTTACCAGACGTAGGGCTGTTCTCGATCATCAATTTATTGGTTCCACGGTTTTTGGTGAGAGTTTTTACAATGATGATGTGAAGAGAAGTGTTAAAGTCGAATGTGGAAGCATTCCATCCTTGGATGCATTTAATGGCCGACCCATTTGGTTTAGAAAGCTAACTAAACTTAGTATATTTGATGGACAACTTCCACAATGTAAGTATCAAAGGAAAAGTAGGACGCGTGCTGATTATAAATCAGAGCCCTACGACATAAACTTGGACTCACTGAATCCATCAGAAGTTCCAACTGAAGCTGTTTTATTGGATGGGAGCATACAAAAAACATCCTCGTGGTGGGAACAATTTCCAAAGCGTTGGGTGATTGTACTCCTATGTTTTGCCTCATTTCTCCTCTGCAATATGGACCGTGTAAGCGATTTCTTCCTATTATTACTTTTATCTTCCTAAAAATTTTTAGGTACAATCGAAATTATTTGGTTGAATGGCTATTATCTTTCCATGTTTTATGATCTTAAGACATCTTTATATTTATTGCAGTCAATCTGTAGTCATCTCTCTTGAACTGCTTACTTTTAAACAGATGCACATCTAGTTATTTAACCATGGAAACATTGTGTAACAAGCCTGATTTTTGATTGAATGTAACAAGCTCGATTAATTCATACAGGTGAACATGAGCATTGCCATACTCCCGATGTCAGCAGAGTTCAACTGGAGTCCTGCAACTGTTGGTCTGATTCAATCTTCTTTTTTCTGGGGCTACCTGCTCACTCAGGTCTGCACAAGATCATTTCTTAAACAATACTCTGGTTTTTAAATTTTTTTTTTTTAATTGCATGTTACTTTTGATGTTCACCACTCCATTTTATTGAAAGCCACAAATAGTTGTCGCCCCTTTGGCGTGCAAATTTGTTAACATTTACAAAATTGTGGAGAAAAGGGCTCAGCAGTAACTGGCACATTAAAGTAGATAAAAACTTTTGTTCTTCGAAAGATGATTGTTGGATCCTCTTTTTTTTTTTTTTTTTTGAAGAGAAGGAATGTGGGCATAAACTAGTGCTGTAAGCATGAACGATGTGTCTCAAACCATGTAAAGTGGGAGGAGTTCACAAATTTATTAATTTTTCCATGAACTTTGAAAGGAAGAGAGTTAGTTCTTGGTTGGGCTTGAGCATAGGCTTTCTGATGTAGCGAGGAACTGACCAATTGCTTGCTACAAAGAAATAGATAGATTTTTCTACCAATTCGGTGATTCCGCGAATACCAATGTGATTGAACGCACAAAGTTCAAGAAACCAAAAAAACACACAAGAGATGCTCTCTCTCAAAAACCCATATTTTATTTATCCATAATAATTAACCCCCCTTTAATAACTGATCACGCCTTTATATATATTAGGCCTAATTAAGTTAACACATTATTTGACTCCAAGTAAAATTTCTATTCTAATCATGACTTCTAACTTAACTAAACCTCTATGTAATTTATTTCTAATAAATAAGAAATCCTAATCTAACACAAACTCTATTTTCGTCATTCTCTCCCAACAACAACAACAACAACAACAACATAGCCTCAGTCCCAAATTTTCGTCATTCTCTCCCGGTTGAGAAAAATTCGTCTATGAATTTATTGCATGATTCATTCTCCCGCACATGACCACTATGATCTTCATCTTCATCATGCTCCCTTGGTTAGAAAAAATCCGTCCTCGAGTTTTAGTCTTCTTGTGAGCTTCAATAACAAAATCTTCAAAGATAGTCAACTCTTCCTCAAACACAATTTCGACGAATTTATCGTCACTTGATGGAACATGTATCTTTGGAACATTACTTGAAACTTCAATTGACAAATCAAAGTTATCAACGAACTCACCATTGTGAGGGTTTTATAGAACTTCATCAACTAACTTGTCGTCTGTAATGTTAGTCAACGAATAAAAGTGTTTCACGTCGCGAATTTTTCTTTGTCTCCACAATTCCTTCAACCGGGTAGTTGTCTCCACACTTTTCGACGATAGGGTCACCAACCACCTCTTCAAGCATGCGAGGGCTTTTAGAATGGGAAATCACCTCGATGTCAAAGCCGTCGTCTCCAAGTCTTCCACGAAGTCACGCCCATCACCGTCAAACTTTGGCGCCTCGTCAAAGTTGTCGAAGTCCTCCTTGAAGAAGATCAGATCTACTTCGCCGTCACCGTAAAGAGAAAGAACTCCATCTTCTTCTTTCTTGAATACAAATTCCTCCTCGTTGAAATAATCCTCTTCTGGTTCCTCTTCGACTCAACCTCATTGATAGGCACTTTGTCCTCAAACCATTGTTGACGTCGTTGACGAGGTTGTTGCAGTTGCCTTTGCTGCTACAACTGTTGCACTTGATTCTGATACAATTGTTGTATTTGAAGTGCTAGATTTTCAACTAAAGTCATTAGTTAATCCATCATTTGATCGACATGTGTCGTATCTCTTGAAGGAACATCATCTTCATGGTTTGCACGTCGGGCTTGTCTTTTCGGCGGCATTGCGGAAGACCATAGGACCTTGACACTATGATACCAACTGATGTAGTGAGGAATTGACCAATTGCTCGCTACAAAGAAATAGATCAATTTTTCTGCCAATTCGTTAATTTCGCGAATACCGAATTGAAGAGACACGTTTCTAACTTGTGATCGAACACACAATGTTTAAGAAAAAAAAAAAAAAAAAGAGATACTCTCGCTCAAAATCCTATATTTTATTTATCCATAATAATCGACCCCCTTTAACAACTGATTAAGCCTTTTATATATATATTAGGCTTAATTAAGTTAACACATTATTTGACTCCAAGTAAAATTCCTATTCTAATCATGACTTCTAACTTAACTAAAACTCTATGTGATCTATCTCTAATAAATAAGAAATCCTAATCGAATACAAACTCTAACAATTTTATCTTATAAATAAGAAATAATAATCTAACACAAACTCTATTTTCATCACTTTCGGGTGTGCAAGTTCAGTTAAGGTTTCACCTAGAACTGTTGCATTTTCGCAAGGTTTTTGTTGCAAAAGGCAGAATCACTTGTGTCCGATCAACCTGCTGGAGTTGCATGCAAAGGGCATATGTTATCTTGGTTTTAATTCGAAGACTTGAAGTTGGCGTCTTTCCAAATTAATCAACATGCTTGGCTGAACTTTACTACCATTTTATAATTTTTTTTTTTTTCACTTTAGCAGGAGTAAAACCCACGACCTCTCCAAACCTTGCCTGTTGGCAAGTGGTGCCTCATCCATCTCACCAGGGATGCTTTGACAACATTTTATAAATTATAATGCAAAAATCTCTTTCTTGAAATATCAATGCATCTTTAATAAAGTGGTGGTTGAATGGTGGGTCAGAGCAACATTTAGGACCTTTAGGTCAAGACTTGGGGCTGAATGAAAGCTGGTTGTGTGGGCAACTCCCTCACCCCACACGGACTAGACACCATTCAGAGTTGTCTCATCTCTGGAAAAGAAAGACACATTACCAACCTTCATAATGTTTGGAATGCTTAGAACCATGACAACTTGAACTGAATGCGGATTTGCATAAAGATTTGTATGTTATGAACTGAATAATTTGAAGCTCTGGATGTGTTCGTACTTGTTATGTGATTACATTCTTTCGGATATGCTTTTTAAATAACTAAATGTTAACCTAAGCAGTGAGGTGGCGGGACTGGATATGAATAATTGCTCAAAGTAGCACTGATAACGTTCAACATACTTGAGTCTTTAGCTTATCTTTCCTCTTGTGGTCATTTCCAAGGGTTCAATTGGTTTGTAATTACTCATTGAGTTTAAACCCTATTGGTTTGTAATTACTCATTGAGTTTAAACCCTGGGAATTGCAAATGCTTTATGACGATGAAATAACTATCTCAAAAAAAAAAAAAAAAAAAAAAATTTGTGCTCATTATGTTTGTCTTATTTGATTGTGTTCTTTTGTTTCCTGGTGAGTAGATCGTTGGAGGTATATGGGCAGACAAAATTGGTGGTAAGCTCGTGTTAGGCTTTGGGGTTGTGTGGTGGTCTCTTGCAACTGTTCTCACTCCTATAGCTGCAAAACTTGGGCTTCCATTCTTATTTGCAATGCGTGCTCTCATGGGGATTGGTGAGGTTGGTTTCTCATATTCTTTCTGGTTTGATTATTCTATATCTGGTCATGCGCATGCATTCACAGGTACACATTTTTATTTGCAGATTTTCATTGCAATTCTTGTAGACTGATACACAGATGTAATTAGGCCACTAACCATAATCTATTGATTAGAACTAGAAATGTTGTTTGATGTAACATTATTTTACCGTTTTTTATTGTTCATGTGATTAAAAAAATAAAGGAAAACAAAAGAATGTTTAGCACTTCAGTGGCGGAGTTGCAAGCTTGAGTCTTTTACTTGTTAATCTTCTGTTTAATGCTATTTTAGAATTGATTATAACTCAAGTGAAAATCTTAAAAACTGGAAGAATGATGCCGTCTTGGAGATGCTGTAGCAGACAAGATTAAAGCTGCACCGGTATGAAATTGAACATGTCCAGTAACGATAATAGAAAGCGAACAATAATTTATACCAATCTAAGGTGTAGTACAACTTCGTAATGTATTTTCGACTAATGAATATTGGGCAAAATGGCTAATGCTTCAAATTACTAGTAAATATTCAAATTTACCGTTTTCCTTTTGAAAGAATAGGTTTGATTATTAAAACATTTCTGACTTTTGGTAGAAGATCTGCCTTTACTTTTTAGTTACCAACCTGTTCATATTAAAGCAAGCTACGATAAATAAAAACAGTGTCTTTAACACCATTGGTATCATATCTAATACTTTTGTTAGCTACTAGAAGTTTGATACAAGTTTGTCTCTATTTTCATTTTGTTGTACTTGGTTGTTCTTGTGAGACTACTGCATGATATGCTATATGCATCTGTTCCTCATCTAATTAGGCTAAACGTTTATGATAATATTTACAAAACCTCTTGCACAAATAGTTTACTAATGAATCATAGATTATTCGGTCTTCAGGGTGTTGCTATGCCTGCTATGAATAATATACTCTCTAAATGGATTCCAGTGTCTGAGAGAAGCAGGTCGCTCGCACTAGTGTATAGTGGGATGTATCTTGGTTCTGTCACTGGTTTGGCTTTGTCCCCTGTGCTAATTCAGAAATTTGGGTGGCCTTCTGTCTTCTATTCTTTTGGCTCTCTTGGAGCTCTCTGGTTTGCATTATGGGCAAAAAATGTAAGTACTTATTCCGCTTCTCCATTTCTCTTTGCATGCAACTCTTGCACCCTCTCGTTCTTTCACTTTCAACTCACATGCTATGATGAAACTGCTCTGATGTATTTAACTTTTTCCTATCATGAAATGGCAATTCTAGTTGCATCTACAAAAGGTAGACTTCTTATAAAAAAAACAAAACAAAAAAAACAAAAGGTAGACTGCTGAAATCGTCTTATTTCTATCCAGATTCCAGATATTCTTGCCTTCTATCTCTACATTTATCTGCATTATTACTAACTCTTCTTTAAAGGTCACATTGGACTAAGCCTTCCTTAAGGATTTGCTTTTCTTGTAGAAGTTTCAGTGGTCTCATTCATTAGCCATTTCCATGAAATCAAACATTTTCTATATATAAAATAATTTAATGCTTAGGCCCCCGAGGGGTATGGTATAGTGTCAAAGAAAGGAGCACCATAACTCTGACTGAGGCAGGGGTCATGAGTTCAATTCTTGGTAGCTACATTTTATACCTCATGGGTTATGGGGTTGGGGCACCCTACTAACTCCCATGGGATTAGTTGAACCATAGTAAGCAGGGGCTGAAAAAGGTTCAAATTCCCATGGTTGTCAGCAAGAACAACAACAGTCTCAATTCCATATTAGTTGGGGTCAGCTACATGGATCAAACTCTTTCATTGCGCTTGATTTAGTGCAATTGATGGTGTGCTTTCCTAATAAAAAAAACGATAAAAAATAATAATTTAATGATCGTTGTAATGTTACCTGCATGTGTGTGCATATTTATATGCAAAAACTATTTTCGAGCAACTTCACTGGAGCACTACCAGCCTACCAGGTGTTATTTACAATGTTACACTGCTACAATATCCCCAAGGACATTTTATTTTGAAAGGGTTTTGTTTTGCAATTAATGCTGTATTTTTTTAATTACCAATAGAACACTTATGTTGCTCTTGATGGAGCAGCTATTTCCTTATGATGTTACCCAATAGAACATTTTTTTTAGAAAAATGCTCAATTAATAATTATGATTTTTGACTCTTTTACTGAGGGTTTCTTAAATTTCATTTTCCCCTTTTCTATATTTTGTGACTAGGCACACAGCACACCGCAAGAAGATCCAGAGCTCAGTACAGAGGAAAAAAGACTAATCTTGGGAGGCAGTGTATCCAAGAGTCCAGTTACGGTCATTCCGTGGAAGCTAATTTTATCAAAAGCACCTGTGTGGGCTTTAATTATTGCACACTTTTGCCACAACTGGGGAACTTTTATTCTACTTACATGGATGCCTACATACTACAATCAGGTACTGATATGATATCTTGTCAACTCGAATGGCATGTTTGCTCTGAGTGGCGTGAATACAGCCGGCATCCTTTTGTTTTGAAACCTAATTTGACTGTCTCCTTGCTGAAGCAAGATTCTGATTGATAAAATCATACTTGATGCATGATATCTTGGGTATCCAGCACCAGAATTGCACTGAAGATTTCTTACTTTTCCTTTTCTACTTAGTCTTCTCCTTTTGGTATTTTTTAGGTGCTGAAGTTCAATCTTGCTGAATCTGGACTCTTCTGTGTCTTACCATGGTTGACAATGGCGGTGGTTGCTAATATAGGAGGATGGATTGCAGACACACTCATCAGCAGAGGTCTTTCTATAACTACTGTCCGCAAGGTAATTAAACCCACGTCTTAAGTATCAACCCGTGACATTGCTAGGGTAAAAAACGTGTAGGGGGGCCAGGCTAAACTCCCGATGGTTAAGCCCCTCTGTCCCTTCATATGAAGAAAGCGTTTGATTCGCTTCCAAGTGTATGTTATAGAAATTTGAAAAATTTGTTTTTACTTTGTGATCGACAATTATTTTTATTCCAAATCTTCTTTATTCTTCCAAATGTTGCAGATCATGCAGTCTATTGGATTTCTTGGCCCAGCCTTTTTTCTGACACAGCTTGGCCGTGTCAACACTCCAGCCTTAGCAGTTCTCTGCATGGCATGCAGTCAGGTTAGAACTTCGAACATTTTTTTTTGTTTGCTGTTCGAACCTTACTGAATTATGGTTGATTGCCTTTACTTTTGCATAAGCTTAAATTTATCGGGATCCTTTTGGCAGTGTGTTTGAAGCAGGAATGTGATGTTTCTGCACTTGATTTTGGTTGTTCATTAACTTTTACTAATCTTAAAGAAAAATAAGTCAGATGCATGAAAGTGAGAGGTACCGCACTGGAGAAAGTCTTGTAAAAACACTCTGCATTCACTTAGCCGAATATTCATTTATTATATTGAAAAATGTGTCAAGCAGTGTCACGTATGACCTATTGACTGATTGATACTTACAAGAACCATTCAGATTTGTTGAATTTGGGCTCATCAACTTGCATCATCCACTAAAAGGCTATTGTTGGATGATAGATGAGAACAACTCAAAGGAAAAAATATGGAATAATGAAGAAAATGGAGAAGAATCTGACGAAAGATGAACTTATTTGAGATTTTCATGCATTGAGAATTTTCTACGAAGCTATGCAAATGTTGTGCAGCATACATCATGTTGCCTAAGTGCATGATGAACCTATTTGAGATTTTCATTTGGCATATTTTTCAAAATTAGATCATTGCAGATATACTCTAATTATGTAATTTGCAGTTCTGAAAGAAGTAGTGAAATTTGCTTCACAAGTAGTAAATGACTTTTGGTTGTGAACTTTCCATTTGTCATTGAATCAACAAGAAATAGGGGTCCAACTTTAACTCACTACTATTGGCACATCTGTAAAGTTTGTGTCACCATGCCTGGTCTCCTGCTTACTAAGATTTTTCCTTGTCAGTGAGTTTGTAATACTTTAACTGCCCAAAGTCACTCGTTTTATTACTCGTCTGGTAGATCTTGTTTTCTCGAACCAAAAGAACTATGAAGACAACAAAACGGTGCATCATCTGACATAGCCGTAGATGCCGGTCTATACAAGTCTCCTTACTATTTATAACTCAATTGGTCTAAAATTTGTTCCTTTTTCTTCGTACAAATGATTCTACCCTGTGTTTTTTATGGATAATTTGTTTTGGAAATTTTGTTACGACCAGCTACAATTGTCAATTAGGATGACTTTTCTCTTGCCGAATATTTATCACGGATCTGTTGATTTCTGTCACTTATCTATTTCATTTTGCTTTTTTTTTAACAGGGTTCAGATGCATTTTCACAGTCTGGTCTCTATTCCAATCACCAAGATATTGGGCCACGTTATGCAGTAAGTTGTACCTTTTCTTTTGTGGATATAATAGTTAGTTTCTGTTTCATTATTATGACTTGGAGAAATGTTCTTATCAAAAGAAAAACTTTGGAAAAATGTTAGGCAGGCCTTAAATTGGTTTGTAGTCCTAGCTTTGATCTGATAGTTAAGAGCACTTTTGGAATGTAGTTTCCTGAGAATGATATGCTCTTCCCCTCCGTTCCAATTATTAATGCATGTTTTCCAATGCTATAAGTTGCCTCCTATGATATTTGTTTGCGATATGACTTTTAGAAAAGTTAAACAAAAGATTCTGCTGTCACATCTTGATGGTCAGTATAAAGGTAATTTTCATTTAGGAAGTTATAAACAACTTTGAGACACTAAGATTATTAACCAACTTCACTGCCAAGAAGATATCAACAAAGTGGGAAGATATCCACAAAGATCCAGTACATCCAACCTCAAATAGTGTGCTGAATATTTACCATTCCTTCCATTTCTGAAAAATGACAAAGGGAAAAAAAAATTCCTATTAGTTGATATTTTTGTAGAGAAACAAGGTAGGTTCATTAGTTATTTTTTCATCGCATTTTATTTTTTTTGTAGAGAAATAACCTATTAGTTATTTTTTTTGTGAGGACTGCTGGTCCTCGAGTTTGTACGTCTATAAAATAAAATTCTTTGTTTCCTATTAAAGAAAATGCGAGAGAAAGGGGTTTTTGAATAAAATATACTCCATTCTACTTAGTAAATTGGATTGGGCATATTTTGAATAGAAAGAAAAAAATATACTAGACACCATTCGAGTGTACTTAGTATTTCCCATTTTTCAAGGACGGCTTTAAGCTTTAGTTATGGATGAATTAACTAGACATATTCAAGAGGATATTTGTATTGGATTGCATTTCTTAATTGCTGTGTCGTTGCCTAAAACATCAATTATTTAGCAATGGAGAAGGTAATATATTTGGGATTCTTATCTCATGTAGATAACAGATTTTAGTTTAGAAGCCTGGGTAGTTTTGTCTTAATTTGTTTGCATCAGAGTTAACTTACATAATGAAACACATGGTCTTGGAAATAGCTGAACTAATATCAGACACATGATTTTAGGGAGGAAATTTAGTGGAACTCCAAAGCAAAGTACTTTTGATTGTATTGTTGTAAATGACTTTCAAGAATTGGATAGAATTTGGGGAGAAGAGCAGTTTCTGTTTTTTTTTAATATGCTAATTATATCTTTGGCATAATATCCTTTTTTAGGGTCGAATCAGGTGTTTTTCAGGTATAAAATTCTTTCTTAAGCTCTTTGCTTACAACATCTTATGAATGTTAAATTTGGAACCACAGGGAGTACTGCTGGGGTTATCAAACACGGCTGGGGTGCTTGCCGGTGTCTTTGGTACAGCAGCCACTGGATACATCCTCCAACGAGGTACGGCATTAACTGTGTTCTCTTTTTTTAAAAAAATCTTCCTCACGTTTGTTCTTTCAATTTGTTTACTTATTATTTTATTTCAATCTTTGCAGGATCATGGGATGATGTTTTTAAGGTAGCTGTTGTCCTTTATATCATAGGCACATTGGTTTGGAACTTCTTTTCAACTGGAGAGAAGATTCTTGACTAGATCTGACAAAAATGAAAGAGAAAAGAAAAATAAAAAAACAACAGAGAATCACATGCAACTCACAAGTTATCTCAAATCTCACAAAGAGGGACAAAAAGAAAGCAGAAAGAAATTTAAGACCAGAGTGAAGGAAAGTCTCCGTCAGCAAAGGTAAAGAAAGACAAGAATGCTTGATTAACAGTTATTGATCTAGATGAGTCAAATATGCTTCTCTTTTTCATTGTCCTACCTCATCTTGGAGACCCTCTTACTGGTAACTAGTTTAGTTTGTCATGCTATTTCTCATCATCTTTAAGTGGGAATTGGTGGCAATTATGCCTTGGACCTTCCTTTGTCACTCTCCATTTGCATGTAGTTTGTCCAAGAAGAAGCCTTTTTGTTCCTTCACTTTGTCTTCTTGCTGATTCTGATTATAAATAAGAACAATTATTATAAATCTGTCTTGAATCTTCTAAAAGTCTTCCACATGGTTCTCAAACTAGGTGCTTCTGGTATTAGGAAAATACGATTATACTTGGCTTTAATAGGTCTTGAGCATTGAAAGTAGGCACTTTTAACTTCTGAACGATGCCTGATATGCGTGTTGTTTGATGATCTAAATCCGTCCACATGGATCTTGCTCTTGCTGGTTCTCTCCTTTATTAGGAAGATACATTTACATAGTGCTCAAATAGGTTTTGCATATTGAAGACTCTCTAGGCACTATTAAACTGCGCTAAAAATTTGAATCGTCCATATAGATCTCACACTTAGGTGCCTCTCTTTTATTAGGAAGATGCAGTTATATGGAGGTCTAACACGTTTTGGGTATTGCAAGGTAGACACTTCTAAACTATTAATTGTTAGTACACCATTAAAGTCATGATGGCATGGTTTTGGTGTTCAGTTACATGCTGTAGTTCACATGCAACTTCATGCAGGGTTAGAGTGATTCCATTGCAGTGTTTGAAATGATTTTCATTTAATGGAACTTCATTATTGGAGGTTTGGTCAATGTTTATCAATTGATTTGGAAAACTACAACTAATTCGAAACGCAGATAATAAGCTGTTTCATAATCTTGTATAGTGTGTCCATCTGAGGCTATTGCTGACATGAAGCTATGACAACGTTACCCACTAGCACATGAAAAGTTTCTCTAATTTGTGAAGCTTTAAGTGTTATGTTCACTATCCCCTCTTCTTTCAATAATAGATGCCATCTCTGACGAGAAAGAGCTCCTTTAGTCCTTTCAAAAGTGTGGCATTGTACTTGTCAACCACCTTCGTTAATGCATTTTTTGCAGTGGTTCTTCTACTTGTCATAAAGGATTGGAACGTTACTTTCGAATGTACCCATTTCATTTCTGTTACTAGTAGGATGCAACAATGTTCTATCTACCGTCAGGGTATATCGCAGTTAAATTCATTCTATCGTTCTATCTTACGCATCTTTTGCGAATAGGTTTATATTGGAGTTCATTGCATTTTAAGCATATTCAAAGGAACCACATACATTTTTATACAGTCGTTGCTGTGGCTTAATTGTGCTAAAAAGTTTATTCTTGTTTGTACTTTTGTTGTTGAAAAAGTTCTTTGTAAGAGTTGGTTGAATTAATCGGTAGTACACTAGTTATGAAAATTGATGTGAGCCTATCTCTCTCTGGAGGCAAAAGTGAGAAATTAAAGACAGTTTAATTCATCAACAGTTCTCTTGCCAACACAATTTCTCCTCCTTGTTATGGTCCCCTTTCTTCGTTTTAGTTGTATTTTCTCATCTCTTAATGTTCCACATGACATAGCTGGCTATGTTGGTTGTGAAGTTATTAAAAATGGATGGTGACTGCATAACATACTTTCGATACGTACATTTTCTACGGAGTTGTTGTAGTCCTTTGGACACATGTTGAGATATCTGCGCACCGTCTACACCGAGACGGTGCGCAGCAAAAGATTCAAACAACAACCAATCTCTTTCTGTTGTTTTAATTAAGCTTTATAGTTATAATTTGATGTTCTTGTTAACTCATGCTATTTATTCGACGAAATCATCTAAATTAATGTAGCCATCCCAATCTATCAACTGCTTTTTGAGCATTTTTATTTCAGTTAGTATGAACAAGACAATCTTCTCCTTTAGCTGTTGCACATACCCTGTCTGGTCTTTTTTTTTTTTTTTTTTTTTAATGAAATTGAAAGTGATAGGTAACATGCCATTGATGCACATAGTTGCTGCACAGTTAGTTGCTAGATGGTATCTACTGTATATGCATAGAGATGCACCTGCGTGCGCGCATCGATGCACGGTCCAGCTTATTTGAACTAGCATCTATGCACGATCCAACTTATTTGAACTATTTTTAGCAGATATCATAGCCATGAAAACATGCATGAGCTTACTTATAAAGAAAAAAAAACAATGTATGAACAGAAGTCATTTATTTAGAGCTTTTATTACTCTGTAGTCTGTTATAGTACATAGCCATCTTGGCTAAAAACTTTTCCTTTCTAAGTCTTACAGAAAAGCTTCATTTAAGCTCTCTAATGGTAACAGCTACTAAAATGTTTTTTTTTGTTTTTTGGGTTTTCTCTACAATGCTTTAAATCTATTTCATTTTTGTTCTGTTAACAAATATTTGTATAACACTTGCCACGTGTAACCATTCTGAAGCCGCCATGTGTACTTATGTGCAGTTTGGAACCCCAAACACAACCAACCAAAAGTGAAGTCTTTGAATCAGAAAAACAGGAAAAAAGAGGAATTCACCCTGATTGCAACTCTCATTCCAAACAGCTCCCTCACCTTCCCCCCTCCAAAACACTTGAAATTAAGAACAAAAAAAATATATTTATATATAAAAAACCCTCTTTATATGCTTATCAATCCACTGATAATATTTCCTTAAAAAAAAGAAAAAAATCACTCATAAATATAATAAAGTAACTTAATCAATTCATATATGTATGCACAGACCTAACCCCAACCAACTCTCCAACTGTTTAAACTACCACTTCAGTGGTAACATTATTGGTAATGCAATTACCTTTGTGGCCTTGGCGTATTTTAGCAACGATCCCCGTCAAGTCCCGGGGGCGCACGTTAACCTTGAGGCCGTACTTCATGAACAGAGTGAGGGACATCTTTTGCTCCACCCGGTGACCGGGCGCCACCTCAAGACGGTGGCGCAGCAGCAGCGCCGCCGCGATGGACTTCATTTGTAGGAAGGCCAAGTCCTTACCAAGACATATTCTAGGCCCCGCATTAAATGACACAAATTTGTACGCGTCTTGCGACTCGTACCTCTTTCCGTCGGCCGAAATCCACCTCTCCGGCCTGAACTCCCCGTAGTCCTCCCCCCACGTGGATTTCATCCTCCCCGTCGAATATATGGAGTACGTGATCGAGGATCCAGCTGGCACGAATGTGCCATCTGGCAACACGTCATCGACGACCACGTGCTTAGAGTCCTCCGGGACGGACGGATACAACCTTAGCGTCTCCGACAAGGCCGCCTTCAGGTACATCAACCTGTCCACCTCATCGAACGCCAACGGCTCCTCCACCCACCTCGAGATACCCTCCTCCCCCTCTTCCTCGCCACGCGTTTCCATCAGGACCGTACAAATCTCGGTCAGGATCTTCTCCTCGACACGAGGATGCAACGTCACCAGCCAGAAAAACCAGCTCAGCGCGACGGAGGACGTGTCCCGTCCAGCCAGGATGAAATTGAGCGCCACGTGTTGCAGGAACTCGTCCGAGTAGGACTCCTTTTTCTTCATGAACCTGGAGAGCAAGTCGTCGTGCTTGTGCTGAGTCAGCAGGAGCTCCTGCTTACGTGTCTGAATGACATTGGTCAAGTAGGCGTCAATGCACTTCAAGCTCTTGGACAAGCTGACCTCCATGCCAAGCCCCAGCCACCTCTTCAACTTCCAAAACGCCTCCGGCAGTATGAACCTCTGCAGGGAGGCTTCGGTGGCGCGGTCGAATGCGGCGGCGAATGCATTGTCGGGCATCCCTTCGGAGAGGGTCTCGGGGTCCATGCCGAAGGCCAATCCGCATATGTTGTCGAAGGTGAGGCGGAGGAGGAGATCTTGCAAGTCTACGGGGCGGGCATTGTCCTGGGCAGATAGCAGAATCGGGCAAAACCGTTGCTTGATGGCGCGGTTAACCCACCGTCCCATGGCGACGCGGAGAGTCCTGGTGGTGAATTCGAGGGCGGCGGTCTTTCTTTGAAACAGCCAGGTGTCGCCGTCGGAGTTGAAGATTCCGTCGCCGAGGAGGTCGTGGAAGACGGCGTGCCAGGTGGGGCCTTTCGGGTAATTGTCGAACCTGGTCTTGAGTATGTGCTCGATGTTTTTAGGATCACAAGTGACGGTGACTAGGCCTTGTTTCTTGGCCAGGAAAGGTAGAGCACATATGCAAGTCTGGTAGGTGCCGCCGCAGGCGCGAAGGTTGTCGGCAATCCAGTCGTGCATGCGATCGGCGTTCTCGACGAGCCCCGGTAGGCTGCCGAGCAAGGGCCATACTCTGGGGCCCTTAAGAGCCCTGCAGATGAAGCTGAACCAAAGGAGGTATGCTATGATGGCAGTGAATAGCAACAAAACCATGTAAGTCTCCATTTCTTTTTCTTTTTCTCTCTCTATAGATATATATATATATGTACTTCCGTTTAAAAAAGAAAAAAAGAAAAAAAAATCGCAACCAGACCGCGAGGAATACCTATATATATATATATATGATACAAAGCAATATGGGTGAGTGGTGATATTATGTATATGGTGCTTAAGAATTAAAAGTTCCAGCTAGCTTAATTGAAATGAGAGTACAAATTAGCTTAGCTGGCGAGAATTGAAGAAGGGCAGGGAAGGATATGGAAGTAAAGTTGGAGAAGAGAGGGAAGGATTTATAGAGGGAAGAAGGAATTGACATTTGAGAAACTATGGAGGGCAATAAAGGAGGACAGACTGTCTGTTAATGATCTTGAATTGCTCCACCTCATGAAGGATCAAACAATAAATGCTCTCACAGTTCGTTGGGGAGCCTACACACATTAACTTTAAAGTCGTCAAACACAAACACCAACTTATACATCTAATAATTATAACAAGAAAAAACTGACTAGTAATAATCCAGGGGCCTCTCTCTACCTCATCCATCACAACTAACAACGTCTTCTTCTTATTGTTGTTGTTAAAATTGGTTTACTGATTAGTATTATGTGTTCATGCATGCATGTGTGTGTGATTAGTATTATGTGCTCAGGCCTCACCTAATTTTGCAGCAAAAGGAGCACCTCTTATTAATGTCTGGCATTCAATGGGAGAGACTCAGTAGTAAATGAGATTGGTTGAGAAACTCTCCTCTCTCTCTCTCTCTCTATATGTGTCAATATTCATCTCCACTGTGACTTTCAAGCATGTATACGTTTGTACGTGTATGTATGTATGTATGTATGCGTGTGTTAGAGTCTTAATTAGAGAGAAGGAGAGACAAATTAAGATTATATTTTAATTTATTTATTAATTAGTGTCGTCAAAAACTGGTGAACCACCTTAATTAATTTCTCTCCTAATTATTTCACTGATGTTGTTTTTGTCTTAATTGATGTCCCTTAAAAGATGGGTTTAATTTGTGCTTTTGGTTGATTAAATTTGTTCCCTTAATTATATGTTTTGGAAAAATAGGTAGGGGCTAGTTAGTCTTTTGATGATGGTTGAGAATTGGGCGAACAACTTACCAATGACTAATTAATCTATACGTACATTACGCCACTAGCTAGGCATTTTATTATTACTACTATAATTTTCATTTAATTTGGTTATATATGTTTGCATTATAAGGTCTCAACTCTCATGATCAAAAGGTGAAATTAATATGAAAAGAAAACCGTATTAGAGCTTGTTTGATATAACTTTTGGTTGTAATTGCTTATACTTTATTAATATTGGCATGTATTTATATTTTTCGAAGCAAAAAGCAGGTTGAGACATGTTTATTAAAATTACAATTTTTTTTTAATACTTTTGACTAATCGGAAAAAAAAAAAAAAAAAAAAAAGACCTTTCTTAGGCCCTTTGAAAACAAAGCCGCCGCTTTTTTAGTATTACATTTATTCTGTTGCTTGTGATACTTAATCTAATTAGATAAGGAGTTGCGTTACATTAATTGTAACACATGAAAACAAATATATTTATATATAATTTAACTATAGGTAACTTGAGATGAATTAATATTTCACAATCTAATCACATTTATTGAACATCTCAAAAGATTGCTTGAATTAAAAAAGAAAAGAAAAAGAAAAGACCTTTCTTAGGCCCTTTGAAAACAAAACGTGTTTAATTAATTAGAATGCTATATTTGACCACTTCAATTAGCCTTCATATTCTAATTATATTTGCATTCTTTGATTTGACCACTTCTGATCAAAGTCCATAAATTCTTTGACTGTGGAGTCTCTTACTAGTTCGTCCACTTGCGTTTGCTTAGAAACCTGGGTGACTTGTGAACGTAAAATGAATTGGTAAAAGTCACGTAAACTTTCTAGATAGATGGCCAAACCATTCCTTTCACTAAATATACCCGCCATGTTCTCTCTCTTTTTTAAGAAAATCACGTGTCCTCTAAATCACTCTAAGATTGTCTCTCTCGTATTAAACTTTTCTAGAAGGACATCATATAGTTTTTTCAATAAATTTATTCGGGCTCATGTATTCATAAGGGTTTTTTACTTTTTACAAATTGTTGTATTTTTAGAAGATATTGCAATAAAAAAAAATCTAAATTCTAAAAACGAAAAATTCAAACTCCCCCAATATATTTGTAAAGATGGTGTTTGAATAATGAAGTAAACTTTAGAGGACAACTTTGAAAAAAAAAAAAAGATTCAGACTCGTGAGTTCAAATAACAATAGTATGTACCCAAATTATCACATCATTGGTTGTCACAATGACTATACTCATTTCTAATATTTCATGCAAGTGAATATACTTGTCCGGATGGCAATACACTAATATGAATCCATTAATGAATAAATAGTCCTCCTTAATTTATGAGCCATAAGATATAGTTAAGAAATTAAGACATATATAATCTTATTTATACCAAACCTCTAATTACTTACCAATATTAATTGTTTACATATATGTAAAGTTTGATAGCTACGTACATCTCATATATTGTTTTTAAGTTCATCATATATGCATACAAATATTCACGATGGATCATAATAAATTTCACATGCAGTGCAGCCGATTTATGTTGAACAACGGTACATGGCGCACATGTGGACCCATCACTATTTATTATGATATATATTGGTGATTTGGTGTCTAATTAATAAGTTCTATGCGTACTCGCCATATATATACACATGTATATAGTCTAGCACATTATTTTTGGAATACAGATATACATGTCTCAGTTACCTTCTTAATTAATTATATGTAAGTATTAGTTGTCTCTATAACTTATTATTAACATATATATAGAACCCATGCATGGGCGTATATATATTTGGAATAATTAATACATATTTGGCGGATTTATTGAATTAGTATTATTGCATCAATTGCAACATGCGCGTACGGTGAGAATTAATTAATATATGTTCCTAGCTAGAAGAATATTGAAGAATTGAAATAGATCGATGACTTGAACTAATAAAAATCAAGGAAGATTGGACTTGACTACGATGGACACGGAGAAGAAGCCATCATCGATCAAGTCATGTTTGAACTAATCTGCTCGGTCGACTTTTTCATCGATCATCTTCAACCTTTCAGCTCTCATTTTCATCTGAAATCTCGGCGCCATTAATTGCTCTCGCAACTCGTTGGTGGATATGAAATTGCATTTACATATCACATGAAATGAATTATATATTTTGTTGAAAAAGTTCCTAATCAATAATGATTTTATTTTCCATTAAAATTTTTAATTAGCTATATAAAGTTTTTATTCACCAAATTACTTTCGCTATATTCTCCTTTTTCTCACCCTAACAACCTTTAAAATGACCTATACTATACAACTAGTTCTACAGGGCTAAACAGACACACCGATCTGTATAACCTAAGTAGTCTCAACAAATTTTGCAGTCGCCACACCCTTCAGGCACGTGTGTGTATTATATATATATATATATTACAATGTAAATAAAAGTTTACATATTCTAGAATCTTAGCACAAAGTAAAAGAGTGAACAAAATAAAAAAAAAAAGAAAAAAAAAAGAAAAAGAAACTCTTCTTTATTCCGTTGAATTTATTTATATATATATATATGCGGAATATATATATATATATATAGTTTGTCGTGCTAAGTACGATTAATCAGCTAAACATTCGCTTTTCGCGGGAATTAATTTCTAATAATTTATTAATTTAAATTTAAAATTGCAATTAAAATTTAAAAACTAGAAATACAAATACCATTTTTAGCTTATCAATATTTCATAATGTGATTGAGATAAGATGTGAATGAAAAAATAAGCTAGTCATGTTTGGCCATTACTTTCTCAAAAAAAAAATGCATACTGTGCATAATTAAAGATAGAAGAAGCATAAGTTGAAAAATAGAAAACCACCCCAGAGAAATCTACCATGTTATTGATGCTCCCATGGAAAAACACATATCCATGCATAGCCCCAGAAATATACACAAATTGCAATTTAAAAAAGAGAGGGAGGGAAAGAATTTAATGCTCAACTAGACAGATGAGGGACCAAGGTGGTGATCTATGAAGGAACACCAAACAAAACCTATACCATCACATGAAATCGCGAGGCTTCTGAATGGACAATACACCGACTTTTGAAGATGGTAAAAATGCATGAAAGCACCAAGAGAACAATGTGCAGGGGTAATTCGGAGCACTTGCAATTTTATTAGCTCAAAACTATAAATCTTATTAGCTATTTTAGGTAATTTGTTGATAATTTTATTAGGTACAAAACAAAGATTAATGAACAATGTGTAGAGCAAAATCCTTATCTGTACACTTTTTGATAATTTTGATATATACATATACCTCTTTCTTATAAAAAAAATGATTGAAAGATAAGATAGATTTATTGTAACACTGTTTATGGACTTAGGTATCCATTGATATTGATTTGACTTTAATTAAACACCTTATAAAATAGTGATAATTAACTACTCATCAATTGCATATATAAAATCAGAGGTTCAATTTGTTGGCAATGGAACAATACATTCAATATTCTCATAGGCATTTCACGAAACATTGACTTTATGGTTTGGACAATTCATCAAACACATAAAATGCATAAACACCGAAATTCAAAAAACCAAACATTGACTTTATGGTTTAGATAATTCATCAAACACATAGAATGCATAGACACAAAGAATTACAAAGTTCTATAAAAAGTCTCGATCATGGGTATCTAAGAATTTTCAATACCAAATATAATCAACACAACAAAAAAAAAATGGAGAAGAAAGGTGGATTACCTCACATTTGAATCAAAGAGCAAAGGAAAAGCAGCGAATGAATCGATGAAGGAAAGCATGAAATGAATGATTTGAAGAGGAAGGAGAGTGGTTGATCAGTGAGTTGTTGATCGATTTGAATCATCATCCAATTTGGATTAGGTTGAATTAATTTATTAATTTTAAGGGAAAACACGAGAAGTATGTGCAAATAGATAAATTTTATTAACACTCGAATAAAGTATGTGCAAAAAGGTAAATTTCATTACCACTCAAATTAAAATTTGTGCGATTTGGATTAGGTTGAATTAATTTATTAATTTTAAGGGAATGCATGAGAAGTATGAGCAAAGAGCTAAATTTTATTAGCACTCAAATAAAGTATGGGCAAAAAGGTAAATTTCATTACCACTCAAAAATTTGTGATTCATGCTTTTATATATACTAGTTTCAAGCGTCTACGCATACGATTCTCGCTTCGCCGCTTAGAATCAATTTCTAAGAATTTATTAACAAAATCTAAATTGTAGTTAAAATTTAAAAATTAGAAATACAAGTACTTTTTTTAGCTTATCAATATTCTCTACTGTGATTGAGATAAGATGTGAATGGAAAAATAAGTTAATCATGCTAGGACATTACTTCATCAAAAAAGTGTATTGGAGAGAACGAGTTCATGATTGATTTGGAGATAAAGAAAAAAAAAACGTGTAGTAGATAGATAAGGAGTTAGAGTTTGATTTGGATAAAAAAAAGGTTGATTTGGAGATAAAAAAAAAGAAGTATGGGCAAATAAGTAAATTTCATTACCACTCAAAAATTTGTGATTCGTGTTTTTATATATATGATAGATATACAAGTATTACATACGATAACTACAAATTTAACCTACTTAAAAGATAAAAGAAAATCTACTGTGACTATCCATAAAACTAAACAAACAAAAACGTGCAATTAATTGTCAAAACCTAACAAATTTCTCTTCAAAACAAACTGCCACCATATATGTGCCCCGATACCCCTCAAGATGCAAGGACCATAAAGATTAATTATGGATTCTCGTATTGGACACAAGATTGCCAAATACCATGGAGTGCGTTGCTTTCATCAAGACATCGCCTAATTGAGCGAATGAGCTAACATGCATCACATGAATCAATCCTTGATGATACTTCTCCCGAACCACATTACAATCGATTTCTATGTGCAGTAGGCATCAAATAAATCAATCCTTTTTTTTATATATATAAAAGGAGGCGATACTCCATGTATGTATTTATAGCTAAATAAAGTTCTGCACAAAAGAAAAATAAACACAAATTACAAATATAATAAAAACAAAAAAAGATAAAATAGATAAAAAGATAATCCTTAATGATACTTGTCTCGAACCACATGACAAAAGAAACACTAGCTTTAAAGGCACTTTTGCCTATAATGGTAAAATAACATCAAATGAGAGTGCCTTAATAGCAAGCTTAATTTTGGATAGCAATTTTTATTTTTTTGGTGAGGATAATATAGCTTAACATTACAAAAGAAACGTCAACTTTAAAGGCTCTTTTGCCACCATTTTGGAAATGCTATAGTCTATTGATATGTTTCTTTTTTCTTCTATTGATTCCATAAGATGCATTTCGAATTAAGTACGTGTTTGCATATAATTGAAGGCATTCTCATTCGGGAAGTGTTATTTTGACTAATGAGTCGGACTCAAAATATTTTTTATTTTAAAGTCATCTTCAAATAATAAATTAATCAAACACAATCACTTGTAAAAAAAAAAATTGATACTCCTTAAATATTTACAAAAAATTTAAAAATCCTTTTATAAGTTCAATTAAATTTATTGATCTCATAATAAATCATAATGGACATGTTAATGAGTCGGTTTTATAGATACCGGTTGACTTTTGGAGATTGGAAAATCGAATCAAGAACTTAAATGAATGCGAGCACTTCTAGGTGGATACATGGTACTACTGTCTTGTTTTGGCTTTATCATGAGAGACTTTTTTCTTGGTTGCAGGACAAGTTAGTTCTGCAGAGAAAAAAAAAAGTCAACCAGCAGAGTTTTGCAGTTTAGACAATTTTTTTAATATTGATCTTGGAAATCAAATACTACTACAAACCAGTTACTTGTCTCTACCTAATTATGGAGGCATTGATGTTTGGGCATTCATGTGGATTGTATGTTCATATTAGTTCATTTTCTCATAGTTCTCAATAGGGTTGTGCAAGTTACCGACTACCCGAACAACCCGACCTGAGAAAGAAACTCCCTTGGTTTTCATTTTGATCTTCTTAAAGTGAAAAATGATCCATTTTGAAAGGTTTTTCACAAGTTTAAGCAGTTTATTAATTATGGCAATGTACAAGGAATTAAGTTTTATGATTCAATCAATTTTAGGTTAAAAATTCATTAGAACTTGTAAGAATAAACCATTGAGGAGTACTGGATCAATGATATTGTACATCACTGTGTAATACAGTTATATAGACTCAGTAGGTTGATCAGTGACATGTGTTTTGTATGATCAATGTATTATCAATGGTTGTAATTTTGTTCCTTCATCTATAAATACAATAGCATCTCTGTTTTCTGAACTGATGAAAACAGAAAATATTTTCATACAATCTGATGATGAGTTAGTTACAACAACATGGTATTAGAGCTATGACGCTCAAGCGATGGAAGGTCCATAAACCCTAGCTTCTTCATCATCAACATCGACTCCAGTGACAACTCCATTGATCAATCCAATGAAGACATCAATGACAACACCTCTCCTCACTCCATTTGGTAATTCTGTAAGTCAATTTGTTTTAATTAAACTAGATGAATCGAATTTCTTGATGTGGAAAGCAATCATAGTTCCAGTGATTGAATGACTAGTTTGATGGTTTCATATTTGGAACAAAAGAGTGTCCTCCTAAGTTCTTGGATGGTTCTGAAGAAATCAATCCAGAATATGAAGAATGGTTTTCAAATGATCGAATTCTTGTTTCTTAGCTACTGACTTCATTGCAAGATTCAATTGCTACACAAGTATCAGGATATGCTTTTTCATCAAAATCACTATGGGAAGCTATTGAGTCTTTATGTGGAGCTCAAAATTATGCACATATTCAGATGAATCGCACAATGTTGCGAACCCTTAGAAAAGGAAATATGTCGATGATGGAGTATTTGAAGAAATTAAAAGAGTTGTCTGATAAATTAACAACTGCTGGTGAACCAATCTTGATGAAAGATCTAATCTCATGTGCATTGTATGGTTTAGATGTTGAATATCTTCCAATCACTACAATGTTGGAGGGACAACGAAACCTATCTTGGCCAGAAGCTCAATCTACACTGTTAAGTTTTAAGGCGAAATGATTTAACTGCAAACATTGAATGGAATCAATTCACTGAATTTGAATACATCAACACAAGCTAATGTTGCTGAGATGAAATATGGTAATGGAGGAACAAATAAGTCATAATCTCAAAGTTATGGAGGAGGAAATAGAGGTGTTGGAAATAATAATAGAGGAGGTCGAAATAATAGTCGATTCAGAGGAAGATGAGGTTTCAATAACACAAACAATCGCCCAACTTGTCAAATCTGCAATAAGATTGGACACACTGCTGCAGTATGTTACTACAGGTTTGATATGAACTACATGGGAGCTAATGCATATAATGGATCACCACAATCACGGTTTCATCAGTCTCAACATCAGAGGGGAGCATTTCTGGCACATCAGGTTCCTGCTCTCTGCACAACAATTTTATCCAACTCCACAGAATGCACAGAGTTTTATCTTATCTGCTGATTCTATAGCAGACTCCTCTTGGTATGATGATAGTGGAGCAACTTCACATGTGACTGCTGATCCATCATAGCTCACAAATAGTACTCCTTATTCATGTAATTGCTCATTGGTAGTTGGAAATGGTTATCGTTTACATATTACATCTATTGACGACAATCTTCATTGAAATTTCCCAATACACTTTATGTTCCATTTATAAAAAAAAATTTGTTGAGTATTTCTCAGCTAACTCAGGACAATGATGTGGTTATTGAGTTTAATTCTTCTACTTGCTTGATAAAGGATATTTACACTAAACAAGCCCTCCTTCAAGGCAAGCTCAAAGATGGATTGTATCAATTCTTTCCCAGTTCAGTTGATTCTCAAGCATTTGTTACTTCACAGAATAAATCAAGTCATCTATGACATTTGAGATTGGGTCATCCCTCACTGTCAACACTTCGACAACTGCTGAAAACTCACATTAAGGATCCTGCAACTTCAATCGAATTTTGCTCTACTTGCTCTCTTGGTAAACATCATGCTTTACCATTTTCTATCTCACAGTCACATAGTAGAAATGTATTGGAGTTAATTCACACTGATGTTTGGGGTCCAGCACTTGTAACTTCTCATGATGGATACAATTACTATGTGCATTTCATAGATGATTGTACAAGGTTTACTTGGTTGTACCTATTGAAAAATAAATCAGATACTTTCAATGCTTTTGTTCATTTCAAAAATCTTGTGGAAAATCAATTTTCTACTAAAATTAAAAGGTTGCAATATGATTGGGGAGGTGAATTTAGGTGTTTAAAACCTTTCCTTGATAGTCATGGTATTTTCTTTCAACATTCTTGCCCACACACTCATCAACAAAATGGTCGGGCAGAGAGGAAACATCGACATATCATTGAGACGAGCTTGACACTTCTTGCTCATTCACAGTTGCCCTACAAGTTTTGGTCTGATGCTTGTTCTACATCAATTTTTCTTATTAATAGACTTCCTTCACAAGTCTTATCTGGGAGTTCTCCTTACCAGAAGTTATATCAGCAACCTCCAGATTATACAATTCTTAAGGTGTTTGGGTGTGCTTGTTATCCATATACAAGACCTTATAATCAACATAAATGCCAATTCAGGTATGAGAAGAGTATTTTTCTGGGTTACGGTTCAGCTCATAAAGGTTATATATGCTTGGGAAAATCAGGAAGGATTTACATTTCAAGACATGTTATCTTTGATGAAAAGATTTTCCTTATTCTTCTATGTTCTCCACAGCTACATCGTCATCTACTACAACTGTGGTTCCACACTCAATTCTCACAATTGATAAGCATTCTTATCCTGGTTCATCTCGGTCTCAAATCCCATCATCTTCGGTTTCACCAACATCATCATATTCAGGTTCATTAAATAATACTCTAGTTTCACCAGTTTCACCAGTTCCAGTTTCTCCACCAGAATCATCTCCTGCTTCTATTCCAACAAATACTCATCCGATGATCACTAGGGGAAAGAATGGGATCTCTATGAAGAAAGTATTTATTGCTACATGTTATGATGCAAATTTTATACCTTATACTGTGGAGATAGCTCTATCAATTCCACATTAGAGAGAAGCAATGGAAAAGGAGTATAATGCATTGATGAAAAATGATACATGGTCTTTGATGTCTCCTTCTAAAAATCAAAATGTGGTTGCTAATAAGTTGATATTCACAGTGAAGAAAAATTCTGATGGTACCGTGAATAGATACAAAGCAAGGTTAGTTGCTAAAGGTTTTAAACAAATACCTGGCATTGATTCTTCCAAAACTTAAAGCCCTGTGATCAAATCTGCAACTATTCGAATCATTTTCTCTATTGCAGTGACTTATGGTTGGTCTATTAGAAAAATTGACATTAATAATGCCTTCCTTAATGGTCAGTCAATGGAAGAAGTCTATACTCATCAACCAGCTGGTTTTGTTGATGATTCAATCTTTATCATGTTTGTCATCTTCATAAGGCTTTGTATGGTCTTCGACAAGCTCCAAGGGCTTGGTTTGATCAATTGAAATGGGTTTTGTTGTCATGGGGTTTTCATAACTCTAAAGCTAATTCTTCCCTGTTCATCACTACTTGGGAAACATCTCATCTTTAAGTGTTGATCTATGTTGATGATATTATTCTCAATGGTGTTAAACCTGCTGCAATTTAGTCTTTTATCAACAAACTGAACACTACCTTTGCTTTGAAGGATATTGGAGAGTTAAGCTTGTTCTTGGGGGAAGTTCGACGTGATGCTAATGGTTTATACCTTAATCAATCCAGCTACATATCTTCATTGTTGTTGAAGGCTGGCATGTCTAATGCAAAGGCTGATGAATCTCCTGCTGTTTCAGGCAAACAGTTATGTAGTGCTTAATCACTCCTTATTTCATGATCCTTCTCTTTATAGAAGCCTTCTTGGTGCATGGATTGCAGTATGTTGTACACACCAGACGAGACATTGCATTCATAGTAAATCGATTAAGTTCCTATCAACAAAGTCCTTCTACTTCTCATTGGCAAATTTTGAAACGAGTCTTACGATTCTTAAAAGGCACACTCCATTTGGGTTTGAGTTTCAAACCTGGTTAAAAGCTCATGTTAACAGGGTATTCAGATGTTGATTGGGCTGCAAATCCGGATGATAGAAAATCCATTGCTGGCTTTGCAGCTTATTTTGGGTCTAATTCGATCTCTTGGCAATCCAAGAAGCAAGCCGTTGTGGCGAGATCTAGCACTGAATCCGAATATCGAGCATTAGCTCATATGGCTGCTGAGGTTACTTGGATTCGTTCTCTGTTGACTGAATTAAATTTTCATCTTCCTGTTGTTCCAGTTCTTTGGTGCGATAATTTGAGTGATGCATCTCTTGCTCGCAATCCTGTATTTCATTCAAGAACCAAGCGTATTGAGATTGATATCCACTTTGTGAGAGACAAAGTGTTGCAGGGTGATCTATCTGTGCAATATGTTCCTACTAGTGATCAAATTGCTGACAGTTTTACTAAGGCTTTGTCTACCTCTAGGTTTCATGAGTTACAACTCAAACTTGGTGTCATTCCCATTCCTCTTCGTTTGAGGGGGAATGTAAAAATAAACCATTGAGGAGTACTGGATCAATAATATTGTACATCACTGTGTAATACAATTATATAGACTCAGTAGGTTGATCAGTGACGTGATTTGTATGATCAATGTATAATCAATGGTTGTAATTTCGTTCCTTCATCTCTAAATACAATAGCAACTTTGTTTTCAGAACTGATTGAAAACAGAGAAGATTTTCATACAATCTTGATGAGTTAGTTACAACAACAGAACTAAATTCTATCAGTGTGGCTAATCACAACTATAAAATATATCCATTTGCAGCTTTATCCTTTCCATCACCATCCTTGGAGAGATTCACCTAGAAAAATTTATGCGTACACTTCAAAATCACAGACTAAGATTGTGCTCAATTTGGTATATGATTTTAGTGCTATCATGAGATTGCTTTAATGGCAAGAGACTCGATTCCTCTTAAACGAAGGTGCCTAAACATGATCTAGTTGGCGTTTGGCCGGGTGCCTACCTAATATAAGACGGTACAATTCATATCTACTTTTACTTTTATCTACGATGCATGGTGAAATTAGGGACAGAGACAACCACCCTATTTTTTGTTTTCATTATGCCTTTTCACCTGTTTTTGTTTTGTTGCGTTTCGTAGCAACTCTACTAACACCTACTTCATTTCTGCCTGTCTTTTTGTTTCTTCATTTCTTCCTGGGCAAACCCTGCAAAGTTATCCAAATGAGAATACAACAAACAAATAGTGTCCTGGTCTTTCCATGTATCCATATATAGAAAGGAAGCTCAAGCACCAGTAAGCATGTCAGGAGCCCAGTGAAACTGTAATTGTACACTGTGCACAGACACCAAAGATTGGTACTAAGTTGCTACTAACAATTAGGTGAGTCAATTGGATTCCAAACTTACAGAGTACCACTCCCCTGCCTGAGATGCTTAGCACAGATTTAGAGAGGCAAAAGTACATACAGAAGCAGAAATAGAGAGCTTTGGAGATAGGGCTCACCACTTACTGGTATGGTAGTCTGATAGTTCAACTCCTGAGAAAAGACAAGGTCCCAGTATTCGCCAAACTTTGTCCTAATGAGCTTTTCTGAAGGATCTGAAGTACAGAGGGGAAACAAGTAAGAGCAGATATTCTTCTCTTATAACATTATTCAGGGTTACGCTAAAACTGTACTGCTTTTTGTTCATATTATTACAGAGATGAAATAGGATTATAATATATAGTCAACAACAATATAGCGTCTGCTATTTAGTAAGTATTACTATTTTCTAGGTCAGAAAATCAGAAAAGATTACTGTAGCAACCACACTAAACTGGGACTATTTAGTCTATTTGTAACTGCAACAATTGGGAGGAGTTGGCGTGTTCTTAAAAGATGCTCCTCTTTATGCCATCGACGGCTTCATCCTCTGAATCTGCCGCGTCGATGCTAATGATACCTGGCCATTACTTGCCAAGTATTGCTGTTTAACAAATCAATTACAGTGGAGCTGGTGTGATAGGTGGAAGAGGAATGCATGGCAGGAAATTCCTTTGGTTTCCAAAGATTAGCTAACACCAGGATGAATCATAGGGAAGAAAGTCCAGCTATTGCTCCGGGCAACTGCCTCCTTTGGAACGACCTTATCATTGGTCCACCATTCCGAGCCAATGTTGGTCTTGTCTGAGACTACTCCGTCAACATTGTTAAAATTAAATTCTTTGACAGAGCTGACGGTTGTGAGGGAAGGCTCTTGTTGATGATGCGGCTTCTTCGCATCCACATGCCTTGGAATCGTTTCAGGCATCCCGCTGGAACTTTGCTCCACACACCCTCAACGGATTTACCTGCATCACCAGAAGTTCCCTCTCTTTCACTTGCGCCTGCTATTTCATTTGTATCCGGCTGAGATTCAAATGCTGCTTCAACTATAGTCATTGGTTCCTTGTCTACAAGGTTTTTAGCTTCCTCGGATGTTAACTCAAATGAAACCCGGTGAACAATCACTGTTTCGTCATTTAGGGAACCGATGTCTGAGTTTGCAAGTGATGCAACCTCAGAAATCTGGTTATCAGGAAGGAAGCTGTCTCGAGAGGTAAGTCCAGCACCATCTGGTGTCAAGGAGCCAGAACCTAATCGTTGCAGCCCCCACTTACGACTGGCAAGTACATCAATTTTCCAGAGCTTTGGAGGCTCTCCAGTTCTGAATTCAAGTAGAGGGAATGCGCCAGAGGAGAATTCTCGGTCAGGGAATGGAGAAGAAGTACCAGAACCTGAGATTACAGAGCTAGGCGATATGAGATGACCAACAGGGCTTCCTGGATAAAGCTGATATGACTGGAACTCATAGGCAGACAGGGGGAACTTCTCTCCTGTTTCACTCCCTCTACGATTTGGATCCAGAGATGTCAGCAGCTTAGCAAATGGAACCTCTGGCGATGAAGGTGTAGTCATATGTACAGGTTCAGGAGGAGGTGTGAAGGGAGCAGTGGATGGCTCGGTAGTGAAGGTGGAGAAAACAGGTGGCGATACTAACTGTGTCTCGTGCGCATAAGGCCCAATAGCAAAAATGGAATTGGGACCAGGGGAGTAAGCATTGGCTGAGAGAGAGGTGAAAGACAGTAAACCAGCAGGGGATTGGCTGACAGAAGAGTGTTCTGATGGGAGGAATGAAGCAGGGGATGAGGGAGGAGCAATGAAGGGTAGCACAATTGGCGGAGGATGAATCACATTATTAGTGTCTTGGACGGAGGTTATCGAAGCCATTGGTTCAGGAACAAGGACAGCATGGCCAATCCTCTTCCCATTTCGATGTGATCCAAAGCACCAGTATCCACCCCAGCAACTCCCCCATCTTCTCTTCTGCTATGTTCAGCAACATTCAACAGAAAAACTGTTAATGAACTAGAACATAGGCATTGAAAATTATCAATTTGACTGTAATAAGACAGAACTTAAACACCAACGAAAGCATTTGGTTTAATCACACAATGATTCCATGAACAGCAGTATGTGAGATCAAATGAAGAACAGTCTTAACAAAGCCATAGTGCCTACATTTCAGCCACAGCAATCCGCTATCATATTTCCTAATGGATACAGGATTTTCCCTGACTGAGATTGCAAGGAAGCAAGGAAACAACTGCATAAATTATGCAGATAATCCCCGTTTTGCTTTTAATGAAACTCAAAGGTCTCCAAATCAAATGTTGTTGCATACAAACAGCGTCTCCCATGCAATTGCCGCAGCAGAGGAACATCTCGACATAAGTATATCAAATGCAGCAAGCATCAGATTTTTTTATAGGCTTTTTTCCAGAGGAAAATGCGAAATCTCACTCAGTCATTCCACGTAAAAAGATATAGAAACTTCACCTTCTAAGAAGGAAAAAAACATCTTTCTTAGATTTCCCTGCGCTGATATTAGATATAACACAAAATGAAAGGACAAAGCAGCACCTTTAGAGCACTAAGGTCTCGCCACAGCCCAAAAAGCCTCTAATAACACCTAGAAAATGATTAACACGCTGACATTACTTCACGCAAAGCGAAGCAAGGGTATCATCCTTAAAACACATAATCCAAATTCTGCCGTAGCACTTAATCCCAATTATAGTGGATCACATTATAGCCTAGCACCCGTGAATCCAATCCAGGAAAACAATTTTGCTTCTAATTTAAACTAAATACTATAAAACTCATTGCTTGGTGATGAATAAAAATATAATTGAATCTGCCAACATACTCTGAACATACTAAAAGAACTACTGATAAAATCTCCCTAAAAAATTAACTCCAAACGCTCATAAGGTCAAAAGATCTAAAAATGAACCGATCAAAGACACAGATTTCCATGCTACACTGTTCCAAGCCTTTTTTGACGGAATTCTAACCATACAAAAACACTTTTTCATCAGTCCTCAACTAATTCGAGAAACGAGCACAAGCTTACTGATTAATTTCGCACCGCGAATCGAAATTCAATCAGATCTCAACGAACGCAGAGAGAATCAATAACAAAAACACAAAATTTACGAAACCGAGTCCGTCATCAAGGACTTCCACATACGCACAAATCAGATCTCGCACTAGAAAACGAAAAAGCAAGAGAAACTCAATTGACTAGCTAATTAACATAGACAAGTCTATCAAACTCAACAACAGATCTCAAATCAACCAAAATCGAAATTGAAGATCAAATCAACCAAAGCACGCCTAAATCAAACCAAAAAAACAACAAAATGGCTGAAATCACATGAAAAACACAAATTCAACGCAAGGATCGCGCGAGGAAATCACCTGAACTGAAGTCGGCTGTACGCGAGTCTCCGCAGTGATGATCGCCGTCGCCGCGGCATTCACAGTCTCCACACTGTTGTTCATCCCTCTCATGTCCTCTCCAGATCGAAAAGCCCTAATTCCCAAACCTCCACTCAATCACTCAAAATCGCAACAAAATCAGAACAAAATCAGACCGTCACAGCTCAAAACTCGCCGAAAATTTGACGAATCTCAGATCAAAAGCGTCAATTCTGACGAATCGTTCCATCAAAAGCAACCGAATCGAAGAGCCAAGCGATCACACATCACACGGAGACGAAGAAAAGCGAGCGAGCGAGCGAGCGAGAGAGAGAGAGAGAGAGACGGAGACTTATAAATGCACCGAAAAATCATACACAACACGCATCTCTCGTTCTCTCACTTTCTCTCTCTCTCTCTCTCTCTCTCTAGACGACTGAGTTAATTTTGTAATTATGTAGGTGTGGAGGTCAAACACGGCGATAAGTTTGATTAGTGTGTAATTACGATTCAACCCAGTCTTTAGTTTTCGCGTTAGAGTTTAGAGGGGGATCGGATTTACGTGATTGCCCCTTGGTTTATTGTCTAATTACGAACTACCTACCTAGTAAAAAAAAAACATTTAATAAGAGAAAATAATAGTACTAATAAATATTCATTACTCAAAGGTGGGTGGGGTTAGGTTTATGGTAAGTAATAGAGACCTACTTACTTTGGCATATTATTGATGTGGCTCTTACCAAATTAAGTCTATATAAATTGGATCATGCACATAGCGTGATTGAAAGGTTGTAAAATAGGATTTTGTTGTTTATTCAGAGATTCTATATATAAGAATAGTACCCATGATGACAGTTGTTGTTGTTTTTTTTTTTTTTTGAACAAACGCCACTCTAAATAATCAGTTTTTCAAACATTTTTTTGGGACTAATGCTTGAATTCTTTTTAATTAATTTATTTTTTTGATAGCTATGGGTGCCGTACTTCGAGTAAGACTAATTATATAGGGTTAAGTCAATCTCATAAAATCAATTGATCGAGAGAGACCACCAAAAATAATTTTTTTATTGACGCAATGACTCAAATACGTAGCCTTCTCCTAGTGAAGAAACTCACATGCAAAGTTTTTACCACTTCGCCAACCCTGTGGTGGTGGTACTAATGTTTGAATTAATAGTCTAATATTTCAAAAGAAAATTAAATGTATATAAACCCAATAAAATTATGTGGTTTTTTTTTTATCGCTAGCATACTTGAGAAGCTCTAATATATTGAGGTACCTCAATACTTAGTTTGATTTTTTCGTTCAAGTTATTTAAATGAAGAGTATCTTTCTATGGGAGAGCTTTCAATCATTTGTGGATTAGTCCCAATGAACTCTATATATGTTCAATTTTTATAATACAAATATCAATCCAAGGTAAAGAGTTAGAGTGTGGGGACTAGTTTTATATACGAGCCACAAGTGAGAAAGTAGGGTTTACTTCAAAATGTAAAGGCAAGATGAAGTATAATTGCACACTTATAAGCCTTATTTTTCTTTCTAAGTAATTAATGCATGACTATCTCAACATCTCTAATAATATATCGGGTGGTGCAAACCAAAAACAAGTCATACATAGGCTATAATAATTAGGTGCTAGGTGGACTCAATGAGTCCTGGACCCAAATAACAAGAAAAACATAAATACCCATTATATGGTGGAAGAGATAAATGTGTTATTGGTGGTAGAGTGAGGGTAATTAAGTCTTTTCATTTAGTCAAGTAAATTAAATTATTAGTAAAAGGTGTTAAAGTATAGACTCAAAGAATCCAAATAAGTTATTTGTAATAATTATACGTACGTATATCATGTCGAAGTCTACATCAAAAGGTCTCTCAAAGGTAAATTAATTTCAGGGGCATTTGTCAGTAAGTAAGAAAGATAGTTAGTGGTAGTGGGAAAGGTCAATATGGTCATAAAAGGAGTCTTAGAGAACAAATTCCAAATTAGTTAACTAATCAATATGGATATGATAAAGAAGGCTTTGTTGTGAAAAGGAGGTCTGTCCTCATAACTTTGTTTTGATTAGTTTAAAAAGACTTCTTGTCAATGTGTGCACGTGCGCTGATTCACTTCTCCTTGTTCTTGTTGTTGCTGGCCCCCGTGCGCATCTCACCCTTTTTTTCTTTCCCTTATTTTAACATAACTTGCACGCTTGGACTCACTCAAAACAATCATATACATTTTTTTTTTCAATCAATGTTTTTTTTTTTTGCTTTTATATGATGATGATGATGATCATCACACCAAACAATCCCCCACCTCTCACACCTTCCATTCAATTCAGTGTTGTTGTTGTTGTTGTTGCCTTTTCAGCTTTTCACCTTGATTAGCCTTTACAGAGAGGTGAAAAGCAACTTTTCGAATCCTCCAATGTTGATGAAAGAAAAAAAAAAAAAGGATACAAGTTTTGCTTTTGAGAACTTTCTTGGCTTTTGATGAGCACCAGTAGTAGTGTACTAGTGATGAACTTTTGTGCATCAAAAATATCACTAAAGTTTTTGACTTGGGTGACTTAGTTTTGATGAAGCTAGCTAGAGTAGCTTGTGTTGGTGGTGAAGTGCTAGAGAGGATTCCACTAGTAATTAGTTCACGAGAAGGTGCATGAATGAGAGAGACAGAGACAGAGACAGAGAGAGGGCTAGTTAATTAACTTTGACTCCATGGGCCAGACCCAATGTAAGGTTTGGACTTTGGGGGGAAAATTGATGGGCCCACTAGAGGTGAGACCTGGTAGCACTCCACGTGTGGCTAAGGGTGGTGGTGGTGGTGGTGATTACACTGATTAGTTTAGTGTTTTTAGAGAGATATGGTGGTTATTTGGGTTAGATTTTTAGCATTTTTTTTAATTTACAAAAAATGTGGGGTAGTGACTTTTTGATACACTCGAGATGGTGTTCATTCATTCTGCATCGAGATTTACATGCATACACATCGATGAGCAAATAGATAAATATAATTATTGAATGTTCATCTATAGTACTCCTACAATTGACACACATTCCCTATATAATTTCTTCATTACCGCCTTCTATAGTCTACACACTCCCTATGTTAAAGTTCGCCCCCTAACAAAATTTTCTAGTCCGCCTTTATCTTAATGTCCCAAAAAAAGGTCATCGTAGTATTTTCTTTTTTTCTTTTTAATCTTTCTAATGTTTTTGTTTTTTTTGTTTTGCTTTTTTTAGCTCAGTGTTTAACCGCCTCCTTACTTCAGTTCGACTAGTTCTACATTTTACTCACTCAATGATGAAAAAAAATCAAGAAAGTATAATCTATACAAAGGAACTATTTTTGTGATAAGGTTTCACGACGCGACACGTGACTTTTAAGAAGCTCTCCTAACATGACACGTGACGTGATGATGTTATAATTAATTAAGATTTATAACAAAAAAAAAACACAAGACATTGATCTTTCTTACACTTAAATGAGAGGCAGGATGGTAAAACATAAAATAAAATTTTGACTGTGACACGATGATGTTATTAATTAAAATATAATTTTTGTTTTTGTTTCTTTTTGCTATTTTTAGGTTATGTTCTTAATTGGTATATAAATAAGATTTTTGGTTTTTAAATTTTTATTATCTTTCTATTTTTTGGGTTATGTTTTAAATTGTTATATAAATAGGATTTTTATTTTTAAATTTTATTTTTTTTTTAAAAAAAATTTGCTATTTTTTAGGTTATGTTTTTAATTGCTATACAAATAAGATTTTTGGTTTTAAATTTTTATTTATTTATTAGATACTACATACTACTTACATAATATATATTAGATTATTTAAAAAGAAATTAAGCTATACATATTTTTTAGGTTATGCTTTTAATTGCTATAAAAATAGGATTTTTAGTTTTTAATTTTTTTTTTTCGAAACTTTTTATGTGAGAAGCTCTCACAATGCGACATGTGGCGTGTGAGAAGTTTTCACAACGTGACATGTGACATGATGATATCATAATTGGTTAGGTGGCGTAATGGTATGGTATTAGATTTAGGTGTGGTCATGGGTTCAAACGACCCAGCTACTTCTATGTAATATTATAAATATTTAATGTTTTGTGTAGATTTTAAAAATATATATAGTGTTTGCAAGTATTTTTTTTATTAATTTTGAGAGACCTAAAATGAGTGACTTTGATTTCATATAAGAGATTATATAATAATTCTTTTTATATTTTTTTCAACATCTTTGTATATAATATTTTAATACTTAGTCGCGGGATGTGGATTGCTGACTAGTTATTATATATAGCTACAATCATTAGAATTCATGATGTTTCAGTCATATATAATGCTTCTTCTTTTTTTTAACCATTTGCGCCACACCACCCTTAAAGGATTAGAACCTTCAGTTCGAAAATTCCACATTCACATACCATCCAAGCAACCGATCGGTGGTAGGCATGCATTAATGGCATATATATTTTAATTTGTTGGTGCAGTGAATCTAGATTTAATTTTGATATGTGATATGTGTGTGGAGATTGGAGAAGAACATGGCGTGACAAAGTGGAGTGGTGACAACTTGAAGAGAAATACTTATATATGTAGAGGGTGTACAGTATATCCACACATAACATGGATATATGAATGAACATGCATGGGTTGTTAGCTAGCTAGTAGCAATATATATATACTTAGGAAAATACAGACACCGTTTTCTCTGGTCCCCGTGATGACCCTAAATTGTGAACCTATTTTGTGAAAGTTACATGCATGATTCATGTTTAATATGTGTAAAAAATGGATTATTCGCAAAAAAAAATAAATTGATTATAGGTCACTATTGATGGCGACGTAACGTGGGACATATTTATTTTTTGCTGATAATAATTGATTCGGCCTAGGTTTAGGGCTTGAGAGGTGGCTTATTTTATGGTAGTTGTGTATGTTTTTATTGGTCAAAAAAAAAAAAAAAACAACAAATAAATACAGAACCAATGTCGTGACAAGAATAGTCAAATATTTGTAGGTACAAGCTAGTAACATAAAAGAGATGAACAAATTTTAGGGCTTTAATTATGTGTAAGTATGCGAAAGTGAGTGAGATTCCTACTATACAGTATATTACATAAATCATCCCAACCTACTATTAACAAAAACCAGTTGTCAAGTCTCAACAGGTGTGGTGTAGTGTAGTGGAGGTACTATACGGGGTGTTTGGTTGGTAGAAATTTGGGGTGGAAATTAGAATAAGTACATAAGTACTTATATCCTTCCTAATAGAATTCATTTGTAGATGAGCACGAGTCTTCATAAGGTAGTACATAAGTGTTGGATTAAATAAAAATAAAAAATATAGTAAGTAGCTTCAAATGTTTAGTCCTACATCGATTTATGACTTACATAATAAGTGATTATCTCTTTCTTAATAGCATCGAGGCCCTTTTGAGTTAAAATCTTACGCCAATCTAACCTCGATTAAATAAGATTTTATAAGGAAGTACATAAGTGATTATTTCATTCTTAATACATACATCAATTGTTTGATTACACACACTCGAGTCACAGTTAATTGCACGTACGGTGGGTATCGACTGAACAGATCGCGTTCACACGGTCCTGTGTAACCGAACAAACTGACATGCAACAACACTAAAAAAAAAAATACAACAAACTTTAGAAACAAAATAATAAAAAGAGATACCTCTGTATCTTGCACATTCGCATCCCCTTGACGTTCATCCTCCATTTTCAGAGCTCAATAGACACCAAACAACAACAATGAACAATGCCTTGCAACACAAAATTTTGTACAAATCTATTAAACCAAATCAACACTTTCAAACCATCAACTTTCATGAAAATTCATGAAGAGATCAATTCTTACAATGGTATTATGCGCCGAAATGCAACTTCTCGTCATTCGTAGTCGCCGGTGATCGAACGATATCGTCGAGAGACAAACGTGAAATGTTGCGGGGTGCCCAATCGTGACAGAGAACAAAGATTTGGAAGTCATTTTATCAGTTTATGAGAGGTAAATAGGTCATTGGGACTGAGAGCAAATTTAGAAGGGTTCCAAAACTTTTTGGTGGCTTGCACATAAGGATTTGTGGAGTGCACATAGCTTCACCCTATAACATAACTGGTCACGTTTCAACAGTAAAACCTATATGTCGATTACATAATTTGATGCAGTACATGTACAGAATATATACCTAGTTAAATAATTAAATTAAACGTTGGGCCAAAACTTCTACTTGCCCAATAAAACAAGGCCCAGAGACTCGGCCCAATAACACCAATTGGGCCTATATCTTTTACGTTGCCTTGACTCGTAACCGCGACTAAGCCACAGCTCTCTCTCTCTCTCTCTCTCTCTCTAATGGCGTCCACTGTGTGTACTCCAACGTTCATCATCTCAGGTCAAGGAAGGTCAACGCACTCCTCCCTCTCCAATTCATTAGTCTCATGTTCCCAAACACGCAAATCCTGCCTCTATCCTTCGGTTCCTATAGTGGGTATCACTCCATTTGCGCCATGGACTGGTTTGAAGCACTTGGGCATCTCAATCACCCACAAATCTGTGAAAATTGGTAACTTTCCCCATCTGGGTACTTCTTTGTTTGGCACTTTTTGGTCCGAAATGGGCTTAATATGGTTTATAAAGTTGTGATTTTGAGTACCTATTTTGGGTTTCTTTGTTTCATGTTTTCATTGATTGAATTTGTGATGTTTTTGATGCAGAGAAGTGTAGGGGTAAGGTTGTTTATGCTTCACTGTTTGGAGTTGGTGCCCCTGAAGCTCTGGTTATTGGGGTGGTGGCTTTGTTGGTTTTTGGCCCTAAAGGATTAGCTGAGGTTAGCTCTTCTGTGGATTCAGTTTTGTGTTTCTTTAGTTGGATTTGATCATACATTACTAATTATAGTCTTAGAGAAGTTGAGGGCTTAGTAGATTGCTCAGAATTGTTTGCACAACTTACAATTGAAATTGAGCTTTAGTGTTTATGAACTTATTATGGGCAATATATGAAGAAGCAAAGAATACAATCAGTTCATGCTGTTATTCATGTGAGGAATATATAGTTGCCTAGTTGGTCATAAGTTAATTTGAGTTTGTACTGGATGCATGTATGGCATAATATAATCAGTTTTTGAGGTTTTTTTTTTTTTTTTGAATTGGAGTTCTAAGTTTTTCATTCTTCTTCTTTGATTTTTGAGGTACTGAAAACACAACCATTTTTTGAATCCTATACCGCGTGCATACTAAATTACCTGATTAAAAATTGATAAATTTGTGATTCTTGTTTAATGTATCATCAGCTGTTCAATTGGTACTTTCTAATTGTGTAGAGTACAAGGTTTTCCGTTGGTTTCCTAATTGTCCCGTAGGTTGGGTTACGACTGTGAAGTCTTTCCTACCACACAAACATTCTGTCCTTAGTAAGAACTACGAATAATTTGTCACAAGCACTTACAAATTTTTGAAGCCTATGCGTAGATAATTTCAAATTTCATAAGCACATATCATGGGCTTTGGGATACCTTAGGTCTTTCATTTCTTGTGGTTGTGAAATTTCATGTGACCATAAACAGAAACATTCCTTACAACTTCTCAGTTGAGTTGTCTTGTTGTAGGTGGCACGGAATCTGGGAAAAACTCTGCGTGCTTTCCAACCAACAATTAGAGAACTTCAGGTATTTGCGATGCTTGGAAATTTATGCATGTGATTCCTTGCATTCATGACCTAGCATTATTGAGCTTGATAATTCTTTTTTTGAGCCAGGAAGTCTCAAGAGAATTCAAGAGCACCCTTGAAAGAGAGATTGGTCTTGATGAGGTTCCACAATCAATGCAGAGTAGTAACCGCTCGAACACCTCCGTCACAGCTTCAATTTCCGAGTCAACGCCTGATCTAAGTATGTAATCACTATTCATACTTTGACTTGCTTCTTATGTGACATGATATGTGGGAGAAATTATAAAGATGATATTTGTTTTTGTTACAATTCAAAATGTGGATGGTAGCTACTTATCAAAACTCAAGTGGAAATAAAACTGTAAGATGACTAGATGAATTTTGGTATGAGAACTTGGGTCAAGGAGTACTCAAAAGATTTTTCTTAAAGATACGCAATATTTGAAAAAGGAGGTTATTAATTTCTTGTGTGACATGATATGTGGGAGAAATTATATAGATGATATTTGTTTTTGTTACAATTCAAAATGTGGATGGTAGCTACTTATCAAAACTCAAGTGTAAGATGACTAGATGAATTTTTGTGAGAACTTGGGTCAAGGAGTACTCAAAAGATTTTTCTTAAAGATACGCAATATTTGAAAAACGTGGTTATTAATTTCTTGTGTGACATGATATGTGGGAGAAATTATAAAGATGATATTTGTTTTTGTTACAATTCAAAATGTGGATGGTAGCTACTTATCAAAACTCAAGTGGAAATAAAACTGTAAGATGACTAGATGAATTTTGGTGTGAGAACTTGGGTCAAGGAGTACTCAAAAGATTTTTCTTAAAGATACGCAATATTTGAAAAAGGAGGTTATTAATTTTGTATTTGAATGAATTCATTTATAAGATCTAAAGATTTCTTAAACTCAAGAGTTCAACATATTTGTTCAGTATTTCTCTTTGATGGGAATCAAATCTTTTTGTATAATCATTTCCAAATTACATGTCACTTGTTGTTGTACGATTTTTGTTGTTGTGTTAGGTGGTGTTACTTTATGATCATCCATTCTTTGGTTCTCCTCCTCTATCCTTTCTTGTGACATTCATTATGCTTTTGAGATGTTCAATTCCTAAGGTCACACGAGTCAACTTAAAGGCCAGTCAGGGTGGATCATCTTTGATAGGAACTTACAAGAAAGATTTTGTCGTAGGAAGAAATCTTTTGTGACACTTACATTTATTGGTGGTTACCCTTCAGTTTTGTCAAATGGTGCTTTACTCTGAAGTTCTGTTCTTTTTTTTTTTTTTTTTTGAATGACATGGATATTCTCATTTTACTTTTTTTTTATTTTTGACGTAGACTAGAGCAAAATACAAGCGTTCCAATTTCATGTAAAAAAAAACTAAGCAATTACATTCATTTTGGTGAGAACGTTTAAGCTTATCTGCCACTCGTTTTTGTGCGGTTTGCACCTGCGTGCCTCCATTGGTTATTAGTATTGTTTGGGTGATGATGCATTAGGGAACATGAATAAGGTGCCTTCTTACCTCCAACCTTCTGCGTGCTGTGACAACAATTCATTAGTTGTTTTATTTTTTCCATTGAAATGACAAATCACTGTATTGTGATGTTAGCATGTGTTTCATTTTTCCACCATTGTTACTTTAGTGTGAAGGAGGAGATATGCTTGATGCAGATGCCGCAAATTAATTTACACCCTCATTTCCTCATGATTGTATTTATTGATCTCAGTGATTTTTATGCTGATTACCTAGACTTTCTACTTAAGTATGCAATTGCACATTAATATTCGTTTATAAGCAGATGGGACTCCTGCCACACGTGAGCCGTATTCCAGTGAAGAATACTTGAAGACTACTGAAGAGCAACTAAAAGCTGAAGCTGCCCAGCAACAGACACCTTCTCAAGGAGAGGCTTCAGAGCAAGGTTTGTGATTTATTATTACTCCATGTGATGCATGCATCCATGTTCTTTATCATTTCCATTCCTTCCCGGTCGTGTAATTAATTGTGATGTTAATGTGATCAATTTCGATATAAACATGTGTGTGCATTCACTTCCCTGATTAGTTAACCACACTCCTTAAACCTAGTTCTTCCTCTTCTCATATTACATCAATGATCAAGCTAAAAACAACAGTTACTGGAGAATTGACCATGCTGTATTCATGCAGATGATGCTTCTTCCCCAGACGAGCCGATTAATATCGGAGAGTTTCTGTTGCAAGCGCAACTTAGATCAACTGCTGCTTCCTTACAGCAAAAACAAGAAGCAAATCTTCAAGAGGCCCAATCTGAAACCCAACCTCAGCCACAACCTCAAGGTCAGTCATCAATTAACTAACTTGGTCGGCATGTTTCGTAACTTCCCTTAAAATGAAATTATTTTCGTGTGATAAGTAGATATGGTCAAGATACATACCTACTCAAAAGTGAATTTATTGCAAAGTTTTCTAGAGTTTGCAAATTATACATTTTGAGATCTTATGTTGGTATATATATATATATATATATGTCTGGCAGTTGCTGCATCTGAAACTGAATCAACAAGCCCTCCCCCAGCGAAGATCGAAGATTGAAAGTGAATGTGAAAATGCATTCAGGTCATGAGGCAATGGAGCAACGATCTGCACTTCGAATAATTTCTACAGCTCTTATATCGGCCAATGATTCGAACTACTTGGGTTGGAGGAGCCCTAAGCGAGTTTCAACCACTAATTTGTAAAATTATCGTGTATTTTTCTTACGCGAGAGAACATTGCGAAAGAGCAGAGATTTGTACCTGACTGCAAGTCAATAATTTAGATTCTAAACATCCCTCAATTGTGGGGAGGAAGTTTGTTTCTTTAGCAGTGATCACAACATTACTGTAAAAGCCTTCTTAGCTTTTTGAAGATGAGACATTGTATTGTATTAGGTTACATGGTTGCAAATTTGCAATATGTTGAGAAAAAGAATGAGAGGGGCATTTACTTTTCATTTATATTATATCAGCCAAAAGAATTACAGCGCAACCTCGAATTCAATAGCACCATATTTGGGGGACACAAAACATTACAAATTGATTGCTCCATGAGCTTCAAATTCCAGATGCTCTACTGCTGTTGCTTGTCCACATGAAGGATTATTGTATGTGTACCCATCAAACATTTTCTCATCCTGACCAACCGTATTCGAGTCAGGCCCTCTCAAACCCAACATGGGCGACGCCGCCCACTGTGCAGGGGTTGAAGGCGCGGACATTGTAGGCTCTTGGTTGATGACAGCATTCTGCGGAGAATTACCAGCGGGTCTTCTGTTGGGTGCATTTGCATTGCCCTGCAAGAGCGATGAAGACTGTGGGTGTTGATTCTTTTGTGGCGGTGACTTCGGTCGAAGGCCCTCTATATCAGGCGTCGTCAGAACCAAGTGAGGTGCATCTGGTGGTGGGTTCCGGCCTCCACCGCCTTGCCAGACTTTTCCATCCTTGTCTGCAAAGTTCCTGATGTATGCCTGCATATTCCATTTCTCCAGGACTCAGAAAAGCAATAGTGTGTGGCAAACATAAAATTGAAACATGGGAAAATCTATCAATTCTCAAAAAACTGAAGCTTAGCAGTTAAAAGTAGATAATTTAGGGGGTGTAAGGGTAAGATCAACAAAAAGATTACATCCATATTGAAGTTTGAGGAAGACAATCCTTTTCCAACCGTCAGCCAACCAGATCGAATGTTATGATCTTCACCAAATAACTCAAGTCGCCTACGGCCCAGTGAAAAATGCTCAATTATCCGGTACATATCTTCCGGCTTTATCGTTGAGCCTGAAATTCAATTTTTAGATGAATAAACCGCCGGTTCTATGCGTTGCCATGAAACATCACATTTCCCTCAGCTAAAACAGAAGTAAATGCCAATTCAGATGTAAAAACAAAAACTGAATGTTGTAACTAACCATAAGGGGGTTCTTCTGCAATTATAATATCTGTGTCAATGTTGGCATGGATAATATGACCATCAGTACTACGCCGAACTGTTCCTTTTATGCCCATCAAGCAGTGTTCCTGCATCATAGTTAAGGATTTATCAGGAGGAAAATTTTGCATTAAAGCAGTTGGGTTTGGGTGCAGAAAATCAGTAGCGATTAGGCACAAGCAGAAAATTGGTACCCACTTTTGAGTGCTGAAACAAGGTATGAGAATCATGTCGCCGGCCAGGTGTTGCATTAGTTTTATTCGTCTTCACCCAGCATATGTCCTCACATCTTCGAAATCCCCACTGCATATATTCTAGGTTAGTCCACACCTAGGGCATATACGAGGACCACTGAATACAGACACATTTGTACACCAGAAGGCAGCCGCAAATATATATATATATATTCATGAAGAAAAGTTCAAAGAAATTCAGATCTGTGAGACTGATCTCTTTCTCCATTGAATTGTTTTTCGAGACATTACGCCACTTTCTTCTTTTCTTCTTTTTTCTTTTGTTTACTTTTTTTGAGGTGGGGGATAGATTGTCATCACATGAACTAGAAACTTCATAATTAAAAAATAAATTATGAGTTAAAGTTTCTTTAAACCTACAGAACTGACAGACTAAAATGTGGTCAATCTAAAGTAGTTTTAAAATCTTGTTCTCAAGTTTGTACTTCTTGACCATGCACAGGAAAGTGGGTAGTAAAAACAATCAGCTACATAATGAATCAATGCACATACCTTCTTAAAACAATCTCGACCTTGCTCCAGACCAACACCGTCGCCAACCCAGAGGAAGATGAATGAAGGAGTATCAGCAATTGCCTGAATAATGAGAAGCCAATGTTTTTATTGAACATGGAGTTTAGTCTGTTTTTTAACTCTTCTTTTCCGAGATGAGATAGGTGGATGATTAGATCTAATTCAATAGAAAAAAGGTTAATAGAGGGGAAGCGAAAAAGTAAACAAAATGGCACACCTCAATCTTAAGGTTTCGTATTTCTTCAAAAGTCCAGTACTCCATATGGTCAGCAACTCCTGGAGCTCGATGAACGTATTCCTCCCAAGGCGGATCCACAAGAATGACATCAAATTTGGTTCCAAAAAATTCTGGAGTTAATGCAAACTCACGCAGATCACACTTGTAATACATGGGAGGGGAAGAGGCTTTAGCCACAATCTCATCTTTCTTCTGAATAAGTTCTCGCAGCTTTGGGTAATCCTCCACGACACTTGTAAGCTCCAGCTCCCTAATGAAATTCTGAGGCCGCATACCAGTGTCAACAAAATTTTGAGAGTAATCATTTTGCTCCCCTCTAGAAGGAGCTTTACCAGATGGTCCAGTATTTCTAGAATTGTTCCAGCCTCCTGAAGATTTATCATGAGACATTCCCCTTCCCGTAGCATTGAATCCAGGTCCAGGTAAGCCGGGTGACACTCTACCAGGCCCTGGCTGATTAACAAACATTCCAGGATTCGGACCAGATCCTACATTTGGGGGAAATCTAGGTGGCGATGGTCCAGTCGGAACAGGAGAAAGTCCTGGTGCAACGCCTATCAAATTCATATCAACACCTCTAGCCCCTGGCCAGACGTTATGCCCTGGAAATGGTGGTGGCATAAAAAGTCCAATTGGTGGACCTGGAGCAGGAGACATATTTGGACCAAGTGGTTGCATGGGTCCTGGTGGCAATCCAAGAGGGACAAAGGAAGGTCCCATCATTGGTAGCGGAATACCAACTCGTTGTCCATCCCTACCAGCAAGCCTTCCTCTTCCCACCCTACCAAGTCTATTCCCTTTTGCCCCTTGTGGAGGGACTCTATTAAGAACACCAGACCCCTGGTTATTATTCCCAAATGGTGCTTGGGAACCACCAATAGAGCTAGGGCCGCTAGTTGAACGATTCGAACCAACAAAACCTTTTTGTCCCCTTAGTTTTCCTGATTGAGGTTCTATGCTACTCCTCCCAGAACCCTCGGGCATTGTAGAACCATCATTGGGATACCTATCGTGTGGATCATCAGCAGGGCCATAAATATCATCTGCTCTGACCCTATCATCAGCAGCATAGTTCCATTCCTCATTGTTCATGGCAGATGAGAAATCAGGTTGTGAGCCTACCTCAGCTTTTCTCCCAGCAAAGGTTGCTGCGGACTCCTCTCTGCCATAATCAAGAGTGGTGGGTCGAATTTCTATTGAATCAGTAGCTCCATTGACTGCTCCTGAATCACCCCGGCCACTTCTCCTATATCCAGTGCGAGGGTATGATACACTCTCCAACCTCTCATAATCTCTTCTTTGTGGTTCCCATTCCTTTTCATGATCAGCATCCCCATATGCAGTCTCTCTATCATTTCCACCATAATGCCTCTTTTTCCAACTGTCCTTTGAACCTTCACGATCTCTGTTCCTGTCACTCCAATTACCATCACGGCTCTTAGATTTTTCATCTCTAAATCCATCTTTTTGTCTTTCCCTCTCTTTGATTCTAGCGCTTCTGTCATTGTCAGACTGTGAATCATCTGAATCATGGCGACGCCTTCCCACCCTCTCCGGACTCCATGACCTTTTGGAATGCCTACTTTCCCTCCCACTTCCATCTCTTATTCGAGCACGTCCGTCCTCGTCTGCATAGATGGGTCTCTCCCTACTTTCCACAAGGTCATGCCCACCATGTGCAATATCAGATTGTTTTCTATGTTTTTCACTTCTATTCCCATGATCCCTTGTGCCTGATCTATAGGCACTAGATTCAATATCCTCCATCAAGCCACTAGGCTTCTCAGAGAACCTTCTCCGCTTATCATCTTTGACACCAACAGATCTATCATCACGAGCCACTGAGCTTTGTTTATTATCGTCTTCCTCTGATCTACTTGTGCTCTTAATCCCCTCCCCGCTGACCCTTTTTTCTTCTCCATTGCTTGATTTCCCCCTGTCACCATTCAAGTCAACAGACTTAACTTTGTTCTCGCTATCATATCTCTCTCTAGCAACCTCATGCTTGTTATCGGAAGTTTTCCCACTCCGTGAGTCAGCTCTATCAATGTAGCTACTGTCATCTACTTTTCTAACCATGTCAGGTTCATCCCATCTTCTTCTAGGATTTCGCTCTAGTTCATGAGACCCAGTTCCCTTGTCTCTATTACTCTCCTTCCTTTGTGAATAACTAGCGTCCCTATCCTTCATTTTTTCGAGCTCATTATCATAAGAACTATCCAGTTTGCTTCTGCTCTTGCTCTGAGAACCATCGTGACTGGAAGGTTTGACATTTGTTTTCCTAGATGAATCCCTTTCAGTTTCATCAACTGTTAGATACCCTTTACTTCCAGAAGCATATCTACTCTTTCTACTGCTATCCGACTCTCTATCCTGGTAACTGCTCCCTGATTTCTTCTCTGACTTCTCTTCATAATTTTTCTTCATCTGCTTAGATCGCAACTCATTTTGCATTTCATATTCATCTTCATCTGCACTTCCTGCCCTACTAGAACCACTCGACTTCTTCCTAACCTCACTCCTATCACCAGCACTCTTCCTTCTTCCACTACCATCCCACTCTTCAATTTCTTCTGCATTACTGTGCTTCCTTGATTTGCTTGACCGGTGCTTCTTCTTATCGATGTCCTCCAAGTCTTCATTGTCCACACCCCTATTGGATTTCATGTCCGAAAACTCCTGAATGTCCCTTTTTGCGTAACTCCGACTGGATTCAGAAGCATCCATTCCTGAAATAACCAATCACCAACAAATTCAATGACCAAAACCAAAAAAGACGGTATCTTTAAGAAACCATAAACACAGTAACTCTCTAAAAAAATAACCAATTGATCTTCCGCAAACACTTTTCGACATCCGAAAGACAACAATTTGTCAGAAAGAAAACTCTATCTTCCCCATCTCCAGATGTTCACTCAAGCCAAAGTGAACTATTCGCATTTACATTTGGAACACATCGCCCAAGTCCGATGTAATAAACCCTAACATCTGAGTTTTTTCCCCTAGTTGTTAGAAGAACACCTCCTCTACAATCCTACAACAAAACCCAGAAATTCAACCAAATCTATCGCCTTTTTGAAAAGATGATAATCGACTCGTACAAGACATCAAAACATGCAGAATCAACCATCCAAACATTCAATCACGATTCAAACACACACAGAAGGGCAAACACACCAAGATCCAATAATCAAAGTAAACCACCAGCACCACCACCACCACCAACAACAACAACAACAACAACAACAACAACAACAACAACAACAACAACAACGCAGAACTCGGATCGAAACCCTAAGCAATCGAATCCAAATGAGTCGATTTCAACCTACATTCAACAACAGTCCAATGAAACGAAAATATCGAATCTTTGGCGGCGAAAACCTAATGAATGTTGTTGCAAATATTGACGAGGGTTTCCGTGACGAAAGAGAAGAGAAGAGAAGAGAACCTGAGTTGCGATTGGGACGAAACCCTAGAAATCCATGGCCATGAGAGGTTGTTGTTGGTGTTGAGGTTTCTCGATTTTTGGTCTTCACAGTGCGAGCGGGCGGAGAGGACATAACCGAGATTTTTGCTTTGTTTAGTAGACAAAAATGAACTCCGACCACGCGGATCTCTAATTTGGGCCGGACCTTATATGCCCAAAACGTTTTTTTTTTTTTTTTTTGATAGTTGAGGATATCGGAGTCACTAGTGCTAACACCGGACTGATGATGAACTCGATTAATCCCTCAAAACTACAACAAAGAAATTAGAAGAAAAAATGAGTGAGTAGATTTCGAACTCAACGCATCTGTTTTAGTCTGCGTATTAAAAAATAAAATTTACTACTTGACCAACACCTCTAGGGAGCATAGCCCACAACATTTTTTAACTAAAAGTTGAAATTTGCCCTCTTTTATTTTTGTTGTGTGAGTATGATTTAAGTAATTTAAGATTGAGGCTATGTTGTTGTTGTTGTATGATTGAAGTATAAGTGAATTTGATATTTATATAAAATGAACGTAGCAGAAATGATGATGTTTAGGTGTATGTACATGTAAAACTCGTAAAGATGGAATAAAAATATAAAAAATCTAATACAAGTAGAAATAGCACCAATTGACACAAATATTAAGAAATGGTGGTTATGGTGGTTTGGTCATCTGCAAATACAGCCTACAAATGCTCCTCCTAAAAAATTTAACTCAATAAAAAATGAAAAAATTCACAAAGTATTACGTAACATTGAGCACAATAGATAAGCATGATCAATATAGTCAACCCCAATTATTTGGGACTTAGGCTATAACGTTGTCGTTGTGCAGTGAACTAGATATAGTGGATGGTCCATCCAACAACAGTCCCTCTATTACATTCACTAGGCATATTATCATACTAAACTCAACATTCGTTGATTGCTATTTTTTTTGCCCTTTTTGACAAGAGATTAAGACTTCGAATGCTGCCACATAAGGGTGCACTGATAATGTAGTGTCATCGCATACACAGATATTGTCATTTATCCAACCCTCATGGTTTGGTGTGGCTTTCAACTGACTTGCGATTTCATAGTTCATGGGAGTTGGATGAGCTATGAGTGTTCAGGTACCACTGTAAAAATCATTTTAATTCCACGTAATTCTTGACTTTCTTGAGCCGCGACAACCAATCCGTCTCGAGCACATGAGGCTTCTTACCAATGGCCCAAGTTACACTTTGAGTAATTATTAAGTTGGAAGATCTTTAAAAAAAATTATAAATTGGGAAGGAACAAATGGCCGTAGAAGTTGATATCATTTAAATTTTTATAAGGCTATATATACATTTGCTACACGATGGTGCAGATTCTTTAAAAATTTGTGCGGCACGCATTTCAATCAAATCTAAACTATTGTATAGTAAATATATGTATCCTTGAATGGTAGATTATCACCTTCCGCCTCATTTATTAAGGAATACGTTATACGTCATGTATATAATTCACATAAATAAGGCGGTACATAATTATATAAATAGCATAACAACAAACAAACCAAGTATCTGTTGGTCGTCTATGAAAGAGTGAATTAAGTTTGCAGGATATACAGCACAACACCTATTATCCCTCTGTACTGCCTGCGCCTTTATCGTCATCATCTTAACGTTCGGCAGAGGCACTGGACCTGATAACAGAACCCCTTCGATGCCCGCCTGCCATCGCTTCTTTGAATCGAGAAATGGGAGTCAAGATCCAGTTAATCTTCTGCAAAAGATAAACAAGAAATGAGAAGCAACAGCGTAAAATATTTCTAACTCAACAAAGCAGGATATGAAAGGAGACCATCACTCAGCATATAGCAAGAAGTGCCAACATCATTCTTATAGTACCGCCGTTATGAAAATATGGCAAGGCAAACGTGTCGTAAGATGAAAATTCATAATTAGCTATTCGTGTTATGAAGTATAAACATTAGCCTCATTTCTTCATGACACGCTAGGTAGAACAAGTACACACGCAACACAAAAGTGCATGCAAATGCTCATATCAACGACCTGCGCACACAAGGGATAAAAAACCAACCTACACACCTGATAATTCTTTTGCAAATACATGCATCATGACAAGCACTATTGACTACTAGAGTAAAGAGAGGAAAAAGTTCCACGTTAAATTGACCATTTGTGGTAAGCTATGTGCTTTAAACTATAGACAATTTGTAATGGGAAATTGAACAACTCTATTTCATCTACATCTAAATATGGAAAAGGTACTTTCCAGTGCAACACTGATCAACAATTTAAATTTAAAAATGTCACAATCTGAAAGCACACATACCACACAAGATGAGGTCTACAACCAAGACTCATATTGATCAATGTTTTCAATCTAAAAAGGCTCAAGACAAATACGTCACATTTTTTAAAAAAAGGTAACTTAAAAGTGAGGGTATTTTTGTTCCACTTCTTTATAGCAAAAAATTTGCAGTTGTTGGAAGTAAGTTGTAGACTGTTGCTCTAAATTAAAATATTAGAGTGAAGCACCAATTGCAAAAAGCAGCGCCCAAGGGGGGGTTCTAAAGTCGATGCCCGTCAATGCTAGGTTAAAAATGTTGATCCGAGTCAGTCGACAATGCTTAAAAACAAAAGATACAGATGTTTTGCAAAATCTTCAGTATTGTAATGAAACAAGATAATCCTGAACTCATAAAACTAAATAAAAGTTTTAGGAAAAGTAGCAGCAAGTGAAATCTGTTAAAATATCCTAAAATGAAATACTACAACCGACTTGACAAAATTTAACTTGGATAAAACTGTTAAACAAGCTCCACGGTATATATGCCATTATTATCTCATAACACACTATCATTCTTATGCAGCTTACGATCTTATTTTTACATAATTATTCTCAAAGATATCTTGTAACACACAATAATCACTAATAATCACTTGACAGCATATGAGCAAACTTCACATTTCATAAGATCCTCTCAAAATCTATAGATTTGCAACTCTCAGATGGAAAGAATTGGCGCATCACAGAAAGTGAACAACTGCACAAGCCAAGCACCTTAATAATCTAGAGGCAAAATCTGTCAGATGACTTTCAACATTTGAGACTTTATTTTATTTTAAGAAAAACAATCATGTCCAGTCCAACCCCAGGTGGTCCAATAAACCCACTATCCATATCATAGATGTGGATTGGGGTCCAGTCAACTATGGAAACTAAAATACATATAACCAACTGATTGAGGGGCCCAATGTTTTGGTATGAGATTTGGAAGTAAGAGGTCATGGGTTCGAACCCCAATGGGAGAAAGTTGTTTCTTTCTTATAAAAAAAGAACATATAACCATAATACATTAGTTGGGAAATAATGAACAATTTGCAGCAATAACATGCCTGAATCTTTCTTTATAGGAAAAAAAAAAAAATTGTTGATGACCTAGATGGGCCCATTGGGAGCCATTATGTCCCAACTCCTAAAACTATGCAAACCTTAAAAATGTGAAAAGGATTCAAACCCACACTACCAGCCTCACTAACAGCACTCCAATGGCGTTGGTTGTTTGCAACGTCCATGACTTATGCTAAGATGACAAAGTAAAAGAAAATGCACGCACAAAGTTTCTCACAATTTTCCTAGTCTTATTACTGCACACACAACTTTCTCTCATTTTTCCTAGTCTTATTACAGTCATGGGTTAGTCAGTTATGAAGACTAAATTCAATAAAATTTACAATTACATTAGTTGGTTTGAATAGCACCCAAAAAACAAAACACATATGAGAGAGCACATTCACTGAGGGAAAGAGGAGGGAAAAAAGACAACACTAGACTGCAAGATTCACAATTTAATGTGTTCGATGGCAAGGAAAATAAGAAACAATTTGCAGCAACAACATTCAATGCGAAAAACTCCATAAGGACGTACCTCGTCACGGACACTGAATTGCCACTTAAGTTGCTGCATTTGCCACCTTTCTTGCTGCCATCGCTGCCCTATTATCACAAGGCCCATCAAAGCTGCAGCAACAAAAACAGACCAAAATGCATTTGCTTCCTTTGCTTGAGCGTACAAAGAAGCAACACGTCTCTTCCACCATGCTTCACAAGGAAGACCAGATTCATTATAATTATCTCCATTTCTAGGACTAGGTGACTTAGAGAGATCCGGAGAAGAATCTGTCTTTAACTGGAGAGGAGTGCTAAGATCAGGAATCATTAAGTTATCAATATGTATGTTTGATCCACTTATACCTTCTCCCTCATGAAAAGAATCAAATTTATCAGAACTGAATTGAATGTGCTCTTCTCCAATCAAACTGAGGCCATGCAATACCTTATGAGTTTCAAATATCCTCTTACCCTTATCGACAAAGAAAGGAATTTCATGCAAATCTTCAGGTCCAATCATGTCTTCAATATTAAAACTTTCTTCATTGGTTTTGCCAGATTTGTCGCCTTGCACTGGTTCAGATCCAGACTCCTTGTTCAGATTCACATCATCACTCGTTGGTTCATTGCGGATCTCACTAGCATCCGGCTCTATGGGTAGGTTCTCCGGCTCTATGGGTAGGTTCTCATGCTCACTAGGAGGAAATGCAAAATGTCCAGACATAAACAATGCACGAGCCACTTCGTCATCTTTACAGGAGTCCTCATCTTTCCTAGGGCCCTCATCATCTCTAATGGGCACATCACCATGATCAGAATCGCTTGGTTCAGAACTCTTTGGACCAGGGGCAGCAGCATATGTTGAGGCTGTAAGAGACACAACCTCCCATTCATTACCACGACTAGGAGTGTTCTCTACCTCTGCCTTCTCTACCTCGGCGTTCTCTACCTCTTTCTCGTCATCCATTTCTTCAAATGCTTCTATTCCCTATATGTCCAGCAGAATCAAAAACCTAGTGAACAAAATGAACCAACTTGAGAAACCTTTGTCAAAAATTAGAAATATAAGCCAATGGAGATGACAATAAGCGAGGAGACTTCTCTACGTACATAGCGAAAGACAAGATTCTTGTACAACAGTCAACAAGCCACAAATGAAAAGGTGGGTTCATCAATTTGAACCAACAACAATAATAAGCAAAATAGTAAAACATTGCCTAACAGTATATATAAACCATAGCTATGCGATCTGATCAAATCGAAACAGACTAAAGAGTTGTTTAAAAACTTATATTAATATCTCCATTACAACAACAACAACAACAACATAGCCTCAATCCCAAATTAGTTGGGGTTAGCTACACGAATCAAACTCTTCTATTGTGCTCGATTTAGTGAAATTGATAGTGAGTTTTCAAATCATTTAAATATCTCATAATTAATGCGTCCCAAGTTAACTTTGTTCTACCTCTATCTCGTCGAATTTTTCAATTTCTATAGAGTCAAGTTTTACAGGAGCATTCGTAGGTCGTCTCTCAAGTGTTCAAACCACCACAACTTCTCTAACATCTATGTCAATTGATGCTGCTCTACTTTTCTTTAAAATATTTGTATTTCTAATTCTATATTTACGAGTTTTACCACACATCCACCAATCATCCTCATTTATATCAATATCTCCATTAGGCTAAACAAACTCCTCAGAGGCCGCGCAATCGCAACAACTCGTTTACCTCAATAGATGTTCCAAGCACAGATCATCGAAGCACACAAACAAACACATCAGAAAAAATGATCTCAATCACAAAACCTCAACAGCAAAACTACACGAAGCAATTCTCCAACTAATTAAAACCACTCAATCGTGATATCCACTGCAAGTCTGCAACCTAATCAACCAAATCGCATAACATGGACTCCAAACCTAATTAAACAATCAAAACCTAGCTCGATCGAGCGAATAAGTAAGAACCGAATCCGAGATCAATTCAACAAGCAATCCGTACATGCAACAGATTCAATCGACAATCGAACAATCAAAATCTGGATTTCTAGCATAGATCATCAACAAAGAAGTCGGAAATCCACCGAAACAGAGCGGAATCGGAACGGCGAACCTGTGCGTCTCCGGCGAGAGAGATAAGCTTTTATAATTGGGAATCCATCCATGTAAGAGAGAGAGAGAGGGGGCGGTTTTTATAATGAGACAGCAGTTCGACGAGATTATCCAGACGTGCGCGTTAAGTATCGAACCGATTTTGCGTATCTCGATGCGGATGATCGGATCTTTCCGGGCTGTGGCGTGTTGGGAGTTTCGGTCGTACGTATGAGTGTGGGCCAGGTGAGGAGGACGGAAGAGATGGAAATTGGGAATTGTGGGATGGATCTCGAGATGCACATTTTGAGATTGTGTTGATTATGTCGATTAGCCACGCGGACGGTCAACTGAGTTGGCAACGGACGCGAGAGAGTGGACGAAAGCTGACTGGTTGAACAGGTGGCTCAACACGGTAATAATTTACACTTTCTTTAATGGTATTAATTTGTGTTTACTCATCTAATCATTTAATGCAGTTTAAAAATGTTTAATAATTAATGGAGCTAAATATTTGAATAGTAAAAAAGTAAAATATGTAAAAATGTAATAAATATATTCTTGAATTCTGAAAATAATTTATAATTTTGAACAGGGGCTGAGCTAGCATTTCAAGCTCCACTAAGTGTTATATAATACGTTATTAAAACTTATTAAATTTTAAATTAATATATAACTTAATATTATTAATGAAAAAAATAGTTATTAACAATTGACTAAATATTATAATACAAAAAACTTCAATAAATTATAAATCATTACACATTAATTTCTTAGTTATAGATAGTGTGGTTGGACATTGATTACATATTAAATAAGTTTTAAAAACGTAGAATATAAGAATATATTTAGATGTTATAAAAAAAAATTTTAATTTAGTGTGTAACAAGTGGGCTAGCTTACATATTTTTTAATGTAGGAGTACCAGGAGGATCACCGGGAGTAGTGTGTGCCACAGGTGTAGGAGGATTAGTAGTGGATGACGAAGATTGAGGCTTCACAGAGGATGAGGAAGGGGCGAACAAAGGGATGTTACCGGAAGTAATGTTTCCGGTTAGTCGGGGATGTCGAAGACTCATCGTAGAAGTTTTTTTTTTTTTATAAGCTTTTAAAGTTGTTGATGGGAAAATAAATTAAGAGCACCGATATGTGCACCTCAATTGTTTATGTGGCACCCAAAATACATGTTAATTGGTATACTTTTTCGGTGCCCTCATAAACAATTGGATGCACATATAGCCGCATTAAATTAAATTTGATTTTGAAGGGTTGGCTATTCGTTTCTACTGATTTAGCATTAAAACTTTGAATCGTAATAAAACTCAAATACTAAAAAAAAAAAATGAAATAAATTTGAAATAAATGTGACAAATGTGTTGACATTGAAGAAAGAAAGAAAAAATTGAAAAAAGTGAGATTTATTACTAGGAAATCAAAACTTATTACTAAGATTTTGATCAATTCAAACGGAATTGTATTACAAACTTTATATTTTAATTCTTCAAGGCAACTTACATCCTAATTGAAATCAAAAAAGAGAAAAAAAAAATAAAAGTATTGATGTCCTACCTTAGACTTGTCTGGTAAAGATGAAAATGAGGACATTGGACAACCTTAGACTTGTTTGGTGCCATCAGAATGGCCAAATGTGAGGTCGTTCCTGCAAAAAAATAAAAGTATTGATGTCCTACCTTAAACTAGTCCTCCCCTAAATGTTATATAATACGTTATTAAAACTTATTAAATTTTAAATTAATATATAACTTAATATTATTAGTGAAAAAAATAGTTATTAACAATTGACTAAATATTATAAAACAAAAAACTTCAATAAATTATAAATCATTACACATTAATTTCTTAGTTATAGATAGTCTTGTTGGACATTCATTACATATTAAATAAGTTTTAAAAATGTAGAATATAAGAATATATTTAGATGTTATAAAAATTTTTTTTAATGTAGTGTTTGACAAGTAGGCTAGCTTACATATTTTTATTTTTTTTTCTTTTTTCACTAATCGGGTTCACACCAAGGTGTCATGGGCTATATCCTAGGCAGCCTTGTATGTGGCTACGCCCCTGATTTTGAATAAGAAGTTTTTGATATAAAGACTTATCTAAATGACTTGATGTAATACTTTTTTTCATCTCGAGCAAAATTAAATTATAATGTCATAAATGATGATATTCATTAGGATTAGGTTAGGTGTTATTGTTTTTTGTTTTACACCACTCAAATGTAAGAGTTGAGTCCCCTATTAATTTAACTTCAAGTTAGATTAGCTTTGAAGAGGGTTAAAACTCATCCAAGGGAAGTGACTCTATTTGTAAGACTCAAAATAAATACTAGAGAATACTCCTTTATAAAATATGAAATTTTGAACGTATTATTTTTCGCAATTTATGTCTTTATCAGACAAACAAAGTTATGTTTTCAAAGATTTAAGGAAATAAAATACTCCAATATTTGGTAATTTTGATGATAAGTGGGAAAAAACAAATTTAATAATTACATTTTTCAAGTGATGGAATACTTTGAAAAGCGGATAAATGTATTAATAAAGTGGATAACTCACTGATTTGGTATGAGGTTACTTGAGTAAGAAGTCGGAGTTTAAGCCTCAAAGTGGGCGATCGTGGTTTATTTCTTATAGGAAAAAAAAAACGAATGGTTAGAATGCAAGAAATAATATATTTTTTGGGAAAATAAATACTATGTTTTTAGTTTTTACACATGAAGGATGAGAAACATTGCAAAACGGACTAAAAAGACACATCGCCCTTTTTAGTAAGGTAAACCTTAAAACCAGGGGCAGATCAGCAGTAAATCTATGTGCACTGCTGCGGTAAAGTTAATGAACTACGTATTTATTTATTTTCACAACCAACTCATTTCATCAAGTCTTCATGCAGCACTAGTACTCAATCAAACCATCAACCAATAAAACAAAAAGTATAATTATAACACTCTCTAGGTAGGTAAATTCCATTGAAGCTAGCTATGGAAAATAGAAAATAAATTACCAACTTATATGTAAAGTAACTTCATCACTCTAATTTGTAACATTATAAGACATAGATAATTAAACACTAATTAATGTTCTCCATGAGAAAGTCTTGGTCCTTCTCCAAGTTCTCCATAGCTTCAGCTTCCAATGTCACCTCGACGTCTATGCTTTTCCCTTCATCCTTCCCCTGATAAAGATAAATCATTCCGTCGAACTTGTTATTCGACCCGCTTTTCACCCTCTCTGCCTTGCCAAATCCAAAATCAACCTCGTATATTTTGAACCTCGGCGAGCTCCCTATCACCACCGAGTTTATTCCGGCATCTTTGTAGTTAAATAACTTTGGTGCTGCCTCCCACTCCAAGCTTCTCTTCTCTATTGCCTCCCGATCGTGCTCTTCTATCACCTTTTGCAGCAACCCTGCCCCATACTCTGCCCCGCTCGCCTACATACATTCATTCAAGAGTCAATTGAAACAAAAAACAAAATTACAGAAACGCGCGTATTTTCAATTGTTTACTTACTGACCTGTAGCATTCCTGCCACGGTAACAGTAAATATAGCTTGAATGAGATTCCCACAGTAACTATCCGGCATGGGCGGGTCGACCCGCTTGCGACAGTCCATAAAAACTGCAGACACCGTGTAGTCCTCCGCTTTGAGGTTGCGAGCGCGAGAGATTGCTCGCCATAGATGCACGCCTAGAGATTGGAATGTTGAGAACGGCTTGCAACCGCCGTTGGATGCGACATTTCCGTTGACCTGTGATTTGATCCGGTCAACGGCTTTCTCGGAGAACGGAAAGATCTTCTCGCGAAGTCGCGGAGCGGGCTTGGGCTCTCCGCCGTCCGATGGGTCTTGAGATTCGGTGGCCTTCTCGTGGGCCTTTGTGGACTCTGGTAGGTCCAGCTTCACGCGCGTGTTTCGGGCCTTGGCCCGGTCGTGGAATGGTGGGACGGAGATCGTGGGGGCCCCACGAGAGATCTCGGCCCACGAACTCATGAAGTGCCACGTGGCGTTTCCGTCTAGGACTGCGTGGTTGAAGGCGCACCCTATCGCGATCCCGTCCTTCACCTTCGTGAACTGCATTGGATCATGCGGTTTTGTGTGATTCGAGGCATAGCTAGTAATAATATTGACCATTCTAGTAAAAAAATGTGCAATACACTACTACGCCTTTGTTTTCTATTTGTACAATCATGGATGTCCAAAATTTTTTGGCCCCTCTCTACTTTAGACGGACTATTTTTATTTGAGCAATTCAAAACCTCTAGTGTTTTTGTTCCTTATTTATTTTCATTTATTTTTATCGTGAATGTACGAACCAAACTCGATTAATCCCATAGAGGTTAGAAATACACTCCTACAACTAACTAAAAAGTCGAAGAAGAAATGATGCAATTGATGTGAATTGAGTCAATCACTTCTTTTTAAGTAGTCTTGGTCAGAGTACTAAGACCCTTTTAAAACTACTACGCTATACATTCCTTGACGCTGCTCACAATTCCTTGAGGCTGGTCATGTTCGTTATGAGGAACATGTCTTGATTTTATGGTAACAACTAACAATTAATACAAGCTGACATTAGTGACAAAATTAAGGGTTGAAAATAAATGAGACGCATGTGAGTCCAAATATTCAATGAATGTCTTCATGGCTTCATGCAATTTAATTCTGAAAAAAATTAGGTGGGGAGATCCACCGCAATTTCTTAATTAACTTTCTTAACTCAAAGTAGTGTAGTAACAAAAAAATCTGTTTGGACTCTTTGAATCCGGACCCCAAAATTTATTTTTTTATTAGTAATTTAAGATATATATCTAAGTAAAAGACATAATTACCCTCTACCCAAACACCAATAATAAATTTAAATTAAGAGTCTTTATGTCTTTTTGATTGTTAAGTCCGGACTTTTTGAATCCATCTAGCACTACCCGTGTAGTAAAACCTTACTTACAAAAGGCTGAGGAACTATTAAATGTTGCCATCTTTCTTCAATGAATTGCAACCAACATATACAGCAATTTATTGCAAATAACTTTTGTGACAAGTGCTGCATAGGCAAACTATAATGTATACACGATGAGTGAAATTATTGATATTTGTACGTTTTCAAATGTCAAATTAATCAAAATGAGCACGCAAAAAACGTCTAAGCCCCTTTTAGTGATGATCTTGTTTGTATAATTGTATTATTAATTAGTTACAAATCAACATCCAATAGTCAATTATCACTCCCAATTATACACTACCTTGATTAAAACCCCTATAAATGCCTTTTTCTTTTTCTTCTTATCAAGCCATGACACATATTAATTTGTGAAGTAGATGTAAGACCACAATTTGCACAGTAACATCATATTAATTTAGGAAATGAATAAACTATGTAACATATGGACCAAAAGATATTTGAGCTTTTATTATCGTTACCAATTACCAATTTGATTTTGAAAATTAATGTTAACACGTGAAGCTCAATGGTTCTCCTTCAAACCTATAAAATGACATTTTATACCATCAAATAAGATGTAGAAAGTTCTAAAACCTATGAAGACGACATATTTTTGATTAATTTTAAAAGACTAAATTAAAGCTTCCGCGAGTAATTCTCTATTTGATATATAATTGATTAACCGTGTTAAGAATGCTTACATTAGACTCAAAATCAAGTTATGATTAACAATTACTAGAGTTAATCAAGTGATTAATAAATGTAGCTGACCTGCACAGCCAACAATGGCCGGTGAAGCCCCTCCAAGTTCATGACCCCGGTGTAGTGCACCACCTCTTGCAAAAGAGGAGAAGCCTCATTCTGCGCCAATTCCGCCAGCTCAATGTCCACCGCCGCGGCCTCCACCACCTCGACGCCGTACTTACCGCCATCGCCGTCGACTAGTTCATCACTAAATTCAATTCTCAACACTCCCTCCTCATCTTTCCCTAGCCTCCCAGCCAAAGGCCAGAACTCCCCTAACACAACACCTAAGGCATCCTTCAATTTCTCCACAATTTGCTTGAAATCATGTGCTTTGGCTTTGTAAAGCAACACCTTTTGGTTGTAGTAAAAAGTCACGTAAGGGAGGTCGAATGTGGTTAAAAATGTCTCTTTTTTCCCAAGTTTTTTGCTTGGAAGCACAGTGGCCTTGTTCAAGACCTTCACCTTCCCAACACTTACGCCATTGATCTCCAACTTGCCATTTTCAGTGGCCATGGTTGATGTTTTTGATGAGATGGGAAGGCAAACTAACTAGTGTTGATGATGATGAGAAGAGAAGTGGTGTAGGGTTGAGTAGTGTGACAAGTGAGAGAGGTGATGAGGGCATTAAATATATAGCGAGGGTTCATGTCTTGTGGTTGCAATTTAATGGTACCATGCAGCATTGTTGCTACCCCAATAAATGTCTCAGTTTTTTGGTTGGGAAATGCTTATTGGGTTACATAAATGTTGGTACATACTACTACGTACATGGATGTCTACTTTTCATATATATATTTACAGTCCAACTATAGAATACACAAAAAATATGATCAGCAATACTTTTTTGAAAAAAAAAAAAAAACAGTTAAGAGAGATATCAGTTAGTAGAAGTATACTAAAAACTGAACAATGACCACCATATGACTATTAAATATTTATTGTGATATAAATTGATGTCTTCAACATCATGTACTTATATCTCTAATTCTTTTCTCAAACAACCAAAATTCTTAATTTAAATTCATTATTAGTTTTTGGTTTAAGCATATCACCTCGGACTCAAAAAGTCCAAATAGATTTTTTTTTCTTTTTTTTCTTTTTTTTTTTATTTGCAACACCTCATATTTCGAAGCCCACTAGACCTCATCCTTGCGAACTAAAATAAGGGGTTAGCTTACAAAAAGGCAAGGGTCTCCTAATGCAAATGATCTTTAGTTAATTTGTTCTTAGGGCTTGAATTGGTCCTTACATAGAAAAAATGAAAAAAATAAAAATAAAAGCAAAACTTAGTGCTGAACTTATACTCGGACTGCACCAATTTGCATTGATAGAGATCTCTTTATATATGTCTTAGTTCTAATTATTAAAGTAAAAGCTATAAAAAAAATTATGTGACAAAACAGGGCTGCTAAGAGAATGAAATTAAAGATATAGTATATATATAGGTTGGTGAAGTTAAACAAAACAATAGTTATTGTATTTATACATCTTAATTAATTATCTACTTAACATGATGTGCTGATACATGTTTAAAAACCGTCAATACTTTGTTATGCAAAATGTCAGTCTTTTGGGAGCAACACGGTAGAATAATATACAATTTTAAACAAGTGGTACCTCATTTAATTAAGTACCTTATTGATAATATAACAAACGAAAGACACGAACAAATTAAGGACATGCACTTGCTGTCATCCCTTCAATGCGCACCGGGATTTGCACGAGCATACATGTCGGCAAAAATTGAAGGAAGCTAGTGTCCTTCACGCGATCTTTAGTGAGTTACATTAGCATTTTCTTTTAATTAAGTATCGGCATTCAAGTTATACATACACTAAGTTATAGTATAAGGGCATTACTTGCAATATATTGTGTTATTTATCTCACAATCTCTAACTACATGGTATTGTTGTAAGAGGGTGGGGTTTGAGTTCCAAATAGGACAAAATTTTTAGGTCCATTTCAATTTTTTTCAATTTCTATAATTTCTATTAAGTTAAGTTTTTCAACTGTTTGAAGCATTAATATGTTGGTCATCTTACGTGTCCAAACCATTACACCCACTTTTTTCTTTATTTTTTTTTTATCAATTGGTCTTCCTCACACTTCTCCTTAGATTTTCGTATTTCTTATTATATTTTTACAAGGTGAAATATGAATATTGTTGTAGAATTTTTTTTTTCGAAAGCCATAGAAAGAATTTTTTTTCTTGGAAAAAATAAATATCTTATTCTCTCATTAAAAACAAGAAAAAAATAGAATTATTTTGATATATACAAACACATTGGATTGGAAGATGGATCCAACTACTCATTTTAACTCTTGTAATAAATAGAGGGAGATAATACTAGGTATGGACACCGTACCATTTGATCCATGATGAAGGCCAAATGCAAACCATGCCCATGCAAACTTTTCTTCGTAACTTCCAATGTAGCACTAAAATCCTTTTAAAGTTGCGTTCAAAGCGGTTGAGTGTAAAGTTTTGGTACGTGTATGTTTGAAAATTAGGTAAGTAGTCACATTAATCTCATACCTTTAATTTTGTCTTAAAATAATCTCAAACTAAAAATTGTATCTAAATAATTTCAAACTTTGTGTTTTGTCTCAATTTTAATTAGTTGATTTTTAAGTCAATTTGATGCCGACATGGCATGTAAATTTAATAAAGGTAGTTGAATCGAGCGGTCTCTTTTTGATATTATAGTGTTCTGACTATTTTACATGAGAAACACTACATCTTACAAGAGGTTTGCCTAGCTTAAAATATTAAGAGATTTAAGAAAACCCTAGATTTGCCTTAAAATATTAAGAGGTTCAAAAAATCAAACCTTAGGGCTGACCAAAATGTCCAAACCCATTTGTTTGCATTTGTCTGAATCTGCTTTTAATGATTCATACACATTTTTTTCAAAACAAATATTGTTTTACAAAAAAAAGTTTAGGTTTGGATAAAATCTTTTAAAAAATGAGTATCCATCTAACGATTAATTTTAAGAGATATACGATTAATTTTAAGAGATATTTATTAATTGGTTGCGTATTTAAAAACTTTCATCATATTTGTATTGGACTTTAACCAATTGTAGTGTTATTTTTTTTATGTACCCCATAAAGGCCAAACGTGACACCGACTTCCAAAGCTTAGATTGGTAGGAAAAATCATGTTCTATTACACTCTTACTATACAGTCCATATTATGCTTCTAGAAAGTTTCTCTCAAATTGAGAGAGAGAGAGAGAGGGGGAACCTTCCCGACTTCCCAAAGATTATTCTACACACATACACATAGATAAAACGTTACACCGCGACACTTGTAAATTGTAACTATAAGTCCAACCGACCTGCCCGTCCCCTCCCCCACCCTATAAATACACACCGCACCACCCCACGCAACACTCTCCATCCAACCAACCAACCAACCAACCAACCAACCACCTTAAAACCATGACATCCTTGCCGCCACCATCGTACGATCTCGAGGTCACGATCTGCTCCGCTACGAATCTCAAGAACATCAACTGGCGCCACGGCTCTCTCAAGCCCTACGCGGTCCTCTGGACCGACCCGTGCCCCAACTTCAAATACTCCACACGTGTCGACGAGGACGGAGACACGTGTCCCGTCTGGGACGAGACGATCGTCCTCCCCTTGCGCGCCCCATCGAGGATTCGATCCTCCGCATCGATATCGTCCACGCGTACGCCCCCGATGACGTCAGCCCCTGATCGGGTCGGGTTCCGTACCGGTCCGAGAAATCGTCGACGAATTCGGGTTCGGGTCGGTAGCGGGTCGGACGCTCCAGCTCACCCGCCCTTCCGGGCGCCCGCAAGGGACGCTGGAGGTGAAGATTGTAGTACGCGACCGGAGGCGGGACTGGGCGGCGCCGCCTCCTCCGGCGGCGGCGTATGGGGTGGCTCCGCCGCCGACGCCGGTGGGGTATGGTGGGTACCCGGCACCGCCGTCTCCTCCGCCGGCGTACTATGCGGCGGCGCCGTCCGGGTATCCAGTGGCCGTGGAGGAGAAGAAGAAGGGGATGGGGGCAGGGGCGGGGTTGGCGGTAGGGGCGGTGGCGGGGTTGTTGGGAGGAATTGCGTTGACGGAGGGGGTTGAGTATCTCGAGGAGAAGATTGAGGATGATGTGGCGGCGAAGGTGGAGGAGGATTTGGCTTACGATGAGGGTGGTTTTGGAGGTGACGATTTTTATTGAAGTTTGGAAATAAATGAAGAAATGCTTCTTCTTTTTTTTTTTTTTTTTTTTTCGTTAAAGTTTTTATAGATTTAAAATCCTTGGATATGAGATTAATAGAAATAAACTCGGTTTGTTCTCAATTATTTCATGATCTGGTTTTTCTTTTCAAGTAATTTCATTGTGTTTTTAGAGCTAGTTGATTCTATTATAATAGATCCCCTTTGGTTCATAATGTTTGGTACACAACTACACATAGAGAATAATTGCATTCATTTGAACTTAGACCACTTCAAATGAGGTTTCGAGTTTAAATCTATAGAACACTTCTATATAAGACAAAATTATGTTCAAACTTGAATTAGTTGATATTGTTCTTGCTAGAGTCTCTGGACAGTGGCAGAGGTGCAATGCAAAAATTAAAAAACCTACACTATAGGTACCTTAGTCGCCACTAATTAATTTTACAAACCAAATTATAATCTATAAACCTTAGTCACCACTAATTAAACTACAAACCTTTAAAAAAAAAAGTGAGCTTGGGCGGTGTTGGTGACACATAGTAGTGGAGGAAGGTACAAATCAATCTCCTTATTTGTTTTGTTCTTGTTTTTTATTCAATTTAGTTAAATATTATTGGAGAACCCGAGAAAGGACGACACTGCCACGACATCGCCGGCGAGGGCGTCGACTGAGGCGCTACCGCGTCACGAGGGAGATCGATCAGGTCCAACTCGCGTTGGGCGACGAGGGACCCACGGGACCTAAAGTAAACTTAATGGCAAATTGGATTTTAAAAATGTGACTCGTCGTTTGATGTGATATGTATTAATTGTTTAGATTTGTGAAACGATTCACATAGAACCCCGATGATGCGAGGACAAAGAAAAGATATTGCGGCGAGTTTAAGTGATGCAAATTTTCAAACATGACTTTAGAAATTAGTTTGACTTTTAATTAATTTGGGGAAAGTTGTGACTTATAATTGACTTGAATGTGGTTATCTACGAATTGTGAGTGTATTGCACTTTGCTCATGTTGTTTCTATCTCATATTCGTGGTTGTTACCACTATTTTGATTATTTTGTGGTTGTCGTCACTATTTGAAAATTGTGTGATCGTCGCCACTATTTGAGTATTTTATGGTTGTCGCCATTATTCGAATTTTACCTTAAGATCGATACATGAGATTAATGCACACATCGGTGATGGTTTTGGCTTAGGACGAACCTAAAGGCCTTTATGTCAACTAATATATCACTTTAAGAGTAGGATAATCGATCACCGGATTCTTGTCAATAACTAGTACGTATTGAATGGAATGACTTACTATATTATTATGCTTTTATGATACCTCTCTTGAATTGCATTTGCATGATGATTTGATCTATAAATGTTTTTATGTTCCCAATATGATGCTTTATGAAATTGACGGAGGATACTCGTGAGATACTCTTTTTCTTTGTCTTTATTTTCAACTCATGATAGACTCGTATGATTAGTAGATATTACTTATATGTTTGATGGTTGAACAGGTTTTCCGCCTTACCGAGCTCCGTTGGTTCTTTTAGCTCACCTCACTTACTCTCCAAATCCGTATTCATCGACATCAAGCAGGACAAAGGGAATGCAATAGCGTAGAGCTTTGCTTTTGATATAAATTTTGCATGGTATTTATATTATTGATATTCAAAACATCTAAACATAGGTTATATTAAGTACTCATGGGGTAGATTCTAATCCCCGAGACTTGTTGACTTAGTACTTCGGTAGGATACATTTGCAGTTACTTAGGGATATTAGAACAATTTTGTTTAAAATTATTTGTTTAACATATGAAACATTTTAGTTTTAAATTCCGTAATCATTCGTTTCATATGTATAGTTGTGTAGTTATGCAGGTTGAATTAGGCATACCAAGCCGATATTTGGGCATGGTTAATGTATTAGGCTTGGATAACTATTTGGGTCGGGCGATTCGACCCTAAGTCGGAGGAGGGTCGTCATAGGCAAAACTTGGGGGAGGGAGGAGGAAGGGGTCACCCCAAACCCCGGAACCATTATAGTACCTATATGTAGAGATACCAAACCCTTATGTATTAGTCATTTTTGCCCCTCATATAATCGACACACGATCCCTACATAACAAGTGAACATTGTAAAAAAAAATGATAAATTTGAAGTGTTTTGAGTGGAGAAAAACAAAAAATAAAAGAAAAGTGCTAGATTAGAATAACAACATATCATATCACAAGACACATTGATTTACAAAAGTCATCAATGCACATCTCGAGATATATGCATACGTAGATCTTGTTATGCAACACGCGGATCGAGATTGCACAGATTGCGAGCTAATGTGTTGCGGTATGCGAGCTAATGTGTTGTGGTATGATGTTGTTATTATTTTAATATTTTTTTCAAAAAAAAAAATCACAAAATTTGTGTTTAGATAGAAGTAGTGGCATCACCACCGCGCCAATAAAAACGCGCGCCAACGCGCCAAAAACTCCAACAACAACATGAGAAGATAAAAACCGCCATTACCGTCTCTGCCACCTCTCTCCTCCTCCAACCCGATCGAACCTCGTCAGAGTCCACGTCCCACACGACCTAGACAACGTGATCGACGACGAAGAAGACGAGACATGGAAGCAATGGGGGATGCAATCACAGCCGTTCGATCACTCCTCATTCGATCCTCCGCCGCTCGATCTCTACGAATCCGATCCCTCCGCGTTCGAGGCCGAGATGCTCAAACGCCACACCGGACTCTCCATTGGGTTCGTCAAGCTCAGAACCGGCGTTCGTCGCTCTCCGGTGCTAATCACATTTCACAAACCCTAGAAATTGGGGCTTCTCGGGGGAATTTGTGGTTCTTTTAGTGATTGCGTTTATTGGATTTCAGGAAATGGTGGTGGAGATAGCTATGAAGTGGAGCAAAGTGACGAAAACTGGATCGATGAATGTGAGATTCACAGGGTTTGATTCAAACGCTCTAATGTATACAATGGAGAGTGGGCAGGACATAATTGAGGTATGCATTATGAACTCAAAGGATTGATTTTGAATTCGCGTTGAGTTTTGTTGATTGTTTGTGATTCAGAAGAAATTTGAAGGTCTAAGAGTAGAACTAGATTAAATTGGGATTGTGTGGGTTGGTGCACAATCTTAGGTGCGATTCTCGGGCCTCGTGGGAATAGTTAGGTTCGCCTGGATATCAACGGATATAATAAAAACTAGGTTAAGTTGGGATTATAATCAAGCCATCAATTGTACTAAATGGAGCTTAATGGGACTATTCAATCCATATAGCCAACTCCCTAATTAATTAGTGACTGAGGTTTGATTGTTGTTGTGTGATTTAAAGATGAAAAAAAAAAAAGTCATTCATGTGTTGTTTAGAATGGGTATGATCTTATTATGCTTATGATATGAGATATTTGGTCGCAAATTTATATTAGAGTATGTGAATGGACTCTTTTTGCGCTGCTCGTTTTGTTCTAGCTAAAAGAGTTTGTGTTGAGCTAGGACATCTGAAAGATGAACTATAGTGCATGAGTATTCTCTGACCCCCTTTTCCTCTTTTCATCGATTCAAGCTTTATCTAGTTAGTTACTCGGTGACTTTGATGTCTCTAGGACTAGGAGCCCTTCCAGCTTCGACGCTAAACAAGAACAACAACAACAACAACAACATAGCCTCAGTCCCAAATTAACTGGGGTCGGCTACATGGATCAAACTTTTCCATTGTGCTCGATTAAGTGCAATTGATGGTGAGCTTTGCAAACCATTCAAATCTCTCTTAATCCCATGTTAACTTTGTCTCTAGGACTAGGAGTCAAGTTTTCTAGTTGGGGCATTTTCCAGTCTTTGCGACGTGACCTAAACAAGAACACTAAGAGAAATATTGGTGCTACTCCTATGTCTTTGAATTTCTATATTTCTTATTCTATCTTAATTTTCCACCTAAGCATCCTCATTTCTGCTACATTCACTTTATGTAATTTTTGTACATTTGAGTGGACAAGATTTTCGATAAGTTGCCATCTATAATGCAAGCAAAGCACTACACATGCTTTACATTTTATCTCTTATGTTGAAATTTTGACGTGTTGAGCTTGATGTGAATAATTGTTAGTCAATCACGTTCTTTCATTATTATTTTCGGTGCGCTTTGAAAAAACTTCTCTAGAATGTCCTATCCTATGGGCTATGTGCAGTTGTGTAAACAAGAAAGCAGGGCATAATTTGGATGAATCAAGTAATTACAATTCTTCTTGATCAATTTTTTTCCCTCTCATTTATCAAAAGAATGGATTATGGTGCCAACTGCAAATAGAAGTTCAATGGATCACACAACCGATTAATTTGTAAGAAGCATGGCTAACCCTTTTTTTTTTTTTTAAATCCAAGGACATTTGGGACTGATGCTATGTTGTTGTTGTTGTTAAATCCAAGGACATTATGTCAAATGATCTTTGCCGTCCCAATCTCCTTTGGCGGCAGGTTTGTTGTTCACTCCTCTCCTAGATGGCATCATGACTTTTTTTCAACATAGAGACAGGAAATGCTAGCCATCTGAAAGCGTTGCAGATTCAGGTATTCTTCTTTTCGCTTTTCATTGCTGCTTGTGATTTCTCGTGTTGGTCTTTGTTTCTTTAAATGCATTGCTTGTGGCGGCCTCCCCCTCTGTTGCGGTAAATTCGCTACATACTTTTGTTGCTGACATGAGTATATAAGAAGGCATTTGAGTTGGAACTTCCTTCCGTCAATGTGACCTTTAAATACTACCTCTTAGGTAATCCCTGAATTCAAAATGTTAGGATGGAAAACAAATTTTAGTTATATCTCAATACATTTCTCTTTGTTGAAGGACTTCATCAATAGATGTGATCAAGAAACAAAAGGGGAAGTTCATCTAGCCAACAGCATATAGAACATAGAGTCGAAAAAAAGTCGTAATTTTGTAATCGAGAGGGAAATATCTGTGGTCAGCTTAGCATGTCACTATTATATATTCATTGGATAAAATTTTAAAATCTTGAAATTTACCTATAGTAAGAAATGCAGAAGTGCCATCAAGGAAACTTTTAATATGGACTTTAATCTGGAGGGAAATATCTGCAGTCAGCTTAAGCTGCCTGTGATGTTGATCCTGAAAACAACCACATTGGCGTTGCTAATATGGACTTTATCAAACATAACTATCATCATCATGAATTACATACTCAATGATCTGGTATCTTATCCACAGTGTTGAAAACTATTCTTCTATGATTCTATCTTTATTGTTTGTTTGCTTTTTCTAATATACAAGTATATCTACTATTTGTCAATGCATAGTTTCGTCAATTTAGCAGTTTTTGTATTTTTTGCTGATCACCGCCTCTAATTTAGTGGTGACAGTTTTATTGGTCACTAATCTACCAAATCAAGTGGTGGTTAATTATTGGTTAATTTACTAAATATGTTTTTACACAATCTTTGTTACGTTAGCACCTGACGGATGTGCGCAGTGGCAGCAGAGCGAGCTTTAAGGCTCTGACTAAGGCAGATGTCTTGTGTTCAAGTTATGATAACTGCAAAATTTTTTGAGACCTACTTGGGTTGTATAGATTGGTGTTCTGTTTAGCCTCCTCCATGAGACTAGTTGTATAAGTAGTGACACCCACCGATTTAAAAAAAAAAAAAAAAAAAGTTCTATTACGTCCAATGTGAAAACACTTCACCAAAAGAGAATATTAAACTTGTCAACTATTAAAGTCCTCTCATGTCAATACTTACTGAAAAAAAACGCCCATCAATTTTCGTTACAAAAATGTAGCCCATGCATGAATTTCTCTAAATGCATCAATGTCCAGATGGGATGAACCTAAAATTGAAGTATCGATGATCCAGAATGGCTTTCAACCAAGTAGTCAAAATTGACTGGACAATCGGTTCTTACTTCAACTTTCCCCATGTGTTCAACGCAGACTACTTCCGAGCCTAAAATAATTCTATTCCGTCTAGTCTCAGCAGCAAGTAGCGAAGAAAATAGGTCATCCAAAGACAACGGGCATTCCCGCACGACTTAGTTCAGGTCCACTATTTCTCCACCACAAAGCCCACAACACAAGTCATTACTCATGCGTCTTTTATGTTGGACTTTGTTAGTAGTAGGGCATTATGGAGGGCTAGCCAAAGGAAGGATCTCACTTTCTCAGATACTGCACATTACCACGCCAACGTCCACTCCTTGGCCGGCACCGACCAAGAATGTTGGGATAACGAAGGATATGCAGAAGAAGTAGAGAAGACTCCCGTCTTGGAATGTGTCTGCCCCGCTCGGATCAGGCGGAGGAATCGCTGCAATGCGTAAGACCACTCATGCAGGAAGCAAAAATGGAAGTCAGTCCATGACCATTCTCCGTGGTGGTTACATACCTACTTAGAGTGTCTTCCATGCGGTTTGGTCTAGCGGAATTCTAGCGGAATTGAACATGATGCAAGCTCAAATAGCGGTTTATCCAGCCCAGTCTATATATCCTGCTAAAATCGTATTGTATTGTCATTACTAATAGCCCAGTTCAAACTTGAAAGCACATTATATGGTGGCCCCAAATTTGGGCCGCCTTGAGACCCGTCATGTCGCATTCCACGTCACCAAACCATGCCACGTTATGACTGTTGAGTCATTAATTATGTAATATTATATATAGGTTATTTATATATTTTTAGTGTCAAGTCTCCAAAATACTAGTCTAATTGCGTTTATTTATTATTTTCAAGGTTATTGGAGTGCGCGATTGAATATGGGGCGAAAAACTACACAAAATCGAGTATTCATATATCTAGATATATTTTACACTGAAAATCGCGCTTGCGCGTCTCGAGACAAATTTAGTGGGCACACATGTGAGGAAGAACTCGAGAAATGCATGATGAGATGCTTATAATGGGTTATGTTGATGTGTGGAGCATGCATATGGAAGTTTGCTATGTTTATTGTTGTAGAGACACCTGTCACAAGAAAATACAATGGAGAATGGTGGGCCGTTTGATGCATATTGGAACAGTAATATGAGCAGCAAGCAAAGTGGCGGTGTTCCATTGGTGCAGCTTGTCATTGCAGTTTTCTCAACCAATCACAGCCGCCATGTCACGCTTCCGCAGCGGCTTCATCCAACTCGTGATTGACACGTGGCAAAGCATAAAATTAAGCTCACAACAACCGCAAGATGTACCTTGGGATACGTGATGAGAAATATACCAAAGAGAACCGATTTTTAGTAGTTTTGGAAATTAAAATTTTAAGTTATTATTGAGAACGCACAGAGACATATATATTCGTCCTCTCTCTGGAGGCCGCTTCTCTTTTTTTTTTTGGCTCTCTGGCCGAACGGCTCCTCTCCCCCATTTTTTATTTTTTATTTTTCTTCTATTTTTTTGTGTTCTTTGATGGGAGGCTAAAACCTCTAGCCTAGGCAAGACTGCGAGGGAGGTTCAACCGCGCATATCAATGGATTTGTGAGATTTATATATTTTAATTTTAGTCTTTTCATTAATATTTTATTTTCTTGGATATTGTTTTAACAATCAAGGTTAAACACTAGTTTAAATCTTGATTTACGTGCCAGGAGGTCGTAAGCATCCGCACTTAAGCATCCGCACTTGTGCAATAAGACCACATTAGTGGCAATTGACCCTACCGATTGATTAGTCTCTTTTGGGACCGGTTGAATACCTTAGAAATCTGGGCTAAATCGGACACATTAGTGATCCGGTTGTCTAGGTGTAGTGCCTTCAAGAAGCTCAATGCGGTCAACGCATTAAACCCAATTCACTTGAATTGTGGTTATGTGTTTGATTAGGGAAGTAGTCACCGTCGTACCTTGGCTATCGAAATTAGGAAGTGCGAGGAACCGTGTACGTTACCGTGTACGTTACCGGGTCTATAGCTACACTAGGATATTTTGATTTCCATATTTTACATAAATCAAAGACCAAATCCAATCTTTTATCGAACTGAACTTGTATGTCTTGACCTAGGTATTTTTATTAATTGTTTTCAAATTTATTTCCATTGCTTTAGTTACTTTGTTTATTTTTAAATTAGTTAATTAATTCAATTCTCAATCAAACCCCGATTTCTCTTTTCGTTATTTTTTTAAACCTTAGAAAGATTATTAATCCCTGTGGATTCGACCATTTGCCACTATTCTACAAAATAGTTAGTTTAGGTAATTTTTTAATTTTATTGACGCGTTCGGCTCGCGTCAATGACCCTCTTCTCCTTGATGCCTCGCAATCTAACTAGTTGCTTACACTTTTTTCAGTTAACCTTAACCTAGCTAATTAATCTTTATATAAGTATTACTCATTTATTTAGCTTGTCAATCAATTTAGAAAGTTATAATACCATTTTACAGCTGAAGTCTTTAAATGAGTAAGTTATTCAATATTTAACAATCCTAAGTAGTAGAAAACCCAACAAAAAGGTACCATGTATATATCAAAGGCGGAATAAGTATAGCAAAAGATTCATATACATGTATTGATGTTCTACCAGTCCCCAAAACCCAACAAAAATATAAATATGTACATACGGTAGTCACACACGAGCTGGCGTCACTATCTCAGAGGTAGTCGCCTAATACCTCCTTGCCCTTGCCCTTGCTCTTGCTCGTCGAAGTATCTGCATTTAGTCACCTAACAAATACAGTGACGAGTCCAGCGAGTAAAATCCCAAGAGAAGTCTACTCAATATTCATGAAATAAAATTGATAAACTACGAGACATGCGAATATAACACCTGACAACAATACATCATATTCCCATGAATGTAGGTAACACATGACAAACAAAATTAGTAGTGTGAAATAAATAAACAACATATACCAATTAAACGTGCTCGAAAATAAACAAATTAATAAGCAACCGTAAAATCACGAGAAAACCCTGATCGTAACCAGCCAATAATCAATACAATTGAATAAGAACTACGTTTATACTTACAGGCTTACAGTGACTAAATCCTAACTTCAGTTACCGGATGAACCCCTCCAGACGCTATTTTAAGTCAAGGGAACACCTTAAATCCCTCCCGACGGTCATAAGTATATCCTACTACCATTGACACGGGAAATAAACACAAGTAACACGTGCAAGCGATTTAGCCACAACCAATATATACGCAAACCGAAATAGGAATGAAACCCCATGTGTGCCCACCAGCAGTCACACATGTAATTCGACATCGATAAAACAAACCATGAATTTTATAAGGCATTTTAATATATTTATGCACCTTAATCCGCGCTTCGACTTCTCCGAACTCTCGAAATCGACCCGACTAGCTCCCCGATACCTGAGCTACGGTCCCCTAAGTCCTTGAAGTTCAATTTTACATATTTAGTATGATTATAGATGTTGAGTATGTATTTAAGTTAAAAATCCCAAAACAATCCCTTGAATTCAATTTTTTATCTAGCATTAGCTTGCTAAATGGTCTACCTAGCGCGCTAAGGGATCTGTCTAGCGCGCTACTGTTCTTCATTTTGAAAAACAGTTAAGTGCTCATAAACATTAGAGCGTTAATCGGTCTAGTTAGGGCGCTAATTACTCTATGTGACATAATTCTCAACTCGAGAATTTTGTGTCAAACTCCTCAATTAGCTACCTACAATTGCATTCTCCACTTAAAATAGACTCAAAACCATCATTTAAACCTTTAAAATAATTTCTATTAGCATAGATTCATCAAATCCATGCATTTCACTAGTTTTTCCAATTACATCAAAAACCTTAATTCTTCAAAATCAATTGTAAATTCTCATTTAAATGCTAAGAATACTTGAAATTCATCAAAATTTCATCAACATCAATGACCCATTCCTCATATATCAAATTCACATCAAAACTCCAAATTTTAACTAAATTGCTAGTGTAGTAAAGTTACATAGTTAATTCACCACTTAGCTTGAGAATTTCTCACTAACACCCATGGATTCCTTTAACAAACCTTGATGATATACTCTTCTCCAGAAACTCCTTCTACATCAAGTTTTTGTGATGAAGAATGGTTTGTTTGCATGTGTTTAATCAACTCATTATATACATTAAGGTAGGAGTTATTTCTAGCCATTGATTTTCATGGGTTTATGTATTTCCCGAGACTCATCTAATGATCCATCTTTTGCCACTTAGCCCACTAACTCCCACTATCTAGATTCAAGTAACACCTATTGATACTCCATATGGTTCCTAGATGTGTCAATGCACATCTCTAGAAAAATCCTATAGTTTCCAATTTAAATATCCAAACTATAGGCCTTGATTTATTTGATTTAATTACATTAGCTTAGTCCCATTATAATTCATTTGGTTAGTATTTTTATTCATAAAAATGATCCAACTTATGGTCCCACTAACCTTTGACTATCCGGCACTCGATGCCCCGCATTTTGGCACGCATTTCGAGGTATGTCATAGCTTATTGTTTTAATTTAATCAACTTAGCCTATGATTATATTACCCATTTTAATTGTTTAACTAGTCAACTTAACATGAATTAGTCTAGTTTCCTAGTGTACCCGTAGTTCGCCTACTTGATACTCGCGTTGTCACGCTTTTGATGTAAGCCTCCGTCACACAAACTCGTCCGATAACAACATATACACATGTGGTGCAATATAATAATAATAATTTCAAACATCACATATACACTACCATCATTCATAAATAATATATTTCTTCGATTTTTGTGCTTGAGTCAACCGAGTTGTCACATAACGTCCGAATTACGACGCTAATCTTATTTTAATTAAATTTAGGTCGTTACACATGATCCCATACTTTGCACATATTCCGCCAAGTAGGAGAACAATTACTTGCACTGAGAAAGGGAGGAGCTCAAATAGTGGTTTAAACAATTTTTGTTACGTTGGCACTTGACAAGTGTGCGCAGTGGCAAGTGGGAGCGAGCTCTAAGACCTTGACTAAGTTCGAGTTATGATAACTGTAAAATTCTTTGAGAACTACTAAGGTTTTATAGATTGGTGCTCTATTCAGCCTCCTCCGTGCACCTCCTCCGTGCATGAGACTTGTCGTATAAGTAATGATACCCACCGATTAAAAAAAAAAAAAAAAAAGTTTTATTACGTCCAATGTGAAAACACTTCACCAAAAGAGAATCTTAAACTTGTAAACTATTTAAGTCCATCTTATGTCAATACTAACTGAAAAAAACGTGCCTATCAATTTTCGTTACAAAAATGTAGCCCATGCATGAATTTCTCTAAATGCATGAACGTCCAGATGGGATGAATATAATTGAAGTAATCGATGATCCAGAATGGCTTTCAACCAAGTAGTCAAATTTGACTGGACAATCAGTTCTTACTTCAACTTACCCCATGTGTCTGCAAAATGCAGACTTTGTCCATGCATGCTTATATCTAAGAAAAATTCATGTAACGCGTGACAGGAAGTACAGTGTTCTTAATGAAGAAATCACAGCCGTCGATGGCTCTGGCTGGTTCTTCATCGTCCCTTTTGTCTACATCTCGGTGTCGGCTCCTGCTGGTTGGTGCCGTGCCGAAGTGGTGCGTCGCTATTGAAGTCACTGCTCTTGCGTCACATTCGTCCATGACATTTTTTCTTACAAATAAATAAATAAATTATCAGTATAAGATATAAGATATATATTTTATATTCTGCCCCAAAAAAAATTGCTCTTGGTATGATACAGATTTTATTTTTCAAGTTCGAAGAACAAAAGACAATAATGTTCCCACCCAGAAAAACAACAATGCTAATGATTCAATGCATTGCCCATCAAAAAAATATCCCCAAGAAAAGTGATGCTATGAGAAGTGTCATAAGATGATAATTTATAAAGTTATTAAGACTATCTTCGGCCACAATATTTTTTTTTTTTTTTTTTTTTTACAATTTTGTAACATCAAACTCTATTTTTTCTTCAACCGCAAATTTTATTTTTATTTTAAAACTTTATTTTTATTTTTATTTTTTTGTTATTTATTTGTATTAGTTTTAATAAATTATTTAATCAATGAAAAAAAAAAAAAAAACACATTTGTATTTTTTGAAAAATAAAAGCAATTATTGATAATTTTTAAAAAAAAAAAAAATTAATGAACACTAATATAGAGTTGGGTGAATAGTGAAAATTAAAGTTCTAACTCTAAAATAAAGGAGAAATAGAGTTGTTTCAACTAATAGAGTTGCTAAGATGCAATAGTTATGAGATCAATTCATAAAAAAGTAGTTATCGAATAATAATTTTTCATATAATTTACTTGTGCCTGACCCTTCAATGTGAATCAAGACGTGTATGTACATAACTCGACAACAATAAGGGACACAAATAAGTGCGTGTCATTTCTAAGTTATGAAAGCATTTTCCTAATTTTAAATATTTGTTTAGGGTCATGAGTTTTTAGGTTATAAATGTCATGAGTTTGTGATGACTAACTAATTTTCGTAGATATAATCGAATGAAGGAAAATATTAGAATGACTATAAGACACATTAGTCTCTATGCGCCTCGACCCGTGTATTATGCAACGAGATCATATATGCATGTATTTTGAAGTGTATATAGACGACTCTTGAGACAATGTATTTTGCATTGTGCCATCCCAATATCACTTCTCTTGAATTAAAAAAATTTGGATGATTATGTATAGATGAAAAGTGTTAGAATGACAACATGTCACATCATAAGATATATTAGTTCACAAGAACTTTTTATTCACCTCTCAAAATGTGACCATATACAAATTTCAATGCATAATGTACGGTTTGATATCATATAAATGACTCTTATAATTCAACGATCTTATGCTATTACATTGCGTATGTCCTTCTAATATTTTCCATATATAGATGTCTTAATGAGCCTGGGTGCACATATCCTCTCATGATGAATGAGCTGACGCTGATGATAGCCTTAGCCTAGACGAGCACAGCCACCGACACCATACAAACACACCATCGATCTTTCTCGATCAACATTATTACATAAGTCGAGGGTATCACTGATTTGTGCCACTCACATACGGACAAAGTCGCACTGACACCACTCAGTGGTTTGAGTGACAAATGTAAGTTCCAAAGTGTATTATTTTCTACTTCTTTTCCTTGCACTACCAACACTCATCATCATCTATAAAACCTCTCATGAGTGCTCAACGTGCCATGATCTTCAATCACAAAGATAACACTTTAAAGGCACTCACTATACAGCTCCAAAGCATCCATTAATGGCGAAACTCTTGAGCTCTTGTAGCAGAAGAAGACCCGACAATTTCTTCAGCTCTCTTCTTCAAAAGCATGGCTTCTCCACAGACCCCATTTTTGGTTCCCCCTCATTTGCTCAGAAAATCAGGGATTTGCCCAGAGACCTCCCTGGAATCAACGTCAAGAGGGACGTCTCCGAGGTTTGTGTTTCTCCAAATCCAAGCGTTTTTAGTTCAAATCTTGCAATTTCACAGATACCCACCTAATTTTTTATGTTGATTTGAGTGTTCATTGGTGATGCTATTGAGTTATGATTGTTGTTAGTCCCAAATTGATTGAAGTGGTAACCCGGTCGGGTTGCCAAAATGGTAAAGGCGAAGTTGAAGTTGTGTTAGTTAAGCGCACAACCTCGGTTTCGATTCCTCGGTGTGGAAATATTGCTCGGATCATTGAGGTACGCACGAGCCGATTACATTAGGGCCTCTTGGGAATAGTCAGATTCGTCTAGACATAGGGAAGCAAATGGGTAGAGTAGGGAATGGGGACCTCATTCCCATACCCATACCCATTCCCACTAAAAAATTTATCACCCGTACCCATATGGGGATGAATTCTCTTAATCATCCCCATACCTATCAAATCCCTGTGGGTATGGGGAATTCCCGTGGATAAAATATTTTATCCATTTTATTTTCTATTGGGGATCCCCGTGGGGATTATTACGGCAATTTTTGCGGAGATGGGGAATCCCCGTGGGGAAGTTTTTTCCCCATTCCATTCCCTATTGAGGATCTCTGCAGGAATTCTCAAAAAAAAAAGAATTGTAACAAATAAGATGTCAAATATACATATATAACAACACAATTATTGAAATTCCAACAAAAAAAAATCAACATATCAAGGAAAAAAAAATCTAACTACTAAGTTTTAACAATTATAATTAAGTTTCTACAAAATCATTGGCATATGGAAAACGAAAAATTTAAATTCAAAATATTCCTTAAAGTCACTATCTATTTAAAACCAATTCATCAACTTTTTTTAATAAATTTGATCCTAAAATTTTAAAATATAAGTATAGTTGTAGGCAATTCAAAACAGAACATATAGTTATTAATTAACCAAATAAATTAAAATTATAAATTTCATTAAGAGTTTTTTTGTTATATATACGAGTGTTCCGGAGTGGAAACTATATAATATTTATATATAAATATCATATGGTATATAAATTGATGTATGGGGATCCCCATAGATGAGTATCCCACTGGGGATTACCAGTGGGGATTCCCGTGGGGATCCTCGTGGGTATATTTTATTACCCACACCCGTACCCATACCGTTGTGGGTATGAGATTTTATACTCATCCCCATCCCCATTTAAAATCCCCCTACCCATACCCGTTATGGTAAATCCCCATCACTAGTGGGTATTCCTCTACCCATTTGCATCCCTAAACTAGACACCAACGGATACCAAAAAAAAAAAAAAAAGAATTGATTGAAGTGGTGAAGATGAAAACCCCTTGAAATGGAAGGCATCTTGGGATGGTTTAGATACAGGTCTACACGGATCAAGAGCCCAATTGAATGGTTGTAGATTGGATTGTGGAAAATTGTTACTGTGAACAAGGTTTTTTTTTGTATTAGAAGTTCTCAAATCCTTTGCAACTACTAATTTTTCGTTTGGGTTTTCTATGATGATTCTTTGTTTATGACTACTAATTGCAGTTCGATTGATGTTTTGATTAATTTAGTACTGGGTACTGAATCAATTAGTTTATATGTGTATATTTCAGCTGATTGGGAAGACACCTCTAGTGTATCTTAACAAAGTGACTGAAGGGTGTGGTGCCTACATTGCTGTCAAGCAAGAAATGATGCAGCCCACTGCCAGCATCAAAGATAGGTACTTGAATTTGCAATAAAACTGCGAAATTGTAATTCTACTTGGCGTGTTTGTGGAAGCACATTTCCATTGGATTGATTTATCATCCGGTCCAGCGACTTGTTTATACGAAATAGCATATAAGTATCAAAGAACTTTTACCAACATATAGCTATAGAAGGTTGTGATGCAGTTCCTTACTATATATCTACCAATTTCACTACTAGTTCCTTAGTTAGCAATTTTGCATATACTCAAGAGTCAATACATTGTCTCTGTTTACGCCTACAGTAGTTTCTTGTATTTATTTGTTTCATTTACTTGTGGAATCAGACCTGCGTTGTCGATGATTAATGACGCAGAGCAACGGAACTTGATTACTCCTGGCAAGGTGAGATATTCTTCCATACTCTTCAATTCCAATATCCCATTATTCGCATGCTCTATTATGACTGTCCTTTGTTGAGGAGTATTGAGTCTTAGATTGTCGATTTTGCTTTTGAGCAGAGGATATTGAACTTTTTTTTTTCTTGTGCGCAACAGACGGTGTTGATTGAACCAACATCAGGAAATATGGGAATAAGCATGGCATTCATGGCAGCCATGAAAGGCTACAAGATGGTCCTCACCATGCCTTCTTATACAAGCTTGGAAAGAAGGGTCACCATGAAGGCGTTTGGGGCTGAATTAGTCCTCACTGATCCCGCTAAAGGGATGGGAGGAACAGTCAAAAAGGCCTATCAGCTTTTGGAATCCACTCCAGATGCTTTCATGCTGCAACAATTTTCTAATCCTGCTAACACCCAGGTACATACAAACTTCATGCTTGTCTATAAGTTGTCTTAGCAAGTAGCAACACTACTTGATCCTACTGTATCGGTAGATAAAATTGTAAGAAATTTGAGCGATCTGTTGTATGGAAGGTAAAAATTAATGCCAAGAGTCCTGTACCAGATATCATGGAAATTGGAGTGTTTTTTGTCGATAGTTTTTTTTTTTTTTTCCTCTCACACGTGTAATAAAACAGGTACATTTTGAGACTACTGGCCCTGAGATTTGGGAGGATACTAATGGGCAAGTTGATATCTTCATTATGGGAATAGGGAGTGGAGGCACTGTATCTGGCGTCGGAAGGTATCTTAAATCAAAGAATCCTAATGTTAAGGTAGTTACTTTATTACTTTTTTCAAAGTTTTCTGTTTGTCTTTATATAATAGTATAATACTGCTTATGTTAGACTAATTCCAATGTTTTCTAAAGATATATGGACTAGAGCCTGCTGAAAGTAACATTCTCAATGGTGGTAAACCAGGTAGACTTCTAATTGGATTCAAGTGCTACTAATTTCTTTTCGAAATATGAAACTACACGCACACACACAAACACAATTATGTTATCACTGCAATGCTGATTTTCCGTATTGAAAATTATATAGGCCCTCATTATATAACTGGAAATGGAGTTGGATTTAAGCCCGATATACTGGACATGGACATAATGGAAGAAGTTCTTGAGGCGAGTGCTGTGAAAAGTGCCTCTGCGCACTTCATAGTTCATCTTAACTTTATTTATTGAATTCTTCAATTTTGATCTGGTGTATAGGTGAAAAGTGATGATGCGGTGGATATGGCGAGGGAGTTGGCAGTAAAGGAGGGGCTTATGGTAATGCTTAAAAAAATCTTACATTTTCAGTCTGCCTTGATACCTTTCTCGGCCTTTTGGCTAAGATCAAGTGAAGTTTTTGTTTTACTTGATTGCATGCTATCCTTACAACAAAAAAATGTTTCAGATTCTGCAGTATGTATCGATTCATTGATCGGAATTACCTTGCCCAATAAAATTGATTGCTACTTGTGTAATTTCACATACTTTTGCGAGCAACACTTCCCTATAGTCATTGGTCTCAAATCATTTATCACCCTCCTTGGTTCTTCGCAGGTGGGAATTTCATCCGGTGCCAACACAGTTGCAGCGCTGAGACTCGCAAGAAGACCAGAGAACAAGGGAAAACTTATTGTGGTATGATATCATGACTTTTCTTCTCGCCATATTGTGAAATCAATTTCTTTATGTCTAGGGGCGAGTCGTTTTGAATGATCGTCACCAAGTAACGATCTAGTATGGATGCGATGCTTGTTAAACAAAAGGAGTGTTTAGGCGTTTTTTTTCGCAGTTTAGCTACTAACATTAGCTCATATTGTCAATTTTAGACTATTCATCCGAGCTTTGGAGAAAGATACCTCTCATCAGTACTATTTCAACACCTGCGAGAAGAGGCTGAGAAGATGGAACCTGTTCCGGTGGATTAACTTGCAGTCACTGCTTTCTCCAATACATAGCTGCTGAATTGCTTTCACTGTTTTGTGTCTTACCAATTAAATCGTCCAAAGAACGACTAATCGTACTTTTGTTGATCGTCGATCTTTTACCGTTGAGTCCTGAAACTCGATTGTGTGTATAAATATATGTTGTTTTGTGGAATCTGCTCCAATTTTCTGCCTTGGGAAGTTGTAGCTTAATAACAGTTTGCAAAGAATTCTGAAAAAAATGCTTAGTTGCTTACCTACTTTCCTGTGTTATACTAAGAGAAGAAATAATGTAGTTTGTGTCATCAAAGATAATTATGGCAAATCTATTCCCATATATTGTAAGGGAAGTATGTGGATCAAAAAATAGATTTACATACGTTGAAATTCATAGATGGTTGATAAAGTACGCAAGAGAAATACCGATGAAGGCGGCGGTGGGATGACACGAGTCACTCCTCTTTGTATAGTAGGTTTTGATTTCAAGATTAAAGAAAGTAGAAGTTTTCGTATTCTTGAGTATGTAGAGGTTGCTGTCTTTGTGGTCTTACTTTTTTTCAAATCCAAAACTATTTGAGAGAAAGCTTCAAATCATCAAATGCTTCGAAGGGAACTTAGTCAGTAAATTAAAAAATAAATAAATAAATAATTGAAGTAACTCACTTTAGGTACAATACACTTCTAGCGTCAAATTGAGTGCTCAAATTGGGTAGGTTCGTCATCTTCTTAATAAAAAATACTCAAGGGAAGGCACTTTAAAAACTTGACACAATGTTACACATATACTTGAAAACCGTACATTACACATTCGGATGTGCTCGAAACACATCCTACTAAAATCACGCATCTCGGTGAACATCCAACAGCCTGTGTTGTTGGTACCCTAAACAAGCCAGCCCAAGCGCATCACAGATCGGAACCAGGCCCAGTCCACCTTGACTTAAAATTACAGAAACACCCCCCAAAACCCTAAAACCCTAAACCCCATCGTCTCTCCTATATAAAGTCGCCTTCACAGTCCAAACTCACTACACCAGCGCAGCTTCTCCGATCGAAACCCTAATTTCCTCCCAATCTCACAACACAAATCTCCATCAATGAGGCCCCCAAGAGGTGAAACCATAATCGAAACTCTAATTCTCATCCAAATATCTCTCTTTTAGCGTTTCAAGCATCGTTTTCTGATCCTATTTTGGTGTTTCAGGTCGCGGCGGCGGCGGCGGGTTTAGGGGGAGGAGCGACGGCGGCGGCGGGTTTAGGGGGAGGAGCGACGGCGGCGGAGGTAGGGGCCGCGGCTTCGGAGGCAGAGGCGGCGGGAGAGACGGAGGAGGGAGAGGAGGCGGCGGGCGTGGAGGCCGAGGCGGCCGTGGAGGTGGCGGAGGCCGTGGACGCGGTGGCGGCCGAGGAGGAATGAAGGGCGGGAGCAGGGTGATCATCGAGCCTCACAGACACGAAGGCGTGTTCATCGCGAAGGGGAAGGAAGACGCCCTTGTTACTAAGAACATGGTCCCTGGCGAGGCCGTCTATGGTGAGAAGAGAATCGCTGTTCAGGTGATCTTCTATTCTGTATTTCTGTTAAAAAAATCGAATCTTTCTAATGGGTTTTTTGGAGTTTGATGAAACAATTAGGGTTTATGGTATATGATTTTAGTGTTTTGGGTTTCTTACAAATATATGAAGTTCAGTTACAATGTAGTTTGAGATTGGTACTTTATCAGTGACTTGATTTCTGTATTTCTGTTCAAAAAATCGAATTTTTAGTGGTTTTTTGGATTTGTTGGAGCTATTAGAGTTTAGGTTTTAGGCTTCCTACACGTTTTTGAAGTTGAGTTGAAATGTACTTATATATTAGTACTTTATGTTTAATTGTTTTTAACGTTTGTCTATTCAGAATGAAGATGGAACAAAAGTTGAGTACAGGGTTTGGAATCCTTTCCGTTCAAAGCTTGCATCTGCGGTTCTTAGTGGTCTCGATGAGATCTTTATTGTGAGTGTTCCCTATTCAATGCAGTTTTAAAGATAACTTTTGATCTTATATGATTTTTATTCAATTTAATTGTGTAATCAGTAATCTTCCAATTCAGTTGTAAGTATGAATCATAATGGTGTTCTTGTTTTGATGAATTCGTTTCAGGTTCCTGGAGCTAAGGTGCTTTATCTTGGGGCCGCGTCAGGCACTTCAGTATCTCATGTATCTGATATCATTGGTCCAGTAAGTACTATCACATGGCTGTTATGGCTTGTAATTCATTTTGTTGCTGTCATGTGGTTCATGTCGGATTGATTTTATTCTTGTAATTGTGGTAGACTGGCGTTGTTTATGCGGTGGAATTTTCTCATAGAAGTGGAAGAGATTTGGTTAATATGGCGAAGAAGCGAACTAATGTTATACCCATTATTGAAGATGCTAGACATCCTTCTAAGTACAGAATGTTGGTTGGCATGGTAGATGTTATATTTTCTGATGTAGCTCAGCCAGATCAGGTTTGTTTTCTTATGTTTGTGTATTCAATGTGTGTTTAAAGCATTTATGAATAACACGCGCACACACTCACGTGCGACCGCCCTTCAAACTTGACAGTAGCCAGTGCAGCAATTTGTTGCAAGTTTTTCCTTGTTGCTGTGTACTATAGCACTTTAATCTTTCCTAACTGTCTGTCATAAGTTATAGATATGTTCTGTATATATTTTTACTCCAAGGTTACATGATGTTATTCTTGCGCATAGGCATTATGTTTTGTTTTTGTTGTTGCTAAAGTTTATGGACTGATTTCTTTCTATTTCTATTTCTTCCCTTTACCGCTCATTTCCATTGTTTGGCATTTCTTTAAGTTTTTTCTTGATGATGATCAAGCATATGATGAGATACTCGGATTCCCCTTCATGACTTTATGGGTGATGAGAGACCGAGATTCAGATGCAATTGACATCTTCATCTTCCTCTTTGTTGGTGTTATTACAATGCTTTATCTTGTGTGCTTGTTAATTACTACTTCTATTTTATGTAGGTATCGAGTATGTGAAAAAATGTTTGTTTCATGATGTGGCATGCAAAATACTCTCTTCATACATGTACTTTCAAGTCCTTTTCAATTTCAGTTGTATGTTCATTTTCACTTTCTTCTTTTTTTGCATAGTAGACTTTGAGATTTCTTAATCATTGAGAATCATTGAGATGCAAATGCCAGTTTTAGCCACAATCTCCAATATTCTTTTTTTTTTTTTTTTTTTTTTGCATTTCGAAAGATTGTTAAGTAATGTGTTTCTCAGTGTATCATGAAAAGGTTGGTTTGTTCATTTTCTATGTTGAACTTCTGTAAATATGCTTGCCAGTTGCCAATGCTGATGGTCTTGTAAAACATGACCAATGTTGGTTTCAATATTGATGTTCTTGTTCCTTTAAGATTAATCATTGTGCAAGCATATGATGAAGTTACTCGGATTCCCCTTCAGGACATTTTGGATGATGCAGGTTCGAGTTTCTGATGCTACTGAATGCTGAAAATATATTATTTTGTTGATTAGATTTTTTTTGTAGTTGTGGTAAATTTTGGTGAAATTTGCTTGTGAGGGTGAGACCGTAGAATTCAAAATTTTATATTTTTCTCTAAGTAAGTTGGTTTGTCTCTTCTCGTGACTTTTGTGGAATTAGTTGAACCTATGGAGAGACCATAAAAAAGGTTTGGAAAGCCCATTATTTAAAGTGACCTAAAAGTTTCAAACCTCCTGGGTATTATCGAATTTATTGGCATTTGAACTAGAAAATTATTATGTAATCTAACCAGTCTTTGAGTTTCTTTACCAACCTTTTCTCCTTGCAGGCTAGGATTTTGGCATTGAATGCCTCTTATTTCCTCAAGAATGGAGGGCATTATGTGATTTCAATAAAGGTTTGCATCTTTTAGATCCATTTTTTACTTGGGATTTTCATAAAAACCACCAAATATGTGATGGCGAATATGCACTCTAAGTTAAATTTCCGGGACATTAAGATGCTCTTAACCTCCCCTTTTTTTTCTTTTTTTTTTTTTTAACTTTTTCAGGCAAATTGTATAGATTCCACTGTCCCTGCAGATGCAGTGTTTGCAAGCGAGGTGAACAAACTGAGGCTAGACCAGCTCAGACCTTTAGAGCAAATCACTCTTGAACCATATGAGAGAGACCATGCTTGTGTGGTAGGGATTATATCGAGCGGCGAAGAAAAAGAAAGCTGATTCTTAAAATTGGGCGGAAGGTGCAAGGTGCACTTCTGCAATGAACCAGTTGAAATCCTTTCTGATTTTTATTTAAGGAGATTTTGTTCCTTAGTTTTTGTTGGGTGACTTATTTAAGCAGATGTTCTTTCTTTTAATGTTATTGAGTGTAAACTAGTGTTGTTTTATTTAAGTAAGGAGATTTTGTTCTATTACGACCGTGTTAATCTTGAAATATGAGGAACAAGTTGATTGAACTTATCTTAGGGAGTCAATCCTGCGATTCAATTTTATAACTTTCACAGAACAATTATTTAGATGATAATTGATAATTTAGCGTGTAAAGTTAATTTTCTAGTTGATCATCTATAAGTGTTTGGGAGAAATAGTTGTTTGAGTAGGTGAAAAAATTTTAATGACATAAAAAGACACGTTATATATATATTATTAGTCAACGGGCACGTGAAGCAAATAGAGATGTTCTGATAACACTTTAATTTTAAAACCACAATAGAAAAAAATTAAAGTTAATTTTTTTTTATTATTGTTGCATCAAAGAATAGAACTAAGAATATGAGTATGGAACCAAGTACGATGGCCATTACATAGGCTCGATTAATAGAGGAGCGAGGGGCATATGCTTGTGGAAGTGCTAAGCCTCGCAGTGTGCATTGCTTGATCGGTAATGAGAACAATTTTTCGGAAGGTAACCTTTGATTCTGTTTTTGGAAAAATTGATGAAGTCATGACTCAATGTGTTACGAGATATTGCAAGGAATGTATTCAATGTGTTACGAGATATTGCCAAACGTCCAATAACCGAAACAATGAGAGGAGTAGAATGTAAAGAATATCACAATGTAACACATCGAAGGCCTTTAACCATCTTTCCAGTAGTTGGGGGAGCAAGAGTGGCACGAATGAACACATGCATGTTGTAGTTAAAAAATTTAAATCTTATATGGTTAAATTCTAATTAGTATAATAAAGTAAGAGCTCGATTCGGAGTAGTACTTGAATTTAAGCAAGTATCCCGTTCCCAAAAATTGTAGCTAAAATGGAGATGGAAGAAAATGCATCGAATACTCGTACTGATTCTGAATGGTTGAGGGAGTAATCTCTCTTTGGAGCATTTTTGCCGATCCCTACAATTAATAAAGCTCCAATTCAATTATGTTGTATGGAAATCTTTTAGCAATGTGAACTCAAGGTCAAAACAATAATATACTATCACTGATAGTGGAAAATTATATACTAACATAAAACCATTTCAGTGATGAGATGGCCTCTTTGCACGATAAACTCATAGCTAATGCTTGATGTCAAATAATCTTCCTGTGGTAGTACCTAATAGCAACAAAAAACAAAAATGAAAAAATAAAAACAAAAGCAACAACCTTGGATTGAATTCCATATGCCAAAGCAGATCATCTCTTCTCCTCCTCAAACTCAATCTATTCGATTGTGCTCTAGGTAGATAAATATAGGTGTACGCATGAGATCAATATATGTGTAAAACATAGCCACTAAATTAATAGAACTATATGAAAGAAAATATTAGTGTGTGGAACATCTCTATCTCTATCAAATAAAAAGAGGTTTATATAACCAAATGAAAAAATAAAAACAAAAGCAACAACCTTGGATTGAATTCCATATGCCAAAGCAGATCATCTCTTCTCCTCCTCAAACTCAATCTATTCGATTGTGCTATAGGTAGATAAATATAGGTGTCTGCATGAGATCAATATATGTGTAAAACATAGCCACTAAATTAATAGAACTATATGAAAGAAAATATTAGTGTGTGGAACATCTCTATCTCTATCAAATAAAAAGAGGTTTATATAACCAAATGAAAAAAATAAAAAATAAAAACCAAGAACCTTGGATTGAATTCCATATGCCAAAGCAGATCATCTTTTCTCCTCCTCAAACTCAATCTATTCGATTGTGCTCTAGGTAGATAAATATAGGTGTCTGCATGAGATCAATATATGTGTAAAACATAGCCACTAAATTAATAGAACTATACGAAAGTAAATATTAGTGTGTGGAACATCTCTATCTCTATCAAATAAAAAGAGGTTTATATAACCAAATGAAAAAAGAAAAACAAAAGCAACAACCTTGGATTGAATTCCATATGCCAAAGCGGATCATCTCTTCTCCTCCTCAAACTCAATCTATTCGATTGTGCTCTAGGTAGATAAATATAGGTGTCTGCATGAGATCAATATATGTGTAAAACATAGCCACTAAATTAATAGAACTATATGAAAGAAAATATTAGTGTGTGGAACATCTCTATCTCTATCAAATAAAAAGAGGTTTCTATAACCAAATGAAAAAAGAAAAACAAAAGCAACAACCTTGGATTGAATTCCATATGCCAAAGCAGATCATCTCTTCTCCTCCTCAAACTCAATCTATTCGATTGTGCTCTAGGTAGATAAATATAGGTGTCTGCATGAGATCAATATATGTGTAAAACAAAGCCACTAAATTAATAGAACTATAGGAAAGAAAATATTAGTGTGTGGAACATCTCTATCTCTATCAAATAAAAAAGGTTTATATAACCAAATGAAAAAAGAAAAACAAAAGCAACAACCTTGGATTGAATTCCATATGCCAAAGCGGATCATCTCTTCTCCTCCTCAAACTCAATCTATTCGATTGTGCTCTAGGTAGATAAATATAGGTGTCTGCATGAGATCAATATATGTGTAAAACATAGCCACTAAATTAATAGAACTATATGAAAGTAAATATTAGTGTGTGGAACATCTCTATCTCTATCAAATAAAAAGAGGTTTATATAACCAAATGAAAAAAGAAAAACAAAAGCAACAACCTTGGATTGAATTCCATATGCCAAAGCGGATCATCTACTTAAACCATGTTCATCAACTTCATCTTACAATTCAATCCCTACTTTCAGATTGATTTTACATGTTAAAAATGATACCATTCTGATTTCAGATCTTGACATCTATCTGTTCAAGTACTAATACTTGTATCACAAACAGTCGTGAACATTGAAACCCATAATATTTTCATGTGATGCATGTCAATCATTCAGATAAGTCAATATATGTATGTCATTGAAGACATAATACCGCCCCAACTAACAGTTAAAGAAAAGAAAGAACGAAAGAAAACATAACCAAGCTCAACTACTTCAATGGGCACGCGCGTGAGGCATAAACAATAACAGCGCCAGTGATATAGAAGTAAACAGATAAATGGATGAGGTAGGAAAGACATATGGAGTACAAACTACTGTCAATGCATTACCTCAAGTCATTCATCGAATCATCCACGTTGCAACCAGATGTGGAGTAGCCAAGACCTTACAAAATATAAAAACGAAGACAATGCCAGCAACACCAATCACAATCCTCCAACAATGCACAAAGTTACAAAATCAAGGGCAGTTCAACTCTATCGTATAAGGGCTCTTATCGACGAAATTTGTGGCTCCAAATCAAGACGCAATCAACTCCATGTAAGATCCCAACCAAGTAGTGATGTCCAAAATGCATCAATAATATTCCTTATATTCCCCAAAAATAAGTAATATGAGTAAAATGACTAAAAATGACGAAACCTTAAAAAACTTACCTAGGCACCGAGTTCATCTCTTTTGATAAACCGTGAACACCAACTATGAAAACTTCGAAATATCTCACGGACGACGCCTATGTCAAAATGTTTTTGACGCCTTGTTGCTACCACATCTTCAAACAAAAACCTCACCACCATGGCTATTAGAGTTCATCAAAATATTATAAGGAATATGAATTAAAAATAAATAAATAAAAATTATCGAAAACAATTCCACCATGTAATTTTTTCCAAATAAAAAAATCTAACCTTGTCGTATGTTATATAGAGACATCATTGCTTGTCACGTAATCCATTGAAGCAAATATCGTATTAGACGTAAAGAATTGTAAACAATTAATATATTAAAAATTATTTTCATATATTATATGTTATGATTTTACTTAGCTACGTACAATTGTGGAGGACGTCGCGATAAACCACGTTTTTTGTGAATGTACCTATATGTCTATCTATTTTGCCATTTTTAACTAAAATTTTGGTTTGACTTAAAGACACACCTCGAGATAAAGCTACATATAGTTGGCCATGACTAAAAACATGTTCGGGAAGATAAACTCCTACGTTGGGTATAGTTTGTCCTTGGGATTTATTAATTGTCAAAGCGAATGCTAGTTTTATTGGAAATTGTTTTCGAATAAGTTTGAAAGGCATTTTTACATTATCGAAGGTTTTAGTGGGATTCGTGGTATAAAAACTCTAGTTCCTTTAAAAGGTCCGTTAGCTATTTCGGCATCTATAATATTTCTATGAAAAACTCGACAAATCAAACGGGTTCCATTACATAAGCCTATTTGTGGGTCTAGATTTCTAAGTAAAATTACTGGACATCCTATTTTTAGTATTAGTCTATGAGGTGGTAATCCTCCTGGAGAAATAGAATTTAAATATTCTTGCTTGATAAAGATGTAAGGTATCGTCCTCTACACTATCAAATGAATAATAAATATATGTTTGACCTAAGAATTTTTGGACAACTAAATTATTAATTTGTTCAACTGATTCATTTGTCGGGGTTAGTATAGCCCTATTGATTATGTATTCTTTGTTATTAGAACTCTCGTGTAGTGATGAAAATGTAAAATCTATTAGGTCATGTATTGTTTGATCTCCTCGCCAAGGAATATTTATTTCATCGGGTACTCTAATCATATCTTCTTTAATAGAATTTTCCTCTCCGTTTCCTATTCGCAACAAAAAATCAGCAAACAAACAATCATTTATAGCACGCATATTGTTCATTAATTTTATTTTTATTACGTTTTTCCAAAATGGTGCTCTAATGAGAGAGGCGTTTATGGTTTCGAGATCTTGTACCATTTGGGACAACCGGCAATACTTGTCGGAAGTCGCCTCCTAATACTATGTTTTTTCCACCAAAAAAATCATCTATATTAGTAATATCTCGTAGTGTTCTATCCAAAGCCTCTAAAGCGTGCCTGTGAGCCATAGTTGCTTCATCCCAAATAATGAGAGAAGCATGTCGTATTAGTCGCTAAGTCCGATTGTTTCTTGATGAAACATGTTGAAGTGGAATCTAATAGAATAGGGATCTTAAATCTTGAATGTGCAAGATCGACCCCAGGCAATGACATGGCAGCAATACCTGATGTAGCTGTAGCCAATGCAATTAATCCTTTACTACGTATGTATGCTAAGATTGATTTGTATAAGAAGGTTTTTCCTGTACCCCCAGGTCCGTCTATAAAAAAAATTGTATGTGCATGACTATCGATGCTATGGACGACACTATCAAATGCATTTTGTTGTTGACTGTTTAATTTTCTTATTGAATCTAAATCTTCTTTTGATATTTTAATTGATTTTTCTTCAACTATAAATTTGTTTATGTTGGTTATTGATTCAGAAGTTGGTTGGGGTAAATCGTAATCAATAATATTTTTTTGATGTTGTGAGAGATAATTGGTTAAATCTTTAAGACAACAATTTAGAAAGAAAGATTCATCTAGAGAGTGGTCGTTTTTATTTGCATTTTTGTAATCTTCAATCATATACGTATTGAATTCATCCCATAACTCGCGTACCCTAATTGGTTCGCAAAAAACTAAAATAGTAGCGAATAGTCTTCTTAAAGAACGTGGCATATGTACATTTGCAGCTTCTCGCAAGCATTGAGTGACACTATCATCATCTTCTAGTAAACCTCTTTTTTAATGATTGTTTAAATGTTTCAAATGTAAATCCATCATTTCATGTACGCAAATCTTCAAAAGATATAGGTCCCCTAACATGATTGAGTAATAATCTTAAATAGTAGCGTTCTCTATCTAATGGTGAAAGCAGTGTACATTCTACCAACTACCTTACGAATATTTTGTCTTCTAGTCCTTTGTTTAAGTCTTTGATTCCACCAATATTTTTGTGGAAATTCGTAATATAAGTATTGCCTTGCATACGAGTCAATAGCATTTTTCTTAAAAAACTCTGTCAACATAGTTTTTGATCTATCACTATCATTTAATATGTCTTCTATAGACTCATCTACATTAAATTGGACTTGTTGATGATTAGGTAAGTGTATTTGTAGTCCAACTACTAGAAGGTGAAATTCCATTCAATTGAAATTTGAATATTCTCCACAAAGCTTCTTGAGCACATATCCACCTAGCATTAACAAATTGAGCTATCTCGTCATCTCTACTTGTATGTGTAGATACTCCAAAAGCAACGCGATCTGGACCTTTATAGACATATTTGTACAAATATTTGACGAATTTTATGCTTGAACAAATTTCTACATTTATATGACAGTTATATTTTAAAAGTAAGTAAGAGTTATATGGAACCACCCAACGATTGTCTAAAGTTCTATTACCTATTGTGACTTGTTTTCCATCGTCGCGCCGCCTATATATAGGGTATGAATCATTACCTTGTGACGTAGATGCAGCAAAAGCTTGGTCTTGATTCATTTATTGGTAATAAACTTCCTATTCTATGGTAAATAGATCCTTGCGCACGATAAGTAAAGACTCCTTGTCTGCCACTTGCTAAGTTTTCGTCTATATTAACTCCTATAGAGGTGAAGCAAAAAACATGATTATAAGAACGTATGTTTTCTCTAAAATGTTTACCTTCATCAGTTTGATCTAGGAATATGTTTATTAATTCTTGTGGATTTTCGGGTGTTGGTAAATTTATTTTTCCATTGGAGCAACACAAATCTAAGGTCTCATGAACAAATAATCTGGCTCCACAATATGAACAAATTCTGGGTTGTTCAAGTATTATAGTTTGGAAGTTGTAATGTGCGGGGAAATTTCTACCACTATTATGCCTATTAGGAAATGGTCTAGCGTTAGAAGAACTTGAACATGGTACTCGACAATTATTAAGCAACGTTAAATTTTGATTGCTTTGCGTAGTAGTAATGGAACCTACATGAAATTAAAATTTGTATACAATTAATAATATTAATAGAAATAGCATAATTTAAAATATAGTAAATGACTGTAACATATAATTACCATCTATTTGGTTGCAAAGTAACCTTGCTTATTGACGAATACATGATAATCTTAAGGTTCTTGAATGGTTGCCAATGTTACTGGTAGAGGTACCTGTAAAGCAAAAAAATTTAAGTTAATCGAGGAAAATAAAATAATTCATTATATTTGGAAAAAAAATTTAATTTAATTGGTACCTTCCATTTCGGAAGACCTTGACCTAGCAATTTGACGAATGTGCGTCAACCTTGAAGCGATTGTATTATATTTTGCAAAAGTACTTGTAGATGTACCTATAAAATACATAATAATTAACATGGTGTATTATATTAGTAAGAACATATAAAAGAAGTAGAGAATAAATTAATTAAGAATATAATTGTATGTACCTTCTATGGAATTGTAGCGTTGTAAATATCTTTGATGTCGAACATTTCTTTGTTCAATAGTCTCAGGAGTCTTTTGATTTCGTCGAGCTGCGAGTAGGTGATCTCTATTTGAGTTTGACATATTTTGACGTCGTTGCCTTTGAGATAAACGACGACGATTCCGTTGTTCATTCATGGTAGCGACTATATTATTGAATTGTTGATCAATATTATGAAATGGTCTACATGGAGGAATTTTTTAGATTGTAAAAGTATGTATATCTAACAAAATACTTCAATATTTATTACAATTACTTCTAACAAAATACATTTTATATTTTTTAGATCATAAAATTTTTTTAGATCAATGGTTATTATGTGAACTCTTAATTTAGTGGAGACTTTTTGATGTAACTTTATGTCAACAGTTTACCTATTAATGTACCATAAGATAGCCATAGTATTGATATAAACAAAAATCTAAAAAAAAAAATGATAGAGTCTAATGTGTTTATCGATGAAGCCCTTTTGTCACTATGGTTATGGAATTATCACGGTTATATATTCTTGCAATTCGCTAATTGAATTTGTTCAAAAATGATCGCCTATGGTACTATGCTCTAATATTGCTCTATAAATAAAAAATTTGTTTCAATTTTTGTTCAAAAAAGAATTGGTTGATTTGTTCAAAACAAATCTAATTTAAAGCTTTTCCACTACTTTAGTTAATAAGGTACCCCCAGTATGTTGAGGTTGTTAAATGTGAATCAAATTTGATTTATGGTCTCACAACCAGTTGTTAGAATTCAAATAATGATGATAAACACCTTCCTATGCCCTCTTTCACACACCAAAGTTTTGACACCTAAACTTCCACCTCATCAATCAATTTTTTTTTTATTCCTCAAGATAGCTCACATGCTTGAAGAGCTACCATTACTCTCCTCCCAATGCAATCAAACTTCAACTTACATATCATATCATACCATTTTAAAAAAAATAAAAGACTATTAGTCTTCTCAGACAAATCTTTTTAGTAATTATTCCCCATTGTTGTCATTTTTTAAGGGAAAAAGATAAAAAAATCAGAGGATCTACATTTGGAATTGTATTTGAATGTATAATTTTGGGACTTGAATTGCTAGGAATCTCAACACCCTTAATTTGATTTATAAAGATATGCTATGCTGCTTCTATTGTGTTAGTTCCAACTGTAAGAGTTGAAATGGAAAATATATTTTTCTTTTAAGGATCAGATATACGTACATCATGCATGGGTGGAGAAGTGATTAGTAGTAGAATTGATGAAATTGAGATAAGAGAGGTAATGGGGTGATGACCCTACATGATCAAATCAAAGGGAAGTATGTGCAAATACATGTCCGCATTGAACACGCACAATATGAATATCAAGCAATATGATGGCCTACATAAAGCATATCACAAAAGGTCATTTTCTTTCCTATATCTTGGATAGGGAACACAACTCACTAATTAGGTCTCTTAAGATAAATGGGTAGAGCATTAAATTTGCACTTTGCTAAAGAAGCACAACATAATTTATAAACAAAGATTTCAAGTAGTGAGCAACCCCAAAAAAAAGGAAGGTCTATGTTGAACAAAGGTGGAAAATAGTAGTAACAAAGCGAAGCTAGTATACATGCATACGGAAATCCACACTTATGAATGACATGAAAGAGATTAAACTTGGGGTGGCAAAGCAAAGTTGCTCACATTCAAAGATCCAAAAATGTTAATGAAATTTAAAGCTTACATATCATGACTACGAGATATTCATTAATCGTAGTAGGTGGTGCGGTTAATCATAATTAATAATCATAAATCATAGTAATGCTTATAAACCACCCTGAATTAAGAAAACGATTGACAAAACTTGCAAGTAATCTTTATAGATAGGCTTACACTCGCCCCATTCGAATAGAGCAGGATCAGTTGAGGGCCTAAGCTTGTTGATCAATATTATGAAATGGTCTACATGGAGGAATTTTTAGATTGTAAAAGTATGTATATCTAACAAAATACTTCAAAATTTATTAAAGAAATGAAGAAGATAATCAATAGAATAGGAAAAAATTAAAATTATACACTTACCTCACCTATTGTAGCGTCGTCAACTCTGCGATTCACCGAACTCTGCGTTGTCACTTGTAAGTCCTCTCTATATCTCTCGATCAATTTAAACTTCTAGGGTAATTGCAAAAAAATAGCATGAAAACTTCGATCGGATCCGAGAATTATCCGATTCGAGAAGAAAGAACCGATGAAATCGTTGTTTGTATTGAAATATGTGGTGGAATCCACGCTGATTTGATTTGTTTTTGGGTTTTTGACAAATTTTTTAGATTGATTGGCAAGGCCGAAAGCATTGGAGCGATTGATGCGAGATCAATCTGAAAAAAAAAACGGGAATAAGTAGAAGAGGAAAAGATACAATAAGTTACCGTTCCATCAAAAGTGGATATAAAGGATTCAAAAAAAAAAACCAGTTTTAGAAACTCTCAAATAAAATCGCTAAATATGTGGGATTCAAAAACAAAATCAGTTTTTGACGTTGTTGTAGATTCAATTCGTTTAATTTTTTTTTTTTGATGAAAAATGACGGGAAAAAAATCAGTTATGGTTCAAAAATCGCTAAATATTTTTTTTTATTGTTCGGATAGCTAAATATGTCCTACAATTAGACGAAAAATCGCAACTTACCAACTCAAATTCAGTATCAAAGTTCAAACCCTCCTAAACCCCCAATTCAGCATTGCCGGAAAAAAAAAAAAAAAAAAAAAAAAAAAAACCTAGAATGGACCTGTCATCGGAGGAAGAGGTAGAAGAGGTGTGGCCGTTGCGGATCTTGATCGCTTTGAAGACGGCGGTCGCGACGCGACGATGAAGAAGACGGTGTTAGAACTTGAAAAATGTTTCAAGTGAGTTTGAATAGAAAACCTCTTTAGTCCCACATTGCTCACTTCAAAGAGTACAAACTCTTTATATACAAACATCTACTCTAAAGATTTGCTTTAGAGAAACCCAATGGATATAGTCCAAATTGGCACCCATTGGGTAATAGGTGTAAATATATATATATATATTTATATAATAAATAAATATATATATATATATATATATAATTATATTTAAAATCAAAGATAGGGCCTTGGGCCTTTGGGGGCTTTGGGCTTACATTTGTTAGCCTTGTAAAATCAAATTTTATTTTATTTTATTTTGTATTTTCGAAATTAATTATTGGTAGTTAATTTAGTTATTTTGTGAACAGGTGCGACTGTTGAGAACAAGTGCAACTGTTGAGAATAGGTGTGACCGTTGAATATATTGTTTTGAACAGACACATTGGTTTGAACCAGTGCCTCAAGTTCTATTTAAGTAGAACTAAAACACTGGAAATACATATAATTTTTGAATTTCGTTTACATTGAGAGAAGAAAAAATCACAGTTTGACAGACTTTTGAACTTGGTGATTTTTGGTTCGAAAGAGCATCCGGTTGTATCCTGGGGGCAGATCTTTGAAGAAAATTCAATCACCGAATTCAAGGAAATTTCTGTCTTAGGACATTGCTTCTGTGCAAGCCTCCGGTTAGAAATTTATTTTGTTGATTGATTCTGTTATTAATTATTTGTAAAACTTTATTCATTCATATATATTAGTATCATTAATTATTATTCAGGACAACAATCTAAGACAGAAAATTTCAGAAATTTCTGAGATTTTGTGTTGTTTTGTGAATTTCAGAAATTCTGAAAATGGTGGGACAATCGAGTTTGAACAACTCTACAAAGTCGAGAAGACAAGTCCGAGAAGTCCAAGGGAGTGGATTTCAAGAGGCATGAAGAAAAGCCTGAAAAATTCACGGGAGTGGATTTTAAAAGGTGGCAACAAAAATTCTTTGTTCTACTTGACAACCCTCAATCTTGCACATATTGTAAGAGAGGATGAACCTAAGCACAGATGAGGATCCTCTATCGAAGGAGACTATTATGTCCATTGAGAATTGGAGAAATTTCGACTTTCTTTGTCGCAATTACATCCTTAATTGTTTGGATGCCAATTTATATGACATATATTCGTCATATGACACAATGAAAGGAAGTATGGAATAATCTTGAGAAGAAATACAAAATTGAAGATTAGGTGCGAAGAAATTCGTAATTGGTAAATTTCGAAATATCTCATGGTGGACTCCAAAAGCTGTCATTAAGCAAGTAGAGGAAATCCAAGTCTTGATTCATGAAGCGCATGCGAAGGATGTTCTATCAATGAACACTTTCAAGTTGGTGCAATTATTGAGAAGTTACCTCCTTCGTGGAAAGATTTTAAGATTTATTTAAAGCACAAAAGGAGGGAGATGACTATAGAGGACTTGATTTTGAGGCTTAGAGTTGAAGAAGATCATCGCAAGGAGACAAAGTTGAAGTACCTACCTTTCTTTGCAAAAGCAAATGTGGTTGAAGGAGAGGCTTCAAAATCAGATTTGAGAAGAACAAAGCAAAGAAGTTTTACGTGAAACACTCCAACAAATTTGCACCTAAAGGCAAGCCCTTTAAGAAAGTTAAAGGTAATTGTTGGGTGTGTGGAAAAAGCGGCCATAAGGCTCAAGAATGTCGTCACTTAGGAAAGATCAACCTGCAACAAATTCTTCTCAAAAGAATCACGTCAATGTCACAACTATCTTGAAGAAGATTTGGTTCTTTGTTATTTCGAAGTCAATATGATTGACAATGTTAAAGGTTGGTGGATTGACACAGGAGCAACTAGGCATATTTGTGGCGACAAGGCACTATTTTCAACCTTTGAAGATGTTACTAATGATGAAAAACTCTACATGGGGAATTCATATACTTCATTTGTCAAAGGAAAAGGGAAAGTGTTGCTTTGAAATTTACTTACGGAAAAACTCTTACTTTGATTGATGTACTTTATGTTCTGAAATACGAAAGAACTTAGTCTCTGGTACTCTTCTTACTAAAAGGGGATTCAAACTAGTGTTCGAATCGATAAGTTTGTGCTATGTAAGGCTACGAGACTATATAGGACGAGGGTATTTAGTAGATGGAATGTTCAAACTGAATGTAATGGTTACTAATGTTATGAATAAAGTGAATGCTTCTATTTATATCGTGGATTCTTATGATATTTGGCATGCTAGATTAGGCCATGTAAATAGTAGGTCTATTAGTAGAATGATTAATCTCAATTTATTACCTAAATTTAATTTTGATGTGAAGCACAAATGCCAAACTTGCACTTGAATCTAAGTTTGCTAGGAAATCTTTTAAAAGCTGTCCTAGGAAGGTCAAATGAATTGTTAGGATTAATACATAGTGACCTTTGTGACTACAAATCAACCCCTACAAGAGGAGGAAAAAATTACTACATTACTTTTATAGATGATTGTAGTAAATATTGCTATGTCTATTTGATTAAAACTAAAGATGAAGCTTTTGATATGTTTAAGACATATAAAGTGAAGTTGAAAATCAATTAGATAAAAGGATCAAAGCAATAAGAACGGATAGAGGTGGAGAATATGAATCCTCGAATTTTGAATTTTGCGGTAGTCATGGAATTATACATCAAACTACGGCACCATACACACCTCAATGAGAATGGTGTTGCGGAGAGGAAAAACAGAACTTTTAAAGACATGATAAATTCTATGCTAAATAGTTCGGACTTCCACATAACATGTGGGGAGAGACACTACTTACAAATTATATCATAAATAGAATCCCAATTAAGAAGACAAATAAGTCTCCTTATGAATTGTGGAAAGGAAGAATTCCTACTTTTAAAATTTTAAAAGTGTGGGGTTGTTTAGCAAAGGTACAAGTTCCTATCACCAAGAGAACAAAATTGGGGCCTAAAACTATAGATTGTGTATTTATTGGGTTTGCTAACAATAGTCTTTGCATATAGATTTTTGGTAATAAATTCTCGAGATTAATGATATCCATGTTAATACAATTATAGAATCATGCGGATGTGCAATTCTTTGAAGGAATTTTTCCTTATAAAGAAGAAATCAAGTTCATCAAACAAGAGAGTTCGAGATGAACCATCCACTTCTAATGTTCCAACATTAGATGAAGAACCAAGAGGGGAAAAGATCTAGAGTTCAAAAGAGTTTTGGGCAGATTTTATAAGTTTTTTTTGACTGAAAGCTGAACCACAAACATATAAAGAAGCTATGACTTCTACGAGGCTATTTTATGGAAAGAAGCCATAAATAGTGAAATAGAATCCATTTTAATTAACCACACATGGGAATTGGTTGATTTACCTCCGGGATTAAACCGATAGGTTATAAATGGATTTTTAAACGAGAATTGAAAGCCGATGGATCAATTGATAAATATAAAGCTCGTTTAGTAGCTAAAGGTTTTCGACAAAAAGAAGGGTTGGATTATTTTGATACATATTCTCCAGTTTCTAGAATTACATCTATTCGGATGTTAATTTCAATTGCGCAATTTATAATATGGAAATACATCAAATGGATGTAAAAACAAGCATTTTTAAATGGAGAATTAGATGAAGAGATATATATGGAACAACCTTAGAAGGATTTGTGGTCCAAGGTCAAGAAAATAAAGTCGCAAATTGGTTAGGTCTTTATATGGACTTAAACAAGCACCAAAACAATGGCATGAGAAATTTGACCATACTATGCTTGCAAATGGATTTAAAATTAATGAATGTGACAAATGTGTCTACATCAAAGAATTGAAAAATTCTTGTGTCATAGTATGTCTCTATGTTGATGATATGTTGATAATTGGGACTAATAAGGATATAATCATTTCAACTAAGAAGATGTTGAATTCTAATTTTGACATGAAAGACTTAGGTCTAGCGAGATGTCATTTTGGGTATTCAAATCAAGCGAAATGATAATGGATATATCCTTACTCAATCACATTATGTAGAAAAAATATTGAAGAGGTTTAATCAATTTAATTGTAAACTGTTCCTACCCCATTGAGCCAAATTGCATACTTAAGAAAAATCTTGACGGTGCAATTTCTCAATTAGAGTACTCCCAAATAATTGGAAGTTTGATGTATTGATGAATTCTACAAGACCAGGACATTGCTTATGCGGTGAGCAGGACTTAGTAGATATACAAGCAATCCAAATAATTATCATTGGGAAGCATTGATACGAATACTAAGGTATTTAAAACATACTTTAGAATATGGATTGCATTATACAAAACATCCACCGGTACTTGAAGGGTATAGTGATGCCAATTGGATTTACGACAATCTTTGAAACAAAGTCAACCAGTGGATATATTTTTACATTGGGAGGAGAGCTGCGATTTCTGGAAATCAACTAAGCAAACGTGTATAGCACGTTCGACAATGGAATCGAGAATTTGTAGCCTTAGATAAAGCTTGAGGAAGCGAGAATGGCTAAGAAACTTTCTAGAAGATATTCCATTCGCCAAAACCGGTGCCAACAATATGTATACATTGTGATTGTATGGCGGCACAAGCTAATGCTAAGAATAATGTATACAATGGTAAGTCAAGACATATAAAGCGCGAGACATAATACTATAAGACAATTACTTTCAAGTGGAGTAATTAGTATAGATTATGTAAAGTCAAAGGAGAATATTGCGAGATCCTATGACAAAGGGCTTACAGAGGAATCAAGTTGTATTGTTATCGAGGGAATGGGTTTAAAGCCTATAAATGAGTTAAGTCTGGTGGAAACCTAACCTAGGTGATTGGAGATCCCATGTACTAGGTTCAATAGGCAAGCGATTAGATGAAACTCATGAGAAGAACACATATTCGTTCATTCCTAAGATAAAAGCGTGTTCGAGAAGAAGTTCAAGGATATGTTAAACATTTAATGACAAATAAAATTGTCACCTATATGATAGTAAATGTGGGTCGCATTTATGAGAACGAGAGAAAGCTAAATTCTCTAAATCTATCATGAAACCGGGATATGTCCAGGACCAAAATGGACAAAAACGTATAAAGCTGAATTTTGATAATCGTGTCATGCGTAATACATATTGTCTTGGTTTACTACAAAACGTGAACAGTTCAAGATCCTCCATATCCCTTTGCGTCACAAAGTAAATCCAATATGTTTTACTATGGTAAGTTCAAGTCTTTCGAGATACTTTTCCTGACAACATGACAAGAGACTTCTCTCTCTTTCGTGTATTATAATTTTCGTTATAATTTTTTTAAAAAAACCAAATTTGAACAGAAATGTGGGGTATAGTGATATTTCTATTCAAATGTGGGGTATTGTTAGAACTTGAAAAATGTTTCAAGTGAGTTTGAATAGAAAACCTCTTTAGTCCCACATTGCTCACTTCAAAGAGTACAAACTCTTTATATACAAACATCTACTCTAAAGATTTGCTTTAGAGAAACCCAATGGATATAGTCCAAATTGGCACCCATTGGGTAATAGGTGTAAATATATATATATATTTATATAATAAATATATATATATATAATTATATTTAAAATCAAAGATAGGGCCTTGGGCCTTTGGGGGCTTTGGGCTTACATTTGTTAGCCTTGTAAAATCAAATTTTATTTTATTTTATTTTATTTTATTTTGTATTTTCGAAATTAATTATTGGTAGTTAATTTAGTTATTTTGTGAGCAGTGCATTTGTTGAGAACAAGTGCAATTTGTTGAGAATAGGTGTTTGTTGAATATATTGTTTTGAGCAGACACATTGGTTTGAACCGGTGCCTCAAGTTCTATTTAAGTAGAACTAAAACACTTGGAAATACATATAATTTTCGAATTTCGTTTACATTGAGAGAAGAAAAAATCACAGTTTGGCAGACTTTTGAACTTGGTGATTTTTGGTTCGAAAGAGCATCCGGTTGTATCCTGGGGCAGATCTTTGAAGAAAATTCAATCACCGAATTCAAGGAAATTTACGTCTTAGGACATTGCTTCGTGCAAGCCTCAGGTTAGAAATTTATTTTGTTGATTGATTCTGTTATTAATTATTTGTAAAACTTTATTCATTCATATATATTAGTATCATTATTTATTGTTCCGGACAACAGACGGATCTAATGAAGAAGATGAAGAAGATGAAGAAGAAGAAATCGAAGACGATGCAGTGTGGCCGCCGTTGCGATGTCTTCTTCTGCGCTTAGATCGCGAATCGGGGAAGAGGAATCTGATGAAGAAGACGAATCGGCGAATCGGCGAATCGGCGAATCGGCGAAGAGGACTCTGGTTTAGTCCTGTTCTTTCGGCGAATCGGCGAAGACAAGCAACGCGACGCGAAGATGAAGAAGAAGAACTCGCGGATGTGGTCGGCATTGAAGAACTCGCGCGGATGTGGTGGCCATTGAAGAACTCGCGCGGATGTGGTGGCCGAACTCGCGCGGATGTGGTGGCCATTGAAGAACGCCATTGAGAACTCGCGGATGAGAAACCGCAAAGTGAAAAATTTTTTGGTCTGAAACAGCCGATTAAAGTAGGTGTAATTATTCACTTACCAAAATATCCTTATATTGATTTGTTTTCATTTAAGGTAATAAGGGTATACTTGGAATTTTTAGCCAAAAAGGCTTCACGGTTAACCGTTTGGGAATTGCTATTATAATAGTATAGATAGATAAATAATATGTATTTAAATTTTCAGGCATGAATATACTGTTATCTATTAAATGCAGTATTATAGAGGTTTTCTTTACTGTGAGAATAATTATTTAATATCACATATAAATGTATTCATAAAGTAGTATTAATATATTTTTTATACATAATAATATTAAATAACATTGTATTTGCATATGACATGTAGTACTATTTTTTATATGATTCCCTAACTTGCTATTGTTTACTTTTTTTTTTTTTTGACTTGCAACTTGCTTTTGTTTACTTAAAAAACATGTATCACTTATTTATCTTTTTAGAGAAAATTACAAAATTTTAGCATAACATGTAACATGTACAACTATTTTTATGTGCCAACGCGAAAATCGAAAACATTAAAAAAACACATCGATTTGGAGAAATCTGTAGAAACTTGATGGCGTGAAAGAAAAAGTAAACTTGATTCGACATTCAATTGATTTGGAGAAATCTGTAGAAATTTGATGGCGTAAGAAAAATAAAAATCTTTAAAAATTGTAATTTACTTAGATAAATTTATTAAATTACTAATAAAAATTTTTTTTTTAAGCATTATTTGAGGTCGTGTTTAAAATTTTAAAGTTTGATCTAATTCATTTAAATATAAGTTGTTAATCAAACATAACTTATTTATTAGAATAGCTTAGGTGCGCTAAATAGAGCTTATTTTTACAAATATAGACATTTAAATCTAATAATATTTTTCTAGGCAAAATTTTGATTAGGATCTTTTTTTAATTATTTTGTTTTTTCTATTATTGACACATCAACTACACTTTTACAACCCATATTTGCATTGGAGAACCTTTTGGGTTCAATGTACACTCATTCTAGGTGACATCTATTTTCATCTCAATTCTTGATTTATTTGGGGAATAGGCGGTGGTAAGACTCGCAGCGATCGAGGCGTGATTGGTGCGAGGCGGCGGTGGAGGCGGGACCGGTGGGAGGAGGTGATGCGAGGCAATGGGTGGGAAGATGGGAAGAGGCGGGAAGAGGTAGTGGAGGCTTTGATGGTTGGCGAGGTGGAGGCAATTTAAGAGGCGACGACGATGGTTGGCGAGGTGGGGAGGGCAAATGGTTGAGCGTTGGCAGTGAGATATTGATGAGTGAGGACGAGATCGAGCAAAGCAAAAATTTTTCTTTTTCTTTTAAGTTTTAGAGTTTTGAGTTGTAAATGTAAGATATTTATTAAAATACCCACGGTTTGGTGAACCGCAATTTTTTTAAAATGAAAACCGCGATTAAATCGCAATTTATGAGGTTTTTAAATTTTTTAAACCACTCACAAACCGCGAGTTTAAAAATCAAATCAGATTATGTGGTTAGACGGTTTGAGTTTGATTTTTCGGAACCGATGCTCATCCACTAATAACGTATAATAATTTGATGCATTTATCAAGTAATGCTTTACTTTATTATGTGACTTATGAGTCTTTGACCATTTTTCAAGAAGTTGGACGACTTGATAAACAAGTCACCTTGGTAATTATTATTATTATTATCATTATTTCGCCAAGTTAGCTTTATAAATGTTAAATTACTTTTTATTTGATTTTTAAAATTTTCATATGACACAATTTTTGAACTCGAGGCATCATTTAACATTCGGGCCAACCTATCGACAAAGGTTGAATATTAAACTATAACCAATCATATCATTAGCATATAAAAACAGTTAAATATTGAACTATAACAAAAATAAAATATTAATAATTATTTTTCGGGTATTATAATGGATCATGAGTCATCAAACTAGCAAAAAGACTAAAGTACCCTTCTTCATCAATCCACTGCTTACCACCACTTGCCTCCTTAGATGTGGTGACCACCGCCGCTGTCATGATCACCGGCGCAGCGGCAGGTCCGGCGAGGAGTGGCGCGGCGACGACGCGGCTCGGCGGTGGGAGACGACGCGCCTGGTGCGGACGACGGCCAGCAAACGCGGCGGCGGATTCGGTCGCCTCTCTCGGCCAGATCTGGTCGAGCGACCGGATCTGGCCGAAAGAGAGATCCGACCGCTGAGAGAGAGAGAGAGAGAAGAGAGAGAGAGAGAGAGAGAGAGAGAAGGATGGCGGTGAGAGAGGGAGCTCCGGCGCGGCGCAGCGGCAGGTCCGGCGAGGATTGGCGCGGCGACGATGCGGCTCGTCGGTGGGAGACGACGCAACTGGTGCGGACGACGGCCAGCAGACGCGGCGGAGGCTTGGATAGTGGCGGTCGGCGGCAGCTATTGGAAGTGGTGGAGGAAAAGTGGCGGTGGAAGGGGCGTGGAAGTGGTGGAGGAAAAGTGGCGGTGGAAGGGGTAGAAAGTGGAAGTGTTTATTGATTTTTAAGGGTAATTTAGTCTTTTTATTTAGATACATATCATAAATTAACAGTAAAAATTATATGAGTCTGGACTCAAAAAGTCCAAACAATTTTTTGTTATTTTTAGCCCTTTTAATAACAAAATATGTGGCAATCTCGTTATTACACCCAAAAATTAGGGCCAACTCCATGCCAAAAAAAACTAACTTCACGGAACTTTTATGGCATTTATTTTGGCTCTTTAATCAGCGTTGCATCTTGTTACATCTGTAAAAATATTTGGCATATATTCCTCCCACAAAAGACAGGATAATATTTCCTCCTTATACCGAAAATACCCTTATAGTCTTTTGCATATTCAATGATTCATTGAAACTGAGTCCGCTAGTATTATTGCGTCTGTCAAGCGAAGGGGTTTATAGTCCTTTCGCGTTAAATGATCATTGATTTGTGCGGTTGCGACAATGAAATGTCTTGTTTTGGAAAGCCCGGTTAATTAACTCTGATGGTTAAGTCGCCGTTAAAGCAAAGTGGTTTTCCGTCACGATTGTAAGAGGAGCCCACCCAAAGCAGCCTAGTGAAGGAATCACGACTGCAGTGGAGCCCACAAGTTTATACAATGTAGGTAGGGTCCACACCATGAAAGACACGTGGCAGGGTTGCATTGAAGCCACCTAACACGTCTCTACTCTACTGCATCTAAAATTATTTAAGAAAATACTAAAATGACAAGTACAATATACCCGACCGCAATAGAAATTGATTTATAAAAGTTTTTATACTTCGATCTACCTATTATGTTATGCATCGAGATATTTGAATATCTATATCTTGAGACGAGTCAATATATCTTATAATGTGACTTGCTATTATCATTATAACGCTTCTTAATTATTTGTGTTTTTTTTACTAAATTATAATTATTTATGTTGTCAAAAAATAAAATAATAAAATAATAGTTGAAGGTTTGAAGCTCAAGAAAAATAAACTTAACAAACTTATTATTATTATTAACTATGAGTATCTCGTGAGACTTATAAGGAGTATCCTATCTATAATACTGTAAAGTCTCAATGAATGATGAAGTTATCACTACTCAAACATTAGACTCTTGCTTAAGTCATTAGTACTTGCATCAGTGTCGCTACATCGCACCCATCGAGTTATATTCTAATTTTTATATTAAATTTGTGCGATAAATAAATTTTTATAAACACGTGTGCTCGAATTAAAATTGTAGTTTTTACATATATATATATATATATGTATGTATGCTGAATTTTTAGTAAATACTAAAGGATTTTAGTTTTTATTTGTCCCTTTTACTAGAAAATGTGCTAACATTCTTTATCCGTTAAATTTTTTAATTTTAGATTAAGAATGAAATCCAAGTAAGTAAATGTAAAAAAGTCGCAATATCTAGTTGAATTGGCCAAAACAACTTGGGTGAGATGGAAGAGTCATCAGTTGCGGAAGACAATATTTGATGTTTTAACTTTTTTTTGTAAGCGGTTTTTTTTTTTAATTATGAAGAGTTAGAGATATTGTAGTTAAGTTTGTTTTTTATGTAAACAATATCTGATTAATTATAAGGTTAAGGTACTTAATCTTCTTAAGCAATGTCTTATTTTGTAGTTTTATAAGTATAGCTAATCAAGTTGAGTGTTCTCCAATCTTGTCTACTCAGTTACACAAACCCCAAATAAATTCATACATGATTTTTTCTTAAGAAAAAAATTAATTTATTTGCCCCGATTGAAACTCAACCTCTTACATAAAAACCAAATATCAAAACATTGCCCCACTCGACTGATAAATCAAGCATAATAAAAAACAAATAGGAATGAAGCTACAATGACATCTTAAAGTAACACTTTAGTGATGCAGCATCTATGAGCCCCTACATAAAAATAGAGGTATGAAAATAACTTTTCGTATAACACGTAAGATGCGTATCTCAAGATGTATAATGATGGCTCCAAAGGAGACGAGCCGCATGTCATATCAAAGGATGTGACTTTAATTAATGTGTCATTATAGAAATTTCCAAGGAAATCTCCAATTCAGAGAAGGAAAAGGATTGCTATTGCAAAAGGCCCAGGGCTAGAGCCGTAAATATCCCCCAAACCAGGCCCAATCCCAAACCCAACCTAACTAGTGACTCTTCCAATAAACACATCCGTTTTTTTTTTTTTTTATCCTTAAAAAAAAAAAAAAAAAAAAAAAAGAGTGCCCGAACGTCTAGGGTTTGACCGAAACCACCAATCGAGTTTAATCCCGGTTTTGAACTTACCGGATTCCGCTCTCTCTTCCCATCCCAACCCATCCCGCTCTTCGATCTCAAAACCGCTCTCCCCCATCGCCCCCCTCTCGCAAATCCCCCAATTTTCGAAACCCTAAAATCTCTCTCTCTCTCCCTCTCCATCTCTCTCTGCGTGTGCGTGTGTGTGCGTGTGCGAGGAATCGCGTAGCGAAAATGTTGGTGCGATGAGTGTTGGAGATTCGAAATCGCGGAAAAAGGCGCGGTTTTTTAATTGATTTGATTTGAGTTGGTTTCTGGGGCCGCGTTTTTTCGATTTCGTGTTTTTTTGTTTTTTTGTCTTCTTGCATGCAATCTGGCGGAGGGTCACAGCAGTCCGCCGGCGGCGGCGGCGGTGGCGGCCATGGACGGAACCCGCCGGGGCGGACGACGACGTCCTCCGCTTCTGCGTCGCCGTCTTCGTCGTCGTCCGCGGTGTCCGCGCCGCACTTGGGACTCGATTCAATTCAACAGCAGCAGCAGCAGCAGCAGCAGCAGCAGCAGCATCTAGCGATTCGGCAGGTGAGTAGTGGCGATTGTTCAAAATTGGGGGTTTTGGTAGAGTTTGGTTTTTGTAACGGGAGTGATTGCTGTAAAATTGAGTGAATTGAGATTGATTGGTTGGCTGGGTGAACTAGTCAGCTGATTTGAGTCATGAATGTTGTGGTGGTGGAGAGATCGATTGAATTGCGAATCGCATTGTTCGTATTAGGTCTGATTCTGTGTTCTCGGAGTGCAGATTGAGCTTCTTTTTTTGTGTGTATTGGTAGTAACTTTCATTTGGGACTGAGGCTATGTTGTTGTTGTATTGGTAGTAACTTTCAGTGGTGACAAATTCGAGAGATTTTTTTGCTATAAAGTTGTTATCTTGATGGATAATTTTCATGAATGTGGTCCTTTGTGTGAGATTGATTGGTTGATGGGTAATTTTTGTAGGCATTGCAACAACAACAACAACAGCAACTAAGGAAGGCAGAAGGTGATGAGTCTCATCTAATGTATCAAGCGCGCGGTATCCATGGAGTTATGGGTGGAAGCAATTTTCCGTCGTCGTCTTCGGGTTCCATGCCATTGCCGCAGCAATCCGGCAAATTACGAGCTGTGAATCAGAATCAAGAGGAGGGTCAGAATAAGGGTTCCGGCCAGGAGAAGAACTTTCCGAATTCGATGCATCAAGCTTATTTGCAGTATGCATTGCAAGCTGTTGCGCAGCAGAAGTCGGCTTTGGGGAATGTTCTTCAACAGCAACCGGGTAAAATGGGAACTACAGGTGGTATACCGGGTAGCGATCAGGACGGGCGAATGGCGAATCAAAAACTGCAAGAGATTATGCCCATTCAGGCTAGTAATCAATTGCAAACATCTGCACCTAGGAAGCCATTCAATGAGAAGCAGATGGAGCAAGGACAGCGGTCGGTGCCTGAACAAAGAAGTGATTTGAAGGCTCAGTCCCAGGGAGCTGGAACTGGAACTGGAACTGGGCAGCAATTAGCAATGGGAAATATGGCAAGGCCGGCGCAATCATCACAAGCTCAGCCAAATGTCGCTAACATTGCAAACAATCAGTATGCTATGGCTCAATTGCAAGCTATGCATGCTTGGGCAGCTGACATAACATTGATTTGTCTCTGCCTGCCAATGCCAATCTTATTTCTCAACTCCTTCCACTTTTGCAAGCCAAAATGGCTGCAATGCAAAAGCCAGGTGAAGGGGTTTTAGCTTCCCAACAGCCACGGCCACCAACTTCAAAGCAACAACAATCTATGCCTTCTCCACCAGTTGGCAGTGAGACCTCTGTCCATGGGAATTCATCTAGTGATCTGTCTGGCCAATCTGGCTCTGGCAAAGCAAAACAGACTGTTCCATCTGGTTCATTTACAAATGCTGCTTCTCTTGCAATGACTACCAACAACATCCCCATGCAACAGCATCCTGTCAACAGCCGTGAGAACCAGGCCTCAAGACAGCCATTTCCTGTCACGAATGAAGTGCTGCCTATGCATCCACCGCAGTCATCTGTAAACACAAGCCAGGCTGTTGATCCTACTCATTCGAAGAATTCCTTTGCTGGGCCGGAGAACATGCAAATGCAATACTTAAAGCCTTTGCCGCAGTTGAACATATCATCTCCGCAACCGGTAGCTTCAAGCAGTGATGGAGGCATAGCCTCTCATTTACCGTCTCAAGTTGGACCTTCGACCCAGACATCACAACTACGTCTTGGGTTTACCAAGCAACAACTCCATGTGCTTAAAGCACAGATATTAGCATTCAGACGCTTGAAGGTTCGCAGTTTTCTTTCTTTTCTTTTTTTGGCATAATTTACTTCGAAGATGTCCAGTGACATTTCTTTTACTAACTTGCATTTCATGAAAGTGCATACAATATACCCATAGCAAAGTTGAAATCTAATCATGATTCATGAAATCATCCAGGGTTGGATTAAATTCAAATACCAATGAAGGTTGCTAACAGTTTGATATTGTTTGATTTTTGGTAATTTTGCATATTGTAACAGTATTTTAACATGAAATAATGCTATAATCCGTCAATAGTCAGATATTATATCAAGATTAGAAACGCTTCACTCTAATTTTTCCTCTTGTACGCAACCTTTTGTAATTTTAATCTTATCAATTTTTCCCATCCTATACGATGAGATTAGAACGTGTGAAATCATTAGATAAACTTAGTTTATATTACTTACCTGAAATTTGAGAAAGCTCAAGTTTGCCACATAGGATTATGGAGTAGAAAAAAAATCTTTAAATTTAGAAATTGGACAGCTCTTTCACGAAGAAGAGTTGTTGACTGATTTGCTCCTTGTATCGTAGCAAGTACCGGATCATGAGAATTTTGATAGATTTTATGTTCAATTTTACAACTCTCTCTTATGATCCGTGTTTGGTCGTCGTGAAAGTTTTTCTAGATACGTATATTCCATATAAGCTGGTTAGTTTATACTATTGTACTATATTTATGTGAAATATTATTTTAGATTGGGGATGCATTTTTTTTCCACATGTGATTGATTTTACTCATGCTTACTTGGGTTTTTTTGTTTCAAGTAAGGTGTCTTACATTTTTTACTGGAGGAAGCTTTGCTTTGATACTTTTTATATGATTGAGGAAGCTTTCCTTTGATACTTTTTTATATGATTCTTATTCTTTTGTTCATTGGATGAGATAAATCTAGAAGATCTGTGATGCCAAGAAGATATTTAGTTGCATCATATGTGAAAAACTCGATGATGGTAATGCGATAGTGTCTATCTGTTTCCGATGGACAAAATGGTGAATTGGCGGTCATGGAGTATATTTAATCTGGACATTTGTGGAAGTTTTTCTATTGGTTCTGTCACTTTATTGCTGTCTTATAATGGTGCTGTTGATTGGTGCCCTTTTTTTTAATCTCTGTGTTGTTGGTGAATTTGTTTAGAATCTTTATACAACATAGTACTCTAGAGGGCTTTTTGCTCACAACATTGTCATGTTCACTTGACAGAGAGGTGAAAGTAGTCTTCCCCAAGAAGTTCTTCGAGCTATTGCTCCTCCTCCCCTTGAGCAACAGCTACAGCAAGTTTGTCTTCCTCCTGCTGGAGTAGCTAACCTTGATAGATCAGCTGGGAAGAATATTGAGGACCAGGCTAGACGATTGGATTGCAATGAGAAAGCATCCATGGGGCCGCCTTTAAATGAGACCCGAAATCTTCCCAAAGAAGAATCTTTAACAGGTGAAGACAGAACAACTATTTCTACGAGTCACGAGCAAGGGTTGCCCAGTAGCGCAAAGGATCCAGTAAGAATGGCGGTTGTCCCAAAGGAAGGGCAAATTAATTCATTTTCTGTAAAATCAGAGCAAGACCTTGACCGCGCAAGTCCAAGTGTGCCTGTAAAAAGTGATTTAAGTGCAGACAGGGGAAAGGCTGTTTCACCACAAGTTGCTGCTTCAGAAGCTGGGCAAGTCAAGAAACCTTCTCAAACTGGTAGTGTCTCCCAGTCTAAGGATGTTAATGCAGTTAGAAGGTACCCTGGGCCTTTGTTTGATGTTCCATTTTTCACCAGGAAGCATGACTCATTTGCTTCTTCATTGACTAACAATACAAACAATCTGACGTTGGCGTATGACGTCAAAGATCTACTTTTAGAACAAGGCATGGATGTTCTTAACAAGAAAAGGGCTGAGAATCTCCAGAAGATTGGTAGTTTGCTGGCTGTTAACTTGGAGCGAAAAAGGATTAGTCCTGACCTTGTCGTGCGGTTGCAGATTGAGGAGAAGAAGCTTCGACTTTTAGATCTTCAGGCTCGCGTGAGAGATGAAGTTGATCAACAGCAGCAGGAGATAATGGCAATGCCTGATAGACCATATAGAAAGTTTGTTAGGCTCTGTGAACGTCAGCGCATGGAGCTTGCCAGACAAGTGCAGCTTTCTCAGAAAATGATGAGAGAGAAGCAGTTAAAATCAATTTTTCAGTGGCGCAAAAAGCTTCTTGAGGCACATTGGGCCATCCGTGATGCACGCACTGCTCGCAACAGGGGAGTTGCTAAATATCATGAAAGAATGCTGAGGGAGTTTTCGAAGAGGAAGGATGATGATCGCAATAAAAGAATGGAAGCATTGAAAAACAATGATGTTGACAGGTACCGTGAAATGCTCTTGGAGCAGCAGACCAGCATTCCAGGTGATGCAGCTCAGCGATATTCTGTTCTTTCATCGTTTTTGTCTCAGACAGAAGACTATCTTCATAAATTGGGAGGCAAGATAACTGCTGCCAAGAGTCAGCAGGAGGTTGTGGAGGCAGCCAATGCTGCTGCTGCCGCTGCACGGGCTCAGGCAGGCTTTTTTTTTTTTTTTTGCTTAATCTCCTATCAGTTTTTCCCTTTCGGCTCTATCTTTGCTTTCTACTTGTTATTGTTATGGCTAAGTTTCTTTTTTTTTTGTTTTGACTTTTATAACAGGGTCTCTCTGAAGAAGAAGTCAGAGCTGCCGCAACTTGTGCCGGTGAGGAAGTCATGATAAGGAACCGATTCTCTGAAATGAATGCTCCAAAAGACAGTACTTCTGCTAACAAGTAAATTCATTGTTACGGTTACTGTGTGCACTTGCTAGTTTCTCTTAGGTTTCACATCTTATTTTCAACCCGATTACTGGAGTAATTCTTGAGCTATTTTATATCCGCTTTTATTTTCAACAGGTATTATAATCTTGCTCATGCTGTTAATGAGAAGATCATGAGACAGCCCTCAATGTTGCGGGCTGGAACTTTACGAGACTATCAGCTTGTAGGTTGCAATTTCTTGAAGTTATTGGTTTCAACTCCTCTTTGATCTATTTTCTCTTGATAGCTTAACTGTTTTGTTCAAATTTTCAGGTTGGGTTGCAGTGGATGTTGTCTTTGTATAATAATAAATTAAATGGAATTTTGGCAGATGAGATGGGGCTTGGAAAGACTGTTCAGGTTATTGCTGATCAATTTACTAGTCTTGGCGGCAATATGATGTTATTTTTAAAAAATATTTTTTTTCTCTTGCTTTTGCCAATGGAAGAGTTTGATCTATGTAGCCGACCCCAATATGTTGTTTTGCCATCTCATGTCCATTGAATCCATTGAGATGCTAATTTAATGATATTAAATTGACAAGGCATTTCATTTCTTCATTTGGGAATCATTAAAGATTTTTTACAAGCCATAATGGAATTCCTCAGTGCAGAAGTGCCTCTTTTCTCTAGTATGTTTCTCTGGGTTTTGTTGTAGAACTCAGAATATTTTGATCTAGTAGGGATTAGTTTGCATTTGGAATTTTAGGCATCCAAGATAGATGGCTATTTACTGTGTTTCATGTGAAAGCTATTGTTTGCTTAGAATTTATGTAGTAAAGGTCAGCAGACCTGAAGTTTTTGCCATGGCTACTTGTTGTCGTACAGGTTATGGCATTGATCGCATATTTAATGGAGTTCAAAGGAAACTATGGCCCACATCTTATAATTGTTCCAAACGCTGTTTTAGTCAACTGGAAGGTTAGATACATATTTTGCATATGTACTATTTTAAGAAGCAAGATTTTCTTCTTTTCTCTGACGTTTTATCTTTCAGAGTGAGTTGCATAATTGGTTGCCGTCTGTATCATGTATTTTCTACGTTGGTGGGAAGGATCAAAGATCAAAGTTATTTTCTCACGTGAGATGCGATTCTTCTTATTTTTCTTATTTTTGTCTTAGTTTTCTTAAATACTGGTGTTATCATTTCTGTCTTATGATATTACTTGCTCTGCAGGAAGTCTGCGCCTTGAAATTTAATGTGCTTGTTACAACATATGAGTTCATCATGTATGACCGTGCCAAATTATCAAAGGTGGACTGGAAATATATCATAATTGATGAAGCACAGAGAATGAAGGACAGAGAATCAGTTCTTGCTCGTGACCTTGATAGATATCGCTGCCAGAGACGCCTACTTCTTACGGGGACACCATTACAGGTAGATCTATTATGCTTATAGCATCATATGTCTTTTACCTATTTTTCTTTTGCGCAAGTTTAGGACTGCAGCTGGTATCAATCTTAGTATGTGAACATTCTGAGATTACAGATGCTGAAATTGATCATGCAATTTATAGTTATGAGATGGGTATAACTGTTTCATTTTTATGAGCAAGATAACTGTTCCAGTTCACTAGGCAGCTTCTGTTATTTGGTGTGGCTTTTGAAACTTTGTTAACTTAATATTTTATCCAGAAAAGTGGCTGCTGGAGGAATTGTATTAATTTAGGTTTTTCCTAGGAGCTCCAAAATCTGCTTCAATCAGATTATGATATGCAATTGCTTCCATGATATTGGTGTTTTGCATTTCATAATCACTTGTATCTATGGTATCAGAATTTATTAAGTTAACCTGTGTTTATGCCAATGAAAACAGATGAATTATTCTCTTGATGGAACTTGATGTTGCTTTGTCTGTGCTGCGTGCTGCAGCTGCCACATGCATATGCAGCTGTTAAGAAAATCTATTTCTTTTACTGCGGCGGTTTTCCTATTAATTGTTGCTTATGGTTTTTGTTATAATCCATTACACTGAATGCTAAACAAGGGTCGGTAGGGTGACAGTTTATGATGTTTATAATAGCCAAAACTGTGACCAAATCTACTTTTGTCATGCATACCTTTCTATTTGTTTAATTCTTTGCTGCAAGCTTTTTAAGGGAACTATATTGGCTACACTACAGACAAATTTGATGCATTTTTCATTGACGGTTGCGAGTGAACCCTATTTTCTGCAGAACGATCTGAAAGAGTTGTGGTCTTTACTAAATTTGCTACTTCCAGAAGTATTTGACAATCGCAAGGCTTTCCATGACTGGTTCTCACAGCCCTTTCAAAAAGACGGTCCATCTCACAATGCTGAGGATGAGTGGCTTGAAACTGAAAAAAAAGTCATCATTATCCACCGGCTTCATCAAATTTTGGAGCCTTTCATGCTCAGAAGACGTGTTGAAGATGTTGAAGGGTCCTTGCCACCAAAGGTTATCTTGCCCTTCATTGCATGGATATTCAATTTCTTCTATATTTTTGAGGACTAAAATTAATGATTGATTACAGGTCTCTATTGTTTTACGGTGCAAAATGTCGTCCATTCAAGGTGCAGTTTATGACTGGGTTAAAGCCACTGGTACTCTTAGGGTTGATCCAGAGGATGAGTTGCGAAGAATTCAAAAAAATCCAAACTACCAAATGAAGACCTATAAGATCCTTAATAATAGATGTATGGAGCTTCGAAAGGCTTGTAATCATCCTTTGCTTAATTATCCTTACTTCAATGACTATTCTAAAGAGTTCATTGTTAGATCCTGTGGAAAGTTCTGGATCTTGGATAGGATTCTTATAAAACTTCATAGGGCAGGACACCGTGTGCTTCTTTTCAGCACCATGACAAAGCTTCTTGATCTATTAGAGGAATACTTGCAGTGGCGGCGACTTGTTTATAGACGAATTGATGGAACTACTAGCTTAGAAGACCGTGAATCCGCCATTGTGGACTTCAACAGCCCTGGTTCTGATTGCTTTATATTTTTGCTTAGTATCCGTGCTGCTGGTAGAGGACTAAACCTTCAATCAGCAGATACAGTAGTGATATACGATCCTGATCCGAATCCTAAAAATGAAGAACAAGCAGTGGCTCGGGCGCATCGTATTGGACAGACAAGAGAGGTTAAGGTCATTTATATGGAAGCGGTGGTTGACAAAATATCTAGTAATCAGAAAGAGGATGAATTCAGAAGTGGAGGTATGGCTGATTTAGAGGATGATCTTGTGGGCAAAGATCGATATATGGGATCCATTGAGAGCTTAATACGCAATAACATTCAGCAGTATAAAATTGACATGGCCGATGAAGTTATAAATGCTGGTCGTTTTGATCAAAGAACAACCCATGAAGAGAGGCGTCTGACTTTGGAGACACTGTTGCATGATGAGGAGAGGTATCAGGAAACTATGCATGATGTTCCCTCGCTCCAGGAAGTAAATCGCATGATTGCACGCAGCGAAGAAGAAGTTGAAATGTTTGATCAAATGGATGAAGATTTAGATTGGACAGAGGAAATGACAAGGTATGATCAGGTTCCTGAGTGGTTGCGAGCCAGTTCTAAGGAAGTTAATGCCACTATTGCTAAACTATCAAAAAAACCATCGAAGAATATTTTGGTTGCCAATGCTCTCAAGGAATCTGAAATGAATCCAGATTCATCCCCTGCTAAGACTGAAAGGAGAAGGGGTCGACCAAAGGGCAGAAAATCCCCCAATTACAGGGAGCTGGATGATGAAAATGGTGATCTTTCTGATGCGAGTTCTGAGGAAAGAAATGGATATGCATTGCAAGAAGAAGAGGGAGAAATCGGGGATTATGAAGATGAAGAATTTAGTGGTGCAGTTGGTGCAGCACCAGTTAACAAGGATCAATCAGAGGACGAGGGCCCAGTTTATGATGGTGGCTATGCGTATCCTCAAGCTGGAGAAAGCATCAGAAATAATCATATTTCTGAGGAAGCTGGTTCTTCTGGATCTTCTTCGGGGAGTAGAAGAATGCAGATGGTCTCATCTTCAATATCTTCCCAGAAGTTTGGTTCTCTTTCCGCATTAGATGCTAGGCCTGGTTCTGTTTCAAAACGACTGGTATGTATAACGTCTATTTTATGGCAATCTTTTCCACAGCATTCCCTATTTCAATTACGTTCTCATGAGGAGTCAATTTTGTGCTTTCTTCTAAAATCTCTATTTTTCATGTGTCTGACAGCCTGATGAATTAGAAGAGGGAGAGATTGCTGTTTCGGGGGACTCCCATATGGACCTTCAACAATCTGGAAGCTGGATTCACGAACGTGATGACGGTGAAGATGAGCAGGTTTTGCAACCAAAAATAAAACGGAAGCGTAGTATTCGAAATCGCCCTAGACATACATTGGAAAGGCTTGAAGATAAGTCTAGTGGTGAGAAATCGCTTCTCCAGCGTGGCAATTCATCTCAGGCTTTTCAACTAGACCAAGACTATGAGGCCCTGAGGACTGACCCTGAGCTGGAGGTTTATGGTGAACCTATTGTTGCCAAACATGAACCAAACAATTCTATTACAAAAGTAAAGCGTAGTTCTCATCCAAGACGAGGAACGAATTCATTAAAATCTAATGCCAAGCAAAAGCCAGAAATATTGAACAGCTTTTCAGTGCCAGTGGAGAACGATAATGATGACTCGAGAGAATCTTGGGATGGAAGGGCCATGAACACTTCTGGTCCAAGCTTTCATTCTGCAAGAATGCCAGACAACATTCAGAGAAATGTATGTTTCTTACTCTCTCTTTACAATTTACTTTACAACTATGAGATTCGATTATCATCCTTCTGTTTTTCTCATGGAATCCTTGAATTTGAGGCAATCGTATATATGCTGATTAAGGAAATGCTCATCATATTTTCATATGAGATAAAAACTTCTTCTACTAATTCTATTCTTTTGCTGTTATTTGTATTGATATTTATTTCGTTTTTTTTGTGCATAAGTCATGAGGGCGTGCGGCGTGTGAGTATGCAATGGTTTAGAGAATTAGATTGTAACCATCTACTTCTTGTGTTAGGAAACAATGCCCTTTTAACTTGACAATGATAATATTTAGTTAGTTTGTGATTTTGGACAATAAGAAATGGACTATTATGGGAAAAAAATGTTTCCAAACCATGAAAAAGAAAAGAAAACAGCGTGATAGACTTTTGAGCCCTAGTCCTTTCTTTTTCCTGACCTTTACTCTTTTGTTACTCAGAGGCTAGAATTACTATAGGAAAAGAATCTTGAGTTAAAAGTCAGCCTTAACACCTCGTGAGGAGCTAACGACACTGCAAAACATGGTTTTCATTTCTTCTAAATACCTCACGCATGAAATTGAAAAAAAAAAAAAAAAAAAAACATGAAGTTTATTGGCCTGGATAAAAAGGAGGACTAATTGACTTGACAACAAACTATTTTGAACCTGAAGTGGAAACTATGTTGATGTTTTTAAATAATTTTTTTTTTCACTTGCATAATTAAACAATGATGCTTGAAGTAGAGAGATACATTTATAACTTTGTGAATGGGTCGTACCAGAAACTAGTCAACAACAACTCTTTAGTTCTGTTTCTGTTAGGATTGGCTGCATGGATCAAACACTTCCACTCAGCTTGATTTGATTAATGATTCGGAAATACCAGAAACAGTGGATGCGGATTCTACAAACCTATCTTCTTGCTATTTCTACTGAGTCACCCACGATGGGTGAAAACCAATACAGAATTTTGTGATGATCTCGACTATTCCATGGAAAGCGAAAGCTTAGGGATGAGTCTTCCCTTGATGGCCAGTAGGGACATCTCCTGTTGGAGCAATCTGGGGTAGATTATACTGGCATCAATAGCAAAGTTCCCAAGAAAAGATTCTAGTACATACAGATTTTAAAAGCTGAACATGTAGAATATATTGAGTGAGATATTGAAGAAGTCACTTGTAGATTTTCAAATAATTTACCACATTGAAGAGATATATTCAGCAATTTATGAGTAGTTGAAGATGCCAAGAAGAAAAGGAATTTTTTGCGGGACATTTGTGTCTTAATTTGTCACCTGCAAAGACGGCCTACAAATGCTCCAACTAGAAAACTTGACTCAATAGAAACTGTAGAAATTCGACGAGGTAGGGGTAGACCAAAGTTAACATGGGATGCATTAATTAGGAGGGATTTGAATGGTTTGCAAAGCTCACCATCAATTGCACTTAATCGGGCACAATGGAAAAGTTTGATCCATATAGCCGACCCCAGTTAATTTGGTACTGAGGCTATGTTGTTATTGTTGTATTTGTGTCTTAATTTCCCACAGTCTGCAAGCAATGACTTAACTTGATATCCCTTTTATTGAATTTCTATTCTGTATTTAGTTATCATTAGCTACAAGTTTTCTTGGTGACTATCAACACAAAAATCTAAAAAAGGCTTCATTCTTTTGTCTCAGTTCAAAAATGTTATCAGCAAGCTTCAGAAGAGGATTAACAAGGATGGCCATCAAATTGTACCCCTTTTAACGGATTTATGGAAGAGGACTGAGAATTATAGTTACATGCCTGGGGCGGCTGGGAATAGTGTCTTAGACCTTCGGAAGATTGAGATGCGCGTGGACAGGTTGGAGTACGCTGGAGTGATGGACTTTGTTGCAGATGTGCAGTCCATGTTGAAAAACTCTGCTCAGTACCTGGGTTTGTCACTTGAGGTATTGCTGTCAACTTCATTTTGTTCCATATATATATATATATATTATATTTTTTTTTTTTTTTGAAAAGATTTTGTTCCATGTTTAAATACACATAATTTAGAACAATTCCGTATTTAAGTTTTTTTGAGCACGTACATTTTACTGATGCTTTCTTTTTCTTTTTCTTTTTTTTTTAATGATTACCAAATGTATGATCCATGTAGCCGACTCAATTAATTTGAGATTGAGGCTATGTTGTTGTTGATTATTACCAAATGTATGAGGGGTTTCTCTCTCTGGGCTGCTTGTTCCTCTTCTTGACCATCATTTCAAAGCCCTTCAGCTTTTCTATGTTTCATGGCCAGCTTAGCTACTCCATGTGTTAACAAAAGCTTTTGAAACTCCCAATCTTGTGAGAAGTCTAAAAGACACCGCATTTATTTTGATGAGCAGGTGAGATCTGAAGCTAGGAAAGTTCAAGATCTCTTCTTCGACCTAATCAAGATTGCATTCCCTGATACTGACCTTCGGGATGTGAGAAATTCTATTTCATTTTCCAGTATGGGAGCCACATCTGCGCCATCCCCTAAACAAGCTGCCGGTAGTCAGAGCAAGCGACATAAAGTTATGAATGAAGTGGAGCCTGAAAGAACTCCTTCCCCAAAACTATTTTCTCGTGGGTCTATTTCTACTGACGAAGAAGTTAGGACCAGGAGCAGCATGTCCAAGTTATCGAAGGAATCTAGGTTGGCAAGCAGTAGCGGGCGGGAGCATGGTCAGCCAGATGAAATGCCTTTGGTTACTCACCCCGGAGAGTTGGTAATATGCAAAAAGAAAAGGAATGATAGAGATAAGTCGGCCACTAAGTCAAGAACTGGTCCTGTTTCCCCACCGAACGTTGGTCGCAGTGGCAGAGGTCCAATGTTGAGGGACGCTGAAATGCAGCAGCCCTCAAATCAACAAAGTTGGTCCCAACAACAAACCCAACAGGTGAATGGTGGTGGGACTTTGGGTTGGGCAACCCCTGTAAAAAAAATGAGGACGGATACAGGTAAACGGAGGCGTAGCGATTTATGACTATGACTAAAGTTGAAGAGAATGTAGATATATAAGGAAAGGAAAGTTAATTCCCCTTTTATTGATATCAGTTGTAAGTTTACTTTCCCTGTTCTGTACAAGTGGAAATGAGCTTCCTTACTGTTAATATGATTTAACATCACTCCCTTTTGTACCAACTCATTTATACATTTCTCAGGCCTAAAAATTAACCAATGCAGAATGCAGAGTTGCAGTTCACAGCCAACTTGTGTTCAGAGTTCAAACTTTTTGATAAGTGATCACAAGCAGCCAAGAAAAGGTTCCTAATTTGCTTGAGATTGAGATGTATGGAATGTAAGATGGCTTGCAATTGTTTTGATAAATGTAGTAAGCCTTGTTGTCTCTCCTTTTATATATGTATATATATATTCGTATGTATCCATGGAGTCTGATTATTCTTTTGAGGTCTTAATGCAATTGACCTGAGTGTAGACGATCTTGACGTAGCAGGAAATCGAATTTGGGGCGGCACACCACACCTAATCTATCCAATTTTAAGTTTGCCTTTATTATTGGGCCAACCCGTCGAGTTACCTACTAGTCTCTCCATTGATCATCAATTATTCTAATGAGCATAGTTTAGGGGTTGATAAGTCCCGTGGACCAACTGTTATTTGCCTTCATATCATAATCAGCAAAGATGGTAATAATTCTAATGAACATAGTACAAGATTTCAACACATTTGAAACATTGTTAAGAAAGCTCAATGTAAATCATGTAAAGTGAGTAATCAGCATATGTCGATTATTGTTTATGGATTAAATCTATATAGATCTATTGGGGCTATAATTAATATTAACATACATGTTACTTAAAAGGAATCCAAAGTAAATGATAAGCTAATTAATTAAATTAAACATTTGAGAACCTTCTGATTGCAGCAACAAAAGCTAAAGTTGATATGGCATCATAATTATGCATCCTAGATTCATCCAAACAGCCCCTAATTAACTGGATTCCCACTCTGTCCCTCTTCTTTAAATTTGAAACAACATAAACAAGTGATCCAATATTTTTATAAGAGAAAGCTATGCAGATAGAGAGAGTAGAACCCTTTTCAAAAACTAATAATCAACTATGTTTCAATCTTTCTACAATTTTAAAAGAACAAACCAAGCCCTCATCACCTCTAAATCTTGTGTTTAAGGGCTTTTCTTGAATTCAATATTGTGTTTAGGAGATGAGGCCAATGGCCTAAATATAGTATTTTAAAGCATGCTAGCGTGCTACTTTTGCTCACCTACTGTGGGCTTCACATGTCTCAGTCCAACTAATATTCATATTTTATACTTCAAACTTCATCAATCTGAAAACCATTGTAGGAAGACACTCTACTACTCCATCCAATATTCATATACATTTTAACAATTTTATGCTTCAAAGTTCATTTTGAGAAAATCCCCCTAAAATAAATTCATTAGTTGTTTTATAATCATAAATTTATAACAATAATCGTTTGTTCAAAGGGTCTGTGTTGCTTGTTTGAGTCACGTTGTTGTAAGAAGAAGTGTAATTTTTAAGTGAAGGGACGTTCATATTGAGTTCCTAATAGCAACATTGGAACTCTCGGTGAAATGCCTTGATGTGTATTCTTATTCAACCGCCTCGTTATTTTCAACTAATTATGCGATTCAATATAATTACCTGGAGTAAGCGCTATAGCTTGTTTCCAATACTCAACAGCTTAATCGAACCAAGCCTCTGCAATTTCAGAATCTCCCTCGCTTCTGATATGCACGTCTATGCCATCACCTATATGATATACCATGTCCGGATCATATTTGTGCAAGTCCGGACACTACCTCTTCAGGACGATTCGAACAATTAGAATCATCGTTCTAATTCTATTATATTAGATTATAATCTTCAAAATATATGAAGGATGAAAGGGTCCCTCCTCTTTTAATCAAAGTTTTTGATTTTGTAAAACTTTAAACTTTCTTTACCGAGATTGTCACTCTTGTGTTGTTATATCTTTTTTGAGTTCGTGATTAATCTAGGTAAAGCTCCACATACCCTAAACCAACACATAAAAAGGAGATGTTATCTCGATGTACCAATGTATACCGCCTTATTCGAGGCTTTAATATTCAACACAGAGGTGATTAATTAGTTTGATTCACGACAATTGTATCATTTTCTTTCAACATTTAGATTAGTGGTAGGAGCACTCTCATAGCCTTGTGAAATTAGTTGGCTCTTAATCGGAAGAGGCCGACACAGTACGAAGTACGAACATCCACGATCGTGAAAATTATTAATAATTAATTTACCATTGTATACTATCAATTGATAGAAAAGACTAACAAGGCCATTCATGAAATTCAAATTTGAGAACAAGTATATGATTTCCCAGTTGTTGCTAATTAGTAGTACTTGTTTAAGCTAATTGCCAACTATGAGAAAGGCCAAGAAATTAATTTCCTATGGTTTGGCTCTAATTATGATTAATTCGCTGGAAACAGTGCCCAGTGTCGTTACCTTGGTTGACCACTTTCCAGGGTGATCCAGCGTGCACGCGCCGCGCCAAAGATCTTCACCTTATTATACTGTTGAGGCTGATTTAGAGCTGTTGAGATTCTATATACTATGTGTATATATATTAGCTAATTAAGCTACCTAGCTAGATTAATTACTTGGCCTGCGTTATTTGGAGTGATCAGCTCAGACAAATCTCAATAAAACAGGACTTAAAACTGTTGATTAAGGGACACCAGACCCATAATCTCAGCTTCTTTGATCCTTGCATGCTATGTGGCAAATGCCAATACAAAACAACTTTCAAATGTGGGACAATGTGTCCTACAAAATGCAACAAAAACCACTTGTAACCCATTAAGGGTACACTCTTGTGTGCATTTCCTCCCACACAACAAGTGAATTAGGACCTTAATTTCGCTAGCAGTGTAATTTTATCAAGGATTTGGTTGTGGGTTTGTCATTGCAACTCAAAGTCTTCAAAACCTATTGAATATTCGTTACAGATTTAAGAAATTAATAATAAGTTGTTTTTATCGTTGTATTACAAATTACATACACTTCACCAAAGCATAAGACCTTGCATGTCAATTCTGCTATTTTTGACTGCTATTGTTTACAACCACGAAACCTCAAACTTAAATTTAATTATTTTTGAAACATTCTCTTATGTAACAAACAAACAATTAAAACTCACTCGCGTATTAATCCTTGGGAGAGAATGGAAGGGCTAGAGCCTATTTGGCTATGCATATAGATGTGGATGGTTTCACGTGCTACCACGTGCATGAAGGGCACTAAGAAGAGTCCAAAGTAGTTTGTGTTGGTGGGTGTATGTTTGAAGTACAGAATGGGAAGATGTGCAAAGGGAGGGGACTCACAAGTCAACTTGCACAGTGGTAGTACTTTGGCAGGTTTTAGGGTTTTTAAGGGCACTGATGCCACAGCAGAGTAGCTGCACTGGCCAGTAGGAGAAAGTCAAATGATAAGTGGTTGGTGCTTCACCAGAGAAAGTAGTTCACATTATGTGATGCTAGAGCTAGGGAATTCAGTAGTGATTTGCTTTGCTTTAACAAAACAATGGGAGTGATGGCCACTTGTGGGAGGGAACTAGTCATGTACAAAGTCACTAATATAAATTCATGCAACATGAATTAGTAATTCATTGAAAAAATTTGATCAAGTTAGGTTCTAATTGAATTATTGAGACCTATGGTGAATACTGAATAAAGTTCGTAAAACAACAACAACAACAAAGCCTCAAATCACAAATTACTTAAAGTCGGCTACATTGATTCAAAGTCTTATATTATGTTCGATTTAATATAATTGATGTTGTATGAAGGTAAGGCCGAGCTTACTCATATTAATAAGCAACTAATTTCGTTTTTTTTTTTTTGGAAAAGTTCAGATAGTCGTGATTAAAGCTTAACAATACCAAACTTTGGTAAGTGCGATTGTGTTTTTGTTTAATACATACAACTCTTAAAAGTAGGTTGAAGACTTTTAGAAATAATAGTTTTGCAGATTTCAAAGTTCATATGAGGCGCCTAGATTACACAAGAAAAATAAAAAGCTAATTTTCTTAAAATTTGCTTGAAAATAATTGAGGGTGAATATATCTCAACAAAGGTGGGATTAAGAGTAACTCAATGCTCTTTGACAAAAAAAAAGCTCTTATAGTTAGGTTTCTCACTCTCTAATAAGCATGGTAAAAAGGTTGATTTGGATTAATCAAGGGAGGGAGGGAGGTATGGTTAATAGTTAATACACAGTTGTAGTCTTGCAGACCATCCCACCTATATCTGTATTCATTATGTAGGCCATGAACTCACGTTTTATTCACCTTATTTTCTGACATGACATAAAAGCCTATGGACAAGTCCTATGAATTTATGATTTACAAATGATTTCAATTATTTGCATATTTAACGAATTAGTAGACCTTAGGAATCACATTAAATATCAATAAATCTATAGACTCATGATTTATATTATACAATGCATAGATAATTTTTTTGTCACATTGATACATTATTTTGAGTAGGAGAAATTTAAAAGATTTGAAAAATACATTATCAATTGCACTAATCAATCTAATAAAAAAGTTTAAGCTATGTAATCGGACTCAACTAATCTAACCACTTTGTAGTTACTGTCACATTATTTCAGTCTATCATTATATTACGACTTTGAGATGCATTCTACATATTGAACAACTTAAGAATAACGCGACAACTTGTGAAAGCAACAAACACGAACTCAAACGTCTGTTAATTTGTCTTCGGCAGTAACCAACGCCCATCCTACTCGCGCTTTCAGCAACATCTCTATAAATGAACTCATCCAAAAAACACTTGAAACTACCACACAAAATTCCCATAAAAAAATAATGGATGACTAATTGATTCTGTATGAAGTTACTTAAGTGATAGGTCTATAGTTCAAGTCTTAATAGCGAGCAAATTGCGATTTCTTTCTTATCTCCCACAAATATATTCGAAGGTAGTCCTTGGTGCATTGTTTGTCGTTTTGTTTTGTAAGGCCAAATATGTAATTTCATATCTTATCGACAATCTTGTCCCAATTACAAGCTTACTGACGTTGAATACAATAGACCTATCAAACGTAGGTGATGCATTGTTTTTGTTTTTATTTTTTTCTGGATCTAAACTACTTGTATTTAAATTATTCGACTATTCCAAATTTATCCTCCGTCGCGGCGCACTACATAGGTATATTGTGGTGCATTGTTTGTAGACTCTAAACTCTAAAGCCACATTCACATTATTTAGTTGAGGAGGGGTAGAGTAGTTGTAGTGAGTAGTGTTGGGAGTGAGAGTCTAACCGAAACAACAAAAGGATTCATTCAAACTCTCATCATCCCCTCTTTATTCCTTCTCTCCTACTTCCTCTTTAAAACAAAATCCTCTTTTTCTCCTTCATCATCATCGTCTCCTGATTGGGCATTCGCTTCGCAATTGCGCCTTCCGCGCCAAGATTCAACCTTTTCACTCCCCAGAGATTTAATCCCACCAAATATTTCTGGGTTTTCAAGTTCACGATCTAACAATCTCTACAGGTCTGTCAGTCACTGTCTTCTCTATTTCGATCTCTTTGTTTGTAGGTTCATCTTCGATTTGGGTTTTTTTTTTCCCAGATCTCTCTTTGTTTGATTTTAGGGGATGTTTGTGTTTGGAGTTTGTTTGTTTTGGGTATCGATTTGGGGAGCCGAACTGGTGGATCTTGAAAGCAATGTTGAAAGATTCGATTTTTGGAGTTTGAATCTGTTTTTTTTTTTTTTTTTTTTTTTGGGTTTGGTTGAATGGGTTCTAGGTCACTGAAGAGTGGAAAGATCAGTGTCTTTGAATTTCAAATTTTAGGTATTTCACATACTTAGATGATTGCTTGAAGGGTTTTTTTTTTTTTTTTTTTTTTTTTCAGTTCATTCAATTGTGCATTTTTGTGTTGGTTTCTTATCAATTCAGAGATTTAGTTTACTGATGAGACGATGATGATGATGATTCTCTCTTCTGCAGAGTGGTTTTGTAGATCTTGAATTCATGGAAGTTCACTGTTCTTGAATGGCATTGAATGAAAATGGGTAGATGGAGCTTCAACGGGAAACCACCTCCAAACTCGGCATGCTCTCCGCGACAACATCGAGGAATCTGTCATCTTCTTCGTCAGCATTTGTCTCTGCTAGTCAGTCACCATTCTTCTCTCCAAGATCGCCTTCTTTTCAAACAGCAGAATCTACTAAGTCAGACACTACTCTAAATCCCTCTACTGTTTCGCTTGGGGTTGCCGATGCTGTGAATTCCGGCCTAGTCATTCAGAAACCAGAACCTTCATCCAGTGCTTCTGCTTTTGTTCGCGACAATGGCATTAGTAGGGAGAAGCACAAGAAAGGAAGAAGCTACGGGAAGTTCTCTTTTAATCAGTTCTGCAATAGGTTGAGGAGCTATGATGTATATATTGGTTTTCATGGTCGAAAGCCTTCTTTGCTTAGATTTGCCAATTGGTTGAGAGCTGAATTGGAGCTTCAGGGCATGACTTGCTTTGCAGCTGACAGGGCTCGATGTAGAAACTCACGAAGCCATGAAACGGTTGAGAAAGTGATGAATGCTTCAACTTATGGTGTTGTGATCCTAACAAAGAAGTCATTTGGTAATCCATACAGCATCGAAGAACTGAGGAATTTTTTGGGCAAGAAGAATTTGATTCCAATATTCTTTGATTTGGGTCCCGGAGATTGCCTTGCTCGCGATATAATTGAGAGAAGGGGAGAATTGTGGGAAAAGCATGGAGGGGAGTTATGGATACCTTATGGGGGTTTGGAGAAGGAGTGGAGGGAAGCTGTTAATGGTCTAGCACGAGTCGATGAGTGGAGATTAGAGGCTCAAGATGGCCATTGGAGGGATTGTATTTTGAAAGCTGTGGTTCTCTTAGCGACGAGGTTAAGCAGACGAAGTGTGGTGGACAGGGTGAATCGATGGCGGGAGAGAGTGGATAGGGAGGAATTTCCTTTCCCTCAAAATGAAAATTTTATAGGGAGGAAGAAGGAACTTTCCGAGTTAGAATTTATTTTGTTTGGTGATGTTATTGGAGACGCGGAAAGGGAGTATTTCGACCTCAAGACAAGACACAGGCGAAAGAATTTGGTGTTAGGTCAAAAAGAAAACATCAGGCTTGAAGAAAGGGCGGCGAAGGATAGGCAAACGGAGAGTAGCAGCAGCAAGGGAAAAGAACCCGTGATCTGGAGAGAGTTTGACAAGGAGATTGAGATGCGAAGGGCGGGAGGTCCTCACAGACAACACCAACCTTTCAGAGTGAGGAATGGTACAAGAAATAGAAGGAAGAGGTCAATGAAAATATTATACGGGAAGGGTGTAGCTTGCGTCTCTGGCGAGTCTGGCATTGGCAAGACGGAGTTGCTATTGGAGTATGCATACAGGTTCTCTCAAAGATATAAAATGGTTTTATGGATTGGTGGCGAAGCCAGATATATTCGACAAAATTACCTCAACCTTTCTCAGTTCTTAGAAGTAGATGTGGGGTTTGAGAATCAGTCAACTGGGAAAGGTAGAACACAGAGTTTTGAGGAACATGAGGAAGACTCCATTTCTAGAGTAAGGAAAGAGCTCATGCGGGATATTCCATTCTTGGTTGTGATTGACAACCTTGAGAAGGAAAACGATTGGTGGGATAAAAAGCTGATAATGGATCTTCTTCCTCGCTTTGGTGGAGAAACTCACATTATTATTTCCACGCGCCTCCCTCGAGTTGTGAACTTGGAACCTTTAAAGTTGTCTTACTTATCTGGGATTGAAGCTATGTCTCTGATGAGAGGAATCAAAGATTATCCAATTGAAGAAATAGATGCTTTGAAGAGCATCGAAGAAAAGCTTGGTAGATTGACCCTCGGCCTTGGGATTGTGGGCGCAATCCTCTCCGAGCTTCCTATAAATCCGGTTAGGCTCCTTGATACTCTCAATCGAATGCCATTGAGAGAATTTTCATGGATCTCATTGAGTGGTGCGGAAGATCCTACTCTACGGCCGCAGCACTTCCTAATGCGACTTTTGGAGGTTTGTTTTTCGATATTTGATCATGCTGATGGTCCTGGATGCTTAGCCACCAGAATGGTTCAAGTGGGTGGTTGGTTTGGTCCTGGAGCCATCCCAATTTCTTTCTTGGCTTCAGCTGCGTACAAGCATGCATGGAAGGACCAAGGCTTCCGCTTTTGGAGCATGTTGCGTGCCATATCATGTGGCCTCACTACATCACGCAGCAGGAAATCTGAAGTTGAAGCATTTTCGATGTTAACTAGGTTTGGTCTCGCCAAAGTTAGCAACCAAGAAGATGGCATTCATTTTCATGAGATGATCAGGATCTATGCTCTTCATAGAGGTGGCATTGTAGGTGCTCATGCCATGGTTCAATCAGTCTGCAACCAACCATTTATGTTCCAACACACTGATCATTTATGGGCTGCTTGTTTCTTGGTCTTCAAATTTGGGACCTTTCCATGGACGATCGAGTTGAAGGTGCCAAAGCTAGTAATTCTCGTGAAACGGGTGGTTCTACCTCTTGCACTTCATATGTTCGTCCGTTTCTCTCGGTGCAATGCTGCACTCGAACTGCTTCGTGCTTGCACCGATGCCTTGGCAGCGGCAGAGGACTCATTGGTTTCTCGGGTTGGGAAGTGGCTCGACAAGCCATATTGTTGGGGATCGCCAAAGTCCGATGCGCAGCTGAACCCGTATCTTTGGCAGGAGACTGTGTTGTTGAGAGCAACTGTGCTTGAAGCAAGATCAAAGCTGATGATTAGGGGAGGCCAATATGACATTGCTGAAGACCTTATAAAGAAAACATTGAACATTCGGATTTCAATATGTGGAGAGCACCACCCAGACACAGAGTCAGCAAGAGAAACACAAAACAAAATTACTAGACTTCTCACAAATAATCTAGTTATTTGATTTGATTTGATTTTTGTAGGATTTCTACTCATTTGTCTATTCTTTCTTGTATTCAGTTAGGATAGGTCTCAAATAATTGGGGCTGTCAAGCTTGCTCTTATTTTTATTTTTTTATCTCATCAGCTCTGATTTAAAGATCAATACATCAGCAATTCTTCCATTTTCGTCATTTGTTTTTTCACTTCAATCCGTATTTATTTTTTCTACTTCAATCAGTATTTCTTTTTTCTACTTCAATCAGTATTTTGTCATTTGTTTTTTCTAATTCAATCAGTATTAAAAGGCTACATTACCAAAACTTTGATGCGTGAATGGATTGACATCTTACCGGGTGTCTATCCACTGGTCATCATAACATTTCTCTTTCGAAAATTATTACTGTTTTATGGGTGCTGAAATCTCTATTCTCCAACATAGATTAAGAAAATTACTATTCAAGATTTTATCACTTGATTCACATTATCTTCTTTTGAAAAAACTTACTACTATTTAATAAAATAATATATAGGCTAATAATTTAGGCAATATTTGTATACTGTAACATTCTATCAATTATTTTTTTTTTTTTTTACGTGGGATATCAAAATATTCTTTAACACAATTATAATATTTAATTTCTATTTTTTTGGTTACAAAATGATTTGTATATTGTGTTGTTGAGAGCTACTGTACTTGAAGCAAGATAAAAGCTGATGATTAATAATTTATCAAGAAACATTGAACTACCTAGACAAAGTTAGGTAAGGAGACGCAAAACAAAATTACTACACTTTTCACAATCCAATTATTTGATTTGATTTTTGTAAGATTTTTTACTCATTTGTCTATTCTTTCTTGTATTCAGTTAGGATAGCTCTCAAATTATTAAGGCTATCAAGCTTGCTCATTATTTTATTTTATTTTCTCATGAACTCGATCAATACAACATTTCTTCCATTTTTTTCATTTGTTTTTTCTACTTCAATTAATATTAAAAGGCTACATTACTAAAACTTCTTTTAGAAAATTATTATTGTTTCATGGGTGCTGAAATCTCTATTATTCAACATAATTTAGAAAAATCATTATTCGAGATAAAAATATTTTATTACTTGATTCGTAATATCTTCTTCTAAAAGAACTTACTAGTTTCTAAGAAAAAATATATAAGCTAATAATATAGGCAATATCTGTAGACTGTAACATTCTATCAATATATATATATATATATATATATATATATATATATATATATATATATATATATATATATTGTGGGCTCCCAAAATATTATTTAAAACAGTTATAATATTAATTTCTATTTTTGGCTACAAAATAAGTTAAATGAGAATAATTGGGTTTCTTTTTTTTTTTCTTTTTTGTCAAAACTCAAAAGAGAATAACTAATTTAATACAATATAATACATTATGGTATTTTTTGGTAATAAAATAGCTAGTTTATTGTATAATAAATTAAATTATTGACTAATTGATAGTACCATTTTTATTATTTTTGAAGATTTATTGAAGCTAAAGATTCATTAGTAAGAAAAAAAAACTATTCATAAAATTATGTTGCAAATGATATACCTAGGAAAGCTAAAATTACTAATTCATTTAAAAAACATTAAAATACTTTAAATTTATTGATGTTTTTGTAACAAATTATAAATTAATAAAATATCAACACATTAGTATTATTTTGATGCATACAATTATTTAGATTCTCTTAAGAGGTCAGATTGATCAATATAAAATGAAATAGACAGATTAATTATTATGATTGGACTCAAAACAATATATATACATTGCTTGACAGATTGTATTACTATGTACTTAATATATACATTATTTGGTAGATATAGGTATCCATCACACACTGCCTTTATAATAGTGAAACAATTAGTGCTGTTGCAACCACTTTGTTCAAAACCAACATCTCCAATAACTTCAACCTTCATGTATCCCCTTATCTTTTTGTCAAACGTAATGTTTTCATTTCATATTTTGGAATACATGTAGAGCACTCACTAACAAAGCTCATTGGAGTAGTTGAAACACTGAAACCATTATCTAAATTGCAGGATCAACATAGTAACAACATTTATCAGATAAATCCACAGTACACTTATTTACAAAGTGACAAAGAAAACAAATAAACAGAAGGGCCTGGTTTTTTTTTTTCCCACCAATAAATAGTCTTGCGACGACGGGGTTGAGAATCTTGAGATTGATATAACTTTTGGCTACAATGAGCAATGTACAGATAGATGCAGGTTTAAAAGCATGCACCTAAGGATCTGCATGGCCTGTAACGGGTTCATCACTGGAGGCATAGTCATCTTCACTCAATTCATCGTCGCTGGATTTGTCCTCCTCAGCAGTTGCACCAATGTGTTCAGGCTTCGCATATTTTTCACAGTATTCTGAAACAAACAGATTGTGAACATCTTGCAGAAAACATATCCGACGAATAAAATAGTAAGCAGTCACTGAAAGGGAAATTGTTGAAGGCAACAGACTGATAATCATTCCAATGGATCCAAAGTGTTGCTTATGAAAGAAAGCACCCCGGAATCGGGATCAGCAGATACAATTCCAGCATCAGGACAACATTTTCCAATTCAAATTATGAAAATATTTAGAAAGCACAATCAATTACGCCTATTCAAACAGCAACATGTAAATGAGAAAGTCTTTTGAATATGGAGTATCATACTAGCTAGTGTCTGCAGAGAACTAACTAGTCAGTGGTTCCATCTTTTTCTTTTTCTTTTTTTGATAAAAGAAATGAATGAAACATTACTATAGGAGCAAAAAGCTTTTATTTTATTTATTTATTTTTTTGATAAGAAACCAAACTTGCTCCCTTTGGGACTCAAACCCCCAACTTCTTACACAAATATACCCCATACCAAACAAGTGAGCTACTCACTTGGTTGGTATATTATTATTATTATTATTATTATTATTTTGATAAGAAAGAAATCATAACTTGCTCCCATTGAGGCTCGAACCCGCAACCTCTTACACAAGTGACCGCCTACCAAACCAGTGAGCTATAATCAATTGTAACAATGCAAAAGAAGAGACAGCATCCTCATGAGTCATGAACCATAGAATAAAACAGAGCGCAAGCCTCAAATAGAACCCAAACCCCACACACAACTGGTTCCGTAGTCTATCGGAAGAATAAAAATAGCTATTCAGAATATTGGCATCGATTGCTAAATCGGAGGAATTATAGTTAAGACTTTGGCATCACACAACAAAGCAGAATAAAAGAGTTCACAAGTCATGAATGAAATTCCAGTAGGCAGTAACCAACCATGACAGAAAACGCAAATATTTAAAATTATAAGGGAATAATTGCTATCAAGAAGTAGGCCGATCGCTCCATGTTAAGGCGAAAAGGTTCCTAAGCTTGAAAAGATAGCTAGGAAATGTATTCACCAACAATTTGGCGATATGAACTGAGAAAAAAATTGATAAATTAACTAAGCTCGAAAAAATTGTGACAGTTATTTGGTCTGGGCAACCAAAACATCTCTAGTGAGATGTCAAAGTTGGGGGTTCGACTCATGTCAAAGTTGTTGGTTTCTTATCAAATAAATAATAGTGTTGGGAGTCTTGAAAAGAGGGAGAGTCGAAAAAGGAAACAAGGGAAAATCCAGGTGTTAACTTAAGAATAAAAAATATTAAAGGAGATACATTTCTCGCGTAGAATGAAAAGTTAATCTGAAGATTAATGTCAAATGAACTCAAGAAAAGCATTGTTATGACAGAATCAAATATGCAGCAAACAGTATCAGATGTGTTTTTCACATTTAGACTTCCTTGGTTACTAAATGAGAGCTTCAATATTTTCATTGTCTTAAACATCATAACTGACAGATAAAAACCGTTAATTATTTTTAAATGTTCTTCAAAATAAAAACATAATTCCAAAGTAAGAGACTGAACGGAAGCTATCGAGAGCAACTTGCTTTTCATGGGCATATCCTAAGCGAGGTAGGTTAAGTGTAGGTAAGGCATATAGCTTTGTCCATTTTTATCCGTTAGGTGCATGCCTTATTGCACCTTACTTATGACACTATCTGAAAGAAAAAATGTGATTCACAAATACAAGTCTAAATAAAGGAAAAATTGGAAAGGAAACTATCCTCAATTCTCACATAGATTTTGGAAAGCTTTTTTTTAGGTCTTTTTCTCCAGGCAACGTTCTACGTGACAACGTAAGCCCTCGCGGGCCATGATTTCAAGTCAATTAACAATACTACAGAAATGATACGGCAGTTGATAGACCAATACAGATGTTTCTCGCTCACAACTAGCATTAACTTTTTAGCATAGAATATAATTAACAAAAACACACTAATCAACTAAAAAAAACTACAAAATAAAATATATTAATGGTTTAATAGCCTCATTCGATAAAACACAAATACAATACAATATAAAGCATGTAGCTCGTCCCTACTAGCAAATGCCTAATGCTTCAGAAATACTAAACATGAGAGCCTATCTAAGTGACTTAGTGTTTACTTAATCTAGATTCACAAAAGTTGGCATTCTGATAATATAACGAGATTGGATTTTTTGTGTTAAGAGTATCAACGGTATCTGGATCACTTGAAGCCTGATAGAAGCACCAAACAAGTTTAAAAGTTTTAATGTGGTTATAGTCTCCAATGCCGTAATTCTTTGAAGGTGCTGATAACTATGAACTTCAAGTAAACTAAATAAAAAAGGCAATGAAGAGAAAGCACACCCAACACTGCACGCATACAAGCATAATATGAGGAAAAAATAGATGAGAGAACTAAAGAGATGGAAGTGAGACTAAGGGAAAGCTCATCAGAAAGAAAGAATCAAAAGGCTGATATTGGATCTTTGGTTCAGAAGAATCCAGACCTACAGTGAGCCACAAATTTAGTAAATAATGTCAAATCTTAACTTCTTTAAGATTTTAAAAACATACCATACACAGGCCCTCTCTGAAGAATGAAACCAGAATGAATATGATTAACAAGCGTGAATCTTGTTCCAGCATCAAATATGAAATAACGAATTGCAAATGTACCCTAAATGAAGATTTATAACACCTACATCTAAAATCAATTCCCTGCAAAGTGTTCCATGGCTGCTAAAACATGAAAGCCTACAGCTCAGTAGGTCTCAAATTATAGTCCTCTCAGTCTAGGTGCGAAGTACTGTCTAAACTTTGCTTCAAAGTAAGCTCTAAACGTGAGACAAAACAAGGTGGCTAGACAAATGCTAAAGCAAGCAGAGAAGAGTGAATTTCATATTCAGGAAACCAAAAAATGAAAATTGGTGTCATGGTGTCATATCTTTACTATAACTAAAGTTTGGTTCTGCTGGCTCCTCTTAGTTCAAGCATAGGTTGTGTCGAAGAAAGCAGTGTTCATCAGCAAAATTGTGTGATTAATAAAACTAAGGAAAATACCTTTCACTCTTTTCTCATAATTAGCTTTGTCGCGTATCATCATAGCTGCAGCCTCTCCATTCAATGGGTCCGACGGATTTGGATACAAAAGAAGCTGAGGAAGGAAAACTTCGAACACATTTACCAAATCTGGTACATTAAATTATCAACATCACAACATGACCTTTCCAAGCAAAGTAACTCAAAAGTGCCAATATATTACATGGAATCAAATTCCAAGAAAAACAATATTTCTTACCAAACATGGGGCTCCAGGTCTGATTTATAACATCCAAACAAACTGAACCTGACCTGAAATATAAGCCTCACAACATTAGCGGACATGAAGACTCTTGGAGTTCCAGCTGAAGAATATCGCAAAACAAGTGAACAACATATTAACAAAATTTAGAAGTCGAGATTTTGTCAGCCTTATGGTCCGACAACTTACATCTCATCAACATTTGGGTGGTAGATCTTATTGACAAAGCCAATTGATGGAGACTTATATGGGTAAGCATCAGGCAGTTCCACCCTTATCCTCCACACTCCTCCATGGTAAGGACCTGCCGCGATCCATCAATAAAAGGAAGAATACCCTTTTAGTTGAATCTAGCAATGCAGTATTCATTTATTCTCATTTCAAAGAAAACCCAATTCATTAAAAAAAGAGAAGCCACCTAGTAAATGTGGAATTCCAAGTAAACAAAAGATTGCAAGTGAAATCACTAAATATAAATGCCAATAAATAGAGCAAACTGAAACAAATGAGTATAAGCAAAAATGAGGTTTAGTTTACAAATTACAACATTAAAGCTAAAAAATTTACAAAACTAAAGGGAAAGAGGAGAAGAAGATTCAATCAATTCCAATGATTTGAAGAAGACATATTTAAGCCTATAAGGATCACTAAAGTTAAACTGATCAAACCAATGAATCAAAATCAAGTCTTCTACTTGAATCACTGCAGTTAAGCAGAACTTCAATTTCATTCATTTCTACAAGAAAAACAAAGAAAAACTTGAAACCCAGAACATCGTTTGAAGATTGAACCAAATAAACCCAAAAATCCAAACAAAAAACAATAATTTTCAGATACCCTTTTCAGTAAAGAATCAATCAAACACAGAACCAACAACAAAAAAGAGAACATGGGTTTTGGGTGGTTTACTCTCACGAGGCCCGTGAAAATCCACATAGAACTCTTGCATGCCATCGTTGATCATCTCGACCTTGTAATCGCTCATCATCCTATTTGAGAATCCCAAAAGAAACAAAAAAAAAAAAAACAACAACAACAACAACCAAACAGGCCTCAAACTACAAACAAAGAGAGACCCAGAAATCTTGAACAACAACAACAACAGCAGCAACAGCAACAAATGATCGAAAGGCGAAAAGGGCAATCGAGAATCATAACATACAGTTTCATCAAATCCATCTCTCGGCGTTTGCTTGGCGAAGACATGGTCGGTTGGTTGGTTCCTTATCCCCTCTCTCTCTCTCTCTCTCTCTGTTCTTGCTGTCTGGTGCGGTGTGGTTGGGTTGTGCTTTGGGAGAGAACACAAAAAGTGAGCACATAATAATCATATCCTAATAATAATAAATAAATCTACTTTGATTAATGAGTTTGGACTCACACGAAAGTTTTTAAAATTTTTATAAATATTTAAAAAATATAATAAAAATTTTATATTTTATAAATGAATGTGATTGTTTCATTAATTGCTCGAAAATATATTTAAAATTAAAAAAAGTTTTGTGTCCGGACTCACAAATTTAAATAGCATTACTTTAAATAATAATAATAATGTTACAAATTTATCATCAACGTCGGTACACAAATTGGGACATCAATGAGTGAGATTAATTGATTTTGTTTGAATAAAGGAAAATATTTTTTCTTTATTCAATAAGAGGAAAAGCCACGTACGTACACGTTTGTATATGTTACTGTAGTAATGAATCTCAACTCTCTAAAAAAAAAAAACGTTTAAAAGATTTGTACATTTGTAGTTTGTCAGATAATTGTATACATTTTTTTTCGTTCATATAGAGGTGCAACAATCAGGATTTGTGCGATGGGTGTCACATCAGCTCGATGAAGAATCTAAGTGTTTAAAATATGTTACTTTGATCGTTAAATAAAAATTATAAATTTATTTTGATTTCATTTCATTTTAAAGTAAACCTGATTCAATGAACTCTTTAATCAAAAGCTATTTAGTCATCTTCGATTTCAAGAAGATTCTACGTTTCCACCAACTTACATTATTATATTTTTTTTAGATTTTAAGTTTAAGAACTGACATTTGTCAAAACTCGTAAGAAATGCTTTGTCCATCACTAAATATACTTCCCAATGCTTATCGGTTGTTGTTATTACTTTATTCTGCCTTTTTGTTAATCAATGGTCCTGATTTTCTCTAGTGTACTTTATACGTGGAATTCAATACAACCTTATCTTATAATAGTACTACATTGTAAATGTGAATTTGGACCATTGGATTTTGTAGCATCTTGGATGAATAAACAAATCAAACACCATTGATTGATGAGTTTGTGAATTGTAAGAGACGCATCTTGCGTTTCGAAAAGGTAAAAGAAAAAAGAAAAGAAAAAAGGTCAGGCTGAGCACCGAAAGAAGAGTGGACGGCACACAAGAGAGAAGTAAACAAGCAGGGATTTTTTGATCTAATCCATCTGATATTCGGATTAATTGATCGATTAATCCAAACTTGAACCGAGTCGATTCGTTAAAAAGTAAAACTCTATTGATAGTGATTTCTGTATCCGTGAAATCTCAAATTCGATAATCATTTTAAATCAATTAAGTATCGAACCACTCTAACTCATCGACCCTTGGTTGCAGGAGTGGCACGTTAAATAAGTCAATCTACACAGGCGATTGCTCTGCTAACGCGTTGCAATCAATGAACCTAAACATTTTTTTTTAAAAACAATGAACCTAAACACTTGGTATTAGATCAGATTATTGTATTAATTAATTGAAACATAAACTAAACTTTTTGTCAAAAAAAGAGTACGTTATTTTATTATGTTACGTTGATACAATCATTGAACTACACGGCCAATATTTAAAGTAAATGAAGAACCAACAACACTACTCGAACTTTGAAATTTTTAGAAGCTATCTTGAGTAACAATTATTTAAGTAGTGTGACATAAAATTGACTCGTTTAGATCCGAACGAAATAAAAGCGAAATCTCCCCAATCATTCAAAAGTGGATTTAAAACTATGTAATCTCTAAAATTTAAGTTCAACCTCTTAACTACAATTTCTATTATTATGTTTTTCTATATATTAGTATTTTTTAAGAGTATGTTATGTTAGGCCACTTTCTTCATTATGATGTTGAAATAAAGTCGAAAAGTGTTACGTAATGTTACGGTCAAAAAATAGAGGCAAAAGCACAAATGGATTTGAATGCCAAGTTGGTACTACATGTAATTCTCTCTCCTGACCAATTGACATGCCACCATGTTTGATGGAGTACTTTCGATATGTTAGTGTTGTTCAATTATTATTTTTTTTTGTCACCTATATTGTTGTTGAAGTTATTTATAAAGCTAATTAATTGAATACCTAATTGAAATTTGGTGACAACAACAATATCAAAGCCTTAATCCGAAATTAGTTGTATCAAGCTATATAAACCAAATTCTTTCATAGAGTTCAATTAATTTAGTGCAACAACTCTTGATAAACTAATTTATATAATTTTTTTTTCTAGATTCCTAACATGCGATATCTCTTTATGTGATAGCCTATAGCCCTATGTAAATATTCAATTAATTTACTTAACTTATAGACTTTGGGGTGCACTTAACATTTTTTTTCTTCGTGATTACTTAATAATTTAGTTAATGCGGATAACTTCCAGTATTTAGAGCAATTAAGATTAATTTTGTTTTATCTGTAAATTTTTTAGCCTCCTCGCTTTTTTTTTTTTTTTTTTTGCCAACAATTTTAGTCTTTAAGTTATGCCAAAATGCAACTTTTACTGAATGTATAGGTATTAACCCGGTATTGCTAGATACCTGCATGAAAAAAAAAAAAAAAACTTGTCAACTTTACATTTTAAGATTTGTGGAAATAATAACTGGATATGAGAAACTATTTACCATTTGATGGTCAAATTCTTCCCTAGTAGGAGAAATATTCGACCGCTTTGCTTTCAAGATGGGCAAATGTTTCCAACAAAAAGTTGTAAGCCATTTCTTTAGTTTTCCTGCAACAAATCCAATGTGCTTCAACACAGGAAAAAAACGAAGAAAAAAAGAAAGAAAAAAAAGGACTTTTTCATAAGAAATATGTTTTTAATGCTAATACGCCAACTACCTTTATTCCCACGTGAAGGTACTTAAACTAAGTGACCAACTCACAACCCCTCTATAACATGACCCGAGTAGGTTGGGCTGGACAGCGAAAAACCTAGCAAATAGTCGAGTTTCGGAGGACTCGAATGGTTCCATGAGGTTTGGTTTCGGGGTAGCATGCGGGACGAATGAGGTAGTGCACGCGCATGCGTGGACTAGGTCGCACCTTGGCGCGCGCCAAGGCATAGTGCCTGGGCGCGGATGAGGTTGCGCTTTGGCACGTGCCTTGGCGCATCCCTTGGCACAGGCACGGGCAAGCCTTGGCAGATTCCCTTGGCACGAGCAAGGCCGCGCCTTGGCAAGTTCCTTTGGCATGAGCAAGGCCACGCCTTGACAGGTTCCTTGGGAACAAGCAAGGCAACACCTTAGCAAATTCTTTTAGCACGAGCAAGGCCGCGCCTTGGCGTGAGTAAGGTCGCACCTTGGCACGGACAAGGCATACCTTGGCAAGGGTTGACAAAGTTTGACTTGGGTGTTGACCAAGTCAAAGTATGATTGGTATCATTTCTTGATGTTTCCTATTGAAGTTTGGGGAACGACTTAACATCTACTATAAGGAGGGGTGTGTCCTCTCTCCTAGGGTCGGCATGAGCATGAAGCAAGGAAGACCCTCGAGCATGCCTTGGGCAACCATGCCAAGGCAAGACCTACAGACCCATTGTTCGAGCCACCCCGAGCCAGTGGGACTCGATCGAGCCCGGCTAGCACCCAGGGTGCCTAGGCTCAGCTAGGCACCACCAAGCAGTCCCTGTCCTTAAGCAAAACACGGACCAAGTCACCTTGAGGAAACGGATGGACCGAGTCAACGTGGTTCTAGGCGGTTGGGTAACTACCGTGGTCATGGCCACTGGCATGACCAAGGCACGTCCGAGAATGTCCCGAACACATGGAGCATGTGGTAATTGACCAAGCGGTTGTGGAACCAGTGGCAGGAAGAGGAACAAGGCAGTTGGGCAACTGCCTTAACCACAAGGAGTGGGGTTTTACTTAGTCTACGAATCAATGTACTCAGGACATGTGTCATTGATGGTTATGTAACTACTTGTTGGTTGATCTATAAAGCCATGAGCTCTAGGCTTGGGAAGGATAGAGTACTAATGTTGTATTCCTATTGAGAGCTAAGTAAAATGTTTCTTTGGTGCCATTGTTTGATGTTCATTTACTTTGAATATTGGTAGTGCTGAACTAAGGTGACCCTTAGGCACCACGTGTTGGGTAGAGTGATAAAAATCTCTTTAGAGTAAACCCCTCACTTAATAGCCCCGTGACACCAACCACCGTACTATTGGGATGTTTGGATCGAAAAAGATTAGTAATACATGGTAATCTATGGCTTCTTGAAGAAGTACATAAGAGTGGATCTCACATTAAAAAGTACTAAAGTCTTTTCGAAGTAAAACCTCACACCTATTATTGAAGGTGGTTGAGTTGGAAACATTTCTATACCAATGGAGATCCACGGGCCTGCACAAGTATACGCAGACAAGTCCAACAAGTGTTATTAGAGCTAATAGTACGATTGAGATTGTCAGGACGTGTCGAGTGAAAAAATTAGCTCCACATCGGTTAAATATGGCTTTTTGAAGTACATAAAAGTAGATCTCCCATCAAATAGTATTAAGGCTTTTTGATGTAAAACCTCATGCCCAGTGTTGTGGTTTAGTTAAGGATAATATCGATACTAACAAAGATCTACAGGTCTGTCTCCTGTCTTGGCTTGTAGGCATACCCAACACGTACAACGGCTATGGTGACTTAGATCTAGCATTTCCATATATTCAAACGTTTCTATTAATTTTGGATAAATTTCCTTTATCAAATTTCGTCTCGAGAATTGATAACGTGGAATTTTTTTTTTTTGGATTAATTGGGGGTTAAATATGCCCGAATTACACATTACAGACGTGGACGTACGCAACATTTGCGGGTGTTTTTCAAAAAATAAAGTGAGTTTACTTTTTTATTCATCAAATAGGGGTTACTCTAATATTACAAAAGTAAGGTATATCTCCTTTTGAAAATGAGCTATTGATGATGATGTGGATGTATGGGGTAGTGCATTTGATGAAGTGAAATGAATGTCTCATTTTCAAAAGGAGTCATCTATATAAAATACAAAATTATTTTAATTACTCATTCTCAAAAGGAGTTATTTGTTCAACTCGAGGTGGATAACCCATGCAAACGACATGCGCGTATCGAGATGGACAAGCCGCGACACATATGTATCTCGAGGTGGACAACTCGCGTCACACACGTATCTCGAGGTAGACAACTCATGTAAAGGCCATGCACGTATCTCGACGTAAACAATTCATGCAAACATCACACATGTATCTCGATATCGAGAAGTCATACAAATGCTACGCTCGTATGTCGAGGTGGCCGACCCATGCAACCACGTGCAATTCATGCAACCACGTGCAATTCATGCAAACGTCATGCACGTATCTCAAGGTGTGTAATTCATGCAACCTCGTGCAATCGATGCAAACATCACGCACGTATGTCGAGGTGGACAACTCATACAACCTTGTCCAATCAATGCAAACCGTGCAAAGGTCACGCATGTATTTCGAGTTGGGGCAAACCAATTAATGCAAATTGTGCAAATGTCACAGACCAGTGCACATAACACGACTAGTACGCCATTCGTGTTATGGAACACTCTACGTGGCGTCCACGTGGATTGTTCAAAAACATGAATGAGACATTCGAAGAATGCGCCATTCATGTATGGAACAAACCACGTGGACAAATTATGCATTTCCAAAACGCGTTTTACATGAATGACGCATTTTGAGAATACGTCATTCATGTTATTGAACAATCCACGTAGACGGCACGTGAAATGTTCATAATACATGAATGACGCATTCTCAAAATGCGTCATTCGTGTATTTTCAACATTGCACACTAATGACGCATTTTCAAACGCATTTTACCTTAATTATGGAATAAAAAAATGCTCACTTATTTTACTCATTTAAACTAATTTTTGTTGTATATCTGTAATTTTTTCGAACATTTGCCATCCAATATGCCGCTCTGTTGGACACACACTTCCCATTCTTCTCTGTCTAGTATTTGACATGTAAATTCAAGGAGATACTACGTTTATTCATAACCACCTTTCTCTGGATTAGACTGTCCACAGCATCTGTGCTAGGATAACCTTTGTAATAGATTGTTTAGGTTAATGGTTATGTTAAGTAGAGTCATCAAAGCAAATTTGGATCAAGGATACAATTTACTTAAACTCAAAACCTTATTAGAGGTTTTGTCAAAATCAAAACTTTATGATAAAATTGTCAAATTTTCAAATATAAAGATAGATTTGCTTAGTAGGGATTTTTTTTTATTTCTCACGTAGCGTATTGTGTCAACCACAACCTAATTTACACACGACACTATTACGCTTCATATTGGGGGCGACCCTCGCAATTCAATTTTTTTTCATTTACGAGACTTAAATTCAAGACCTCGCTTAAAGGTAATCAAGTCTCTAACCGGTAGGACCAACCGAATGTTGGTATAAGGTGAAGATATCTTCAAGGAGATAATTCACAGAGAGTTGAGAACTAATCTTGTTTAGTTGCCCAACTTGCCTGTAAGTTATATTCCAACTTACACCCTAGGGTGAGAGATATCCCCACCACCTCTCCCTTCCCCCTAAGGAGTTATCTCCTAAAAGTTGTGGACACAATTACCCCTCATTAATGACCATTTTATTAACCATCTCTCTTTTGTTTGAAGGCTATTTATATCAATTCATATTTTTTACTGTTTAAAAATTTGAAACTTCCCTACAAGTTTAAAGTTGAACCAAACTTAAAATTTGAAGTCCAAGGAGATAACTCGAACTAACACTGTAAGTTAGCAAAAACGAACCAAACAAGGCATTTGTTTATTCCATTCCAAATCATTATTACTCTTGTTGGTTCTCCCATCTTTTCCTAGCCTTCAAACAACTAGTTTGTTACTTTTTACGTGCTTCGTTGATTTGTGAGGCCGAATTTGTCATAGCACCATCTAATTCTTGACAACCAATTGGATAGCCTAACGGATTTGGAGTAAAAGGCCATAGTTTCGATCCAAGGTCATGGCAAATTGTTTCTTTCTAATTAAAAAAAATCTGATTCATAACCGCCTCTCTCTAAATTAAACTATTAGCACCCCAATACGTTATATCAACCTCTCATTTAATTTAATGTTATTTATAGCCCCAATAAGTTAGTACATGTTCTAAGCACCCTTTAATTATTAGTAACATCTCCATTGTACATCTAGTTTAATATTTGTCCTCCTCTCTCATCAAAGAAAACTTTCTTTTCATTTTTGTGACCTTCAACCTCTAACCCCTAGTTGCACATCATCTTTTCTCTCCCTTAACTCAATTTGCTCCATATGCATTACAAGATTGATTCTTTGATCCATAAAAGCTAAGATTCAACACAAATAAAAGATTCTAACCATTCAAGAATATGAACCAAATACTATAATTAAGCTGTTGTATTTGATGGTAAATTGTTGAGTGTACGGACAAAGAGATAGAAGAGGTGTAGAGATTAGAAAGTAGAAGAGAAAATGAGATGAGTTTAAGATTTAATTTGGGTGAGATACAGAAAGTGAAAATTAAGTAGAGGAGGAGAAGGTGAGTGTGGTGAGTGAGATTGGAGTTGGGGATGAGTTTAAGATTTCATTTAGGGAATGATGTAAAGAGCAAAAAGTAAAGTTGAGGACGGGTGTAGAGAGTTGAAAGTAGAAGGGGAAAAAGACATGAAATTGGTTCATAATTTAAAGTGAGGTTATTTATATCATTTGTCTAAAGACATTTTAATTTAAAAATGTATTAAATTAAATGGAGGGGCTGCTAGAATAGTTATAAACAAAACATACGGCACCTTTAATTCGAACTTTTTAAAAAACTTAAATTCCTCGTAAGTACGCTTAGAAGTTAGATATTTGAAACTAGTACTACTAATGTGCCTAAAAAAAATAACCCTTTTGTTTTTCTTGTGATACATATCGAGATATGTAAAGATGCCTACAGGTGTGTGTTCGGGCGAGAAATCCTCATCCCCTACACGGAGACCATCTCCCCGATAGGTGGGGATTCCCAAAATTCACTTCTCGTGGAACGAGGAATAGGGGCCAATCTCTCCTCGCTGAGGAAATGGATTAGGGGCGAGGATTGTCCTATCCCCACGAAAATTCCATACACCGCTTTCTATGGAAAACCATGTGGAAATCCCCTACCCCATAAAAATTTCTAGTATTTAATATACTCTATCTAACTTTAATACGATATGGAACAGTTTGTAACTCATGATCAAATAAGCATAATGTAGTTCTTTTTTTTTGTTACCATAATGTATTCACTTTGAATGCGCTTCCAAACGATTTTTTTTTTTTTTTTAGACAAACCTAAATAGTTATATCATATAATTAATGCTTCACAAACACTATAATAGTGGTACCGTTACTTTGAAAAGCAACTCGACGCTAAATTGATATCCCAAAGTCACACCGAGTGAAGTGACATGCATACCCATATGAAAATGGATGTAATTTTGAGGTGTATGCACTCAATTCTCGGTGCATAACATATGAGATGTGGCCCAAAGTGCGTTAGCACGACTCCCAAGGCCTATGACTTGGGGTGTGAGTTCGATTATGTCAAAGTCACCTCGACCTTAGGAGTCTATATTTGCCTTAAGATACACACGCCACAGGTGCACCGAAAAATATACATGCACACTCCAAAGTCAGACCCATTTTCACGTGGGGACTGCACGCCACGTAGTTGAGCATGACTTTAAATATGACTTTGGAGTGTCATTGTAGCATTTCTCCTTTTCTATAACTGTAATACATTCCTCGTGAGGAATATGAAACAAGGAATCTCCGCTAATCTCCGCTCCACTAAAGTGGAGACGAGGACAAGGACTTTATTTCTCGCCCCTTTGCATCCCTGACTATAATACTCTTTTAAAAAATAAGTTAATTTTTAAAATCTTGCCCTTACCCCCTAAAGAAGGGGAACTTTCCCTATATGAGGAAGTTGGCACCTCCACTTCTCCAAAATTTGTGGCTCAAATGGCCAACCAAAAAAGAATTGCAACTTCCCTAAAGTGCACTTTTCTTTGAAGAAAGGAGGTCATAACCTTAGGTAGTTCTATGTTCATAACGTAGGGTCATCAACTTAGACAATCAGACACCACCAAGTTGCTTTATGGTGGATTAGCCCACCCCCACCAAATGGAAGGTTGAGGTTCAAGTTAGGCTCCTCATTCTTCAAGAAAATAAAAGGGATACATGAGATCCGTGATGAAAAGCTTTTTCCTTTTTTTTTTTTTAAATGGGGCACAATTTCTTGTTCCTGACATAACGCATGGACAAGTCAATCTATTACATAAAAAAATAATAATCAAACGAGAAAAGGAGAGGCGAGCAAGCAGGCAGGTGAGGTGAGGATAGGGTTGTGCCTTTAGTGAATGGTGCAATGAAAGAGGTTTTGTTCATTTGTGGAAGGAATAAGAGAAAGGGATGCAATAAAAAAGGGAGGGATGCGTTTGATTGATGGGTGACGTTGGATGTAAAGGGTGGTGTAGGTGTTTCATTATTTTTTTTTTGGTAATTGGGTTGGTAAATTTTGGGCACAACTAAAAGCACCCCAAATGATGGGTTGTCTCGCATAAAATACATGTAATATAGACTTGCTCTTACAAATAACCAGAAACATATAGCATTGCCCTAAGTTTTTTAGTAGCACTGTGGGTAGGGGTGGGCAAACGCGGTTTGGTGATGAAAACCATTAAACCGCCACCAAATCACGAACCATCAAAATCACAATCAAACTGACAACGGTTTGTGCGATTTGATTTTGCGATTTTTCTGCAACACTTTCAACAAAAAAAGCCACGCATTCCATACAAGTCTATACATGACCATCCACCAAACATACAATGAAACACATAAACTCGATCAAAATTATAAATCTATGTTCATTTCAAAAAAGTAGTGGCTAAAAGGACCCCAATTTTTGTTAAACGAACCCTATTACTCAAGCATACCCGATTTTGCTAAACATACCTCACCTTTATTTTCATAAATTTGAAAAATACACTTTCTTACCCATGCCCTAGAAGTGAAGACGTGTAGCCCAGGGTTTCGGTCACACGTGGCCATGACCTCTAAATAGGTCTCGATCAACTTACACCGAGACATCTTTAGAGGTCCCGGTCGACTTCCATCGAGACTTTTGAAGAGGTATCGACTTGGTGTTGGTCTCGGTAAGAGCTGACCGAAACCTTTAAAGATGTCTAGGACTGTGTGACCGAGACTTTTAAAGTGATCTCAGACTTGTGTGACAAAAACTTCCAAAACAGTCTCGACACCCGAACCCCACGGATGACAAGAATGAACAAAAAAAAAAAATTAACTCCAAAAAATTACATGAAATCGACCAAAAAAATTTGTGGGTTTTGCTTGAAATCACTAGTTATTCTCGATTCCATCAATATTTTTGTGTCAAAAATGCGAGATTCAAGTTCTAAATCGAAGTCCTAAACCCATGAACAAAAAACGCAAAAAAAAAACCCAAGAAAACTTAAAAATCGACATGAAAAATAAGTGAGAATACACCCATGGCGTCAAATCGATGTGGTTTCACTTGAATTTCTTCGAGTTTGGGTCAAAAGTGAAAAGCGATTCGAGAGAGAGGTGACCGGTGTATGAGTGAATGGGTGTGAGGGGGTATGAATAAGCAAAAACCTATTTATATGGAAGGGCGGTTGAATCATTTCACACATGCATCAAAAAAATAAATAAATTAGGTTCGTTTAGCAAAAATTGGGGTCCTTTTAACTTTTGCCTTTCAAAAATTAAACAAATGAAAAGACTTCAACTCTTTTATATTTCATTCCAAGTTTGGAGTGGTTTTACAATTTGGTGAAGCGCAATTTTCTACAAATAAAAATCACCACAAAAATACAAAATCACAATTTTCAAGTTTTCCAAACTACCCCAAATCGCTTGTTCAAAAGACTAGACCAAACCATGCAATTTAGACGGCTTTGAGAAGTTTTGCTTAGACCACTGCCCACCCCAAACGGAGGGTATGTCGTCACGATATTATTGCTAGATGGGTTAATAAGCTTTTTGAGATTGAGACTGTGCTATTAAAATTACTATTAGATAGAGTAGGAAGAGAATGAAAAGGTTGAAATGGCAGCTCTTAAAAGATTTAACGGATTGAAATATGTTAAAACACATGAAATGAACGTATTGAAATATTTTAACCATAAAAGGTATTATATCAACCCATTAAGGTTTCGATAGCTTGAAGGAACTACACTACTCAAGAAGTTGCCACTTCCCTTCTTTGATTGGTCATTTTCATTTAACTTCCCAAACATGGAAATGCAAACTTTTCCTGGGAACTACACTTCCGAGTGGCAAAGAATTGCACTCGTTTGACAAATATCACCTCCATTTAAATTAACTAGATTAAACCTTCCCCAAGAAAAGTAATGTAGATACCTTCACAATGAAACATGATAAGGTAACATCCCTTGCTCCATCCACTTCTTAAGGAGTTGGTAAGGTCCTTTATACCCCTTTGAAATGTAGGCATTTGACATAGGAAGATGATAATATAACATTTTAAGAGATATACATTTGCTGCACAATGGTGTAGATTTGATTGAAATGTGTGAACCCCACAAATTTTAAGGGAATCTACACTATTATGTACCAAATGTATGTAATAAAAGAATGTCAAAAAATCATTTTCCTTGACATATGATAACTAGCCTCATTACCACACCATTCAAGATCTTTTTGGTAGGGATGGAGAAAGGCCAGAGATGAGGGATCTCATCTACATCCCAATTCCCATGGGACAAGATTTCCTCATCTCAAAATTCCCTGCAAAGAAAAATTTGCCCCCGCAGACAATCCCTTGGGGATCCTTCCCCACGAGAAATCGAGATACCGATGGCCATTACGAAGAATGAATAAACATATTTCGATTTGATCACTTGCAAAATATACCAAGTGAGCTTATCTATAGAATAGTCAAAGTGAAAGTAGAAGCACCACCACATAGATATGAAATGTAGCTATATGGATATGCAAAATGGCCAAGGGCATGGTAGACAAAATCAAGGTTAATAGATCATCATACTAGAGTAGCACCGCGTGTTCCCGTGTTTAAAGCTTGCATCCACGCACTGAAACCCTAATTCAAGCCAATAAAAGAATGAACATGCATAGATAAGCGACATAAATGAGATTAGTAGGAAAAGAATCCAAAAAAACATATTGCATCCTAAAATCTTGAAAAACATTGAAAACTTGCATTCCAAGGTTTGGTAGGGGGATTTAAAAATAGATTCTAAACAACCTCCTGTTTTTTGTTTGGGTTTGAACCAAATGCAGCTTCGTAGGTTATTGCAAGTGTCAATTGGAGTAAAAAGGTTAAAAAAAAGTCAAAATATATCAGTGTCAAATTGAATTTGCAGACCCCTCATTCACATTTCACATTGCCAAGATAATTCTCCAAGCATGTCATAAGTTTCTATATAGTTTTTATGATGTTAATCCTTTGTAATAATTGCCTTGCCAAATAACTATAAAGCATATATGTTATATTTAAGGAAAAACCTTAGGTAACCCACTTTGGGCACCGACCCACTCAATGCTCGCGCGATACACCTCGGCGCTCACTTGCGCGCGCACATCTCGAGGTGTATCGCATGGGCATCGAGTGGGTCGATGCCCAAAGAGGATAACTCTAGCAGTTTCCTATATATAATTCATAATCCAAAGGTTATCGCATATTATGTAAAATATATAAAATTGTGGGCAAAAGGGCCAAATTGGTCCCTCAACTCTCAGCGAGTTGTAGACTCAATCCCTAAAATCTAAAGTAGTCCAACTTAGTTCCTAAACTCAAAACTCTCTTCTAAATCGATCCCTTTGTCACTTTACCTAACTAATGTATTAACCCCAATTGACCCACCTTCCTTCAACTCCTTTAGGGCTCAATCAAACTAACAAAATTTCTCTAATAAACTCAAATTCCTAAAATAGACTCCCCAAAACCAAACAAATACTCTCAATTCTCACCTTAATATCTGGATTGCACATGGACCCAACAAGAAATCACTCTTAAAAAAAAATAATAATAAAAAAAAGAACAAACAAATTCAAACCTCACATTAATTCAAAACTTCACCTCACGTTCAAAACAAATTTCCCTAGAAACCCAAAACACTCCCAATTCTTACCTGAACCTCTTCAAGTGACTCTCCTCCACCACTACAGGGTTGACATCCGAGACGACCTTATAGACGAGACATTGTATAAAACTTTTAATTTTTAGGTTAACCGGGGTTAAGAGATAAAGAGATAAATATCGCGAAGGAGTTCAAGAAAGATGGGTTAATCGAGGTTAAGAGGTTAGTTAGGTAAAGAGATAAATGGACTGATTTAAAAGAAAGTTTTGAGTTTAGGAACTGAGTTGGACTACTTTAATTTTTCGAGACTAAGTCTACAACTCGCTAAGGGTTGAGGGACCAATTTGGCCCTTTTGCCTAAATTTGTGCCTGGCCAAGGTATTCCCAAAAAAAATATCGCAATAACCTCTTCATATCCTCCTGAGCATAAAACTTGTTCATTGGCTTCGATAACTAGGTTCTTAAGCTCCCCGCCAAGTACTCCTCAAGCAATGTCGAGACATTTCATTAGAATAGACATCTGAACATAAGCACCTCCTTTGTTTGGTGAGTGTCTAACTATCATACAAACCTATAATGGTTCAATCCCATTATTATTACTGAGCCCGAGAATAATGATGCAAAACGTGTCGAACCCTTTCCTAAGCACTTCATTCGAGGCTAAGAATATTTAGAATTTTATTTTGCAGATAATATTGTTACGGTTGAGGAAACAAGAGATAAGAGTGAATACACACATTGTGAGTTTACAAATACTAGACATCAAGGTGAAATGGTAAAATTATGGGAAGTAGAAGTTCTTAAGGGGAACCACTTTAGATATCTAGGATCTGTGATACATAATGATGGTAATATTGAGAATAAAATTACACATAAAACTCAAATTGGATGAAAGAAAATGAAAGTGCAACAAGTGTGATATGCAATCGAAATATTCCTATCAAACTACAAAGAAAATTTTATAGAACTGCAGGCAAGCAAGCTATGCTTGAATGTCGAGCAGTAAAGAAACAACAAATACATAAAAATGAATGTTGTGAAAATGACGATGCTTAGGTAAATGCGTAGTAAGATTCGTAAAGACAAAATAAGAAATATATAGATTCAAAGAAAATTTAGGGTAACACCAATTAACACAAAAACTTGAGAAGAGTGATTGCGGTGGTTTGGATAACTTCAAAGGTGGCCTATAAAATGCCCCAATTAGAAAACTCAATTAAATAGAACTGAGGAAATTCGACTATGCGGAGATAGGCCGAAGCTAACTTAGGATGCATTGATTGGAAAGGATTTAAAGAATTTGGAAAGCAAACCATTAATTGCATTAATGGAAGAGTTTGATCAATGTAGTTGACCCAACTAAATTGAGATTGAGCCTTTGTTGTTATTGTTGTTTAGTTAAAAGTCCATGTCTAATTAGAATATCTAGCCTTTTCTTTAGTAATTTAGATACTTCATTAAGTGGTTAAAAGTTCTCTTTTTTTTTTAGAAAGATGTTAATAGTTGAACATAACTAAAAAAGAAAAGCTAATGTTATTAGATAAATATAAATAGTTGGGGATGTAAATTTAACCACCATACGTTGATAATCGAGTCATATTTTCGCATTTCTTCTAGTTCTCCTAATTCTCGATCTCTTTTTTTTTTTTTTTTTCCTCCCAACCTAGTGTGTACACCCCAAAGGGTCCGGGTTGCCACCTACGAGGTCCAAAAGGAGTGAGGCTTGCCAATGAGATTCCCTCCCTCTCCATAGCACAATTGTGCTTGAGGCCTCTATAATTAAGGGGCATCGAGTCGTTACTACTCAACTCAATCCAATCCAATTCTCATCTCCTTTACTTCTCTTCTTGATTTTCCAATTCTTTTTTTTGGTGTTACATTGTGTTGGTATCGGAGCCAAAGCTGGATCCATGTTTCCTATTCTAGTTTGTGGTCTACTCAACTCAATGTGACACAATTTTCCTCCTTTACTCTCCACATTTCTTTCTTCCCTTGAATATCTTTAAGTAAATTGTAAATTGTTCAAGAAAGCAATTCTTCTTCTTTGTCTTGGGCTCTTTCTCATTCTTCTGTCTTTTCAGTCCTTTTTGCTTGGTATATTCTTACTCTTTGCATCGGAACTTTGTCCTTCTTCCTTCTACAACAACAACATAGCCTCAATCCCAAAATTCCTTCCTCTCTTCCTTAAAATTACTGTGCAAATTTTGCTTCTTCCTCTCCCTCTAAGATTTCTGCACATTTTTTCTTCTCTCTTTCAAGTAAAATTTCTACACCATATTATTTTCTTCACTTCGTGATATTAGAAATTCATCCAACAAAAAATTGTTGATCAATAACTAATGCTGTATGCAGAGCAACCATGTATCTGTCTGGACTCTGGATACTCTTCTACGCTCAAACTCACTCATGAAAGATGATACTTTCAGTCCATAATATTTTGAACCTGAGGAGGTTCTCTTTGTTCCCATCTACACAGATGCTGTAGACTGTGGCCATTCCTGTCAGATAGAAGGATAATTATCCCACCCTTTGATACAATTTAACACGTTTAAGTGGAGTTCTTTGTGCCAGGAAGAACTAATGCAAGCATATCTAAGTTCTTGATCGGGTTTTAATTTCTATGTCGTCAAAGAATTCAAAACTAATAAGAATTTTGTTTTTATCAATGATTTCTATGAACAAAGAGCCCTTGATGCATTAGAAGTCTGATTAATCTTTAGCTTAGAGTCAATATGTATGTTCTTACCTAGCAATTTTCTGAAGATGGTCATTAAATAAAAAATTTAGATGTCTAGAATCTCAAATTTTCTCCTCTTTATCATTCTCCTCTATAAAGGCTCAATGTCAACAACTTAAACCAATTTCAGAAAGGTCATTTCACAATTTGAGATCATAAAAACCGGTTGACTTCAACATCTTGTTGCAACCCTCGCTTCCCCAACAAACATATTGTTCACTAAATAAAGAAATTAAAAAACAGAGTGCATCTAATACTTGCCAAACAGAAGCACGACGAAAAAGATTATAATAGACAAACAAATGCAAGAAGATCACAGGATTCATTTCAGGGTACATGTCCCAGAATATTGTCAGTGAAATGTCTGAAACATCAAAAGGCAAAACATGTAATACGGAATATGTCAATGATGGAAAAGTATCCTTCTCAATCAATCTATCCACTTACGGGTACTTCGAATTCAAAAAACTTCTCACAATGCATTAGATAATAGATTTTTCTTTTACGAGTTTAACCTTTGCAAAAGCAAGTCTAAGATTAAGAAATATATATATATATATATATATATATATATATGTGTGTGTGTGTGTGCTACTACCATGGGAATCACAAAAAATACCCAAGCCATGGGAACCTCATTTACAACCATTGGATTCTAATCTAACACATTGATCTATGAATCATAAATGCACAACACATTTTCCCAATGCATGAATATATATTTGGGCTACATTGTAGAATATATATATATATATATATGGGTAATTTTACAAAAACTTTATTTGTCACCATTGGATTAAAATCCAATGTTGTTTGATGTTGTGCATTAAATGAGTACTAAATGCATTCAAATTTTGAACTAAAATAGTGGTTCTCATGCTATGAGTATATATACCATAACGACGTCGCCGTGTTTTTTTTTTTTTTTTTTTTTTTTAGTTTTATCTCAAGCTCTAAGGATACATAAGGAAAGTTGGAACTTGACATGGAAAGAAAAATGGTTGAAAAAAAAAAGAATAACAAGAAGAAAGTACCTGGATCTGCAGCTTAAGTAAAGCCCTTGTAATCATAAGCATGCCTTGCCATTGTCATCAAAATTCTTTTTTTTTTTTGGGAGGTAGACATCAAAAATCTTTTAAAACCCACAAAATGAACTGCTTGGCAGCCACAAAATCTGAAGCAAATAATCTCCATGCAATGGACGTCCAAACTATCAAGTTTTCATTCAATGGGAGGCAAAACTCACACGGCCCGGCCAAAATTCTGTTGGATAAATCCACCTAAATTCACCATGTTTTAACAAAATAGCGAGTCCCAACTCCATCTGAGCACTAGTCCAAATCAATGCACTGATTATTCAAAGCACAAGATATAAATGTTGAACCAGGAATCTTAATTGCTTCACAACCAAAACCGTTGCTTACAGATCCAAATTCTGATTCATCGTCATCACTATCAATGCCAGCTGGGTTAACTCTATTCTGATAGCTTCTGCGCCTCAGCACGAACACATTGAAATAATAGCGGACTAAGCTTTTCCAACATCTATTAGGAAAGCATTTGCGTAATTCGTCCCAAAAACATCGGTTTAAGGACTCTGGATGTAACCTCACTATATCTTTGAATTTCTTTTCTTCATCCTCTGTCCAAGAAAGAGACACTTCCTCCCCCATGTAACGGAATCCCCAATTGTAGAAAGCCCTCCCCAATTCAAGTTTCAGCTTCATCTTTCTTTCAGCAACATGAAATCTGATGCATTCAACAGAACCTGGATGTCTACAGTCACACAAGTCTTCTCTACCCTTTCCAATAGAGTGCTCATCAAAACCTGAACTGAGTTTCCCCGTAGCCAATGGCCAATCCTGTGTTCCCAACCATTTGCTGTCATCATCAGCGGCCCCATCAGTCCATTCCGGCACTTCAGCTTGAAAGAGTGCGCCTAAGGGAACTCGCTGACGAAATGGATCATCAAACTTATCAACCACATTCATGGCAGGGGAATCGGAAACCACACAGGATTCACTCATGTCCACGTCAATTGATTCGGAAGAAGAAAGCAAACTAGGATGTTTCTGGGAGATAATTCTCTCACTGCATCTTAATCTCTCCATTGAACGATGACCTATGCCAATATCATCATCGTACATGGAAGGATGTACCCTCGGCTTTTTCTGCAAATGTTTAGAATTATTCTGCATCATAAAGGGTACCAACCAACCAATTGTAAACCTATGGATGCTCCAGAATCATGCCTTTTTCCTTTTTTTTTCTTTTTCTTTTGTAATAAAATCAGTGTGCATGATCAATCTTAGAATGCACATGTAAACTTACAACCATATAAAACATAGCAAACCACACATTCATTCACATATTCGCAACAACAACAACAACAATCACAACAAAGCCTCAATCTCAATTTAGTTGGGGTCAGCTACATGGATCAAACTATTCTATTACGCTCAATTAAGTGGAATAGTCTATCAATGTATCTAGGGGTAAAATATAAGGTTTGGCACAACGAGATTCAGCCATAGTTCCATATTAATGACTTCTATAACTAACTGAAGTAGAGGCCATGGATTTGATTCTTAATAACTACATTAAATATCCTTGGTTTCTTCAGGGTTATGAGGTTGGGTCACCAGACTAACTCTAATGGGATTAGTTGAACCAAAGTAAGGAGGGGCTGAAAAAGGTTCGAACACCCATGATTATCAAAAATAATAATAAATAACACAAACCACTTGCACACTCCATGGAATCTTTCGAATAACAATTGGCATAACATCATAGCTTACTTGATAGTCTAATACTATCTAACTAAATGTGCTTGACACCAAAAATCAATTATTTCTAACACTAATAAAGGAAATCATAGAAATCATAGCTTGCCTGCAAAAGAGATTTATCAGCATTTGCATTGACATGTCTTCCACGAAAAAGTAAATCCCGAGCCTGTAGAGCCAAACCACGAAGTTCTCGGTCGTCCAAGGACCTGCCATTCCTCAAATGACCAGGTCTCAGGGCAATATCAATCACCCAATCAAGCATTCTGACCCAAGACCCTCGCTTTCTTTTTCCAGAAGCGCGTTCCTCTTTAACTACACAATTTTCCAATTTCACACAACTTTCGTCATCATCAACGCATTTCTTACCGCCACTCATCCTTCCCTCATCCAAAATCACACAATCATCATCACTGTCGCCAATGCACGTCTTACCACCACTCATTCCATTTCCATTCTCCATCTCTTTCATGATTCCCGCCCCTAACACTTCCGAAACCTTCCCCTCCGACGACTCCGGCTGCTGCTCTTCTTCATCAATTTCATGATTTAGCTCTCTTATATCTTCCAACAAACCCCTAAACTCCGTAGCCAATTCCATTGGCAATAAACCGAAATCGCCACCGCAATTTCCCGATCCAAAACACCCATCAACACCCTTATCTCTCAAAATCTTCCACACCCATCGATCAAACACATACACATACTTAATATACAACAGCTTCACCGACGCTGCAACCTCCTCACCCAACCCCAGCTCCTCACCCACCAAACCCCACGCCCCCTTCTTCGACACCGAACCATACCCGCCCTTCTCCCTCACCACCAAAAACAGCCTAAACAAGTCGACACACCGCCCGTCACCGAGCATCGCCGGAAGAGTCCTCACACACTCACAAGGCGACACCTCCTTAAGAAACACAAACAAAACTTGCTCAAACAAACACCTCAACTTCCCATCTCGACGAACATCGACGCCACCTCCGCAAGCTTTCATCGACGCAGAATCGAAATCCAAACAAAACCCTTTACTCTGAAGGCCCCGAAGAATCTCCAAGTAATCTAATGCGCATCCATCCGTCAAAATCGACCATCCGGCCATATACTCCCCAAACCCCAAACCCTAAAAAGTAAAAACCCTAGAAAAGCCCTAGAAAAATCGAAATCCCCCCACCAATGCCTCGCCTAGATCTCGCACAACAAACGCAAATCCAAGGCGCATCGACAAAGGGCAATGAACAGGCGCCGATCGATCTACAGAGCGCGCCAAGGTGGGTTTTTGGCGGGAACCGATCGATCGTACCCGCTTTGGTTTGAAATCGAGATTAGATGTGAAACGGAGTTGAAAAAAATCTTTGTTGGAGAAGAAGAAAGAAGGGGTGGGCCTACCTTGTTGGCCTTTGGAGTCTGGACCCAAGTATGGGGTGTGCCAGGGAGGGATTTGTGGGAGAACAGCTGCTACTGCCTTGTTGAGTGTTTATGAGGTATTCTAATTTGTTGGAACAACCCTAGATTTATAGTCATAGCTGGCAAGCCAAATTGGTGAATGGAAGAGGTATGGGTGACAATGTGAGATGCATACTTACTTGGGTGGGACATGTATTTGGTACAAAGTTGATGGGGTTCATTGGGTTTTGTATGGAGATTCGAGTGTGCGCGTCTCGACGCGTATCCGAGGGAGTTTGATGATTGTGTAAGGAAGGGTGTTGGTCAATTGGTTTTTGTGAAATGACTTTACCTTTGGCTAAACCTAACCATGGTTGTGTTATGACTAGGGTTCCATCTTGGAAAAAAAAAATTTAACTTTGGTTGTGTTGGAAAGATGTAGCAAGTTGATCTCAAAACCGACGTATTGTCCGTGTGATTTTGTTGTTTTTCTGCGACATGTTTTCAACAACAATAAAAAAATTGTCACGCATTTCATACAAATTCATACATGTCATTCGACAAACATGTGGCAAAAAGATATGTTCGTATATAACCATTCATCAAAAATACAATGAAACTCACAAACTCAATCAAAATTATGAATGTAAGATCATTTCAAAAGTTAAAACAACATGAAAAAATGCTTCAACTCCATTCCGTTTTAAAGTTTGGGGGTGGTTTTGTGATTTGGTGAACTCGCGATTTTCTATAAATGAAAACTGCCACCAAACATCAGAATCACGGTTTTCAAGTTTTTTAAACCACTCCCAAATTGATAGTCTAAAAATCAGATCATAGCATGTGGTTTGGACGGTTTGAGCGGTTGAGCAGTTTTGCGGATTCCATTGTCCACCCTTAATACTAGGGCACCATAGCAGGATCATTTTTTGTGTCTTTAATATAGAGGTGAGCACTTGACATCTCTCTGGAGGAAAAAAATGGGTGACATAGTTTTGAATCTCTTGATACATAAATTTGGTAGCAAGTTGTTGAAGTAATTTGGGTTTTGTATTGCAATTTCTGTATGTACGTCTCCATGCGTGTCCAAAGGATTTCAACAACTATGTGGCGAATGAGGGTTAGTCTCTTTAACTCCTAAGACATATCTCTTAAAATATAGGGTTTGCTCTTTAAAAAAATAACTTTAGTTGGGTTAGAGAGAAAGCAATCTCAAAATCGTATTCGTAGATTTTTATTTTTATTTTTTTTTTTTTCCCAAGAAAAACGTATTTATGTCACCAAAACAAACTAAACCTTAGAAATAGATCAACCGCATGGAGAGTGTTGGAACAATTAAATATATTATTTAAGTATTCGTAATTTGAATATAAATTATGAAGAGACGTGTAATCACATGGAGAAACGTAACATACTAAAAAGGTGTATCTATTTACTAAGAGATATGTCTTTATTAATAGACACATAATTAAAAGTAAATATATATACTAGATAGATTGTTTGTGAAAGTGAGAAAATGAGTCGAAACAAAATCTTTCTCTATTTTTCATGATTTTAAGTATGAGAGAACGTTGAATCATATATACAATTGGTTTGTATACTAGTGATTTGAAATGCTACAATCACTAGCATGATCGTTGTATCCTGAGAGACAATCATCATTAGACCGTAAGTACCGTGACAGGGCAAAATAGTTTTAAGGACATTGAGTATAACTCAAGTCTTGATCGTATAGTTTTCTTGCATTTTGTCTAGAATTTTCTCGAATTTCCCCAACAGAGAGTTGAGTATTTGTCAAATCATTGGAGCTATCGTTTGATTTAGACCTACTGGTTTCAATTATAGTGTTAGAGTTTTTGGTGACACGTATAAAGTCACGTTTATGAAGAGTCGCATTCTTTCCTTTAGTAAGTGTAGAGACACGTCCATTGAATTTCTACCAAAAGTCGCAACCTTAGATTGAAACCTTTTGAGAATTCTATAAATATCTCTTAGGGAGATAAATGAAGTGCACTTGTTGATTAAGTTTCTAGATAATAGAGTGGAGTGTGTTCTCTCTTCGTATTCCGCTTTTAGGCTGCGGATACAGATCTTACTTCATAGTAGTAGTCCAATCACTGCGGTAGGAACTTCAACGACGCCAAGTGAAACACGTAATTCATCATGATCCAATGTAACATTTATATTTAATTCTTCGTTGTGTAATGGAACACATAGAATAAGAATACAACAACAACAACAACAACAACAACATAGCCTCAGTCCCAACATAGAATAAGAATCAATGGAAAATAATTGTTTGGGAAGAAAAACTAGTGCAAAGCCACATTTGTAGGCTCGTCAAATAATGGACCATGTCCAACCCCTTCCATTATGTTGAAGTTCACTATGATTACCATCTTATGTCGAGTAAGATGGGGTCATGTTTACGAATATGATAAAAATATGTATCTCACGCAAATTGTTAGTTGGCATAATTGGAAGCAAGTTATTGTCCAATGTCCCCGAACTAATGACTCGAGTTTGAGTCTTGAGATGGAAACAATAATGTTAGAATCTCCTCTACATATATGGTGCGCAACCTTTTCGTCTCAGAATATAGACGTGCGTGCAGTATTACATTTTCTTACAATAGTACTGAGTTATCTACTGCTACCTAATTGTTGTTTGAAGTATCGAAAGGCTTTTGGCTAGCACCACATCCTTGTCTTCTTTTCTTTTTTTTTTTTGGTTACACATCATTGTCTATTATGAAACCTTGTATATGCTATTTTTGCATTTCAAAATAAACTCAAAGATCGAAGGAAAATGATTGAGTGTTCGAACACTCAAAATGGGCATCTGGTTGTTGATGTCCACTAATTTTTGCATCGAAAATAATCGTACTCACGTTCCCCCAACCCTCACCTATGTGAAAACCTGGTTGGATCACGTTCATCTAGATTTATTGAGGATGTTCTTCGAGGCATAACATTACTAACAAAGGTGAGTTCGGGGTGGCAAAAGGTGTCCAGACTCATTTGTCCGCATTTATCTGGACTCGTTTTAAACGGATCCGGACATTTACAACAACATAGCCTCAGTCCCAAATTAATTGGGGCGGGCTACATTGATCAAACTCTTCCATTGTACTCGATCAAATGCAATTGATGGCGAGTTTTCCAAACCATTCAAATCTCTCTTAATTAATGCGTCTCATATTAACTTTGGTTTACCCATGCCTCGTTGAATTTCTACTGTTTCTATTAAGTTAAGCTTTCTAATGGTGACAATTGTAGGTCGTCTTTGCAGGTGTGTGACCAAACCACAACAAGCGTTCTTCTCTAATCTTTGTGTCAATTGGTGCTACTCTTACTTGTCTTTAAATTTTTATATTTCTTAATTTATCTTTACAAGTTTTACCACACATTCACTTAAGTATCATCATTTCTGCTACGTTCATTATATGTAATTGTTATTGTTTTATCACCCAACATTCACTTCTATAGAGCATAGCTAACCTAATTTCGGTCCTATAAAATTTTCCTTTTAACTTATTAGGAACATTTCGATCACAAAATCACTCATGTTGCACTCCATCATTTCTTTCATCTAGCTTGAATCTATGTGTGACATCATTCTCAATATTACCATCATTTTATATGATTGATCCTAGATATCTAAAGTGGTTCACCTTAGGAACTTCTACTTCCCCTAATTTTACCACTTCATCATCTCGATGTCTAGTATTTCTAAACTCACAATGCATGTATTCAACCTTCGTCCTACTCAACTTAAAACCATTAGATTCTAATGTATTCCTCCAAAGCTCTAATTTCATATTCACTCCATCTTTTGTCTGTTTTAAAAAATGAGTCCAGGTCCGAATAAAGTTTTTTTTTAAAATGAATACTCATTTAACGATTAATTTAAATAATATTTTATTTATTTATAGGGGTATTTTGAAACTTTCATGATATTTGTATTGTAATTTCACTAATGATGATGCTATTTTTATATGTAAATTTGTAAGACTTGAATTTTGAACATATAACATGTCTTTTTTTGTTGCGATTGAATGCATAGCAACATAAAATCATGCATTTTTGTTAATAATTAGGTGAAAAAGATTATTTTATCATATTAAAGAACGTGTAGAACAAAAAAAGAGTCTTGTATGTTTTAAAGACGTGCGAATCTCGACAAAAAAAAAATGTATGTTTTAAAAACGAGTACGAACCGAACACTATTTTTAATCGTTATTAGAGGGAGTTCAGACCCGTATCCGTCAGAACCCCTTTTTTGTCACCCATAAGTGAGCCTGAATGGTTAGGAGTCAAATGCATCTTTTTAGATAGGAAAGTCGTAGCTAGCTCTTAAGAGCATATCCAATGATAATATGGTTTTAGAATATGAATTGGTGCCACCTTTGGAATGTGAGGAGGATATTTATCTATGTGGCACTTGATAAAAACTTTAACTCAAAAAGGGTCTCCAATGCACAACATGAATAGAGACTTCTTTTGACTTTTTATTTTATTTTTAAATGAAATGAGACGTTCGTTTGTTTTTATTTTAGAATAGAGGCCCTCCACTTTTGATTTCCTGCCACATAAGCTAAACATTCACAATCCATGATCCGGTTGAAATGGATTGCATGTACATTATGTCCTAAGGGCACCCACAATGACCGTGCAATGCTTTTACACTCCCAATGTGGTCATGTATTTGGTAAGGCGTTCAATCTCAACACCCTAATGCGTGTGGGGCCCGCGAAAATAAAATAAAAAAATTTATTACTCCTTTTTGTGTTAGTCCCTTTTTTATTTACAACAAATTTTCTTTTTTTTTTGTATGTTAGTGACGTAATTGTGAGTCCCGTAAAGTTTGTACTTGAAGGTTTAACAATTTTGAAGTGAAGTATAGTAAAGACGAGTGTAATAGAATAAGGATGATGTGTCACTCCACTAACTTTAAAATGAGTTCAACCACTGTAGATGCTCTAAGTGGATTAATTTCACCCAAATCCATGGCATGTCTTCCCAACAAAAACAACAATCAAGAACAACGTCAACAAAGAGAAATGAGAAACCGTGACAGTTGCAACAGAGATGACAATTTCTTCATTGTATTCTTGACTGATTTGAAGAAGCTGTACAAGATGCAGAAACAACATTTCAAGCAAAAAACATAATGGCAGAAGTTACCATTTTTTATCCTTCTGTGGACAAGTAACAGAGTTGAATCCAATTCCTTGCCAATGATCATGCAGAGCCCAACATCATTCTCCACTCCTATCGTGCCATAATCTGACACTCAAACAAATTAAGTAGACAAAACACGAGGATTAGCTTGACATTATGCAAACTATTTTCATGTTGTACAGGTCTCCTTTCCACAAAGACACTTCAAATTTGGAATACACAAAGTAGCCCTTGGAACAACATGATCAACTATAGCTGTAACCATTCGCCGCAACAACAGCTATTGATGAAGAACTTTAGCAATTCACTGCATTTGACAGAAATGATTTCAAATGCCTAAGAACTTTCAGCTTCTATGCTCAATTTGATATGCTACTACCCACTAATGCCACTTGCAAACACCGTTTCCTGCATCATTAAATGACCAGAGAGTTTTCAACTAAAATATGATATGAGGATAAAATATCAAAATATAGCAGAATCCGATCGCACTATGCTCTTCTTTGCGCTAGTAGATCATTTAATTTTAAGCTTGGGATCAAATATGAATGAAGTTTTATCAAACAAGAACCTGATCACACACGGGGCAGGTGTCACTTCTTTCCATCCATTCCAAAATGCAGGAAAGGTGAAAATGATGATCACATTTTGTTACAATTCTTGGATTCTCGACATCATACTCTGTAGGCATAAACAAAGATTGTCATCATTTTATTTTTTATTTTTTTGCTCTTACCAAGGTTAAATCGTTGGAACAATGATAACAGACATGAGATGATTAATTAAGAAAAGAATGGCCTCCGCCAAGAATATGGAGTGGAATATACCTTCAAGACAGATGGGGCAATCCTCTTCTTCCTTAGCTGAAGCAATAGGTTCACTCAACTTTGAGGATTCAATTTCAGATTCCTTTGATGACAGAAGAACTGTATCTTGATGATTTTTACAGTCTACCTCCTTCGCACCTTCACACGTAGCCAATGTTTCCAATGCACTGCCAGTCACTGTTTCCTCATTAGACTCAGAATTTGTTTGATCTACTGCTTCATTCTTTTTGCTACCACTTTCGAGAGAGCGTTGTTGTGGTGTTTGCGGCCGTCCCATATCTGCATCATAAGGCATTGGTGCAGGAGGAGCTCGATAAGTATCGGGAGAAGACGTGTCAAGGTTTGTATCCACAAAGAGTCCAGTTGAGAGAACAGAAGGTGGGACATTGGAAGATGATAATGGTTCACGCTCTTCATGGGCTTGAGGACACTGCATAAAATAATTTACAGAGGTCACATCTATAGAGAGACAAAACAGTTCTTTTTGCAACACAGTGTCAATTCTGTACTAGTAAAACAAACGACACAATGTAAACCCCACCCTAATGAAAAGGGCAAAAAGCGTTACCAGATTACAGACTGACACTCATTCTTGAAAGTGATGGTAAAAAAACTCTTCCCATTATTCCATTCAAAGAAGTTCAGTGTATGTGCCAATAAGGTACATAGTCTCGATGAATCTGAAAATATAAATTTTATTGGTTGTACATTGATAAACTTATGCTTACATGGCAAATGCTATAATACAAATTACAATCCAAATTATCTCCAACAATTCTAACAAGTAGTATTGCCTTTAGCACCTAGTAACAGCCGGGACCATTTTGAGAAGAAAAGAGAAAATACTCAATGAAAATGCGCTTCACAGAAACATCACAGGATAACGCAAATAGACCACCAGTTTATGCAGTCTTTGGACCAAGTATAGATATTAGGCCTATGCGCATGGTAGGAATTGCAATTAAACCTTGTCAGGTGCATTTCTGTAGCAATGACATTAACAGAATATGGTCACGGCTATATCACTGTATTCGGATGTTAATGATGTGAAGTGTGCACACACAGGTAAATCGATTACCGGTACATTTTCATTTATCTAAAAAAACAATTCCCATGTCAGTAGTCTGTGCATAAACCAGGAATAGATCAGGTGTCCTGTAGCATAATAACATCTTGAGGAATTTGAAATCCCATATAATGTTAGAAGTTATCCTAGAATATAAATAACCATAGTCCTACGTTAAAATGGTAGGACGGTATTTAAAATTATGGCAAATTATAGCAATATTTCTTATCATTTAACCTTCTCCAAACCACAACTATCATCCTCGTGATGCTATCATTACTACAGTCACTACCTGAAAAGGCTAATTTAAACTCACTTGCCACTAGAAAAATACCTTACTCAAATATCAAAAGAATGAAAGTCTTTTTATGTAATAACAAAGACTCGTTCTTCTTTTTTTAACAAGATAACATAGAAGTTTTAGCTTTTGAAACAGTACAAAAGTACATGAGCACTTAACCAACTAGCGGTAAAGAGTTGAGAGTGATATAGACAGCAACAAATGGTATGCAGCCCAGCATCTAATATCTAAGTGCAGAAAATACTGACATAATAGTAAACTGGTGTCTCATCCAGTGGAGCGCTTCTGGAGGAACAACAACAGCAACCTCCCATTTCCTTAACGATCTATCCACCAGAAATTGTAAGCATTATGTGCATTGCTTCCTGTTTTAGGTAGAAGAGAAATGATATGGTGGACAATAAATAAGAGAGTGAAATGCAAACATTTGAAAACAATAATTTTTTATGTCTAGAAAATTCCACAAAAGAGTATGAAATTAAATACATTGATATATCAATGAAATTACTGAAAATCAAATAAAGAAAGTAAAACAGGAAAGAAGCGACTAAGAACTATGATATCATCAATTCTGGTAGTAAGACAAAACTCATTATTATGAAGCTAATGAATATCATTGCCCTTCTAGCAAATCTAACAATGATTTATACAGATTGGAATAAGACAAGGCAATTTCGTGTACCACATAGGGGCTTTTATGGTCTTTGGGGACAATTTTAGAAAGAAAGATGGGATAGAGAAACATTAATCATATTCAAAGTTCTCACCACGTCACAAAACTGTTGTGACATAACCTTTTGCCAAAGCTCTAACTTGACACATTTTATTTCATAATACCAAGATTTCAAGATAGGGACACTTGCATAGAGTTTCTGCACCACACACAAAATAAGTTCAGCTCGCAAGACATTAATGGGATAAAAAGTAGAAAGATTAAAACCAGAGATTGAAACACTCTAGAACTTTAGATTAGATGTTGAGCGCTGACTAATTCTAAGATGAAGGAATGCTATAACTGACGTGGTACTGCCACCAGCAACATTGGCTGATTACTCCCTAGTAAAGATGAGGACCGTGGAGATGGCACATGTTAAAGATGTTATAAGGGAAAAATGAACTTCAGCATTAACTTGATTGAAGAAATGAGAAATTATATCTGCAGTGTAGCAATGAAAGTAACCATATTCCCATGTTTAAATCCAACATTATGGGTAGAGGTGGAAGAATGTAACTAATGGACTCACAGTTATCTCAACTACACAGGAACAAAAAAAAAAAAAAAAAAAAGCATACTGATAACTTTTGTAGCGAGGTTCTTAACCAAAACAACTAAAAGATGGTGCCTAAGAATAATCCCAACGAATTCCACTAAAAAATTCAATTATGACTTTCAACTCCAGAAATAGATGGATCTTCTCTACCAACCAACTAATCAATACGCCATCTAAAACTATCAGAAGTCAATGAGTCCATACCAATTCTAGACCTAACCTGCAAAATGATTGCAGTAAACTTCTATAGGAGTTAGATTTCCTCTCCAATTCCTTTCCTCTCTCAATCAAATCGTCCTCGCCGAAACCTTTCATATTACGCCAAGGACGTTAAATTCTCCCGATTCCACCAGTGAATCCAGCAAGCAAGAACAAATATTGATCACTCAAGAAATCAATACCAAGACTCACATGTTCTAACAATTTAACAATCCGAAGATTCAAACACTTCACATCAATCACCACGTATAAAGCCCCAACCGAATCGCAACCGAATCAATCATCAACAGAACAATTGAACAAACCACATCTAATTCACACCTTGCCCTACCACAACCACGAACATCAAAACTGGCAATCGAAGATCAATCAAATCAGAAACCACGAGTCACACAACAAAAACCTCCTCCAATTCAATCAGTCTCAAAACAAAACCAAACCAAGACTCCACACCAAAAAATCCTCTAAAACATCCAAACTCAATCAACCGAACCGTGATTCAACAATCAGTGACCAGAAATTCAGCACGAGCAGCCCTAGCACCAACTCAAACCAGAATTTCAAATCAGAAACGCAAATCCACGAATCGCGACAGATCCATCCACCGAAGAACAACGAAAGCGATTGAAAACGTTCTCAAACACGTAATCGATACCTCTCAATCCGATAGCGATGACCAATCGAGCTCTCGAGCTTCGTCGAATCGAATCTCTTCAGAAGCTCGAGCGAAAGAGAAATTAGGTTTCGCGTTCGAGCGGCTCCGCTACTGTGCCGTCTCTCATCCTCTCCTCGCTCGCGAGGAAGAGAAAACCAGTGCTTCGAAGTCCATACAAGACCGAAGACTAGAAAAGAAAGTACGCAGCTATTTATATTTTTTCAAACAAACGACGAATTGACACCTATAGAAACGTGAACCTACGTGATGCGCCTCGAGATCTACTTTTCCTCATCGTGTTGGGCGTCCGGTTCGTTTTAGGCTTTCGGTTTTCTGAGTTTGTAGCTGAGTGTGAAGGAGGCGCGTGGGAATTGGTGAAAAATGGGAGGAGAATCTCACTGTAAGAACAACGCGTAGTATCATGTGGATGTGGTCCTCCTTGGTCAAATAGTAGGCGGTTTTGACGGTTGTGATGAGTTTGATCGATGTCGACATGGAATATGCCTTCTATGATTAAATGCTTGTTTGGTGAATTGACGGTGGGGATCTGTTTTCTAGTTTAGGGATATGTATCGGCTGGGTGTAGTGGAATAAGGCCTCGTATGATTGCGAATAGGGAATGAAATAAAGTCGCATTATTATTCTTCATCCTTTTGTTTCATAATAAAAAGTAATTATACATGTTTGGGTACTTTCACTTTGCATGGACAAAATTATATAATTATTGAGTTGTTGGTGTTGTTAATGTAATTGGGAGGTGGATGACTTTCTATCCTAGGTATTTTTGTATTCCACTTCTAAGTGTTTAAATAATTGTAACACCAACTTACGTCATGTAACTTATTCTTGTAATTGTAACTTGTCGTCTTTAGTATTTTTTAATGGTTTATATAAAAGGCTTGCATCCTAACAATAGGACACACCTGGTTGAAATGAAAAATTTATAATTTCCCACATTTCTTCCCTTGTTATCTTTCTAGTCTCTAGTTAATTTTACAACAGTTTGGACTTTTGTCATTTTTAAAAAATAAAAATTGTAATTGAATGTGGTCGAGCCAGGTTTGAGCTTCATTTTTTTTTTTTTTTTTAGAGAGAGAGAGGAGACGATACTCTCTAGATTTTCATAGTTTTTCAAAAAGGTAATTACAGAGGGGTAGGTTTGAGCTCGATTAGTAAAGGATAATGGATAAAAAAGAATTACAATATTAAAGGATAATGGATTCAACATTTTCACTTCTATATTCTATATATATACAAAAGTTGAAGGAGATAAAAAGTTTCACATGCTTTCTCTTTCCGCTTTCCGCCATTTAATTTTTAGGAGTTTCTCAATTTTTCTATTTTTTATTTTAAGATATTTGTATATTTGTGTTATTTATTATTTTAAGATATATTCATCCCCCATATTTTTAAAAACGTAAAATCCAACTTTGAACAATCAAACAATAGTTTAATTAATGAATTATTCATCAATGCATTAAGTCTCTGTTTCAAATTTTACACCGTCGATTTGGTTACCGCAACATCATTTATATATATCATTTACAACTTTGAAATAACAATTAAGTTCATTTGATTCTTTTTTTTTAATAAAGGGTTACTTCAATGATTTATAAGTAAATATTTTTTTTACTCACTATTGTATTTTTTTAAGAAATATGGGTTAATTATTGCGAATTGTAATTTAAATTGTAAAAAAAATATTATAATATATTCATGTAAATTAATTTATTAATTTTTTCTTAAAGTTTTAATAATTTCTGCGTGCAAGAAATCGACTAGTTTCATATATAATTCCAAGAACAACAACAAAACCTCAATCCAAAATTAGTCCGTGTAAAATAACTTCCGACCATTTAAATTTTAAGATGGTATTTTTTTTTCCTTATAGGATTAGGAGTATGTGTGTTTAAATGTTTTACATGTAATGCATGATCCTTGAAAAAAAAAAAAAAAAAAAAAAACGATGTATCAAAAGTTCTAACTAAAGGGCATTTAATCTATTATAGAGAATACAAGCAGGTTTCCAAATAAAAATTTTCTTTATTCATCCAATGTCAGATGGTGAGGCGAAAACTTGGGCACAAAACTTAGGCTAAAGCCAATCTTGGAGTCAAAACTTTTAACTGTCTAGCAAAATCATTAGCGTGCCACGCACCCTGAGAAGAAAATATCGAGACTTGATGGGTATCGAATCTAAAGTTTGATATAAATTGGATTCAGTTCAATTAAGGTCAATTCCAATCCAATTTAATTATTGCATATTGAAAAATTATAGTCTGATTCAGTCCACATAATTTATCAATTCAATTTAATCAAATTTGTATAATGCGGACCGGACTGAATCTAAGTTACGCAGATTGACTTTTTTTCCATTGAAAAGTCCATGAAATTAAACTTAATCAAATGAGCTACAAAAATTTGTACTACACATATATTTCATGAATGACAAATTTATAACATACATCTTACAAATCTATACCATATGTCCAACAAATCAAACCAAATTATAAAACTCAAAAAGAAAACAACAATAGTGATAAAAAAACAATGAGAAGAAATTAAACACGATGATCAACACGGATATGAAAGATTGATTCGTAACTAAACAAAATATCACTTTTTGATGCGATTGTTGCCGTTGATTATGACTATCGAGTGGATTTGAAAAAAATTGGAGCCCTATAAAGTGTACTAAAATGAGAGAAAAAGGTCGCCGGAACTCTTAAATGAAAAGGAATGAGAAAGGGTTGACAAACTTTCAGACTAGATGGGGGAGCAGTCCCACGGACAAAATGGGGGAAATATCGGCTGTTAGGGTTAAGTAAGTTAGGGTTTTAATTTAGAGCTGATTGTTGTGGTCGATGCTCTTTAAGATACTAAGTACATATAATCATATATAGATATACGTGTTTATGTTATAAATGGATTGGATTAGACTGGATCCATGGTTTTTTATTATAGGATCCGTAATCCGGTCCTATCCATACGGATTAGTGATTTTTCAATCTAATCAAGTCCAAGGGATCAAAAAATTGATCCAATTAGCGATAATTGGTTTAAGTTGCATTGGATTTGCAGATTATTGCAATTCATGTGCACCCCTAATTGAATCCAATCCATTTGACCCACTCTCTATTGAATAATTACAAATCTTTTTCTTAAGAACACGCTTAAGGTACCTCAACTGTGAATAAAAACAAACATATTTATTTTAGTGAAATGCGTAAGAGTCACTTGCAATGGGGGCTAAAAAAAAAATCATTGAGTTGTCCTTATGCATAGCTGAGGTACTTTTAGAGTGACTTGTTTTTTGTTTAGAAGTCGAGAAAAAAAGGGGTGCTCCTTGAGTATAAGTCGAGGTAGACAATATGCTTTACAATTTAGCTCCCTAGGGGTACAATGAAAATCAAATGGATCTTATTCCTTTACGAGGTAACGTTATTCCTATTTGATCTACGAAGAAGAAAAAATAAATAAATTATGCAAAAGTTCATTAATACCAACACCGTCACTAATTATTGGCGTAAGATGTGTGCATGGTAATTCAACTTTATACTTTGTAACATTTCAGTGACTAAACATTAAGTATAATGATACAATCACTCAACTTTACAAGTACTAAGGCTATCAAAAAAAACTTTACAAATTGTAACATAAAAGTTACTCTGTTGGCTTTACAGTTGAAAACATGGGGAGCGTGCACGCATGGGTCCGTTGGCATAACACCTTAAGCTTCAACGCCATCATAAAACAAGAAGACGTGCCAGCGAAAAAGAAAAATGCATGTAAAACGACAAAGTTGAGCTACTTAGGATGCAATACCAATGGACGTGGCAATTCATGTCGCAATTTATAAGGTCGGGTACTTCTGTGACAATTTATAAAGTTGAGTGACACGTCACGTTATCACGTAGTTAAATTTAGTTACGAAAGTGTTACAAATGAAAAAGTTAATAACATGACTTTAACTTCGGTAATTTACCCCTCGCGACACTTTCGATGATTCACCGCACGCGTCCACTAAACACCATCTCAAATTTTCTTCTCAAACGTCGACAGACTCGACACCACAACAATGGCGAAGAACACAAAAACCCATCTTCACAAACTCACAAACCCATCCCTCCCGGACCTGCTCGACCCTCGCAAGTGATTTGTAAAACTACCCATGTTGACAATTCTCACAAATCCCGCTTAAACGATAGTTTTTGCTCAAACGCATTGAAATCATGTACAAGAAGAGTGAATGTTAGAGAGGGAAAGCAAATACATTCATGTATTATCAAAATGGGATTCAATTCCGGGCATTCATTGTACAATCATACGCTCAACATGTATGTGAAGTGCGGGGAATTGAAGAATGCGTACAGGGTATTTGGTGAATTGCCTAAGAGAAATGTCGTGCCTTGGAATATGATTATATGTGGCGGTGAATTGTGGCGATGGCGGAGAGGAGACGGCGCCGTGTTGTTGTTTAAGGGGATGCTGATGAGCATGGTGAGGCCTGATTATATAACTTTTGTTGGTTTGCTTGGTGCTTGTATGGAGTTGAATGACATTGAGGTTGTGAGACAACTCCACTGTTTTGTAGTTCAATTGAATTTTAGTTTAAATCATAAGGTTGGCAGTTCTCTTGTGGATTTGTATGGAAAATGCGGTTTCGTGGAAGATGCAAGGAGGTTATTTGATGAATTTGTTTTAGTACATTTGGTGCTTTGGAATGTGATGATTTCTTGCTATTCTTTGAATGGATATTTCGAGGATGGTTTTGAGGTTTTCCGGTTGATGCGATCGGATGGTGAAAAGGGGGATGGGTTTACGTTTAGTAAACTACTAAGTTCTTGTGGTATGTTGGTTTCTTGTAAGTTGGGGGAGCAAATTCATGGTCTTATAATCAGATTGGGAGTTGTTTCGGATGTATTTGTGGCCAGTGCACTTGTTGATATGTACGCGAAAAACAGATGCCTAGATGATGCCCGGAGGGCTTTCGATGGAATGATCACTCGCAATGCAGTGTCGTGGACTACTATTATTGTCGGCTGTGGAAAGAACGGTAATGGTAAGGAAGCTGTGAAGCTTCTCAAGCAAATGGTCGAAGAAGGTTTTAAACCGGATGAGCTAACATTGGCTAGCATTCTAAGCTCTTGCGCTGAAATGGCTGCCATAACCGAGATTATTCAAGTTCATGCGCTTGTGTGAAGAATGGTTTAGAAGTCCATTTATCGGTTGGAAATGCTCTCATAAATGCATATTCCAAGTGTGGCAACATTGTTTCTGCGTGCGCATCTTTTGGTTCAATTGTTAAGCCTAATATTGTTTCCTGGACTTCGGTTATCGGTGCTTATGCATTCCATGGTCTTCCCAAACAAGCTGTAGAAACTTTTGAAACAATGTTATCCAAAGGTGTTAAGCCCGATGGAATTGCATTTGTTGAGGTCCTCTCTGCTTGTAGCCATGGAGGTTTGGTGAATGAGGGTTCTCACTACTTCACTACAATGAGTAGGGATCATCAAATTGTCCCTGATTCAGAGCACTATGCTTGCGTAGTTGACCTTCTAGGGAGATCTGGTCATTTAGAAGAGGCTTATCAAATTTTGGTCAATGCGCCATTTGACCCTTCGCCGAATGTCCTGGGATCATTCATTTGGGCATGTAGAGCCCGTGACAACATAGCACAAGCAAAATGGGCGGCAGAGAAGCTTTTCATATTGGAGCCAAATGAGCCCGTGAATTACAAACTCATGTCGAACATTTACGCTTCTGCTGGATGCTGGACTGATGTGGCCAGAGTCCGTAAAATGATGAGGGATAATTGCAGTAATAAGGTTCCAGGCTGTAGCTGGATAGAAAATGGTGGCTCAGTTCACACCTTTTTATCGGGCGATAAATCGCATCAACAAACAAAAACAATATATACTATGTTAGGTTGGTTGATAAGCGAGATGAGAGGAGAAGGTTACGTGTCTAAGGCGACCTACTCAGTATATTAAGATTGAGAGCCGATTGTATAGATGCCTTTCTTAGCTAATTCTCAAACCTCAAAGTTTGGTACCAAATCATAATTTCAGATGCTTGTGCGCTACCTTATTCATGGAGAATGGAGAAGGAAAAAAAAAAATTGGCGCTGCTTGGTTTGATTTATTTCTTGGTGCGTTCATAGTCAGTTTCTTGCATACTTCTTACATAGAACAAGGTAAAACTACTGTAGTTATTGATTCATATATTCGAAACCTTTACAGGATGCCTCTTTTCTAGTCTTTTAATTGGAGATCATTATTCCATGGGCTGGCACAGTAGGATTTGCAAAATGGACGTACACCATTTTTTTTTTCCAAGCAATGGCTATTGGGAAATTGAAGGTGAACGGTGAAGAAAATCCCATGACTTAGTCAACCATACACTTGTCATCATAAAGAGTTATACTTGTCTCCTATAGAATTGTACAAAGGTAATTCATGGCCTTGGAGCATCCCTTCTCGTTGCTGAAAACTACTTGAAAATTCAGATCAATTAAAGAAGATCAGGATTTCAGCCACTTATTTGCAGATTTCGTTGGATTCCTTGAGCAAAGATGGGGCTTAATGAATGCTATTACGTTGTGTGGAATGGATGCAAGGCGGTTAGGTAAGGCATTGCGCACCACAGCATTTTGATTTACGAAGTGCTGACCCTGATATTTAATTCAATATTTATTTCAGATTGTCGAAGTTCAGAAGAAGCAAATATTGCTTGAGTGCACATAAACGGTATAAATGTTTACCTTTCAAAGTTAGTTACTTCTAAATTTTCCTAGCCTGTTTTATATATCACATACTCGAAGGTGCAAATAGGTAAATGATTCATTAACTACTTTATGCCTACAAATAACCACTTTGCCTTATGATGGACTGTTTAGCTTGTATGGTTTGTTGAGTGGTTGTTCATTCGACATCTTCAATTTCTTTTCCATCAGCTGCATACAGTATGTGTGGCTCCAACCTAGTAAAGCATTGGGCAGTGACTCCTTTTATTTGAAGAATTGACTCCTTTTTAATGTAGGCTAATTAGGTATACTCTTCTAAAGTTTTTCCTTTGATGCGTAATCTTATACTTTATAGCAAAAACAGAAGGGCCTAGGTGGTAAGTGATATTAAGTACAGTCCAGTTGCTATATATTTACTACATAGTGACGTTGAACACTTACTATTCATGGACTTGTAAGATTGAAGAGCATATAGTAGTACCATTCGTAACGGTCCTTTAAATTTCGAGTGTCCCCATCTTATACTTTCATGCATGTTATGAATGCGGTTTCTTTTGTTGTTAGCTTGTCGTTGTCACACTTCATTGCTGTAGTTGAGTGGTGGATCCGAAGATATTTTATTTTATTTTATTTTTTGAGGAAAAAGATATTTTAATTTGTTTATTCAGACTAATGAATTTTGCCGTCTCTCTTTCGAAATAGGTATAGATATGTAAAGCGCATTTATCCTATGTGACTATCAGTGCCTATCCTGGTTTCAATTCAAACATTACTCCTCTTGCTGCACATTGATCTCAAAATCAAGCGCATTGACTTCATCCAGGTATTGAAAACTTTTATCTTGAAAACCTTGATTGATTCTTTATGATTCAATTTGTCTGGTCTCTAACATGACATGTTGGATACTGAGAAAGTCGGATTACTTTCCTTTTCTACTACTTTGGAGTTCATCTTTGTCCACTTCAAACTACGGGGGCACTGATATTTAAATTTGCGTACATGGAAACTGGGAGACTTGTGAAAACTATATTCAGACCACTGTTGTCTGCTTGAGAAGCTTGAACTCTATTTGGGTCTGAACAAAATATGTTGGCAATACATTTTAGGCGAAAGGGCCCTCGGCGAACTTTTAGACGGCCAATAATGTGTGTACTGACCTGATTCCAACAAGTGAAGTGGAAGTGAGATTCAATGCATAAGACTATGACAACATTATTGCCAAATTATTTGGAAATGAAATCTGGAATAGACAGATGTGCAAAATAGGTTCTTAATCAGGCATAATGAACAAAGACTGTTGTCTACTTGACAAGGCAATTCACCTAAAAAAGAAGAGTGGTTGCTTGCAATTTTTTTTTTTTAGTCAGCAAAATTATAAGCCAGAGTGAGTTCTGAGAGGAAGATTTGTAACTGCTGGTCTTTGTTAATTTGTTGGTTTTGTCACTTTTGTGAGTGGGGATTGTCCACAAAAGAATGACTGAAAGAGTCGGGTTGTTTAAACGATAAGGGCGAATTTGGGATTGTGTGAGTTACGCGCACGATCTTAGGTTCAATTTTTCGGTTGCGTCAAGATTGTTAGAGCCATTGGGATACGCTTTTATGACTAATTGCAATAGGGCCTCGTGGGAATAGTCAGGCTCGTCTGGATACTCACGGATGTCAAAAATAAAAAAAAAAGAAAGAGTTGAAATGAAAACATGAGTGAGAAGAGGAGAGATTTGGTTCAGATTTGAAAAGGAAATGGTATTAGCTCTCAACCAACCAAGTTAGGCATGGTGACCCAGCTGTTTGTCTCAATCCAGACCCTTTACCAATCAATTTTCAAACTCAATTTGATTAAAAAATTTGGGGTTATTTTACCATTTTTTTAATTTGACTTTTATTTGTCTGTTTTTTATTTTAATTCCATTATGATCTTGACTACTTATGTTATTTGGTTTGTTTGTCTTATTATATCGATAAACTATGCAGCAACACGACTCGAATTGAAATCTTTAAAATTATCTTTAGCCACAATAGCTTTGATTATATTGCAATAAAATTGACCTATTCCAAAAGCAATTTGAGTATACCCCTACTATTGAGGACTCATTTTTATTTTTATTTATAGATTAAAAAACAAAACACTTTTTAAACACATTTTTAATATGGGATGATATCTCGTGTTCATTCTCATGTCTTAAATGGCTGAAATGCCTAATTGTTATGCTTTTCCTTTAATTATGTTTAGTGGTTGCCGCTTTCATGGTTATCATATTTCTCTCTTAACATTTTCTTACCAAAAAAATCGCCATGGGTCCTCTGAAATGATTTACAATGATTAGCTTCTTGTCCAATAAAATATTGTGAGAATTTAGGTTTGGTCTCTTGAATTTACTCTCTTGGTTTGGGTTTATACAACTTAATAAAATATTAACAAAGTCCAAATTACATCATTAAGGGCGCCTTCGGTTCGCCCACATCATGATTCGCGAAGCCCGTGCGAGCGAGATACTTAATCCCTATGATTATATTAGCAATCTCGAAAATCAAATGCATCTTATAGTTCAATCTTATCCTCTACTTTCATATTCTTAGACTTTAAGTATGAATTAATTTTAGTCTCAATTGAATAAGATTAATTGATGACGAATTACCAATAATTAATTGGTTTAAATGGTATAAGACTTGATCCTTTCAGTAAGGTCTCGAGTTTGAACACCTCATGAATGAAAAAAAAAAAAAAAAAAAAAAGGTTAGAGAGGCTCGATAGTGCATGTGCGTAAATTAGTCCATGAGGTTGGCGCATGATAACAGTGAGAAATAAAAATAAAAACAATATATCTACTTAGACTCACGAGTCTGGACTCATATGGAGGTTTTTAAATTTTTTGTAAATATTTAAGGGGTATAATAAGAATTTTACAAGTGATTATAATTTTTTCATTAATTGCTCGAAGATGTATTTAAAATTAAAAAAAAATTGAAAAAAATTACCCAAATAAAAAAAGAAAAAATAAGCTAAAACCCTGACTAACTCTTCCTTAATGAGTTGGGGAAGAAAAAGTGAAGAAACCCAATTACCCAAACAATAGTAATTCATTGAATTTGAGGGCCCTACGTGTCTACATCCAACATAGCTGTCCAAAGGTCCAAAGATAGAGCACATTTTAGTCTCAACTCGTGACCGCAAAAAGTAAATAAAACAGCCTGGCTCGTAACCCCAAACGTCCCCCACAGTCCTGTAAATCAAATTTCCTTTGCAGGCCCCTCTCCACATCCTCACCGTTGCAACTCCTCGAGATTTGTTTCAGGGATGTTCACCGCTCACAGAATCGTACTTTAAAACAAAAGAGAGATCTTGTGCACGCAAGAGCAAAATCCTATAGAAATCAAGGAATCCAATGAAAGGTCCCTTTCGACCCATTACACTAAACACAAATATCTCTCCCTACCCCCTCTCATTGAGTAATGCCACCAAAAAAAAAATAAAAAAAATAACACCTATAATGGCATGCTATGTTAAAACTGTACATAGAAAGTCCCAAGTCACACAAGTGAATTACCCCTGATTTCACCTTTGATGAATGCATACATTAAACTGATTAAAAGAGATGGTTAGTATGCTCAGATCCAACACTTGAGAAGATGAGCCGAATCAAATGTACACAAATTTCAGTTTAGGGAGGTTAGTCTACTATGTATATACTATGTTAAGTAGTAAATGGATGGGAGGGGTAAATCTATCTGACTAGCGATCCGCGACGTTTCTTCTAATTGTGCATTGTTTTCAATCTCTTGGCTGCGCCGATGAACTCCATTATCACTTGGAACTCATCTAACTTCTGCTGAATACAGATACACAGAACTGTTAGTCCAATTCTTAAAGCTTTGAATGAAGTGAGTGTGACTTAAGAGGCACAAAAGAAGTGCTACAAAAAATGAAGGGTCACCTGTGTGAGGAAATGCGGCTGCACAATATCAACCAATTGTGACTTTGGTGTGTTAGGATTGGGACCATAATTGTGGCCCACCTACAATGCAGCAGATCACACCAAGTTTAAGTGACAAGCTGTTTAAAATCATAAAGTTCATGAAGCATGCATGAAAAATTCATCAACAATGGAAGTCTTAGTCTTCCCCCCCATAACATCTTTACCAACAACCCATCTGTCACACTAAATAGTCCACATTAATTAACATATCATCAGACAAAACAATGCAGTGTATATGGGGTACCCAGACAACCAAATTTTGTGACATCACAACAATTAAAACAATGCATGCAACATTGCTGAAGAGTAGTTATGAGACTCACAAGATTATAGCGTTTGCAATATCTCCATAGCGAAGGCGTCCCTAGTTTCGCCAAGTTCACCTTCTGGAGATTCACAAGAAGTGTAAGCAATCGATCAATGAGCACGCACTTATGAACATAGTTTCATCAATTTTCTCGGTCGAAATTCTTACCGGAAGAGGATGAGGCTTGTGAATGTTAGATTGAATATCCCTAAAACTGGGGCGGCCCATCTGTTTGTTAGAGAAAATCAATGGCTTTCCATGCCGAACTCGAGGTTTACTCGCCTTGTGATTGTGGAATTCACTACTAGCTGCTGAACAAGAACATAATTCAATACTTTCAGAACCAAACATATTGTTTTTCAACTCAAATCGGATTGAATTAGGCCTATAGGAATATAATTAAATCATGAAACTCACAGAAATCATTGTCCTTTTCGCCGATATCAGAACTACTGCAAGAATTGAACTCATGTTCATCATCATCTTCTTCATTCCCTGTGGGGGGTTCCAGCACGCTCAAAGCATTCCTTTGTAGCTTCACTTCCACACCATTCTTCAACACCTTCAACCCCAACAACAAAAAAAAAAATAAATCACAACTTCAACAACCAATCAACACTACAATCAAATCACAACTTCAACAACCAATCAAAATCAAAAACCAAACAAAATCAAAACTTTCATTGATTCATCTTTCAAGGCCTGCAAAAAAAAAAAAAAAAAAAAAAAAAAAAAAAATCTAGCAAATCACAAGAGCAAATCGAGTGGTCTATATTTAATTTCATGTTCCACCCATTATAATGCACACCAAGATCACCTTATTAAACTGCATTGCAATGCCCTTGATTGGGAAAAAAAAAAAAATCTGATTTGGGCTCTCTTTCACACACAAAAAAAAAAAAAATCTTAATGACCTAAAAATACTCGCTATATATGCTCCGAGAAATCCGTCACAATATACAAACCATCATTGGATTGGGAAACAAGATTGACAAAAATAGAAATCAAAGAATCCAAAAGAAATCCAACAAAAATCTTTGAAAAACAAGAGATCAATAGGAGATGAAAAGTGAGAGGAAGTACCAGCCAATGCCATCCACCAAGCCCAACAGCCTTCTTGACAACGCCTTGAAGACCCACCAACACAGATTTAGTTCTGTTGTTCCCAGTGACAATCACTTTGGTGTGTCTGGGAAGCACAGAGAGCTCTTCGTCGCCACTTTCGTCGCGAAAAGGCGATAAGAATCTTGGGGAGCAAAGTTCATGCTCCATTGTTTATGCCCTTTAAAGCTTCTTCAGTAACAACAACAACAACAACACAGGAAGAAAAGCAAGTCTTTTTTTATTGAAAAACAGTGAACAACTCTCAAATTTTCAATGTAGTGAACTGGAGTTCAATGGGGGGAATCCCAAATCTCATCCATTTTTTGGTTCTTCAATCGCCCAAATCAGCACCCAAGATTAGGAATTCGGTTCAGTTGATCAAAAGACTCAAAACCCATGATCAGATGTCTCTATTGATGAATACCCTGAAAGGATAAGATTGAATTTTGGATTCAGAATGAGAAATCAAAAAGGGCTTTCTTGTACTGCTAGAACAAGTTCTGAAACTCACCTGCCGTAGTAATGGCGGTCCCAGAAATCCGACAAGAATTAAATTTTGGATTTTCAATGGGTGGAGCAGAAAACGAGTTTCGTCATTGAAATCTATGATTTTGAAACTGGGTTTGGTGTTCATAAATTGAAATTGCTCGCAACCCCACTTTTTTTCTTCAATTGCAGATCACAATGAGTCCTGTACTTCTCTGCATAATCAAAAACAACAAAGAAGATTAGTGTTCACTTCATCAATTAACGACATTGAAATCATAAAAAATTGATCGACAAAGAGACCTATAGAGCCAAATTAATAATTTCACAATCAAAACTAGATTTCAGTTCAAAGAGAGACCAAACCAAATCAAAAATCAAACACACTATCAATCAAGAGTCTTATTATTCTCAAGATTCGTACCATCAAAAAACTGATCTTCAAATTTGAAATCACCAGCATTTCAAACAAATAGACCATCAATCAAAACACAAACACAAACACAATCATGATGATGAACACGAGAAACCCAAAATCAAATGCATAATCAGACAAATACCCAGTAACCCAAATCCCTGAATTACCTTCCCCAATTTCTCGATCCCCTCAAATGCCACTCCTCACCAATCCCCCCAAAAAACCCAACTGCACAGATCACGAGGAGATCTGATTCAAATCAACAAGTTTAACGAGTGAGAGAGAGAGAGAGAGAGACAGAGAGAGAGAGAGAGAAAACAAGGAAAAGAAGAGGAATGGAAAAACAGAGAGTAAATGCTTACCAACTGCCAATGAAACGACCAGCCCTCTCCGTACGGTCACGCCATCTGTGGCTCCCCACCCCAACAAAGACAACCGGCTCACCGGCTACTGCCGGTTTCGAAACTCTCCTATGATTCCCGCCCAATGTTTCGGCTCGGCTTTACTCGGCTCGGCTTGTGTTTGTCGGCTAGTGGTGGGTCTGCTGCTGCAGCCCTGCATGTGGGACCGCTGTCGGTACTGACCAATCAGAAGATCGCGTGTGTGATGGAGTCGGAGTCAAACATGAAATACGGATGGCCCCCCATGTACCTAATAATGATTTTTTAAACGAAAATTGCAGGACAACCACACCACAATATACATATACATTTGCTGAGGAGAGCTTTTTATTTGACATTGACTCTTGTGTTATACATCAAAATTTATATATATTAATATTTCGATTCGCATATTAATAACTCTTGTAAATTAATGTGTCTTGTGGTATAACATGTCGTTGTCATTTTAATATTTTTTAACAATAAATTTACTTAGACTCATACATTCAGATTTATATTAGAGTTATTTAAATTCTTATAATTAATTATGAGGAATTTAAATGATTTGTAAAGTTCACCATCAATTACACTTAATCGAGTATAATAAAAAAGTTTGATCTATGTAGCTGACCCAAATAAATTTGTTATATTGTTATTGTATTTAAGAGATATCAAATGAGTTTTACAAATGTTTATTTTATTAATTGCTTTAAAGACAATTATAAAATTAAAAAAAAATATTTATATATATGAGTCCAAATATCACTATAAATAGTAAATAGAGCAGCCGAGCCGGTGAGGGAGTGGGGGTTTGGTATGGGGAGAGTGATTGACACGTGGCGGTGGATCTTATCCGAGTGTGTAGTGTAGAAATTAGAGTGCGATTTAAATGTGGTTTTGAAGTCCGGTAGCTGGAGCGCACTCGGATAAAAGCCCGCTTTCACATTTTTGGATTCAAAGAGTCTTCAGAGTGAGAGAGTATGTATGTGGGGCCTACTTAAGACCAATACACTAAAAGGGAATGAAAAATAAATAAATAAAAGTTTCATTTTTATATGAGTTTGGCTGATTTAGCTATGTTTGTATGATCTGGGTGCCAATTCTTCTAATTATTACTGTTTCTTACTTTACTTTTGTTACTGTTCATTACATAATTTAGGATTGTAGTTTTGTTGGATTGAATTTTTTTTTTTTTTTTTTTTTGTTGAAGGTTATAAAGAAAAATAGAATTTAATCACCACTATTCAAATTCAAGTTTTTATGATCTTTTTTAGCTCTTGTTTTGGTGGTATGTTTAACTATTTATAATCTATGATAATGATAGTGATAATCTAAATTGATCAAGTAAAAACTGTTTGGAATAATATCTGATTGATTAGCTGATAAATGCAAAATGACAATAAAGGACATATGACACAATTAAGTATATTAATTATATAATTATATAATTAATGTATTTTATTTACAAAATATAAATTAATACCATAAAATAATTTATATTATTTAGAAAACTAAACTATGTGTGTCCATAAATGCTTACATGAAAATAGCTCTATATTAATTTATAAGAATTCGTAAAAAATAAACACATGTAAATAAAATACAATAAACGACTTGGATAACTATACATATACCTAACGCATTATCTATAACTGAGAAGCAATATTATTGCGAATATTCTTCATTTCTATAGAAGCATCTCTATAACTTAAAAAAATAGTAGATTAGTAAAAAATAAAAATATGTAGGATAGCCCACCACTCGAACACTGCATTTAAAAATATTTTTATAACATCTAAAATTTTTTTTATACTCGACGTTGTTAAAACTTATTTAATATGTAATAAATATCTAACAAGATTATCTATAATTAAGAAATTAATGTGTAATGATTTTTAATTTTAGTGAAATTCTTTGTTTTATAATATTTAATTAATTATTAATCACTATTTTCTTATTAACAATATTAAGTTATATGTTAATTTTAAATTCAATAAGTTTTAATAATGTATTATATAATTGTTGGTCTAGCCTAAAAGAGTTTAAAATGTTGGTTTCACCTTTGTCAACTCTATATGGGTATAATCAAAAGTATTAATATTCACGGGTTTCATTTAAGTATTTGCGTATTTTGTTTTTACTAATTTGCAAGGGCATTAATTTATTAATACCGTAAAAATAAGGGTATAATAGGGAGAAACGCCGTTTCAATTGGTACTTAACAAATAAACTAGTTTATGTTGATTGTTGTTGTTTTGGTGGTATTCCTAAAATTGCTCAAAATCGGTCAAATAGTGTTGTTTTAATTTGATTTTCAGTATGCTTTTTTAGAGTTCAAAAGATTTTAAGAAACTAGAGAATAAATTTGAATTGCCGTTTGTATATATATGGGCAGTCGTCCAATTCGATACTGGGCAAGCGATTTTAGGACAATTTATAAAGACATGCAATTTGAGGATGATTTCAAAAATGGCAAACCTGTGAATTGTGGTTTATTTTTACAGTTTATAGGTGTAGCCGCCCTAAATCGAACCATTCACGGTTATAGAAGTCTTGGTCGATTTTGATTACAATATTTTTTTTGGCTTAAAATGAGAGTCGAATCCATGACCTCATTAAATTTTGTATTTCTTTTGGCAAGTAATGTTTCTACTATTTGACTATAGATATTTTAGTTGTACAATAAAATTGAAGATTATGCCATCTATAATCTTCAATATCATGTACTTTCATAAAAAAAATAACATCTTAATTTTCTTTTCTTTTTATTAATACGAATACTATGTTGTTTGAGTATACATATATTTGGTGGCGGAATCGAAAAATTTATTTAGGGGTTAACTTTACCTTATAAATTTATTCATAAATTTGGACCTCACCTAATACGCGCGCTCAACGTCATGAATTTGACTTAAGTTGTAAAAAAAAAGTATAAACCAGACCCTACTTAAGAACATTATATAAAGTGCGATAATTTAATGTGCAAACTATTTAGATTAATTTGCATTTATAATTTGGGTAGCGCTTCAAAAAGTTTATAAAATATTTTAATATTTTTACTTAAGAAATGCATCGATCGTAGGTGTGTGGGGGGGCTTAAGGGGCGGGAGAGATGTTTGGGGTGAGATATGCTACAAGAGGATCTCGGGCCAAAAGAGGCAACCACCCACCCTGCGCCCTCTAGTTCCGCCACTGCTTATGTTTTCTTGTTTTAATTTCAAATACACCATCGAGCAATTAATGAAACAACCATAATCACTTGTAAAATTTTTATTATACCCCTTAAATATTTAAAAAAAAATTTTTCCTCGTCTCCGTTTTATATAAGGTCAGATTAAGTTCACTCTTCACCTGGGCTTTGGCATCTCTAACTTATACGCATTTATTATGTGAGACAACAATGCAAACATATCTATATTAAATTTGCTAGTTCATAATGTACTTCGGACTAGTCACAAATTACCATATTATATATTGGAGGTAAAAATTTCAATACCAATCGTGCTAACAACTGGTTATGGTGGGAACAACTTTCATTAAAGGGAATAAAAATTGGAAGAGAACAAGTTTTTTTTTCTCTCTTTTTTTTTTTTTATTTAAATAGTAGGGAACAAGTTACTATATGTATATCCTATTGGGTTATGTGCAAAGTTTTGGGCTGATCAAAGATTTTAAGCTATTGTATAGAAAAAAAAAAAAAAAATCAAAAGTTTTCATGAGTGGGTTGCTTCATATATACTACTTTTCAAATGGAAAGTGACTAGTGGGACTGTGGAGGATTTATTTCTGATGTAGTATCATCAATCAAAATAAATTTGCCAATCAACTTTCTTTTCTTTTCAAATATGCCCAATCATTACTTATACCTCTAATTCTACGAGGAACAATTTATGCCCAATCAAAAAGTTTTTTATTAATAATTTATATCTATCTAAGTAAAATACCTAATTATACCTCTCCAAACACTAATAATGAATTTGAATTAAGGATCTTTACTTTTTGAAGGAACAATTTCGAAACAAATGCACATGGCATACCTTCTAAATTCTCAAGGCTAACTATTTTGTTCATTGATTGATGATACAAGTTACGAGGATAATCCATTTGTGCATGTAATAAGTATCAAGGCTAATCTATTAATAACTAGGTACATAAGGTGTTATAAAAATAGCGTTGGTAGAGCTTCAGTGATGCAATTTTGGCACTCCAATGAGATGGCGTTGAATGAATAGCCTCACACCATTTTGGTGGGGGCACTATTCACATAATATATTACTATTCATTATTTTTTTATTCTTTTTTGTTTTTGTATTTTTTTAAATCTTCTTTATAATTGTATTATTTTGAGATTGCAAATCAAATTGAATAAAAAAATGATTAAAAGTAAATAGTGTAAAAGATAATGTTGATGGGTTGAGATATATGAATAAGTGTTAATATCAATATTTACATCAAAATTGATATGAATAATGTTAGTATTACACTATTTTAGTGTTGTTGAGTTGGAGATGCCCTAAAGTTGTTAAGGTTTATTGAGATCAATGGATCTATGTCCTTTATATATAAGATATATTGATAGTAATGAAAGGCAAGAAAAAAAAGTTTTATTTCATCCATATTTTTTCGTTTGTTTATTTTCATACATATTTTTTTTTTAGAGATTTGAGTCATTCTCGAATCGGATTGTTATCATCATGATATATAAGCTCATTAACAAACTTCAGCTAATGCGAAACACATGTATGGAATTTTAAACTGACAGGGTTAATTTATTTATATATAATAAAAAATATAATATTGCTTAAGGGTGGGATTTAATATTGGAAAAGAGCCGACAAGCAAAACAAACAACCTCTGAAATTTCTCACATAACAACAAAGCTTTTCTCCCGTAATGACAACACTAAACTCCACCATACTTGCCCTTTAATTTTTGTTTGAATTTATAAAAGACTTTAATGTACTATTGTGTTTATGCATGTAATCTTCCTTTAATTAAGGTGTTTGTTATTAACTAGCACTTGTTTTTTTCTTATAAAAGTGAACTTAATTAGAGTATCCTTTACTCCAATATGCGTCCAACCTTTAACTTTGCCTTTGACAAGTGACGTTTTGTCCATCTTACTAAAAATACTTTCGCCACTTCAACACTTTTTTTTTATATAAACCACTTCAACGCATTTGTAATGGTTAATTTCACCGATGGTCACTCAAGTTTGCAGTTTGTAACACTTTGGTCACTAAACTTTTATTTGTCCCAAATATGTCACTCAACTTTACAAAACGTATCAACAAAGTCACTCCGACCACTCTCTGGTCAAAACCCACCGGAGCTGCTGACGTGGCGCCACGTGGGATTTCATGGGAGGTCACTTAACTTGTTAAGTGATGACATGACATGCCACATACACACCCACCCACCCACCCCACCCCACCCTTAGTTCACCCCACACCCATTACACAAATTTCTTTTCTTCCTCTCCAACCCCCTGAATTCTTTTCTTCCTCTCCAACCCCCGAGTCGTTGAATCGGCTTGCTCTCTCTCTCTCGCGATTCCTCTCGCGGTCGTGCTCTCCTACCCCCTGGATCGTCTTTTTCGTCGTGCTCTCGCTATCGCGGTTCCTCTTTCGCGGTCGTGCTCTCCCCTCCCCCTCCCCCAACTGGTTCGTCTTCTTCGTCGTGCTCTCTCGCGGTCGTGCGTTTCTGTCTCTGTCTCGCGCGCGGTCCTTCGATCTCGCACATCTCCCCCATTTGGTTCGTCCTCTACCTCAGATTTTTTTTCTGCAATTAGATTGATTTTCTGCAATTAGACCAAAATTTTGCAGTGATTACTGGAAGGGTCTCAGATATATTTCTGCAATTAGACCATATAGGGAAAAAAATATGAAGGCAAAGAAAAAAAAAAAAAAAAAACCACTGTTCTTTGATGCTTGTTTGGACCATTAATTAATTTGAATTGTGGGTATTGGGAAGGAGGGTTGTTTTGAAAAGAATGGTTTTTCATTTTTTAATACCTGATTAAGCAGATTAAATAGTGTTGTTAATTAGAAGAGGTGACAGTGGCAGTTGCTCTTGATGTTGAAAGCTAACACTGATGTATAAATTAGCAGTAACATGATTTACAAATTTCAATGATCTTCACATTTGCAATCCACATTGTGCATTGGAGAAGGTTTTATGGTATTCTCATCTATTTGATCAGAATTTGTTTTATGGTATTCTGTTGTCCCTCCACGTATGTGAAAGTGAGTACATATGCTTGAATGAACTTTTAATGCATACTTTGAAAGTAGCACATTTGAATGCTTAATTTTTGGTTTTCAAGTTTAGATTATGATGTTGGCATGTAAGTGTTTATCTTCATGAACCGACAAACATACTCTCAGAAACAAGAGAAAGTATTATGAGACCCCATGAAGAACTACATTAACTCTTGTCTGCATAAGCCTTTTTCCCAATTATATGGATCAACTACATGAACCTGCTTTATCCATAACACTCATTCAAGGGCCACAACCTTAGTTCAAATTTCAATTAGAGTGGCATGCTTGTCTTTCTTTGCTATTTTAGGAAGTTATAGCTTCATCGTTCCTTACCAACTATTATTGTTAGTCACATTTTACAAGTGCGTAATTTTGGCCTCACTCTATGCATGCATCACATATAAAAATCTAATCCATTTCCCCTAGCGGTGTTGAAGCTTTGTTTGTTGTTTTTCTTGATATCATGAAGGAGGTTTTTTTGACAAGAGTTTGGTTGTTTGTAGCTACATTGTTATATTTGTAGCTTGGCCAGAAATCATGGAGTTCGTCAAAGGACACGAGTCTTGTTATTGTGGCGTGCCAGCAAAAATTCGAAACTCACAATTGCTAGACTTGAAGCGCTGGCATTTACATATGCACCGTTTCCTATCATTCGTAGTAAAGCGTATTTGTCGCTTATTTTGAATACCCCAATTCCTGCATGCCAGCGTAAATGTCTTAAAAGAAAAGAATTTCATGCTTAATTCGAGCTGTGGGTTTGCCATGTCTTTGAACTCATCGAACTCTACATACCTCATCTTCTCAGATCCATCGGAATCATCATCTGTGTGGAGCTCATCTGATGCTGCATAGTCTGAGTCTTGGTCATGCACTTCAACAATCGCAAGTGCACTACTACGAGGTGGAGTAATAACCTTAGGCCTTCCTTTTTTTCTACTGTGCAGTGGTTCATCAACAACTTTTTGATAGTCATCATCGTCCTCAACATCATTGTCACTCTCGAAAAATTCATGGCCTTCTTCCGCTTCTACTTCTTCATGTTGAATTGTTTCATTGTCTTGTTCTTCTGGAGGTTCCACTTCTTCTTGCTGACTAACCTCTAAGTCCATTAATTCTTGCTCTCTAATATCCGGGGACCCAAAATATCTTTGTTCTAAGACAGACTCCATTTCTTTTGACCATCATCTCCATTGTGAAAATGATTCCTGCAATGATTAGGATGTTAAAAATGTCCCTTGAGATGTACGAAACCATAAAACAAAACAGTTAAATATATTCAAAAGGTCGCACCCCTAAGTTGACATACATGGCCTCAAAAACCATCTAAAACATCGCATTAATCATGTTTTGTGACATTAATTTATTAAACATATCATCTTTGATTATTATTTTTTCAGATCAATGTATTACTCACTATCTACATATTTCCTTGTTTCAATGCAGATGTAGATAACATATCCAGTACGTGAGCAGCCAAAATCTTATTTGCATTTTATCCACATGAATTTGCAATCTCATTTTCGGGCAGTTTCATCCTTTGCCCTCTAACATACTATTGGACTTATCAATTCTTTTGTGCTGTGTATTTTATCTCATCCAGCACTAGCAATATAAAAATAATAATAATGAAAGATTGAAGCCAACATAAAAAAAATAGCCATTTGAGACTGTAAAAATTTCATCTAGAACAGGCATTATCAACATGAATTAAGAATAAATCTCTTACATTGAAACCTTGCCCCGTGAAGTCGAGGCCGATTGGTTGCGCAGGATCGAAGCTCCGCGAGACAGAGACCTTGCTCCGCGAGACAAAGACAGAGATGTACCGCGAGCGAAAGAGCACGACGAAGAAAACGAACCAGTGGGGGGAGGGGCAGAGACAGAAACGCACGACCGCGAGAGAGCACGAAGAAGACGAACCAGTGGGGGGAGGGGGAGAGCACGACCGCACGACCGCGAGAGAGTACGGTGAAGAAGACGAACCGGTTGGGGGAGGGGAGGGGAGAGCACGACCGCGAGAGAGGAACCGCGAGAGTGAGAGGACGGCGAAAAAGATGATCCGGGGGTAGGAGAGCATGACCGCGAGAGGAATCGCGAGAGAGAGAGAGAGCAAGCCGATTCAACGATTCGGGGGTTGGAGAGGAAGAAAAGAAATTTGTGTAATAGGTGTGGGGTGAACTAAGGGTGGGGTGGGGTGGGTGGGTGGGTGTGTATGTGGCATGCCATGTCATCACTTAACAAGTTAAGTGACCTCCCATGAAATCCAACGTGGCGCCACGTCGGCAGCGCCGGTGGGTTTTTGACAGGAGAGTGGTCGGAGTGACTTTGTTGACTTAAGTGACCATCGGTGAAATTAACCCCATTTGTAAAGTAGCAATCTATTTGTACCAAAAAAAAAGTAGCAATCTATTAAGTGGGTTTTAGGTACTCCACGCTTAGTATCCAAGTTGTTTATGAAGTTTACAAGTCCCTCAACATAAATTTCTTCATACTTATTTGAGATTTCAGACACTTAAAGCTCGAAAGCACTGAATCCCAATCAATCATCTTTCTGATGGTCTATCAACAAGTATTAAGTTTCACAATATGAGAATCAACATAACGAAGGTCGATCGAGCTCTTAATCCGTCAACTACTCTAATTAAGATCCAATAATTGATTTTTTTTTGGCACAATTATATTATTGAATTAGTATCCAAAAATACAAACTACTCGACATAAATAATAGACTTTGAAATTTTATAAGGAGCCTGTTAGATTGATCCATTTTAGACATCAAAATTAAACACATACTTACTTAGTGACTACTTTGAGATGAACACGCACCGTTTTGAAATATGTATCGCATGAGCACTGAATGAGTAAATATCTACTCTCGATGCTTAAAGTGGATCGATCTTTATCCATTTTATAAATCCAATACACATCAAACTGTCGTCAACTAGAATTGGTCCTTGTACAGGTGGCATTAAAAAAAAAAAGTGTTGTAAACACTGTGGACTGTTAGTTGCACCTCTCGTGGGCCCCTAGCTGGTCACTAGTCAACCTCTCGTCGTTAGCTGACTAAACACTCACCACCGTTAGATCCACCCGAGATTCCCATCAACAACGTCGACGACCTCGCAACGCGGCAACACAGACAATCCAACGGACGAATACGAAACATGGTTCGTATCCAACGAACCACATCAGAAAGAGTGGCTTTGAAGCGTTAGAAAGTACGTCATTGTAGCTTTGCGATGTGCGTATAAGTATGCGAGTGAGAAAAATCAAAGTCGTCGTAGAGTTGGTTTGGTCACGCGCCATTTCTTGCTGCGCGTAATTAAGACTCTCTCAACGACGGCACTGATCATGAGAGGAGCCGAGGAAGGAGGGAGCCGGCCAGAGACCTAATTCTGACAATTGGAGGTTCCAATCGTCGGACCGGACGCCGGATCACTCTCAGAGCTCCACGTACTCCAGCTCCTCCGCCGAGAGGAATAATAAGGCGGCGGAGCGGGGCCGGAATCCGGTGAGGACCGCGGCGAGGACGATAGCCGGGATGATCGGCTCGTGTTTGGCTCCGCCGGAGCTGAAGACGGATTACGGAGCGATTGATCATGAGTTCAAATCTTCTTCAGGTACAAGGCGATCTCTTAATTAGTTGATATGTTAATTTGTTGTGTTTGACGTGGATCTGTCTGAGTTAGATCTATAGAGCTTAATTTGGAAGACTAGTAGAAATTGTGAATTCAACTTATTTGAATTTGGTGTTTGAGATTTGGATAGTAATCCTAAGTAATCATTATGGTGCATTTATATGAGACTCGAACTCCATACTTCACTCAACGGAATCGAGTCCTTACCATTAGAACTAACTGGTTTTTTTTGATAAGAAAGAAACTATGATTTGCCCGCTATAAGGCTTGAACTCCCAACCTGGGACTCATTCACTATGTTTATTATGTTTTGCATTGATGATTTTGATTGGAAGGTTGTTATGTTTTGCATTGATGATGATCTTGGTGTCTTCTTATCAAAATGACTTAGTAGAATGGAATTGAATTTGTGGATGATCACTTTTTGTAGTTTCTTCAGATACCGCTAGTGAGAGCGGCAGTGGCGGCAGGAGGTCGAAAAAAGGGATTTATTCTGGTTCGTATAATTCGACGCACGGGATAGAGCCCGGCGGGTTTAAATTCACAATGGGAGAAATCTTTAAGGCTACAAGAAACTTCTCCCCCTCTTTGAAGATTGGGCAAGGAGGGTTTGGGACTGTCTACAAGGGAAGACTTGAAGATGGCACTATGGTTGCCATTAAACGTGCCAAGAAGGTATGATGATTCTCGATTTATTCTCAAATACATACAACGATGATCAAGTGATTGTTTAGGCAGGGAGACCAATACTATGCTACATATTAGAACAGTCTTAACAATTCTGATATGCTACAAACATTGCACACATTGATTGAATATATTGTCGTTTGCACTATTTGCAGAGTATGTATGACAAGCATTTGAGTGTGGAATTCCAAAGCGAGATTCAGACTTTAGCGCGCGTCGAGCATTTGAATCTAGTGAGGTTCTACGGGTACTTAGAGCACGACGACGAGAAGATTGTCGTAGTGGAATTTGTTCCCAATGGAACTCTCAGGGAACACTTGGACTGTGAGTTAAAACAATCAAAATGTCTTGCAGATCAAACCATGATTCCAATCTGGTTTCATAGAAGCCTGGGTTTAAGATTTGTTTCTGTATGTATTGCAGGTCTTAATGGCAACATTCTTGATCTTGCCGCGCGCCTAGACATCGCAATCGATGTTGCACATGCAGTGACCTATCTTCATATGTACACAGGTCAGTGTCTGAGTATTAATTTTTGGATATCCTTCCCTTCAAAGCATGGAATTAGGTGGTATTAGACTACTGTTAGGATGTCGTTTCATTTCACCACACTAATAAAGAATAGATGGAATGATTATGAGATGTTTGGTTGCAGATCGGCCTATCATCCACAGAGACATCAAGTCCTCAAACATACTCCTCACAGAAAATCTCCGGGCCAAGGTGGCAGACTTTGGGTTTGCTAAATTGGCTCCTGATAGTGATTCTGGAGCTACCCACATATCCACCCAAGTTAAAGGGACTGCAGGTTACTTGGACCCAGAGTACCTAAAAACCTATCAACTAACAGAGAAGAGTGATGTCTACTCTTTTGGTATACTTTTGGTGGAACTGGTATCAGGGAGACGACCCATTGAGCCGAAAAAGGAGATCAAGGAACGGATAACAGCGAGATGGGTACGGTTTCAAGATTTTCACATTTTTTGTTCTGATATACTCTAAATGCACAATTCCAATGTTTCCAATGTTTCTACAATGAAATCATGTTTCAAACTACAATGCAATAGTTATATAGTGTGTCAACAGACTAGTTAAAAAAAAAAAATGCAATGCAGGCAATGAAGAAGTTCACGGAAGGAGATGCAATACTTACATTGGATCCAGTGTTGACCCGAAACCCGGCAACCAACTTAGCACTAGAGAAGATTCTAGAGCTATCACTGCAGTGTTTAGCTCCGACCAGACAGAGCCGTCCGAGCATGAGGAGATGTGCTGAGATCCTGTGGAGCATTCGCAGAGACTTCAGAGAGCTCTCGGCGCCTGACTTCCACTTGCTCTCCTCTCATTCTCAGAGGGGAAACATCATTAGAGAAGAATGATGAGCAAGTAAATTCGCAGAAACCGAGTACACGAATCTGTTTATAAAAAAAAAAAAAAAAAAAAAAAAAAAACGTTTAATTGTACATCATGCAAGCGCAAAATGACCGATGAAAGTATAAAGTTTTCATGAGAAAAATCTAGTTTTTCACATTTTCCTGATCAAGTGGAGTGTAGCTTTCAGGCCCTTGTCTGAGTAAATGTTTTATTGATCCATGTAAAGAACAAACCGTTCAAACTGAGTGATTCATTTTTTTGCTTTCATACCTTCACTATGGTGATCTCTCTTCCTCATCAAAAGCGGATGAACAGATGATATGTTTTTCCCATCTAAGATTATCAAACAATCACAAGGTTCATTTTGATTTTGGGTTTTCACTGCCAAGGGAAAACTTCCTTACACACTGCATCATGAACCTGTCGCTTGCACATAGTTTTATCAAGGCAGCATCATTGAAAAGGATTCAATGACAATACTGTCAATGCAAGTATTTCTCGCAAAGCAAATCGCAGCCGAGGTCGATCTTTTCCTGCAATGCCAAGGTAAACAAACATTAGAAACAAAATAAATATGTTTTTAGCAAAGCAGCGACAATCTAGTTGAAGGGATAGTATACTGTGTACATGACAAAGATAGGAGTGGATGGCTTGCTAAAAAAACTCTTCTTAAATGATCCACGGTTGCTCCTGCTTCAAGCTTCCTACAAAGCTTACCTTTCTAGGATGCCAAAAATTTATCTCTTCTTCCATATGGAGACCTGGATCTTGATCGTCTTCGGTGGGAGTTAGAATCATCCTTCTAATGACGTCCATGGGGCAAGTAATCTCTTCTTCAATACGGAGACCCGGATCTTGATCGTCTTCGGCGGGGCGAGTAATCTCTTCTTCCATATGGAGACCCGGATCGTGATCGTCTTCGGCGTGAGTAAGAATCAGCCTTCTCATCCCATGCACGGGGTGAATAATCCCTTCTTCCATATGGAGACCTGGTTCGTGATCGTCCTCGGCGGGAGTAAGAATCATCCTTATGCCATCCACGGGGTGAGTAATCCCCTCTTCCATATGGAGACCTGGTTCGTGATCGTCCTCTACGGGAGTAAGAATCATCCTTATGCCATCCACGGGGTGAGTAATCCGAGATTGCCTGCTATCATGACCTGCACAAAGCCTCAATCCCAAATTAGGTGGGGTCGGCTACATGGATCAAACTCTTCCATTGCGCTCGATAAGGAAATGAGTTACGATGCATTTTATAATTCGCGATCCAAATAATTATGCCAATGAATCCATAGCCTCTCCTTTTAATATAGGTATGTCTTGAGCTTATTAGAATTTCCAAGACTCCCCACAAGCAGGAGTTCTATAGACTATAGCAATGGCAATGTCTAGGTCCAATCCCAAACTGATGACAGCACATGCCATGGTTTACTGATACCATTCGGTCAAGGTCGCTATCCAGATACATGAAAGGAAATTTGATACTCTGGTGATTGCCTGCATCTACCAGACAATATCAATGAATTAAGAAAAGAAAATTGCTTAGCTCTAGTCATTTTTTGTAGTTGGAAGTAATATTAGAAGGGGTTTTGTCATGTCTTTTGATCCTAGAAAAGGGCATTATACCTCTGTTGTTCTTCAGACTTTCGTATCTGCCTCGAGTTGGTGACCGCCTACGACTTCGTTCTGCCTGCATCACCAAAATGCCAAATAATTCGGGATAGTAGTGTCAAAAAGAAAAGTGGTCATATTACCTATGGAGCATGATTTAAATCTTATTGGAAAAAGAAATAAAGAGATCTAATACTGATTCAGAACATAATAAATTAACAACAAGAGAGCCAGGACGGACTTTGAACGTGCCAGATCAATTTCTCTTTTTTTCACCTATCTCGTACGTGATGCCTGAGGGTAACGGTAGGAAAGTTTGTGATTTTTGTAAATCAGGTGTATAGGTTTGTTACAGTATCCTCCTTCAGCCAAGTGAAGTAGAGAACTAAACAGGAACAATATTGGTCATCAAGAACAGGAACAAGGGTATGTGTCCTCGGTATACTAGTCGGATTTAGATTGACGAGTTTGGTGTGGCTATGCAGACTCATGTTGAGAAGAGGTGGTTGCGGTTCAGTCTGTTAAGAGCTTAGATTGAGAAATTTAATGAAGCAAACACACCAGACGCCAGACCTGCTGCCAAAAGTTATTAGGCAACATTTCTGAATATAAGGAGAGATTAAACGTAACACATAAGATATATTTAAATGATCTCACAAGCATGAATATCTTACAAAGACAGATTGAAAAATAATACCTTCTCCACTGTCATCAGTCGACCAAAAAGGTCAGTTTGGTTCAAATATCTGACACAGAAATCGGCATCACCAATAGTTTCCATTGTAACAAATGTAAATCCACGAGACTCCTTGGACTGAGGATGTCTAACAACTTCACATTCCACAAGCCTGAAAAGAAATATTACTTTGAGCTGCTTCTAATCTTCTTAATCTTCAATTTTTAAATCAAAGTACATCTAGTATCGCATTGATTTAATAACAGATTCCTCAACCTCTCGGTTGTAGATTTCTCTATTCCACTGTGTGATTAGTAGAAGAGTCAGTACAGGTAATTCAACCCCATTCTTTTGAGGTAACCTTTTTTTAATAGAATTCACCTCAAAAGTCACTTTTGGCGCACCATTGCCAATGCCCCAAAAAGAAAAAGTTCCAATAATTATGTGTGCAACAGTGTCGTATGTTGCAAAGTCCTTGCCCTGGTATTATGATTGGAAAATCGAATTAGCAAATCCCAGTACCTTTCCTGGCATTCCTGGACTGGTAAAATGTCTTATAAGATCCTCTGAAGTCACCCTTTTCGATAAGCCACCCACAAACAAAATGTTTCCTGTATTTGATGCATTTGCAGAATCACGAATTCTGGGAAAATAAAGTTGGCAAAAGAGACCACATACATCAATCCTTGTTAATGAAGAATATACTAATCAAAAGAACACATAAAATGAGAGAAGAAAGGGCAAAACAGTGGCATCCAGTAAACCTGCCGACCACCAATAATCCCGGAGCATACCTCGAGCGATTTTCTATCCTCGACCTAGACAGGGATCTGGACCTGCGACTTCTAAGTGGTGATCGAGATACTATGCAAGCGAAAGACCTGGGAGAATCATCATCAAAGAATTAGCTGCAAATGATGATTTCCGACAAGCCAAATTATAACTATAGCTGCAGTTAGGTAAATCCCCAAAAAGCAGACTCTTGTGAAACAACTCACCTTATTTTTTGTGGATGAGGCATCAACCACAAAAACAAAATGAATCAAGAACCCTCTAAAATTCTTAGATCATAATCAAAGTAATGAAGAGAGAATGAAAAAAAAACATTTTTACCATCATATCAACCAAAAGCTGAAGTATTCAAGCTAGAAATAAACAGAATTTAAAGCTAAACAGGCATAAAAACCAGATTTTTAGGAGAACTCAAATGCCCCATGTGGACGAAAATGGTATTTGTAAAATATAGGTTCATCCCTTCTCTCTTCCCTTCAAGCTGCATCAACCATTCATGGTGATGTCAACACATTGTCAATCCAAGACAATCCCCCCAAAAGACAAGCCTAAAATATATTCCACATTTCAAATTCACCTACTTCTTTTCGGTGTTCGCTCTCGAATTCCAAATATTCGGACGGCTAGTTCATCAATCCAACATAGCCAACAACTCTGACGAAATCTTTCCTAGCATCCCTAAACACGTCTCGAAATTACTAATCAACAAGTACCTTGTTTCCTCAAAATCAATGAGTTTTCCTTTATTTCCAATCTACAGCAAACAAGATGCAAATCTCTCCAGTAACCTAAATTACACCAGAGACTCCAACAACAACAACAATGGCAACGACGGTGTCGACAACGGATACGCGATCTATCAAATCATACTCAAATTTTAGCACACAAGAGACCATCATCATCATCAAACACACAGATCGATCTTTCATCAGCTACGAAGAGACGAAACCAAGCATCACGAGGTCTCAGAACCATCAAAAAAACACAATCTTGAACCGCATTACCAATGCAAGCTAATCTAAACCCTAGAAATCGATGGACTCCAGAGCAAATTCTTCAAAGAAAATGATGTGAACATGGAACCTGAAACGCGAACCCTAGAATTTGAAATGTGGAATGAAGAACTCGAAAGAAAAGAAAGATTACCTGTGCGATCTCGATCGGAAAGTTCTGGAGAGAGTGAGAGAGAGAGAGAGAGAGCGGGAGCAGACGTTCGGACAATCTGAAACTGAACAACGTGATGGAAAAGAAGCGCGGCAACTCTCACGCGATCAGTGTGATTAGATTGGCTTGACTGATGCGCTGATCTTGCTACTTCAATGGCTGAGATTAAACGGCGCGTCTTTGCAATGTACGCCTCCAGACACTAGATCACACTAAATCCACGACAAATTAACAACACAAGTACGTGGGTTCAAATGGTTCAATATTGTCACATCATTTTAATGTTAACGTGGTATTTACAGTCAAATTCATGACGATACTAAGTGAATCAATGTGGCAATTGATTCTATTTTATTCCTCGTCACCATTGATGATTTATGAAAATTTTATTTTATTTCAAAAGGCAAATAATTTTTTAACATGTTTTTTTTTAGTAAAAAATATTACTAAATCATACATATGCCATGTTTTTTTAGGTACTTTTTGGCTTTATTTTTAAAATGAGGTCGTCAAATGTACTAACTAATTCATGTTTTATACATCGTTGAAACTCATATAACTCATACAAAAAACTAACTTTATTTACTTCATCCGTTATGTTCAAAATCAAGGCCTCGCTTCAAAAGAAATCAGATCCCAAGCATAGATAATTATTTTAAAATAAAGGGTGTGGGACTCTTTCATCACATCTCTTCCCTTGTTTTTTTTAAGGTTTGGGTTATACCCATGCATGAATTAGTGAGGCAGGAATTATAAATCGCCACAAATGCACCCAAGAACATAATAAGTCAAGAAGATAAAAGAAGAGAGCACTGTATAAATTAATACTTTGAATTTCCCCATAATTACAACCCTAATAAACAGCAATCTTATCAAAACTTGACTAAGTTACAAAATTACAAATGATAAATTCTGTACTACTACTATTTGTTGCACTTTTCTTTAACTTGCATTCCCTTGTAACTGTAATTTGTGATCTATAGTATGAACAGATATATATATTGAGAGCTTCAGTTCATATCAGAATCCCAATCATGTCTTCTGACGTTTGAAGGGTTCTGACATTGTTAACATTATTGATACAAGGCTTCCAAGAATCCATTTCTTCACCTTGGGAATGAATCCTGCCTAGTCAACTCATACGGTGATTCCTCGTTTGCTTGTCCCTCTCCATTTACCGTAGTGATTTTGAGCAGAGGAAAAAGAAGGAAGATGCGTAGATGGTGACATGCCAGACACTGCAACAACGTCGAAATCAAGCCACAATAACATACGCAGTAAGAACCTAATGTGTGTGGGAGCGTGTAGGGCGTACTCATACCTGTGCCAAATCCAATAGCTTGCAGTGCTCTCCATTTTCCAGCTCACTGCAGCCATCGCTACCAGAATGAAGCCTACTAGTACAAAAATCCAGCGGAAGCGACTGCGAATCGTCTTCAAGAGATTGTAAAGCCACACTTTGAAGCTTAGCCATCTGCACCAAGAATGCCAACATTATAGTGTCGGAAAGACTTTATTCTACCGAAAAAAAAAAGACACTTTAAAATCCATTCTTGTCTGCCACTTTATTCACAATGAACCGTATAATTTTAATCGAAATTCTGAATCAAGTCGTGCAAACAAAAGCATCAGAAAACCTCTATTCAACATTGTCTTAGAGTATGAGGTCTTCTCCCTAATCGATATCCTCGCACTTGAATAAAATACTCGACTACGACATCTATTCACATCTCAAAATCTCTATTCTATATAGAATATGCATGGCCTCACTAGGTCTTGTTTTCTGATAAGGTAAATGAAACACTCGGAGCACAGTTCTATTAATATCGAGTCAGCAAACTCTCAGTTATCAAAATTTACAAAAGTTTAGAAGTGTCTACCTTTCAATCATATTTACATTCAATCTTCTTGAGCACAAGATAGATTTAAGTGTAGTTGAGAACTCTATAACTAAGCCAATGAAAAGTCCTGAAGCTCCAATACCTATGACAAGAGGAATGTTGGAAGACCTGTGGACAAAAAGTATAACTAAGATCTCTGAACTGCAAAAGAGAATCAGAGCTTTAAGGAATTCTAAAACGGAGTTCCGTGGTGTGCCATATATACCTGGTTGCTCCAGTTGCAGCCATGAGAGCTGTAAGAATTGCGACGCATGCGTGAATTGCCCTTTTGGTAACTTCCTCTACTGTGGTTAGGTAAATAAAAGTGCTCGCCACAGCCATGAAAGAAAGCCAGAAGTCCATAAACTACAAGCAGATACAGTAAAATATTTTCCATCAGTTTGATGCAGAACTTGTCAGCTATAGAAGATAGATGATATTTATATCTAAAAAGCGTACAGCTGAAAGATTTATAAATGCACAATACAATATGAAATGACTTCTATATCTGTACCTGTAAAACATGGAAAGTGAGAACACACCACGTGCCCACGTCACAAGCATGGTATAATGCACTTGAAACGCCACTAGTGGTGAATATAACCCATTCCGCGTATGCCTGGAGAATAGCAAAGACTAAAGAGTTTCAAAAGTATTCCGGGTACTATTTAAGAGATTAGAAATCAGTGCAGTAGAACAGCATAGGAAACCGGGTGCTGCCTCTGAGAAACAAAATGACACACATTTAGTTATTTGTCTAAGTAATAAAGCTGGGCATTGCACAAGTATCATTTCCAGCTTAAATTCAGTCCAGAATCAAAAGAACATGGCACTGAAAACATGGACTACCAACTTCATACAAACTACAAGCATACCTTTTTTCTCAAAGCCCAATATGCTGGAAGTATAGCAGCTGCATTTGATGCTATTAGAGCAACAGACTGCAACACATGCCCTACATAAATTTTTGGCAGAGATGACTTAAATGCCAAATAGATGCAAAGCTTAATTAAATGCTAAATTAGGACTTCACTAATTACACAGCTGCATAGTTTCTAATGATAAAAAGGTGCTAAAATAAGAATTGAAATGTGAATACATGTTAAAGGCACATGACAAGAAGAAGAAATCCACCGTAAAGCACAGGTCCAACGTGGCAGATCTGTAGCAAACTGACTCTAATGAAAAGCTTCTCCAAACAGAAATAGATAGTAACAATGCAGATCTGTAGCAAACTGACTCTAATGAAAAGCTTCTCCAAACGGAAATAGACAGTAACAATGCGGAGGTATTCCGCCTTCAATCAGGTTTAATGGGATTTACCTGAATGTGGCACGATCGTGATGTCGCAATCAAATCCGCCATAGTCTCGATCACAGTCGCAGTAGCTGAGGAGGAAAAAAGTTCAAGTATGATAAGTTGAAACTAGCATTAATAAGCTCTGGTCTTGAACTTACACCAAATATGTTGTAATGAGTTAACAAAAATGATGAACAAATATTAGATTAAACCCATTATTTGAAATGGAAAAAAGGTGAAATAACCATAGTAACTAATAGATAATGGAGTACCCGAGGCACTAGGCTTCAACCACAGCAGGATTTAGGGAAGGGTCATTACAACTGTTTTTTTTTTTTTTTTTGATAGGAAAGAAACAACTTTTGCACTCACCAAGGTTTGAACCCAGGACCTCTTACTTCCAAATCGCATACCAAACCAATGGGCCACCCAATTGTCATTACAACTGCTATATGGAGAGGCTATTCCCAATTTCAACCCACAATCTCTCCATCATAATATAGCAACCTTGATGTTGCTAAGAGGATTATCTACAGTTTTATCGTGCATCGTCTACAATGTGAAGTAAAACTTAATTTAAAAGATAGTGAGAAGGTAATTAGGTACACCACACCTACCGTAGTAGACAGGAATTTCATTAAAAATGATCTTCAATGTGCAAGTTTAAGGTTTCTTCAGCCAATGCTATAGATAATAGCAGCAACAAGGACGAATTATTTTCAAAGTAACTATAGGTTGCTTCAACAACTTTTCACACCATGTTTTTTTACCTTCACTTTATCTTTTTGCAAAATCAAAAAACTTGATAGCATTGCGAAGAAATGGTAAATAAATATTCAGCAGTAATAGAACAACAACAGAGGAAGTAATAAAAACACACATAAAAATAGATATGTTCTATTATGGAATAATTCGTAAGCCACAAGGTTATACCTATAGAATGATAATCCACTATCATCCATCCGAAACTTGCAACCGCCATGACCTGAGCATTTATTTGGGCACCTCTCAACAGTAAGAGACATAGTGGTTTGAAGATTAGAGATGCCAATGGGTAAAACACGGTGTCTCAATCCAAATATCCAGCGTCCCTCTCTTGCATTTAAGATATAGAAACTAGCACCTTCATCACTTGAATCGTACACTTTAAAGAACAGGGACCCGTTGCTATTACTAGATTTGTTGGCATAGTAATAGTCCCAGGTATCAAGAGATGGCAGTCCACCAAATCTAGAGTATAACTCATAAGTTAAAGTTGTATCTGCTTGAAGTTGGACGTGTATATTTCCTCCACCTACCTCACGGGGTATGTCAAGAACAAAGTAAGTCCAAGCAATATCTGAATTGTTCCCAGATGAATTGCTTAAGAGGGGCTCCAGAGGGAACTTTGCCGCCTCTGGAGACATCTTTCCATCAACTGGCAAGTAATGAAAATCAGGTGGAGATGGATTTTTCCCAGGAATGGCCTGCATAAAATTCTCATCGGTTAGCCATAGGTTTAAACAAAATAACATAATCTAGAGAGACGGTTAATAACAACTAATTTACTAAATGACTAGAGCAATATGTAAAGAAACATTAAGGATTTCGACGAATAAATGAGGTTGAGTATTGCACATAAATCAAACAAATAAAGACACATTTGAAACCAATGAAGAATTAAAGATAATTTGTTAAAATAGGCAAAAGCTCAATAGAAAGAAGCAGATCCTCTGAAGGAAAATGTGGCAGCAAGGTTCTTACCTGAAGTATATAAGTTTTGGCAGTACAATTTGGTCCAGCCTTTCCCGCGGGACATTCAAAGACTTCCCAATCAAGGGAGTAACAAAGATCAGAATTTATATTATTGTTCCCAACAGCACCAGTTATTCTCGTCCCATTCGCAGGTAAAATACCAATATACCAGCGACCAATCTTCGGCGACTCTACAACCAAAGGCGACTTCACAATATCAACAGAATAATCATGAAATTCTATGGATGGAATTGCACCATGTCTAGCATAAAGAGTTCCATTAATTTTCTTTGTGCTATTTCCAGAGATCGTCTGATTGAATTGAGCATCTTTCACCACGATTTTTAGAAACTGTATCATCCCAGTCAAGTCCAGCGAATATAACTTTAATTCGCTAGACCTAGAGCATGCAACCTCCAAAGAATTTTGACATGTCAAATTACTCTCAGCCGTCTGATTGTGAGAACTTGCATCAAAAATATTTTTAGAATCCTCATATACAGCAGTATGGTCACAGGAAACCGGAACAATTGCACGATTGCAGTATGGACCCCACAATCCCGAGACTGTGCATCCATCCACACTGATATTAGCACTGAAGGTGAAAGATGAACCTCTATTAATCTGCAGGATTTGCACATAAAAGGTTAGTATAATTTATGATACCTTTGAACTTCAAGAAACATTTACGGCTTCCGTCTTATTCAGATATTACAAGATGACAAGCTTTCCCATTCTCCAAATGAGCTATTGGGCATTGAATATACAAGGCATACTTCACAGCTAATGTGTATTCGACGAGAAATGTGATTATAAGCAATAGAAAAGCCATAAATGCATTATATTCCAAATGCATACCATCTTTGACTGTGTTCTTTCATATCCAATGCCATTAAATAGACCAATATACCATATTCCTGCAGATATCTGCACAGAAAATAATATTATTTCAACACTTATCTTATTCGTGCACTTAATACTATCAAATGAGAGCGTGTCTCTTTTGTCATAAAATACGAGATAGTAGCCCAAGCATATTTGTATAATAATTTTGGTGGTGGTGGTGGTGGTGGTGGAGTGTGTGTCTGACTATACTTCAAATTGATATGTTTTAAACTAATATTTTCCAATGGCTAGAATAGATGACTATGCCCATGCATGTGTTAGTGAATACTGGAACAAAGAAAGCTGAGTTTCAGTCATTGCCTCATTTTCAATTTCACATAGCTCATTGTAGATTTTCATGACATACACTACTTTTACAACTGATAGATTTCTGAATTGTGAACCGTGGCCCTAAGGAAGCAATAAAAGCTGATTTTCAGTCATGACCTCATTTTCAATTTTACACAGCTCAGTGTAGATTTTCATGATCTACACTACTTTTACAACTGATAGATTTCTGAATTGTGAACCGTGACCCTAAAGAAGCAATAAAAAATGACATACTTTTATCGCATGCCATCTAAATGAAATCAGAGATTGAAGCTTGACTAAAAACCTGCTCATTTGTCAGCCTCAGCACCATCTGCGATTGTACAGGAGAGCACAGTTCCTGATGCTGAAGATCTTGTATATCCGCAAAGGAACCATGACTAATAGGACCTAATACTGCAACCAAAGAAGAATTTTTCTGAGCTATTGAAAAAGAGAATGAACTCATGTGCAAGAAAATTGCATAGATTTTAATATAAGTTCAAACTGTTACTTTTTAACGTTCTTAAATCTTAATTTCAGAGAGCTCCTTTCTTTTGTTGGAGAAATCGTTAGCATATTGAATCAACTTGGATTGTTGAACATTTTGTATAAAATGCTTCTCTGTGCAGTGAGAGTAAGACCACAATGGCAAGATTAAATTGGATAAAATGCGTCATTATTCAGAGAGGTCACAGGCATATATCAACAATTTGTAGCTAACCCCTTGAATTTTCCATTATAATCAATGATCTTGACATATATAAATGTATGATGGTGAGCTCACGATCTAGCATTGAGGCATCATACCTAAATCTTTTAAATTATCTGAAGAATCCGGAAGAGGAGGACTGCCATTTCGAAAACATATAATCGGCAGTTTGCTTTTCGAAACCCTTCCGATTTTCCCTATATCCTGCAAGCGAAAAACAATTTAATAAGAACGAAGGCCATTCAATTGCAATCAGAGGAAGTAAGAAAAAAATACATACACTCATGGACATTTCTCATATATATGAGCAATAACAGTAATGAAAAAATAAATAAACTAAATGCACATATTCATAGAACAATGATGTACATCCTCGGCAAGTGAAGTAGGAAACATACTCACAGTATCCACATTTGACTGTAGGTACAACGACAAAGAAGAAAATGATGGTGGCACCTCAACTGAAACATCAACACAAACCAAAGTCAATTTATAGTAGATCAAACTAATTGAAACAATATCATTGAAACTCTTACAATTAACGTAAGTCATAAACGACTCAAGTTCCCAATAAATAAAGTGAATTATTTAATTACTTTCCAAGTAACTCACAATTGAGAAAAAATAATCATTTACGCCAATCAGCAATTAAATTGAATTACAACAACAACAACAACATAGCCTCAGTCCCAAATTAACTGGGGTCGGCTACATGGATCAAACTTTTCCATTGTGCTCGATTAAGTGCAAAGCAATTAAATTGAATTAAATACCCCAAATTAACCCACCAATGTAGAACATTATAAGCGCTATATAGCCGTCTCAAGTTTGGATAAAGAAGGAGGGCTCCCAAGAATGGTAGTTGACTCAGAACTAAGGATTTTACAATCCTCCGATCCAAATTTTTGAGATCAATCCAACTCTTAGTAGGATCAAATGTTGTGTGGAGTCCCATGGGACCCGGATACAATCCTTGGGATCGTGTAGGATCCTGGCTCGATCCATGGGATATTTACCAACAACCAATTCCATTACAACTACTCCTATTCAATGTCACCATCTTTTCCATAACATCCTTTTCCTTTTCTAACTTCCTTAGTAGTCACCTAGAACCCCCAAGCCACCGCCATTAACAAACAATTTGACACTCCCTATCAATTCATCATGCAAGAGAGCATGTAATTGTTCATCTAAAATTTGAGTTCTCATTGTCCATTACTCATCAATTCCCAAAACTAGTGCCATTGTCGCTTCTATATCTTTTTGAATATCCACTACATGTAACTACAATTCTTATACTACAATTTATCTTTGGGGACAAGGATCCAAAGACTCAGGAAAATAGGTGACGACCTGCGTAAAACTTTTGTCACTTTTCATAAAATAGATAAAAAAAAACATATAAGGCGCACGCCAACCAGGTGGGCACTGTTCGATATGCGTGCGACGCGCATCTCGAGGTGCATCGAGCCTAACGAGGTCCTACACATAATTGTTTTGTAAAGAAAGAAACCAGAATTTCTCAACCCTGCCTATGAAACAGTTGAACCTACAAAATCAAGAAAGTTCTCGATTCTTCTAGAACTCCAAAGAAGCAATCCAGAGACTCACCTCTGATGAAACGCCAATCGTAGCGACCGATCCTGTAATCCGAGTAGCGATAACTCGAAAGCGAAACCGAACCGTAACGATGAGCATCGTCACCATAACAACAAGAACAACTACAACAACACAGAAGCACAAACCACAGCAACAGAGATGTAAACTCACTCATCTCTTCCGATCACCACAAATTCACACAACACTCAACGCATATATATATATATATATAACGAAATCCGCTCCGATTGAGCTCGAAACACGCAATCGCAACTGAGATTCGAAGAATCTCTGGCGCGATCATCTCAATTGAATGAACAAATCACTCCGAGTTTACCATTTTATGAGTCTAGGTTTCTGATTATGAACAAACGAGGAGTCGTAAAAGGAAACCACTTAGCGCGACCCGCTGCTCCCGGGCGCGAGATTGTGGACAACGCCTGTGGCGTTTCGGACAGGTGTCGAAGGTACGACGAGGGAGCGCGGTTTTAGCGGTGCTGTTAGGTGCGTGTTAGGTTTGTGAAGTGTGGAGTTCGCAGTTGAGTGTGATATTTAAATGCATATTTTTTTGAGGGGAAACGTGAGACAGCGAGGGAGAAAGTCTCGGGATATACGCGAATCCGGACGATGTGATTGTTAGTCCGTTGATATTCTGCGAGATGCGAATTTTTCAATCCAACACTCTATGCGTAATAAGCTGACGTATCGCGATATTTCGTATTTGTAGATTGCACGTGACCTAACTAGAATCTAAAGCGTTTTGTTGACTTGACTTTTCTTTATTTTATTTTATTTTAAACAATGATTTCTTTTTTCTTAAAATATATGAAAAATGCAATGTAAAGTAATCTCTTGATTTTAGTGATCAAGAAAACATTATGAGGTTGATGTACACCATTCGAACCCGTAAAATACACCACCCGTAAAATCAAAGAATTAATCATGCTAATTTTATGTTTGTCATAGATGCATATATATATTTATATATATAGTGGTATAATTTATTTAAAGTATACATAATAATATATAAAAATAATAAATTAAAAAATATTTATAGCCCAGGGCTATAAAAAATCCTGGATTCGCCCCTGACCACACCAACAGTAAAATAGAATTACTATAATATTATTCACCTCTATTTTGGAGTAAACGATAACACTAATATTATTCACGTTTCTAATCCATTTATGTTATCTTTAATATTGTTATATGTTTTTTCATCATTATTTTATTTAATTTTATTCAAAAACAGATAAATAAGAATATATATCAAATTAGATTAAAAAACCCAAAATAAAAAAAGAATAAAGAAAAAATAAAAAATAGAAGAATATTATTAGCATTAGTGAACAGTGTGGCGTTGTTATTGGGATAACATTAGCACCAAATCATTAATATTGTTCACCAACCAGCACCATTGGGTTGGAGTTGGTCAAAGGTCAAGTACATTTAGGGTTAATTTCATGAATGATCACTCGATTTAACACATCGTCACACTTTGGTCACTAAACAAGTAAACATCGTATCACTTGGTGTTTGTTGGTGCTGAAAAAAGGGTTTCATGAAGATGGAGGGAGATATCATATATGTTAGATTGACATAGTTATGCGAAACCACGTGGATCGAGCTAACACTGTAACGACCCTAATAAATCTAATTATAATCAATTGCCTAATAGGACCGTGACATGGCGGCTAATCCTACTTGGCGACTCGGTTAGAACTCGAACATCGAAACCGAGGTAATAATTCAATAATTTTATTTTTGTGTGATGCTTTAATATTTTTATGTTATTATCTATGTATGCACGCATAACTATATAGACGTCGTTATTGAATTAACGTGTAAGCGTAATTCTCGAGATGAGCTCGTACATGGGTATTTGGGTAGACCAACGATATTGATTTAAGTTGGTCTAATGAAACTTATTTAATTGAAACACCTAAAATAAGTCATAAGGGCATTTTAGTCATTTCACAAAGTATATTTTTTAAAATATAAATTAGAATTATGAAGTGTCAACTTCTTGTGGTTTATGGAGAGATAATGACAAATTTAATAAAAATCAAATAAAGAAAATTTTGTATGGTGGTGGTATACCCACTTAATGAGAGTATAAAAAAAAGAGATGAAGGATGATAGTTTTATTTGTTAAAGGTGGTGGTGAGGAAGAAGAAGACCAAATTTTTTGAAGATCCTAATTAAACCAAGTAAGTTTAATATTTGGTTTTTTTTTCCAAAAAAAAAAGGTTTATTATTTGATTTCATTTAATTTGAATGTTATGGATTTAATACATAGTATGTTAGATTAGTTCATCGTTGGTACTTTGATTTTAGTGGAGTTAATTATTATTGGAATTGATTCTAGTTTGGTTACTTAAAAAAAAATTTATGTTATTAATTTTGTTAAAGAAAAGAAAAAAAAAGAGAAATCAAAATTTACAGTTTAGGGAAGAAGGGGAGGAAGCAAGTACACGTGCGTGCAATCCCCAAACCGGGTTTGGGTTTGGGTCTGCACACTGGCTAATAAGAAATTCAATATTAATTCTTTTAATTTCCTTGCTATATTTGATGGAATTATTGCTATTATTGGACTCTACTTCTCTACCGAGTGACCTAGGGTCTAAATGGTCAAGTCTAGTTGTGTCAACTCGGGGGTTGAGCAACCGATTAGCTCTCATGGCTCCCCAACGGGCTTGAATCCTTTAAATGAGCATCCATCATATGTCGTGGCTCCTCCCAAGTATTCAAGTTTCACTGTAGTTAAGCGTCCAGTTAAGTCTGGGGCTCCATTTGGAATGTTTTATCGGGCTGCGGCTCAAGCGAGCCGACAGTGCCGAACGGATTAAGTGCGGTCGATGCGGCTTTGACCCGTCGCGCCAGTGTTAGATACTTACACGTTTTAAGTAGCTTTGAGCCCATGTGTAGAGTGTCAGGACCACTTAGTATTTATCATTTTTTTTGGTCCCTTAGTCCCTACCATTGATCACTGTAGTATGTCTATCATGCATTTTATTGACTTTTTCTCAGCATTTTATTTTCCTTCCAACATGATTTATAGATTCGTTTTATTGTTTAATATGAATTACTGTTGAACTTCTTCTGGATTTACTCACTGGAGTTGTCTCCGCATTTGGTGACAAATGCATGTCATTCTAGTAACAAAGGCAAGGAGCCTGTGATCGATGACTTCATCTGAGCTTCCCTCAGAGTTAGCTCCTCTCTGTTACTACAATAGTTTTATTTTGATATTTTAGACTGTACATTTAATATATACTTATGTTTTTGGTTACCTTAGGGTTCATTTTGAGTTGCGAGACGTTTGATACATGTATATGATACTTCTTCACACCGTTCGTCATCATATATATACAAGAGATCTACTTTTGCAGGATTTCCACACCTAAGCATGTCCCGACTAGTGTTTACTTATTTAAGTTGCTTTAAATATTTTTAAATTTCGTTGCGTAAATGTTATGACTTGTTAAACTAAATAATAAACTTATTAAGCAACTAATGATTAAATAACTTGGATAAGAGCCTAACGAAGCCTGTGTGGGTCCACGTAGATTTAGGCCGGACATGGCCCAGTTTGTAGGACTGGGAGCCTTCACAAACACAATGCCACATAAGCAATATCTCATCTGTCTCGCCGGGGAAAAAATCGAAGTGACCGGCAAGTGAGAAATATTTCAAAAAGTTTGATAAATATCTCGTTACAAATTAATGTTTAGTTACCAAAGTGTCACGATGTGTTGAGTTGAGTGATCAGGTGTGAAATTAACCCATACATTTGGGACATAGTTAGTTGTGCGTTATTAAAGTCTGCATCAAAATAAGCAGTAAAATGTATTCAAGAGACTATTGCAATTTGTAATTGTTTAGGTGATGAAGATATATTACTCAAGCAATTTTCTTCAAAATATATTCTGCTTTCTTCTCGAGATAGCTAGCAACTCGTGTAGATTTTTATTGATATAACTTAGTAACGTTAACAAAAAAAGTTTAGATTTTTTTTCATAAAATGAATTTATTCACACTCGAAAATATTCAAGGGTTCAAGTTTTTCCCACAACTCAGTTACATCAGATTTCCCTTCTAGCTAAAGAATGCGCTTTGGTATTCATATCTCTCCTAATATGATTTAAATACATTCTATTCTTCAAGGGAACAAAAAAAAAAAAAAAAAAAAAGTTTAGATTTTTTGTGGTATGAAGCACAACGTTATTAAAAAATAAACAAAAAGATAAAAACTTATGATTTGAAGTTGAATGTCCACTATCAAGCAAAAGTGCCCTTGTACATGTATGTTGTGCGAGTTGACATCAGCCTAATGTGGCTCTATTTCCACTATAAAAAAAATAGAATGCAATTATTGATAAGCATACTTTTCTTACTTCCATGAGTTTTTAGTGCAATTAGCCATGGCATACTTTAGTAGTTTGAATAATTTTGATGCAGCTGATAATTGAACTTGGGACCGCGTGTTTAACATACACAATCTCAAAGCTCGCATTTCAATCAATCTGTTCAACCAATCCGACATATGAGTTATTGACAAGTATACTTTTGAAACAATGATAAAGAATATATATATTGAGTTTCGAGGTGTTACTTGGCACCAATCACTTCAACAACTTTGCTTATGCATCAAATTGTAAATGGTTTGACCATGTCAAAGGAGATATTTCGTTTCAATGAAGTTCACGATAAAAAGTTACAGATTAGAACTCGCTTAATAGAATATCTAATATTTACCAAACTCATCGACTTAGTTGGGCTTGCCTCATGTTTTAGTAGCATGACACCTCATTGATCCAGTTAGGTTGGCTCTAAAAGAATATAATAAGAAAATTGTATAGGAGTAATTCTTCTCAACCGAGAACTTGACATCTTCTTTCGTAAAAAAAAAAAAAAATGCTTAAGGATTTACCCCAAAAAAAAAAAGATGAAGGTTACCTACCTCCTAAAAATTATATATTTAAGAAGTTAGAATTAAAATTTATTATTAGCCTAGTAAAAATTCGAAGTTAATTACTCTCTCCCGAAGGAAATGTATTTTTATTTTTTGTTGTAGGAAAGTGACTAAAGTTTTATCTATGAATAAAAATAATATTTACAATATCTTGGAGATATTTTATTTCAATAAAGTTCTCGGTAAAAAGTTCTAGATTAGAACTCTGCTCAATAAATGTCTAACACTCTCCAAACTCGTCGACTTAGTTGGGCTGGCCTCACATTTTGATAGCATGACACCCCACCGATATAGTTAGGTTGGCTTAAAAAGAATATAATAAGAAAATTGTATAAAAACTCTTCTCAAGAACTTGACACCTTCTTAATTAATTTTTGCTTTGCATCTGTAATTTTTTCCAATGTTAAGGCATATAATAGATTTTTTTTTTTTTTTTTTTTTTTGAGTTTCGAGGTGTTACTTGGCACCAATCACTTCAACAACTTTGCCAAGGCATTATCATAGTTTTTTGTGGGCCCTTAATACTTTTAATGGACCAAATCGTAAATGGTTTGACCATGGCAAAAATACACTAGCAATTCTTTAATGGATCTTAGAAACAAACGAAACACAAGAAAAAGTTCCTTGTTGGGCCGTTTGAGAAAATAATCTGGACCTCCTTAAAACCTAAGCCCAAGACAAAAGGAATTCAAAAGCCCCGTTTTTACGTGAGCAAAGTGAATCCATTTTCTTTAATTGGGAACTAAATTGTTTTAATTAAAAATAATATGCTTATTAAAACACAAAGAAATCCTATGTGCGTCATTCTACCACGATACAGGAATGGTTGGATTGCCTCGGATTGAATTGGTGCAATAATAAAGTTGTTGAGACGCACTTTTGACCAAATAACTCATAATCTCGAGGCATCAAATTATCTAACAATCTAACTCTAATTTTAACTAATGAACTAAATAATTGGATGACTCAATAATTTGATACGAAGTTTATGAGTAATTAAAAATTCATGAGTTCAAATCTCAATAGTAGCAAGTTGTTTAATTCTCTTAGTATTAATTTAGCGTAAATACACAAAATCACTTCAAAAAAAGATTTAGCTCTTTTGAAAAAGGGACCTTATCTAATCAAGCCCAACGCATTATTCATGTTTGAACTAATCGAGACAAAACTAATTCCTTAAAAATAATCTTAAAAAGAAACAATCTCAAAAACAAAGAAAACAAAAAATGTAATACACTGAAGTATCTCTCACACGATAATCAAAATCATTTTGTATCACATAACACTAGAACATATTTGACCTTTAATAGAGGTTTTAAAACCCCTATTAAATAGAGTGTTATTAAATGTCACGTATATTACATAGAGGTTTTTTAAAACTCCTATCGAATTATTTAATCATTTAATAGGGGTTTAAAAATCACGAAATATTCTAAAAAAAGGTAAAATGTACAAAGTTTTTGAAAGAGTATTATCCAATTTAATATTTCTAACTTCTACATAAGAATGATGTTAAAACCCAATGGAAAATACTTGAAATAAGAGGTAAAAAACACTAAACATAAACTTCTTAATTACACCATTCGTGACACTAAAAGTAAGTTTATTCACATCAACACGTAATTAAACAAAACCTTAATTAACTTGAAAATGAAAACCACACCATGGTTAGCTAAAAGTAGTAACAGTTAACACTTACACGTGGCAAAGGTGAGGGATTGTCAAATCATAAATTACGTTTTCGAGCGGGTACTTTCCTCGATTTGACTAAAATGTCCTTGTACGGTACATACAAAGGAGGACTCTGCGACCTGATGAGAATTAAGAAGCTGGCCTAAGCCGAATTTAGGGATAGGGGCAAGGGCAACCCTTTTTAACTCTCGTAATATATTATAGTACCTCAACGTATAGTTAATTTTTTCTTATGCTTCATTTTTATATGATTGCCCCTCTAAATTTCAAAACTTCTTGTAGTTTCGTATAAAATTTGCTCTCATAACAAAAACTTTTAGTTCCACCACTGACAGACAACATTTAAAAGTGATGCACTTGCTCTCAACAAAATGTGTTAGGTCTTGTTTAGATCCATTCAACGATAAATTTGATTTTGTTTGATAAATGCATTTTTCATAAAGTTGATAATTATGTATTTACTATTGGTGTTGAGTTTTTCTACTTCCTCAAAATTAGACATTTAAAAATTTATAATTAAAATTTATTATTAGCCTCGTAAAAATTCAAAGTTAATTACTCTCCCGAAGGAAAAGTTTTTTTTTTTTTTTTTTTTTTTTTTTTTTTTTTTTTTGTAGGAAAGAGACAACAGTTTTATCCATGAATAAAAAATAATATTTACAATATATTAGAGAGATTTTTTTTTCAATGAAATTCACGGTAAAAAGTTTCAAATTAGAACTTTGCTCAATAGAATGTCTAACACTCACCAAACTCGTCGAACTAGTTGGGCTAGCCTCACGTTTTGGTAGCATTACACCCCTCCGATCCAATTAGGTTGGCTCTAAAATAATATAATAAGAAATTTGTATAGAAATAATTCTTCTCAACTGAGAACTTGACACCTTTTTCGAAAAAAATGCACAAGGAGTTATCCAAAAAAGAAGATGAAGGTTACCTACCTCCTAAAAAGGCTAGAAGTGTAACTATTAAGTATTCCCACTAACTCTACTCATAATTATAAAGAGAAATTGCCCACTCTTTTTCATTTTTTTATAAGAAAGAAATAACCAGCATCTGTTGGTGTTCAAACTCATGGCCTCTTCCTTCGAACCACGTACCAAACTAGTTAGCCACCCAATTGATTGGTACCTCATTTACACATTAACCCCAACCAATCAATGACCTTAGTTTTCAATATAATTACTAAGCATATATCCTACGCTCATCACATATAATTTTTTGTCGAATCCATCACATATAGTTAATTAATATAACAAATAGTTTTCGTATTGTTTTATCTTATTTTAGATTTCTTTCAAATTATATAAAAAAAAACTAGCTGCCAAAATCAATTGAGACAGCAAGTACACTACAGAAAGATTGACTTTTTTTTTTTTTTGGATGGAAGTAATGATGTTTTCTTAGGAAAGATGGACCAATTTTATGTTTCGTGAGAGCCGAGAAATGCAAAATACATAATTTAAGTTGCATCTCACAAGGTTTGGCAAATAAAATTAAAAAAACTAAAAAATAAACCTCACAACTAAGTAACTAACAAAGGAAAGGTTTATGTTTCAAGTCTAAACAAATGTCAACCTGAGCGAAACTTTTATTTGACCCAAAAAAAGAGCCAAACACAACTCTTACGAAATTCTTTTTGTTTATTATGGTCAAAGTTTGAGTCAAATTAATAGTTGACCGTTGCGAGTTAAATAACCATATTACAACCGTCCGATTGATTATCAAACAATACGTACATGATCTGGACCCCTATCGAAGTTGGGTCAGCACAACCAGCAGAGCACAGATCCTCTGTGCACCGTGTCGTAGGAATGACCATTGATCCCTGCGCACTAAGTACTACTTTACCTCTCCACGTACGTAAACCACTATTTATTTACGGCGTGACATTAACGGTAAAAAATAAAAAATAAAAAATAAAAAAAATACTAAGCTGAAATACTGAAATTACTAAAACGCCCTCGACAAAAAAACATTATCACCCATACAGCCATTCTAAAACAAAACACACAAAAAAAAAAAAAAAAAAAAAAAAAACTTTCAAGTTTCACAAATACAGATACGTTATCGTTCAAAGAAGCGATTTGAGAGACCGAGCTTTGATGGGCTTTCGAAATCTCTTCTTGCCATTATCATCTTCATCATCATCATAATCATACTCGTCTTCGTAATCTAAATCGTCATTGTCGACTACGAAATCCGATGGCGAATTAGTATTATCATCAGTACCAGTACCAGTACTACTGAGCACTTGATTCAGATCATCATCATCATCATCAACATCAGTAGTGTTGGTCACAATCTTTGATGAATAATTACCGCTAGTGCTAATATTGCTCAATTGGTTGGATCTCTTCTTCCCCCACAAAGGCCCGAACCCTGAATAGTAATAGAACTCCGACGAGGACGAAGTGGACGACATTGCCTTGGCTCTACAATTCCTCGATGCATTATTGGCCTTGCGAGTAGTAGTGTTGGATTTAGGGTTTTTAGTATTGGCATTGCCATGAGTATTGTTATTGTTGGTATGATAAGATCTGAGCTGGGTGAGATGGTGGTCGCATAGCGAATGCCCTTGTTTCGCCTCCCTCGGACACCGCCACCCCTTACCGTCGGCCTTATTACAGCATACATAATCCCTTTTAATCCCCAATTCGTCGACCTCCCTATCGATCGACCCAATTCTCTTCTTCTTCTGCTTCTTTTTCTTCTTCTTCTTCTTCTCCACATAATTATCCTCGCCGCCACCTCCGTCTACTTCTTCTTCGTCGTCGTCTTCTTGATTCTCTCTAACCTCCTCTTTCGCTCTCATCGCTTCCAAGTGTTGCAACAAAGAAGCAACACTGTATATACATATATGTATATGTATGTATATATATATGTATATATGTATATACACACACACACATGAATATAGGGCAGTGAAGTTTGAACTTCATCATATATCAATTAATAGTACTAGATCGAAACCCTAAAATTACTGCTCTACAAACCCTATTCGGTTTAACCTAAAATTAAATAACCCTAAAAGAAACCAAAAACCCTAATACTGTAATAATAAACTAGAAAAGGAGTTCGGAATCAGAAATGTTGAGTTGATTAGGGTTTACCTCTGGCCGACAGTACTGCTATTCCCCATAATATCATCGTCCACGCCGACCTGCAACACCACTAACACACACTATTCGTCAATCCGCCCAATATACACAGTCTTAGACAAAAATAATCAAAACCCATATGCAACTCTCGATTTCAAAACTTCCCATTTAACCGATTTTCGAATCTCGACTTGTAACGAACGCGAACAGCACTGAATCAAACTCAGCGAAAACCAGGAACCCTAGATAGAGAAATAATATGTATGGTATATATAGAAGAGGATGATAGATATATAGAGCGAGTAGTTACTGCTGCAGATGCGATATTAATTAATTTTTCTAGGGTATGTATTGATCGAGCAGTAGTAGATCTGATCGAGAGAGAGTATGCGAAGAAGAGATGGATTGGACTGACCTGGATAGGGAAGTCATCGTCATCTGGGGAAATCACATCCCAAGGAGACATGTTGAGCTCGCACACCACATTGTGAGGAGGAGGAGGAGTGGTGGTGGTGGTCGTCGTCGTCGTGGTCGAGGAGGAGAGTAATCGAGCGTGTTTTCGAATCCTCATTGAAGGGCAGGATGAGAAGAGCTAGATCAGCATGCGATGAGATCTGTGCTCGCTGATCGATGATGCTCTCTCTCTCTCTCTCTCTCTCTCGATCGATCGATCAATCGAGAAACAAATTACTTGTGCACAGTACTGATGAAGGCCACACAATAAGAGGGTTTTTATTGGCTTTGCGAATGCTCTGTGTTGGGAAATGACGGAGCTGCCCTGGGGTGTGGTGGGGTGTGGGGTCCGTGGGTGGGGGTGGTTTGGGTATTTGGGGTGTTTTGGGGGGTGTGCCGGCGATGACAGGTTTGTTCAGTTTTTTTTTTTTTTTCTACTTGAAAAGAACAGCAAAAGAGTACGTTAGAGCGCTAGGGAGGGATGTTAGTGAGCCCCCTGGGAGAGATGCTTTCAGCCATACACGTGTCCTTGATATGACCCCAACATACCCTACTTTAGGTTGAATTGCAACTCCCTTTTTACTTGTATATGATTTTTTTTTTCTCTCATCCATGATCTTATTGTTTGTTACTAACCTAAATATTATAACATTATTTTGAGATGGCTTGACCACTGTACTCCGATATCTGCTAATTCACTGTACTCTAATATCTGCTAATTTTTAAGCTCTTTGTCACGTACGACGACGGTTGAAGCTTAATTACATCGATTACATGCATTGACGTTCTCGCTCGCCTCTAATTAAAATAAAATTTTGGAATTTAGTAACATATTATTGACTACTAAATTAACTCTTCAAAAGATTTATTTATCATAATTGAAAGTACGCGCGGATCTTTTTATCGACTCATTCCTATTATATATAAGACGACTTAAATTGTTTTCACGAGAATCTCAACTTTATATCTCGTGTAAAACCTACTCGGTGAATACTTGAATTCTCATTATACCCACTATGAGTAGAAATCAATTGACAAAGCGGTTTTTTCTTTTCTTTTCTTTTTGAAGCGGATAATTATTGAGTTATAATGTGGTTAATTTGGTACAAATTAATTAAAACAACACAAACTTCCCTGTTCAGCGCCCAACAGATGATACTGGACCCAGTTACATTTAAAACCTTTTCCTGACTGTACCCTATTCAATTCCTCCAATATTCAATTAAAAAATAAAAGTGCCACAAAGAAAGTGTAATTACAGAACTACCCTTGGCAAAAATAAAATCATACAATTAATTAATACACGACCAATATCCACTGGCCGCAGCACACTTATATAGAGATCTGAGCGATTGGACTTCGCTACGATGTTGCGCTTAATTCCGATCATGAATGTGGTGATCGATATTGTTTAGCTCTTCATCGTCATGGTTTTGTTTATTTCTTCACAAAGTACCAAATAATTAGACCGTCCACATTTTCATGATTATATATCACATCATCAATGCAGTCTAATTGAAGAGAAATCCTGTATAATATTTGAGAATTATCAACATCAAGTTGGTTTAGAAGAGGGTGTTCACAGATGTGATGCAAAAGGATTGATAAAAGTGGAGAAGATCGCCACTTAGAGGTGTGATGGAGTACGGGCCATGAATGGGGCTTTAATTAGTATACTGATTAAACAAAATAAATTCGTGGGTCAATGATTTGATATGTGATTTGAAATTAAAAGAATAACTTTGGAGTTCACATTCACAAACACCCATTAGGTTTTTTTGTAATTATATTTATAGAGATATATTAATAAAATGAGTATACCCTCCATTTCATCAAAAGAGATCGCGACTTTCTCTTGAAATGACCAAATCACCCTTATCTGCTTTAATAAAAAAGATAAGGTTATTATCGTCATTACATTGACGAGATGGTTAAATCTTGTTTGTTCCCAAACAGGCCCTTGTGAGAAACTTTTCGTTGACACGTCAATCAACCAGACTCTACAACTATGAGGGTGGTATCGGTATTTCACATTCGGTAGGCGAAACCTTGCGAATGCGTCGCCAGTCGCCACACACGTGTCCACGACGTCTAGATCGTGCCACTCGGCCTTGATTTTTAATGACTTGGTAATGTCTCGATATTGATTAGTTGTTGAGCGTGAGAGAGTTCGAGGCTTGACGTTGGTGTAATTTGTTAAAGTAATAAGATCTTTGATATCTCTATCGTAGATGTAGTCACATTGTCAAACTATATAAATCTCTGTGTATTGTGTGCATGTAATTGTTTGTTTGTTGCGTTTGCTAGAACATATAGTTAATATACTTTTTCACCAAATTAGTTAAAATATCTTCACCTTTTGCGTTTGCTAGAACATATAGCTAATATACTTTTTTTTTAATCAAATTGATTAAAATATCCTCACATTTTGCAGCTTTTGTTATTATATCATAATCTTTTAAGATTTGTTATTATATCATAACTTTTAGAGATTGTTTAATTTTATAAACCGCTACTTTTAAATTTCGAATTTGATGACGTGGCATTTAAATAATAAATTTAAACTTTAAAATTAATAATAATATTGATAGTTATATGTAATGAAAGTGATTTTTAAACTTTTAATTAATTAATATGACATCTCTTAAAATTTTAAGTTAAAAATTAAATTGAAATACAAATTTAACAATCTACTAGATAAGGATATAATAACGAATTCTTAAAAGATTATGATATTTTAATCAATTAATTTTTTTTTTTTTTTTTTGAGAAGCTAATCTACTTTTTTCCCAACAAGAAGGCGTGTCGTCTTTGGGGGTGTTATTTCGTTTGTGCTCATAAAGAACAAGCAGCGTGGTCCATCCCCTCAGCAAATGTTACACACAGGATTTAACAGCTCCACTAATAGCAGGCCATATATTCATCTTATCACATCACTGCACGCCTGCCTTGGGCTTGCTTTTCCCACAATTTCTTTTCCATTCTAATGAAGCTTAATTGACTATAATTGTTGAAGAAGAAAACAATTAGTAATGCGCTTTGCACTCCATAGCAAATGTTAATTTTCTTGACGAGCAAATGTGGTGACCATGCAATGTTTTTATTTTTTATTTGTTAGGTTTGCAATGTTTTTTTATTTAATTAGATGTGAAAGTGGAAGCTCTTGATTTGATTTTATTTGATTTTATTTTATTATCAAATTTGTTGCCTTGATGTTCTTATCACCATAAAATTTCAAACGGGGAGCATTTCTTGGTGAACTACCATGGCTGATAGATTTTCGCTTTTGGTTCGATGTCTCTGTTTTTATGGTCCTTGGGTCTTTTAGTAAAAGTAGATAGTCTCACATTGTGTGTGTGTGTGTGTTGTTATTTTTGCAGACGTAGTTGTGATTTCATACGCTTTGTGGGCCCCAATTTAATTTTTCTTTAATAGAGGTTTTAAAACCTCTATTACATAGAGTGTTATTAAATGACGTGTTATGTTTTAATTTTTAATACATGTATTACATAGAGGTTTTTTAAAACTCCTATCAATTAGGTGTTCTTTAATAACACCCCCCTTTAATAGGGGTTTTAAAACCGCTATTAAATATCAAAATTGTTCTAGTGAGTGTGCGCATGGAGCTAGGTAAATAGTTATTTTGCGTGTTAATTTGTCTAAATTGTGATGTTTACGTTGAAATAGATTAAACGACATCGTAATGTGTGTATTTATATTAAGTTTGACGTGCGAGACTGGGTGTTAAGTATTCGCCTCCCTCCGTGTTATTCCCGTGTTTATGTCCACTAGGCCATAGCACATGCGTCAGGGATTTCAATGAATAGTTCGATCCGAGAGTCGCGTCGGGGCACTTGTAGGTGCGTCGTAGGTTCTACGCCGATCACCTAGCGGATCCAGATATTGGCATTGCTTGAGTGCTACTCGTCGACAGTAGTCTGTGGAGAGTTCGAAGTATGGCGCTAGTTTAACCCTAGACTCTAAGAACACACTTTGAGCTTGCACTATTACTTATCCATGCGATGATCATAGATACTTGTATTTATTTCCGCATGTTTATTTAATAGTTTTATTAAATTCCATTATTTACTTTCAGTATTGCTCACTTAATTTTCTTGAGAATGCTCATTTTGGACTCATCATTTGCCTTTTGTGATGGCTTGAGTGCAGATCTTAGTACGAGCCGTGGCAAGGGAAAGTTTGTAGAGTACCAGTGATCAGAGATATTGAGCCAGACTTGTACGTTTGTATTATACATATTTTGTTTTATTTTGGAGATTTGGATTTGTGAGACATTTCGGGACCTTATATTTTTTATATTTTGAGATCTTTGAGGTGTATTTTTTATCTATGTTGGCTTATGGGTTTTCCAAACTAGGTATCGGGTTAAATGCATGACTTTGATGTTTCATATTTTAGTTTGTCATGATAAAAGACTTCCGCTTTGAGTTTTTGTGGTTTATTAGAGATTAAAACGATAGTAAGACAGATGACTTGAATTCATTAACAATTTAAATAGTAAATTATTGTTCATTGAGGTTAATAATGATTAAATGATGGATGAGATTGCATGTGGGACACAGCTGGCGCTGATAGGCCAGATTATGACCCGCATTGGCCCGTAACGGTTCATTTGAAAAATGGGCCGCCGCAGTTTTTGGGTAGCGTGGGTGCAAATGTGCTTACTCTATTCTTTTGCAGTATGAGATGAGTATATCTTTTATTGATTAAAAAAAAATATACAACAATCTATTACGAGGATAATAACTTATATTTAAAACAACGTCTTCATGAGGAAGCAATGTTCTAACACCCAAAAAGTGGAAGCTCTTATTTTACTTTTGATATATTGAAAGGTTTTGAAGTGGGAGGAAAGTTAGCTTTTGGAAATGTGCAATTATATTGGTCATTTATATATAAATCGTCATTTTGATTTGATTTTTAATTAGTTAATTAGTTAATTTATGTTTAAAATGGTTTAAAAATTTTTCTTCTTGTATTATATAAGGGTCTTTAAACTTTTTTTTTTATCAAGTTAATTAGGATTCAAACATTCTTAATTATGACTCATCAGTTGAGCATCCTAAGTATTCTATGGCTCAATATAAATATCAATATAATTGAAGTTGGATGACAACTTTTTTTTTTAATTAATGGAGGCGATACTTTTTATATAAGTCATTTTGGTCATCAAATTAAACATGCACATCCATCTTATATATATAGTAACTTTAGCATGTAGCAATGGCCTTAAAATAACTTTACAAGCGCAAGAAAAGATGTCGTGATGGTATATTTCACTAACAATATGCCATAATTTAGTGAACATATTTTGGACGTGCAAATGGTAAACTTTTTTTGAACAAAAATTACTTTTGTTATTATTACACTTAAATTAAAATGTACTACCGCACAGATTCATATATCATTTTTTGCAATGCCATGTATCTTATGTTGTTAAAAGTGCGATATCTTCATAACAGTAAAAAAAAAAAAAAAAACTCTAAAATTTTTTCATGCAACTAATTAATAAAAGTAGCATTTGAATCTTTAGGAATTGAATTGCGATTATGAAACAAATAATTTTATGTCGTTTAATGTCATGATACTAGTATATGTAAGTTAATAAATGCTATAAAAAAGTAAAATGCCTTGCATGTAGCGGATAGTATATATATAATGAATATTTGAGGATATTTATTCGAATTAAAACTATGCGCGGTTTGTTATTTAAACGAAAAATCATTAGAAATTGAGAGGTAGCTTACCCAAGCATGAATGCTTGAGTAATTGACTAAGAACAACTTCAATCATACTCTATTTTCTCTCTATTTTAAAGTTGGGTGAACAGTGAAACTCAAATTCCAATATTAACCAAACTCTACAATAGCGTTCCTTACTTTTTTTTTTCTTTTAAAAATTATCAATAATCGTTTCGATTTCAAAAAATATAAATTTTTTTTTTCTTAATTTTTTACTGATTAAATAATTTATTAAATTAATACAAAAAAATAACAAAAAAATAACAAAAAATAAAAATAAATAAATAGAGTTTTGAAGTAAAAATAGAGTTTGTGGTTGGAGAAGAAATAGACCTTGACATGACATAATATAACTGTAAAATAGAGAGAGAAATAGAGTATTGTAATTAGAGAGGGTCTAAACTTAATTACTTCAATTACTATTTTTGGAATTTGACTTTAGTTTTGTCTGCATGTTGATGTACTATCATATAAATGGTTTGATTTTTGGCGTTGCATCCGACCTTAGTGAGTCAAGTCGATAAGTTTAATGGTTTTGGCTTTCTTAAATAAGTGTACCCAAGCAAGAGATGAGATCGAGCTATCAAAGTTTCATTGATCAAACGTTTATATGTGGCATGATTAGGTAGTTACTCTACCAACTCATTAATAATGAAGTTGTCGCCTAATGAGTCCACCTAGAATACCTTTTAGCAACAAACAAAATAAAAACAAAATCGATTGTTGTACGTACATCTGTCTCCTGCCCTTATTTATTTGGAAAATAATAAGGTGCATCCATCCCTATGTCGCATCCGAGGTGCTTTGCACGTCTATTAGATCGCGATGTGCGTTCTATCGGGCACATTGCGATGTACACCTAGCACTCCCCTATTTATCTTCTTCTTCATGAAAACTTTTGTATGGGTCAAAAAAAAAATATTATTCATAATGGGAATAGGTCCAAAGATTACAACATATATATTGAAAGAATTCATATAGTATGCACACAATAAGTTTGTGAAGTCTTCCCAAGTGAGCTCAAAACATTTTTTAATTTCAATAAGTCTACTTGGACTCATGAGTCTGGACTCATAGGGTGGTTTTAAAAATTTTTGTAAATATTTTAGGGGTATAATATGAATTTTACAAGTGATTATGGTTGTTTTATTAATTGCTCAAGGATGTATTTGAAATTAAAACAAAATTTTGAATCCGAACTCATGAGTCCAAATAACATTACCCTTTCACATTTACTTTGAACCACATATTTTGAAATACAACATCATATCACACGCAATAGACATTAATTTACAAGAGTCATTTATACGTATCTCGAGATATAGACATACATGCATAATATACGGATCGAAATTACATGAAAAGTTTTTTGTGAGTCAATATATATGTATTGTGGCGTGACATTTGTTTTGTCAAAAGAATAATGAAATATGAGTTTTTTTTTTTTCTTTTGAAGTAATGAATATACGAGTTTTTGTATGGCTAGGTGCACCGAAGAACATATAGAAATGGCCTGTGAGTGGTTAATATCTGATATAGCAAAAATCTATTTGAATTTTTTGTGTGTTTGATCCAGTACATGGCAACTGAATATTTTTTTTAAGGAAAGGGAGGCAATACTTTCGGGCATTTTATTAATTGTCAAAATAAAGTATAGCTCCGAGGGAATGTTTACGGCCGATAATACTACACCTTAAGTTCAATTACAAAAACTACATTTACTCAATCTCGAAACCGCCCAGTGTCATGATTGACCAAAAATTAAAACAAACTCATTCTCATTTGACGTTAGGACCCAATTTTATTCAGCATGCGTCGCTTGATTATCACTGATGTGACACTTATTAAATAACTTTTGATCCAGTTGCATTTTATATTTTATGTGAATGGTTACATGAACATCAATATTATCATAATCACATCACCTTACATGTTTCTTATCTACATCATCGGAGCATAAGCTAAAAACACAAGGTCCACCAAACATGGCCTACATTGATAGCAACTGATTAATTTTTACACCAACGTTTATAGACTTCTAATGGAGATTAGTAAAAATTAAAATGCTGAAGTCAAACAGGTTGGTCAATGTAAGCCCCATAATTACTTGTATGCCGAATGCCGGCATTTTCGAGAACCTTTTGACGTGGCGAATAACCAAATCACGGTTGGACACGTGGTCGGTCCACAGCAAAGATTCCAAAAGCAATCCAACGGTGAGGAAAGCAGAGCGCCTTTTTCCACACCTGCTACTTAACTGGGATTCGACTTGACAACTCACCTGAACAGTGACCGGTTATAGCCGGTTTTTTTTTCTGAATAAAAGTAAATATTATATAAAATTAAAATTAAATATGTTTTTTTAATAAATAAAATTAATTGGCTGATGTTACGTCAAAATCTAGTTAAGAAATAACGGAATGCCAGTTATGACAAACTTGGCTAACAAGGACGAATTTTGTGTGCAATAACTAACCAATGGGAAGGAGCCACGTCGGCTGAGATCCAGGCTGATCCACCATTGTTGACTAATTATGTGGGACTTGCAAGTACTGATACCTTGGCCTTCTGTTTCTAGAGTTTGAGCATCATCTTTAAAAATATAGATGATCTGAAATTATCTAGTGTTGATTTGGGATTGAAGTTACGTTTGTTGTTGTTGCTGCATGGATTTCAATAATATTGGGCTACAAAAATATTTGTGCCTTCAAAAAAAATGTGTATTTGCAATGCAGGACTATATGTCATATCATTGATCCTCAGGGAGCATATGGAATGGCTGCGGGAATGGAGGTCGCTTCGAGCTACTCCGAATGGTGGTTCGAATGGGAAGGCATGCGTTCGTGGTAATGTTCGATGGCAAAAACCGGAATTTGGGTTTGTGAAATGTAATGTGGATGTGGCTGTTTGGGAGACCGAGGGGCTGCTGGGCACGGGGGCGGTGGTCAGGGATGACGAAGGGCATTTGATCCGGGGCTTCACGTCGACGAACGTGGGCAGATGCCCATCATATGAAGCTGAAGCACTTGCGTTTCGGGAGGCATTAAGCTGGATCAAACGTATGCAAGTATCAAATGTGATGTTTGAACTAGACTCTTTGATAGTGGTTCAAAACATCAATTCATCAGCACCGAATAATACAGAGTTTGGATCAATAATTCAAGACTATAAGGAACTACTTGGATCGGGGGCAAGGTGGAAGGTTCAGTTTGTTAAAAGAGAAGCTAACAATGTAGCACATGCTATAGCAAAGTTAGCCAAATTTCATGACAAAAATAGTGAGTGGTGTGAATTCCCACAGGAGATAATTGCGCTTAATGTACAAGATGTAATGTCTCATTGATAAATGAAATTGTTTTCTCCTAAAAAAAAAAGACTATATGTCATTAAATATATAAAATTGAATGGATTAAAAAGGTTTTATCGGTAGAATTAATATGACAAATTTAAGATTGAGGTTTTTATTATTTTTTGTGTGAATTATTACTGTGCATTTAGACTAATGGATGAGAACTCCAGACTTGAGTTGTAGTTGGCTCTTCTAACTAATAAAGGAGACTTTATACGTAGAGTTCAAACTCAAGATAACTATATACTTAAGAGGCCAAAGTGCGAAGCCACTCGAACTCAATGTAAGGTCTTATTATTTTGACAAAAAAATGTGGAACTTTTTTTTATATATAATGGTATAAAAGTTGGTTCAATTCCCTACTTAAGTTTGAATATTCTTTCAAAATTAAGTCAATTGAAGGGCCCAACCACGTGACCAAACTGTATTTCGCAATTGCGCGTATGATTAACTGTGTCTGAAAATCAATTAATTAAGAGGCTCAATGGTTTGATCGCTAAGAGATTAGTGAAGGTTCTAGTTTCAAAAGGGGCAAAAACTAAAGTTAGTTGGTTTCTTATCAAAATAAAATTAACTGTACTCGGAAGTTCAAAATCCAAAAGACAATATTGCACGCCTACCATAAGCTTCATATGCTATATTTGAATCGACAATCGTTAGTCCTTCAATGTCGTGAATTAAAATAAAAAGAGCAATTGATATTATCAACGGGCACGTCATAGCAAGTAAAGACTAGCACGCTTTTCATTTCTATTTGAAGTAGAATATTATCCTTGGTGCCTTTATAAAAGGCTTTTGTTACTTTAGATCCAAAGTGGTTTAAAGAAAAAGCTAACTAAAAAAGAAGGATATCATCGTCCAACATAATTTAATTTCTTAAGCATGTTAACTAATAGATCAGTTAATATATAAAACCCATTGGATATGTACCAATTTATCAATTGAGAATGCGTATCGTAACATTTCGACGTAAAATTCATTTGATTACAACAACAACAACAAAAAAAAAAACATAGCCTCAGTCCCAAATATAAAATACATTTGATTAAAAAAAAAAAAATAGTATGCTCGAGCAAGGACCAAGGTTGTAAAAATTCAACTGACCTCTCGACGAGGCATTGGTTGTTAAAAAAGGCAAGGTCCAAGATATCTAACTAGGGTTCGACAAGTGTTGGAGTCATCTTATAAAAAAAAATTCAATTAATTCATGATCACTGTATATGCAGTGTACGTACAGTGACTCGTCTAAGTAAGTTCATATTTTCGAAAAAAATACCGGGCAAAATTTATCAAGTATATAGGTATGTAACATTTTTTCTTATTGTTACTCATCATCTACAATGCTAAAATTGATTATATAAGGATGTTATTTAGGTGTTTTGAAACCGAAGCCATAAACGATTTTGGTAAATAATAACAGCGAGAGACAATATCTAGCTGTATACATAGTCACTAGTAAAAGTAATATTAATTGGTTCGCCCAAGGAATTAATTGGCCCATAAGACAATTTAGTAACTAAAGAGGTAGAACATGTATCATACCAAACAAAGAAAAGTCAGATGGGACGGGTCTCTAAGCAACAAAAGATTGTGGCGCAACAAACTCACTTGTATGTATAACTGGATCAAAATTAATGTACGTGTTCGATGGACAACCAATTTGGTGCAATTTGTTGAGTGTTTGGTGTTGAAGTTGTAATCTAAATTAGATTAATGTTTGAGTTTGATTAAAACTTTGAGTTAGAGTATGAGTCTATTTAGGATCTCATAGTTGGGTAAGTTAGGAGTATGTTTATGTGAGTCTTTAAATTAGAGTTAACCTCCTTCATTGTAATTAACGAGTTTATTAGAGTGATTAATAAAGAGTATCATTGCGGTGTATGTAAACCTATCATGGTATCAAAGCAAAAGTGATATCAAAAAAGTGAGATCCAAAGATCTGTAAGAGAGAGCGAGATTTTAATCTTGGTTGTGTGAGAGTTTTTGAAGATTCGAGAACAGAAGAATGTGGGCTTCAGATCTATCGAGAGATCGAAGCGTGCAAGTTTTTTGTTTTGGAGAATAAATGAAGATTGAATTGCTGCGTTGTGTTGCAGACACGAATTGCGTAGCTGAGCAGCAGATTCATTGAAGAAGGTTCGGTTTGAGTTGCAACAAAATCGTTGACGAAGAAATTGGAAGTTGCTTTGTTATAAAGCACTCATACATCAAATCAAATCCTTTTTGTCTTCTTTTGACAAAGATCAGCAGGCAAGCAGTTTTAATTGCAATTTGAACAATTACGTTTAATAGATTATTTTGCGGTGGTAAATGTGCGTGGCCACAATTGGAAACGGTCAAGTTGTGTTCAATAAGAAGAAGTTTGATAGATGGAGCACTCAGATGAGAGTTTTGTTCGGTTTTCAAGACTTGCTCGTAGTAGTTGAAGATGAATTCGAAGACCTATTTGGCCACCGCTACCTCGACACAAAAGGAGCTTCGCAAGAAAGATCAGAAGACACTTTATTTTATTTTGCAAACGCTTGATGATGTGGCGTTTGAGAAAGTGCAACTGGCGAAGACATCAAAGGAAGCGTGAGATACATTAGAGACGTCCTACAAGGGTGTACAGAAAGCCAAGAAAGTTTGATTGCAAACTTTGAAGCGACTATTCGAGTTGATCGAGATAGATAACTTCGAAGATATAAAGAAGGACACCAATCGAGTTCATACAATTGTCTATCAATTAAAGATGAATGATGAAGATGTCGCATATCTCGATGTGAGCGAGAAGATTTTGCATACCTCGACTACGAAGTTCAACCATGTAGTAGTTGTTATTATGGAATCCGGGACAAATTATAAAACCAAGTCAGTTAAAGAAATCATTGGTTCATTACGAGCACATGAGCAACGAATCAATGAAAAAAGTGAAAAAGTCAAGTCTACTGAGCATGCATGAAGACTACAGTTGTCCCGAAGCTAAACAAGAATTATGGGTTCAAAGGCCGTGATAAAGTCAACAACAATGGCAGAGATCAGAATAATAATCAGCAATAGTGGGATAGAAAGAAAGGTTGTGGATGAGATGAAAGCCGCGATCGACAGAGAAATCAAATTCAGTGTTACAACCGTCGCAAGTTTGGGAATATAGCCGAGAATTGCAACAATAAACAACATGTCAAATTCGTCGAGCATTTGTCATTTGCCTAATGAAATGATTGTAACCAGACACTTTTTATGGTTTTGTCAGGCCAATAAAGTTCATAAAACTATACGTGGTATCTTGATAGTGGATGTTCCAACCACATGTGCGGTAATATAGAGTTGTTTGAATAATTAGATGAGTCAATGAAAACAGAGGTTATGTTTGCAGATGATAGGAAACTTCCAGTCAAAGAAAAAGAATAGTTTTAATTTAGTTGAAGAACGGTGATCATCAAATATTTATGATGTTCTTTATGTGCCTACAATGAAAAACAATCTATTGAATTTGAGGCAACTAGTAGAGAAAGGATACACAATGAATTTGAAAGATGACTATTTATCCATGTTCGACTCTAGAGGAATTATCATTCTTAAATCTCATTTTAAAAAATAAGTTATTTCAAATTGAGATGAAGTCTTGCTCTTATCCATGTTTTCAATCTATCATTACTAATGAGTCGTGGCCGTGGCATCTGGGATATGGTCATCTGAACTTTAAAAGTTTGAAGTTGCTCACTCAAAAGATATTAGTGAAAGGATTGCTTGTTATTCAACATCTAAAGTAGTTTTGTGAAGGGTGCATTTTAGGGAAGTAACAAAGACAATCATTTGCTTCCAACACTCGTGTCCGTAGCGTGCCATATCTCCATTACACTTGGTTCACTCCGATCTTTGTGGTCTTATGCAGACAACTTCATTAGGAGGAAACAAATATTTATCGACTTTTATTGATTACTATAGTAGGAAGATTTAGGTGTATTCTCTTAAGAACAAGTCAGACGTGTTTACATGTTTTCAGATGTTCCAGGAGTATGTGGAGAAACAAAGTGGACACTACATCAAGATTTGGAGGACAGATGGCGGTAGTGAATACAAGTCCTCTCGTATTTTCTGATTTTTGTGATCATCATGGGATCAAGCATGAGATCACTCCACCACATACATTGTAACATAATGGTTTGCAGAAAGAAAGAATATGACTATTATGGACATGGCTCGTAGCATGTTGAAAGTGAAAGGTCTACCTAATTCTTTTTAGGATGAAAGCCAGTTGTGTGTTCGGTTTATTTACTGAATAGTTCTCCCATAATAGACGTGTCTCATCTTACTCAAAAAGAGACTTGAGTGGTTGGAAGCCAGGTTGTTAGTCACTTGAAGGTGTTTAGATCCACTGCATATATGTACATGTTATTGATGCTAACATGAAGAAGTTAGATGACGAAAGCGTAAATGTCATATTTATTGGCTATGTTCTAAGGAGGATTATGGAACGTACAAATTGTACAATCTAGTTACCAATGCAATCATTGTTAGCATATATGTCAAGTTTAATGAGAAAAGTGAGTGGATTTGGGACATAAAAGGAAAGAGTATTGCTTAACCATCAACGATTAGATGTAAGAATACAACTTCCACTTCAATTGGTATTGGCGCTAGACTCCCAGCGTACCATTTGCATACCACAAAGAAGTGTGGGACAACCAGCTCGACTTGGGATTGTAAGATCATCCATGATAATATCATTGATGACGAAGGCAATCGAGTGCATTGTGCACTGTTTAGCATTGAGGAAGCTGTGTGATATAGATGACGGGTGAACGATAATTAAGGGATGACGTCAATAGAGGTCGAGATCTGCATTTGGAGAGAAGATCAAGTGTAAGATCATGACAATCTAAATTATGGGGGGATGATGTTTTGTTTTTTAATTTAGATAGATAATTTAGATTATTGGAGGATGTTGGAGTTGTAATCTAAATTAGATTAGTGTTTGAGTTTGATTAGGACTTTGAGTTAGAGTATGAGTCTATTTAAGATCTCATAGTTGGGTTAGGAGTATGTTCATGTGAGTTTATAAATTAGAGTTAACCTCGTGCATTGTAATTAATGAGTTTATGAGAGTTAGTAATAAAGAGTGTCATTGCGGTGTCTCTAAACCTAACATTTGGGACGTTATTAATTCTAGCTAGCTAGCATAGTCCATTCAATATATATGAGAAACTAGATAATTCATATCCTAATTACTTGGCATTTACTATATAACTGAACCCATGTTTTATCCATCTCATCACTTACTTCTCGATCTACTATTTTTAATCCGGTTGGTGACCAATAAACATGTGCCAGGTAAAATAAATGTTACAACCTGGCAGGGTTTGCATGCATATATAATGGAACAAACATTTAAATTAACTGAAGATGACAAAACATCTTTAATGAGATGGATGATGCATCATTAATGTTAAAAATGCAAGGTTAGCTATATCATATCAATAATTTGAATGGGCATATATATGGATAATGCTAGCTAATATATAGATAATTAAATACACACGGGCATGTACACATAAAATAAATGTATATATACTGGCCTACATATAAGCAAATTCAATGAAAGAATATGAGAATTCATTAATGATGTACATCTGTCCATGTATACATTTTAATGCAAAACCAATAAAAGTATATAAAATGAAAGCTATGGAGAGGGCCTTTTTTGGTAGTTAATAGATATCTGTAAATGAAAGGTTATTATTGTGAGCTACGCAACTTATTATATCAACGCAAAGATTGAAAAATGCGTCCAAACAACTTCACTGTTTTCTTTTTCTCTTTTCATATAAAGGTAATCTCATGTTGGTTCAATGCATTCCATTTGCAGTAGACTACGTACCAAAGGATAAGAATATTCCAAATTCATCTAATTGTAGGCGTTCAAATTAAAATTATTTTTACTTTTTTTTTGTAAAAAAAAAAAAAAAAAAAAAAAAAACAATGGCTTCCGCCAAGGTATGAACTTATGAACTTTTACTCTCAAACACCATAACAAATCATTAGATCGTCCTAATTGGTCGGTAAATTAAAATTAAAATTATTGTTACGCCAAACCCTTTCGAGAGTCAATTGACCACCCACAACCTCAAAAGTGATCCTAATATACATAAAGTCTAATCACTAGTCAATCAAATTAAATTATGTGAACCTTAATTAATGAATTATCATGTCATTTGCAAAAACAAACAATCATCCCTAAATTACCTCACGGACTAATTAATGAGGAATATGGATATATATATAAACAATAAATCGCATGTTCACGTGTTTTTTTTTTTTTTTTGAAAAATGGAGTGAATAACTCACGATTACGTGTTGTTTGTTATATAAAGCATGTGTGGGTTATGTACACAGTCTCAATTTCTATTCTCCACGACAACCAAGCATTGAGCCACCGACGGTATCTTTTATGCAATCTCGGGGTCATGAAATTAGTCAGATAAGTATTGTATGAATACCTATAGCTAATAAAAAAACATAGAAAAAGTTTGAAAATAAATATAATAATTAAGCTTTGTGCTGCTTTTGTATGTTCCAACTTAAATTTTAGTTAAAGTTGTTAATGATATTTAGTGAAGTGATGTTAGTTGCCCAAACCATAAAGCGAGGTTTCTCTTTAGGGGCAATTAAGAATGATTGAGAGGCGTGTCGGAGGGCAAGACTATCCTATTCCAGTTTCACTTATACTCGACGAGGACCAACTACTCCAGACGCGGATGAGTGGGGCCTAAAGCCTAGGAAAAGCAAGATAGTGGAGTGTGGAATGCGTGTGCCACACGTGTCCTCCTGTCATTGGCTGCTGCCGGATAAAGGTGGCGTTTCTAAGAAAAGACATAAGCACCTGAGAAATGTCCAATATGTCCTTATGATTTTGCCAAATGTTCTCTATTAGAAAATGCCAACGTACAACTTACTTACGACACGGAATATGCACCGTCGATGTACCTCGAGATGTATGCATGAGTCGTATTTTAAAGTTGCGGGCTCATGCCAAGTGCATGTTGGACTTGTGGTACACGCGCCAACAAAATCCTTTTCTATTTTTTTGTTTTGTATATCAAACTCTATTTCTTTTATAACAACAATAAATTCTTAGTAGTAACCTAGTTAACGCCGACTTAATACATCTAGTTATGATCTTATTTAAGGGGCATCTAAGGCTTTGTTTAGTTAGGGTAGAGTTAACTCTTGAGATATTACTTGGAGGAAGTTGAAACTAATATTGTTTGGATGTCCAACTTCTCTTTAAGTTATCTCTCAACTCACACTCAAAATTGATAGATATCTACCCCACATCCTAGGGAAGTTATCTCCCATAATTTTATGGACATAATTACCTCTCATTAATTACCTTTTACTACCTACATCCATGTTTTTTGTTTGAAGAGTATTTATGTCAATTCATATATTTTATTATTTAAAATTTTGTAACTTCCCTGCAAGTTTAAAGTTGAACCAAACATGAAAATATGGATTTAATTCCGCTCACACAATAAGTTGACAAAAATGAACCAAACGAGGTTGCAAAATAGGTGTCTCTCTCGATAAAAGTCATTTTATATAGGCCTAGTTTGGTTCGTTTTAACTTACAATGTTAGTTCAGAGTTATCTCCTTATTTATCTCATTCGAGTTAATATTTTCACGTTTGATTAAACTTTAAACTTTCAAACAATATAAATTAATATAAATAGCCTTCAAATTAACAAGAGAGAGATATGAGTAATTAAAGGGTCATTAATAGGGGTAATTGTGCCTACAACTCCAGGAAAATAACTCATTATGAGGTGGTAGGGAGATATCTCTCACTCTATGATGTAAGTTTTTTTTTTATCGAAATAAAACTGCATTTATTATAGCTAAAATGTACACTACGATATTATATACAAAGGCGAGAAACGATGTGTTTCCCGTAAACAAAGTCAAAAAAACCTTTACAAGTGTAGTAAGGGAAAAACGCGTCGTCCCTGATAACTACGCCCCCCGCACTTGGAACAAGCCATTGATGACACTTGTCCTCTTGTGGTACCACATTATCACCGAATCAACTAGGTTGAACCCGTGATCGTGTAGCTGGGGATACAAAAGTGGAAAAAGAAAAATTACATCATATATTCCCTTGAATTACATTCCCTTCCTCGCCCCACTGCAGCCAGTTAGTCTTTCATTAGTGCAAGACATTACGCCCATCCTCATAAGTTTGCCCATGTACATTGCTTAAAGTCCTTAGTATCCACCATCGAGGATGCCGCCGCTCGTTTTATCGAGTCCCATACATCTCACCAATGTATTTCTTTACCTTCAAAGATTCTTCTATTTCTTTAAGCCCAGAATCCACCAAATGACATCTAAGAAACCTGACTCCCATAGCCTCTAGCGCTTCATCTCGAGTCCCCCAATTGGGCATCTTGCATAACATTCTCGAACACAAGTAGGAGGATAACTTGCAGACAAGTTAAGCAACGAAACAAGATTAGTTCCCAACTCTTTCTTCACCCCCTAACCAAACAAAACTATAGTTAGAACTCTGATCTTGTTTAAGGGGCCTCTAATTCATTACCAATTATCCTAAACATATGTAGCATGTAGTGATCCGATTTTGGTTAGGCAACTCCGCCTACTTTCACTATCGAACGGACAACATTAAAGCCAGCGCATGCAAATAAAAATACAAACAACCCGGAAATGACAAATTCGCCCATGCTTACACCAGCTCTGCAACGGAATCTAGGGTGACAATATTAGGTCAGTTTTGTAAACTTAAAAGACCTCTTTTGTTAAATCTTTGGGACAGTTGGGGACAAAAGTTAGGTCACTTTGAAGTTTGAATGTATAAATTTATGCGTTTAAGGGCTTGGTAGGGGTTCGGCGCGAACCTAAAAGGGTCGCGAATAGCTAATTTAGCTAACACACCGACACGTGTCGGTGAAGTAATATTTTTTTAACAGTTTTTTGTGTTACTTTTGATGGGTGGGTGGATGGTTCGGTTTGCTAACCAATTCAACACAAAATCTACATATCATTTCCCCACGCAACCGAGTGTTGCCTCATTTTTAATATGCTTCCACGTGTCAACACACTTGTTAAAGTACAAATCTGCCCGTAACTGCTTGCTGTCTTCATTAATGTTTTAAGAAAAGTTCCGTTAAATAAAACTCTATTTAGGTTGTAAGAACCGCTATTATAAGTTTCAAAAAATGTGTTCGAACTCTTTGAGTCCGGACTCAAAGATTTTTTGTAAAAGAATTTAAGATATATCTATCTAAGTAAAAGACATAATTACTCTCTACTTCAAACATCAATAATGAATTTAAATTAAGGGTATTTATGTTTTTTTAGTTGTTTGAGTTCAGACTTTTTGAGTCCATCTAGCACTACCCAGTTCAACCCGTCAATTTTTAAAAAAAATTAAATTTGCAAATCTTTTAAATTACTCACCCTTAATGCGTCTCTCTGGCCAATGCCTCGCACTAATAAGTTGTTTCTCGATCTCATCTCGTCTTCACTTTCGCTATATCTACGTCGAGTCTGTTGCAACTACTACCGTGTGACCATTCCGATGTGATACTGCCTCTATGATTTTTGGAGTTGTCATTAACGTTGCGGGGTATTACCAACATAAGTATTGAGGTAATTGAGAAAGATCGCATTATTGCTTAGGATGAGTATATCATTTTTTTAAAGGTGAGCCAACTTATCGATAGAGATTGTTATTATATAGTTGGATAGGGTTTAGTTTAATCAAACTCTTTAATAAATAGAATTCGTACTTAAATGTGCCTGCCTATTAATAATAATAGTATAGGTAGTTGTCTCAATTTTTAAAAGCAAAATGTTTTTTTTTTAGTAAGTAAGAAACACAAGTGCATGCTACTATTGAAGCTCGAACTCCAACCTCTCATTCAAATAATTTTATATCAAACCAGTGAGCTAGATACCAAGTTTGTTGGTTTAAAGCACAAATTTAAAACCTACGAGTTTGAATTACTGAATTAATTTGAAATTACGACTTGGTTGTTGATGTTTTATTTTTTAGCCTATTGATTAGTGTTATTTGTTTTAAGGCTACCAAAAGTGGTTCCATTCTAAAAAAATATTTTTAGATCACCAAACTTGCTTGTTCTTAAGCAAGTAGTAATAAATTAAGTCTGACATGTGTATCGACAATTATAGACTAAATAGTTTCGTACGAATTTAGGCATTAGTAGTTATTATATAAATTTCAAGTGACACCTTGTGACATAACGTGTAGGCCTAAATTTGATAGTCATCTTGCACGCTTTAAGGTATACTTGCGTTATGCAGCAAAAAAATATTTTAAGCACACTCATTTTTACGTGAGACACGCAAATTACATCACATGAGTGTCACTTAAGATGTCATTCAAGACTTGATTCTAGCATTTTTCGTATAATTAAGTTATAAACAACTAGACAGGTCTTAAGACATTTTTTCCAAGGCACCAGCACATTGCCAACCCTAGAAAAGACCCATCATACATTATTACTAATTAGATTACTCCCTTTAATTAGGTTTAAGAAAAAAAGGACATTTTAGGAAACAAGTGTTTGATTACGTGTAACGGAAGCGAATGTGAGATTTCGTTGCAGGGGACTTTATAGCAGTAAATGCATACTCTATATTATTAAAGAAATGTTAGTTCTGGGACGAAACCGTAATTAAAGTGAAAATCTAGGACTAACGCAACGCAAAGCTGTGAACAGAACGACACGTGGCAGTCATACGAAGTAGGTTCACCGGATACCGACAGTAACCTTGAAATTCTTCGGAAACGGCGTGTCATTGCAAAACCGCGCTTCATGTGAACTCCCCACTTATTTTCGCGCCACGTGTTTTTTCGCGCGATTTCAACGCAGGAGCTCGTTAGATTAACGTGGAGTCGAGAGCAGGAGATCGCCGCGAGGCATAAAAATCGAAGCCATTAAAGAAACTCGAACAGAAACAGAGGAGCGACAGAGCAACGCATCTGAACGCACGAACCTCTGCTTTCTTCTCTCGTATATATTTGTAGTGTTCGTATTAAAATACAACACAGAGAGGAATCAATCAAATCAAATCAGTTCAGCAAAACAGGGGAGGCAAAAGAGGGCTTTGTTTTCATGGAGGGGTTTTGTAACTTTTGTTAGATTGGGCGGATTGGGGGCATCGTGATGGGTTCTGGGTTCACAGGTGGTGGGGATTTCTGGGGCTCAGCGATGATCAACAACAATCAACAACAACAACAGCAACAACAGCAACAACAACAACAACTGCAGTACCACCGATCGCAAATCGGTCATCATCAACAGATTCAACAGCAGCAAGTAATGGGTGGTCCGACTCCAACTCTAACTCCATCATTTGGGGTGAAGAGGTCGATCGCGGAGCTCGAGAGGCAGCAACTGATGCAACAACAAGTGGGTTTTCTCAGGTCCGTGAAACAGAGGAGCCACTTCAATCACACCTCCCCGATTTCCCCTCTCTCGCCTTTCGATCATTTCTCCCCAGATTCGAGGTTTGGGGTTCAACATGGGCGATTCACAAACCCTTTTGTTCAGCAGGTTCAACATGGTCGATCTAGCCCAATCATCATCAACAACGTGAACGGCAACGCTGTTGTTTCCTTTTCGTCGTCTTCGCCACCACCACCAACAACAACAACCACAACCGCAACCACAACCACAACATCACAAGGGGGGCCTCAAAGGGTAGGAGGAGAAACCGAGGCGCCACCCGCGCCAGTGATTCAAATGAGGAGTCGTCTTCAACAGCTGGAGAAACACCTCTTAGACGACGACGACGACGACGACGTCTTAGTTGCCGTTAACGACGACGATTGCGACGTCTCCTCTGTCGTTACAAGTAGCGAGTGGAGCGAGACTATGCAGAGTCTCATCATAACACCCCCAACAAAAACAACAACAACTCAACAACAACAACAACAACAACAACAACAAGTCCCCTTTTCCACCACATCTCCAACATCTTCCTCAAATTCGTCATGCTCTTCAACATTGACAACGTCAACATCTTCTTCTCTACCATCTCTACCATCTTCTTGCTCTCCAATTCAATCTCTCAAGGACGCCGCGACGGCGATCTCCGAATCCAAAACCGACGTCGCGGCGTCGATTCTAGACCGACTCAAACAAATATCCAACGCTAGAGGCGATCCTGAGCAAAGACTCATCTCTTACATGTTATCATCTCTCAGATCTCGGTTGAACCCAACCGAGTCACCACCGCCCGTCTCCGAGCTTTCCAGCCCCGAACACTTGCTCGCTACTCAGCTACTCTACGAGGCCTCCCCTTGCTTCAAGCTCAGCTTCATGGCCGCCAACCTCGCCATCCTCGACTCCATCAACCCCCAATCCAACTCCATCCACATCCTCGACTTCGACATCGGCCAAGGCAGCCAATACGTCACCCTCATCTACGCCCTGGCCGAGAAAAAACCCCCAATCCCAATCACTCTCAAAATCACCACAATCATTGATCCTGCGCCTCGATCTCATCCTCAATCCGAGGACAAACTGGGGGTTGTCGGAGACTTCTTAAAGAAGCTCGCGGAGCGAGTGGGGTTGAGAGTGAGATTCAGAGTGCTGAAGATGAACACTAGCGAATTGACCAGAGACGCTTTGTCTGCAGTGTCCTGCTACGACGAGCACGATGAAGAAGAGGAAGTCTTAGCGGTGAATTTCGCGTTCAGGCTGCATAAACTGGCGGACGAGAGCGTGTCGACGGAGAATCCGAGAGACGAGCTTTTGAGGGTGGTGAAGGGGCTGAGGCCGAGAGTGGTGACGGTGGCGGAGCAGGAAATGAATTGCAACACCAACACGTTTGTGGCCCGAGTTGGGGAGGCGAGCGGGTACTACCAGGCCCTGTTCGACTCGCTCGACTCGGTCATGACTCGGGAAGGGTCGGACCGGGTCCGGGTGGAGGAGTGTTTGGGCCGGAAGGCGGCGAACTCGGTCGCGTGCGAGGGGAGGGACCGAGTCGAGAGGTGCGAGGTTTTCGGGAAGTGGCGGGCCAGGATGGGCATGGCTGGGTTCGAGTTGAGGCCGCTGAGTCAACACGTGGCTGAGTCCATGCGGGCGAGGCTCCACTCGTCTTTCAAGAACGGTGGGAACTCGGCTGGATTTACGGTCAAGGAAGAAAATGGCGCGATTAGCTTTGGGTGGAAGGGGCGTACACTCACTGTTGTCTCAGCATGGCGTTAATTAATTAATTTAATTTATCAGTTTATGATCTAATTTTCTAATATATCATTAATTAATTAATTAAGCGCCTTTTTTTTTTTTTTTAACAATTTGGGTTAATTTATTGTAAGCTTGTTCTTCTTCTTGTTGTTATTATGATAGAAGAATTCTTCTTCTCTCATGCAGGTCCCTGTAGTTTGTTGCGACCTTTTTGTTTCTATAAAATTTACACAAAAAGAAAGGGAATAATAGGCGTATTTTTTGGAGGTGGTGGTGGGGGGCTATGGGGATGGTGGTGGGGATGCTTGACTACTAAGCTAAATATTGTTTACATGTTTTTTGGTTTATTTTTTTGGTTCTAACATGTAACTGACGCATTAGATAATTGATGAGTTATAATAACGTTAAGGGGTGGGAGGAGTTGGGAAAAATGTTTGAGTTTGGTGGGGGAATTCAATTTGGTTGAGTTAATGATGGTCACGTTTTTAGGCCTTTTTGTGAGGGGTGATGGGTGTGAATGGTGAAATAGAGAGCAAGTACAAAGTAGTAGTGAAGTAGTACTTACTAGTTATCATGTATTTTAGGATGTTGCGTCTCAAAAATCCACAATAATGGAAATAGAAAGTATTTGACAGTAACGAAAGAGTTTGATTTATGTTGTCGAATCTAATTATTTTGATAGGAGTAATTGAATATGTGGGAAGTTGATTTTGTGAAGATGGCATTTTGGTTTGGCTCGTGAACACGCTCACATGCATGGTGGGATATGAGCCAATTGGGTTTAGTTTATGTGACCCAAACATGGTGTGCCCTAGCAATTCAATGGACTCTTCTTCTCCCTTCTTTAGATATCATGCAATGGGGTCCATTTCTTTTCTCTATCCAGTTTTATGTGGATGGGCATGTAACGCTTGTTTTTCCTTGAAAGAATGTCATCGTCATATCTTAAAGCACAACTTTTTTTTTTTTTTTTTTTTACTTTTTACTTAATACTATGACTTCACTATCTCTATTTGTTATTTATTGATCTCTTCTGTTCTAAAACACTTTTCGACTTATTGCAAACTCGAGACTAATAATCTCGATTAGTCTAAATTGACTTTTTGAACATCTTTTTAAGAGAGCGAGACTTTCCTTTTTTTCTTTTTACTCGAAGCTCAGATTGTAATTAAGTTTTTGGTCGAAAGATATTTAGATCCTCCGGTGATCGGTAATTACAAGACCTGACACGAGATCGTGCTATATCAAACACCGTATGGGGAAGTTTTCCCAACGTTGCCTGCTTCATTCACGATAATCAAACTCGAGATATTATTCAAGGGATTTGCAAGTTCAGTGTGATCGATACATGCAAAATCTATTACTCCAATACATATGGTTTATACCTAGTAATAAAAGGATAATTAAGAGCATGATTTGGTCATGTTCTACTCAATCATTAGTAATTAGTCTTGCACTAAAGTTACTAATTGGTAGGGGTAAAGTTTAATTAGCTTTTGAAATGCTAATGATATACAAATAGGGTAGTTCTAGATGGACTCAAAAAGTCCGGACTCAAACAACCAAAAAGACATAAAGACCCTTAATTTAAATTTATTATTGGTGTTTGGGGTAGAAGGTAATTAAGTCTTTTACTTAGATATATATCTTAAATTATTAATAAAAAAATTTTGGGTCCGGACTCAAGAATCAGGATAGCTTTTTTTTATCAATAAATCTACTTGGACTCATGAGTCCGGACTCATAGGGAGGTGCTTAGAATTTTTGTAAATATTTAAGGGGTATCAAAGAAATTTTACAAGTGATTATGGTTGCTTCATTAATTGTTGGAGGATGTATTTAAAATTAAAAAAAAATTTGAATCCGAACTCACGAGTCCAAATAGCACTACCCAAATACAAATAAACATTACGTTGTATATACAGTTATACACATATGAGTTTGGGTCAAAATGGGCCCTCTAAGTTTGAAAAGAATCACCATTTATGAATTCGATGTGCGCGTTAATTAATGATGACACACACATGTAAGCTGGATCCCCGATGCCCTATTTTACATCAGTTTAATAATTAGTTCTAATTTCACATTAGATTAGATAGATGCATTTCTTGATTCAATAAATCTATTTGAACTCATGAGTTTTGACTCACAGGAAATTTTTTAAAAAATTTGTAAATATTTAAAAGGTATAATATAAATTTTACAAGTGATTATGGTTATTTCATTAATTGCTCGAGGATGTATTTGAAATTAAAAAATGTTTTGAGTCCGGACTCACGAGTCTAAATAGCACTACCCTTCTTGATTTGTCGCACCTTTCATGTGAGATGAATATGAGACATTACTTATCAAAAGACAAGATTTTGAGACGTTGTGATGAATTTGACTCCAATTGAAGTATAAAAAATAAGAATTAAAATAAAATAAAAATCAAAGTACCTCTATTTGCTGTGATGCAATTCAGATCACTAATTAACATTATAACAAAGTCGCAAGCTCATGCAACTGCCTTTTAACTGTTTCAAAGTGAAAAACAGTCGCGAAAGGTTCAGACTTAATTAAGAATCTGAAATGACTTTTATTTTGATTTATGATCAAAATATCAATAAACAACAAACATGCTTTAATTATGAACTTCCCTCCAAAAATCTATTTCAATTATAATATAAATGTGCGTTAGAGATTTATTTTGGAAAATGGTTTTGTAACTCAGGAAAGATACACAAAATCGACACAAGTTCATGCCTTGATTATTGTCGTGACGTATATACACACGCATCTCGATGCAAATATAAGAAACGCACATAAGTGTATATTTTTTGGGCTTGTATAATAGCATGGGAACATCCAAATGATACAAGGAAGGGGAAGTCCCTTCGGAATTAGTTAATTTTGTAGTGGTTTTATATCAAACTACTTTGAGTGGACAAGTTATAGAAAAATATAAAAAAAAATAACAATAAGTCTATTTGGACTCATGAGTCCGGACTCATAGGGAGGTTTTTAAAATTTTTGTAAATATTTAAGGGGTATAATATGAATTTTACAAGTGATTATGGTTGTTTCATTAATTCCTCGATGATATATTTGAAATTTAAAAAGTTTTGAGTCCGGATTCATGAATCCAAATAGCATTATCAAAAAATAATTATCAATGTCGGGCAAACGTATATATACTTTGGAAAGCGGAACTGACTTTAATATCATCGCATTATGGAACTTACAAAAACAACCACCATCAAGTCCCATTTTTAAGTATATTTATTTTGATCGGAAAGGAATTGTTTTATTAACATCATGAAGATGGTGATACAACTGCCTTTGGAATATACAAGCATTTCCAAAGGCTCAACAAAATGCAAGTCTCATAATAAGGTACCAAAAAATGCCTACAATCCATCAAACTGGATGGACTAGCTATGCTAACCCTACGATGTAATTGAATTGTACTTTGTCGACTCAGCTAAGCTCACCCTATGAAAATATAATCAAATACAATTTAAGTGGAGGATTGTCTATGCCTATTAAGCGGGAAACAATCAAAATCAATCATCTGTCCCCGAATAGGGCGAATTCTAATTTTTGCATCGTCCTCTTCCATTAGAACAACCGATTTTGAATCAAGAAGCATTAACTCTATTTTCATAATAGTTATTTATTCATTCAATCCAAATTAGTTGGAATTGACTATATAAATCAAGCTTATCTCTTTTATGATGGTTGATGCATCGCTTGTTAAAAAATAAAATTTAAGAAGAAGGTAAAAAAAAAATGGTTTAAACCTTTTAATTTCGGTAGTGATGCAGTTATATATAGTTGAAAGTTGAAAGAAAAACTGTATGGATACATGTATACGTACGTGGTCCAAAAGAATTGGATGCCTCGAAATTGGTCACCAGCTGTATCAAGACAGTGTGATTGCACGGATAGTCGCCACATATTGTACGTATGATCGAGTTAGGTGGTCTGCGTGGCTGTTCCATTTAATTCTTTATCTTTTATTATTCGAACTTAGTCCATAGCATAAAAATGTACATCAATGTACATACATATATCTGAAGATCTTCGTACGTTGTTGTTACGAAATTATAGTTCCCAACGTGCTCTGTAATAGAGAACAAACAAAAAAGTATAAATGGGTACAAGTCCTTTCCCCATACGATCGTTTTGAATTATTTATTTTTTATCTCAAGTATTTAACAAATATTAAATATAGAGGTTAATTACCAAAGCATTTTTATTAGATGGATGAGACGTTATTTGCTCAAACACAAGGTTTTGACTTTGAGAGGTTGCGAGTTCAACTCTCTCTCTCTCTATTTTTTTTTTTTTGAATAAGCAAGAAACAACTTTTTCCTCTTGGGACATTTTGAAGTTAAAAAAATAATAGGCTTCGTTTAATTTATTTTTGGTAACTTATGGCCTGTTTGGTTCGTGGGATTAGCCCGGATTAGCTACACTGGACTAGTTAATCCGTTGTTTGCTTGGAGGATTAACTAGGCCAGCGGACTAGTTAGGAGGCATGGTAGTGGATTAAATAATACCACCATTTTTGGTGGGATTAGCTAATCCATAGTGGGTGGTGGAGGAGATTACCACTTTACCCCTCCCATTAACACAAATACCAAACAACGATTCTCACAATCGAATCAATGTCATTAACCTTTGTTTTGCTCATCTTCTTCGCATGTTGCTCTTCTTCTTCGTTCTCCAAGACTTGTATTTCTATTTTGGGTCGATTGATTTGTTCTCCTCGCTATCGTCTCCTTTGATTCAGGTTTGGTGCTTTTCCTTTGCGATTGATTGATTGATTTTAAGTTCCTCTACCAAAAAAGATTTCTTCGCCATTGATGTTGTTGAAGAGAAATTATGCGGACTCGATTGGTGTCGGAGATCGTTTCCTTTCAATTTCTTCCTTCTTTGATTGACCTTCTTCGTTCATTAGAGGTTGCGATGAAATTGGATTTAGTTTTGGTTTTCTTGGTTTCCTCCTACTTGCCCTCTTCGTTGGTGATGATGATGATGAAAAGGAAATTGGAGTTCTAGAAAAAAATACAATTGTTACAATTGATCAGGTTGTTGTTGTTAGGGTTTTGTTTTCTTATTGTTGTCATTATATATTTGTGAAATGGGGGTTTTGGTGTTTTTTATCTAAAGGGTACTTTGGTAAATGTACATATACAACCTCATTTAATCCCAACCTTAAAACTCCCAACCAAACAAGATACACAAATAGGACTAAACTATCTAAACCCATGTATTAGTCCCATCACTAATTAATCCCATGTGTTTGGATTCACTAAAATGTGAACCAAACAGGCCATTATAGTGTTAGGCGACATATAGATATAAAAAGAAGCAAGAGAAATTAAAAATATGTGGGAAAAAAATCACCAAAAAAACATTATATACAGATAAACAAAAAAAAGAATGGCGACATATAGATATATAACCCAAAAAATAAATATATATATTTTTGTAAAATTTTATTTAGCAGTTTTAGTTTTTGAAAAAAATATCGATCTTCACATTTACAATCCACATTTTGCAATGGATAAGGTTTTTGAACGCTAATGTCTATTTAGTCCATGTAGGATGGACATCCCTATTTAGTCCATGTAGGATGGACATCCCTATTTAGTCCATGTAGGATGGACATCCAAAACGTTAATGTCTCCCCTCCACGGTGATGATGTGTTATAAATCCACCGCCAAAATCAACATTTATCATTGGAGATGCTCTAAGGGGGTGTGGGGAGATATCTCACACCCTAAGTGTAAATTGTGAGATAACTTGCAGACAAGTTCACAACCAAACAAGATTAATTTTCAACTCCTTGCGAGAGTTATCTCCTTGAAGATATCTCTATCTCATACCAAACAAGGCCCTAGTCTACATGAAAACCCAATGTCGAGTGCTCCTTCCCTAACCACGGGAACGGACTCAAGGCAACTTTGGAGCAGTGAGATAGTCGAATATTGAGTAATCTGGAAAAAAAAAATTATGAATTTTTTTAGTTTAAACCACTCGATATTTAGATTATCAACCTGATATATAGACTATCCGACTACTCCAAATTCGCTTTGCATCGCGTACTGTATAGGTAAGAAGGGGGGGAGGGGGATCCTAATGTTGCTATTTATATTCTTAAAGCTCGTATTAGTTCTTACGTCTATTCATACTTTGGGCCAAACCCGCGAGTTTTTCACTTCAACCGGCCCAAAGCCCAGATTAGAAACCCAACATCTTTTTATTTTTTTTTTACTCATCATATATCGAGATGCGTATTTCCTCATCGAACAGACTTGATCGACTTTAGTGCGCGAGTTGCGTTACATTGGCGCGTACAAATAAGTGTACGCAGACCTGATTAACGACGAACCGACTCTGTCAGATCGAATTCTCGATTGCGAAACCTCTTTGAATCGATTGAATTTCTTAGCATTTGCTGGTCAGTGAACGATTCGGTCGTCTCGAAATGAAATTAGGGTTAGGGTTTTGAATCGATTGAGATACTCGTTGATTTTTTTCAATACTTGTGGCGGTTGATCGATTGGGGGATTTGTACGTGAAACCCTAGAATTCTGCGATCGTTCGACGCAATCGAACTTGAAGATTCCTCTCGCTCACAATGGCGGGGCATGGTAAAGATTTGGTTTTTCTTTGAAAGCCCTAATTTTTCGTTGTTAATTTTCAATTGAACTTCTCAGGTGAAAAGAATCGGCCGACGAAAAGACACAAATCGTCCGCCAAGGTTCGTATAATTGCTATTTCTGTGTTTGTGAATCATGAATTGGAGTTGTGTTGGTGGTTTAATGTGTTGTAGGGTTTTGTTCAGGAGGACCACCATAGAAATGCCTCTGCTGTTGAAGAGGATCATTACTTTGGTGAAGAAATTGATGAGGATGCCCGAGATGGTATGTCGTAGATTTTGATTTCTATTTGGGATTGAACAATTGGGGAAATTGTTGATACTATTGATAGATTATGCCTTTGATAATGTATGTATTTGGGATTGAACTATTGGGGAAATTGTTGATACTATTGATATATTATGCCTTTGATAATGTATGTTGATCAGCTGATAAAGAAGGGAAAAAGAGGGATTTCACTAAGCTAGAATTAAAGCCCGACCACGCAAATCGCCCATTGTGGGCGTGTGCCGATGGTCGGATATTTCTCGAGACGTTCTCAACATTGTACAAACAAGCATATGATTTCCTCATTGCAATTGCTGAGCCAGTTTGCAGGTATTATGAATTGGTTTTATGTCGGATTGATGTAAAGTTCTCAATTTTTGATGTTCAATCTGTGTGGCGCGCAGGCCCGAATCAATGCATGAGTATAACTTGACCCCGCACTCATTGTACGCGGCAGTGTCAGTTGGCCTTGATACTGATACTATTGTCAATGTCTTGAACAAATTATCCAAAACGAAGCTACCTAAGGACATGAAGGACTTCATTTATGCTTCCACGGCTAATTATGGGAAAGTGAAACTTGTGTTGAAGAAGAACCGGTATTTTGTCGAGTCCCCATTTCCAGAGGCAAGAGTTGTGGCTCAAGCTGAATTTTTTTATTTTATCGGTAACTTTGATGTTTTTGGTTTTGATTTGTTTAATGTGGAAAGTGTAGGTTTTGAAGACATTGCTCAAAGATGAAGCCATATCTCGTGCAAGGATATCATCTGAGGTGTGTTTGATATTTTATATTTTTTGGGTATTATGTATTTATGTGTCCAAGGAAAGGAGGTTAATTGTTATGTGGCAAACAATGTGAATAATCATGATAGAGAGACCTCAATGAAAACCTTAACTAATGGCCATCTAGATGTTCTATTGATTTTTTTTTTCCTGTGAGAGTGGAAAAGTAGAATTATTTTTACATGGATAGATGCATATGTACATAGTCTAGAATAGTTGGGGAAGTGTAGGATAATTTATACGTGCTCACCATCAATTGCATTTAATCGAACACAATAGAAAAGTTTGATCCATGTAGCCGACCCCAATTAATTTGGGACTGAGGCTATGTTGTTGTTGTTGTTGTTGTTGTTGTTATTGGTTTGACGTGTAGTGTATCTTCTACTATTGCTTATCATGGTTTATGGTCTTTAGGGTTCACATGGAAATGATTCTTTTACAATTTGTAAAACAATGGGCGATATACCTAGTGGTCACGATGAGTTGCTTGATGGGATCGAGTCGGCAGCTGCAGCCGAAGAAAAAGAAACACATTCCTTTGAAATTGACCCATCTCAGGTATAATGCGATTAATGTCAGTGTAACTAGTTGTGTACTTGATAAATATCTTTGAAATTAGCAATTGTTTGATAAATTGACTTTTGGATGGCAGGTTGAAAATGTGAAGGAGCGTTGCTTGCCTAACCATTTAAATTTTCCAATGTTGGAGGAGTATGACTTTCGAAATGATACTGTGAGTTATATCTGATGTTAAACTGGTTTTGCAGTTACAACAACAACAACAACAACAACAACAACAACAACATAGCCTCAGTCCCAAATTAACCGGGGTCGGCTACATGGATCAAACTTTTCCATTGTGCTCGATTAAGTGCAATTGATGGTGTGCTTTGCAAACCATTCAAATCCCTCCTAATTAATGCATCCCATGTTAACTTTGGTCTGCCCCTACCTCGTCGAATTTCTACAGTTTCTATTGAGTCAAATTTTCTAGTTGGAGCATTTGTAGGCCGTCTTTGCAGGTGACCAAACCATCGCAACCGCCTTTCCCCAATCTTTGTATCAATTAGTGCTACTCCTACTTGTCTTTGAATTTCTATATTTCTTATTCTATCTTTACGAGTTTTACCACACATCCACCTAAGCATCATCATTTCTGCTACGTTCATTTTATGTAATTGTTGTTGCTTTATTGCCCAACATTCACTTCCATAGAGCATAGCTGGCCTAATTGCGGTCCTATAAAATTTTCCTTTTAACTTAGTAGGAACATTTTGATCACAAATCACCCATGTTGCACTCCGCCATTTTTTCCATCCAGCTTGAATTCTATGTGTGACATCATTCTCAATGTTACCATCATTTTGTATGATTGATCCTAGATATTTAAAGTGGTTTACCTTAGGAACTTCTACTTCCCCTAATTTTACCACTCCGTCATCTCGATGTCTAGTGTTTCTAAACTCACAGTGCATGTCTTCGGTTTTCATCCTACTCAACTTAAAGCCTTTAGATTCTAATGTATTCCTTCAGAGTTCTAATTTCCTATTCACTCCATCCTTAGTTTCATCCACTAAGACAATATCATCTGCAAATAGCATACACCATGCTATATCCTCTTGAATATGTCTAGTTAGTTCATCCATAACTAAAGTAAATAGATATGGGCTTAAAGCCGATCCAATATGGTGATAAGAGTGGCTAATGTATGTAACAATAGCTGATTTGAGTTTTTTTATTGTTTTTGATAACTTCGATTTTATCTATGAAGATTGTATGATAGGATTTTCTCCCCAAATTAAATTTCCTACTCGAAAATCCAGGTAAACCCTGACCTCAACATGGAATTGAAGCCTCAAGCACAACCACGTCCATACCAGGAAAAGAGTCTCAGTAAAATGTTTGGAAATGGTAGGCTCTTCTAGCTAAGATGGACAAAATCTTGCAGTTAAATTGAATGCTGAATTATGTTTGTCATCAAATTCTTATACAGTGTTTTTGTTTTAATGGTGTAATAGCTAATGCTGCATGAAAGAAATATGACATTCATTGCCCTTCTACTTCTGTCGTCTTGGATGTTAATTATTAGTATCAAGCTGCTCATGTTATTATTACATGGTCGGTCTGCCTTTATTTACTTCTTTCTAACATGCTTCTTTCTTTCTCTACTTCATTCAAGGCTTAGTTTGTTTTCTCTTAGAGTTCCCTCGTGGCCTGTCTTTTATACTGGTGTTATATTTGGTTATTTTCAAGTTGAACATTGTGTAGTTTCAAACTATGATAGGTACGCACAGTTAGAGCAAATTGAAGCTGGCAGAGTGTTCAGCTTGTAGAGTGTTCATTTTTTTTTTTTTTTTTTTTCAATTTAATTGGAAAGTAGTTATGGAAGGCTGTGACTATATGCAGGTAGAGCAAGATCTGGCATTATTGTACTACCCTGTGGAGCAGGAAAGTCTTTAGTTGGAGTCTCTGCAGCATGCAGAATACGTAAAAGCTGCCTTTGCTTAGCAACGAATGCTGTTTCTGTTGATCAATGGGCGTTTCAATTCAAGCTGTGGTCTACAATACGAGAGGATCAAATATGTCGTTTTACATCTGATAGCAAAGAAAGATTCCGTGGTAATGCTGGTGTGGTAGTGACCACATATAACATGGTTGCTTTTGGTGGTAAACGATCTGAAGAGTCTGAGAAGATCATTGAAGAGATAAGAAATAGAGAATGGGGATTGCTTCTAATGGATGAGGTAATTATTTGGCATTTGCCCAATTAAATACGGGAGTTCGCAGTTCATTGTTGAAGGTTTGGTTATATAGTGCTACACGGCAGACTTTGTTTTAACAATCAGTCAATTTTCTTTCCAAAATTGGATATGCAGGTGCATGTGGTTCCTGCGCATATGTTTCGAAAGGTCATCAGCATAACTAAATCGCATTGCAAACTTGGGCTGACTGGTATGATCTGTTCAAATGGTTTGCAATCTTTAATGTCCGCCTTGTCTTTATCTTTACTTTTGCTGAGGGTATGTTTTGCTTCCAATTGTTAGCCACCCTCGTGAGAGAGGACGAGCGCATTACAGATCTTAACTTCCTTATTGGTCCAAAATTATACGAAGCAAATTGGTTGGACTTGGTAAAAGGAGGATTCATTGCAAATGTTCAATGTGCTGAAGTATGGTGTCCAATGACAAAGGAGTTTTTTGCCGAGTATTTGAAGAAAGAAAATTCAAAGAGAAAGCAGGTTTGCTTCATTAGCATTTATTATTATTATTATTGTTAATGTTATTAATTCTCTATATGAACTCTACAATGGCAATCAAGCCTAAATCCCAATGTTAAACAGTTGTTTATATGCTTTCCTAATCCCTTAAATCCTTCCTAATTATTACTTGCCAAGTTGTCTGCTACCTATTCCGTCAAGTTCCATCAAACTGTGTTGCGTCAATTGTTGAGTTTTCTCAATCTGAAGATTCTGAACTTTACTTTTAAAAATTTTTGTTTCATTTTCCAAATTCTCTTAATGAATTTTCCAATTTGTGTAAACCAGGGGCGTCAGTGATAGAAAGTTGGAAGTTTTTCTTGCACATTATTTTATACTCGGCGTGTTGATGCTTGTGATGAATCTATCTTGATGCAGAGTGTTATTTGGCTGTTCTTTTGATAAAAAGAGAATCTTTCTTAGTAAAATGTGAAGTTAAGTTGTTTAAGCATTTGACTGTTGTTCTTCATTGATCCAAGTTTTATTTTTATATGTTAGATGCACGTGACCTATAAAACATTCTAATGATCTAAACAATGTTTTTAAGGCATGCTATGTACGCATACATGTTTGCCTGTGGTTTATTTTGTGTGGGTTTATTCGTATCATTGGGGCTTACTCATATTTGAACTATGTTCAGGCGCTCTATGTGATGAATCCAAATAAATTCAGGGCTTGCGAGTTTCTAATACGTTTTCATGAGCAACAACGTGGTGATAAGATCATTGTTTTCGCTGACAACCTTTTTGCTCTTACTGAGTATGCAATGAAGCTTAGGAAACCAATGATATATGGTGCTACCAGGTTGGTTATCACGTTGTGGATCTTTTGCTGTTACAACTGACATCTTGTACCTATGGCATTTTATACGACACTGCATTTTGACTTGGTAATCTTTTCTGCTTGTCTAGCCATAGTGAAAGAACAAGTATTCTGGAAAAGTTCAAGCTTAGTCGTGATGTAAATACCATTTTCCTTTCAAAGGTATAATGTAGCTATGTAATTGCCAGTATTATTTAAAGGCAAAGTGTCTTATTTGGTTCATAAACTTATCAATTTGATTCGTCTATTTTGGTTCTTTTATTTTTCACCAATTGTGTCATTTCGCCATTGAGATGGGTGACATATGCCACATGTGGGGATGCATGCGACCCTGAGGCGGGGATTTTCCTTATCCTCCCCGCGGGGCAGGTACAAGGGGCAATCCTTCCACTTTGTGGGGAGGTTGGACATCTTTTTGGGAGAGAAATGTTACAAAGTAGTGAAGGAGAGTGTCATCTCATTCAGCATCCGTCCCCAATCCAACAGCAAAAGGGTCCAATTGGTGACAAATAAAAGAGCAAAGATCAAAATGATGAAATCAAAGTTTAGGGGCTCAACCAATAAAAGTTGATAAAATTAGGGACCAAATAAGGCGTTTTTCCTTATTTAACTTGGCATTTTAGGGAAATTTTCTAAGCTTGAATGCAGATATGGTGTTAATTTCTTAGTTTGGATGTGCATTAATTTTATAATTCTTTGTCAATGGCTTTAGACAATATTTGATTTTGTTTGGGCTTTTCCAATTCTAAGCAAACCGCAAGAGCTTACTTTTTGCTACTTTTATGATCTGAATGATTGTTGTTTTTTTTCTTAGATGCCTATTAAGGTCCAGCGACATGAATGATCATTTTTGTAGTTTAAGTAGAAATTCAATTTTGGATCAGACACATTTAAATGTACCCTCTACATTTTTCTTGTTCTTTACAGGTTGGAGACAACTCAATAGATATCCCTGAGGCTAATGTTATAATCCAGATTTCATCTCATGCTGGTTCTCGTCGTCAGGAAGCCCAGCGACTGGGTCGTATTCTTAGGGCTAAGGTTAGTATTTTTTTCTTAAATATTTTTAAAAAGATTTATATTCATGAAATGCTAGCCTTAGTTTAATTATGTACTTGGTTTGGACATGGCATATATGAAAGATACATATTTCCTTTCTGTTCTTTGTAGCGATTTCGGTACTTAATTTTTTTTTTTTGTTTGTTGTTTCTTTGTAGCGATTTTGGTACTTATTATTTATTAGTTATTTATTTATTTTTCTGTACACGTTGACTTTGGTACTGGTAGTGTAGATCGATACACTATTTAATGTTATCTTATACATATTTTCTTTCTGTTCGTTGTAGTCATTTCAGTACTTTTTAAGTCTTTTGCTGCAGACTTAAAGAGTGGTTGACTTCGGTACTGGAAATGTAGATAGATACACTCTTTAATATTATCTTATGCTTCTTAAAGCTTGTATTTGGTGTACATAAAGTATTCATGTAGATGGTTTATTATGGATTTGGTGTGGCAGGGCATTTATATTTTGTAGTCTATAGTAAAAAACATATGCAAGACGAAAAGCAATGATATATAGTATAAAACCCTGGTCCTTGACTGTAATCACTTCTTTGGCTAAATAACAAGAGTATGATTCTTGTTGCTTTCAGGCGAAACTATGTTCTGTGTATCCTCTTAGTTTCTAATATTTATTGCCATCTCTGCAGGGACGACTTCAAGATAGGATGGCCGGGGGTAAAGAGGAGTATAACGCCTTTTTCTATTCCCTTGTCTCCACTGATACACAGGTGTGGCATGTTACCGATTTTTTCTTTTGGGTTGTAAAGATCACATTTATTTTTGTATCACACAGTTTAGTTTGTCTTGAGAATGGAAGATAGAACAATTTTTATTTTTTTGTTGTCTTCTATGGATTTGCCTTCATTTCTACTATAATGGAAAGTAAGAAATATTTTATGGATGTGCAGGAGATGTACTATTCTACTAAAAGGCAACAATTTTTAATTGACCAAGGTTATAGCTTCAAGGTACGACGTGTCTATCTTTCTAAATTTGCAGGAGATGTAAATATTAAAATTCTAAACAAAATCGTAGTAGAAGCTATGAATTTGCATTTGCATGCTCATCTGTCTTGCATGCCGAAATTGCTGACAGGTTATCACAAGCTTACCTCCACCGGATTCAGGAGCGGATCTTAGTTATCACAGTCGTGATGACCAAATGCAACTCCTGAACAAGGTTCCATCCTTGTGGTTTGTGGTCTGGTCACAACAGTAAGGTCTTGGATCTAGAACTAAACCTTAAAAAACTCCAATCTGTGTTGCAGGTTCTAAATGCAGGCGATGATATGGTTGGTTTAGAACAGTTGGAGGAAGATGCAGATGATATCGCCCTACAAAAGGCCCGTCGCACCATGGGTTCAATGAGCGCCATGTCAGGAGCTAGCGGGATGGTTTACATGGAATACAAGTATGGTTTTTCAGTTCTATCTATTGTAAAAGGGCAAATGCGAGAATGTCACTTTAAAGTCAGACTTGCTTGGTGACCATGTAGCACATATTAAGATGGGCACCCACTCATGTCCATGTGTTTTACATGTTCTCTGAGTAGGTGTGTCGATTGAAGTGTGACTTTGTGGTGCCATATCATTACCCTGATATTTTAGTCAACGCTACTTGGTTGTAATTGCGTTTTGTGCTTCTTGTTTGCAGCACTGGAAAAGGCAAACATTCTGGGCAAGGCCAAGCTAAGAGTAAGCCTAAGGACCCATCGAAGCGACACTTTCTTTTCAAAAAGCGGTTCACTTGAGAGTTGTTGCGAAGTCGAAGGCACTGTTGCTGTTACCTTTTCTTGCACAAACCACTCAGGTATCATTATTCCTTGGAAGCTTAACTTCTCTAAGCTACAAAGTTGGCATATCCTTGTCTTCAAGCTGCATAAAACTTAGAAAATGCAATCTTGGAAATCACTTAAAAAAGAAGCTTTTTTGTGTAATGCTCCCTCATTGAATACAGTTTTTTTTTTTTTTTTGGTTAGGGTCATGGTTATAGTTTTGTTTACTATCAACATAGTATAATGTAACTATATCAGAAATAATGGTGTAGTAAAAATACATAACTCTAAAATACGTTCAAAAGTGAAAAAGTTCGATCCAGATCAAACTCCTTCCACTACACTCATTGGGTAGATGGTGTGCTTTCATAAGTTCTTGAAGTCCTTCTTAATGCATCATCTATTCATAAACAGTTTAACTTTTTCGAGTGTTGTTGTGTCAATTGTTTGAGAAGAAAACAGTACTATTATAGTGTAAAATTCATATACTGCACAAGTTCTCCAAAGCTTGGCTGAATATAGCATGAAGTGCATGGAAGATGTAAACAGGTAGTCAATTTTGTACAAGGTTGACTGATATACTGGAAACTGGAATGAAACTTCATAAGAGCGTTGAAATGTCTGTGCCTTAATTGAATTTCCACTCTAATCATCATTAGTTAAACAAACCAAACATGTATTCTGATTATAATAGATTTCCGCTCTAATCATCATTAGTTAAACAAACCAAACATGCATTCTGAATCTTTGATTATAATACAACGAATCTTGGAAAGTAACCACACAATTCAATTCATAAATGCCATATCACTGACAGTACTAACACTAGATAAAAAAAACCAATAATAGAGTGTAAGAGTTGCAAAACGTAGCACGCCATTTCCACCTTGGATTCCAAACCAACATAATGTGGACTCTTCTGTGTTAGAAACTATTGATTTGAGTTTCAACGCATCTTTCCTTTCCAATCACTATATATCAAATCACTCTCATCTGTGCTTAACAATCCCAATCAAATTTTATTCTACATGTATAGTCTTGAAGTGAAGTTTATCCATGATTGAGACTAAGACTGTTTATGCGAGAAAAAACAGTTACATGGACATAGCAGGGGACGCAAGATGCATTTGAAGACATGCACTTGTGCGTGATTCGAGATGGTTGATGTGCCAAGTGACGTTGATGCGTGCGTTCCCACATGAATGAGTGAGGAATTCTCTATCTTTTCTTTTAGCTCTTGGTGGAAGGAAAAATTGTCAAAGAGCTCGTTTGTCTCAATCTCATGTCTGTATCATCTTTTCCATCATTGCTTGTACAAATACCAAAAAGAGAATAAAATGAAAATGAAGGTTAGTTTTTAGATAAAAAAAAAAGAAAAAGAAAAAGAAGTTTAAACAATAGTTCTTGCCGTAAATGATGACCAAGGTCCGTGACCCACTATATATATTCTTGCTCCAAGTGCCCTTTCATAGCACCCAGTGAAAACTCTTAAAGCTACTACGTACGTGCCCAAATTGAGGAATGTTAACTTTGTTTTGAATATTCATTTTTTTTTTTTTTTTTTTCGTATTGATATATTTAGTCTGAATAATATGTTGCAAATATTGCTTTATTAGAATAAAATCAATGTCTTATTTTAATGCAACTCTATGCAACAATTTATTGTATAGAATCAATTGACAAAATAGAAAAAAAAAATCAAAATCAAAATCCCTACTTGTTTTTTTTTTTTTTTTTTTACCAATTCCACTTTTATGTTTATTTCAAGCGTGCTTTCATGCACGTTATGGGATTTATTCAACTCGGGTATTGATCTTATTATTGATGTGGAGATGAAATAATTATTCAGTCTTTTTAAGGGCAATTCAGTAGTAAAATGAGTAATGAAAAGTTTTTTTAAAGTGAGTTGATGAAATGTTGTTAAGCAGAATCTAACTTTTGTTAAATTCCTTTTTTCTCGAGAAAAACCAATATTTAAATCTCTAATAACCATTATAGACCAATCAAAGCCTCTGATGAGACGGATAAGACATTATTTGTCAAAAGATAAAGTTTGGAGAGGTCGCGATTTCTGATCCCGTTGAAGTAAAAAAATAAAATAAAATAAAAAATCATGGTAGACCAATTTGAAGCTACTAAAAATAAGAGACTTTCAGTCCATATTTAGTCCAAGCCTATTGTATCTTTTGATAGGTTTTAGGGTTACTTTTCCTTTTCTTTTTTTTTTTTCTTTTTTTTTTATTGCAAAGCTACTTGTCCCAACAATTTTTTTTCCACATTAGAAATAAATTAATGAATAAGTGATTTTGGGGGTTAAGATATATAAATATGAGATCAAACATTTTTTTACCTATTCTATTTGTCCCTGCAAGCTAAAGATTCACCAACTTTTAATAATGTAAAGAGAGTCCCACTTTAAGCTTCTTCACTTTACATAACATTCGTGCACACATTAACATATTACATTCCTAATTGTTATGATAATTAAGATACCATAAACAAATAAAATGGGGAACAAGGAATTTCAATAACCAAACTGTGACTACACCTTTTGGACTCCTCCACCAACTGATCTCCCCTTGACATCACCAATCACATTAAGCCACGTGCATTGTCCTACGAGATACTTGCCTATAAATGTTGAGATTTATTACTACTCTTATGTATAATACCATATTATGATGGTCAAAAGCTATTACTTGGAATCATCATTGTTTAATTTGTTGGTGCCTTTCCTTAAATTAAAACACAATCAAACCATATAAAAATAACCTATATATATACCTTCTGCCCATTATTAAAGCTTGTGTGATTAACTTTAGGTTTTTAATGTATTTCTAAAGTTAAGAGCACGAATGCATTAAGGAACCAATATGTACGAAATTAGAATCATTATCATGGAGACCTTGAAAGATCCTTGTAAGTGTCACATATAGAGAGTTATCACTAAAACTTTTCTAAAATACTTTATTTTTCGATTGTTCACTTAGCCAATCGCAACGGTTGTTAATGAGTATACGAATCGCATTTACATACCAAATCTACGAATTGCGAGTAAGTAAAACATATATAGCGAGAAACCTTTTGTGCGTTTTTGAGTGTTAACGTTGAAATCCTCGTATATAAATCAATTATGATTATAATTAGATCTCGATGCAACAATGTATTCCATCAATAGTCAATCAAAAATAAAAAAAAAAAATAAGGGAAGAAAAAAGATCATATATATCGATCCATGATCAATGCGGCAGAAATAAAGAGATTGATAAAGACAGTGATGAGATGCTAAATAATGTTGTTCTATATACTTCTTTATCCTCATCTATTGATAGCCCTCTTTCACTCTTGCAGTACGATATGTAGAAAATACATTGTTTGTCACAAAAAGTTCACTGGTCAAAGGATTCCATTAACATTGACATTATTCTTTGAGGCTAATGAGAATTTATTATGTATAATGAGGGCCTTGAACTGATTCAGTCAACCCAATTCTTCTTGTCTGCCTTTCAAGCTCTAGCTAGTGCCCTTTTGATTGCTGATGAGTTACTGATTTGATGCTCTTATGGTAAAGAATGCAAAACAAATATTAAGAAAAGTGTATTAGTTTTTGTACATAAGTGTGAGCTATGCTTAATTGTGCACTTTTAATGGCTGAGTGGTAACATAGTATTATAGGTATAGAGGCCAGAGGAGCCCTTTTTTTTTTTTTTTTGTTATCTTTTATTAGTTCATGTTGGTTGAGTCAAAGCAACATGTTTACATATTCTTAAACAAACCCTTGTTCATCATTGCAATGTAGTCTTTTAGGTGCTGAAAGAGGTCTTTTAGTGATCATGGCATGTTTAACTAAACCAACTTGTTGATTACATAATTAAAATAAATATTGATAGTAACAAATTCATCTTATAAAAAATTGAGTTTAATTGATTAGAATAATTAGCCTCTAAACAAGTATATTCCAAGCTAGAGCAATGGGGGATTATGTATTGATTACCTAATAGATGAGCCGAGGGACTTGAGTTCTATTTAGTACAAAAATAATAAGCATGGACAGTTATTAAAAGAGTCTAAGCCAATGCCTGTAATGGGGGCATTCTTTTTTCATTATTTTTTTGTCATTCTATTTTTTATTTTATTTTTTTAGCTGAGGTAATTCAAGCCGCCACCGCTGACACTAGACTGATAGTGGACCCAAGGAAGAAATCATATCGGAAGGAGAAGAGGAGGCAAGAAATCGAACCCCACACCAAATCTTAGTGTGTTGAACCCAATTCTTACCATCCCACTGACTCAATGTGTGCCCGCTAGCACATCTCAATGTGTATCTAATAGTTTCAAACAAACTCAATAGCAAGTCCCGAGTGTCACAGGTATTCAACCTAATTACAATCCAAATATGTTACCAAACAAAAAATTACAATCCAAATAAGATGTTCACTATTCGATTATTATATAACTATATATAGACATGTATCCCATTCTTTAGGACCAATAAATAATCAGCTCATCGACATTTTGGCAATCAAGAAATTCGATAATTATAAAGTAAATAAAATCAGGGCCCTCTTTTATAATTTATCTAATTAAGCTACTCTAGGTAGCACTATAGAGTTGAATTATAAACTGAACTTAAACCTAACATATGCACGTTGGCCAGATCATATATAACTTATAAAATTAGATTTATTTCAAGCACCATTTGGGGAAAGTAGGCTATGTGACTTACTATATTTGGGAAAATGTCACCAAGTGCGTTCAAGAAGCTTTGGGGCACGTGGAGCACCAAATTTCATATTTCTCATTATGTTGCAATTGAAACCATGGCCGAAAGTATTCTCATCTTTTTGGTTAAGAAAATAATTTTGTTTTTTCTCTGTTTGGTTGAGTTATATATATATATATATGAAGATTAGGAATATGCTTAATTAAAGTTTGAGAGCTAATCATTGAAATGAAAATTGATGCTCGATGCAGACGTGCTTGGGGGCTGAGAAGCATCTGTACTACCAAAGCGCGGGTGTCTTACTCTTCTCTTTTATTAATTTGGTTTTTTCATGGTGTATTCGATGTTGATCATGTCAATAGACTATAGTTAATTTATGAGTAATATCGGGTCTCATACAAGAGTAGTCCTCTTGACCTAGTACATAGAATGATTCATCCATGAGACTCGAAATAAATACTTCAATTAAAAGAATCAGATTCTTAGTCATTTGGAACAATACCGATTTTTTTTTTTTTTGATAAGAAATAAACTGCAACTTGCACACTATGAGACTCGAACTTCTGATCTCTTACCCAAGGAACCTCATACCAAATCATTGAGTCGTCCGCTTGGTTAGACCAATACCGATTGTTTCACTTTGCTCTTGTTCGATAAAGAAAAGAATTTAAGGGAAGGAAAAATGATAGGATATTTTCAAAAGAGGGGATAAGCATATAAGTTCCACTTGCATTACTTGCCTATCAAAAAAGGAAAAAAAAAATTTGGCATAGCTAGCATGGATAACCATTGACTATGTATATACTGTAAGAATGGATGAAATTATGCACTATATACATATATATAAGATTGCAAGGTACTATACATTATGAAATTGTAGGCTTCATTTATGAAAAGATCGAACATCTTTAACTTAGACTCGTACTTTGGAAGTTTAACCAAGATGGTTAATTATTTATCATACATAGTGCACACTGTATGTAATACGCAAACGATTTTAAATATAGTATGACGATAAATACATTTAATTGAAATTAACCTGCCCAAATCCAAATTTTGAGTTTAATATGCTAGCAGTTAATTAATTAATATATATAGTTAATTTTGTGAATAAATCGTTTTTTTTTTCAAATATTGATTGAGAGTTCTGTTGGACGTACATGCAAAAACAATACATTGGAATATTAAGTCAATTTTGGAGAGAATATAAAAGAAATGGTTTGGACATTATTGATGAGACGAAGATGGAACTTAATTGAGCTATATACACCATAAGAAGAAATTAAATAAGCAACATATATTCATAATGTGTCAAGGTGATGGGATTGTAAATAAAGAATGTTTTTATCAACTCGTGGAATAGCTTTAAACTTGGTCAAATATTATACTGCAAGGTTAGAGAAATTAAATATAAAGCATTTTAGTGGCAATCACTATCGATTAGTCAATTGTCCAAATTTTATCACCAGCTAAAATACAGAAATTCCATTTCCAATTAAAAGTTCTAAAGAAATTATCAGTCTCTTCTTGTCGCCACTTCAATTAGAGTGTCTAGTGCATATGACTATACACATAGGATATCATATTGCGACTCTGGAATAGTAATTCTAAATTCACGTGTATGTTTACTTGAAGAATGAACAATGTATAATTTTTTTAAAACTCGATAGAAGAAGGGCTTGAAAGTTACGCTAGTAGAAAGTTAATAATTTCTACGACAAGTTCTTAATAAAGTTCTTAATTAAGGATTGTATGTAGATGTATATATATGACTTCCCTTGGACTTTAACAAGTTCTCGTAGCATTATTTAATGTACATATTAATTTGTTTTTTTATAATTAAGAATGTACCTACATATTAATTTATCTGAGCCAGGGCAGATGTAGGGGGTATGGGGGGCGGTCACCCCTAACCCTCAAGACCCTTATAGTACTTCTACGTATTCGTTTTTTCCATCACGGATTCATCCTTCCTACTCCCTTATGATTGGCAAACGCTCCATATATAACAAGTGTAGCATCGTCAAAAAAATGATGTATTTGAAGTGTCTTAAATGTGGCATTGCTAAAAAAAATTTGTTCGGTATCGACATTGTGCGTGGAAACAAAAAAGGTAGGAAACAAAAAGAAAGGAAAAGCCAGTGAAAACTTGACAAAGCTTAATATAAAAGATGATTCCATCAGAAAATGCATTGAACGTATATAACATCAGATTATAAAAAGAGAGAAGTTCTCTTTTATACAACAATATCTAGGTGATATATATGATACATTTTGGAGGCTAGAAATTAACAACAAAAGTAAGTACTAGATTCTGGTGGACAAGTAAAGGGAGCATGCAAGAATCAGTAACTCATGTAGTATTGAATCTGGGTTGGTCTGGAGCTGCTAAGGAGACCTCTTCTTCCCAATTCCTCTTCTTCATCACACATCCCATCAACCTGCTTTAATTTTTTAAAATTTAGTTAGTTTTAACAAAAGTCTCAATATCACACGAATTAACAAAAAAAAACAAAAACTGTTTTTGAGTCTTTTTTTTTCTTTTTTTTTTTCTTTTTGGTTTGTTTGGTTGTTTTTTTTTTTTTGTTACTCGTAGTAATAAGTTACTTGTAAAAAAACAAATATAGGTAAAAGAATTTATATCAATTTAAAACATATAAATTTAGATAACTTAGAATATTAAGGTATATTTGATATTAAGAGGAAATAATAACAATTTTGATGTCAACCACGCTCGTAGCGTAGTGGAAAAGACAAAGATCGAGTAATGAAAATCTAAAAAAAAAGTAAATGAATAAAGGAAATAGTCGGATGACTTATTTTGAGAAATTCGGAATGGACACTCGATTGTTGATGTCCATTCATTTATGTAATGATATCATCACGAGCACACAAATTGATGTGTATTAAATAAACACCAACAATCGAATGTCTACCAGTGTCTTATAAAGGTTAGTTTAGCATCCTCTAGAAATAAATTATTTCAATTCTAAAAGACCATACTCGTATCTCGAGGCATTGCTTTTAGAGGCCGTCCTTTTATATATATATATATATATAAATTAATTAAGGGGGCAATACTAGAATAACACCTCTTGACATCACACCCCCTATCAACCTTAGTGTTTACCTCATAATACAGGCTTACACATCTCAAAATTCAAAATATGGTATGATGTGGGGTGGCGCGATGAAGGTATTCTAGAATTTTCATAATTCAAACTCTCCTATACTCAAATGTTGCTTGATAAAATCAAAAGGAAAATGTTAGAATGACACTTCAAATGACATCGTAAGTAAGTGAAAATGTGTCACTAAAGGTGTCATTCGGGTGTTATTCTACCATTTTTTCAAATCAAAATTAGAAAAAAAATGAACAGTAGAGTATAACAAAAAGTAAAATTACCCAAATGTCCTCGTCGTCTTCATCATCTCGGTTGAACTGATCACTGACTTTGGGAATCTCTCCAGTTTCGTCGTTACGAGCAAACCTTCCACGCACTCTATGCCTACTGTCCGCTAGTGTCTTTCGGCAAGCATACTGTCACCACACACAAACGCACACGTCTTCACTCACATTAATCACTCACCCGGGCCCCACTTGCTCGTATTTTATACTAACATACTCACTTACCTTTATTGTCTTGTTGAAATTCCTCTGAGTGCGCTTGCTTCTGTACCTGTTGATCCTCTGTTTTCTCTCCTCTGCATTGTACCGCCTCACCTTAAACCCACCATCCTCTGTTACTGCTGCTGTTGAAGACTGTACAATACTCTGTAAATTCAACTCACTTTCGTTACAAAAATAGGGTGCAATTGTCAATATATATCAAGAGAGTAGTGATTATTTTATTGGGACTTTACGCCCCAAGCAGTGTGGTGCAGAACTCTAACTAAAATAGAAGTCATGAGTTCAATTCTTGATAAGTTGTATTATATAAAATATTATAGTCATGTCTTGTTTCAACACGGACACGTACGAAGGGCATGCACCATGCAACCACCCTTGATTTTCAAAATGTGCGTGCATCTCGAGGTATTTTGGAGACGGTTAATGAGGTGCATGCCCTTCGTGCATGACTGTCCTCCGAGCACACTAGCACTTCCCACAATATATTACTTTACAAATGTAAGACCTAGTTAGGAACACACTCATCTCTTTGGCATCTAACGGCAAATGTGTTACATGCAACGCGTAAATGTGCGTATCGATTTTTGCTACAAAAGTAAGTGTGATGAATGAGTGTGTTTCTATCAAACACGTGTAGCATATTCATATTTCACTAATTTCTTTTAAATTATTGGGTTGGGCAGCAGACTAACTCAAATGGGATTAGTACAAGAAAAAGAAGGGTTCGAAAAAGGTTTAGACACCTGTAATTATTTAAAAAAAAAAGTTTATTCTTTCTTATAAAAAGTATTATAAAAAAATAAAATAAAATTGGGGGATTTTATTTACTTGAATGTCGCCAGCGCTGCAGACCCTTCTCATGCTTCCAATCAATTGATCGAGTTGATGATGTTCTTCGGGAGAACAATCGAAATTCTGGCTCTGCATAGCAGGATCAAAACAGGGTTGGACGAAAAATCGCGGCTTTCGATCGAGAGACTGGGTACTGAAGCTCCTCTGCATGAATTTGTCACTCACAAAGGCGTGATTGTTGTGGGGAATCAATGGGGTGTTGTTATTGTTAATGTAAGAATCATAGGAGCCAAAACAGGGGAAGCAATTAGAGTCCTCTGTTTTCACTCCCAAACTGTCGTAAACAGAGTAATTACAGCTCTCGATACTTGGGTTTATCGACAAATTGTTGAAGGCCTGACTCGGTGGAGACGAAGAGAACAAAATTGGGTCAAAAGCGTTAGACGGGTGGGACTGAATTTGGAGATTTGAATCGTGAAAGATGGCTTGGAAGATTTGCTCGTCAGCTTGTGTGATTTGATGATCAGTGAAGAAGTGCATGTCGAGGTGGTCTGTAGTGGAGTTGATGATGATATTGTCTGATGTGCTTGAATGGCGAGCGAAGGGTTCGTTCAAGATGAAGAGATCAGAAGACATTGAAAAACAGAGCAATGAAGAAAACGAAGAGAAAGAGAGATTTGAGGAGTGAAGAAATTGGATTCAATTTCAACTTGGTTTTGTCCTCTCTAGAGCTGTGGAGGTGAAGACGAAAGGCGACAGACGTCTCTATGTGTATATTTATGGTTTTTTTTTTAGTTGCTTCAATGGCCCACAATTATTCAAACTTGTTATTGAAGACCCTATAAATTTTTTGTATTTTTTTTTTTTGAGTAGGGGTGGTCAATTGGGAGGGTAGGGAAATGTCGAAATGACAACACCAAGTCATAATACATTTCATAATAGCTGATCATGTTTCACGTGGAGGCACTGCCACCACTGTTAGGAGCACAATATTTTTTTGCATTTTAAAACAATACATTACACACTGGTGGGTTCCACACATTACATCAGTTGTTGTGCGATGCACTACCAAAATGTACCGGATCAAATCTGTCGCTAATCCGATAAACCCCATCGCTAAAACATGTTAGCGACAGGGTGTCAGTATTAGCGACACGTGTTTTTGGTTCAAACCAAAATTTTGCTACGTCTCTGGTTTAATTTTGACGACGGTCCGTCGTGAAATCCTATCGCCAAATGTCCACGTGGCTGATTTGTCAGCCACGTGGAGGACAATTGGCGACGGGGTCTCGTCGTTAAACCCCGTCGCTAAATAATTTGAAATTTTTTTTAAATGTTTTGTCAATATTCAAAATATTTAAAATGATTAAAACTAATATAAAAACTAATAATCTTTAATTAAAATTTTTATAAAATATTTTTTGATTTAATTGAAATTAATATTAAAATGAACTGGTTTTGAAATAATATTATTTTATTTTTAAATAATACGAAAATTAAATAATTTTTTTTAAATGTTTATTAAAAAAATCGAATTATGAAGAGGACATATTAGATAACATATTTTAGTTTTATTATAAAATGCTAATTGTGATTTTAAAAATTATAAAACAAGTTAATTATAAAAAATTTATGTTTTCCTGCTTAGTAAAAAAATAATTTATTTGGAATAACAATTATGCAAATAAATATAAGCAAATTAAAATAAATAATTGAAGTAAATAAAGAACAAAATGAAATAAATACAATAAAAGAAAGTTACAAGTATAAAATGTACACAACAAGATAAGAAGTACATGTTAGTGCCAAGTCAAAAACACATAAGGGTATACATCAGTGAGAACTCAATCGTCGGGATCGTCGTAGGTCTTTGAGTAATCGAGAACATCTCTCGAAGGCGTAAATGAAATACCAAGTCTGTCCATTAGAGCATGCTCTATGTTCCTAAACCTCTCGCAACTCATCATGGGTTAAAGTGTTATCCCGCATAACCCGAAAAAGATTTGTTTACATCTCCTTGAAGTCCCTCATTAACACGCAATTCGAGGTATGCCTCTACTCGTCTTGACACGATATGCCCGCATATTATCAAATTTAATTAATTTAACTTGTTCAATCTTTGGTCTAATAAATATTACAAGCATCAAACAAAAATAGCATATCTCGGTGTCGACTCCCGATATTTGGACTTGTGTATCATGACAAATGGGTCCCACGTATGACCCTGAAATGACACGTGACACGAGATATATATTTTAGAATCGTTACAGTTCGGCTCCTCCTCATGGTTCCAATTGAAACTTGGTCCCGCGTGGTCGTGTATCATTTGATGATATGACGTCGGATATTCGTTCATTAGATCATCACCTTCATCGTCCATATCGTATGATAATTCTTCATCCCCATGCTCAGCCCAACAATAATAATCGGGAAGGAATCCTCGACTCACTATATGATGAAGCTCTATTGTGCTTACATCGTAGTATTTCTCGTTGCGACATTTTCGGCATGGGTATCTAATATTCCCTTCGTTTACAAAAGTCGTGCAGCGTTGCATAACAAGTTTTATGAATTCCTTCATGCCAACCACAAAATCCAATCGAGTGTAACCGCATTCGATGCGGTTGTACATTCAATTTCGAAACACAAACATCTCGTAAGACTTAAACAACTCTAGTTAAACAAATCTACACACTAATAACTATATACATTTTTGTCGAATGTTAACCGTGTTTAGTCGAATTGGTTGCATTAGCACATACTTTGCGTAATATTTATTATACATTTTTAGTCGAATTTTAACTATAATTACTCGAATTGGTTACCTTTGCAAATACTTTGCATAATATTTATTAATCTTTAATTAAGTGCTTTTCTTTTACAAATAAATTAATAGTACAAGTTCTATATATATAGTATAATTCCTACATATATCATCAATCCATATAGTTATATATAATTAAGTTTTTAAGTGTTTCAATCAAATTTCACATTTTTGGTTCAATCTATTTTTTTTATTTTTTTTTGCGTAACATATCATATAAGTAATTAATATTTATATATAGTATACAATTAAGCGTTGTTTTATTTTTTTTGTTCAATCAATTATATATTTCCATATTCATTTTAAAGTGCTTTATATATATAGAAAGAGATATATAGTATATATAATATAATATATTAGTCCTTTACTTTTTCCCCTAATTGAAATGTAATTTGTCTAATTATATTTATCGTTTAAATAAGATTTTATTACTAAAGTGTACACTATTAATTAATATTTCATTTTCCTTTTTTAATAATAATTGTTCTTCAACTAATTAACATGCTAATATATGTTAATAAAAATCATACATATCACCATGCATACAAATTTGAAAACAATTTTATTTTTCACCATAAATATTAAAAATTTCATACAAATATATTAATGCAAATTCTATTTAAACAATTTTATCCAAACAATATAATTTTAAACAAATATATTAATAAAAATACCTGAGAATCATTTTAAACAAATTTTATTTATAAATATTATATCACCATAACAAAAATTCTTAAAAATTAATTTTAAACAAGTTTAATTCATAAATATTATATCACCATAATAAAAATTCTTAAAAATTTATTTTAAACAACTTGTATTCATAAAATATTAATAAAAATCTTAAAAATACATTTTAGACAATTTTATCCAAATAAATTAATTTTTTCATCAACAATTTTTATCCTAAAACTTAAATAAATTAAATAAATACATTCAACAAATTTAAAAAATAAATAAAAATTTATACATACGGACCGTGGAATGCGGCACCGAAAATGGCGGTCGGGGTTGGAGGGGAGGTGACGGACGGGAGCGAGGCCGGAAAGGAGAAGTAACCAGAGGTAAGGCCGAGCCGGAAGGGAGAGAGAGTAACCGGAGGCGAGGCCGAGCCGGAGGGGAGAGAGAACAACCGGAGGCGAGACGAGGGCTAACAAATACTTTTTAGGGTTTTTAGGGAGGAGCGAGACCATAAGGAGAAGAGAAAGAGAGAGGGAAAGGAGAGGGACGGGAGTTGGTCGACGATTTTAATTTGATATTAGGGACGGGCTTGGGCTGTCGTTAATCCACCACACGACCAAGCCCGTCGCTAATCCACCATATAGCCACGTAATGCTCGACCACATGGTGCAAACGAGTGAGAATTTTCCGCTCAAAGTTTAGCGACGGGGAGTCGTCGCTATTCTAGTCTAACGGTTAAAACCCTTCTCTGTCGCTATCTCCGTCGCTATTCTATCCGTTTTTTGTAGTGATGTGTTGATTATGACTTAGTAATCTCATTCTATCATTTTTCAAGATGGAAATATAGCTGCCAAGAATGATGAATTATGCAAAAGTCATGATATTAAGTTTAGACGAGATTTTATGCGATGTCTCTGGTTAGCCCTGACACCGCGACGAGGACAACGACTCTGGATGGTTAGGGTTTTCTCCTCTCTAGACGATGTGATTGTCGTTGTCCGCAAGTAGGATTTGTCTTGTATTTAATTATTTTGTTTTATGGTTTCAGGTAGTTTGTTACGGTCTGGTCTCTGCCATTGTGCGACGTTTCCCATTGTTGAGGTTTTTCTGTTGTTCGATTGTCCCCTTTCGAGGGGTGGTTGCCATCTTTTGTGAGATTGTTGTTCCATTCGTGAGGTTGTTGCCCTTCTTGTAAGGGTGTTGTTCCAAGCTTAAATGGATTGTAAAATCTATTTTCATCGATGTAATAGATTGATGTACCCTTATTGGGTGTTAAGAACATCAATACAACAAATTTGACAAAAAAAAGTTTATACGGGATTTCTCGTATGATGATGTGGATTGCTACTATTATTGAATGACGCAAGAGATCTATTTCCCTCGCATTCGTTTGATGTAATAATATGTTATTAGCTTTTCTTTGTTTAAAAAGAGTAAAATCAAAAAATGATTTTGAGTGATAAAGTCCAATATTGAAGGATAAATGTCAACTGCCTCGACTAATCAATAACTAAATTATTATAGTAGAGTTAATGTGTATTGCACAATCTATGAATATAAGCTTGTTATTTTACTTCTCTATAATATTATTTTATGCTTAATATAATAATTTTAATTATGTATACATAATTTTGAATTAATTACGAGGAAAAAAGAATGTGAGAACAACTCATTGGAAGTTTTGGGATGGTGGGCTTAATTAATCAAATGAGGTAATAATTAATCGACATATCTATAGGTGACATATATAGGTGTGCAAAAGAGCTCTAGCGTATATAAAATTGATTGCAACCTAATGTAAGGTCAAGGAACATGGCACCCTTCATCTCCTACTTTGGTTCCGCCGAGCTAGGGTTAGGTTTTGCCAATTTTTAATTTTAGCTATATGCATCTTAACTCGAAAGGGTATACTATGGATAATAAATTGTATTTAGATATTTAGGTCTTGTTTGGTATGTGGGTGAGATAACTCCAACTTACATAAGAGGGGGTGAGTTATCTCTCTCCCCCATAGGAAGATATCTCTTTACAATGGATAAAAATACCCCTCATAAATCATCTTTTCTCCAAGTCTCTCACAAATCGGTTTTTTTATTTTATTTAAAAATATGTTTGAAGGACATTTATGTCAATTATCACGTTTTTCTGTTTTTTAAAATTTGCAACTTCCTTGCAAGTTTAAAGTTCAACTAAACATGAAATATGAACTTACACCGTGAGTTAACTCCATAAAGTTATTTCCACTCGCATTGTAAGTTGGCAAAAACGAACCAAACTAGGCCTTACATATGCGAGTGTTTTCCTTCGATAATAAAGTTATGTTATGTACACCGTCCCCAACTCCTTTACATAGAGGGCTTATAACTTTTATCTATAAATAGAATTACGTCAAATCAGTGAAACTACTACTTAATTAGTAAGACATGCAAGCTAAAAGACATAAAGTTGTAATCAACTGAAAATAGAATGAGAAACAATGGTTAAATAGTTTAACGAGCACCGATGTTTTGTTAGATAAAAGATAAGACTTGGTATAGCACTAGAAAAATTACTCATTCCCCATCTATTAAGCGTTTTCTCATTTATTTAAAGTTTTTTTTTATAGCACATATTTTGTAACATTTTTTTTTTTTTTGTATATATAATAAAGGAGTATCACCTCCGTTCATCAGAAAAAATAAAATAAAATTATGTGACCTCACATTCTCATAGAGTGGAAAAACCGGTTACTGCAGCTAATAAATTCACAAAGGTAAAGATTTTGTAGTAATTGATTGATTACATGTTTCGTTTAATTGTTAATGTAAACTTTTTGGGTAGGTTATTAATTTTAAACGAAATTAATGTTACTTGGACTTGATTCATTGAGAGAAAGTTGGTGGAATATATTACTCCGGCCCATCGGGCCCAAGCTCTGTACCCGAATGCGAGGACTCGCGATATCTGTACTTTTTTTTTTTTTTTTGAGAAATAGCTTGAGAACAGTTGTATACAACACAACAACATCAACGTAGCCTCATTTCCAAATTAACTGAGGTCGGCTACATAGATCAAACTTTTTCATTGTGCTCGATTAAGCGTAATTGATGGTGAGCTTTGCAAACCATTCAAATCCTTCCTAATTAATACATTCCATGTTAACTTTGATCTGCTCTTACCTCGTAAAATTTTTAAAGTTTCTATTGAGTCAAGTTTTCTAGTTGGATCATTTGTAGGCCGTCTTTGCAGGTGACCAAACCATCGCAACTGCCCTTCCCTAATCTTTGTATCAATTTGTGCTACTCATACTTGTATTTGAATTTCTATATTTCTTATTCTATCTTTACGAGTTTACCACACTTCCACCTAAAACATCCTCATTTATGCTACGTTCATTTTATGTAATTGTTGTTGCTTTACCGTCCAACATTCACTTCCATAAAGCATAGATGGTTTAATTGCGATCCTATAAAATTTTCCTTTTAACTTAGTAGGAACATTTCGATCACAAATCACATCTGTTGTACTTCGTTGTTTCTTCCATCCGGCTTGAATTCTATGTGTAACATCATTCGCAATGTTACCATCATTTTGTATGATTAATCATAAGTATCTAAAGTGGTTTATCTTAGGAACTTCTATTTCCCATAATTGAGAAAAGTTGTACTTCTATTTCCCATAATTGAGAAAAGTTGTATAAATTGCAAAAATATGAAGTACAAGTCCACAATTGAAGAGTTGTTATATATGTAGGGAGCGATTATTAGCCCATCAATACCCTATATCAACCCCCATTTAATTTAATATATTTTCAAACTAAAATGTCATTAGGCGAAATTACATAAATACATTTATCTTTCTAAAGAAGTTTTTACGGTATTTTCACTGTGACTTTGGGCATCAACTTAATTGAATGTCACACAATACGTGTCGAGATATGTGCGCTCACGTCTCGAGGTACATTGCTTCGCAATGACTACATCTGTGCACAAAGTATGTTACCAAAACATGGTTCAATTTATACTTCCAAACATTGATAGATCAATAACGTTGAGATCAGAACTATGTCTATGTGATCATTTAATAGAAAAAAAACTATACAATCATTGACTTAAAAGGCTTCTGGAATTATAATGGGTCGAAGCTCGGCAAAATTAACGCAAATGCAGTAAAGCACAACAGGGACTAAAAACCGTTATGGTCTTCGAAATACGAGCCTTATAATCCAACGGCTCAGATCTTCTTATCCAACTAACAAACGCGTCTGTTCGCCGGCGGTTTCACATTGTTGACGCAAGACTCGAAGTCAATTCAGCATTCACAGTGGGGACTCACATCGCGAGATCCTACTCTCTTCCACTAGAAAACTAAACAACCTCCTCTTCGTGGCACAATCTCATTGGATAAAACAAATTCAGATAAACTTAAATCCGACGCAAAGAATAACAAATTAATCCTAATGAAAATGCTTTAGAAACCCACCATTTCACAATATAACTCGTAAAAATAGATGATCATAATATACAATAGTAATGATAAGTTATTATATAATTAACTGACACAACTAAAACGAGTGCTAAAATAGATGATCATAATATACAATAGTAATGATAAGTTATTATAACTAGAAGTGAGTTTTTGACATTTTGTTCTTCAACTAGCAACTCGATTTCGAGGGAAAAGACAAAACACCAACTTTCGAATACAGATACAATAAGCGATTTGAGACGAATTTGAAATAATCATATAATAAAAATCAGACACCGTAGCATCTTCCTTATCTAAATGCGAGGCACTGGATCACCCTGCACTTGCGCGTAATCCAAATAGGCAAAGAGAGCTGTACTAATTTTGGGAGGACTCGTGGTGAGCTGTCTCTCAAACTTCGAAACCTCTTTAATTAAGAGTTCCGATCTTCGTCGCTGATTTCTGGAGAGGAGATTCGGATTTGGGATTCGGAATTACTCGCATTGAAGAGAGGTTTCGATTACGCGTTGAATGAATATCTTCGATCTCGATTTGGTTGTAAATTGCTAGGGTTTCGTTGTGTTGATTCGATTTTGTGTGTTTAGGTTGGGGAGGTGAGTTCGGACTGATGTCAATGGCGTCGCAAGATCACCTGGACAAGATGAAGATGCGGCAGAATTACCGGAATCTGTGGCACACGAATCTCATGAACTCCATCGGAGCCGATCCTGCTTGTGAGTGATCATCTATTCGGTTTTTCTTTCATTCATTGTTGTTAGTGGTTTTGTTGAGTTGATTTGAGGTCTGATGGAGAAATTGATTGCTTTGCAGATTGTTGTTTGGCGCTGTGGTGGTGAGTTTTTCTTTTGACTACTTGCTTTTTCGTTGCTGTTGATTTTATGTGAATTGATTTGTGGTTTTGTGTTGATTGATGATTTCTGCAGATCTAGCATTGTTGTTTGAATTAGTGTGTGAAATTAAGAAAAGTAGACTCCTTTTAGTTGGAATTGACTTGGGGGATTTGAGGCATTAGTGTGTCATTGGAGGATTTTGCATTTCAATTGATTGATATACTGGGAGGAAAATTGATGTAGCTAGAGATGTTTGGAATGTGGCTATATATTTTTTTGACTCGCGACTCCTCGTTTATGTGGATGTATATGGGTATAGGTGATTTGTGGCTCTCTTCTTTTCGGCTTACAAAATGGGCGAGATGTTTGATTTACGCAAATCTTCTTTTCTACAGCTCCAAAATCACGTGAATTAGCTTGTTTTCGAAAACCACTACTCGTTCATACCAAATCTGGACTATAGTTGACCTAAAAAAATCTTGATTATATTTACATATTTGAATTTCAAAGAGGTCGATGATGTTTCAAGAACATTTGGGAAGTATGAAGATGTGGAAAATAACTATAATTATGTTTTTTTGAAGAAAAAAATAACTATAATCATAGTTGTTAAAATCCTGCATTTTTAATCAAATCATACTTGTTCAATTAAAATCTAGTAATAAATCCCAAATCAACCTAAATCTGTCTAATCCCATGAGTTGGTTTGAGTTACTACTAGATAGTTTATGTTAGACTAGTCTAGTTACTGATAAATTCATTTCTTGATTAAGTTTTATCATTAGACTTCTTAAACATTTATAATCCCAAAATCGTTCACGGTCCACCGTTCCCTTCGAAGAAATGCTTCTTTTCTCTTGCAACACTCAAGCGTTTTTCCCAAACCCTTGGTTCTTCTTCCTTGTTCTGTTTCTTAAGATTCTCTCCTCTTTCGTTTATCACTTATTGCTTTGACCCTAGGTGGTATATTTATGTATGAAATCAGTTTTTAGGTATAATGTTTGGTATATCGTTTTCACATATCGTTAGAAGAAATAGAGAAATCTTAAGTTGTACAATTTTATTCAATCTCTCATACATTGATTTTATGTTTGATTTTAGTTTGACAACTATGTCTAGAGTTTATAGAAAAAGGAAGCAGAATAGCCTGTATTTCCAACTTATGAGTATTAAAAATTCACTTACTCTTCATTATTTTTTCGCTATATAATTGTTTCTTTGTTAGTTACTTTGCTGCTGGATAGTCTTTTTTGATGCCAATGGATATAAAAAACCAGTGATTAAACTCCAATATTGTCTACCGTTACACCATTTACCAGCCAAGTTTTCTTTTTCCCGCTTTTGCCTTAGTTAAAAAAAAAAAAAAGACAATGATGACAGAGAACAACACAACAACAACAACAACAACAACAACAACAACAACAACAACAACAACAACAACAACATAGCTTCAGTCCCAAATTAACTGGGGTAGGCTACATGGATCAAACTTTTCCATTGTGCTCGATTAAGTGCAATTGATGGTGAGCTTTGCAAACCATTCAAATCCCTTTTAATTAATGCATCCCATGTTAACCTTGGTCTGCCCCTACCTCGTCGAATTTCTACAGTTTCTATTGAGTCAAGTTTTCTAGTTGGGGCATTTGTAGGCCGTCTTTGCAGGTGACCAAACCATCGCAACCGCCCTTCCCTAATTTTTGTATCAATTGGTGCTACTCCTACTTGTCTTTGAATTTCTATATTTCTTATTCTATCTTTACGAGTTTTACCACACATCCACCTAAGCATCCTCATTTCTGCTACGTCCACTTTATGTAATTGTTGTTGCTTTACCGCCCAACATTCACTTCAATAGAGCATAGCTGGCCTAATTGCGGTCCTATAAAATTTTCCTTTTAACTTAGTAGGAACATGTCGATCACAAATTACCCCTGTTGCACTCCGCCATTTCTTCCATCCAGCTTGAATTCTATGTGTGACATCATTTTTAATGTTACCATCATTTTGTATAATTGATCTTAGGTATCTAAAGTGGTTTGCCTTAGGAATTTCTACTTCCCCTAATTTTACCACTGCATCATCTCGATGTCTAGTGTTTCCAAACTCACAGTGCATGTATTCAGTTTTCGTCCTACTCAACTTAAAGCCTTTAGATTCTAATGCATTCCTCCAGAGCTCTAATTTCCTATTCACTCCATCTTTAGTTTCATCCACTAAGACATTATCATCTGTAAATAGCATACACCATGGTATATCCTCTTGAATATGTCTAGTTAGTTCATCCATAACTAAAGTAAATAGAAAAAGATCCCTTTATATTTGTTCTTCTTTGTTATTGATGACAGAGAAGCAATCAAATAATAGACATTTGTTCTCTTTGTTATTGATCGGTAAAAGGATCCCTTTATATTTGTAATTGTTTTGATCTTGTTAAGATTCTTTGACTTGGTTTGCCACTTCTATAGTTAGACATTTTATCCACCAACAGTAGACGATGGATTATGGATAGTAACTTTGGCAATATGTGCAACTTGACTTGAGAAACACAAATCTTCACATGTTGACTTGGTTTTCCACTTCTTTACTATTGTAGATTTTGCAAAATCTAGTGCCATGTATGTCTGAACCGTTCATTGTCTCAAATCATCCCCCCCTTCAAATTGTTAACAAGGTTATGATTTCTCATAGAAAGGTTTTTTTTCAAAGGTTATTTTTATGTAGTAAAGTGCAATGCTTTTCCCCGTTCACATACTAATCTTTTGGTACAATTATAAATGACACGTCCAGTCCACATTAATTATTTTTTACTCATTTCATCTCTAATGGGTTGTGTGCAAGTTCTACCATCTCGTCACCATTTTTTCACTGTTATTGCACGGGAAGACTTGAACCCTCAAACTCCTGGAGAGGTGACCACATGCTTAACCGGTGAAGCTACCTCTTGGTTAGCAAAATAAAATGCTTTATTCCAACGAGCCTGGTTGCCCAAGTTCTACATGACTCATAAAATGTCTGTTTCAGCTTTGGGGTGTTACTAACCATAAAATTTCGAATACGCTCCATTTTATAATATGATAACATTATTCAGATATGTGGGATTGACATAATCTGTCCATCTCTTATTAGTTCTTTTGAGTTTTGAGGCTGAACTCGAAATACATGGGTAGATTTGAGCATTTTTGTATCTGGCCATTAATTAAAACCTAAATTAGTTGGTAAAGGCATGAATTTTTTTCTACTTGAAGTTCCTATTGGGGAAATGCTATTTAATTATTACAGCGTTTTCTTTTTATAGCTTACGAAGGACTTCCTTTTGTTTGACTGGCTTTGGGATCTTTTTGGTTTTTGTAAGCATTTTGTATATGTGTATTCACTTAGTGGCAATCATATTTCTAATTCTGTACTACGATTAAAGTTTATTCAATATGCTTATCTTTTTTTTTTTTTTAATTATTTTAAGATGATAAAGTATGTTTTGTTTCATTTAGTGCACCTTGCATCTCGTATTTGCTTCGCAAACGGGCTCTTTATAATGATATGTCAAGGTAAGCAGTTTTTACTTTATCGTTCTTTTAAATTTTATTAACATTTGAGTTATTTTTGGCATCTAACTATCTGCATCTCTTCTATAGATACGTTTGTTGTGCCGGTTATATGCCATGTAGTGGCAGGTGTGGTGAAAGTCGATGCCCTGAATTTTGCCTCTGTACTGAGGTAAATTGGTTTGTGAATTGCCACTTAATTGTTTTTTTGTATAATTCCTTCAACGAGGTGTTTGGTCCAAGGCATAATTTATACTCTCTTTTCCCATGCACAGGTCTTTCTCTGCTTTGGGAATTCTGTTGCATCAACACGCTTCCTGTTGCAGGATGAGTTCAACATACAGACGACACAATGTGATAACTGCATCATTGTACCCCTCTCTCTCTAACTAAACTTGCTTGCTCCTTTTATTTTATTTGCTTGAGTCCTTTGGTATAATTTACTTCTTCTCGTCTATTGCTTACTAATACAGTGTTCTCTGACAAAAACCTGAAAAAAAAATAATTATTGCTCTTCTTTTCAACAGGGATTCATGTTCTGCCTTCAGCAGATTGCTTGTATATTCTCTATAGTTGCTATGATTGTTGGAAGTGATGAGATTTCCGAGGCCTCTCAACTACTTTCTTGCCTTGCTGATTTCGTTTATTGCACGTAAGCCCTTGCTCAACATTGTGTTTATTAACAAAGTACCAATTAGCAAATGATTGTTAACTTGCTGATTTAACTGTTCAATTTGTTTACAGGGTCTGCGCTTGCATGCAGGTACGTGATCTTTACAAAAAAACATTGATTTTGTTATTTCTTTTTCTTAGAAATAATATTATGCTCATAAATTTATTCATGTAGTTATGGAATATATATACTGTTGAAACATTTCGTCGTGTGCCTGCTTTTTCCTTATTGGTAATATAAATCGCGTGGTTTTATGAACTACAGACACAGCACAAGGTTGAGATGGATAAGAGAGATGGTAAGTTTGGACCTCAACCAGTTATGGCAGTGCCTCCTGTCCAGCAGATGTCACGCATAGATCAGCCAGTTCCTCCTACCATTGGGTACCCACCTCAGCCGCCGCCACCTGCTTATGGACAACCCTACGGCTATCCACAACAAGGTTACCCGCCTGCAGGTTATCCTCCTGCAGGGTCTGCCTATCCTCCTCCAGGTTCTGCGTATCCTGCCCCCGGCTACTCCAAGTGATCTCCATGGCGACTGTCGTGTGCAAGTGAATTTATTTTGTAATTTTTCAAAACAATTGTGAACTGACATTCAGCGTAGTCGTTTTATAGTTATTTTACCCAGGTCTTGCTTTTGCTGTTTATTTCCTACTACTCTGAAACATTGCATATGGATTATTGTTGCTCTCTCATTCAGAAAATGGTGTTTATAGATGAGCTTTTGTACCTTGTTGTTTCTGTTATTGAGTTCTGCAATGCTATGCCTACTTGTTTGTTGAAGAATAACTCTGCCAATATCTCGGTTGCAATATATATGTCTTTGGCATCTTCGGTTCTTCAAATTATTGATAGATAAGAAACAGAAGACTAGAGAAGATTAAACAAAGGTGGTCAAGTTGCTTGATGATATTGTTACAAAGTTTTTGTAGCTAAATCACTCCTCTTTATTTCACTTTGACAATCAAAACTATTGTTCAAACTCACAAAAACCAAACACTCTGCTGAAAAGCTTTTTACATGGTTGGCAGACAATCTACAGGTGTGCTTCATTGCGGCGAACGCCATTATTAACGAGCAAATCATCTTCCTCCTCCTCATCATCCAAGAATAGAGTTGATTGCATTCGTGAGAGCTGCTGAAACTTAGAAGCTTGGGCATTCTTCTTCTTGAAGTATTTATTTGCATAAAATGCCGCAAGCGCCGCAGCCCCCACGGAGCAAGATACAACCAATCCTGCAACTAACCACTTAACACAGCAAGGGTCATTAATCAGTGAGTACTACTCTTCATTTCATCTTGCAGTTCTATGAGTACTGATTCATCATCACTAACCTGTGCAGTACTGTGTTTAGTATCTGTATTCGGCGACTTGCTATCGCTTGAACTAGTACTGTTATCTGCAGCAGGTGATGAGGAATGTACAATCAGCTGAGCACACAAGAAAGCCTGACAAATAAAAATCAAACTGAAAGTGAACCTGTATCAGTTTTTGTAGGCAAAGAGCAGTCAGTGCTCCCTTTCCAATCATGGGGGCATCCACACTCCTTGTCTTCAACTAGGCACTCTGCCTCATGAAAACAAAACATGTCACCACAAGGTGCACCAGAATGCTCACAATGCTCTCCAACAAACCCTGGTGTACAATTGCACACATACTTCTCTCCTTGCACAATCTCGACACAGCTTCCGCCGTGCTCGCACCAGAACGAATTAGTCCCATCGCACATCATCTGTTCCTCGTCACAAAACCTCCCCCTAAAAATCCATTTCACAACCAATACACAAGATTAGTCCATGCCCATCAAAACTCAAATAAGTGAAATCAAGTTTTTCGTACCCAAGGAACGGTCTATTGCCGTCTAAGATGGTGGATGCGTTGGGTATGTTGCAAATGCAAGCGCCATTGTCTTTGCAAGACCCCGTTCTACAGCGAGTGTCGCCGCAGGGATTTTGAGAAGAGCCATGGAAGGTGAAGGAGAGGAAGAATAAGATAGAGATGATGAGTAGGTGTAGAGGATTATGTGATTCTCTACTTTTACTGAGAGTGAACATTTTGGCAATCTTGGAAGTGTTAGAGGAGAAGAAATGTATTATGATTTTGATGACTTTATGTTGAATCTGAGATTTGATGAGGGTTTTGAGTGAAAAGTGAGGAACCAATTAAGGGTGAATATTAATCTTATGGTGTAAGCAAGTTTTTTTTTAAGGACTTGTGCTTTGTATTTTGAGTCATATCATGTGCACACTAGTTTTGGAAAGCTTGATGTCCAAGTTGAAACTGTTGGCTGGAGTGGCAGTTGCAGTTAAGATGACCGTTTTAGGGCGGGAAAATGCAAATATTTCTTGAGTACCACCTTTGTGAGGTAAGCTAAAGGGGATTTACGTGGGCTTTTTTGTCATTTAATATTCGGTTTGCATTTTTAGGTTACTGAAATATTAAATAATTATAGGTCAAACGATGCATGGCCATAATTTGATTGAGTTTACCAATGCTTTGTATTGGAGCTAGCAAGGATTTTAAGCTCTTCGGCTAAACTAAGGGCAACCTAAACATTACTTCGACGGTTGGGCTAGTTACAACAACAACAACATAGCCTCAGTCTCAAATTAATTGGGGTCGGCTACATGGATCAAATTTTTTCATTGTGCTCGATTAAGTGCAATTAATGGTGAGCTTTGCAAACCATTCAAATCCCTCCAAATTAATGCATCCCATGTTAACTTTGGTCTGCCCCTACCTCGTCGAATTTTTACAGTTCCTATTAAGTCAAGTTTTCTAGTTGGAGCATTTGTAGGCCGTCTTTGCAGGTGACCAAACCATCGCAATCGTCATTCCCTAATCTTTGTATCAATTAGTGCTACTCCTACTTGTCTTTAAATTTTTATATTTCTTATTCTATCTATACGAGTTTTACCACACATCCACCTAAGCATCCTCATTTCTGCTACGTTCATTTTATGTAATTGTTGTTGTTTTACCGCCCAACATTCACTTCCATAGAGCATAACTAACCTAATTGCGGTCCTATAAAATTTTCCTTTTAACTTAGTATGGACATGACTCACATACATTTCAAGACAACTTTTTACGTGGCTCCACCTCTCCTTTATAATGAATGCTCTAATTTCAAGGTTTTCATAGTAATATAAAACCTAACATCTTGCAAATATCACTCGAAACAAATTAATATATCTAAGATTTTCTTTTATAAGTGTGAATTTTTAGAAGTTTTTTTTGCGACCCGTTGTTACTTATTTAGACTTAACAAATACTATTATAGTAGATGAAACAACTCCCATATTTTTTAATCTCAATGATTGCAGAGAAATCAACATATTTAAAATTAGACGACAAAATTTGATTTCCCAACCTTTCACTCACCAAATACAATGCTATTGGGAGCAAATCTTGTACGTATCAAAATTACTGCCTCCAAAAAAAAAAAAAAAAAAAAAAAAAAACCTTAGAAGTAATTCAAGTGAATGAATTATGTAAAAATAAATAAAATGCACTACGTAACCACCGTACGATATTCATCGGGACCCGCATCAAAATCACGCTCTCTTTTTCACTCTTGAGGGCATAGTCTCTCTCTCTCTCTCTCTCTCTCTCTCTGTGAAGCGAAGAATGCTCAATCGACGGCTCGGTCTCCTCGCTCGATCGGCGAAGACCTCGCTCGGTCACTTCAATGCACTCAATCGTCACTCTCGCCAGGTTAGCATCCAAACCCCTCTCTTGATTTCCCCTAAACGAACGAAAACTCGATCAATTCACAATGTTGGGCGGTTTTAGGGTTTCTGTTAGGCATGGAATTGTGAGATTAAGCAGAAAGAACGGGAGAAGAAGACTATAAACCTAGTTTCTGTCTAATGACTGACAACAAAAACCCTAGAAAAGTTAAAGATTGGATTTTGGTGGAAATTGTGAACCCTAGTTTCTGTCAAATGACTGAAAACAGGAACCCTAGAAAGTTGAAGATTGGGTTTTTTAGGAAATTGTGAACCCTGGTTTCTATCAAATGACTGAAAACAAAAACCCTAAAAAGTTAAAGATTGGATTTTGGTGGAAATTGTGAGACATCAATGCTTAATTGTTTATCTATTAGTTTGTATCATTCAGTGTATATTGTATACAATTGTCAAATTTTATTTTTATGCAAAAACCCTAAAAAGTTGAAGATTGGATTTTGTGGAAATTGTGAACCCTAGTTTCTGTCAAATGACTGAAAACAAAAACCCTGAAAAAGTTAAAGATTGGATTTTGGTGGAAATTGTGAACCCTAGTTTATGTTAAATGACTGAAAACAAAAAGTCGAAGATTGGATTTTGTTGGAAATTGTGAACCCTGGTTTCTGTCTAATGACTGAAAACAAAAACCCTAAAAAGTCAAAGATTGGATTTTGTTGGAAATTGTGAGATGACATTGCTTAATTGTTCATTTGTTAATTTGTATCATTCAGTGTATACAATTGTCAAATTAGGTTTTCATGCAAAAAGTAAATTAGATCATGATCATCAATAACTGGATTTTTGAGTAGACATAAGTATCAGTTTCTGTTGCTCTTTAAAATTGTTGTGTGGTTTTTAAAGTGATGATTTTTCTGTTGAGGATTGTAGATGTGGGGCTTTTATTGATCTTACATTGGTAAACTGATTTTTCAGAAGCCTAATCTTGGTTTCCAATTAGAGTCATCAACATCTCAAGTTGGTGGCATATCGATCGGGAAATGTATTGGAGCAAGGAACGTTGAATGGAGGAAATCTTGAGTCTTCTCTCCTCAATAGATACATGACGACATTAGGACACCCTGAGAAAACTGACTCACTAGATGAATCTTCTTCTGTATCTGATGTACCTCCGCGCATCAAATTCAAGAGGCCCGACAAGACTGCGCGGCATATTATGCAGGCATATTACTCTTCACAAAGCCCCTGTCAAATTTGTATTTACTTAGATGTTTTTTTTTTGTTTAACGTGTGCATTTTTGCTATACTTTTGTAGATATTGGATAAAGAGGCTGTAGAGGAAGTCCAAGAACAAAGGGAGATTCCTGATATACAACCTGGTTATATAGTACAGCTCAAAGTGGTGAGAAAAATTTATATCTGGAAGAAGTCACGACATCTTTTTTTTCATCCTTGTCTGACTACATTGAGTACAGGAAGTGCCTGAGAACAAACGACGTCTTTCAACTCTGAAAGGTATTGTTATAGCAAGGCGGAATGCTGGTCTACATACAACTTTTAGAATGAGGAGGATGGTGGCTGGTGTTGGAGTGGAGTCCGTCTTCCCTTTGTAAGTAAACTTTGGTGATCTTTTTCTCTCTTCAATTTTAATTGCACATCAATAGTTTAAATTTATGATATCTGCTTTCAGTTGGATTACTCATTCAAGAGCTTGGGTTTAGAAATTATAACATGAGAAGGTGAAATGAGTCAATTTGGATAATCTTATCAACAGTGTGTTAGTGGACGAGAAAAAAAGTCATGGTTATTTTACTTAATTCAGCTTGCATATGGTGGTTTGGTTTATTGCTTGCGGCGCCTGATACTTTCAATAGTTAATGGTTTACCGAAATCGGAAACCTCAACTTTCCAGATTTATTTGTCTATCACTACATTGTTCAACCCTTGTATTATTTTTCCGCTACCTCTTTATCTAATCTCACCGAAGAACTCTTTGGGGATGGGTTTTGACAGATACTCCCCGAACATAAAGGAGATGAAGGTGATCGACAAAAGGAAAGTCAGGAGAGCCAAGCTTTACTATCTCAGGGACCGAATGAATGCACTTAAATAATACTGGTTGGTTCGCTGAGGAAATCCGAAAAATATTATATTTTCCATGGAAGGTATGAGGACCCTCTATTTTTATTTTATTTTTTTGACAAGCAGGTAAAATAAACTTATTTCCTTGTTGAAAAGCCTTCCCGAATCTTCAAATGTTTTCGTAGGATAGCTGAGGAATTAGGAAAGAGGGATTTATCGGCAAATCTGGTTATTGTATGTTTCATTTTGATTTATTGGAACTGAGGTCCTTGATTGTGTTTTGAAGAAGTGCTGAAAATGGAGGCATAAATCATTTGCTTCTTTATAATTCTAGGCATGCATACAGTGTAGCGCTTTGTAACAACTATCATAAATATTATGCGTGGGTAGGCTATAGCTCAGTGGGACTTTGGTGTTTGAGCTTAGCTTAGAATGAAAGCGAATGCGCGAGTTACATCTGACGGTGGTCGGGTTGAGTAGTTGTGACTAGACAGAAGGTTTATTAACTAGAGGTCTCGAGTTCAAGCCTTGGGTCTATAGATGAAACCTGGTCGAGGGGATTTTTACGACGCTATCCATATACAAGCCCTACAATAGATTTGTTGTAGATGTTACAAAGTGAGACTAATTCACATGTATAGTAAGTTTTACTCTGTCGAATTAATAGTGTGCATCATACATAGAGAACACACAATCAGCGTGTTTTACATGAAAAAGGAATTACGTGGGCAGATGTACGAAGCCTGAGTGGCATGTGCATTATTGCTCTATAGTTCAACACCATTACATATGCAACGTCGTATGTATGACCTTGCATAGCTTGAAATGCAACTTTTTTGGACAATTTCAAATGACAACTAATGCTTGTCCTTGCCTTTACTTCAGTTTTCTTGGCCAAAATGAAAGGTAAGAATGCCAAGTGTTACTTTTCTTTCTTTCTTTTCTCTTGCAAGTTGCAAGTTAATAGTAAAAACGAAAAGGAATCTTACTGAACAAATACCAAAAGAAAAATGCTATAATGGCCCCCTAAAGTCACACCCAAAGATGCACTTGGCGATGTGGCGTGTGAACCTGATCCTTGCGAGCTTTGGGATGTGCACCCATATTCACGCGGGCCTTGTATGTCAAGTCACTCTAGTATGATTTTGAGGTGTTATTGTAGCATATTCCGAGAAGGAACAAGGGCATGAGTAGTTTCAAATCAAGCAAAAATGAATGCAACAATTAAGATGGTTTGAACATATATGGTAATGACCAATGATAGACCACCAAGGCTTGGGTTAAGTGGTTGGGGTTTAGGTGAGTAATCACGAAATCTCAAATTTAATAACAATTTAACCTTATGAGTCCTACTAGAGGTTGGCATGAATTAGTCAGTCCTTAATCCCAAATAAAGAGGATCTGATAAACACAGTCTAACACAAAAAAAAAAAAAAAAAAAAAAGACTAAGAGTAGTTAAGTTATTTAGAAAATCTGATTTTCTTTTATAATAATAAATAAGGACGGCTACCTAACATGTTGAGTTGAGTTGGCCAATTGAGTTTCCAACGTTGCAATGCCGTTATATATCTTGGCTAGATCTCGTGATTGGATGGTGGGGATGGTGGCAAAATGGGTCTTGACACGACACAACTAGCATGAGATATTAACGGGTTAGTGTTGAGCTTATATAGATTAGTGTCATAAATGGGTTGATTTAGCCCATTTATTGCTCATTTGACTTGTTTAAAATAATAATATAATGTATATGTGTTATTATTTCATTTCATTAATGCTTGAATTACAATTTTAAAAGTTCATATATATTTTTTAGAAAATAATAGTATACATAGTTTCAACAGTCATTTGAACTAAATCTTAAGAATAAGATATTATTTTGAAAAGAGTTTTGTATATATCAAATTATAATATAATAAATTAAATAATACTATCATGTAAATGGGTTAGTTGGGTCGACATGATAACACGAAAAATTAACGGGTTAGTTGACACGGATACGACACATCAACCTATTTTTCTACCTCAAATAAGTTATAAAAGCTGTCATGAAGTTCCAATCAAACTTTGTGGAATTTCCTTGTTATGTTGAAATAAGAAGTTTCCATTGTTGACTAAGCTTCCATCTCTTATGACACTAGACTTGTTGTCTCTTAAATTTTCAACACGAAGAGTGATTAGTTTCCTTTCAGTTTCTTCTTCAAAAAGGCACCTTCGTTGTCTTGTTCTGACTCTTCACCAATTAGTGCCGCCACACCCATGAATCCGTGACACAGATGACACTTTCAACCTGACTATATGTCCAGAATTGAGAGAAGCACATTTTTGCTTGACCTCAGTTTTTTTGTTTGTTTGTTTGTTTTTTGTTTTTAAAAAAAAGCAAAAACATGACTTCAGTATGAAAAGTAAACTTTTCACTTTCTTATAATAAATGATTACTTTCATAATTTTTTAGGACTAAAACCAACAATGAATAGGTGGCGAGGGACTCGATTTTTTTTAGATGAGGTCTCGAATTCGAATCTTGTGGATGAATAAAATCGAGTTGGGAGGGACGCCTTGCAAATGGAGCTCAATAGTTATCAGACGTGAATTAATATGTGCGGTTGCCCATTTGGTTCTATACTTACTCGAAGAAACATGAACCTTTAATCTCATGTATAAGTGAACATATACCAGATTATTGGTGCTGCCTCTTAATTGGTATAATTAATATTTTTTTTTTACTTTTAGGATAAATATTTTTATTTCTCCCAAAATTGTAAGGTTGTATTTGACAAACATAAAGCTGATAAGATGTAGCTTATTTGTAAGCTACTTCAACTAATACTCTAGTTGTGTTGTGTTTCATCACCTATATTATTTTCAAGCCCCCACTGGGTGTGGTTTAGTGGTTACGTTAAGGGCTTTAGTAATCTAAGTAAGGTAGATGTGATGGATTTGATTCGTGACTACTACATTTTTTTTCCAGCATTTGCGTTAGTGTTATGAGCGCCCTCTTAGCTTGTGGGATAAGGTGGGTCTTAATCGAGGGGATCGAGGTGGTTCGACACTCACAATCATAAAAAATTGTATTATTTTTAAAACAATCTAAAGTAACTTAAAACTTTTAATACTTCTAGTAGAATTCACTTTTTTATATATATATATTTTTATATTCATGAGTATCTAGATGAGTCTGACTATTCCCACAAGACCTCAACGCAATTGGCCTGAGCGTACCGTAGTGACCTAGGCAATCCTAACTTTGTGGGAAATCAAATTTGAGACCGTACATTTAACTCATACAACTCTAAGCTCGCACTGTTGGGCCAATTCTTCTAGATGAGTAGAATTGAATTTATAAATTGTACAAGTCACTAGCTTTTCAGCTTTTAACGTGAACTCCTTCGAAATGCTTGGTTGAACAGTCAAGGGGTTGAATAGTAAGGATCCTTTTGAGTAGTACCAGTTCAACGACATTTCAAATGGTCCAGAAAGCCAGGGTGGGCAATCAACCCTAACAACGACTGTGCTGAGCAACATCATTGTTCAAGGCTGCTATAAACAATCTTTCATACTTTAAAAAAAAAAAGAAAAAAAGAAAGAAAGGTGTTGTTCCTTGACCCATTTAAGATAATAAATAATCTTTCTGGACCTTCCGAGAACCTATATGACCTATTTAGCTTTGTACCATGTTTTCAACCATGCAATAGTTATAATATTATTATGAGGGCTGATTACAACGATGAAGATAACGATAATGAATTTGGTTATTTAGTAGTGCCTGATTTGGTCTAGACATCAGCAATGGTCCTTTTGGGGTCTGCCAAATTTACCACCAAACACTCCTAAAGTTCAATGTCTTACTTTTTTATTTTCTATGCCCTTTTTTCTCATACACAATGTTTAGGTAACCGAAACCCAGAAGAACAAGGACAAGAGCAACCTTGTTTCTTTTGTAAGTAGCTTGACTTTGATCACCATTACTATTTTTTGGTGGTTAACATCATTTTAAAGTCTTAAGACTTCAAGATTTTAGAAGAATTACTCCATTTTTTTTTTCTTTTTTACGTGGATAGTTAGATTTTCTCCAGTTAATCTGGGACTGAGGCTATGTTGTTGTTTAGATTTTGGTCACCATAACTATTTTCGAGAATTTTTTTTTTTTAAATTCCAAGACATTCTTAAATAAAAAAAAAAAAAAAAAAACATCGAAGATAACTAGATTTTGGTAATTGTAGCTACTCTTTGGTGGTTAATATTATCTTCAATTTCAAGACATGGAACTGCTTCATTTTCTCTTGTGGATAGCTAGGTAATGGTCATTATAACTATTCTTTAGCGACAGCCATTACTTTAAAATTCCAAATATTAGTATTTTAAAGAGGGGGGTGGAGTTACTATATTTTCTTTGGTAGATGGTTAGATTTTAGTCATTACAACTACTATTTGGATGGTTAAAATTACCTAAAATTTCAAGATATCGAGATCAATGTGGTGAAGAGTCACTTCGTAGATGGTTTGAATTTTGTCACCATAGCTTTTTTTTTTTTTCTTTTTTTTGTTGAACCACCATAGTTATTTCGATGGTTAACTCAACATTGCCTTTTATTTTCTTTTTTTTTTTTTTTTCGAAACCAACTGAACAGTGAAATGTCAATAAATTGTAATTGGAGATTGAAGCTACGTTGTTGTTGTTGTTATTGAAACCAACTTAATATTACTTTAAATTTCAAGACAACTGACCATCGCATATCTAATGAGATGATATGGTAAGGCCATCACTTGTCAAAAGACAAAAGTCTTATTTGGTATGTAGGTAAGATATCTCAAATGGAGTTAAACAACCAAATCTTGCTTAGTTATCCAACTCATGTGAACTTACAAGGGAATGAGTGAGTAAGATATCTTTCAGGAGTTCAATGGACAAAAATATCCCTCACAAATCATATTTTTCTCAAGTTCCTCATAAATCATCTTTTTTATTTTAAAAATATGTTTAAAATACATTTATGTCAATTCTCACCTTTTAATGTTTTAAAAAATTTATAACTTTCCCGTAAGTTTAAAGTTCAACCAAACATGAAATATAAACATTTACATTGTGAGTTAACTCTATTAAATTATCTTTACTCACACTATAAATTGTCAAAAATAAGCTAAACGAGGCCAAAGTCTGAAGAGCGGGTGAGTCGAACTCCCACGTAATTTTTTATTTTTATTTTTTAAATCAAGAGGACAAGATGGTACTATTAAAGGATTGTGGACACTAGGGGGTTTGTTGATAGGTAGGTTGGTATATGATACTAGAAAGTCCTAAAAAGCCTACAAGAGTGGTAAGGCTAGTGGAGGGAACAGTGCCTCCATAGACTCATGATTAGAGTTGCTTAGAAAAGAAACCCAATTCCATCATAACAGATGTCTCTCAGTCTCACAATGAAATAGCTCTTTTTTTTTTTTTTTTTTTTTTTTGGGTACAATGAAATAGTTCTTCATTCAATTTAAAACCTCTGTTTTCAAGCAAAAAAAAAAAAAAAAAAAAGAGCAATTCATGATTGCTATCATTATTATCATCACCAAAAACAGAGCAACAGTAGACCATAAATGAGTACGAAACTATTCCACCCAAATTTTGTCTCAGATTTCATTCATTTCCATTCAAATCGACCAAAACTTGTACGCCCAGAACTCAATCCAGTCACAAGAATTAATTGCTTCACAGATCCAAACACACACCCAGCACTGCATTCCCATAACTTCCAAAATCAAAACTACCCATTTAATCGATCAATGCAGAATCGCAGATCCAACACATACCCACTTAAAAAAATCAAAACTTTTTAATAAAGAACCAATTTATTCCTAAGAATTCATCCAAATTGTATACAAAATCTTATCTTTCCGGTTCCCGGACACCTATCTTTCTTTCTTTCTCTGTTTTTTTTTTTTTTTTTTTTTTTTTTGCCCTTTTTGTTCTTCTGTTCTTTCTCTATATGTACAAAAAAAAAGCCAACAAATCAACAACCCAAACAATTCCAAAGTTACCCAAAAATCGGTTCGCTCGAAATCTGATCGGGGTGCTGATCCCCATAAAGATCGTGGATCCCGGAGGCGGCCCAGAGGCGTTCATTGAACTGCTCCTGCATCTCATCAGGAATGAAGGGCGTTCTACAAAGCGGGCACGTCTTCTGGTCGTGGTCCATCCAACGGTCGAGACAAGCGCGATGGAAAATGTGGCGGCAGTTGGTGAGCCGTCGGATCTCCTCTTTTTTCTCAAACTCGTACAAACAGACGGCGCAGCTGTCCGGGACGTCGGCGTCGTCGGATTCCAAGAGATAGTCCTCGAATTTGACGACGGGGATGATTTCCCTGATGAGGAGAGCGGAGACGGAGCTGAATTGGTCGTGGAGATGGGTGTGGGCCCGGTAGTTGTGGCTTTGGTGGTGGTGTACGTGATCTTGCATAATGTCTGATTCGAGGAAGTCTCCGAGGCCTATCGTGCGGAAGAGGCATGAGATCAGTTTTCTGATGAAGCCCAGGAGAGACAACACGTGGATTAGGAGCTTCGGGAGGAAGAGCTCTGTGTACCCAACTGGGAAACCCATGTTTTTCGACACCTAGAGATTCGTGAATACTTGATCTTTGATGAGATTTTGAGGAACCTCTCTTATTGTGTTTTTGGTGGTGTTGGTGTTGAAGAGAAGAGAAGAGATGATTAGAGAGAGAGAGAACGAGAGCGAGATATGAAGAGAGAGAGGGGGTGAGTGGGGGATTTAATAGGGAGAGGAGAAGTGGTAAAGACTAGAATGCCCTCGTGGTTTTGTTAGAATGACTTGGAAGGGACGTGCGGTTATTAACGAAACTTCCTGTTAAGGCTGTTATTGCGCCGTCCACTTTCTTTCATGTCTGAAAAAACAAAACTTGACGGCGTCATTTGATTTTCGTTTGACTCATTAGCAAGTAATTTATTTGGAGCAGCTCTGTAATGCGTAGATTAGTTGATATAATCGGTGTCATATATATAATATATTATATATACCTCATACAAACTATAAAAGTTATTGGAATTTTTTGATTTAAAGATTAAAAAAAATCAAATTGAGGTTGTGTTTATTTTAGGATAGTTTTGGCGCTTAGCATGTGATGTAGTATATATATTCAATTTCACTTGTTGAAATGTTGTAAATTAAGCTCTTGAGTTAGGAATGAATCAATATGCTTTTTTAAGTTAAAAAAAATTAAAAAACAATATATTTTTGATTTGGTATTTATAAATTTGTGTTTGAGTTGGATTTTAAGTTTGATTCGAATTTTATTTTTAAGGGCTTGCTCTTTTGACGAATGAAAGTGTCATCATTACTGTCAATAAAAAGTAAGGACTTTAATTACTATTTTTTCATGTATGTTGGTGTTATAAATATATAGCGTATATATTAGAGTTAGGTTGAAAAATAATTAATTAAGTTTTTTTAAGTAGAGAAGAAAATCTAAAACTGGAGTCTCAAAAAATGTTTCGATTAAGTTATAATCGATTGATGCATATGGTTCAAATTAAACGAAATAGATATAAATGATTCCTTCTTTAATTTAGCCAAACATGCAGGGTGTTAGTTAGCGTAGCATTTTGTACAATATCAGGAGAAGCTACATCACATGTTTCTATAATTGTACGTATCATACAAATGTTGATGCGTAAATTGAAGAGTATTTGGTACGTATTTCCATCTATATATGAGCATATAAATTATGAGTTTTGTGGAGGTTGTTAAGAACCGTGGTGGAAGTCTTATTAATGTTTTAATTTTTTTTTAATCAAGTGTTCCGTGCAATCAAAGTTTGAAAGTATAGCTAGGTATGTAATAAGTTGGAAGAGAAATATTAATTAGATTAACTATTCTTAATACAATTGAAACCGACTTTTACTATAAATAGTATTAATTATATATGCTCTCTTTGTTAATTGGTATTGAAAAAGTAATATTTTATACGTTTGATCAAGTTTTATTAAAAAAATAATAATAATTGAAAGTGACAATTTATCGACATGCATGATATGTTCTTTTTATTTCCTAATAGGGAAAAAAATTACATTTATATATATATGAAGAGAGATCGAGCGTGGATTTAAACAAAAAAAAAAGAGAGAGCGTGGAGGACTTAGCTTGAATGGTAATTGATGATATGAGAAGACATGGTCAAAACTGATATTAGTTTAATTAATCCACAAGAGACAATATAGAGAAGTGTTAATAAATGAATTGTTACTATTGTCCCTGTATATAATATAGTCACCAACATAATTATATAGATGTACAGCGCTACCCATGACAAACATGAAATACACATTTGAAACTTTGGACCAAATTCATTCTAACTTTTGGTCATGGTCGCGACTGCATGGCTAGTATTCAGATAATGTTGAATCTAGAATGTCCATTAATTTACAACATTAGTTTAATTCATTCAATGGATCAACGAGTGTTCTTATCTTTGAATAGTTAGTTGGAATATATATATATATATATATACCTTTTAAATTCTTGTCTAACTACTGTTATCTTTATTAATTTAATTTACAACTGATATATAACATGCAAAGATAGCATAGAAAAAGAGAAAAAGAATGGGTTTTCTTATTAAGAAAAGGGTCTGATTAATTTCTCTAGCTAAATATATATTCATAATATTTATGTTTGTATATAGAGCCAAATATTATAATGGTTGATCGTTTTATCATTCTACAAGAGACTCACTATTACGCAATCGATATGACTTGCAAAGTCAAAAAATTCGAACATACGTAATTATAAAGACGAGGCATATTGAATAAACAACTAGAGGAATATCTTACTATTGTACCATGAGAATGTTTGGTAACACCATCCATCACTTGGTGGCATTTTCACAAATATTTTGATATTTTTATTTTCCTTTAGGGGGATTTTTCTTCTTCTTAGATTATATATACCCTATTAATTGAAATATTTGTTGAATATACATTTCTAATAGATTCTTTAAAAGGTTGTCCAAACTTGCAAAGTGTATCCACCCATGTATCGATCTCTCACCAAAAAGAAAATTAAGCAAGATCTTTAATTAAATTAAGAGTGAATTAAAGTGTACTCTATCATTTAATTAGAAGCATTAATAATTTCAATTTAGTACTTCTCAAGTGTATAAATAATTATTAAAATCTATATTAATTGTACTTATTTGCAATATATAGTGTCTTGATCATAAGTATGTCACTGATATAATAATACAAGTAATTGTACCAAAAAAATAGTCTAATATAAGTAATGGAGAATAGGGTCCATGGAATTGATTCTTCAAAAGGAGAAGAGAAGATGCAACAAAGCAATGCTTAGTTGCTTACTATTAATAGAAGCTAAGTTAATCATCAACCAACCTTCAAAGGTACCCTTTTTAAGGGCACTAGTCACAGTGTTGGGGTCCTCACTTGCTTAAAAATTGTGTTTTGAAAATCCTTTACTTGTCTTTAAGATTAAGGTCACTCACTCACACATACAATAGCATTATTAAATCTCAAACAATAATCCAAAAAGAAAGGGCAGTGGCCTCATCAGTGCTCCCATACCTGCAAAAATAAAGTAGGGCAAAGGGGTTCCCAAAGTCATGATATGGGGATTGCCAAGAAAACATGTCTAGTACACAAAACAAAAATTGGTATTTGGGGAGGAGCCAAGTGAGCCTATTTCATTATTTATCTTTGTATGCATTTAGATAATGGTCGGTAGAGATAAAGAACAAATGACTCATCCCCTTATAAGTAGTGACAAAAATCATCAACAATACCCTTTAATTTAAAATGAGTGGAGGGTAATGATTTTTATATTTCTCACTTTATCTAAGTTAACAAAACATAGTATATAATTAGGATCTTCACTTATCATTAATCATAGAAAAATTGACTTGGGGGGGTCCTTGTTGAAAATGAAACCAATATAAGTTAGGTTAACACCTACATGGACTCACCAATGTAACATTATCAAAGGTTGCCCTCTTATGTACGTATGTTATAAAAAGCACCTACATCCATTCAAAGGACGCTATTAGAGGCACATTTGAAAACACACAAATTAAGCAATACATATTTAGAGTGCCTTTTCATGTAGACACGAACATGCCTTGAGAACATCAACTACATTAACGACGATAATCTCTCAGTCTCAAATTATGTGAGGATCAAGTACATAAATCCAACGTTTTCATTCTGCTTGTGCAATGTATACAACAATTTGGGCCAACAATTTACGAAAAGAACCTAAAATTCTAAATTTAAAACCATGAGCAATTCAATTATGATGTCCACAACCTTTTTTTTTTGTCTTCTCAATTAGGGTTCTTTTTTTGAGTGATAAGAAAAAAAAAAGATAATGTTGAAGCCCTAGCTTCAATAATGTAGTGAAGAGCAAATGTGGGCATGGAGGGGCATGGTGTTGGGTGTGAAAGCATAAGATCATAGCATCCCACTTTAAGAGGGAAGTATTGTGTGTTTTGGAGCATAGCCATTAGTCTAAACCAATTTTTTTAACATTTTGAAGCCCCAATAAACAAGGCCCTTTGTTGTACCAGATCCTCTCCTCTCCTCTCACACACTACTATCTCACTGTCCCTTGTCCCTGTGTTTCTTTTGTTCTTTTTTTCCTTGTGGGGTCTTATGATCAGATGGGCCGTACCCCATTTGAGTCTAAAGTTTTAAGACACTTGGGTCACTCTTACTTGACCGACCCTCCCTTCATCACAACTAACTTTGGGACCCCTCTCTCTCTCTCTCTCTCTTCATCATTCATTGTTTTTGGTTCCTTCGACCATTCAATTCCACCACCAAGCGGATGGCGCTTAATGGTACGAGGGTGGACCATTCAATTCAATCTCTTCCACAATCAATTAAGGAGATTTTGTTGACATTATTTAAGGTGTGTGTACTCAATAATTAAGTTAGTTTCGACGTCTACGTGGACTTATGATAGTCCGGACTCACGGGGTATTTTTTCTTTAACTTTTTACTAATTGTTGTGTTTTTAAAAGGTTTTATAATAAAAAATTTAAACTCCCTCAATTTGTAGAGGGTGTTTGAACAATAAAATAATTTTTAGAGGGTTATTTTGAAAAAAAAATGAAAATTGAGTTCGGACTCATGAGTAATGGCTTTTTCGAGTTTAGGTCTCATTGTTGTTATGAAGGTTTTGCTCCTATTGGGGTTATACTTCAATCAACTACTGTATCAATATATTTAAATAGAGCAAGGAGAAAAGTTTGTTTAGGGTTTAACTGAAGTGTGCTATAAATAAATCAGTTTTGTCACCTTGACAGACGATTTAAATAACAATTCTACCAAAAGATATTCCTAAAAGATTCAACTTTAGATTGTATTGTTGTCTCACTAAAATGTCAAAGCAAGTTGAAGTTATCACTCTAAATTTATAATTCATATTATTATTATTTCTAACTAGTCGATGCAGGATTAATCCCAACATCTCAACACTCTCTCTCCTTGATAACAACCATTCAATTCCACCACCTCCCACATCTCATTATCCATCAACAGTGCGAACTAGATTTTGGGCACTCTACATGTCTCTCTAAGGGCCCCAATAATATTCAGATTTGTGCTCCCATCTCTATCATGTGTAAAAAAAAAAAAAAAAAAAGGTAATCCAAGCGTAACTACTTTAGATTTCTCTTTTTCACTAAATCAAAACTTGGATTTGAGCATGACCCATTAAGTGTTTTAGCACTTTTAAGCCACTTATTAATATATCAATTTAGGGGAGTCCTTAAATTGTAGGACTACCTAAACATGGGAGAGTGACTTGAAACAAAACAGTATTGGGCCTATTCGTACTATAAGAGAGAATCTGAAAGAAAAAGAGTGTGTTTGCAGAGAGAGCGAGAGAGAAGACAAACAGTGTCGGTGGGGTGAGAGCTGGCGCGCGAAGAGTAGTCCAAGCAGCACAGCATGGGAAGTCATAGTGAGAGAGAAATGGGTGTATAATGTGAGTGTTTGTGCTTTGTGTTGAGGCCACTATGCGCTTCAGAGGTGTCTGAAGAGGCCGAGACATGATGGCCCCCCCACCCCCTAATCCTTCTCTCTCTCTAACTATTGAGATTGAAATGCACCACATGTATTGAAGTATCATGACGTGACGGTTCGAGTTGCGTTAATTTTAATTAGTGGTATGCACTCCCTTCAAAACCCTTTAGAAAGAGCTTTGATGTCGTTTAGTACTCTTAATCGGCTTGAGCCCAAACTAGTCATGGCGTCGGCTTTAAATACATGGCAGCTTATAATAAAAAAAAAAAAAAAGTGAGTCGGCAGAATGATCACCAATGCACATTAGATCGCGTGAGTCGTCTGTATGCACTTAGAGACGTAGGCATATGTAAGTCTAGATGTGAAACAAACGGGTCGGAAGCTTAATGTGTTTTTTGATTGATGGGCTACTATTAAACTTCAAATATCGGTAGCTTAGACAAAAAAAGGAAGCCACTAGAATGGCATCACCAATGCACACCGAAATGCACATACGAGTCGCCCATGCGCTTCTAGAAATGAAGGTATATGTAAATCTCGGTGCAAAACACACGTCTCCATGCTTTTGTAATGTCATTGTAACAATTTTTCAAAAAAAAAAAAAAAAGGGCACAGTATATTGATGCGGGGGTGTAACACACATTTCACGCACACTTGCTCTGCTCCTCCCCTGTCCCTTCCTCTCTGTCCCTTTCTGTGAATCCCAACATGGGAATCCTCCAGAGATTATCTCTCCCACCTTTTCCTGCTCTGCTTTCACTCTTTTTCAAGCTTCATAATATGGGCAAATCTTACCTACCTCTTTCTTAACTATTTAATTACAATGTGACATATACAATGATTTTGGTGCCGCCCCCAATGAAATTTGGTCTAGTTAAAAGTTTTTGAAATATACTCGATGGGATTGAATTATGCTATTCAATTCTAAGATATATCAGTTTCTTCTAGATGATGAAGTTAAGCGTTTGATAGAGTCTTGTAGGAATATTTAAGCTTGAATAGGAAGGGCCCGAAAAAAGTTTAGACACTCATAATTATTAAAAAAAAAAATTGGTCAATTTGGCAGATTTTTCTTACTATTTGATATATGGAACATGGTGAGATTCTCATCAATTGGGCAAATCTCAATCTCAATATCATTCACTTCAAGTGTATAAAAATTCCTCGAAAAGTGTAGTTCATTGGTGGAATGAGAGGAGAGAAGAAAGGAGAGAGAATAAAAATATTGGGAAGGATCTTTAAGTAAGCATCTAAGAAGGTGATTAGTCACATCAAATTAAATTGCTACATTAACATCAACCACACATGATCAAGCAACTTCTTCCATGTCGATTGTTGCTCAAATTATGTGCATTTTGCATGATTCGAAGATCATGTGACATTACACGAGTAGCTTGTATAGTTGATATCACGACCTTACTTGAACAAGATCTATTTTATGGGGACTTAACCTCAAGTACTAAAGCTTGTATAGTTGATATGGCGATCGATGTCGTTGTAGCACAATTAGAATTTTTTGCATATATACAACAACAACATAGCCTCAGTCTCAAATTAATTGGGTCGGCTACATGGATCAAACTTTTCCATTGTGCTCGATTAAGTGTAAATGATTTGCAATTATACAGAGGCAAAAGATTGACACTTTTACTATTAATCTCAAATGATTTGTAATTATATCACCTTTTAGACATTTTGATTAGTCTAACACATTCTTCCATCAGTCTGTGCCATGACACTTGACAGAATTGAAGGCGCATTTGGTTGTCGACAGGTCAAAACTTTTAAAAAAGTGGTATAAGTGCAAATCATTTAAAATTAGTGGTAAAGGTGTCAATTTTGTGACATCAAGTGGTATATATGAAAAAATTGGCACAACTATAGTCATTCAATGTACTCCAATCCCGCGTATCACTACTCAAATCTCATACCAAATGATCTTTCTCTTAGTTAGAGTATATATAAATATAACTTAAAAATATATCATATCTGGGGTTGAAATTCGAGTCACCCTTGTACCAAAACCAATGGTTCAATGAATTAAATCAACGCTGTATCAAATTAAGTGCAGATCTATATAGTTGCTTCATGTTCATGCAACATCTTGACAAAGACAATATTTGTATTTTGAGAGATCTTATATATCTTTTCGTTGATTATTGATTCTATTATATGATTTGCTTGGTTATGTTATACGGACTTGTTTAGGTCATGGTACGGTATTCTCTTTAAAGACAAAACACTCTGTCATTTGATACGAGTAACAAAAAAATAAACCAAGTAGCAGAGATTGTCTAATATGATTATGTGAGGATCAAAAATGGGTTTTCTTTTGCTTAGCTATGTGGTGCATGCAGAGATTGTCTCAGGTGTGCCAAGTTAACATGAGTTTAACACACAATTAAATATTAAGCTATACAGCTTAGGACACCTAATATATAGCCCTTCAATTTTATTTTAAACAATTTGGGATTTTAGAGATCGGATTGTTCAAATTGTAGCAAAGCTGATGCGGCCCACGTGGCTTCTATATAACTGGATCTTTTCCTTTGTTTTGGAAAATCAAGAACAACATTATGTAACCTTTTTTTGTTTAACAAAATGAGGTTGTAGATAAGCCTCTTCATCCATTAATTAAGCAAGTGGAGCATGTACTCAGTTGTTACCTCTAACACACCTACCCAAGGTCAAATTTCAAAAGCAAGTCTGAGATATTAGGATTTTTTTTTTGTATATATGGTTAGGTGCACTTGGATTAGATCCAATCCAATTAGGGTCAATCTATAATCCGATCCAATCATTGCGGATTGAGAAATCGCAATCAGTCCGATCCATTTATTTTGTTAATCCGATTTGATCTAATTTATTAAATGTGGACCGGATTGGATCAAGTCATGTAGATTGACAATTATAAAATTAATATTCATAAAACTATAAAACTAATGTTTTGAATGAAAACTTACATAAATCCTTTCAAGTAAAAAAAAAAATTATGATTGTCAAATCATCTCTAGCAAGACGAGTAAAATATCACTTAAAAAGGCAATTTAGGAAGGACGTTAATTCGACTCATACTTAAGTAAAAATAAAAATAAAAATAAAAATAATGATTTGTAAGAAAAATGTTGAATACTAATTTTAGTTCAAACATATTAGTTTTAACATTTTTTATATTTGTTTAACTAGATAGCTTTAAATGTGTACTTGAATATAAGAAGAATTAATTTAAGTTGCAAATATTTAGATTTTGAAGTGTATATAAATAAAGTAGATGAAGTAGGGGTATTGAAATGCTAATGCCATCTAAATATGGTTTAAGATTTTAGAGTATATGTGTATGTATAATGTAAAATATATAAAGGTTAATTGGACCGGATTGCAGATTGGATCCGTGGATAATGTATATATGCAATCCACAGTCAAATTCAATTAATTCATGCGGATTGCAACTTTTGCAATCCAATCCAATTTAACAAACTCAAATTATGAACCAATTAGACCTAAACGGACTGGATCGAATTGGATACGCGGATTCACGGATTTCATTAACACCCCTATATATATATGGTAAGCGATCAATATTTATATAGCACTTTCATTTGGCCTAAAAAAAATTATAGTACTTAATTTCATTTTGAAGTTGTTTTTAATAATCAAATAAATATGAGGTTTTCAATATACACATCCCTAAAGTTTAAATTAACCCCTAGGGTTTTAACTTTACTTCAAAATGTATCAAAACTATATAAGAAGCGATCAGTAATATTCATATACTATACAGATTAATGCCACACTAATCACAGTAGTAGACATATATATAGTCAATGTGATTTGTGTCAAGATAGTACTAAAGCCATGGCAACCATATATGTGTATAGAGCTTCCCTTTTGTTAGGGCTTTCTTTCGGTTATTTAAGGCATTTGTCATCAATAATTGTGTTTGATAGGCCTTAGATGGTGGTTGTGGCGCCAATACTCACTAGAACATTTTAGACATTTAATAGAGGTTTTAAAACCCTTATTAAATAGAGTGTTATTAAATGTCATGTGAAAATGTGTTATGTTTTAATTTTTAATACATGTATTACATAGAGGTTTTTTAAAACTCTTATCAATTAGGTGTTATTTAATAACATCCCTTTTAATAGGGGTTTAAAAACCTCTATTAAATACCGAAATTGTTTTAGTGACTGAATTCAACCTATAGACATATTGGAATGTCATGGATGTATATATGCTTAGTTACTTACAGCTTACAAGGTGCATGTCCAGTTGGTATTTTTTGTCCTGTTGAACCTCTACATATGTTGTTAAAGTTGTTAACTTGCTATGTACATATAGGCCGGTATTAGCTAGCTTAACTTTTCGTGCTAACCAGGTGATCAAGTTGGCCTTATTTTGGATCTTCGATTTCAAATGCTAATTAATAAATTTTTCGTTGGCTAAAACAGAATTGTCATAGTACAAATATTTATATTTTATTCATACATAGTTCAAGTTGATTAATTTTATACTGTTTAGTTTTCAACTTTATTTTATTAATTATTTGGAATACAAAAGAACAGTGAACAGCCTTAGTTGTTTTCTGACTAACTTGAACACACACCCAACACAGCCATTTAGTTTTGTAGACCAGTCAAGTACACAGATTCCCCAAATAACACATAAACAAGTAAACAACACAAAAACTAGATCAAAAACAAAACTATATTCTCGATGTCACTCCTTAGTGTCAGATAATTGTCTCCAATATGTAGTTTTGAGAGCAACAGAGTTAACTGTACTTTGAAACATATGATATTATTAATGGTTACTAAAGTTCTACTAATTTTGCAACTTTAACCAACTGGAATGCTAGCTAGCAATACATATATAGTGCTCCATATTGTTATTTAACTGGTCATCATGTGATTCTTTAACATGCTACATGGTATACTCCACTCCGAAAAGTGAATTAACTGCTAAAAAATGATAAAATATTAATTGAGAAAAAAAGGTAAATCGACACTATAAACTCGTGCCCTAAAGTCATGTGCATCCAAAATAAATTAAAGGTGCTTTGTACAACAAGGTAGAAAATATTTCTGAAACTTTAGTCACTAATTAGTAATTATAGTAACCTAACCAAATACGCATTGAGATGTGTGCAACTCGACGGGTTGGTCTAGTAGTAAGAACGAAGGCCGTATTGTATGGGTTAAACGCACGATCTCGAGTTTGATTCTTCAGGACAATCATGCGTCAAGCCACTAGTAGACTCTTTCCATAATCTCAAGGTCTATGTAACTAATCAGACAAGTGAATGATTTGGATCGATACCCATCACACTTCTTCCTTACGATCCACACTGTGTGTTATATATATATATATGAGCACACGTTTTTACAAACTGGCAAGGCGCGCACTTAAGAGTTATTGTTTTTGTCAAGTGCGCAAATTTATAATTTTTATTTTTTTCCTTTCTTGTCAATTACTACTACCTTAATTAGTTGATGTGGAATTTTTCTTATTTCATATCCAAGCCATATATACTTTGATATTAAAACCCAACCAATTAAAAAGGCAATGAATTGGAAATTCATAACAAGATCGAATTAATCAAGTACAAGCTTTACAGAGATCGAGTTCATGAACTCGACCAACCATGCATGCATGGACATGATGGGATGACATGGCGTGGCATGGGATGGGATCATGGGAGGCATGTGGGCATGCATGCAAGTACGTACATACACATGGGGCTGAAAGAATTTGGCTTTGGATTTGTTAGTGAGAGGGAGAGGGGGCATGCAGAGTGATTGATGAATGAAAGAAAGAAAAGGAGATGACATTGTGGGGATGCCCATCAGGCCCTCACACTTGCTTTTGTTTCACTAGCTATGCAGGGTACGTGCCGTTATCATCAGCTTGGCTTTCCTTTTCTTCTCAACCACACCACATGACCATATATATATGAGTGGTTTAATTTGTTCAATCTATATATACACATATATGTATGATATGATATGATCCCTTGTTTTGTATGTATTGTATTGCAGAAAACACACAACATCAAAGACAAACAACAACAAAAAACATAATCATCTAGTCCATCATCCAACATCAACGCCATTTCTCTTCTTTTTTGACTCCTAATTTGGATCCTCTCTCCACCCCTTCAGTGGCATGTATATGATGAATTAGTGGTGTTCGGCCTTCTCTCTACAGTTTAATGCGGTTTTTAATTAATTATTACAATTTTGTCGCGGTATATAAAAACTAAAATCCAATTTTTTTTATAGGAATGAGATTTTATTTAATAAAATTAAAAATGAAAGAATATGAAAGAAAATAATATATTTCTCTAAATTAAAATCTGGTTTTTTTTTTTAATTAGCACTTCAAAAAAAACCATTTAACAATATTACTAGTTTTTAAGTAAAAAATGTGACATGTACAATTAATCCGCTAATCGATTGCTTAATAAACTTTATTGACACTTGGAATTATTTTCTAAGCATAATAATTGGTGGAAATCAAGCACGCGTTAAAAATAAAAAGTGACCAAATTAAAACCAACTTAAAGTGATGAGATCTTGACTCTTATTTGTGTCACACCGACAGTAAAGTAATCAAAAGATCTACTAATCGATCATTTTTGAAAGTGAGTGCACGACAATATACACAGATAAAGTGGAAATTTAATAACTGTTATAAGTTATCATATAAATCATGTGATCAATTAAAATATGTTCAATGTATACATTCCAAAATATATATGTTCGATGTAGTGTGTGAACTTAATTATTTCTCTTTGACAAAAAAAAAATTATTATTATTATTTCTAAAGTCTCAATCATTCAGTGATTTCTTTGGATCTTAATTTATATGACCTCCTATTACTAACATGACATTATCGGACGAGATCACTTAATTTATACTGAAAGCTACGTATTATTAAATAACTATAATTGGCACGTGCAAGAAAGAATAATTTAGCTAATGTATATCAATAAATTTATTTATTTTTAAGATTATATATGGTGTCCGAACGGCCTTAATTAGCCCCTCCCGATTAATTTCTTGAGACTATGAGGGTGCCCCTACCATTAATTCAAATGTCAAAAGAAAATGATGTAGTTGATGTGAGTCCAACTGGCCCATTAGCTTCACTTTAATGAGTACTAAAGCCCTATTAATTCGTAGTCACTCCACTCGTAGTCACTCCGCTGTACCCCTCAACATCATACCAAAACCATTGATACACCTCGGAAAGAACATGTGTATCTCTATAAGTATTAGCTAGTTACTGATCAATGATTTTATTTATGTAGATATGCTAGCTAATTAATTATTACTAAGAGTGAATTTAACTAAAATAATAATTAAGAAATGGAGAGGTAAAGAAACGGGGGTCACTTGGTCAACATCTGCTCTATCCTTTCATGATCTGCTTTGGTATGATTTCCATGTCAACATTAATTTTGATGATATAATCGACATTATCCGGCAAGAATGTGTAGAGTGGACCATCACTACATGTGACATGTTGGTAACTCTTCTCATTGTACCAACCCTTCATATTCCTTTCCCGTCTCTCTAATATTCATCCGTTCATGCATGTCATGTGCGTTACTTAATTTCTTCATCAATTTTCACATCCTCTCTCTCTATTTATATAGTTTACTCCATCACCTTGTACTGCCACCTCTCTACTATAGTCTATATATACATAGCGGTGATTTTCCTTTAACGTCCATGAAATAGTTATAATATATGTTACAAAACAATCGAAACGTTTAATCAATTGAGTGATTCAATGGTTTAGCATGAAATTTGGAGTAAGAGATATTAAGTTGAAACCTTGGTGAGAGCAAAATTTATTTTTTTCTTATAAAAAAGAAACCATCAAAACTCTTTCTACATGCATGATCTCCTTCCATTTTCCCCTATCACCAAGTTAGATATCCTCGGATTTCAAGAAAATCTAGCTAGCTCGATTGATGTCATATAATGAAAGTCGCAATCAAAGTATATAATTATAAGCGAGCGAGCATATATGTATCGATCTAATCTCATTAATTATGGTGTGAGTAAAATTTGTTTTGAATTATTAACTCAAGTGGCATAAAACTAGTATGGAGCGATGATCTATCGTAAATACTTAATATATATCTACCTATATATTAAAAGCACAAATAATATTTTTTTCCTTCGTAACTTGAAATCACAAAATTGACCTTTCCAAATTTTCGATGCCTGATTTGTCCCCTATTTCATTTTCTCTGTATCTCTTACTTATTATTTGCATAAATACAATTTTGTCCCTTGTCTTTTCCCATCCAACTCGAAATCAAGGGAATTGCCTAGTTAAACTCTATATATATGTTTGAACAAAAAAAAGCCTCTATTCATCTTCATAAGAATACAATTTTGTCCCTTATTTTTTAAATTAATTACATTTGGTGAGACCATATTCATTATTTTTCTTTCATGGGCTTAAAGGAAATGAAAAGGAACATACTGATATAAAAGTCTTACTATATGACCGTTGCATTTGAATTAACATCTTAAGTACATTTTTTATAAGAATGAGTCTTAATTTATTATAGCCTAACTAATGCAACATTTAAGATATTTTTTGAAGTAATATGTAAATTAATCTTATGAGCATAAGTAAGTTAGCTATTAAATCCAAAATAATTATAATTGATTGTCAAAAAAGTTAGAATAAGAATGAAGTAATTTAATTTTTGGATAATAAAAATAAATTATTAAATTAATTTAATTATCGCGAGCGTAAAATAAGTTAAATTCGCGTGAGCATAGCGAGCGGATTTAGGCATGCGTAGCACACTTTATAAACTAGTATATATATATATATATATATAGAAGTGTACATGAAATTCACTTATATATACACCTTATAATCTTAATTACGATCTAGAATTATCACTATAAAAAAGTTAATATAACTTTTGAGATGTTAAATAAGTATTGTTGAAGGCTACAACTGGGAGATCATAGCAGAGAAATCGATACCTAATAAAAGAAATAAACTTGAAGTGTCGAGAAAGATTGGGATGGAAAATGGTAAAACTAAATCGTATATAATTAACATTTTTATAATATATTGTTATTTAAAAAAGTCACGTGTCAATATTTATTAAAAACTACAAATTTAATAATGCAACAACCAACATACGCATGTGAATTTTGTTGAGAAAAATATTAATTTATCAGTAATTATGCATCTAAAATGTTTTAAAAATGTATTTGTCAACAATATTGTTTAATGATGTGAAAACGTTTTTTTTAAAAAAAAAAAAACTTTTCCTACCTATCTATTTCCATCACAAACCCACAATATGATGAAATTTTGAACTCTACATCTCCACTAATTAAAATATTGGGGCGACTAGAGTCGACACTGCCTCCTTAAATCCGTGTATTGACACCGTCAAACATTTCTCTGACCGAACTTCAAAGTAATATTATGCTCTAATCAATATAATATTTATATGTGTCACTTGGAAACCTAATTTTTGCAATTTGAATTAATTATTTTTTATATTTATATATAAATTTTAAGCTAGATATAAATTCAAGTAAATATAAAAAAAAATTATAAGTAGTTAACTTGGTCCAATCTTCTTTGCATTTAGTAAACTAGATCGTGTTTTGTTGGATTAATAAAATAAACGGACGATTTATCAATTTTGACAATTGGATGACAATGAGTTAACCTTAATGGCTTGTTCGGTTCACTTGCTTGGGAGAGACCTAAGATCATAAAATTAGTTTATATTGAGATAAACACTTGAGTTTAGGTATTAGTACGTTTTGAGTAACTTATTGGGTTGTGAGTATTGAGGGTGGGATTAATGTGGTTGCAATAGGTAAAGTTATTAAAATGCTCTCTATTTCTACTTACATCCCCAAATCGAGAAATCTTGGTAGTAGTCGACTAGTGCGGAGAACGCCTAGCCTGTGTTCGTGCGTTCTTCCCTCTCTTCTTCTCGACCAATCGCTAAGATTTCCTTGGTGTCGACAAGAAATAATAGAAGTTCAATTGTGTTTTTTTTTTACCATAGTTTAAATTAATCCCAAGGTTCTAGGCTATCTTAGTCTTATGGACAATATAGTAGGCAAGACTACTCTATCCGGACTAATACTATGAACCGAAGAGGTCATAATAGAATTGGATCCAGAGGTCATAATAGGATTGGATCCATTCCTCAGACACCTATTGATTCAATAATTAGTTAGTTTAAATTTGTCACAAACTTAGGTCCTCTGATACAATTAAAAAAACGAAAAAGCTCAGGTTATAGTTTCATTAAAGGGCCACTCACTTTCCTTTGTTTGAGAACATGGGCCTGCCGAAACCTCCTCTCTACTTCACAGCCCATTATTAGTTCCAAGGCCCAAAAGCCTTAATTGACACAACATGAACCGATCACGTGCAAAGAGGGGTATGATCACGTGCAAACCCCAGAACAAAAGCCTCATCTGTTCCGTCATCACAAACTGGTGAACTCAAATGGGGGCGCTCAGACTCCCCTCTCTCACTCTCTTCGCCGCCGCCGCCGCCACCGCCGCCACCGCAGCAGCAGCGCCGCCTCTCTCCAGCCGTTTTCCGGCGTCCTCCCTCCTCATCCTCCGACGCCACCAGCGGCGGCGAGTCCCGCGACTCATCTCGAAGCCCTTCGCCTCCATCTCCAGCGAACTCTCAACCCGCAGCGCGGACGAGAAAGCGCATTCGCCGCCGCCTCTGGAAGAGGAGGAGGCGGAGAACGATGAGAGACGGCGGCGGAGGCAGGAAGGGTTCATCAGTAGTCGGTCGCAGGACTTCAATGGGTGGTATCTCGATGTGATTGCCAATGCGGAGCTCGCCGACTATGGTCCCGTTCGAGGGACCATGGTGATACGCCCCTATGGATATGCTATCTGGGAAGCAATTCAGGTTGTTTGTTTGTGATGATTTCGTTGATTGTTTGTTTGTTTGTTTTAGTCAGTGATTGAGAAAAAGATCGTTTTTTTTTGTGGAGTTTTGCAGGATTATTTGAATGTGAAGTTCAAGGAGACTGGGCACAGCAACATGTATTTTCCACAGGTTTGGATTTGGTTCCTTTATGAGATTTTAGGGTGAATTGTGGAAGTTATTGTTTGTGTTTGTTTGTTTGTTTGTTTGATTTTGTGAATGATTTAAGTTATTAACTCTTCAAGTTAGATTGTTGCCACTTGTTTTTAGACAAAGAAAGAAAAATACATAAAAAATGTGCATTTTTAGACTTCATGTTTAACTAACCAAGTGGGTAGCTCAGTGGTTCGGTATGGGGCCTCATGTGTTAGAGGTTGGGTTTTGAGTCTCAATGGAGGCAAAAGTTGGTTGCTTTCTTATCCTTATAAAAAAAAAAAAAAACCTTCATGTTTATCATTATATTGAGGAAATCCTCTTTGTTTGGAGCTTCAATTGAGTACTTGAAATTTGAGTTTCGCCAATTTTAGCAAGTTAAGATGATAAAGAGTTGTCTGTGGAGTCCATTTGGAAATAATGCGCGTTGTTTATGACACTTGAAGCACATAAAATATCCAAAATAAGTCATAGTTTTTGTGAAAAAAAAAAAAAATGAGCAAGGGTATCAGGCTTGACACCCCTTTTTTCCAAAGTATTCAAAAGATGTCCTTTTGCATTAGAAAGCTTCAATGGGTCTAATCCTTTTTTTTGGGTTGAGTTTTAAACTTATGTAGTCCACTTCCTAAGTTCCTAACTCATGAAAATTGTCACTACTCTGAGCCCTTGGGATCCCTTACTAATCAAATCTAAGTGAATGAATGGCCAAATGAGAAAAGGAGAAAAAAGTGTGCATTTGTGATTGAATATATGCAAGTCGCAAGATTAATTACATCAATACATTTTTCTGTCCTCTTGTTCTTAACAAGTTGCTAGAATTACGCTTCTTCATTATGTATGTCATTTCTCATTTCTTGATATCCAGTTTGTGGCTGCAGTTTATTCCTTACTCGTTCATTGAGAAAGAAGCAAGCCATGTTGAAGGTTTCAGTCCGGAGCTAGCACTTGTAACCATTGGGGGAGGAAAGGAACTTGAAGAGAAACTTGTGGTAATTATTTCTTGCAACAAGCAATCCTGATGACTGTTACATTGTGCCAAATTTTATCAAGTTCATGACAGCATTTCGGCTCTGAGTTTTGGTTTGGTTCCTTTGAATTTGCAACTTTGAGGTGCTGGCAGGTGCGTCCAACAAGTGAAACTATTGTAAATCATATGTTTACGCAATGGATTCATAGTCACCGTGATCTTCCTCTCATGGTTAATCAGGTACAATCCTTTTTCACACTCTTCTTTTCTTCTATAAAGATGTTATCAGTGATAATATTCTTTCTACTTTCCTTTTGATTAATAGTGGGACTATTCTCTTTAGTGGGCAAATGTCACAAGATGGGAAATGCGCACAAAACCATTTGTGAGAACTCTAGAGTTTCTATGGCAAGAGGGTCATACAGCTCATGCTACCCCAGAAGAGGCAGAAAAGGAGGTTAGCATTTGTACTCCTGAATATTTGTTTTATTACTCTTAACTTTATGGTTCTTTATATGTAATTTTTCTAGAATGAAGTGTGTCTGTTTGTTGAGTGTAAAAAACTGATTGTTGTTTGCTGCAGGCATTGCAAATGATTAATATATATGAGAAGTTTGCTTATGATCAAGCTGCAATACCTGTTATTACTGGTCGGAAGTCAAAAGTTGAGACATTTGCCGGTGCCTCTAGGACCTACACAATCGAAGCTATGATGGGCGATAGAAAAGCTTTGCAGGCTGGAACAAGCCATAACCTCGGACAGAACTTTTCTCGTGCATTTGGAACACAGGTGTTTTAAAGAACTGAATCTTTTCTTAACAAATTCTCCTTTATTATTATAATCACTCAAATAATGTTTTCTTTGACTGCTGTCAGAGAGTTTACATGGTGAGACTTAAATGTTTCTATTTAAATGTCTTCTTGGTACTTATTTTTAGAATTTTTTGGGAATTGTTTGTTTCTAAAATTTTGCACCTGTCATGATAACCTATTTAGTGATTTCAGTTGAGATTTTCTGATATATTAAAGATGGTAACTGAAAGCAATGCAAGTGAATTGAGCTGATCCAACCTGAATTTTCTTGGAAACTTGATCTCAATGTTTGAGTTGACTGCATTACACTTTTGGCCGTTGGACCTTTAGAGTAAAATTGATTGAGGGAGCAAAGTTAGCGCTTAGCTTTTAGTGTCTATTAAATCCAAACTTTTTAGTTCTTATTCTTCCTGAACATGTTTGGTATACCTAATATTCATTGGAAATTTCTCCCCTATAATAAAATAGAGTTTATCAACTACTGGATGAACTTTGAGAAAGAAAAAGAAAAATGGAGATGATAAAACTCAATCTGATGGTATAAGTGCTAAACACTAACATTGTTTCTACTTATTAGAATACTATTTCAGCTCTTAAGAAACATATTGCATTGCATTTTGAAGATCAAAATAAGAGTAATTATAAACATACTTCTAGGTAGTTTCCAAAAACTTTATGATTAATTAACTTACCAAGGGGTACTCTTTTCCATACCACTGCAAGTATGCCTTTTTCGTACGGAATGTCTAACCTCCGTTGTTCTTGTTAAGTTTTTGTTTTTTGGTACAAAACTTAATTAAATTCTATCAAATGGATACACTGGATATAGGAGCACCATCTGTTTTCTGGGGTGTGGATTGATTATGTAAAGCATCTTTTATCTGTGTTCATACATTCTGACACCGAAAGGCTAAAGTAATGGCATATGATAACGTTCTGTCTTTTCGCATAGACTGTTATTTATTGAGCACATCAACTAGAAATGTTAAGATTATTCACCTGAATACTTCTTTAACATTTCTTTTTTCATTCTCAAACCATTTGTTGGGACAGTTTACTGATGAAAGTGGACAAAGGCAACTTGTTTGGCAGACATCATGGGCTATTAGTACCCGTTTTGTTGGTGGTATAATCATGACTCATGGAGATGATACTGGTCTAATGCTTCCACCAAGAATTGCTCCAATTCAAGTAAGACTACAGTTATTTATTTATTTATTTATTTTGAAATTTTCGTTGTAAGAAGCCATGGTTAAAGTTCTGTCTAAAGAGTCATAAATATTTAATTTTGCGTTTTTCTTTTGTGAGTATGCTTATGTTCTTTCTGTTCTTCTGGACCTTTTGTCCTTCAGATTGACCTTGATCTTTGTATTTAAGTCCTGTAATTTATTTTAATTTGCAAATTTTCTACATAATTGGTTGGTATTGCAACCTTTATGTTAACTCAATGGGTATCACCAGGTTGTAATTGTGCCCATCTGGAAGAAGGCTGATGAAAAATCAATGGTTCTCAATGCTGCATTGTCTGTGGAAAAAGAACTAAAAACATCAGGGATCAAAGTTAAATTGGATGATTCAGAACAGAGGACACCAGGATGGAAATTTAACTTCTGGGAGATGAAAGTATATTCCTACTCTTTATCTTTCAACTGAAAAAGTTACTCGTTTATCGTAATGTTTCCTGGCATTGGCATACTGCTTTTTTTTGTTTTTTATATCGTTCATTTTCAACGAAAATAATGAGTGCTCATTCATTAGGGGGTGCCTGTAAGGATTGAGATTGGACCTCGTGATGTTTCTAGTGGAACTCTGGTTATATCTAGAAGAGATGTTCCTGGAAAACAAGGAAAGGTTTTTGGAGTATCAATGGAATCTTCAACTTTGATAGCCTACGTGAAGGACAAATTGGATGAGATCCAATCATCTCTTTTGCAGAAGGCAATAACTTTCCGAGATAGGTATTATGACTTGCTCTTCCAGGACTTTTATATATGATATATATGAATGACTTTACAGCACAGTACATATGCTGATATTATATAGGGCTCTTAAGAAAACAATTGTTGATATGTATTTCATGAAGTATTTATGCATGTGACTGATGAAGGTGCAGTACTATAAGGTTTGAACCGACCCAAAAAACTGTACAGAAGACTGCAATCTGACTCTTAGCTGTTTCAACTGGTCACCAAGTTGATGCCTTTTGCGCTTAGACATATTTGTGCTTGTGATTGCTTTTGCAAAAGAGAGATGTATAGGAAAATACCTTAGTGTCAAGGTGAAGATGTGTACAATCAATATAGAGTAGCTAGAAAGCAAGCTAAAAAAGTAGTTAGTCAAGCTAAAACAAATTTCATGGAAGATCTATATACAAGGTTGGGTAATAGAGATGGCGAAAAATACGTATATATAGGCTAGCCAAATTAAGAGATAAAAAGAAACAAGACCTAAGTCATGTAAGATGTATTAAGGACGAAAATCAAAATGTTTTAACGCGTGAGGATGATATTAAGGAGAGATGGAGAAGTTACTTCAATAGTTTATTTAATGATGGCCAAGTTGATACTATAATAGATGAAAACCCACACCAAGAAAGAAATGTAAACTATACACGCAATGTTAGAATTGTAGAAGTTAAAGAGGCATTGAAAAGAATGAAAATAGGGAAAGCATGTGGCCCAGATGAAATACCCATAGAGGTTTGGAAATGCTTAGAAGAAATTGGATTGACTTGGTTAACAAAACTTTTCAATAATTTTAAAATCAAAACGGATGCCAATGGATTGGAGAAGAAGCACGCTTGTGCCAATTTTCAAAAACAAATGAGACATTCGAAGTTGTTCAAACTACCGGGGAATTAAACTTATGGGTCACACTATGAAACTTTAAGAGAGGATAATTGACAATAGGCTGAGAGAAACAACAATATCAGAGAACCAATTTGGTTTCATGCCTGGGAGGTTAACTATGGAGGCGATATTCCTTGAAAGACGATTGTTAGAAAAATATAGAGAAAAAAAAAGATCTTCATATGGTATTCGTAGATTTAAAAAAAACATATGATAGGGTCCCTAGAGATGTCATTTGGTGGGTTCTAGAAAGAAAAAGAGTACATGCTAGATACATAAACACTATTAAGGATATGTATGATGGAGTAGTAACAAGTATAAAGACATTTGGAGGAGCTACAAAAGAATTTTCCGTTACGATAGGACTACATCAAGGATCGGCTTTAAGCCCATATCTATTTACTTTAGTTATGGATGAACTAACTAGACATGTTCAAGAGGATATACTATGGTGAATGCTATTTGCAGATGATATTGTCTTAGTGGATGAAACAAAAGATGGAGTGAATATGAAATTAGAACTTTGGAGGAATACATTAGAATCTAAAGGTTTTAAGTTGAGTAGGACGAAAACCGAATACATGCACTGTGAGTTTAGAAACACTAGATATCGAGATGACGGAGTGGTAAAATTAGGGGAAGTAGAAGTTCCTAAGATAAACCACTTTAGATACCTAGGATCAATCATACAAAATGATGGTAACATTGAAAATGATGTCACACATAGAATTCAAGCTGGATGGAAGAAATGGCGGAGTGCAACAGGGGTGATTTGTGATCGAAATGTTCCTACTAAGTTAAAATGAAAATTTTATAGGATCGCAATTAGGTCAGCTATGCTCTATGGAAGTGAACGTTGGGCGGTAAAGCAACAACAATTACATAAAATGAACGTAGCAAAAATGAGGATGCTTAGGTGGATGTGTAGTAAAACTCGTAAAGATAGAATAAGAATTATAAAAATTCAAAGACAAGTAGGAGTAGCACCAATTGATACAAAGATTAGGGAAGGGCGCTTGCGGTGGTTTGGTCATCTGCAAAGACGGCCTACAAATGCCCCAACTAGAAAACTTGACTCAATAGAAACTGTAGAAATTCGACGAGGTAGGGGCAGACCAAAGTTAACATGGAATGCATTAATTAGGAGGGATTTGAATGGTTTGAAAAGCTCACCATCAATTGCACTTAATCGAACACAATGGAAAAGTTTGATCCATGTAGTTGACCCCAGTTAATTTGGGACCGAGGCTATGTTGTTGTTGTTTGTTGTTGATTGCTTTTGCAAAAACATGATCATTGTTTGTGTTGATCCTAGTACCAGTGATCACTATCAGTTTGGTTTAAGGAATCTTTTTTTTTTTTTTTTGGTAATGGAAGTTTCTTTTTAAGTATTGCCTATGATTTATAAAGGAAATTTTAAACGAACAACAGTTGGCCTTGCACAGTGATTTGTTGTACATCATGTAATTTACCATGAAGTTTATGTAATTGTAGATGGTCTTCTTTCTAGCAAACATGGACGAAGCAGCTAATTTGTCCTTTAATATTTCTGCTTGCTTTTTAACTGGTTGCTTATGAACTTGTTGCCTCTAGTTTGACATTGAGTTTGATTAATCGAGTTAATGCGAGTGCATCAGATCTATTTTGGTCTATGTTCTAACCTTATGTTGCTAGTGCATGATTTTTTATTTTTTGGATCTACAGTTAGGTGCATGTTAACTTAACTAATGGCGAAACAATAATGTTTTACTGCTTTTTTCTCTCATTCTGTCTTTTGTGGTTTTTTTAACAATAAAAGGTTTGGTTTCCTGTGTTGTCCCTTGTACTAACCCTAATCGAGTTTTTTATGCAGTAACATTGTGGACGTGAGTTCATACAGTGAACTAAAAGAGGCAATATCTCAAGGAAAATGGGCAAGGGGTCCTTGGTCTGCAAGGTATTAACATTCTTTTAGTATGTTTTTCACTTAATTCAGCTCAACAATGTTTTCCATCAAAAATCAATTTTATCAATCCACTTCTTTCTCTCCATATAATATCGCATTATCGCATGCACAAACGGGTTATATCTTTCTTAATCATCACCGCAAATATTTCTTCTCTCTGCTTAAGATTGTTCTTTATTTCACAGCACTGGTACAATTCACTTGTACTGTATATATCAAGAAGAAACAGTTGGATCAAGCACAACATAATTTATAACACTTAAAAACTTTGGAATTGGATTTTTGAGGTTAAAGTGGATTCGATAAGTGTAGCTGCACTGGGAATTAAAATTATGCTTCATCATGAACTAGAAGTAGAAGTCCCCAAACAGGGTATAGTAGCTGATTCCCATACTTTTGGTTTTCATGCACTACGCGTAAGATTTTCTTGAATCTGAATCACATCAAATAACGTGATTTAAGTTTAGTTGTACTGAGCCGAGGCATGAAGCCAACGCTAGGCTTTGTTGAATCTCATTAGAATTGTGTGGTTATCATGCATTTTGAGCTCACCATGGTTATGCTGTACTTTGGTGTTACAGTGATGCCGAGGAGCTGAAGGTGAAGGTAGAAACTGGTGCAACTATTAGGTGTTTCCCTTTCGAGCAACCTAACGGGACGAAAAAATGTTTGATGACTGGCAACTCGGCCGAGGAAGTTGCGATATTCGCCAAGTCTTACTGACTCCTACGAAATAAAAAGCTTTTTCCTCCATTTCTTAGGCATCAAATTCTAGAATTGCTTGCCTTCACAGCAATAGCTCTTTTCTCTCTCTTTCTTTTCAGGCCTTCAACTTTTTTTTTTTTTTTTTTTTTTTTTTTTTTTCTCACATAATTATGATGTCTACTTTTCATTGAAGCTGGTTGGAGAGTGGCCACAAGTATAATTAGAAAGCCATATGTGCATTGTACTCCACTTAATTTATTTCACTTGCAAAAGCAATGTATTATATTATATAGTGTACTTCTACTCATTCCTTAGGAGTTGTATAAGGCTGCATTTTTTAATTTGAAGGACTGGTTAATAAAGAAAGATGAGTGAGATCAATTCTTATAAAGGAGTCTTTGTTTGCCTTAATAATAATATTGAAAAATGATTGTTTAACATTCTTTTGGTACATACATTTGTTGCGCAATGTCTCTTAAAATGTTAGATTATCATCTTCTTATAATATTAAAGCTCCCCATTTATGTTTAATAAACTTGAAACATGTGTTACTTGAAAAGAGTATACTTTAACATTTCACTTAACTACCAAGCATTGTAGTTGAAGGTCTTCAAATACATTAAAGTTTCCTAATTTCATGATACACAAGTTCATGATCGTTCCCATCTCTAACTTATTAACAAAGATAATTCATTGGCAATAAAGGGCCATAACGGTTGCACGCCTCATCTATGTTGTCGAATGTGCTTTGAATCACACAAAACAAAGATTATAAATCTCTATTTTTCAAAAACTGAGGTGTCAACGATTATTCTTAACTGTTTTATAGGAGACACATTTTATTCTACTGAGTGTCTATAAAAAAGGGTAGTGTTATTTGTATTTGCGCTACTTTAATGATGCTGAGAGAATATTTAATACTCAATTCGATCATAAATATAGGTCGTTTAACTTAAAAACACAAGAATTAAGGAGTCATTTAATTGTAATGTAGTATTATCATATTACCTTTATCTTTATTAATGCCTTCTTGAGTGATTTCTCTTCAGTTTCTTTTATTTTATCTTCATTAATGAGAACAAAATAGGTAAAATATGTTTAAGAATTGGAGAACGACTAACATATTTGAACAAGAAAAGTAAGTTAGAACGACCTACATTTATAACCAGAGAGGAGTAGGTCTCAACTGCCGCACCACGCCAATGATTCATAGGACATTTTACTTTGTTTTACAAAAAGCTTACTAGCATTATATAAGATTATTTGATTCCTAAATCTCAAATTAATCAAGATACTAACACTTAACCATTAATCAAGTATGTAGAAGTTGTTTGAAAAGATTTTAAGCGACACTTTTGAATGCACTGATTTTGTTGTGAAGCAACATCATCTCACCACGCAAGGACACCTACGTCCCACCCCATTTTTTTTGGGGGCACTACTTTCGATTGTTGTTTGTTCTCTAGAATACATATTCTTTGCCCTCTTAGAGAGCAGTGGCACTGCACAAGACTGCCTGGACACTTGTCTGGATCAATATTATTATATACACAGTTGAAGCATCAAAAAGAGGAGATGTGGAGTTGTTAGCACAATGCACATGCATGCCCTCCAAAAAGCCTTTGTACTCTTCTTACATTCTTTATTTCTTCCCAAGCAACGCATCATCTCCTCCTATCTTCAATTTTCATCAATCAAATTTCAATGGCTAAGATCTGCTCAATTAAATCTCCACACTATTAGACAATCGAGGACACGTGGAGGCTACCCTTTACAGACTTCTCCTTAGACTGCCCAATTAATTCACCCATGTGTGGATGGATGATTCCTAGAACTTACCACCTATAGTATGTGAGTGGTACGTTGATTTTATCTCAAAACTACTCTACAAGCCAAACATAAAAAACAAAACAAACGGTAAAAGATTTGATGTTTCAAGGATCATACATAGATCTCAATACTCCATCCATCAAATGGCGTAGAATGATCATGGACGTATTGTGGGCTCACCAGTGACTTTGAGTTATAATTTTTTTCTATTTTTTTTTTATAGAAGTAACAAAGAAACCACCACTTGTCTATCGTGAAGTTATAACTCCGAACCTCTTACTTGAATAACTTCATATCGACTTGAACTAGTGAGTCATCCATTTGATTGGTATGAGTTCGAAAATATTTAGAAACCTCTTAGAAACCTTGATGAAACTAAAAAGAAAATGAATTGGAGGTAAGTTGATATTAAGATTGGTTTGTAGTAACTTAGAAATTGTAATTTCAAAGCATTTTAAGTAAATTTTAAGGAAAATGCTAGTAAATTTTAAAGAAAATGCTAGTGTAACTTCAATATGATACGTATGCGTATCCCTTAATTTTAATTGATGTACATAGACGCATATATCTTGAGATGCATTAAGGGACACATACAAATATCAATGTAATTTTTGTTAAATTTGAGGTGATTTTAAACTAAATTATTATTTTTTAATTAATTCTAGATTGATAAACTAGATTATCTTACCACTGGTAGTCTGGTTTAGCTTTTGGGGCCCACCTGTTATCTATTCGACGGAATCGAACGGACAAGATTGAATGACGAGGGAGGGAGAGTGATGACATCATTTCCAGTACTACTGATTTTGTTGTCCTCCTCCTCCTCCGACTCTCTCTCTCTCTTTTTTGACGCTCTGCCCGTCTCGTGACCATCGCCACTCTTTATTGCACACTCTTTATTGCACTACTCACAAACAAACACACACACACTCTCTCTCTCTCTCCTCTTAATAGTAGAAAGAAAGATACGACAAAGAAAGTTGAAACCCCCCACAATTGAATTCAATTGAATTGAATTGAATTGATGGCAGCGGCTGCCCACCTCAAAACCCAACCCCAGCACCAACCACACCCCCTTCCAAACCCAAACGCCGCAAGCGCCGCGAAACCCCCCCACCACCCCCATCACCACCTCACCGCCTCCTCCGCCGCCGCCGCTAACTGCCACTCCAACCGTAAACTCGGCCCCCCACCAATCGTCGTCTCCCCCACACCTCCTGGTGCTGCTCCCCCGCCACCGCCACCACCACCACCGCCAAACCCTCTCCTCCCCCTGCCTCGCCACCGCCCCCGCCTCCGCCTCCGCCTCCGCCGCCGCAGCAACTAAAAACCTACCTCTCTCCGTCGCCGTCCCAGTCCCCCGCCAATTCTGCTTTCAAGATCAGATTCTCTCCCGGAAGGGTCTCTCCGGTCAACCTCATGGACTCCCCCAATTCATCGAACTCGGCGTCTCTCGGCGTCGCCCATTTCTCTCCCTACCCTTCCAGCTACACCAAATTCAACTACGTCCTCAATGCAGGGCTCCTGAACCCATCGTCCCCGCCGCCGCCGCCGCCGCCGCCGTTGTTGGATAAGGCCCGGTCGAGCCCGACCCTGTTCGAGATGATGGCGAACGAAGCCGACATACATCACCCCAGAACAGCCCAGATCCCGAACAACCCAAATGTTGCTAATGGAGCTCACAATGCCGCCATTAATGGCGGCGCTGGAAGGATGGTGGGCAGGTTTCTGTTCAGGACAAGCAGGCGATGCTGCAGCAGAGATTGGGGGAGATTGTGGGGAGCTGCAGTCCCGGGAACCAATTCAACGATTCGAGTACCAGTGATGTGACGATCACTTTCATTTCCAAGGACGGGTTGACCGTTTCGATGAATTTGCACTGTCAGATTCTTGTGGCGCATAGTAGGTTCTTTGCGGACAAATTGATGGGTGGCACTGCTGGTAACAAGAAGCAGAGATTGCCGTCGACTTCAGTGGTGGAGGTTTCTGATTGTGATGATGTTCAAGTCTACATTGAGACTTTGAGATTGATGTATTGTAGGGACATCAAGAGGAAGCTCATGAGGGAAGATGTCTCAAAAGTTCTTGGCATCTTGAAGGTTGGTTTGCTTTGATTTGATCTAATTTAGGTGCTTTTCTTTGATTTGATTAAATTTGAATATTGGGTTTTTATGAATTTGTGAATTGCTTACTGGGTTTTCGTGAAATTGTGAATTTGATTACTGGGTTTTTGAGAATTTGTGATTTTGATTACTGGGTTTTTGAGAGTTTGTGATTTTGATTGATTGCAATGTGGTTAGGTGTGAATTTGATTGATTGCAATTTGGTTAGGTTTCGGCTGCGATTTCGTTCGACGCGGGTGTGTTGTCTTGTCTGGAGTATTTAGAGGCAGTTCCATGGGCAGAGGATGAGGAAGAGAAGGTGTCTTCTCTACTGTCTGAGCTTCATCTAGAAGGGGCAATTGCAGGGGAGGTTTTGAAGAGGGTGTCCATTGAGGTTGTCGCCGCGGAGGCTGAAGAAAGTTGTGGGGGGAATGAGGAAGTGCTTGTCAAGCTATTGCAGGTTGTTCTGCAAGGAAAGGATGAGAAGGCGAGGCGGGAAATGAAGGGGTTGGTATCGAAAATGCTTAGGGAGAATTCGTCTCACAATGATCTTAGTAAAGAGTCTTTGTATTCTGCTTGTGATGGGTGTCTTGAGATCCTTCGCCTTCATTTCCTTCGCGCCGCGGGGGCGGACTTGGAAAACGTTGGACAAATTGCGAGGCAAGCAGATAATTTACATTGGATTCTTGATATTTTGATTGATAGGCAGATAGGTGAGGAGTTTTTGAAGACATGGGCAGGACAATGTGATCTAGCCGAAGCGCATTCTGGTGTTCCCGCGATTCATAGGTATGAAGTGAGCAGGGTCACTGCTAGATTGCTGGTTGGAATTGGGAAAGGCCAGCTCTTGGCCTCCAAGGAAGTGAGGTGCTTGTTGTTGCAGACATGGTTGGAACCGTTTTACGATGATTTCGCGTGGATGAGAAGGGCGTCGAGAGGGCTTGATAGGCATTTGATTGAAGATGGTTTAACCAACACAATACTCACATTGCCTCTATCTTGGCAACAAGAGATACTACTTGCTTGGTTTGATAGGTTCTTGAATTCTGGGGAAGATTGCCCAAACATACAAAGAGGGTTCCAAGTATGGTGGAGAAGGGCATTTTGGAAAAGAAATGGAGAAGCAGATCAAGAGCCTCGACATCTTCGAATTTCCACCGCTGTTTGCAATAACTCTTGAAATTCTTGTTCGATTGATACACGGCCCGAAAATGATTCCTTCTTCAGGTTTCTTTCATCCTTCATATGAGATTCCTTAGTGCTGTATTCCTAGTAAGAGAGATGCTTCAAATTTCCTTCCCTTCAAAACTAGGTGAAGTACATTCACATCAGTCAAAGTTGTCACTCACCATTGGTGTTGAAAGTGAAAAATAATTTTGTTGGACTGAGACAAAGTTTAGCTGTGAAGAAGGAGAAGAGAATCCAATTTGCTGGAGTTGCAGACGATGAGCACAGCACCATTAATGCCCAATTCCCACTGTTTGGTTTTGTGAATTCTACTCGTGTTCATAATTTGTTTGAAGTTTTTTGGGCAATTAGTATTCATCAAATATTTCTTGTCTACTTGACCTGCATTGCTTTATCCCTCCTTTTTCACAATCTTTGGTTTTATGATATCACATGGTCGAGTGCTTTAAATCAAGCGGAGTAGAAGAGTTGGATTCATGACCTCGAATAATTCACCTTAAATCAATCGGAGTGGAAGTGTTCTCTATGTAGCCGACTTAAACAATATGGGATTGATTGAGACTTTTTGTTGTTGTTGTTGTAGTTCAAGAAATTACACTGTTTGGGCTTGTGAGATTTACTTTCTGAGTCACTATCTTACTCTTACAAGTGTGAAATGTATTTCACTTTTAAAATGCACAGCACATGACATCCATGAATAAGTATCATGGTTTACACCTAGAACCTGCAAAGATCAAACACATTGTCTCTAAATTAGAATCTTCAGATTATAAAATTAGCACCGTTTTCTCCATTGTCATCGACAAGCAATCCCAACAAACTCACCATGCACTTTTTCATTGAAAAATGAAAGAAGAATCCCACCTTTATTGAATGAGATTTCTCTATGGTTTTCTTAGCTGTATTCCCAAATCTGAGTGTGAGTGATGTACAGTTTAGTACTTTCTTTTGATAATTCAGTGGCACTTGTGGCCTTGCCTTTCTTCCAAACTTGTAGCTAGTCCAATCTTAGTTGCACCTCTTCTTTCTCTTTTCAGGCTCTCTTAGTGGACTCTTTTGATCCACCATTGGAAATAAAAGGTGCACTTCTTTTGTACCTCATGGACCCTTAAAGCTGGACTCCATGTACTTTGAAAAATCAAAAACTTTGATAATATCTTATTAAAAGCTAAGGAAAATTAAGTCCCACCCATATGGTAGTATAAGCAAGATTTGAAGTAAGGTTTTGGTGTGATATATATGCCTCCTATGTTGGCATTTTCTCACTCTTATAAATACAGCATTTATATGTGAACATCACTGAGACTAAAAACTAGACAATAGCTTAGCTTTTGGACTTCTTTTTTCTTCAAATGAGCATTAAATCCAATACAGAACATGGGTCCATGTGGGGGACCTTACTGCCATGAATATAAAATAAAATGTTTCATTTAATTATTCAAAGATTTTTAAAATTAAGAGGAGAAATAAACAGGTGCGAACTACGTACTTTGGGCTCAAGTCGTGGTCAGGTTATAAGGGGCTTTAGCTCTCAGAACGAAGGAAACTTCATACGTAAGACTTAATTTCAATACCACTACTTAAAAAGAGACGTGAGTGCCGAGCCACTTAGACCACCCATCCATTGGTTGCAATTACCGTGTTCATGGCTTATATGAATGTGAGTTTTGTAATTACATACTCTCTGAGGTTAACGCTTTATAATAAATTTTTGCCCCTTTTCTTGCATCCTTCGTTTGGTTTTTGTTTCTTACGTGGTATATGATATCTTGTTTCTCACGTGATATATGATATCAACTGCACCGACAAATCTATCTTCCAACACTGGCATACCTCACAATGGATGACCCTCCCCCACATAATTTATTCTATTTATAAGACTCAAAACCAAGATTTTGAATTATCTTGCATAATAGGAATTAAGTCATTTACAACTTGAATCAATCAATTGTAAATCTCATCATAATATATAATATGTTATCTGAAAATGTTTAGTGTGCCTCAACACACATTTGTCATTATCAGTGCAATATACATTGAGAAGTGCGTGCACATTTCAATATAAAAATGGATGGACGACAATACGTGCAAGTAGATAGCGTGTGTCCGTGTTGGGCACGCCATTCGCTAGCATTTTCCTATTTTATAATCCGTAATATAAGTCCATCTCCCTAATTTTAAACATGCTCTTGCATTTTATAATACACAAAGAAAGTGTTAGACATTGATAGATAGACTCTGTGTTATAATACACAATGAAAGCTCTAGAATGACATTGATAGACCTCCGTGTTATGCATTAAGATTTGAGAATTATTTGTGCATACCTTATTTTCACATGGAACTCCCACGCTCTGTCACCTTAATATGACTTTGAGTGTGACTTTGATGTGTATATTGTAGCATGAATATAAGTCAACAACACTTTTAGCTCTGATGCGACTCAATACCCTATTAGCCTTTAATTATCTTCTCGAATCACGAGAAGTCAAAAAGCATCCTACACATCGAGACATCTTACAGATTTACGCGTAATCACCGTTCGATTTGGCTGATGGATGCCGGGTCAACGATTCTCAAGCTGTATTTGTTGACCACGCTAGCATCTTAACGGTTCCCACGTAATCATCATCGTCACTAACATGTCATCAAGCGCAGATAAAAGACTCCAAACAAAATTAACTGAAACAACATCGCCACCGTTGAGATCCTCATATTGTCATCACAACCATTGAAAAGAAACAAAGAATGATCGATCAGATATCTCTTGGAATCTAACGTTAAGCGGAGCATGGGACGCCGATTAGGTAGATGGAGCCGAAGCATGGGAGTGGAGCCTAGCCAACGCACGTGGAATCTGTCCATACGTGCGTGGAGTAGAAGGAATGTGGAGGGGGAGTAAAGTGTTGGATTCCGGATTTGCCCTTTATTCCGTGAAAGAATCACGAATTTACCTTTATCCGATGTCCACTCACCAACACTTTATTCCTCTTTCATTAATGCTTCTTTGAGAGCCTTTTTTTTTTTTTTTTTTTTTTTTTTTCTCAAGATTCTTTGAGGAATTGAGAGAAAGTTAGGTTGGGCTCTTATAAAACATTATCACTAATGATATAGATTAGTTATAAATTTATAATGATTCTCACACTTTAGTAAAACATTACCATGGAGAAAGAGTTTTTTCATGTGATAAAACGACGCAAGAGCCGTAAAAGGTAAAATTACAATAGACACGATTTGGAGAAGGAGACCCCTCGGACATCCTCTAACATGATTGGTCGCATTCTATTCGAAGGTTGCATGAATCTCGTTACTCCCTAGAAGAGTTTCTTTGCAAGCCTTGCCAAATTGTCAGTTGTTATATTCATTTCATGGTAGGTGTAGAAAAAAATTAAGGTTCTATTAAGAGTAGCCTTATAATGTCTCGTAATAATCTTAATAGTTCGATTTATAATCCATTTATAATTGTCACAGTTTTAGTTAGTATGTGATAACCCATTTGAAATTGAGGCTTTGATATTATTGTTGTGTTTATGTGATCCACAAAAACAAACAAAGATATTAATTGCAAGCAATTTGGCCTCGAGGACTGCTGGTCATTTCATTTTTGTAACGCATGTATTTTTAAATATTATTTTTATTGTACACTTTTTGTGGTTGGATAACTTTGTAACTTTGTAGTAGTGATGCACCGTGTTACAACACATGCACACAATCGACACAAAGAATTATGTGGTTTGACGACATGTCTATGTCAATGGCAGAGAACATAGAGATTTTATTAATTCAAATGATTACACCAACGCTAAGCCTCCAACTCTCTCACAACTCACTAACTCAAGATATTGTTGAAGACATTAAAAGACATTACCAATTTAATTGTCTACCCTACTTATATAGTCTAGGGTATCAAAATTGCACTAAGAAACTAAAACCTATTAGAGTTGCACTAGGAGACCAAACCATGTTGTATTAGGAGTCTACTTAACTTAATAATCGGGTTTCTCTAATCGGGTTAAACTAACGCAAACCCATTTGGGTCGTAAGGACTCGTGCTCCTCAGTTCCTTTCACCTCAATAAAATTTTTGTTTACTAACAAAAAAAAAATTAACTTCTCGGATTAAGAAATTTATGACATATTTTAGGAGCCGCTAATAAGAATTGTTGAGCTAGTATTGAAATTGTCTCCAACTTAATCATATTTCAACTTATAGGTGTGGGGTACTTTTGAATTCACAAGTGTAAAGTTTTACTCTAAAAAACTTCGATACTAATTAAAGAGAGATCCTGACTTGAATACTTCATTATGAAGTCACATTTATCTTACCCGGGACCAATTTTTAGTTCACAAATCAAATTTTTAGTTCACAAATCTCTAGCAAATCGTTACTTGAGCAGCCAAATAATGTAGGACGCTACAAAAATTGGCTAGTTCATTAAATACTTGCTACACTTTTAGTGCAAAAATATTGTACAAAAATATTTCCTTTTTGATAGCCCCAAGCCCAATGGATGAAAATTTTAAAAAAATCATTTCCCATTTTGAAATTTCAAGGATTAACATAAAAAAAAAATCAAAAAAGGAGGCCAGGGAAGAAAACACACAACAACACACTTGTGCGAACTACTCAAACAAGAACAAGTAATGAATAGGCTAGTTGAAGACCACCGTCCGTTGAAGAAGAGGTGGAAAGTAAGGCTTGTTTGGTGCTATGACAAATAGTTGAGAACTAATTTTGTTTGATTGTTCAACTTGTCTACCACCTCATTAGGGAGTTATCTCATAGAAGTTGTGAACACAATTATCCATAATTATTATTAATGATCATTTTATTACTCATCTCTTTCTTATTTGAAAGTTATTTATCTTAATTTATATTTTTTATTATTTAAAAATTTAATTTTTTTTTTGCAAATTTAAAGTTGAACTAAATATGAAAACATTAACTTTAATAAGTTAACTCCAAACTAACACGGTAAGTTAGCAAAAACGAATCAAACAAGACCTACGAGTTTGAAGGCAAAAGTGTAAAGCACTTCTTACATTGTACATGTTGCGTAGTGCTATTGCTATAGCTAGGGTACCAAATTTGCCCTCCTAACTTAAGCATATACTCTCTCAAAGCTTACCGGGAGAAATTTGTTTTTTAAATAAGTATTGTGATGATGTTTATTAAGTTTTTTTTTTTTTTTTTTTTTTTTTTTTTTTTGAGTCACGCTATTTTGACTTTTCATTTGGGCATGCCAATTTAGTGTGCTTTCATGAAGTCCTTTAAATGGGCATCTAGTTCCATGTACATTAATGCACATACGTCCATGTATTAATTAAGGGTTACAATCAAAAGCGTATTGACAATGTCTAAACATAGTCAAACTAATATTTTCTTTATTTTTTCTTGATACATGTGCCATTTGGTGGTCGCCACAAAAAGTTTGCACATAGACAAACTCCAACCAGCGTCATGTTATAGGCTAGTGAAGCTATATATATGAATAACATTATCGTGCTCCATTACACAAATGTCATCCCTGTGGGTTGCCGTTTTGTGAATAATGCTACATCATATTCACCAAATATTTCATTATTCACCTTTTTTATTCTATTTTTTGTTTTTATATCTTATAAAGTTATCTTTAGGATTATATTACTTTTAAATTAAAAATTAAATTGAATAAGATAATGATAAAAAAAATAAAAATAGTGTAAAAGATAGTGTTGATGAGTTGGAGACGTGAACAATGTTAGTGTCATTGTTTACATCAAAATAGAAATGAATAGTGTTAGTGTTACACTATTTTAATGTTGTTGGGTTGGAGATATCCTTATACCTTATTTAACTAGTCAAACACTCATTTTTTCGCCATGTAAGCAGACCGCGTCAAGCGTGGGTTTACTCCATAATTTGTGACGGCCCTAACTTCTAAACAGGGCACCGCCCGGCCTAATCCGTACTCAAGCCTTAATCTTAACCAACAAATACTTAAATACGTATTAGTCAGCCTTTCATTCATATATTCCTCTAAATCCATGTATTAATATATTATGCAATGGAAAGTTAATTCCAATGTCATTATCATGTTAAGCGGAAGCATTCATTCTTTAAAATGCCTAAATGTGGAAAACCATGAAAACTACAACATCACATGCATGTATATATATAACTATTCACTCAACCCAATGTACAACCCAAAATGACATAAACAATAATAATAATAATACAACAAAAGTCGAGACATACAAAATGAGTGAGGAGAGTCGCCGAACTGCTCAGAGGAAGTCGTCGATGTTCTCCTTCCCGGTCTGCTGCTCGACGGACTTACACCCATCGTTACAAACTAGACGATGAGTATAATAATATTTAAGTACTAACTGAAGAATTTCATGCCACATTTCCAAAATATGAATGGTATTTAAAAGCATAAAGTAACGAAATACATTGCTGAAACAATGAATGCAAGTAAATAACACAGTTAAAGATGTAGAGACAGACACATGCTAAATCGAGATGATCTACGTTCGATCGGCGGTGAGACCTATCACCTACCATTTCCCGCTACGATATGGAGTTGTGTTGGACATATTTCACGTAAATAGCGGAGCTGCGCTCTACGCTTTACAACATCAATCTCATGTTTGTCGATCATCCTGAGTCTTATAACTCGTATACCGCGCAAGTGTAGTGGAAAGTGTCAGAACCCCGGTAGACCCGTGTCCCCGTGAACCGCGTATCTCTCGTGCAATTGACACTAGATAATCCCTATTTTTAATTTCAAAGACAAATAATTTCAAAATTCTAGGATCCCAATATAAGTTAGGCTACAAAACCCATAGGAAATCGAATACAAATCTACTTAAATCCAAATTATTCTATTAGCATGCTTTTTATCAATTTTGTTCAAGAATTGTGACGGCCCCAACTACTAAACAGGGCACCGCCCGGCCTAATCCCTAAATTAAGCCCTAATCTCCTCTATAGGACTTAACAAGGAACTAGTTAGCCTTATTTAAACACCTAAACACCTACCAATTCTGATACCACCTACAGTTCATTAGATAGTTCTAGTGACTAACCTATGGTTGTCTATAAATTAGAGTTAATTTAAATTTTCTATCTAACAAGTTATTCAGTGGAAGTCTTCTCAAGTTACTGGTGGAAATTATAACATAAGGCCTAACATATTGTGGAAAAATTAGGAAATAGAGATCACATGCATATATAAACAAAAGTGGTGATATATACAACATGTGTCTGGTCATATATATATATATGAGTTACATTGATTTTAGCCTCCAGGACTTGGTTTCGAACCGTGGGAGGTGAAATTACTATGCCCATATATGTGGCGATCCCTGCGTTTTGAGGTGGGCTTGAACCCCTGGCGTATGGCGGGAACTACAATATGGGGGACATAGAAGATGTATATGTCTTACAAAGTAAGATGGGGGCATATACATCTACCTTGGAGGTACCAGGGCTTTACAGAGTCAGATGGGGGTGCTTGGGCCTTCACACATGTCCCATCCAAACTGTGGACTGTAATACCATGTTAAAATTATCACAGCTGCACACATACGACGCGGTTGGGAGAGTTTTATCATTATATTAGGAGTAGACGATTCGATTGGAAACTTGTCAAGAAAAAAACCCTTTGGACGGGTTTCGGTCCAAGGTGAAGTGTTGAGATGTGTGGATCAAAATAATAATACAAAATCAATTAAACAAAACTTCATAATGAAGTTTATATGTGATGATCTCCCTTAAACTTAATAATACAAAATCAATTAAACTTCACATAATTAGGAGTAGCACCGAGACATTTTGAAGTAAAACTTCACACCTATAAAAATTGAAGGTGATTAAGTTAGAGATAGTAACGTTGTTAGCAGAGTAGATTCACGTGCTCGCGCACGAGTGCAGCGCCGTCGTGAGATGCTCTACCGATCTCTTTATTTTTACTTCTATTTCGACTATCAAAAAGACAAACTCACAAGCACAACAGCAAAGTTGACTTAGGCAAAACCAGATTGCAATTGACACTCGATAAAATAAAATTAAAATTAAAACGCACCGAAGCAATAGTTATTTCTATTATTTTATTTAGAAAGTTTCCCTTATAATTATATCAATATTTGTCGCTAACATGGAGTTTTCTATATTTCCTTTCTAATTATATCAATTGAGAAAAGATCCAACGTTGAATAGTTAAACCCTAAAACAAACACAACTAATTAAATAGTACTAGTTCATACATTATAAGCTCTAAAATTTTAAGAAATAGTCAAGAGTCAACTTGAAGATAGTAATTAAACCATTATTATTTTGTGTATGTTTCAGTAAATTCTTTTATACATAATATACAAAAAAATATATTAAAATGACTCATTTTAAAACACTCAAAATAGACATCCGATTGATATTATCCATGAATTTTATGCATCCATACTTGTGCGTACACAAATTAATATGTATTAACTATATACTAATAATAATTGATTGTCCATTCCTAGTGTCCCAAAAAAGTCTAGCATTACACATATTCCTAAACAAACATAGTATATGCATAAAAAATATGTATAAATTAAATAAAAGAGAGGAGTTTGGTTCGTATACCCAATCCAACATAATCTTATCATGTTAAGTAATATCGGACTAATCTTTACATTAAAAATATACAATCAATCATTCGATTCATGACCGTGCAGATTAGATCGAACCGAAACAAAATTTGAGATTTTCTTTTTAAAGAAATTTAATGATTTGGTATGTTCATTTATGTTTCATTCGCACCTTTAAAATCACATGGGATGATAGGAAGAAAAAAATTGCTAAATAAAGAAGTAGTAATAAGTATGAACAATTATAATAATCAGTGGTGAAGTCCTCCCTTGATTCTTCTAAATTAGAAACTACTACGTAGTACTTGTGAACTTGGATTGCAATTTATGTGTTGACTTTGGCCCGGGATACCAAGCCGCAAAGCAGACGAGCCGGTTCGGCGGTTCGACTCCGAGGGCAATACGGGCATATGGAGATACTTGCGAGGGTATTTCCGGGACGAGAAAAAGCATAAATACGTGGTGGTGTGGTGAAGAAGGGCTGTTGGAGTTCGTGTGTGGAACGAAAACAGGGTTGAAGGCGAAGAAGAGGATTTGAGGAGTGTGCGTCGGTTCTTCTTCGTCTCGGAGTCTGAGATTTGTGTGGAAGGAATTTCAATCGAAGAAGAAGAAGGAACGGAATCATCAATCGAGATCAACAAAGACGAGAAGAACAGCGAAGAGAATCTCTGATTCGTAGTCGAGAACAGGTTCTGAAGATCGGTCGTTGAAGTGATTGAGAGAAGAGTTTGAGAGGTATCGACTGTTGAGAGAGGAGGCGTGAGAATCTGCGGTTCTTTTCACTCTTTCTTGGCGGTTCGAGAAGTTTCGGTTGATTTCTGGCTTTGTTGCGATTCGCGGAAGGATTCACGGAAGATCTGTGTTGATTCAGGTATACAAACCCTAGCTTTTGATTTCTCTGTGTTTTTTGGTTGTTTTTGACGCGATTGAGGTTACGAGAGGAGTTGTTGCGTGAATCGACAAGGTTAGACTGTTTGACGGCGGAATGAGTTCCGAACGAGGTGCCAAGTTCGGGTTCTTGGGGATGGGACGGCGGAGGTCGAGATTAGGGTTTCCGAAGCGGAGATTCAACTGGTTTTGCAGAGATTTGGCACTAGATCTGTTTGTTGTGTAGTACTGGTTCGTCTCTCCAGGCCTCGCCTGAGCGCGATGAAGGTTGAAATCGGAACCGGAGTGTGGTTCTCCTTGTTGGATGGCGAATATGGATTCAATGAGGATATATCGTTCTAGATCTGGAAGTCTTTTTCTTTGTGCAGGGCTATAAGGTTAATAGATTGTGTGGAACATCTCTTTGTGCTCGTTAGATGTGTCTATACTTCATTAGGAGTGCATTCGTTTGTGCGCCATTGATGTGATTAGGCGTCGTAACTTGCTTCGTAGCGATGACTGGTTTCTATTGGCGCAAAATAGAGGAGATTAGGGCTTGTTGCAGGATACTCAATGACTGTTAATTGGCTTTGATCCGCCTTGTTGCATAGATTAGGATTACTGGATCGTTTCGCTTTTGGTTGTCTGGAGTTCTCTCCGGTGTTACACCTAGTGCGGTCGGTATCAAACTATCTGTTTGTTGCAGAAGATAAGGCAAATTGGGGGATATTATATTTGCCTACACTCAGGATGTTTAAACTCACTGATCTATGATCATTAGCAGGGCCTTAGATGTTGGCATTAATGCTTCGTTAGGAATTGATGTTAATACACTCATAAACGACGTGTTGCCGGAAGTTTGATCTAAGATGGATCGAATACATTGATGAACTCTTGCCTAATTAGGCATTCTTTGAATTATCAGCCGCCCTCTCTTTATTACTAAGATTGAATAATGTGGAACAGGAGAACCTTTTCCAAGAACCGCTTTGCAGTTATATGCCATGCCACTGCACCACACCTGTGCTTAATTCCGCTTTCGGGTCTATTGACCAGTAATGGGACATTGGAGTTGTCTTCTCTGATGACCTGCTCCTGTTACTCGAAGGATCTTACGATCCAAGCTACTTGGGTCAGAAGAAATGTTCCTTCCAATTTTATGAATTTCTACCATCCAAATTATAATTTCTTTACCAAGGATGTTCCATGATACCCTTGGGGGCTGGTTGACATGATCTGCCCCAAGGTAATAGCCTCTGATTGGCATTTCGTGGCCGTCATGTTGTGTGTGTTTTATGGTTCATTATTGATTGATTCTTTAAGAATTAGACACTGACTTGCGGTTCTCTGTGTGGTGCTGATCCTCATCTAAACATACTGTAATTGGCAGGTGAAGAGGTGCTTTTTTGTTCTAGAATCTGCTATGGTGGTTTTGGCTGGAATCTAGACTATAACTGTTTCCTGGAATCCAATGCACATGACGGATTCAATTTGATGGTTGGTTTAAAATGTTTCTTTTTGACTACTTTTTAGAAAATTATATGCTCTTTAATGTGAATGCTTGGTGCATGTAAATTTATCTAAGTTGAGATTTATTTCCCCCCCTCACAGATTCGCCTTTGTACTTGTAATGGGGGACCGGGCTCTTCTCTCGAATTGAATAGAAAACAAGGACTGGTTTCCTGCAAAATTTGTGGTGGCAAACCACTTGTTAACGAGAGTGGATCTTTTCCATCAAGAATGGTGAGCCAAGTTGGCTTGGAGCTTACAAGCATTATCAATCCTGACTGGACGTGGAAGACTGTTTCAAAAGGTAACAGGAGTGCATCAAGGAGAGCCCGGAAACCGAATTCTGGAAATTCTGAAGCTGCTGTGGATTGGACCAGTAAAAATCTTAAGAAGGTGGAAGACATGCCTGTTTCCGAATCTGAGAAGGTTCGTTCTTAATGTTTTGTAGATTTATTCATTTTCTTTTTATCTGCTCAGAGTTGCTTTGATTTTTTTCTAGATTGAAACACTCCTTTGAAATGTTTTTTTACATTTTTCCTGATACTGTTACATCCTCTCCATCGCTTTCGACAGCTTGGCGTTACCATTCTTGGAAGACGCTTCAGTGACAAAGTAGAGCATGTACCCATAAAGAAAAGAAAATTTTGTTTCCGATCCCCTTCGCCGCCATGGAGCATACCTACACGGCAGCTAGAGAAGCGTGAACCTGCTTTGACTAAGGGGAATGCCTTGAACCTTGGAAATAAGCATGTTACAACGAGTGAGAATGCTGTTTCTGATGAATTAGATAGTGCTGTCTGCACTGATCTTAGTTCCAATGGAAAAGAGCCTGTGGACGGCCATGGAAGAGTTGATTTGAATGAGGACTTCTCTGGTATCTCAATACTGGCTGCTGCTGCTTGTAGTAGCAGTATTGAAGGTGGTGCTGGTTATGACGAGGAAAACTCCAATGCTGAAGACTCTTTCTTGAAAGATAGGGTGGCCCCTCAGAATACTGAATCATGCACCGTGGCGGGGGAATCGTGCAAAGAGCTTTCACAGACTCATGCTGAAGTCTCTAGCAGTGATGGTAACTTGTTTCTTTCACCTGTTAACAAGCAAGAAAATGTTATGTCATTGGAAGGGACTGATATCTTGTCTAGAAGTCTGCCACAAGTTGCTCGTGATATCTCTGATGTCACTGAAGTGAAGGATATGACACTCCCCCATTTAGATGATATGGCAACAGTATCACAGGCAAGCAACCCAGATGATGGGACAACGAGAAGATCAAAGTCATCTTGCCGCGATGGGAGATCTCACTGGGACTTGAATGTTTCCATGGATTCATGGGTGAGTCCTTCGGCAGATCCCAATGTGGATTATCATGGTCTTTCAGGGGATTATACTCATGGGGATGATAGAAATGACTCGGATGATTTTGGGGATCTCATCACAGCTAGGAATACGGAAAATGTTATTGACAGGCCAGCATCAACGGCGATTCCATTGGTCTCAGATGTACATAATAGCAACCAAGGGGCTGTGGATTCAATGGGGCTTGATCCTGAGATCCGGGAAGCAGATAGAGGAAAACATAAATCGAGCACTTTAACTTCTAGCAGAGAGAATCCTTTGCTTTCAGAGATTGGTAATGCTCACGAGAGCTTGCTGAAAGAGGCAGAACTTGCTTATAATTCAGAAGTTATCAGTTCGCCGGCTGAGGTTATTTGTGCTGCTCCTATTGAACATACTTCAACATTTTCAAATGTGGCAACTGCTTCTGTTCCGGATGAGATTGCCCCCTCTCAATCCACATCCTTGGATACTGTGGATGGTGGAATTCTGTCTCCTGGGGACATTAACTGCAATCAATCATGTCATGATCATTTTTGTTCTGGAGTAGATCATGATACTAGCGGACTAGTGCTCGAGGAACCCGTGGATAAAGCAGCTTCAGTCAAGAAGATGTTCACTGAAGATATGACCGTTCAAGCATCAAGCCTTGCATCATTTGATGACACCAAATCGGAAAAATTAGGTTCTTCTCTAGGACCAGTACCCCCACATTCTGAAAATTTGATTACGTTGGCTACAGCAGTTGCAGAAGCTGAAAATCTATTTGCTTCTGCATCAAAGACTCAAGACAATGAATCTTCTTCGGGCAAGTCTCTACGGCATGATTCCTCCATGCACATTGATAAAGGTTCAAATGACAAGGTCCCTGTTGTAAAAGTTGAAGATGGTTGTTTGTTGAGGCAGAAACAAGCTGTCGCTGAGAAACAGGTTGTTGTTTCTTCGAATTCTCAGGATAATTGCAAAAGTTATGGTAATGATCTTGTCAATAGCTCTGACAGGAATGTGTTAGAAGAGGAACCTTATGACGACAGTGAATGTGATTACGGGTCTGTTGGTTCACAAAAGGATCATATTAATCTATCTCAAACTCCAAAAGCCGCTGAACTTCAGGAGGACAACGAAGCTCAGTATGAAGATGGAGAGTTGAGAGAGTATGAACATAACTGGGAAGATTGTGTGGGCGAAGAAGGGGAAATTGAACGTGTGGACTATGGATCAGACATCGGAGAAACAGATGGTTTTGAAGGTGGTTCGGATTATCCTAGCTCCCCGTTCAGACGAGTTAATGAAGCTAAGCGTGGCAGTGAGATATCGATGGAGGTTCATGATGTTAATTCTGAAGAATTTGTATCCAGACAGGGTAAAAGGTGGACTGCTGCAAAGTCCATGAAAAAACCAGTGGAATGAGAATTTGGATGCTTCAGGAGATCAGAGTATGTTTGAATTGGGCCATGATTCTTTCAAGATGAGAAATGGATGTGATGGCTTTTCAATGGAGAATGCTGCTGCCGAATCAAACAGCCAGTTAGCATGTTTAAGGAGTCGATCTTCTGGGTGGGATCAGTTGCCAGAAGCTGGTAAAAGCTCCAAAGATATGATCATGGATAGCAGAGAAGGAAGTAGTGGAAAGAATTGCAGTAGTGCTTGCATGGATGGGCTTGATTTTGTGGCAGGTTATGGCAAGAGAGAGTTGCGACAACAGACTGAAGGGAAAACTGGATCTGATGCTTCATTATGGAAGGATAGAACACAGATGCACCGAAGCAGGTACCTTTTATAGCTCCATGCATTTTTGCTACGTATTTATTGTATTTTCATTTTTTCAATGTGATAATTTTTATTAATATCTGTTCTTTCAGATCGAGTAACTTGGATGATTTGAATTCTAGAGTTGAAAGAGATTCGACTTCTTCGAAATCCTTTGGAAGAGGAGGATCTTCTTTACATATGCATGGCAGAGGCCGAGGTGGTGATCGTTGGATCGATTCTTCGGGAAGGCATTGGGATGCAAATAGCCATCGTTCACCCAGTTATTATGGTCCTGGTTTTGTACATTCTGGTCCAAGGAATGCCGCTGCAGCAAAACTCGAGAGCAGTGGCCTTGTTGTTGCACCTGATGGCACCATTGTAAAAGCAGGCAGTGTCGGACCTGGTGTACGGGTTCATAGGTCGTCATTGAATGGTTCTTCACATGGTGTGCAACGACCTCTTACTAGAAGAGGATCACCGGCTGAGAGGGAAGAAACATTTCGTATGCATCTGAGATCTGCAGCTGCGGTAGATAGGAGGAGCCCAGAGAGAAGTAACATTATTGGCAGGGGTAGGTCTGTAAGGTATGGTCAGAGAGTGTTTGGTACTGATTTGAGGGAGCGACACCATGATTCTATTCCTACTTTGCATTCTTTACACAGGAGAGAGCAAAGCATTTCTCCCAGTCAAAGAAGAGGCACTAATTGCTTTTCTAGATCACGATCTAGATCTCGGTCAAGGTCTAGAAGTCTTTCGCCTCATTTATGGCCAACTCCTAGGGGAAGAGTCGGTTACGGGCTTGGCTTGAGACAATGCAGCAGGTCGCCTCCGAACTTCCGATCTGAAGCGAAACAGCATCGAGTGAGGTCGCCTCACTATCAACCTAGTTTTGTAGTGGATCATGTGAGAAGCTTTGGCTATACTGTTAGAAGTCGTGCTTCTCCACCACATACTGCCAGATGGGTGGATGACAGAAGGGACACTGCGGATTACTTTAGAGAAAACAGCTACAAGCATCGACCTGTAGCTTCTAGGAGGAGCTCACCTGGAAGATTTTACAGACGAGGCCATAAGTTTGATTTAGTGGATCCTCCCTTCAGAGTAAGAGCAGATGAATACCACAGGCATGTGCAACATGGGCGGCGGTTCTCTGAAATGACTGGAGCTGGTCGAGAACCCAGATATGATGGAAGTGATGATGATAAAAGGAAGCATGGTGATAGATATGGATTGCCCAATTCAGTTCAACGTCACAATGCTGATGATACTATGAAGCAGCGGCATAGATATGGTGCGGAAGACAGTGTCGTTTCAAGTAACTCTCGCAGCAAGGATACCTCAGGGTTTCATGGTAGAGGGAGTCCAAAGGAATACATTAGGGCTATTGATGGCAGGCTTGCAGATGCCAGTAGGAGAGGTAGAGAAGATGCCCATTTCAGATATGCTAGGGTTGAGAACATTGAGAAGCATAATACCACTTCCAAGTCGGGTGAAATCCGAGAATGCATTGAGGATACAACGCCGAGGAGGAGAATACCTACATAGGTTTTGCTATGAGTACCATTTTTTCCCCTCATTTTGTTCTTCTGTACGTGGGTGGAAAATGTTGGACCGATGAACCATTTTTTACTTTTCGTCGGGAACATTTCAACCTACAATCTTCATTGCTGCCGTGGTTGAGAAAACTACAATTCAGTATAGTTATTTCTCTTGCAAAGTTTTGGATGTAGCTAGGGTCTACTTCTCATCAGTATTTTTTTACTTCCTTTCTCTCATGATATATAATTTTTTCTCTCTTGGCCAATCTCGAGTCTTTATGCATATGCACGTGGCTGTTAATTTTTCTTTTAATAATTGAGAATTTATTTACGCTTTCCTTTCAGACTAGCATCAGAATATGCATTTAGTGATCAATATGTTCTTGTCTGGTTGAAAAGACAGACACCAAAATTGGAGAACTGTACTCATGAGTGATGGTCTGACTAGTCTTTTTTTTTTTTTTTTGCCCTCTCTCTGAGTTTGTTGTGTTTGATCTTCATGTGGAATTTTGGTGCAACTATCAACTATCTTGTATGGTTCGAAACCATGGAACATCTTGTGTTGTTTTAATTGCGCTTCTCGTGGTTAAAATGATCAAAACAGTCATTTTCTTCAGTGACTTCGATGGTTTATGAAAAGCTTTTTGGTAGGTGGACGTGTATTCTCCTTTTGAAGGTTTTGCATCTTATTCAGGGCATTACTGCTTCTGAATCCTTTTGGTGTTTTGATGGTGGGTTTGAGGGGTTCGCCGTTGGGAAGATGCAAGTACCTTGGCACCTGTGTAGCAAAATATTCATCGAAACACGTACTGGAGCTCAATCTTTTCTTGCAGGAGTTTGAGACTGCAAATATCATTCAGGTATTTTTTTTATTTTTTATTTTTTTACTGCAGGTCGTTTGTAAAGCTTTGGACTCTGCAGGAGCAATGGTACTGGCTAAGGTATGTTTAATTTGAATTCTTCATGTCCACTATTCAAGTTTTGATAATTGTAGAGTACTTACTTTGTCTGAAATGAAACCTTTGTGTTGATTACTAATCGATGAAAATGCAGTTCTGTGGGATGGATGTACCAGTTGTGGCAGATGCCATCATGGACTTAACTGATGAAATGCTCACGCATTAAGGGTTGGACTCTTAAAGTTAGATCATTTTATCTTGATACTTGATTTGAGATTAGAAATCAGTGGTCTCCAATTTAGCCGGAGGATATTGACTTGCGAGTTATTATTTGTGAGACCCTGATCTTATGTCCACATCACAGGTATCTTTTGGCGCAGGAAGGATTACAGATCGAAAGGAAAGGTATGATTTCATTGGCATAACATGCTTGAAAGTTCTCTAAAAGAAGTATTCATATAGTGTACAAGACTGGACCAGAGATGGACTTGTCACTCCAACTGGAAAGCATGGATGAGTGAATCTCTTAATTATTCTGAAATTCTTTTCCCCCACAGATGATCATGAAAAGTCAAGATAATTCGGCAGGAAATTCAAAACCCTTTATTAGAGGTTTAATTTTAGCCCCATTGAGCTGCAAAGCTCGGGCGTCAGGTGCTGAAGTCCCGTAAGCAATGGCACAGGTTCGAGCCTTATGGATGGAGCAAACGATGATGGCATAGATTGATTCTCCCCTTGTGGAACTATAGTTCAGTCAACTTGGGATTAGTTGGAGCTTAATGTGGCTATTGAATACAGGCGAAGACCAAAAGAAAAGAAAAGAAAGAGAACCCCCGGAGAGGGAAGTTTGAGACTTTGAATATCGTCGCATCCATTTTCAGGCGGCCCACCATCAACAGGCTCTTCAATTAGGATACAAAAAGATGGGCAGTAGCTAAATTCTGAGTGTGAATTAAGGTTTGCTTGCCCTTGTTTGACCAACTGAATATGTTACTACACTACTGCAAGTTTTCCTTTCCATTCATTCATCCAGATCTGCTGTTTTGATGTTGCAAAAGCAGTAGATTTCCATTTCCTGAACTGAAGTACCATAGGCACTCATTTAAACTAAAATTTTAGGTACTCAGGCCTGGCTTTGATTCTCATTTTTTACCAGGGACCCATGTGTGAGTACAGGGAATTCAAGTTCACTCTTCAAAGGGAGCAGTAAAAACAGTAAAAACAAGACTCCCATCACTTCACAGCCACTCTCAAGCAGAGTGAGCATGTCTTTTGTTGATGCCTCTAATAACATCATTTTGTTCCCTTTTTTCTCATCTTTATAGCAACTTTTACTTCCACAAGTCACTTCCTTGGCTTGGTCCCAGTTCATCTTTGTTCAAAGCCATGTTTTTGCTCTTATGATCCCACCTTATTTTCAAGGTTCATCTCTCCCAGTTTACATGTCCTTTCATCTCAGCATCAAATCAACCTTCTTTCTGTCCCTTTTTTCTTGTTCTCTTTCGATCGAATTTTCCACTTCTCTCTCTTTACATGACCAAACCATTGGTGTCGTGACAGCTGTTAAAAATCTCCTTGTACACTATTCGTATTTCCTCAATACTTAAGGATTGAACTTGAGACTTCTGGTTAAGGGATGTTGAACTTTATTGCACAAAATGGAATTGTTGAATCTAATTAAAAATTTCATGATCCTGTAACAACTATTATAGCCTGTTCAGTTCACATACTTGGGGCTCTTTAGATTATGAGATTAGCCTTTACACATGATTGTGACTTGGGTTTAAGAATCAACCCGTTTTGGAGGACTTGTTCGGTTGGGAGTATTGAAGGTTGGATTAATGTGTTTGCAATAGGTGAACTTACAAAAGTGCCCCTCCCAGATTAAGCAATCTATCTCGTCATTTGATAAGAATGGTCTCACTAATACCATCAAAACTATGGTTTAGAATAATCATAAGAATAGTGGATAGCATAGTCCGCTCGACTAGATAGTAGGCAAACCGAACACCTAGATTAAACAATCTAATTGTTTAATCAGGCCTTATAACACGAACCAAACAGGTCATTAGTGCTAAAGGAGAATCATGTGCATGTTATTGTTACACTACACACTGTACTTCACGAATGTACTTTTGGAACATAACATGCATGTCAGACTTGTGTATGTAATTAACTAATTATCTATATATATTAAGAAGAAATATGGATCAACAAATTGTGGAATAGAGCAATATTGTCAGATCATCAAAATGCTTTACTAATGCTAATCTTTATTTGCTTGTGCAGTTAAACTGTGTAGGTACCCTTGAAGGCAATGAAGATTGTAAAGCAAAATCTATTGGCATTGAATAAGGTGCAAAAGAGAGCCAACCCTGCTTTTTACTTTTGATGCATATACATGTAAGAAGAGGTAACAGAAACATAGAGACCATGGTTGGGATACCCAGTTGGAACCAGCCCCAGTAATACTAAACACCTAGTGAAAGCACCCTTAATAGGCTCCAAGAATTGGTTCAGTAAGGGACCACAAGAAGAGCCATTAGAGAAGTAAAGATAGAGAGGAGGCCAATAGGTTTCTCAAAAGAAAAATAAAAGGTGATGCTAATGCCTGGTGGGCTTGTCCAGGATGGAAACATTGGACCACCCTACACTCCCCTCTCTCTCAGTCCCCATTTAGGAATACTTTGCAATCACTCCCTATGTTCTTTCTCTACTCTCTCAGTTTCTATCAGACCTCCCTTGTCAGCTCTTTGAGTTTCTGATCAGATCCTACAAAACCCACAAAATTGGCGCCCACACCCATCTGAAAAAGCCAAAGCCTGGTCAGAACTTTCACTTGGGAAGTGGGTTTTTTGATCACACAGATCCGTGATCATGAATTTCTCCATTGAATATGAGAGAGAGAGCTGTGATGTTCTTGTACTACTGAGTTCTGGTTGGTCACTTGGTGTAATAAAACTTGGAGAGATCTCACAATAGGCCAAGTGTTTGAGATAGATATGTTCAGTGTCCTATGGCGGCTTGTAATGGGTCTGCCATCCAAAGGTCAGACCTTGTTCTCTCTCTCTCTCTCTCTCTCTCTCTCTCTCTTTTAACAGTACTTACAAAAGCAGGGCTGGGTTGGTGTGTTTTATATATTATAGTTTCTGTTGCTTTTATGAATTCTTTATTGCAATCCCAGATTTCTTTTCAAAGGATTTTTGTATGGGTTTTGGCTTTTGTGAAGAACCCCTTTAGCATGGATGAGTGAGGGAGCTAGAGAAGAGAGACACTCATAGTTTCTGCTACTGCTCTTCTATTTCTGTGATTGATAACTTGATTTTCTTCCCGGTTAGGCCACTCATGGTGTATGAAACTTTGTTCATAAAAGCATCTGAGAAGGTATGGTAAGGCTTGGACATCACCATTTATAACCGTTAAGAAGACATGCCCATATATATCGCCATTCCATAGTTAGCAAAGAGTGTGAACTAATTCTTCCATGCCCTCCCTTAGTGGTATGATCAATATGAAGTTTTTGCCTTGCACATGCACATATATTCTGTACACTGACATGCATAGAAGAAGTCAAGGAGACCCAAAACTTCTGGGTTTCTATTAAAAAAGAGAGATTGATTTCATATGTATTGACTATTGAGATTGAAATCTCTGCTTTATTGATTGTTTTTTGTGGGTTCTTGTGCAGTTTTTCCATTTTTGCTGTTTTGATTAGAAGCTGAGAGGTTTGTGGTTTCTAATGAAGTTCCATTTGCAGAGTGAATTACGAAGTATGGAATCTGATCCAGAGCTCTTCAATCTGACTACAAGTGTGGAGTTGTTAAGCCTCCCATCCAAGCCTTCTTCGACGTCATCTTCGTGGAAGATGTTTCATGGACCTAATAACCATTTTTACAGGACTACTCAGATTACTAAACCTGAATTCCAGCCTGTGTTCTCTGAAGCAGAGTGTTCATCAATTAACCCGAAACAACATCAGCGAGATAGCGGGTTTGCTTTGTCGAATTTCAAAGACGGGTTCTTCGAATCTTCAAAATTCTCTGCAGATCTGCAACACCAACACATCTCACAAGATGGGTTTCTTGGAAAAGCGCCAAATTTTCATGGACAACAAGGAAAACAACAACATCACACCCAGATCGAGTTAAAGAACTCTAAGTACTTGGCTCCTACACAAGAACTACTTAGTGAGTTCTGCAGCCTCAGAGCAGACCCACCAATGCAGAAGAAAAACAATCAATGGCGTAACGATGAAACTGCAGGCGCAACTAAAAGCTCTCTAATTAATTCCCTCGACCTCGTCGAGTTGCATAAGCGACAAGCCAATTTATTTTCCATGCTCAAAGAGGTGTCTTTTCTACCAACTTTTATTGGGTTTTGTTGATTTGGTTTCATTATTAACAAGTGCTCAGCCTTTTTTTCTTTGTTGTCTACACTTTGCATGATATTTGTTCTTGGCGTATAGGTGGATCAAAGGTACCGTCTTTACTGTGATCAAATCAAGGGCGTTGTATCATCATTTGAGACAGTTTTAGGTGAAGGAGCTGCTACAGTTTACTCGAAACCTGCATCACAAGCCATGTCTAGGCATTTCAGGTGTTTGAGAGATGGGATTATGTATCAAATCAAGGAGATTAAGGAGGTTATGGGAGAAAACAGTGCCCCCCTTGTTGGGCTTAACACAAGACTTGATTGTAAAGACATTAACAAGAAGACGCCGAAGTTGCGCCTTATCGATCAGAGCCTTCGGAAACAAAAGTCTTTTCAGCAGATGAGCATACTTGAGAGGCAGCCATGGAGACCCCAGCGTGGCCTTCCTGAGCGTTCAGTGACTGTTCTTCGAGCTTGGCTCTTTGAACACTTTCTTCACCCGTAATTATTCGTAGTCTTTTTTATTGTTCCAAAATATAGTCTCACATCGATTGAAAACATCTTTGGATTCAAGAGTATAATAGTATTAAGGCTTTTGGAGTAAAACCCCACACTCTATAACAAATGTGGTTATGTTGGGAATAACATATGAGAGAATTTAGTTAAACTCAACCAATTATTGCTAATTAAATGCTTAAAAAATGCTTTGTACTTTGCATTTGATGTTTATCAAGTGTTGTTGATTTACAGCTTTGGAGCTTAATTTAATGATTAATTATTGGCTACTTATTAATTGGCAGGTACCCAAGCGACGTGGACAAAATGATCTTAGCACGCCAAGCAGGACTCTCAAGAAGCCAGGCATGAATTTTATGCATTAATTTTTCTTGTAGTGATAGTGTCTATGGTTGTGTATATGCATGATGCCATGCATATTGCGTATATAATGTTTGTTGATATATTTTAGTACTAAGTGGAGCTAGACATAAAACACACACACACACATGGGTCCCTGCAATGCATGACATGTTGTGTTACGTTTTTGAATAACTATATCACTTTATATTGTCTTTAAATTTAAGTAAATAAATAGTGAAATTGTTGATGAAAAATGGGGCCTATAAAAGATGTGGGGAAGTCATCTCCACTCTAGTGGGGCTTTATTTTTTAATAAAAAGAAAAAATGGAAGATTCTCATAGGAATTAGACTTTTGAGAAATGATAGGGTTGAAACATTTTTTATATGTTGGTAGAGTGGAAGTAATACATTCTTATAGGCATTGGCGGATCCAGGGGGCAAGGGGAGTGGTCGCCCCCCCCCTAACCCCTGGGACCTCCTATAGTACCCCTACGTATTGTCAATTTTTTTTTTTTTTAATGTTTAGTTTTCATAAGGTCGCCCCCAAAACTCTGATACCCCCTATAGTACACCTACATTTTTTAAGGTTAAAGTTCGAGCCCCTCCCCCTAACAAAATTTTCTGGTTACGCCACCACTTATAGGGTTCTCTCGTTTTGTTCAAGAAAAACTGTTTACTCCATTATAAAATTTGTTTTCTACTTGAAAAAAGGCCTTTGTTGAGTTAATATTTTTGAAGAAATGCAAGCGATATTTGTTGTTGCTTCCACAGGTATCAAATTGGTTCATCAATGCCAGAGTTAGGCTGTGGAAGCCAATGGTGGAAGAGATGTACTTGGAAGAAACAAAAGACCAGAATTACAACAACATGCCAATATCCACAGATACAATATTCAGAGATGATGAAACCACTGATGATGACAACAGTCCTACACACCAACTTCATTACCATAACAACAGACCACCACCCACCAGCCTTGATGATCACACAGAGACTATTCTCTCCATCATCAACAAAGACCATGACTCTGAACATGAACCTCCAAGGCACCACCACCAACAACACCCTGAAATGGCAGTCGGCGGCATTTTCGGATTGGATCATTTGGAGTCCTATGAACACCACTCACCGGGCATGCTCCCATTTGCCGGTGAAGGCATGCATCAACAGAATTACAGGAACAGCGTGTCGCTTACGCTCGGATTGCAGCAACATGGAGGGGACGCTGCGAAGTTGTCTCTCTCGCCAGCTTCCCATCATTCTTCGTCTTTCGTGTTCCCAAAGGATCATGGGATTGAAGATTGTCAACCAGTTCAGTATTCAATCTGAGATGTGAGAGCAACTGAGTCTGTGTTTATTAAGATGGAGAGATGGGGAGTATAGTGTAGTTTTTATCAATAGAATAGATTGGTGATTATATGTATAGGGATAGAGATATTAGTGAAAGTCAAAATGGGTATATATATATATGCTACTAATTTTCAAAACGTCAACAACAAAGCTTTAATCTTAAATTAATTACTTCGATTCGTCTACGTGAGTTACTCTTCCACTTGCTCGATTTAGTCTACGTGAGTTACTCTTCCACTTGCTCGATTTATTACACTTGATAGTGCGCATTCAGTATCTTCTAAATCCTTTTCAATGAATGCTTATTGGGAATTATCTTTAGGTTCACTTTTATACCATTGAACTATTTATTCTTTTCATTTAGGGTGTTCAAAGTGGGTCACTTGAGCAACGGAAAACAATTTTTAGATATTCTTTGGGTACATAAACCAATCAAATTTACATCATTATATAGTAAATTAAATGTATGCTTAGATTATCACCTTCCGTAACTTTGATAGGGCCATTTGATACACATTGGAATGTGAATTTGGTATTGGTTGGTCCATGCCTTGTTTGCTCACATGGGCTTGGGCTTATTGAAACCTTGTAAATTAGAAAACGAGGCTGTCCTTGAAAGTACTCGGTTCTGTTTTGAAAAGATTCTTTTCCATGTTGAGAAACCAATATCAATTACACAATCATTATTCAATTTGATCACTAAGAACTGAAAAAAGATTCATTCACTCAATTTATAAACATATATAAGATCTTCAGAAGTGGTTCTTGAGGAGCAATGTGTTGGCAAAATGTGCACTATATATATCACCAGCTAAAGCTAATTGATTCAAAGTGCAAGTTCTCTGCCAGACCAGAAGAGCAAATAGTTGCAACTTCATGCCTCATCTTCCTCGGTCCACAAACCAAAACTCCGACGCTCGATTCTTCGCAATCGAACAGTATCTCTGCAGCAAACATAAGTCCCCTTCATTTAGCTTCCCTCATAAACAAACAATTGGTATATAAAATCTAATCTGAAAACTGGTTTAGCTAACAAGTTTGTAACTTTAGCAAGAAAAGTGAATTGAAGATGAGCATATAAAACTTACTCTTCAGATCAGGTCTTGAACCATAGTGCAAATTGGTTGCTTGGACAAGAGACTGAGTTGGGAGGCTCTCCAACTCTCTATCTGCATTATAGAACCATGAGCCCGGCGACGTCAATGGTGTCGGAGCATTAGTTATTTGGACCTGCTTTGCTTTTGCGCTGCTTCCTTTCTTGTTGATAAGGAATGCTGCAGTTGATGTCATGGCTATGCACACGCATATGAATAACATGTTGAGAGCAGATTTGGCTGCTGCGGGGTAGATCTTGTTAGTGTTTTTGTCGATTGGGTATATATGGTAATAGGTGAGGATGCCGAGGAGGATAAGGAAAATGGCGAAGGAAGACGAGATTATCAGACCAAGCCAAAGCCAACTGTTGGGTCCAAGAACAGCATGTATAGGCATGTCCGCGGCATTAGGCTTGAACCAGACCGTCCGAAGAAGGTTCTTGTCATTGCCTGCGTCCGCGGGTTGTTTCTCCCTTGTGACATAGGCTTCAATTTGAAGTCTCAAGTGAGAAATCTCCGATGGGGTGCCCGAAAGAGGCAGAATGAGGTCTAGCAATGTGAGATCGCAAGAGTTCTTGAAGGCACAAATCAAGAGCACCTGCGGGGTTTCGGCATTTAAAGTCGCGCTTCGGAAGATAAGTTCTCTGATGATGGAAATAAAAGGAGTGATTCCACTGCCTCCACAAACCATCACAAGCTTGTCGTGCCTGCACATATTTTCTTCATCAATCAGCAAAGCAAGGAAACAATTAACTGATCAGTGAGAATTTGTCTTTTAAGAGCCTAATAATGTGGTCATACAAACCTTAGATAATGAGTTGAAGCAGGACCATAGGGTCCTTCCACTGCCACATCAAGACGGTCTGCAGTCGAAGGTGAAGAGAGCATCTGGTAAAGCTTTTTAGACCAACTACCTTCACTTTTGATGACAACACTTAACTTGTCTGGCTCTAAGTTGCTGTTGGAGGTCATAGTGAAAGGGTGCCATTGCAACTTGGAAATGCTAGGAACATTGACAAAAATGGTGCTTGTAGAAGTGTATGTCAACTCTGTCATTCAAGTGTGAGTAGTCAGTACAATTACTAAATTAGCTAGCATTTCATGAACAAGGATTCTAGCTAAAACAATTCTATACCAATACGAACTAATCAACCTAGCTTAAGTACCTGGGCTTTTGGAGAAGTTCAGCTCAACAGCTTCACAGGGTAAAACACGGGAAGAAAGTAATCTGACACTTGGACGAGATTGTAAGAATCGCAAAAATCTATCAACGACGAAGAGATATACACCAGGGATCATGATGGCAGCATAGTTCATGCCCACATGAAATATGAAGAAAACAATGAAAAAGATGTAGAGATAGTGTGTGTAGAAGAAGAGCTCGAACATTTTGCGCCTAATGCGTGGGAATGTTGTTGCCCACATAGCTAATCCAGCAAGCAAAGATATCTCTCCTGCTAGATTTGAGATCCCAGTTTTTTCCCACTTGATCATCTGAATTCAAATCAATATGAACACAAACTTAAGGTTAACTACATCACATATAATTACTAGTAGCAACTAAAATCAATTGGAGCCCTTTGTCATGTGGTTAACCAACATGTTTAATTAGACAGAAAGATATATTGCAGTCAATTAATAAAATCAATGAAAGAACTTATTGACGGAAACAACTGCTCAAGCAACCGCATCAATTCACATACATACGGAAATTTTATGACTCTCAGGAACAATATTGATATGCAGAAAAGTACTTTTTCCAAAAATATAAGTTTTTCTAACAAAAGTTTCTTAGTCAAAATTATAAGTTGTTTTCGGAATTTGACAACGTATTTTTTTTTTTACCAATTATACCCTTATGCAATTCAAATATTTATGATTCTCCAACTCTTTAATTCATTTAATGTCAAAATGAGTATATGTAAATTGTACGTGTAATTAAGGTTATTTTAATTCTTGTGTCCTTACCTTAAACGACTTATATTTGTAATCGGAGGAAGTATTTGATTCAAGAAATTAAAATTACTCAATAAATGTCATTTTTTTTTTTTACATATGCACAGTTTAATTAAAAGATCAAGTAAATAGTTTGGCTGAAGAAAAAGTTGGTAAAACATGACTGAACTGCCCTCTCTCTCTCCCCTATTTAACTTAGTAAATTGCCATTCCACCACCACTACGTTTCCAAAGGGTATCGTAGTATTTTAATAATTACTGTTGCTAAGAATGATTCATACAGTTCTAGCCAAATGAAAAAAGGATAGTGCTAGATGACGACTCATCAATGAGTTCAGACTCAAATAACAATAAAGACTTATATATATCACTTTTGAATAGTTTTAGTGTTAATTAGGGGTAAGAGTAATTATGTCTTTTAAATAATTGAGTAATTTAAGTTATTAATAAAAAGCATTTGAGTCTAGACTCGAAGAATCCAAATAAATTTTTTGATGCGAAAAAAAGATACGCTTTTGAACAACTTCATTCTTTTTCCATTGTTCATTATAATTTTCATAGCTTTCTTAGTGGGTCCTATATATGAAAAGATTCCAAATTCCAATACTACTTGAAGACCAATCTCTCTTTTGGATTCAAGTGATAAACTTATAATATTATTGGAAAGTTGCCAATAGCGTTGACTTCAACATCCAAGAATGGTCCATGGAATTTTGGGGTGGCCCAAAAGTTTTAATAAGTTACCAAAGGCCGTCTATTCTCAATTTCTAACACTCGCACGTGGAGTAAATAAAGAAAAATCTGCGTCTTGACTCATAATAAATATAATAACATAATCTCAATCTCTAAATTAGTTGAAGTCGATTACATGGATCAAATTATTTTATTGCGCTTGATTTAGTGCAATTGAAGGTTACCAATTTAGCAGTAAAATTGGATTAATTAATTTAATTGTAAAGAGCCAAATAAAGGCACAAACACATGCAGTATTAATTTGTAATCACAAAGATAAGATGAGAATCATGAGATATCACGTAAACATACCTCTTTAATTTGATGGGTTGAAGCCCAGAAGATGATGTAACAGAGACCATGAGCAGTAAAGAGTGTCATGACAATATGGCCGAGCCATATGTGGTACTTAATGCTGGCTTCAGAGGTCAGACCGATCAGTGGTAGCACTGAAGAACCTCGGCTCACCGGAAAGAACAAAAAGGCCAAACATACGTTCCCAACAAGCCCAAACGCCAAAGCTGTGTCGTCCAATTTCACTTGCCAACTGCCAACATTCACCAAATCCCAAACTCAACACTCTCCAACAAATTAACCAAAATCAAAAGAATAATATAATTAACCAGTTGATCATTGAAAAAGATGGAATGCATACATTCGCTCCCCCGAATCAGGATCAAGATTGGAGAAGAAGTTGGTCAAGTACGTCGAGAAGGACCAGAGCAAGAGCGCAATGAACATGATCAAGAAGCCCAGCTCTGTCGAAGTCACAATTCCTAATGGACCCTTCACCAAAACTGGACGTTTCCACCATTTCTGCGACCGAATTTTGCTGCTTTTCGCCACTGCTGCTATTATTATTATATGAACAAAATCATACAAAGACGACAAAAGTACAACATGAGATTCTATTATTTAACTTAATTTCTATTTTGTAATGGACGAGGTTCAAGTTGCGTATACACATGCATATCATGATACACATATGAACATGTATATACCTTGCATTGTAATCATCTTCACCACCCTTCCGTCCCATATGTAGGTAGATACATCCCACCAAAGCTACCAACAGCACTGGGAATGTGTACACCAATAGATTTGCTCCTGTTGATTAATCAACAACATATTGTATGAGACACCCACATGACATTTCTACGAGATCTATATAACATGTCACAAAAACAGTATGAAACATTGATTAATATATAGGAGATCAAACTATATATAGGTCCTGATATATACTATATATCAAACCTTCAGTGCCCAAGTATCTGGTGTTGGCCTTGGCCCGGATACTCAAAACCCATTTCTGCTTGTAAGTGGAGGTGGGCATGACAATCCACATCATCAGAATCCCAAGGCACAGACCCAAGACCACCACCCTCATTGCTGCTCTCACCATGATTGATCTCTTCCCTTGATGAGGCCCTCCTCTCTCCACTATCAGGGGAGCTACTTAAGTAATTAATGTACCAAACTATATATATATATAAACAAATCTCTTCCACAGATATACACAGATTGTGATCCTAGTAAATATATGAATCTCTGTGGCTCCCTTTATAATTAGAATCTTAATATCTTAACAAATCTGTGTAATACGAGCTCATATACATATATATATATAGAGAGAGAGGGAGAGAGAGAGTACTGAGAGGAGTGCATGCTTCACATGGCTCCACCACTCCAGCTACGCTGCTTCACGAGTGTACAAACTATGTGTACACGTACGCCAGATTACGTGTCAACTATGTGGGACCTAGCTATTTCAAGTTGACATCTATTTTGTGGGTCAACTCTAATAAGGGAGGGCGCCACTCTTTTGAGCTTTGATGATACAACAAAAGGCGAGGGACATGCACGGGTGACACAACACCATTACAACATTAACACCATCAACAACGTCCCCGTCAAAATCAAATCATCACCGTTGATTTGTTATTAAATTTCTTCAACAAATCCTCTGTTTTTTAGCAACTAGTATTGCTTTGGTCATCCAGAATTACAAGTTGGCCACGTGGCATTCTTCCACGTGGCAGACGTGGGTGGGAGTTGGTTTGCTTAACTGACACTCTAATGGCTAATGAATGGTAAAGAAATGTAGAGGCCTATATAGTATATACTAAACTTCAAAATGCTGAGTCGGACTGGGTGGAGAGGAAGTGATCGTGTGTCACTGCGTGCGAAAGTGTCGAGGACACGTGCTGCGGCTGCTTACGACATAAAGAATGTCCAAGTGGCGAGTGACTATGCACAGCATCTCATGCTCACGTGCTTGCCCGCATTTTAGTGTCCAAATCGCATGTCACATTTTAGTAAATAACCGCGTTACTGCAATAACGTTAACATTAACATACAATTAAAAATTTCTTAATTGGTCATCTTCTTCAGTTTTTATTTTATGTAGTTTGTCTTTCCTCATTGAAAGTCTTAAATTTTTTTTCCTCGTTGAAAGTTATGACAATTCTTTTGAACAAATAGAATTAGCGAATCAATATACTTTTATTGATTTTATATTTAGTCCTGAATCAAGACATTGTTGATTAATGAAATTTCTATTTTACTTTTTTTTAAAAAGAGTTTCTTACTTTGGAGAGTTCTGGGGAGTCAAACTCACGACTTCCTCAAACCTTCTATGTTAACAAGTGATGCCTCCATCTCACTATAGATGTTTTGACAGTTTTTTACTTTCCCTTTGTCAATATAACAAAAAATTACTCACATCCGATAATGATTTAACACATATGGCCTCGAAAACGATTATAGGTTTTTCGGATATTGAAAAGGTAAAACATTACAATTCTAGGTCACATCATAATTTTTAAGGGATTTTACTAACTTTCCAAATAACTTATACATAGATTTTGATTTAACCCTTTTTTTTCAATTAGCTTTGCTTCATTGTGTACCAATTGCAATCTAATAAAGTTTGCCATAATATGTATTTTTGTCGCATTGAACGCTACAAACGCGCATTTTTAGTGATGAAAAGTACAGAGGGTCTAAAGTGCATATTTGTAAAGGTTTGGCATATGGTCAAATGTCCTTGAAGTTAAGCATTCAAGTCTTGCTCTCTTACCCTATGCAAGTAGGATGGGTAAAAGTTGGTTCATAACAAAGAATGCATAGAATATAATGTTTAACAAGGTCCCATTTAACTTGTATTTGTAACTTGTAAGCATTAAAAGTCCCAGCAGAAATACAACAAAAGAAAAAGAAACCCACCAATATAAATTGAACTGTAAAATCTGTAAGACAATTCGGTTCAATGACCCCATTATTCACATTTCAAACAATATAGTTTCTTTCATATCATTGTGAAGCTGACTTTCTCAGTTTAGGCTAAGCACAAATAGGCCCATAATGGCAGCCCATGCCACATGGTAATACTTGACTCATGAGTACATACATTAAGTAGGATGCTCAGAACACAAGATAGGCTTTTATTCATTGGGTGTAAGAAAGGCAGCTGCCTTATCTAATAATATAGAGCTCAAATGGAACGGTTAGGCAGCAATCCTAATGTCTCTCAACCGTCCAAAATGGCATGTGCAGAGCACACCAGTTGCATACAGCAGGGCAACCAATTCTCAATGGCACTCATACTAGTGTACTAATAGTGATCCATTGGAACTTTTTTTTTTTTTTTTTTGATCAGTTTTCAGACTATGAGGCTAAAGAAACTTTAGGAATTGCAATTACCTGACCATAAGTTTTGCTTTTCCTGACATCTCATGCGCTTGAAGTCGGTGAAGTACATCGAAGAATCTTCGGCATATTTGATTTGATCACCAAGCAAGCTTTCTGGCTTTTTAGTGCTTTGATTGGATGTAGAAGGATAGAGCCTTTGCTGCACTAACACAACCATGCCACTGTCACAATCATGAATTCTTGATAAGGGTTATCTGTTTACAAGCAAGAACCTATGCATAGCCTCATCAATATGTAATAAGTGGTGAAAAAAAGAAAAAAAAAAAAAAAAAAAGAGTAAGCCTCACCAATATATGTAATAAGGAGTTCTTCAAATTTGTAGTGAAAGTGAGTTTAGAAGGGAAGGTATAGTTTTGTAATCAACTTAAATCTGAATTTTGAGATGATTATATGTACTTAAGAACACCCAATCCAAAACCGATACCAAGAAATGTTGCAATTGCAATTCCAAATATGCCTGCAAGAATTCCAGGAACAACCATGGAGGCCCAACCTTTGGCAGTGGCCATTCCACATGCTGTGGTAGGGCCTCCGACATTGGCGTTTGAAGCCAAAAGCAATAGCTTCGTTTCAAAATGAAGCAGCTTTCCCACTCCAAGATTCTGAATCAGAGAAAACATAAAAATACTAGGTGCAGTGGGGATTCAGGTGCAGTGTGTATCACATTCCATATGCTGCCACTCGCACCAATCACGGCAAAAAAAGACCTGACCATTCACAGCAAAGATACAAGAAGCACAAATTAGATAACTAAAAAGAAAACTTAGCTCCAAAGACTCTGTAAGGATTTTATTTTCGAGGCATTGTGCCTCTTCACTCACTTCAGTGTAAAGAAATCATTGTCAAGTAGCCAGAAAAAAGATTGTTCATTAGAAAAGCATTGAACATATCCTTTTTTCTTTTATGAAAGAGATGAGATATAAGTGAAGTCAAGATGAAAGCCATTAATATGTATAGAAAATATATGAAAGATTAACTACATTCTTTGCCATAAGAAAAGAAAGGATGCAACAAAAGATTTCAGGTAAAGAATATTCAGATGCAAGGAGTGTTAAAATGCAAAAATATTACCCTGGCTGAATGGAATGGTTCACATACCTGCATAAGAATAATAGCCACAGCCTCGCCAGCAGGTGCAAGGTAGCTAAACTGTGCTGGAAATAGAGTTGCTAAGATGACTACAATGGCTGTCACGAGTGGAAGATTTCCCCCTTGAATTGCCCATAATTTTGTCAGATGTGTAGCAATTTTGCATATTTGGGACTGAGGCTATGTTGTTGTTGTTGTTGTGTAGCAATTTTGCATATACCAAAAGCTACAGCAAGGGCAGCAGCAGTTTGAAGAACTGGTAGCTTGTCACCAGGTTCAGACTCAATATCCACGGCACCATCTGTTAAGTCATCAAATTTGATCAGAAAGATCCTCCAAGATTTTTTAGTTATAAAGCTTAAAAACTCTGAACAGGTATGATAATAACAGTCACCGGTTAAAAAATTGTCAGGATGCAGCCAATATCTATGGCTAGTCAACTTGGTTCCACATTTTTTGTGTTAATTTGTTTTTTCAGAACTATTCACTCATCAATTAAAATCTGTTGGTATGGTAGCAACGTAATTAAATCCAAACTTGTGCAATCAACCCTCTTGTTTCTATTCAATATTTCTCCATCTACCAAAATTCATTTATCTAGATAGCTTCCATCCTAAATTATAAAAGCGCAACTCATACAAATGTTCCCCATACTCAATGGTCATGAAAACTGTGTAACAACTTTATCCCTCTTTTCAAAGCCAATTTAAAGTTCTTAAGAGGAAGTTGCTCGCTGTTCATATCCTAAAATGATTTGATAAACATTATCCCATCTGAGTGACTAAGTTCCAATTCAATTAGGTCTACTTTATTTGATCAATGCATTGTCATCATTTTCATGAAATTGTCCATTTATCAAAACTAGGGTAATTAAAAACGATAACGGGTCAAGAAGGCCCAGCAGAGGAAAGCTACACAACACAACCATCACTAAGTATCCCTCCAAAAGAATTCTTGAAGAAATAATTCAAAGGAAACTGGAATGAAAAAGAGTCTAGAGTTCAGGTAAATTAATCATATGCCAAAAATGGAATTTGTTGCGTCGCAAAGGCCAAAATACTAAGTTTGCGAGGCTTGAGCCTTTCATTACCAACAAATCACCATCACAGTTAGATAATTATAAGGAATACAAAAAGGGAAAAGAAAAAAGAATCCAGTGTTACTCACCCTTCGTTGACTGGTGAGCCTCACAAGGTATATCAGAGGCTAAGGCAAAAAGAGATGCGAAATACACTGCACAAATAACATTATCAGCAGCTAGGCCTGCAGCTAAAACAGATGGAGAAATCCCAAGCGCTTCTGAAACGGCAACGTAGTTAACAGCTGCAACAAAATAAGAACAAAACTTGTTTGTGAGTCAATGATTTGGATGAGGAACACACATGAACTAACCAAATGAACTGATTTATATTGTGTGCAAAGTAGAATTGCAAAGAATGACAAGAGCTGTATAATGTCTTCATTTTTTAACAAGACGTATACATGAGATTTTACGGACACAAAAATGCCCTAGAGAGACAGAATCCAGCAGGATAAGCTAAATATAGGCCCTTCAAACGACAACAGAAGATATCATATAAACAAGGGTCAGTCATAGGCATAATGTTGAGACACTATCTTATAATCAAAAAATAATCACATAAACAGCCCCATACCCAAATGGAAAAACGTACCAAAAAAAAATGCCAACAATTACCTCCCCCTATATGTCTACCCATTAGGGCAGCGGCTATTTTCCAGCTATCTTGACCAAGCGATTGCATTGGCACCATAACATATGCTACTACGGTTCCAACTGTCATTGCAACTGTCAACATGGCCAAATATGAGTAATTGGGATAAAGCACACGCAGACGGTTCTTCTCTGAAGAGAAATATTTAATTTTGAATTAATCAAGATATATTACAGGCCAAAGTGGCAAAGTGGAAGTACAAGCCAAATAAGTTTACTGAAGCACATAAAATCCTCCAAAGATAGTGAATCTATGTTGACTTATTTCGGATCACAACTACACGATATTGATGGGTTTCGATGCCAACAAGAATAGTAGATTTGCAAATCTTTGGTCACCCGAATTTACAACAAGTGCATCATTTAATCATAATCTCTTTGTATTGGTCACACAGACAAATTTCACGAATTGATATTGGACAACCAACCAGAATGAACAACAAATGCAGATCCAAGGAAGCAAATGATTTGCTTTGCAATAGCAATCAACATAACATACAAGAATCAAATTAGTAGAACAACAACAACAACAACAACAAATGCAATGTAGCAGAAGAGAAACCTAACCAGATCCAAGCAAGAAAGGCAAGAGCAACGTCCCCGTGGATCGAACAACGGAACGGCCATTGGAAGCAAGTAGTCCATCACAACCGAGTAGTAGGCAGGCGCGTCGCAACCTATGATCCCAAGATTACTCGCCGCGAGCCCCACCAGAGTGCTCACCAGAGCTAGCGCCGCTCAGTGCGCTCCCGATCTTGCTCTTCTTCACCGACCTGATCAATCAAAACCCCCAATCCAATCGATCAAAACCAGAAAAAACGAAACCCTAACGAGATTGAGAAGAAGAAGAAGAATTGGGACTCTGACTGACTGACCAGAGACCGAAGGCGCCGGCGGAGAAGAGAGCGGTCCAAGTGCCCCCTTCGTCTTCCCAAGAAATGAGAGGGAAATTCAAATCAAGTGCGCTTTGGGTTTTATAGATCCACGATGAGACTGTGAGGCGGTAGTTAGTGTGGCGGTTAATACCGTTGTACTTGTACGGAGGTCAAAACGGGAGTAGAGGAAGTTTGGCGAGTGGAGGAGTAGGATGGACTTATTGTTTGAGGGTAATGTTATTTGGCGCCGTTCGCATAATTTTTTAAAATTTACATTAATAAAACAAAAATCATAGTAAAATTATATTAAACCCCTTAAATTTTATTTTCATCAAATAAGGATGATATACTTAAATAGTTACATTAATTTTTTATTCATCAACAAATAAAGATGATTATTTTAAAATTACAAAAGTAAAATACATCTCATTTATGCACATATTTTAAGGTACATACGAACAACTCTTGCGTCTAATGTGACTTGCCAAATGCGTCCAACTAATTCGAAATTGAGTTTTTACTATTACTATTATTGTAAGGCCAATTTAGCTCCCAGAAAACAAGATACTCCCAAATGCTTCTCTTATCAATTACCTAATTTGTGAACCCCAATTACTCCACATGAACCAAATGTCCAATTAATAAGCTCTAAAAAAAAATGTAAAGGACTTCATACACTTGATTTTACAAAGTTAAGTACAAAACAAGATTAAGTGATGTTGTCTCCTTGTCTGGGTTTCTTCATACGGCAGCTCTCTTCCTCCATGGTTTTTAGTTTGTTCTTTATGGCAGCTATTTTAGCACTGCGACTCGTTAGTCCCGAGGAGCTCCCCATAATCTTAGGCCTGCTTGTCTCGCCAATACCCCTGGAAGAGTTAGCTGCTGCTGCTGCTGCTGCTGCGTCTAACAAGTATTTCTCACTAGCAAAATGCACGACCAGAGGTCGGCCACAAGCTAGTCTTCCATTCATCTTCTCCTTAGCTAGTTGAGCTTCCTGCATGCTCACTTCAATGGTTGAAATTAGATAATGATCGTGGATAAACTACTGGTTTAATATTAAAAATAAAAACAGTTTGTTCATTTTAGCATCGAAAGTAAATAGCAAATTAGAAGTCTTTCATAGCTCAAGACGAGCTCTAAAATTTGTTTCGAAAATTTTTGTTATAATTCATACCAAATATGGTCTGTAATTAGATGCAAGAAACTTACCTCTACAGTATTGTACTGAATGAAAGCATAACCGCGTGGCTCACCACGTTTTGGTCCACGGGTGTGCCATAAGAAGTCCTCGGACATAATCTTTCCAAAAGGAGAGAACATCTTGATCAAAGCAGCCCTGAAAATTGTACATGAGAAGAGGAACTTGAGAATCAAAATAGTTCGGCAACTGCCTTGCAACTGAAAAGTAACCAGATTTTCTTTTTTAATCAAAGGTCTTTCTATTGCTAGCATTAGCATTCACGTCAAACAACTAAACTCACTCTGTTATTCTTGATCAAGGTTCCCAATGTACAGCCTTCTGTCACTTTTGTCGTCAACCACATAATCGGAACCCTACATTCAGTGACCAAAATAGCTCATCAATACATTATATAGCCTCATCAAGTAAACTTGAACAAAAAAGATGGGCATCTATCTCTGTTATGCAAAAAGATATGAATGAACAATTAGATTGAAACCTAACTTGAAACACGTCGCACAATTAGATTCAAACAACGACAGACATAAGAAAAGCCGCTCAAAACAAATCATATCTTACCATGTTATAGTAAGCAATCTTAATCCAGTCGCTTAATGGGAAATTGACAGCATCAAAGATAGAAAGATCTAGGCATTCAGTTCACTTATACCATGGACATGCCTGCTAGCCGGCATTTCTAAACACACAGTGAAAAGGTGCTTCCATGCACCCGTAAAAGAATCCGAATAATTAAGCACACAATATGTTCCCTCTAAACCTCACCTACTATACGCTAATAGTGTTAATCCGCACAAAACAACATACCCTAAATCGCAAATCTAGATCAAACTCCTCCATTGCGCTGCGCTCGATTTAGTGCACTTAATGACGCAATTTCTAAATCCTTGCATCATCTAATTTCTTTAATTTCTATTGAGACGAGTTCTGTTTGTGCACAAGCTCCTTATTCTTAGGAAAAGATTTTTCAACATTTTTTCCATACATACATTTGCTACTACATGATGTTGTAGATTCTCTTAGAATTTGTGCGGCACACATTCCAATCAAATCTAGAAACACTCCTACTGCGACAATTTATACGATCTTAACAACCAGAAACTCACCATCTTAACTTGAATTGAACAATCTGAAACCAAATAAGGTATGGAATTACAAAAACACATAACGAAAGAACACCCAAATTATGAAAATTCAAAATCGTTTCTGCTAATCCAATCATCCACTACGACAAGATCACGAGAAGCATCGTATGCTTGTAACGACCTGAAATTTCTTCCCTACCATGTCGGAATCAACGAGAAAACACAGCGAACGCAAACTTTTAGGGTTAGGGTTTCTGTTCTACGAGAATCAAAGAAAAAATCAAGAGCCGACTTACGATTTGTAGCATTTGAGGCCGAGGAGCGACGCTGTGCGATTGCAATACGAACCCTAAATCGCAACCTCACCAAAGAAGAAGACTCGGAAACCAGAATTTGTAATTAGTCTGAGTAAATAAAAGGACACATTGGCTCTTGCCAGCAATCCACGTGCACTTCGACACGCAGACATAGATGCATATCGAGATTACACGAAAAGTTATTGTGAGACAAATGTATTTTTTGACGTGACATTATTATTATTATCATTTAATATTTTTTATTCTTTTATTACCTCACTAGTTTAAAACAACTCACAAAATCAACGAGCAAGAGTAAAGATCAAGATGAGAATTGTAGCGAAAAACTTGTCTTAGGCTGCAAAATTAAAGACGATTGAAGAGAGAAATAAATTATTAGTGACAGTGAGTGTGTGTTAGATGGAGGGAAACGTAAAAATGTGAATAGTTTAGAAAGATTGCATTCATACACTTTTTAAAAATTACGTGGATAAACTTATAATAGAGGTTGCTACATCATATATATAAGTTTGTCTAACCGTACTCATTTGGAATAATTCACATCGAGATGTGCGAGGTTTTCGTATGATTTTTTTTTTAAGTAAACAAGAAGTTGAAAAGTTGGCACACATGCTAAGAGATTAATTTTTTTTTTCTTTTTTTTTTTGTTTTGGGACTTACTTTCATTTAAGAGTGGGAGTTTAAATTCGTTATAAAAAATAATTAAAAAAAAGTTGGGAGAGTTGTTTGTATGGATTCGAAAATGGTAGAGCATAAATTAATCCGAAGAGTTAGTGTGACTGAAATATTTAGCGGGGAAACCAAATAACAAAAAAAAAAAAAAAACTTGGTTGGCACAAAAAATTGAAGTTATGCAAAGACTTAAAAATTGTACTATATGATGCAATAAGTATGTCACCAATACTAAAAAAACATAATTACGTAATCAAGCGAGTTCTCCATCTTCTTTTTTCATTTTTCTTTTTTTTTGAAGTAAAGATGGTTTTTATTTCATTTTAATTCAATCTACAGTTTGATCAATTTGCTCTGATCTTTAATTATTTTTAGTTCAATCTACATCATGATTAATTTGCTTTTGAAAATTGATTGCAACCTCATTTGACCTATTATCCCAAAAAGTTGCCAATTTTTATTGACACCTAAAAACATATTCAAGCACAAACACTTAACATGGATATATATTGAGATTTTAGTGAACTTTTAGCTACTTTTAATTATTAAAAAGTTTAGGTATATTCAATTAAGATTTTTAGAGAGTTTATAAAAGTAAAGTGTATTCAATGTGAACTTAAAAAGTATATAAAAGTTTTTAAGTATTCGATTTAAACTTTTAGAAAGTTTATAAAAATAAAGTGTATTTAATTTTTTGATGACTTTTGTGGTTTGGATACAAATCTCGACTTTTATAGACTTTTTGTATAAAAATACACATAAATAAATCTTCAACTTCTCATCACATCAACCCATAAACTTTTAGAAATTTCTAATTTTTGTTGATTCCTTTATTCAATAAGGACTTTATTGTTCACAAAGTATTTTGTTATTAATTATTTTTATCAACTTCTCAAACCATTCCACAATGGATGAATTTCATTGGTCACTCATTAACTCTAATGTATATATTGATGAAAATGAAAATGATATTGTTATTAACAAGATCTCATTCTTGCATCATTGTACATTTGTTATAGGATTTTTTATAAATAAGTTTCATTTATTAAGTGTATAATTATAATGTCAAAAAGTGTAATATTATTATTTTTGGAGAAAATAATTGTATATTTTTTTTTTCGAATGCAAGAAGTTCATTTTAAGAAATTTTTTTTTTATTTGAGTCAAAAAAAGTACAAAATTTTTACACAATGATCTTATTTGGTTCTTTTTTGCCACTAAAAGATGATTTATTTACTTATTTATTTTGTTGATATTCATTTACTTATTTGTTATTTTACTATCTTGATATTAATTCATTAATATGTATAAATGATTTTTTATTAAAATACAAAAATACTTTAAAAAAAAAACTAGTAATAGTTTTTAAGAAAAAGAAATATAAGTATTCATCTATTTTTTATAATAAAGTGCAAAATATTTGTTTTAATATAAAAATTACAAAAATTTACTAGTATTAATCAAAATCATGTTTAAGAAGTTCACAAAAGTCACTAAAAATCTTAAATATTAATAAAAGTCATAAAAATGAAGTTTAGATAAAAGTTTATCAAAGTCTTTAAAAGTCTACAAAAATTTACAAACTTTTTAAAAGTTATCTACTTATAAAAGTAACCAAAAGTCTATGAAATCTAATTGAATATACATATGTAAATAGTGTAACTTCTACACCATTTAAATACAACTTTAAAACCAAATTTTGTTTTCTTCTCTAACTTAACAACACCATTTTTTACATTATCTTATGTTATTATTATTTTATTTATTTTTAAATAAAATAAATATTATATATAGTATTAATATGATATAAAATCCAGATAAAAGCAAAAATAATAATAAAATATTATTTAGCGTTGTGAATAGTGTGCTATCCACTTATGGTTGGAGCACCCCTAAGTTATTTTGGTGGTCATATCAACTTGGCCAACGCTATGATACTCTAATAATAAGTTAAAAAAAATAATAATAATAAAACATCAACAAAAATGCCCCATCGAAAAAGACATTGACTCACAGATCTGTCCACACACAACTCGTAAAAATAATAAAATAATAATAACGTCGCATCACAAAACACATTGGTTCATTGAAACCGATCGTGCATTCTCGCCTTGCAAGGTATGCATTAAAAAGTAAACAATGTGTAGTACCTTGACTCCAAGGCAGCGCAAAACAGAGCAGACAACACCAGAACAAGATGAATGAATACAAGTCAATGGTGGAAAACAGAGGAGCTCTCACTCGCTCTCTCTCTCTCTCTCTCTCTCTCAAACGCGCTAATTCCACACACACACCATCACTTCCTCATCAGTCTCGGTGGGCGGGACCCATCATCAATTCACACTTCAATGTCACCACACCACATCACACCACACCAATCCTCCCCTGCATTTCATCACAACATCTTTTCTTCTTCTTCTTCTTCTTCATCACAAATCCACCCATGCCAGCCCCATCAAGTCCAAATTCAATGACTCTCGCTTCGATTATCGCTTTCATGTTCGCAGTCTCTGCATCATCATCATCATCAGCTGCAGCAGCGTTTACTCCGCAAGACAACTACCTCATCAACTGCGGTTCAATTGAAAACACTACCGTCGACAACCGAGACTTCAAAGGGGACTCCTCGGCCCCCGCCTCGGCCTTCCTTTCCGCCGCCGGATCTTCATCGGTTTCCGTGAAAAACAACTCCTATCCGGGTCTCTCTGATTTGTACAGGACGGCTAGGGTTTTCACTAGCGTTTCAAAATATGAATTTGGGGTCGCCAAGAACGGCACTCACATGGTACGTCTCCACTTCTTTGCTTTCAATTCGCAAAATCAAGATATGGGTATTGCTCGATTCAATGTTTCCGTTAATGGGTATCCGATTTTGAGCGATTTTAGCGTTGCTAGATCAAAAAGTGGCGAAATTGTTGCGTTAGTGAAGGAGTTCTTTATGGATGTTCAAGGTGGGAAGGTTGTTGTGGAGTTTACTCCTTTAGGAAGGTCGGGCATTGCGTTTGCGTTTGTTAATGCAATTGAGGCGATTTCTGCTCCCGATGACCTAATTGTTCCTGGAGCTAAGCTTGTTGGTCCGTCGGGGATTGCGAATTATGATGGTAATGGTGGTTTGAGGTCGAAATTCTTAGAAACCTGTGCATAGGATCAATGTGGGGGGTGAAAAGATTACGCCTTTTAATGATACGTTGTGGAGGAATTGGATTCCAGACGAACAATTTCTTGTGTTGAAGAATGCTGCGAAGAAAGTATCTCGGAGCGCTCCGCTTAAGTACCAGGCAGGCGGAGCAACTCGAGAGATTGCTCCTGATCAGGTTTACAGTACTGCCCAGGAGATGAACAAAGATAATGTAATTGATAACGTGAGGTTCAATATTTCATGGGATTTTCCATTGAGTCCGAGCAATGCGAGGTACTTTATTCGAATGCATTTCTGCGATATTGTTAGTACTGCGGTCGGTCAGCTATATTTCAATGCATATATCAGTAACTATTCTGTAATCATGGATTTGGATCTGTCTTCTTTTACATACGGTTCATTGGCAACTCCTTACTACGTGGATTTCGTGGTAGATTCAAACAGTGCAAACTCTATTCGAGTTAGCATCGGCCCATCTAAATTAAGCCTTCCTGCTAGAGTCAATGCAATATTGAATGGTATAGAGATCATGAAGATAATGAATGATGATGGATTGGCATCACAAGTTGTACCGAAGAAGAAACTAACTTGGATTCTATTGGGTGCAATTCTTGGAGGATTTGTTTTCATTTGCTTTCTAGTGCTTGCCTTCTTGTTGATGGGGAAATGCATGAAGAAGAAAAAACCGAAACAAAAGCCAGCAGAAAGTGCAGCTTGGTCACCCTTGACTGTACGCGGGAGCTCATACACGAAAGTATCCGAAGGAACTACTACGGCATCACTTGCCCACAACCTTGGCTTGAAGATTTCATTTGCCGAAATACAGTTTGCGACTAATAGCTTTGACAAAAAGCTAATCATCGGTTCCGGCGGATTTGGTATGGTCTTTAAAGGTGTGCTTCAAGACGGCACTAAGGTTGCAGTGAAGCGAGGTGTGCCAGGCTCCAGGCAAGGCCTTCCAGAATTTCAGACTGAGATAACAGTCTTGTCCAAGATTCGCCACCGTCATCTTGTTTCCTTGATTGGCTATTGTGAGGAGCAGTCTGAGATGATACTGGTCTATGAGTTCATGGAAAAAGGAGCGTTAAAGAGTCATTTGTACGGTACAGGCATGCGACCTTTGTCTTGGAAACAAAGGCTCGATATATGCATTGGTTCCGCAAGAGGTCTTCACTATCTTCATACTGGCTCAGCTCAGGGTATTATTCATCGCGATGTTAAATCGACCAACATTTTGCTTGACGAAAACCATGTGGCTAAAGTTGCCGATTTTGGTCTCTCTAGAGCTGGCCCGTGCCTTGATGAGACTCATGTAAGCACTGGCGTAAAAGGTAGCTTCGGGTATCTCGATCCAGAGTACTTCAAAAGGCAACAACTAACGGATAAATCAGATGTTTATTCGTTTGGAGTGGTACTATTTGAAGTACTTTGTGCTAGACCCGCTATCGATCCTTTGCTTTCGAGGGAGCAAGTTAACTTGGCCGAATGGGCAATGCTGTGGCAAAAGAGAGGCATGCTCGAACAAATTGTCGACCCCTTCCTCAAGGACAAGATCAAACCTGATTCACTGCGAAAATTTGGAGACACTGCAGTAAAATGTTTAGCTGATTATGGTGTCGATAGGCCTACAATGGGTGATGTGCTGTGGAACTTGGAGTATGCTCTACAGCTTCAGGAAACTGGGATGTCTAGGGAGCCACATGAAGACAGTTCGACTAACGCATCTCAAATCCCAGTACCGACTCGCGTCCCTTCTACTAACGTAAGAATCGACGAATACAATACTGATCAGAGCAGCTCCGATTTGTCGACGTCCAAAGTCTTTTCCCAGTTGATCACTAGTGAAGGCAGATAGTCTGTTTGGTGATGGTATGACATGAAAAAAGCTCACTGTTGGAAAACATAAAAATGAAAGCGGCACGAGAGAATTCGCGCGTCTGGAATTCGATCTATACAAAGTGTAGACTCCTCTCTAATTCTCTAGTAATTCTTGTTGTATGGTTTTAGTGTTATGAATTATGATGCTACTTGCTGTGTATCCTATTTGTTCTTATTCCTATTGTTGTATGTTTTGAGCAGTACCCATATCAATGTTAAATGTTAAATGTAAGGTATATATCAATGTTAAATGTAAGGTATATATTTGGACTTAGCTCTCTTTGTATAAAATGTATGTCAGTTATTACTGCTTGTATTTGTTGAGTCATGTGCTCTTCATAGTTAGAAGAAAGAACCATAGACTTATAATTATAATTCTTCCTTGTTATTATAATGAACAACTAGACTACTAAGGTGGTTAAGACATTCTTCACACAGTACCCAATTTAAGGTCAGCATATTCAACTGTTGATTGGAATTTGAATCCTAGATGGAACCTTTTTTTTTTTTTTTTTTTTCGGTTCCCTATATATATGGTTTCTTCAACCACTCGCAACACTAATTCACCCTTGCCTCGAGCAGTATCAGCTTCAAAACGAGGGTGACCTCCAACTTAATTTGCTCCATCTATAATAATAATAAAAACCAAAAACAATATATATCATTCACAACAGTTGTGCCATCAATGCCAACTTACCTTATTTATGATGAAGCCACAAGTAGCAAAACAATAAAAGAAGCTTTAAATTGTGAAAAAACTGAACATGCAAGTAGGGTACTCTCTATAATTGAGGGGGGCCATCCTTGGTACTATTGTTGATTAATAATGTTGGAGGGGGACCCCTCATTCCTTGATGTACCAACAGTGACTATGCACCAAAAGTAGATCACAAAGGAACAATCTTTTTACTTTCCTTGTAAAAGAAATTGTGAAAGTTTGGATCTTTTACTTGTCATTATCTCGAGAATGCAAAATCTTTTTCTATCGTGCACTACTTATTCTACCATATATATACTTGACGAAATGGATAAGAAAATCTTATGTGCGTCGGTGTCACACTTTTGTTGCGTATATAATTATATTTGTTACGTAGTTGTTGGAGTCCATTTTGTGCGTGCAAGTTTCAATGCAGGTTTCACTAGCGCACCTTACGCTAACAATTACTATTTTTAGCACCGCAATAAAGTTTTAATTCTAAATTAATTAGCTAGCTTTACAGTGTTGGCTACATGGATGAATTGAAGCTCTTCTACTTCATTCGTTCAACGTAGTGCCTTGAAAAATTTAGAGATTCGAATCTAAAACTTTACCCGAGTGAACAACTAGCTAGTAGCTATGTTTCAACCGCTACATCAACACAACGATTGTTCACTAACAACTTTGTTATAACAGTACAAGATTTCTTTCTGATTTTTCCAAACTCATATAAGTTATAACAAGTCAAAAAGGAGGAGAGAGGTCACAAGAAGATGTTATTTTCAGCTGTTGCAGAAAAGACATGCATGGCAGCATGGCTGTGTATGATTTTCAAAGGCTTTGCTAGCTATATATATTGGGTCCACAGTTACGTTACGTAGTTTTTGCTCACCAACTATTCTTTATTTTTTGTTGTACGTTCTATTTGTGATGAACAATTCAAACCGCTAATTGCGGACCACTTGCAACCAAAGATTAATCAATTAATTAACCCATAAAGTTGATGCATCACCATCAAAGATTAAAGAAACTCTCAATTGTTCATCCAGAGAGAACGAAATCTAAATATAAATAATAGGTTCTTGTATTAACTATACTGGTAGAAAAAGATTTCCAAATAGGACAATATTTACCTTTGTTTTAAAAATAAAATATTGTAACTATTTAAAAGAACCCACTAAGAAAAAATTTCAACTACACATCCTCCAAGAAAAAAATCAACTATATGATTGCCCTCACAGAAAAAAAAATACTACAAAAATATATGTATTTATTACGCAACATAAAACTTGATAATTGATGCTATTGGAAAAAAATAAGTAAATTATACACATTATCATCCAACTTGATAGTTTGTAATATTTTGACCACTAAACTTATTTTAATAACAATATGATCACTCAACTCCGCAACTTTTAATACACTTTAACAATATGCATGGTCGCTCAACTCTATAATTTCTAACACACCAATTATCGAACTTCACAATTTGTAACATGAAAATCTCTCGTGCCTAGTGATATTGGACTGAAAATCACTAAACTTAATTTGAAATAAAAAGTACTCCTTTCGTTTCATATTATTTATCACATTGAATCTTTTTTTTGTTCCACAATATGTGTCACATTAGAAAATCAATGGTGTGTTTATGGTCTTTTTTTTTAATTTTACTCATAATTTAAATTTATGTTATTAGTGTCAATTAATCAGGTGTTCCACATTAATTTCTAAAGCAAAAACTTAAGAAAAATAAGCTATTAATGAAAGATAATTTAGTCTTAACATCTATCTTTTAAAAACTTTCAATCATCACCTTAACTTTTAAGTATAAGTTCAAATATGACAAATAATATAAAACCAAAAGAATAATCGGATGCTACGTGAGAACTCTCATCCAACCTTCAAAACAAAAGCCACCGAGCGACTTTAACGTTTCAATTTACTATAAAGTTTAGTAACAAGTGTTGCAACTTGGATAGTTAGTAACCATATTATTACAAAGGTAATGTTATTTGGATTCGTGAGTTCGGACTCAAAACTTTTTTTAATTTCAAATATATATTCGAGCAATTAATGAAACAACCATAATCACTTGTAAAATTCTTATTATACTCTTTAAATATTTATAAAAATTTTAAAAATTTCCATATGAGTTCGGAATCATAAGTTCAAGTAGACTTATTGTTATTACAAACGTAACAAAAAAAATATCTCACCTGATGAAGTAAATACTAACTGCTACGTGTCACACAATTATGACACCAAACAAAGTGGTCTTCCTTCCAACAGACAGCAGTTCTTGATGTGCCAGTGGTCCGACAAAAGCACCAGCGCCACTTTGGCACATTTTTAAATACATACAAATATGTTACAAACCTACCACCACTGTCACACAGTACCACATTTAACGCCACCTTCAATTGAAAATAATCCTTACTCCCTCCCTCCCTTATGATTAGTGACTTTTTAATCATTTCAAAATATTTCATAATATCAATCATTTGATAATTTTAATACATATAAATTATTTAATTAATTTTTATATTAATTATACATTAATAATTAATATATGTAAAAATAATGAAGTTATAAAATATAAAAAGTGATTTAATTAATTAATTATCAATTTATCTTCATTTAAAATAATTAAATAATTTTTTAAAAAATTACGAACAATTTTAAAACGATACTTAAATAAAAACGAATGAAAAAAGTATCATTCAAAACAATAATTCCCCACACCATTAAATACGTATCATCCATTCTCCAACTCCTCCCACGATATTTTGAAAAAAAAGTTCATACTTTATCATCTAAAAAGAAAAAGGGATTCCTGTTGATAATACAAGACTGGTTTAGTGATCATGAAGACGGGCAAAGAAAAATTAAATTTATAATTAAAAAAACAAAATCCAATTTTTCTTTGGTGAGCGCATTGAAATTGAAGGTTTACACGTGACCTTACTACTACTAACCTATACAAAATTCTTAGAAACACAATTCGATATTACAACAACAATACATCATTCATTACTTATTAAATTAATCAGTGTTACTATACTTGATTATATCACGCTAGTCTCACCTTCCCTACATTCCCCCACATCGACCTCCATGCTCCCTCTCCTCTTCCCCCTCATAACTCTGCAACAATTCCTCCTCGGTGACTGTCAATGAATCAAACACACCAGTCAAAATCAAAACAAAGAGTATGCACAACTACCTCACATTTTGTTTGTGATAGTCTACTTGAACCAAAGTGATTAGCGAGTTTATATATTCTTAGGAGAGTAATATTTTTCCTAATTACCTATTGGTATCTAGGTATCCAGATACTTGTACAACTAGTCCCATGAATCATAAAATTGTCAAAAAAAGACGATCAATAGCCCAACGTTTGGCTAACATGAGAAATCAACTCAAGAGCGTTGTTAGCACTAAGCCAATTCATACGGATTGTTTTTAGAAGTGATTGATATTATATTGTCTTGTTTTGAAAAAGAAAAAAATATTAGCATGATAACCACAATGTCACTGCAAAATATATTGATTTACAAAAACTTTTTATGCGACCTCAACCTACAACCTACGTGTTATGTATCGAGATATATGTATATCCACGTACATCCACATCTCAAAGCACGCATAAATAGCTCTCGTGAGCTGATTTGTCAGCTTATGTGTATTGCTGGTGACATAGTGTTGTCATTCTACCGCTCGTCTTAAAAAAAATGTATTTAGTGACCATGATTAATGAAGTTTTTTTTACTTATTTTGAAGAAAAAGGCGTACCTTGTCCCAGAGATGCGGGTCGGGTCTTTTGTAAACCACGACCCTCTCGATTCGGCCCGGGTCGGCCATCTTCCACCGACAGGCTGGGTGGGGCACTCTATGTCTCAAGTACGCGCTGACCGTCCGATTGGTCTCGGGATCCAATCTAGCGCTGGACATGTAAAACACGAACGGCTTTTGACACTGGTTTCGGCTAACGGGTCGGGTATTGAAAGCATAAGCGGTGTAGTCCGCCCGTCTATACCAATTCAAGAACGTTCGCGAAGGCATCTCCATCTCACGTGGCGAGAACACGCCTCGAAAGATCTGGACCGCGAATCCCCATGACACCGACACCGTCCACGTCTTCTCCTTGTCGTAGCATATCGACTGTTGCATCAGCCCCGCCGAGTCCAGCTTCATCGGCTCCATCAGACGGTTCAGAGCCTGCACACGTGTCATGTTGGGAAATATGGGCTCCACCACGTCCAGGTGGTGTAGAGTCACGAGTGGTGTCACTGGGTGCGCCGCGAGTAGGCCGAATAAGTTCCCATACACGTCGTACTGCATCAAAACCCCAAACACACAAAACAACACGCAAAATCAGCACAAAAGGACCAAAATTGCGGGTCCCACGCTTTAGCTTCACTATACGCGCCTTTACACGTGAGTCACCGTCTAGGCGCGCATCTCGATGCGCCACAACCCACCCAACGAGATCTAGAGATAAGCAAAGGAAATACAAAAAAACAGGAAAGTGTGAACTAACCACTGCTGTTGAGACAGCTTCACCTTTTAATGTACCGCCCGACTCATATTCAGCGTAATCGATTAAGTCCAGATATTAATGGTTAGATCAAACAAGATAAAAGAAAGTTTTGCGTGATGTGATGGAAACGGACGGACATGATGAAAACCCAACAACACCCATCGACCAACATTAGTAAAGAATGGAAAATGGTTGATGTATCATATGATTATTTCCAATACATACGACTAAGCGGGTGCTCAAAGAGGCCGTGACCACCGTAGCAGTTCTCGTAAACAAAACGACCAAATGTGGATCACACCACGATTGCTAAATTTGCTAATGCGCGCCATTGACATGTGAATTGTGATTTGTGACGACCGTTTTAATGTGGGCCCACATCAAAACACTAAACCACACCCTGACCGTCCATTACCGTGATTACCGACACAAACAAACCGACCACACTGGAGTGTGGCAACAACATCAGTAAGTGATGTTTACTTAGATAAGCAATGTGGGCATCACGAGGTAGCACAAGAAGAGGCCGAGCGAAGGAAACGCAAGTTGAAGCTAAAGAAAGGTAAAGCAAGTGGTGCGATGAGATGAGAAGAGATGAGAATGGACGGACCTGATGAAAACCGAGCTCCTTAGTGAGCGGGACACCGAGCTCAGCCATGCAAGCCTGCATCCGATCGTCCGACCCGTACAACACAGGGTACCTCTGAATACACCGATCCTGCATCCTCTCCAACGCCCTCGCCAACGGATAACTAATCGCAAAGCCACCGCCACCATACGCCATGCCGTACGAGAAATAAATGTTCTGCAAATGACTCTCCGACAAGCTCCCAATGTACCACATCTTCGTGTGGTCGTACTTGTTCAACACCCTCACCAGATTCTCCGCCACGAACACCGTGTCGTCGTCCCCCATCACGAACCACCTCACCCCCTCCATACCCATCCGGTACGTCTCCGATACTATGCGCGAGATCCGGATCGCCGACCTGTGCCCCTGCTTGTTCTTGTACGAGAATCTCGAGGTGTCCGCGGAGATCTTGATCGGCGGGATCATCGATGATGCTTCCTCTTCGTATTCCTCTACTGGGGTTTTCGTAATTCGTTTGTCTAGCCAAACTATGCCTCGCATCTTCTTCTCTGGGTTCCACCACAGCTTTATGTAGTTCTTCCTTTCCGCCCATAACTTTGCCGAAGCGGCGATTCCGAACACAATGTGCTCGAGCCCCGTCTTTATATTGTCCTCGTCCTGTGTTTGGTTTGGGGAGGAAGATGAGGGTTTGTTAGTGGCGGCGGCGGCGGCGGCGGTGGTGGCGAGGCGGGTGATGAGGAGGGGGTGGTTGTTGGAGAGGGTGGTAGTGCAGGAAGGGCGGGGTGAGGTAGTGGAGACGAGTTTTAGGGTGTAGACGAGGTAGGTGAGAGTGACGAAGAGGATGAGCCAGACCATGAGTCGGGGGAAGGCTGCAGTGGTGGTAGCGCCGCCTCGGGAGGGTTGTGAGGACACTGTGATGGTGGTGGTGGTGGTGGTGGCGGTTGGGGTTCGTCCCGTTGCGATCATCTGGTCCCACATCAGCTTCTGCTTCTCCGTCGACGACTCCTTGTTATTCTGCTTTCCCTTCATCTTCAAAGATTCCAATCCAACGATCAATGCAGTACTATTTGAGAGAATCCCATCGGTCGATCATCTCCTATATCTAGCTAGAGTTCTTGATGAATTAATCAATATATCCCAGGAATTCAATGAAACGAAACAAATTGATAGAACAAACGCGCGGGCGATCGGCCTCGGCCGGCATTAGAGAAGAAACTTGATGAAGAGGTGGAAAGATGGATCATGCATTGGTGACAACTGCCATGTCGCGTTTCCTTACCAATGCAATGCAATACATTACATTACATTACGCTGAACCAAAAGGGCCAGGCCCCAATATTTATTACTCTCGCGTTATTTTTTCCACAATTACGGCATTGCCCTTTTTTAACCTTATGTGTGTAAAGTCACTAAAGTGTATACGTATTTCATTTGACATACAAAATAGAAAAACAAAGGAAAAAGTTTAGGTGTCCCCGCTTTGATCACCGATCCAATTAGATGCGATATATTTTGCTTCAAGATGTGCAAGTATTTATTTTTAAAAAATAATATTAATTATTTGTTAGCGCAATCGAAAGCAAGTTTTTTGCCCTTTATCAATAGTTTGAGAGTTTTAAAATGAAAATATCAACGTTGAGAGCTATTTCCACTCATATGACTAGGTGCAAATTTGTAAATTTGAAGTAGTTTGATAAATCAAAACATCAAAAAAACAAAAAACCAAAATAATAGTCATACTCATACTAGAAACTACCACTTCACGTCACCATTGCTTATTTATTGTTTCAAACATTATGTGCCCATAACGTAACATAATATGTGTTGCTATCTTGAAATATTTGTATTAGCTATATATAGCTACTTCTTTGGACAATTTGGATATTTGGACAACGATTCAATTAAATATTATGCAATACACGCGAAAATATATGTATACGTATTCATCACGAAGCAAAATGTACATCATTTGATTAGATCAGTGATAAAGTTAATGTCCAAAAGAAGTTACTTTGCATTTTCCTTGTTATAAAGTGATACACATGAACTCTTTATTTAAAGATAAAAAAAAACTAATATACCGTAAATCGTTTTTTCAGTTTTATTACTATGTTTATATATAGTCCATGCTTGGATCAAATAAGGGAGAATGTGGAACGTGGCACGTAAATAGAGAGGGTGGTCTTAGATTTGGTGTCTCCGCAGACACTGATCACATAGGAAGCGTAGCTGATAAGAGGATTCGTTACGGGCGGGCCACGTGCCCGGTGGGTACGTGTCGGTCCAGCTGTGGAGCACATTAACAACCTCTATAATTGCCTCGGGATACGGACCTAACAATGTTGCAGTGGTTTTGAGTGTGGGGGTGCGTCTGTGATTCTGCAAAACTTGTCGACGCACGAACCAAGGCTTGATTTTTGAAAACGAAGGGACCGCTCACACGTGTCTCATTCATCAATCACTATGTTTGCAACGACACTTTTGTCTTCTGGTTCAGTCAAACGCTGAACACTTTTGTCTTGACTCAATCAAAAATATATAAAGGCTCTAAATTTAAATTTATTATTAAACGCTGAGATATATTAAATTATTAACAAAAAAATCCCTTTCATATTTTTTGTTCATATTATTTGTCACATCATTTTTTATTTATTTTATAATTTGTGTCATAAGAATTCAAATGTGCATTTATAATTTTTTTTTTCAATTTTACTTATAATTTTAAGTTATATTATTAATGATTAATTAGAGGTTCCACCCAAATTTTTAAAATAATATATTTACTTAAACGTATGAGTCTGAACTCATAAAGTAATTTTTAAATTTTTATAAATATTTAAGAAGTATCAATGAAATTTTATAAGTGATTATGATTGCTTCAATAATTGCTTGAGGGTGTATTTAAAATTAAAAAAAAATTTAAATTCAGACTCACGAGTCTAAATAATATTATTTTTTTTAAAATAAAAATTTAAGAAAAGTAAGTTATTAAAGATAGATAATTTAATTCTAATATCTATTTTTTAAAAAAATTAATAATTATCTTAATTTATGTGCACAACATATGACATGAAACGAAGGGAGTAATAAACATTGTTGGGTGGAAACAATACGGTAACTTTGGTGGTGAAGAGTAGATGCTCTTGGCTCTAATTATTGTTGTGACTTGTGAGCAATGGTGCCTTGTTTGAGTTTGATGTGTGAAACTTGGAATCTTTAGAGCTTAAAAAGATGGAGCATTTAAGTAGTTCCCAAGGTGGACCCCAGGCCCATGCATGGATCAATCTATAGTTCTCTAATGCTATTGAATGCCCATCACTTCTTTCCTTTCTTAACAATTAGGTAGCCAACAAGCTGGACATACATCTATAGCTTCTGTCCAGACCCATCTAACAAATTAACTTCACCGACGAATCACAGACTGGACTGCAATAGCCAATTTCACTGACCGTATATTCAATTAAAATTTTAATTACTTTTAATTATTAAAAAAAATTAAATATGTTCAATTAAAATTTTTAAAGAGTTTATAAAATAATTTATATTTAATATAAATTTTTATAGACTTTTTAAAAGTTTATAAAAGTTTTGAAATATTCGATTTAATTTTTAGAAAATTTATAAAAGTAATGTGTATTTAATTTTTTAGTGACTTTTATAGTTTGATTACAAATCTATAAGTTTTTATAAACTTTTTGTATAAAAATACAAATAAAGAAATCACCAACTTCTCATCACTTCAACCTAAAAACTTTTAGAGACTTTTAATTTTTATTGATTTCTTTATACAATAAGGATTTCATTGTTCACAAGGTATTTTCTTATCAATTGTTTTTATCAACTTATTCAACCACTCCACAACTCATGAATTTCATTGCTTTTACATTATACTCTAATGTCTATGTTGATGAAAATGAAAATGATGTCGTTATTAACAAGATCTCAATCTTGCATCATTGTATATTTTTATTAGTTTTTTTTACAAAAAAATCTCATTTATTAAGTGCATAATTATAATCTCAAAAAGTGTAATATTATTATTTTTGGAAAAAATAATCGTATATTTTTTTTCAAACGCAAAAAGTGCATTTTAAGAAATTTAAACTATCATTCTTAAGGAAAAAATATAACTTTTTTTATTTAAGTAAAAAAGTGTAAAAATTTTACAGAATGATCTTACTTGGTTCTTTTTTGTTACTAAAAGATTATTCATTTACCTATTTGTTTTGTCGATATTTATTTACTTATTTGTTATGTTGTTATCTTTATAATAATTCATTAATATGTTAATATGATTTTTTTATTAAAATATAAAAATACTTTTTAAAAAATTAGTAATATTTTTTTAAAAAAAGAAATATAAGTATTTATCTACTATTTATAATAAAGTGCAAAATATTTGTTTCAATATAAAAATCACAAAAATTTACTAGTATCAATCAAAATCATGTTTAAGAAGTTCGCAAAAGTCACTAAAAATCTTAAATGTTAATAAAAGTCGTCAAAATGAAGTTTACATAAAAATTTATCAAAGTCATTAAATGTTTACGAAAATCTACAAACTTCATAAAAGTCATATACTTATAAAAGTAACTAAAAATCTATTAAAATCTCAATTGACTGCACCGTTGTAAATTATTCCCACGAGATCTTGGTGTCATTAATTAGCTTGAACGTATTTTAATAGTTCGAGTGATATTGACGTAGCAAATAATCAAACTTAGTATCGTGCATCTAATCAATGAAAATCCTAATTAATTAAGCTCGTTCTTATCGTTGGTCAGCCGATTCAATTTAACACATTAAATAGATTCAAAATGCAAAATGTTTCCATATTCATCCAAAAAAAAATAAAGGGTAGTGATAGGTGGACTCAATGAGTCCAGACTCAAATTAGCAGAAATATTTAAGTACCCTTCTTCATCAATCCACCACTTACCGCCTCCGTTGCTGTAACCGCCGCCGCTACCATGACCATCGGCCACTGATGATGTCGTCGTCATCATCCACCACCGTCGACCACCCTCCTCTTTGATCCCGACCAGATTCGACCGGATATGGCCGAGAAAGGCTTTGAGTTTGATAAGATTCGGTTGTCTATCTTGGCCAAATTTGACCGCCGAGAGAGAAAGAGATAAAGAGAGCATGGAGGCCGAGGGAGGGAGAGATGTGAGAGTTTGAGTGAGGTTTGTACTAACTTGAGGAGAGAGCAAATGAAGGTGTGCAGTAGATAATGGCGGTCGGCAATGACAACGATCGTCAACAGCAAGCAATGGCGGTCGATGGCGATTGTGACAATGGAGGAGTGGAGAATGTGAATGTTTTTGTATGTATTGGTATTAAAGATGAGGGTAATTAGTTTTTTGTTTATGTAAGTATCTTAAATTATTAGTAAAAGGTTTTTGTGTCCAAACTTAAAAAGTCAAATAGATTTTTTGAAAAATAAAAGGTAATGCTATTTGGATTAATGAGTCGGATTCAAAACTTTTTTTTTATTTCAAATACATCATCGAACAATTAATGAAACAACGATAATTACTTGTAAAATTTTTTTAATATCTATTAAATATTTATAAAAATTTTAAAAATCTATCTATAATTTTAAACTTATGAGTTAAGTAGATTTTTTGTTATTAAAAATAAAAATGCAAAATGTTTCCAAACATAGATTGAGACACTACATCATTGATGCCAACTATTGTCTAATATAGGTCTTATAGAAATCTGTGCAAAAGTTTCCTTTGTCCCCTTCTTTATCAACTTCATATCTTTTGTTACTTTCTAAGTTTTAACGAGTAACATCATATGGTTTATAACTTTATATGTAGATATATTGCATTTACAAGTCTAGACTTGTGGTAACTTGCTCTTGTAAAGCCAACCGAGTGGTAGATTTAGTGATCATCTATCATTCATGCATGCGCTGCATGTCTTTGGACAAGGTTTTGAGTTGGTGTGATCCATATGACTGACAATTTTGGTCATGAAACGATTAACATGACGACACGACACGTAATAAATATGTCATGAATTTAAGCTTAAGTGAGTCTGAGTCATAAACATGTTAACACGTTTATACATGGTTAATAAACGAGTCATTAATATGACAACATGCTTAACTCGTATATGACTCGCTTAACACGACTAAAAAATAATGTATCAATAATAAATATTGTATAATAAATAAATCGGTACAAAATTCATCAATTTGAATGCATGTTAATTGCATGCTTTATTTATTTTATTTATAGACATCTTTTATTATATTTTATTTTACATTTGAGATGAAATATTCATTTTACTTTTAATATATTATTTATGTTTTAGATTTCATTAATAATTATTTATTAAGAAAAAATAAAACTTTACACCAAATTACAATTTAGATATTTTTTTAAATGATTCTTATATTTTTGTTTATGTTATTATTACAAGTCATTTTTGTTTATTATTAAGAGTAATAAATACTTGAATAAAAAAGTAAAGTAAAATTAACGACTATATACAACCATATTATATTTTATTGGCTATTTTAATATGTTTGTTCGAATTTAATTATTTAGATATATTTTAAAAATAGTAATCAAATTATAAAAGTTTAAATAAAATAAAAATTTTAAATACAATATTTAATAAATGGATGACACGAATACACAACATGTTTAACACGACCCACTTAGATACGAAAATGATTAACACGATTAATAAATATGTTATGTAATAGGTTTGCATTATGTGGGTCATGACTTGTTTACGACTCGACATATTTACAACTCACCGACACGAATTGTCACCCCTAGTGATCCATGAAATAGACTTTACATCACTTAAAATTAGAATTAAGGGTAAAGAAATTAAGAGTAGGTACTGTAGGTTGCTCATCGAAAAAAATAAATCTACACTCAAAATGAATGAGAGGATATTTTTCATAAAATAACTTAAAAAAACGTTTTTTTTTTCTCGTGAAATATATATTACAATGTTTTTCTTTTTTTATTTGATAAAGAATATTACAGTGTTTCTTCATTATATTACATTGTATAAATGACATTTTTTTGTCAAAGCATCTCTAATAAAATGGAAGCGACGTCATTTGTCAAAAGGCAAAGTTTGAGGAGGTGAGTTCGACTCTTACTAAAGTATATATATAAAAAAAAAATTTAACATTATTCTCGCTCTTTAGCAATAACTCAACAATGACAACATAGCCTCAATCTTAAATTAGTCAAAGTAGGTTGAATGGATCAAACTCTTATATTGTTGTGCTCGATTTAGTCCAAAATTAAGATGGTAAGCTTAATTTTCAAACCATTGAAATCGCTCGTAATCATTGCGTCTCGTGTTAGCTTTAATTAGTCTACTCCTACCTCATTGAATTTTTTATGGTTCAGCTCCTACAATACAACAACCTAAGTATATAACATATGTTCCATATCTCTTATAAAAATCAACAACAAATGTCTTCCCAAATTGTTAGTATTTGATGAATTTGGCTTTTAATCAGCATGATAAAGGTAATTGATGGTGGTTTGCAAACCATTCAAACCTTCTTAATTAAACTTCATATTAACTTTGGTTTCTTATCTCCCACTTTCTTTTCCTATTTCAAGTTTTATAGTTAGGGTTTGATCTATTTCATGAAAAGTGACAAAAGTTTTTTTTTTCAATCTATCAAACTCTCCTCCATTTTCCAAGAATGAAAAATGAGCTTGGGGTCTCCCTCCCTCACTTTTCGGATATGAAAAGTGAGTTTGTGACCTTCCTTACTTATTTTTTGGTATAAAAAAAAATGGGCGTAAGAGTCCTCTAATTTAAACTTCGAAATCTCTAATCTTGGTCTCCCACTTTCTTTTCCTAGTCTTTTGTTTTGTTTAATTGCTTGGAGTTGAGTAGGTGAATGGTTGGGGACACACTCAATTTCTTATGGATGTATGGACGCCATTATAAAATCTTAAGCAGGTTTAATTAATGTTAATAACTCTTTGTTAATGATTGCAATCATGAACTTACACACCATAGCTCACATGCATCACTTATAATTAAACTGAAGTAAAGAAGAATTTAATCACACCTAGCGTCACGCACCCTCATTTGATGTCATGTAACATGTTCCAAGACGTGACAGCCCTGTAATTATCGCAGGAAACAAGGGCTCGCATCTGCAACATTTATCCATCAAATCAAACTTGTATCCTCAATAAAATACAACTAAACTCTTAAATTAATCTCTCATTACTAATGGATCTAAATTATTGTCCTCAACTTCACTGCTTTCATTTTATATGAGTAGAGATTTAATCCATAATACCTTGATAAAAAATCGGAAAAAATTCATTCTCATATATTACTTCATTATGAAAACACACTTACTCTATATGAAACTATATTTCAGTCTACAAATCTTAAAAGTCTCTACCTTAAAATAGATGTTATTCAAAATATTTTATTTCAGTTAAACCGTCAGCTCAAACGTCACTTATATTAAAAATGAACACTTGAAGACAATCAAATACATTATCGAACTCATCAATCAATCAATCTCGCTCAACAAAGTGGACAAGACACTGCTGGTGCGCACTTAAATCATACACGCAAAATCTAACAAAATTCGAATTCATGAGTCCGAACTCAAAAATATTTTTTGTTTCTAATTCACCCTCAACCAATAAATAAATAAAGCAAACACAACCACTTAAAAAATCTTTTGATATTTTTTAAGTATTTGTAAAAAATGTAAAAACTTTATAAGTCCAAATTGGTGAGTCCAAATAGATTTAATGCATGTTAATAATGTTATCACTAAACAACTAATAAGTCTTGCTAAAACATAATCTCACTAATTAACACTAATTAAAGCACAAGATCCTAATTAGATTAGTACATAATCCCTACAACTAATAAGTCTTGCTATGTAACTTACAACTGAAAAAGACGAACCAAACAAGCAAAAGCCAGAGATCGATAAAAAAAAAGAGTCTTTGGATCGACAGCGAAAAAGCAGAGATTTTGATATTTCTCTCAATCGCTTCGTTGTTGATGACGATGAAGCTCGATTCCACTCTCTGATTTGATCTGTAGAAGCGTCGTCAGATCGACGAGGCCTAGATCTATCGATTGACTGTAATTCGATCGATCGGTCTGTTGTTAGGGTTGATTTGAAGTTGACGATGACGGAGGTGATTCTCCATGTATACGATGTGACGAACAGCGCTTCTGCGAAGACGAACAACACCATTCTTCAGATCAACAAGATCTTCAAGGACGGGATCGGCTTCGGCGGGATCTTTCACAGCGCTGTTCAGGTTTCCTCAATCTCCACCTCGATTTCTGTTGTTTCTGTTCATTGTCTTGTTTTTAGGGTTTCTTTGTTGATGTTTAGGGTTTTTTTTTTGGTCAGTATTGTTAGTTCGGAAGGCTTGGATCTACGGTTTTGAGTCCTTGAATGATTGATTGAATGTGGATTGGAAACGACATTGGCATGAATTGAATGGCGATTGAAATGAGTGGACGAATAGAAGAAATTTGGTATTTTGAAGTGAAAAGTGAGGAGAAATGGAATTGTTGGAAGTTTGTTCGTTGGACTATGTTGATTTATGGATGTATTTGCTTCATTTTGAACTCTCGTGCGTCGCTGTCGGTAAAAATTAGGTCTTGATTTGAGTTACACACCGATGGAAGTTCGCGCACAGGCTCGTAGAGTGACTAGGATATATGGGAAAACAGTGGAAAAGTTGGTTCAGAGAGTGAAAAGATGCTAGGATGGTTTGTTCACGTGATTCAGTTGCTCAATCCTCAATGACTAATTGAATGTTCTTTTGAAAAGGATTAAGATGGTGCAAAGTGGGAGTTTGGAGTGTGATGATAACAGGAGTTTAAATCAACCTCTAATGGTGAATTGAATTGTGGGTTTTGTCGGTTCGCAACACGCACTAGATTAGGGAAGGGTAGTTGTGATGTTTGGACACTTCCATAGACGGCCTAGAAATGCCTCCACTAAAAAATTCGACTCAATAGAAACTGAAGAAACTCGACAAGGTAGGGGTATACCAAAGCTAACTTGGAACACTTAGATTAGGAGGGATTTAAAGGATTTGGAAAGCACACCATCAATTGCATGTGCACTGGAAGAGTTTGATCCATGTAATCAACCCAAACTAATTTGGGATGGGCTCTTTGTTGTTGTTGTTGTTGTCAATTTGCAATTTGCAATTCGCAATTCGCAATTCGCATAGAGGTCATATATATTACACTAACACTAATGCTATCTAGCTGTATGTACTTGTGAGAATTTAATTGACAAAAGTTTTGGTAGCAATGTATGCACGTTTTCTTCAGATTTTCAAATCACATTATCAAACTACTTTGTGAAAAACAGGTCTTGTTAACATTTTCAGTTTAAGCTTGGTATAAAATGCACATGCAAAAAGCTATTAGTTTTACATCTACCATAGTGTTTTTGATGTTTATGTTATGCTCCATTTGGCAGGTTTTCGGAGATGAAGAGTGGTCGTTTGGATTTTGTGAACGAGGAACTGGAGTTTTTAGTTGTCCCGTGGGGAAAAACCCAATGTATACATACCGTGAGTTTATCGTCCTGGGAAAGACAAACTTCTCAATTTTCAAAGTGAATCAGATTTTGAGGGAACTAAGCAGAGAGTGGCCTGGTGATTCTTACGACTTGTTAGCAAGAAATTGCAATCATTTCTGTGATGAGTTGTGTGAAAGACTTGGCGTGCCAAAGCTACCTGGTAAGGCATTTTGAATGCTTTATTTTCTTTACTTAGGCATCATTGATATTTTTGTTTGAATAGAAGGCTGATCTGTTGCTTGAAATAATGATTGTTCAATTGTCATTGCAATTGCATGGATTTTCTTCGGGTAGCCCTTGATGTGGCAATGTAGCTGCAAGATATCATGTCGCAGCAGTTACAATGATACTTTTGTTTAAACTGAAGCCTTATTAGCTGTGTAAATTATATATATATTTTTCTTTTTTTGATAACCATGGGTGCCCGAACCTTTTTCAGACCCTCCTATTTGCTGTTTAAAATAGCGATTACTCAATTTTGATTGTAATTGCATTTTCATGTATTTGCTACAGATGAAACTGCCTTCATGTGGCAATACAGCAGCAAGATATTGAATTACGAAGGAGGTTAAAAAGAGTTTTACCGTGCCTTTGTGATTTTTGAGTTTTTGATCCTCTATACAGCTTTCTCTTGATTATTGCCCCTTTCCATTGATTCATGCTTATAACTAATATAATAAAGTTTATCCTTATAATTTCCTTTTCCAAGTTATATTCTACTTTATTGTTGAAACTTGAAAGGCTAAGCATATATTTCTAGGGGCCGCCAGTTGGTATCTTTTCATATTTTATATCGTAATGTCTCTCTTGACTAGTTCAATTGGTTTGTTCTCTTTCAAGAGTCAAAACTGTTTAGTCTGGTATTTTTTATGGGATTGTAGCAGATGCACCCATTGACTTCTTGCCTAGTAATTGTTAATTGTCCAAATCCTGTTTGGCAGTATCTGTCATAAAATTGTTTCGTTTCCATAGGTTATTATTATAACTATCACTCAGCATGAGTTTAAGATTTTTGAATGTCTCATTGGGCCTTCGATTGTTTAATTTACTGGTTATAATATATAAATAATAAATTGAAATTGGACCATGGACAGATCATGTTTGAACTTTAATCATTTTAGATCATTTGTTGGAGTCTTGGAGAATGACTTGATCCATGTAGTTGACCCCAACTAAATTGGGATTGAGGCTTTATTGTTGTTAGGGAATGACTTGATGCGTTGCCTTTCATTTCTATTGAAGTATTTTTTGTGAATTATGCCTTACCATTTCTGTTATTTACAGCTTGGGTAAACCGATTTGCTAATGCCGGTTATGCTGCCTCAGAAGTCGCTGGAAACACAGCGCTAAAAGTGAGATGCTGACCCTCTTCTTTTTTGTCTGTAGCTTTTTTTTAATCCCGCGTCACAATCTTATCAAATGCATATGATTTTTGTGCATGTCTATGCATTCATGTGGTTGCGCAAGCACACTCTCTCTGAAGGGATGATACATTTCATTCTTGTCGTTGTTAACTGATCGTGATTGTCGTCATGTTCATTAGCAATTGCCTGAATATAATTGGAGTTGGATGAGCGATCTGGTTTATAGAATGTTCAGAAGAGGAGAGCTTTTTTTTGGGTGTTAAAGAGAAAACTTTCTTGTGCAGCTATAATGAGCCCTTGATAATGAATGCATTCAAATCCTGGAACTTAAGTGTTTAGAAGTGGTACTGTGGTCCATTAATGGAGACTACTCTTTATGACATTCCTTCCTTTTTCTCTTTGTCGTGCTTGAGGACATGTGTGCATGCACACTCTCTAGCTATCAAGTCTACCTGTTGAAGAATTGAACTAAACAAACTCCATGCCATTTGTTCGCGGTTACTTCGACTACAGTTTTGTTTCCATTCTTTGGGTTCTGATTACTTCCTTTGTTCTTCTGCAGTTTCGGCAAGCTAAGGCAGAAATTGTATCTGCCGGTAGGTGGCATACAGATTCCTTTCAAATGTTACATCCAACTCGGCGGTTACTCCTGAGTCCCCAAGTAATTCCAACCGAGGAAGCCCAAGGTTTCAGGCGTCTTGGATTAAAAACATCATTTCAAATGGTTCCAAACCAACTACCAGTTCAGAACTGGAAACTCAATCCGAGGATAAACACATGCTGCATGAATCTGCTGAAGAACCATTCCACAGCTCCGGTCGCCGTAGTGGAGCATAATAGCTCCAGTTTCATCATCTACATTGTATTGATATTGAAATCCCATCTCTACTCAATTGGAAATTATTCGTTGCAGAACTGTAAAATTAATTATTCCTTGAAGCTCGATTTGTTACAGTGGAATAGAAGAGAAGTTTGTGTGAGATAGATTAAATACATTGAAGTAGTTAAACACTCTTGTACTTCAGTTTCTATTTTCATGTGATTCAATGATTTCTAATGCTATTGCTTCCTCTTGCTTTGTTGTGTTGTGGTTGTGGCTGAAGTTCCTGCAGCCTTATGGAACACTAGCGCGGCGATGCAGTGCAACGCGCTGGCTGCTATTCTCGACTTTATCTGACCTCTCCTCGGCACGAGCCTTCTCCTTCCGCCGATTCTTCTTCCATCGAATCGATCTGCCGGGATTGCGCTGACCTTAATGCTCATCTTTTTTGTGATCAACCCCTTCTTCCCTCTACTTTCCTGGTTTATATATATATATGTACTAATACAAGGCTTACAAGCTCAGATGCTATGTTAATGGTGTTTATATAGCACAGCTTGATTTATGTGCAGAGGTTGAGAAGGAGAAGAGAATTGGAGAGCACTTGAACATGGAGTTTCAGTGGTTGGGGAGCATGCCAGCCATGTTCCTTGACCAACCACGCAGAGATTCTTCCAACATTTCACTCTTAAGATATGCATTTTCATGGGTCATATAATATGTCAACCAAATCATAGCCAAGCGTGCATTTAGGAGTCTCTTTGACTAGTTAGATGGAATCTGCTTTGTGTAGAGTTTTTAATATTATCATAATACATGTGTGACATTTTATCATATCTTACAAAAATTATTGATGGTCAATGTGATTGTGAATATATTAAGAAACTGCAAATGCGATTAAAGGTGCTATATTTATATGTAAGTTAGAGATGTTTCTTCATATTTTAAGAACCTGGTGAACTGGATGTAGTATCTGCTACAAGTCCATATCAATGAAAGTGAAGACCACTGTCATGAGGTTTAGTAGACTAAAAGACACCTCCCCTTCTTTTGTCCACATTATACTAATTTAAGGGTCACACGTGAACCTAAACTTGCTTCTTCATAGGAAGTTTGATCAAAATTTGGTGCATTGTCACTTTCTTTAGTACACCTCTCTGGAAGAATAAAGTCACCAATCTTAATCAATCAGAAACTTAGTGCTTACCGCTTATTGATTGATTTCCATTATTGAATCAACAGGATTAAACAACGTTTCAAACTAATTTCCACACGTACACCTGTTATACATACTATTACTAAGCAATCAAATCTTGATTTCAATTGATTGTGATCGCCATTAATTGAATTTGTAACATAAGCAAGAGAATTGTCACGAAATGTCACAATAAGAAAGTCTATGCAACTCTAAAAAAAAAATATTTTATAGGTAGTCATTGCTTCCAAATACAGCAACAAGATTCAACAACAAGAAAGTCTATGCAACTCTAAAAAAAAATATTTTATAGGTAGTCATTGCTTCCAAATACAGCAACAAGATTCAACAACAACAACATAGCCTTAATCCCAGATTAACTGAGATCGGCAAAGCAACAAGATTCAATTTGACAAAAAAGAAAGAAAGAAAGTTGCATATAGACTTTTGAAGAAACAAAAACAAGGTCCAGTGAATAATGTATTGAGATTATCAAGCGGTCGGAAAAGGCGCATCAAGCAGTAGCAAGTAGAACCAGAAGGGAAATACATAGAGAATGAAAGTGTAATACAATATCAATAATGATCAAGGGCAATACAAACAGTAGCAGCAAAACCCAGAGTTTTGGAATCACATAACAAGCATAAAGCAAGCTTCTAGCAACAAAAACCGAACGCTGTGACACCACAACAGCAGCAAATATGGATATGATAGTGGGAAAGCATACATATGAACATCCAACAAACATGGGTTGACGACACTGAATATATACATGCCTTTATTGAGAACTATTATGAAACCTCCTTACAGAGATTCAGCTTGATACTGTAACTGGTCACTCAACCTCTCAGCATTCTATTGAAAACGATTGCATCTGCATGACCATCCTCGGCAATTTGAAGGGAAGAAACAGCCTGTGCAGCAATGAGCCCTGCAGAGATTTCTGATATCCCGCGGTATTTCTCCTCAAAGGATGGGGCTCGAAACTCACTTCGGAAAATTTCGGGCGACAATGGCAAGCCTCCAACCCCAAATTCATTCCACTTGCATCCGGAGCCATAAGAATCAGAAACCCATCCTACACCTTCAAGGGAATATTTGACATTCTGATTAAGAATGCCAGCTTTTCGTGCTCCCATGAACAGGCCAATGTTGCCAGATCGGTTCCAAGGATTGAATCCATCATTGTTTTTCAGCACAATCTTGCACGACTCATCCGAGTCTTCATCAAGAAGAACATGCATGGCTACCGCTTCTGCTATCGCAGCGCCCTCTTCATCAAGCCGCTGTTGCTCCTCTATCTTTTTCTGTTTCTTCTTTTCCAGCTCAGTCCGAATTGCAGCAGAGGTAGCAAGTGCTTTCTCTAGACGCCTCTTTTTCTTTTCAGCTTGTTTGAGACGATCGAGCTCATCTTTCGCCTGCTTCTTCTTTCCTTTTCTAACAACGGTTGGTGTTTGGACACATCTCGTGGTATCCATGAGGACTAGCAATCTCTATAACCAGTCAGTCCAATTTGGTAAAATTCTTCAAAATCTATCACCTAAGCAAACTAAAGTTTTTTCATGATAACTCTCTCTTTCTCTCGGTATACAGTACTAACTTGTTTATTTTCTAATAAAACGGGAACTACTGAGGAAGCTAATCAAACCAATACCTACACCCACTCAGGTCTAAAGGAGTATCTCTTCTTCCTGACAATGCAATCCCAAACAGAAACAACAGGAGATAGCATTAGAGCAAAATGGTATGCACTGACAACCGCATCTCTTGGCAACATTCTTCCCACTTTTCCGCAGCCCTTGCATTTCCCCATCTTATTTAAAAGGGTAACTCAAATATAGGTTCAAAATCAAGAAGCAAAAATTCACAACTGATACCCAAGCTCACGTGGCAACCCCTACAGCAACATAGATGAAGAAAAACAGTACATAGTCAAATAAAATCCAACACTATCAAAATATAGAAGTGCAGGAACTGACAACAACAACAACAACAACATAGCCTCAGTCCCAAATTAATGATGTCGTCCGGATCAAACTTTTCCACTAGTCCAATTGACAAAACACAAAATCGAAATGATGTCGTCCGATCAAACGCTAATCCTATTACTACCAGTTCAACAGTGAAACGAAATTCGAACTCCAATTGCAATATTAGTTAGTGAAATCAAAATCAGCCCTAGAGACAAACACTGGGATGATACACTAACAACTATGCCTCAATTTCAAATTAGTTGGGGCTAGCTACATGAATCAAACTCTTCCATTGCGCTCGATTTAACGCAATCGAAAAACCCTTAAATGATAATTTCAATAAAACTGGTACTGCTATGCCCCTAAATTAGCAGGACAAAATAATCAAATCAAACCTAATTCAGTAACAAATCCAAAATTTCACATAACTCAATAACACCAAAACTAGAAATCTCTAAACCAAAAAAGATGCCACAATTGAATCTACATAAAGCAAAGAACCCCAAAAATCTTAAGAAACCCTAACTAGTCCAACACGCCAAGAATCACCAAACCCTCCAAATCCCAAATCCCAAATCCCACTCGACTTCATTCACTAGATCCACCAACCCAATACCCCAATCGATCTCCCAATCAAAAAAAAACCCCCAAAATCCAAATCCAACACCAGATCTAATCCCCCCAATCCCAATCAAACCCTAAACCTCAAAAAGATCATTTTTTTTCCACAACAACATAAATCAAACATCAAAAAACAACATGCATAATCAAAATTGAAAACGAGAACAGAATACAAATCCAAAGAAGTCGAATCAACTCACCGGACTGAAATGGCGGGTCGAAGAGAGACTTCCGAGCGTTCACAGTGTTCTTCATACCACCAATCACATCAGATCCAACCGATCTTACGCTTTCGATGCGAAATTGAGAGAAATCGAGAGGGAGAAACCCTAATTTGAGAGACGAATTAGGGTTTTTGATGGTTGAGATCTGAAAAACTTGAACGCTCACACAACGTGGACTTGAAGGATAAGAAAAACCGCCACACATGATATGAGCGTGAGCGTGGCCGAGTGGGATCTAAATGGGAAAACTACGCCCGACGAGGGCGTTTCTGTCATTTCACCTTATGTTTGTTGGAAAATCGCGTTTTGGTTGTTACAGCTGACAAAATATTTTTTTTTCCCTTGGAAAACAATCTCAGCCGTTGGATTTAAAGTGTGGATGTTTAATCGTGTGGTTTTATCTCAAAACCATTTGTCATCTCATGGGCCAATCATGCCTCGCCACCGATGCAAATCTTTTATCTTATAATAATAAACAATAATAAAGTTTTTTTTTTTGGTAATGAAATATTAACATCTTACTTAGATATGTAAGTACGTTTTTTTAGTAAGAGATGTTTTTCATTAACCTTGCTATTTGAGAAGTAATGCCTCCTCCATCTCACAAGATATACGTTTTGACAAATAAATTAATAAAATATTGATGAGCGATTACGTACATTAGAACATTTAAGCTATAAAAATATATTTATTTTATTTTTAATTTAACAACCAATCTTTAATTGTCACATTAGCGATTACGTGCATTCTGCACATAAATGGCGCATTTTCAAAACGTGTTTTACCTTAGTTATGAAATAAAAAAAATACACACTTATTTTACTCATTTAAATTAATTTTTGTTGTACATCTATAAATTTTTCTGAGTATAAGGGAGCTTTTATTTGGCCAGCTAGGCTCTAGTGTGTAATGTGACCAAGTGGGTCAGTTTGTGTTACATTTTACAACTAGGCTGATATTGCTCTTGCCTTCACTTGTACAGACTACAATCACTGGAAGCTAAGAGCAAGGAGGGCAACTAACAGACCATCTTTTATTTTCATCAACAATTATTGAGAAGTACTGAAGTAGTGAAGTACCAAACAAATCAAAAGAACATTATTGAGGGGAGGTCCTACTTGATGACTTAAATCACATCTTTGGCATGGTAACTATTGATTTACAGCATTAGTAGTGAAACAGTAGAGTCTCAAGAGTTCTTGTATTAGGCTAACCATCTTATTATTTCGTCGTCTGCGCCGACAGCCAAGGCATTCTAGGCATGGTTAAAGATTTCAAAAGCATGAGATCAATGAATTAGATTAGAGATTCTGACAAACTTGAAGCCATGTAACATGGGATTTATGAGTAGGCCCTCATGTTATTACTAGTTCTCATAACATTTTACAGGAAGAGAAGAAGACTCTAGTTGCATTACATTCTTCACTCTATATCCTATACATACAACTATTATTGGCATTGTAGAGTACCATCTGAGTCTTCGTTTCTGTCATAGTTCGAACCTAGTTCGAGCAATGAGAGAGCAGCAACGGGTCCGAGGACCGGTGGGAGAGGCGGTTTGCTGAAGACAGCAATGGGCTCTACCTTGTTGTCAGTGTTAGGCACTCCTTCCCCCTTAACATCATTGTTTCCTCGCTTGCTACAAACACTTTTCAGCATAGATCCTTCAGTTTATAGATAAAGTTTGAGTATAGTCAGAGAGCAAACATGAAGGAGATATGGCTAAACATAAAGGAGAGAGGTAATAGAGAGTTACTAATACCTATTGCTCCTTTCGTTGGACGAATTTGTCTGAGAAAACTTTTTGCATACAACAATTCTGTCGTTCCTCGCATCTGTAAAGCGCAACTTTCTCTTTTTAAGACAATGCAAAGCTTCTAGGGACAAAACTCAACGAAACAATCTGCAGATCGTGAAAGAAAGTTTGTATGAATATTTTAGCATTGAAAAAAATATCTTCAAAAGCGTCGGTGATTGTAAAAGTGTACACTAAATACAGGCTACTCGTTCTTGTCATTCCACGATTCGACTTCAGCACATGGCCTTTTTTACTAGTATGGTTTAGTCTATCATATGCTAATTTGCAGAGTCATAGCCACAATTACCTTGAAATTAGCATGTCAAAAGCAAGTAAATAGTACAAAAGCAGTTTCATATGCCAAAGACAGTAGATGGGATAATGTGGTTATAAAAAAGTGAAGTCATGAGATGAAAATTCTCGATTACTGAAGTCGAGTGATAGAATCAAGAACCAAGAGACTTTTCGCTAGCTATGTATCGCACCGACATATTTATATGGACATAATATTCAACTTATATCTAGAAGGCCGACTGAATGAAGAACTGATTTGCATTCTTAACAGTGAAAAACAAGGCCAACTGGAAGAACATGGGAATCAATGCAAGCATGGAAATCTTATACTTGCCAGCAGTCCAGTACAATAAGACAGGTGACTATACAGATAATGATTTCAACAACCATTCAAAAACCAATATTCATAAGTAAAAAATACTGGAAATCATGTTATTTTGCTGCAGAGCAAAATCGTCGAAGGATAAGCAAGTTTCCCACCCCACTTTGGCTGATTGGCAAAAACTTGACATCGTTCTCTAAAAACTACCATGGAAACTATACTAATGAAATAAATGGAAGTGAAAGCAATTCTCTAAATTGAAAACAAATTAGTCACTGTATTTGCTTAATTACACCATAATGGCTCATCGATTGTTACTGAATTATTGAACTAAATCAACTAAATTGGTCATCAACTGAACATTTATATCTTGCCAGACTTAGTAGTATACAAAGTGGGAGGGCAACAAAGCAATGCAATGCAATGCAATTGATTAGGTCTTCCAATGACTACAACCAACTTTCACATTTTCTGTCATCGACCTGGCGTGCAGAAGCAGTAGTGCCTTTACACTCTTGTGTGCAGACAAATGACTATACCAGCTAATTGTTGGTAGGTCAGGTGAAACCTGCCACCAAGTATGAGGGAACTTAGTACACCAGTTTTTATGAGGGAGTGCAATGGTTTTTGTAACATTTGTTTCTCTAGCTGGTAAGTGAATGCCAAAGGCAACTCATGCGACTTCACTATTTTTCGAGCCCAATGCAATCTTTAACAATTTTCAATGACAAAATCCCCCAAAACTTCCCAAATTATGTCGATTTTCAAAAGAAGGGAAACAAAATACATGCGACAAAGACAAAATTCCTTGAAAAAACTCGACGTAATTCGGGAAAGTTTAACATAATTCAGGGAAATTCTATCAAAAGCTAACAAAACTTGCAAAGCTTCGATTACTACGTGTAATTTTGGGGAAGTTTTAATGAAAATTTGCAGACCAATACCATACTAAAATGAAACCTTAACATCCCGAAAGAGAAGTTGGGGAATTGCATCTTATATAATAATGATTGACTCTTGTACATTAAGATTGTATAACTGTGTATTTTTTAACAAGCTTAAAATCAACCATTTTTCAAGCCTAACGCAATCTTGACCTATTTTCAAGTGTAATTCTCTATACCAAATCAACACAACGAACTTCTTTTTGTCACCTAAAATTCACACCCTGATACCACCCTCACCAATTCAAAGACATGTTTCAGCAATCCCAGAAATCAAAACATCAAATCCTTGGATATTGGCAAGTCTTCCCAGTTAATGTTAGTTGATCAAACAAACAGTATTGGAAACAAAGCATAAAACACGTGAAAGATCTCACCTTTCTGATCAGCAGTCACTCTTGAAACTCCAAACAACCAAAGCCAACATCAACAATCCGAGCACCATGAATGAAGAAGACCCCAACCCCACGTTCTCGAACGTTCACGTTGGTGGTGACGGTGCTACCAGACGTTGCACAACTAAACAACTCCCAGCCACGCTTCACGAATCACAATTAACCAGCTGAGCCGACTCGCCCAACTCGTCCGGGTCAACACCAACACTCACTCACTCAATCACTCCCAAAACAACCACCACCCCCATTAGTCTTCATTGAAATCGCTTCTTCACAACAGCCCAAATCGGCCATGATTTCTCTCCAACTCAACTCCATCGCAACAAACCCCAGACCCAAAACCCTAAATCCCAGCAGGCCCCCTCCAAAGCAGTCTCGGCAGTGCTCCAATGGAACCGAAAGCCCCAACTCTCCGGCGACACCCCGCGCGTGGTGGTCATCACGTCGGGCAAAGGCGGCGTCGGCAAGACCACGACGACCGCCAACGTAGGGCTCTCCCTCGCCCGCCTCGGCTTCTCGGTGGTCGCCATCGACGCCGACGTCGGCCTCCGCAACCTCGACCTCCTCCTGGGCCTCGAAAACCGCGTGAACTACACCGCCGTCGAAGTCCTGAACGGCGACTGCCGCCTCGACCAAGCCCTAGTCCGCGACAAGCGGTGGTCGAACTTCGAGCTCCTCTGCATCTCCAAGCCCCGTTCGAAGCTCCCCCTAGGGTTCGGCTCCAAAGCCCTAATCTGGCTGGTGGACGCATTGAAATCCCGGGAGGAGCCGCGGGCGCCGGACTTCGTCCTGATCGACTGCCCGGCGGGGATCGATGCGGGTTCATCACGGCCATCACGCCGGCGAACGAGGCGGTGGTGGTGACGACGCCGGACATAACGAGCCTGAGAGACGCGGACAGGGTGACGGGGTTGTTGGAGTGCGACGGGATTAAGGATGTGAAGATGATAGTGAATAGGGTGAGGACGGACATGATAAGGGGGGAGGACATGATGTCTGTGTTGGACGTGCAGGAGATGCTGGGGCTGGCTCTGTTGGGGGTCATTCCTGAGGATTCCGAGGTGATCAGGAGCACTAACAGAGGCTTTCCTTTGGTGCTCAACAAGCCCCCAACTCTGGCCGGCTTGGCCTTCGAGCAGGCTGCGTGGCGCCTCGTCGAGCAGGATACCATGAAGGCTGTCATGGTGGAGGAAGAGCCCAAGAAGCGTGGCTTCTTCTCCTCCTTCTTCGGAGGCTAGCCATTATTGGTATCCATCCATCCATCTGCTGCTGCTGCTTCTGGTATGTACAGTTGTTGTTTCAATTTTTGTGTTGCTCTCGGAATTTTGTGTGTTGTTGTTGTTGTTGTTGTTCATCTTAGTTTTAATGGATTCTTGGTAGAGAGATTTTGGTGGATTAAAATGTACATCAGAGCAAGAATATGCACTAGTATGAATGATTTTGTTTCGCTTCTATTGTCACTAAACATTTTTCTTTCATCAAGGACAAGTGAAGTGCTCGAATGACAACTACATGTCACACATCACAAGACACATTAGTTCAAGATTCGAGCATATATAGATTATGCGTATGAAATGATCTTCTGAGCCATTGTGTCTTGTAATGTGACGTTGTTGTCGTCATTTTAATATTTTTTTTCATCAATATACATGCGATGGCTTAAGTACAACGACAAAGCCTCAATTCCAAATTTAGTTGGGATGCACTCGATCTAGTGCAAAATCAGTGGCGGAGGTTTAACAGTGTTCAGTTGGATGGAGCTGTAAAAGAGTGAAAAAATATAAATAAATACTAACCAAACTCAGTATGTCCCTTGCTTGACATTAGGATGAGTTAATGGCTGAAGTGTTTTCCTAGATTTGCTTCAGTGGAGATGAAGATGAAATCATGTGCAAAGAGGTAGGTTTCGCCACAAATCAGTGTTCAGTTGTATGGAGCTGTAAAAGAGTGAAAAAATATAAATAAATACTAACCAAACTTAGTATGTCCAAAATCAGCTACTCTTTTCAAATAGACTGCCAATGGAATTTTCTCAAGTACCTACCTGCACCAAGTGTTAGGACAACAATTTCTTTCTCAGGGATTCCTGATATCTCCTGGGCCAATTTATCTACAACATGTTCCTGAGTCAATGCAAAATGAAGTTAAAATAGCGAAATGAAATGGCGCGTGGAAAATCAATAAAAGAAAGATGGAATGAACCTCATAAAATGATATCAAATGCAGATTGCAATAAAGGGTTAGAAGCACCGAGTTCGAATCAAATCAAGTACATGCTTGTTACTTATTTGGACTGGAAAATCATTGCGATAAATTTGAAAGAAAAAAGAATATGCATACCAGATGTGGTATATACTCAGAAGATGGGCCTGTGATAGAAATAGCTAGATCTCTTCCACTTATATTCCAAACATTTGCTTCTCTAGCAGCATAAACCTAGCATTAATTGGGAAAATGTGGGTAAAAATAATGCCCTTCTCTGCTAAAGGAGCAAGACAACTAGAAGTGTATACCTCTGTAATACCCTATTACCCTATTAGCATCTCTGAATGCAAAGGCGAAATTTTTCATAAAAGCTGCAAGAAGCAATCAAATATTCCAGCACATCCGGAAAGCCTTGATAATCAGTTTCTCTTAAAATCTAAAATCTAGGAATAGCAACTGAATGAAGGCTGCAATTACAAGTTTAAGCAAGCACCTGAAAAGTTACCAAAGCAGATACCAAAAAAGTTTCTCCATGCGTAAATTATTTAATATGCGGAACACCTGCAACTTCGCAAGGCCCTCATATGCAAAACACATACATGAAAAATGCAGACTCATAATGAACTAATCACAAGTAATCTTCTTCGAAATGTGATTCAAAATTGCAATCATGAATTATTAGTGAACAAATCCTACTAGCTAGTGCATAATGATGCTTCATTTATGGATTAATACCTGAGGCACGCTTCCTCCGACTACGGCTTTAAGATCATCTCCCATTGAGCTCAGGACATATGCTAGCATACTAGCTGTTGTAGTCTTCCCTGCAACAATTTAACTCACATAAGCAATGAAACACTAGTAAAGACAGCAAACACGAAATAAGACTGTCTTTTCATTTAAATTTAAGTGTGATTATCAAGACTAATCGCAAATGAAAAGCCAAAATCAACGTTTCCAACCAAAGATCTTCGATTACCATGCGTTCCACCGACAGCAATAACATCGTAGGGTTCTGTCACCTTCTCCAACCAACTATCTCTTTTTATCTGTATAAAATAAAGTCGATTCGCTAAGCAACCTGTATACGAAAATTCCATGATCCAAATAATACATATATGATATAATTAGTGAGATTATTAACAATGCATTCCATCCAAAAGCACAAGCAACAGCACAGCTAAGAAAGGACAATTACACAGGTACTCCGACAGATTTCGCGTGCAAAACCTCCACATTGTCCAAAGGAACGGCACTCGACACGACAATGGCATCCGGTCGATCAAACCCTCATCTCTTCTCAATATTACATATCGAATGGCCTAAACGCACTCGCGCTCCTTCATCTTTCAATCTATCCATATACCCACTCAACGCAATATCCGAACCGCTAACCTCGTAACCCTAACAACATGATTCCACATCAAATCAACCAACTTTCATTCAAACTCCTCACACATTCACCAAATCTATCAATCCAACGCAAAATGGAGCACCTAATTTGACAAAAATCTTACCTTTTTAAGAGCAAGCGTGGCGAGAGCCGACAATCCGGCACCTCCAATGCCGACAAAGTGGATCCACTCTTTCTTCTCCTTCTCGAGCTCCCAATTCGACGAACGCTGAGGAAAATCTAGAATGTGTTCCTCTTCGGAGAAGCAAATGCGACATTGCGATCGAATCTCGACAGCTCTGAAGATAACGATTTAGGTTTTCCATCGTATTTTGCTGTGATTTTGAATGGCGAAGCGTTGGAGATCGCGCGGAGCTCCATTGTTGGTTTGCAGGAGCCCTAGTGAAGCAGAAATGAAAGTATTCGACCGTTACAAGAAGTTGGGCTTGGGCTTGGGCTTGGGCTTGGGCTTGGCGCGGGCCCGGAAAATTAAACTTTTTTCGCGGTTCAAAGAATTTTGAAACTTTTGAAAATTGAGCATAGAATTTTAGCATAGACTGGAGTCGTTTAAGTTAATAAATGATTGGTTGATCACTTTTGACACGTACATTTGACATCTAGTTGATATCGAAGGATGCGGTCGCATTATTGAAATGCATGCGTACTTGTTTAGAAGTGTATCTAAATTAAGTACTACAACAAGCAAGATTCGATAGGATCCTCGGGTCATGCATTAAGATGATGTGTGTGCACGCATTCTAATGTATATTCAATGGACCAAATCATTGTTGTACTAGTATCAAAATATTATAGGCAAAATATACTTTTTGGTCCTTAAACTTTGAGTCATTTATGTTTTTGGTCACTGAACTTTCATTACACATTTGATCCTTAAATTTTTATTATTATACATTTGATCTATAAACTTTTCATTTTTTTATGCTTTCGATTCCTAAATTTTGAGTTTTTATGTTTTTGAGAGAAATTAATTTTTTGTTTTTCAGTTTTTTTTTGTCGATGTGAACGTTCGATTCAATAATATAACAATTTTAATTTTTTTGACTAATCACGTGACACTTATATTACCCACGTTAAATAGTAGAAGATTAAATGTTGATCTTTGTGAAACTTTAAAGAACAAATATATAGCGATAAAAGTTGAATGAGTAAAATCATTAAAAAAAAAAAAAAAAAAACATAAAGTTAAAAGCACCAAACACGGGTTTTGAGAATATTATGCCCAAAGTATGTAACTATCGCATTGGTCTTGTTGTAATGAGCAAATTGATTATGATTTGGACGTGTCACGGATAACGGTGTGTCCACTCCACTCCATCCCCACCCATTTGGCATATTTTCATGTACATCATGCACATTGACGTTCGAGTGGTTTGCATTATTTACTCCACATATAAAAGAACTCACATTATTGTGGGACCATGTTCGATGTTTCCTGTATATTTGTGTAACGCACCCAAGCTATTACATATGCGTAACGCATTATTAGAGTGACACATTCACTCTAAACTATACTTGATGTGCATACGTGATCCTAAATTGTTGATCCAATTAAGTACACTTGTTATCCATAGCAGTGGAACAGAACTCGATCCAGTATGTTCTTAGCACTTCTCGGAACCAAAACCAACATTACTCTTTGTGCTCATAACACGTTTCAAAGACACACGTCGTACAACAACAACAAAACTGCAGACAAACTGTACATATAAATGTATATTTTGGTGGAGGAGTTCGTTACAAATATTAAAAAACACATACACTTCCACGTAATTAATATTATAAAGGAGTATATATAGTAGATAAACAAGAGATATGTATAAAGAGATTTAGGATTATTAATTGGACGGTAGTGGAATATAATGCTGGCCAAAATCGAAAAATCGAGTCATCGAATGCAATTACGACACGTAAACTTAACTCCTAATAAGCCTAGCTAGCTTACGTACACGTTATTATAATACATAAGAATTTTGTGTACTCAAAAGCTAGTGAAGTGTTAATTCGTTTGTTAGTAAGTGAGGAGGAGTGATTGGGTGTTGAAGCAACGAAGAAAACTTTGCATATATGTGTTGAGGTGTTATTCAATGAATTTGGAGTGAGAACGTAAGCTTAATCAAGCTCGAGTGTTCCTTAGAATAAATTGAAAAATGGGCTTGACCACTTTTCAGCATTGAAGACAAATTAAAAGATTAATCAGTGGATTCAAATTAAACATTTTTTCTATTAAAAATGTTTTACTGCTATAATAATAATAAAAAAAACCATCCTAGCTATTATGGTTAATTATAGTGCAAGGAAAAAAAAAAAAAAAAAAACAACTTTATATGTCGGCAGGGGAAATTAATTAAAATTTCTACAAAGAATTTGGTTGACTATGGTTAAAAAGATTAGGAGAGAAGAACTGTGAGTTTATTTTAATTAGCACGTTAAAAATGTGATGATATATCTAACATAATTTAGGATGCATTTAGTTTTTATGTGTTGTGAAGTTAGGGCGCCCCGACTAATTATTGATCGAACCAAAGTAAAAAAAATATTATGCATGAGACATCACTTGTTAAGGGGAGGATTTAGAGGGAGGTTCAGGTTCGATCACTTGTCAAGGGCAAGCTAATGAGTTGAAACATAGGATTATCCATGTATAACACACTCCAATTTATTTGAGATATGAGGGTTTATTGATGTTGTATAGATATGATATCAACATACTAACATTTGAATCTTATATAGCTCTATGTTGGGGTGGTTTTCCCTGCCTTGGGATTGGATTGGGGTGGCACGATAATGTGTTCATTTTCAAAATTTGTTTCATGCTTCATTGATGTAAGATCTATTTGTAATATATGCTTGTTCAATTGAATTAAAAACACCTCAATATAAAATCACGGTGAAAAAAAAAATCTTATATAACATATCTCATATTATAATTAATAAAATTATACAATTTTTGCCAACTAAGTAATAGCTTGGTAGGACCATAGATTTGACATGGAAGGGGATTTTGTATAATAAAAGATTGATTAAATTAGAGAAACATTCTATACATACGTATAAAGAAATGGACATAATTGATCTTCGACATATATATAATCTAAAAGCTAACTATGCTTTATCTAAATATAAGGCACTATAATCACATCTAAGTAGTCCTTCTCAGGTAGATTTGTGTTGGGAAGATCATTGTCTATTCCTTAACGTTATTTTTAGTTTATTGGATTGTACATTAGTAATACAGTTAACTAGTCTTTATATTAGATTAGATCAGATCAGATCAGACAAGATAAAAAGTGCCCAAAAGTTTCCGTCTCTTTTGACTCTATACATTTATGATCCGACCAGATCAGATAAAAAGAGCAAAAGAAGTGTATACAAACTACAGTTTTGTGATATATCCTAATCAATAAATTTAATTAGACTTTTAAGTCTCGACTCATAAGAATTTTTTTTTTTAATTTTTATAAATATTTAAAAAGTATCAATTTTTTTTTACAAGTAATTGTGTTTGCTTCATTAATTGTTTTAGGAGTAAAAAAATACCCCTATTTGGTACGCATATATGAAGAAGTATTATTGAAGACGTAGATTCATAAAGGTAACTATTTCATAGTTTCCATTGACAAAATATCTTCTTTGACGTATCAAAATATATATATATATATACTAGTTTCAGGACGTGCTACGCACGATTGACCCGCTCGCTCTGCGCGCGGGAATTAATTTATAAGAATTTATTAATTTAAATTCAAAATTGTAATTAAAATTTAAAAATTAGAAATACAAATACCATTTTTAGCTTATCGATATTCTCTAATGTGATTGAGATAAGATGTGAATGAAAAAATAAGCTAGTCATGCTAGGCCATTACTTCCTCAAAAAAAAAATATGCATGCCGTGCATAATTAAAGATAGAAGAAGCATGAGTTGAAAAATAGAAAACCACCCCAGAGAAATCTACTATGTTATTGATGCTCCCATGGAAAAACACATATCCATGCATAGCCCCCGAAATATACACAAAATGCAATTTTTAAAAAGAGGGAGGGAAAGAATTTGATGCCCAACTGAACAGATGAGGGACCAAGGTGGTGATCTATGAAGGAACACTAAACAAAACCTATACCATCACATGGAATCGCGAGGCTTCTGAATGGACAATACACCGACTTTTGGAGATGGTAAAAATGCATGAAAGCACCAAGAGAACAATGTGCAGGGGTAATTCGGAGCACTTGCAATTTTATTAGCTCAAAAATATAAATCTTATTAGCTATTTTGGGTAATTTGTTGATAATTTTATTAGGTACAAAACAAAGATTAATGAACAATGCGTAGAAGCAAAATTCCTCTCTGTACACTTTTTGATAATTTTGATATATATATATATATATATATATATATATATATATACCTCTTTCTTATAAAAAAAAATGATTGAAAGATAAGATAAATTTATTGTAACACTGTTTATGGACTTGGGTATCCATTGATATTGATTTGACTTTAATTAAACACCTTATAAAATAGTGCTAATTAACTAATCATCAATTGCATATATAAAATCAGAGGTTCAATTTGTTGGCAATGGAACAATACATTCAATATTCTCATAGGCATTTCACGAAACATTGACTTTATAGTTTAGACAATTTATCAAACACATAAAATGCAAAAACATTGAAATTCAAAACAACCAAACGTTGACTTTATGGTTTAGATAATTCATCAAACACATAGAATGCATAAAACAAAGAATTACATAGTTCTATAAAAAGTCTCGATCATGGGTATCTAAGAATTTCCAATACCAAATCTAATCAACACAGCAAAAAAAAAATTGGAGAAGAAAGGTGGATTACCTCACCTTTGAATCAAAGAGCAAAGGAAAGCAGCGAATGAATCGATGAAGGAAAGCATGGAATGAATGATTTGAAGAGGAAGGAGAGTGGTTGATCAGTGAGTTGTTGATCGATTTGAAGAGGTAGTGTTCAAGACATTGAAGATGTAGCGTTATTACTACTCAGAAATTTGTGCAATTTGGATTAAGTTGAATTAATGTATTAATTTTAAAAGAAGACATGAGAAGTATGAGCAAAAAAGTAAATTTTATTAGCACTCAAATAAAATATGGGCAAAAAGGTAAATTTCATTACCACTCAAAAATTTGTGTTTCGTGCTTTTATATGTATGATATATATAAATTCAAAATTGAAAATTGTAATTAAAATTTAAAAATTAGAAATATAAGTACCTTTTTTAGCTTATCAATATTCTATAATGTGATTAAGATAAGATGTGAATGAAAAAACAAGCTAATCATGCTAGGACATTACTTCCTCAAAAAAAGTGTATTGGATTGATGAGAATGAATTCGTATTTGGAGATAAAGAAAAAAAAACGTGTAGTGGATTGATAAGGAGTTAGAGTATGATTTGAATACAAAAGAAAATGTTGATTTGGAGATGGAAAAAAAAGTATAGGCAAATATGTAAATTTCATTACCACTCAAAAATTTGTGATTCGTGCTTTTATATATATGATAGATATATATGTTTGATGAGAAATGGAAAACAAACAAAAGTTGTAACCTTAATAAATATATAAATACATGTATATTACAGTTGGAGTTGATAACATGGTAGAAGAGTGGATGATGTGTCGAGAATGAAGCTTGATAAAAAACTACATGGCAACTAAAGATGTATGCTTATTAATGTGCCATGTTGACAATGCAAGAAATTATGTTATTCTTATTAGAGATGGAGTTGATGGTATGACGAAAGAGTTGATGATGTTGCGATAGGGATACCACGTGTAAGATGTAACTTTATTCCCATTATAGTTGGAGTCGATGACGTGGCGAAGGAGGTGACGATGTGGTGTTTTAAATTTCTATATTTAGTGAGGTTGAATGCATAGATTTTTAATTAAGGAATGTAATTAATGAGATTTTAAATAAGGCTACATTTTAGACATGCCACGTCGCTGGTCGAGAAGGCTCCAAAATGCCACGTGGAACCCAGAATGTAGGCTTAATATAATATATATATAGATATATAAATTAGTATAATAAATATTAATTACCACTGATTAGCTTATTTTTAGCAAACTATAAATTAAGAACTTTGTTTAGCTATTAATGCTAACACGATTAGTATTGGCATAATTGTGTATAGCCTAATCTAATTGTGTAGCCTAATCTATATATTGATCGGCACAAATATTAAGTAGCACCGACTTGCTATTTTTTTTTAGCAAACTATAAATTAGGAACTTTGTTATCTAAAAAATAAGATCGTATATAGTTCAATCATAATTTTGAATACTTAGCCAATCTACATCTATACGTATATAGTATATATCTAGTCTATATCTATATATATTCCGATTCTAATCAGATATTTTTTTCAAATTTCTATTTATTTTTCTTGATGTGGCATACTTTCTATTTATTTTTCTTTTTGATCCAAGTAGCTGTTGTTGTTGTTGGTATTTCTAAAATTGAGTCCCCCAGTTTTTTTTTAACTCCATTAGAAGTTTACATCGGATCTACTATTCAATTTTTTAATAAGCTGATTATATTAATTAGCTAATTCTTCGATATTTGTTGATTTATTTTTTATTTTTTAAACTCTTGTTACGACTTTATAAGAAAACTAAATATTCTCACCTATAGATTAACCTAATTAATAACATATTCTAATGACCTCAAAAAATATCTTATTCTAATCAAATTCTTTAATTGGTTGTTTTTAGGTTCTTTAATGGGCACTAATTAATTTATGAAGAAATTATATATATACACTTTTTCATAAAAAATTAAATGTAACTCAGATCATGCCTATCTATAGAAAAGTATTATTATTGGCACATGTCCTTCCTCTCTAAGCCTCGGTTATTAACATAATATTTATGGAGATGCTAAATTCTTTGATATTGGTACATAAAAAAATATGTCTATTGAGTTATACATTCTCTTTTTTTTTTTTTTAAAGGAAGTTAGATGATATGGTCAAGAGGCCATATTAGTGATTATAAAATATCTAACTACAATATCTAATACAGTTACATTAAAAAAAAAAAAGATCGTATACGGTTAAGATCGTATATAGTTACGTTAAAAAAAAGATAGTATATAGTTAAATTTATATCTATATGTATATAGTCTATATCTATACTTTCGATTCTAATTAGATGTTTTTTTCGATTTTTTATTTATTTTTCGTGATGTGTCATACTTTCTATTTCTTTTTCTTTTTCGATCCGAGTACCTTCTTTATTTTATTTTTAAAACCAAGTCCCCCTATTTTTTCATTTTATTTTTAAAACCGAGTCCCCCTATTTTTTCTAACCGAAAGTAGTAAAAAAATGTGTACACAACCTTATCTAAGATCCAAGAACTTTGTTTAGCTATTAATGCATAGTATTGGCATAATTGTGAATAGCCCAATCTAACTGTCTAGCCTTACCTATATATTGATCGGCACTAATATTAAATAACTATTTAATAGAATTTTAGTTGCATTGTTTGTATTTAATAGCTATTTAGAAGCTTAGTACGATTGTATTTTGTGGAAAAATGTGATTACCTTTTTGTACTTATCCTCCTATTTGTTAGCAATAGATAGCTATTTAATAGTGTGGGCGAGGGAGAAAAAAGTAAATTTGATTACGACTCAAAAATTTGTGATTCGTGCTTTTATATATATGATATATATATATATATATATATATATTCTTAATTTGATGTCTACCAACTCTTAGACTTTTCTTTGATAAGATCTCATCCTATTTCTCAATCTAAATTAGGCATAAGAGAACAACCCTAAATCAAACTTAATTGAATAAAAAACCAATAGTTAATTCCAAAAGTTTTAGTTTATATTTCCAATTTTGTCATTTTGGATGACTAAGTGAACTGATATAATTTTGGTAAGAAGATTGAGCCTCATAGTCACAAATTTTGATTTCTTTCTTAAAAAATAACAATAATAATATTGTCACGCGGACCATCACGTTACACTTGGCACCTCAAACTTCCTTTTTGGCCCCTCCCAATTTTTCGATGTAATTAAGTTGATCTTTGACCATAGCCCTCAAAAGCGCACCAAAAAGAGTGACTTTCTCTTTATCTTTTCAATTCCTTTGATTTAACAGCAAAACACGCCCGCCCACTCAGTGCTTTGATTTGATTTGATATAAATTGCATAAACTAATAGTAGTTAGTTAATTATGCCTCCCAATATTCCTTTCATTCATTCAATCTCTCTATTACAGAAATTAATAATTTATGGTATACACAGTGTATACAAAAGATTTTCAATCCATCTGTAATAATAGTCCAACATGTTAGATATATTGGACCAAAACTTGTTAAGTAGGCAAGTAGTTTAGCTCCTCTGACTTGAATGCTACTGTTGGCCCTTGGATGATGACGATGACGATGACGATGACGATGACCACTTGATTCTTCTATTGATCTCCTTCTCTAGCTCCTCTTCACCACCTACCTCTTCTAGTTCCTAACATCAAAACCAGTACTTTTTCTCATTAGCACTTCAATAATTAGTATACCTAGTACATCTCAAACAGTGTCCGCATCACAAATTAAGTCACCTACTCAGATATTTCAAAACTGTCATTTTAACAATTTCCGCAAAAGACTGCCTCGAAAGTGATAGGCAACAAGATGCTCCGTGAGGAACACCGCTAATAATTAAATTTTTTTTTTTTACGAGATTAACTTTCTATAAGGCTCGTAACGAGTTACGATCTTGTAAAGTCCATCTCATACGAACTTTAATTTAAACTTTAATTTAAACTTTTCTCTAATAAGAACTAAAGTCCCTCTCATACGATTACTCAAATGGCATAATTTTGAATACCTCGTAATCAAATAAACAAAAGTAAACACTAGGCTATCCATTTATATATACCATAATGTTTATAGTTTGATCAAACATTAAAAGAGCAAACTCTCCTAAAATTTGGGCAGAAGTGCAAGTAAACAATAAAGTAGAGCACTCACCTTAGGACCCAGGAACAACCCATATGGCACACCTTCAAATTTTTCCGAGTGATGCATCTAATAAAACTCAAAAAAATTAAAAAAATAAATAAAACAGGTGGACAATATGAAATTAAGGTCTAGAATGGTAGAATATGAAAATGAGATGAGTGGTCGGTGTAGACTGACTTGGTGCGCTGCTGCAACTTTTCTCAAGTAAGGTACGTTTGCTATTGGGCCCACTGGGAATCTGCGGTGCACAAGGCCGTCGTGCACAAACATGTAGGCCATCCCATACACTGTAATCCCAAGTCCCTGCCCCGAACACCACCAATTTCAATCCAACCACAACAACAACAAAAAATGTGCCCTTCATTAATTCATGGAGTCTTATTATAATTAACTACTTACAGCGCCAAAGCAGAGACCAGGGACCAAGCCCTTGTTGAAGAAGCCGTAAGAGAGGAGGGCAATGGCAGGGACGGCGTTGGTGATGGCGAACACATCGTTGAGCTCAAAGGGGCCTTCTCTGGGTCTATGATGCGACTGCAATCGAATTGAATATTCAACTAATTAAGCAAATCACAAAACATGCATCCGCAAAGCATGCAAAGTTAATTAGGTCCCAAGATCATCGCATATATGTATATAAATATTCACCTCGTGCATGTGCCACAAGGATGCATGCCAGAGCGCCTTGTGCGCCCATCTCGCCCAAAACTCCATCCCCACCTGAAATGAAATTATGGCTAATTATTATTTAGAAAAGAACTCCATATTTGTAAGACAAATTAATAGATATTGAAGAAACCAATTTAATTAATTAATTTAGTGCACTTACAGCAGCACCAACTGAAAGTGCAAATGTCCCAAACATCTCTGACAAAGGCACCTCTCCACCCTAATTCAAGAAAGGAGAAAATTTATATATATTATTTATCCATAAACAAAATAATAGCATGTGAATGTAAAATGAACCTCCATTTGCCACCAAAATCTGTAATAGACGGCGGCGACGGCCATGGAAGTGATGCCGAAGGTGGATATAACGGCGGCGACGAGGTAAGTGTATCTTTCGGACCTTTTTCTGGCCAATTTCTCGCTTATCCTCATCGAGATCTGTGCTTCAGGAACTGATGGTAGCTCATCGGACGGCCCATCTTCACTCACTTCGGGGCTCACACCATGAGTGGTGCTAGTACTGATAGTACTGCTCTGTTTCTTCTCTTCTGTGAACACGCAGGTCACTGTGAGTCTTACCAGGGCGTTTCTGCCCGGAAAGAAGCTCCGGCGACCGGCGGAGAGGACGGTCCGGTAGAGATGGGAAGTGGGTTTGGGGTGTCGGCCGAGGCGGAGAGCTCTGGCGGTTGTAGCGACTGAGAGACCAGTCGCCATTGAAGGTCTGGCTCTGTTTTGTGCGTTGGGTGGTTTAGTAGTAGCAGAAGGAACGTGGACCGCAAACGTGGTGGTTGATAAGGACAGAGAAAATCGGAATTTGTTTAAGCGAAACTGGGATTAAGAGAAGAGAATCGGAATTAATTGAACGTGGAAATCGAAAATGGTTTTGTGTTTGAGTTTGGGTAGGAATAAGGAAATGAAAAGCTGGCGAAGGGCCTTAAATGCATCAGCGCCTCAATTTCTGCTGACTCATGATTTTGACGATCCCAATACTGCTACTGTTGTTCTTCTTCAAAGTACAAAAATGCCCTTGCTTTGCACCGCATTAATTTATCAAAAGGAATCTTAGATTGAACTTTTTGGATCAACAATCAAATTTTTTTTTATTAATAATTTAATATATTGGTGTTAAGGAAAGAGGGTAATTACTCTTTTACTCAAACATAGATATCTTAAATTTAAATTAAAAGTTTTTATGTCATTTTTTTTAATTATTTGAGTCGGACCCAAAACAATAATGAATTTAAATTAAGAGTTTTTATGTCTTTTTGATATCCGACTCGCAAATGTTTGGATGACCATTTAAATTCAATTTGTTTTCACAAAACTCAAAAGTATAACATTTATTCAATTTGCATCACCAATTAAAAAAAAAATGATAAACGTACATTAGAATTACACAATCAAAGGCACATCAAGACCTCGACTCATGTATTTTGCATGATAGCTCGGATGGCTTGCTATTCTTTTTTATGTGCGTTTTTGATTTACATATGTAGCAGGATCCTTAAAACAGTTATTAGGCTAAAGTATTTAGAGAGATGGAGCAGGGACTTCAACTTTTACTGAACTAATTAATGGTGGTTTCTTTATGTAAAAAAGTTATCTAGGCTTGAAAGAAGTAAAAGTTCATGGGTAAAAATGGTTTTATTTGTTTCCTCGAAAAAAAAAAGGTTTTATTAGTAAGGTTTGCACTTTGAAATAAAGAACGCTTATTAAACACTAATTAATGACTTGTTTGGTTCATAGGATGGAGTGAGATTAGTGGTGGTACTAAATAATATTGGTGTTTGGTTTGAATGTAAAATTGTCGATGTGATTATTTTAACACACATGATTAAGATAATTTGAAAACCATGAATTCAATAGTATTATTTTATCCCAATCTTGATGACTTTCAAATGACAAAAATACATTTATCATAAACACCCAAAACACATGTTTCATTTACTATTTTCGACTCTCCAAAACTAAAAAACTTATGGTGTGTGACATTAGTAAATCAATGTAGCACTATAGTTAGCACGCGAATCAAATCAACAAATCGTTTCCATAATCATGAATCAACACTATACATCGATGATATATTTAGTATTACTAAATATTTATTTAAACTTCAACCGCATTTATTAATTATATTGTGCGATCCTACGAGACCCACCATTAAGTTTTCGATTTTCATTCATACTAAGACAAATCGACAACACATAACATATCACAATTATTATAGCCGACGAGTTCGCTTTGAATTTTCTTCACTATTCATGAATTTTATTTACTTAATTTGATGAAAAATGTGGTGGTTCAAGTTACATTTGGTTTGCTTAATGAATGAATTTATTAGGCTTCTACTTCAGAATGACTCTGTTTATGGTTCGTTAAAGTTGCTTTGATATGTATATTTAGCTTGGTAAGCTTGTCAAGGAGGTATGAATGAATTTGTAAATATAAAAAGACACTTTAGTAACTTCACCTAATGAAATCAGGTTTAATCTCATCCTCTACACCCTGAACCGAACAAGTCCCTCTATTAAGACTAATACCTAAACCCATATTATAATTTCAATGTAAAATAATTTCATGATCTCGAGATTATTTCACATGTGCACCGAACGGGTTATAAAGAAGTATTTGGACCATTACATCAAATACTATTGAAATGGTATTATTGGAGTAAATTAATGTAAGTATGTTTTGTCGGGAGTGCATGGTGGGTCTGGCCATGGTCGGTCCACGGAAGAACATGCTCCAATCCCACCGCTAACATGGGATTGGCACAAGCATAACTCTCTTCTTCACGTTCTTAACAAGACAAAACAACATCACTTTTAATTTCTCACGACACAAACGACTGAAATTCTGCAGTATATTGGCTCTTTGATCAATAAAAGAGAACAGTGGTTTCAAGCCTAGAAACAAACTAGTTTTAAGTCCGGAAATTATTTTCGGAATATTATGAAATTATATTTATTTTTTTATAAATAAAGATTATTTAAAAGTTAAATATAAAATCTATAAAAAAGATGTAATAAAGCTGTTATTGTATAAACAAAAATTAAAAATTAAAAATAATGTACTTAAGCTATTAATTAGACAATTAATTAGGCAAATATATATTAATTTAAAAGCTATATATGTAAAGTTCATATTTGTCAACATGTACATACCTTTTTTTATACTACCTCCGATCATTTATATAAGTCGTTTAAGATAATGACATATGAATTAAGGCAGCTTTAATTACGAATGTAATTTACATATACGTCATTCCACTTAATTGAAAAATTAAAAAATTATAAATGTTTGAATTGTATAAGGGTAAAAAAGTAAAAATGCAATAAATACACTATTAAATTCAAAAAATGACTTATAATTTTGAACAAGAATTTTTTGTTAAAACAACTTATATAAATGACCGGAAGAAGTATATATATATAAATATAAAAATGGCAAATCTTAATCAACTTGAGTACGTGCCTAGATTTTTATATCTGTGTTGTGATGCAATATAATTAAGCTATACATAGTTTTTTTCTTAATAAAAAAAGTTATGCATAGCTTTCAGAGTAATCGTTCACTCACTTGAAATGTTTATTAGGCCTTTAGTTGATATAAACCGAAGAAGATCGTGCGTTAATTAGTTATTTTTTCATGTATAAGGCGGGACATGTGTATATAAGGTGGCAAAAACAACTATATGATCTTTGAACTTTCATGTTTTTTATTTTATTTTATTTGATCTTTAAACTTTTATTTTTCTATATTTTTAATTTTTTTGTTATGTTTGTAAGAGTAAAGATCGCTAACACAACGTAGTTCACAAGTAGTTTACGGGCGTTCATAATCAATTAATATATCAACCTTAAAAAATCAATTGTGAAGATTTTGTCATCGACTATTAATCTTCAAACTTGACAAAAAAAATCAAAAAAAAATAAAAATCAATAAACGGAGGACAAAAAGGAGGAAGTTCGGAGACCATTTGATACTATTTCCCTAAATAGTATAGTTTATCGCGCGTACTTCTTTGAAATAAGTAATTGAGTTCGATTTTGACATTTCTTATGTTTCTTTTACAAACACTTCCAAGTGACAACGATATTTTACTTGAGATTTATGCCTTTTGTTTATACATTTCCAACTCGTGCAAGAAAAACACTTCGATCTCCTTTGGTACCCCGTGATGTAAACTGTTCACTATAAAAACTTAGCGTGTACTCAAATATATTTATTGTATTTGACAATAATTTTTTTTATTGTCGAATCGAATACATATAAAAACTTGGCTCGAGATGATTTGGTACATGATCAACTATCTATAATTGAGACGTTACCAATTACATATAATCATGTTGTCACTCAAGAGATCGATCCCACATCCGATTGACTAGTAATATATACATGAAACAATACTCCACTGACAACTATGTTATATATTTCAGGAGTAGCCAGTGGTGAACATAAACGGCTCGACTGAGGCAATCGTGCGTAACATTGTGCCTTAATTTGGAGTTTCAGGGTTTCATTGTATTGTATCACTTTCAATACTTTTTTTTTCTTTTAGACTTCAACGAATTCAAACTCGCAACATCTTTTAATCGTGCTTTTTGAAAAATAATGCTTAATCTATCTCACTAAAGATGTTATGTTTCAACACTTCTAAATACTTTTCATTTGTTAAAAAAAAATATAAGTCTTTTTAACAAAAAATTTTTTTTGTTTAAAATTATAATTCATTTTCAAATTATCAAAAGTATATTTATTGTTCTTTTTTTATCAATTATACTTTTATATAATTTAAATATGTTTTTTAATTTATTTAATGTAAAATGATTTATCTTCAATTATTTATATTTGTGATAGGACGGAGTAACTACTTGCTTATTAGAGTGAAAGAAAAATGAAATGGCAAGGTGGGGTAATTAAAGGAAAAAGGGGAGGGTAAAAGAGGAAGGTTTGGGGAGTAAAAGGAGCGCAGGTGGTGGTAGAGAATAAGACGAAGCGCGTCAGTAAAATAAAAGGAGAGGCGGAGGGGCCTCCGCGGAGTCCAAAACCTCCTTCGCCACACATTTTCTTCCGAGCATTACTACCAATGTATACCAACTTACTATCATACATACTTGCATTATAATGGATTTTAGTTGCACCATTGATTGACACGTGTGCACCCACCCAATGACCTGATTATAGTTGGTTTGGTTCCAATGAATCAGGGCAGGTCTTCTTCTTATAGTGGTGCTGAACCACCATTATTTTTATTTTTTTTTTTTTGAGGAAAGCTAAACCCCCATTATATTGACAATAAAGGGAACCAACATATATTATTCACTATGAAGGGTCAGGGTGTTTCATGATACAAATCACGTAACAAAAAAAAAAAAGAAAAAAAGTGAAACACTTCATTGATATATTCTTAGTAACTTTGGTGTAAAAAAAAAGTAAAGTAACTTCATTAATATTCTTTGTATTTATGTATACAATTTGCAAATTTGCTTAGATGACTTGAATTGGCCACACTTAGATTGAGTGGACCAGGGGGGCTGAACTGGGTTGACCCAAGTAGGCACGTGCCGAGGTTGGCAGAAGACAAGAAACTAGACTGGCGTTAATGGTTGTTACGTATATAGCTTCTGTCACACCCCAAGTACGCTTGGTCTCACTTTGGGATGTTTTCTATTGGAGCGGAGGAAACGGCTTAACATCTACTATAAGGGGAGGTGGTCTCTCCTAGGGGTAGGGCTGGCAAATTTTGCCCAGTCCCGTTTTGCCCACTTTGTCCGGTCCCGTTTAAAACGGGACCGGGAAGTATTTTTGTGAAAAACATACGGGACTGGACAATATTTTTTGTCCGTTTAAACATACGGGACCGGGACTTGACAAAAATTCTTAAAAAACGGGTACCCGTTTTTTGATTAATTTGAAGGACATATAGGTAATTTCACAATGTATTTTAGGTTTTTTTGCCTCTCCGCGTCTCACTCTCTGCCTCCCCCTCTCGCGCCTCACAATCTCTCTGCCTCCCCCTCTCGCGCCTCTCGCTCTCGCTGCCTCCCCCTCTCGCGCCTCTCTGCTCCCCCTCTCGCGCCTCGCGCCTCGCCTTCCCCTTGCGCTCGGGTCACGGCCCGGCTACGCCTGCTCGCCTCTCGGATCTCGCACGGTGCTCCGCCCTCTCGCCTCGCGGCTGCTGCGCCTCTCGGCTCTCGCCCGCTTGCAGCGCCTCTCGCTTTCACTCGCGGCTGCTTTGCGCCTCTCGGCTCTCGCCCAGCTGCTCGCCTGCTCGCCTCTCGGATCTCGCCCGGCTATCGAATTTTGTTTTTACTATCTCTATCTGTTGATTGAAGTGAAGGTTTGTCGTTTGAGGAGACACAACAAAGGAGCGCCTTTGAAGTTCTTGGTCCCTCTCATTTACGCTCATGTTCTTCCTCTCGGTGAGAGTTTGTTTTTTGGTTGATCTTCACGTAGTTTCAATTTGGGTAGTTATCTTAAAAAGGGGTTGCTTTGTTGTTGTTGTTGTTGTTGTTGTTGATGATTTTAGTTGATTTGGTGGTTTGTATGTTTGTGTTGCCCTAAATTGGGATTTATTGGACTATTGAGAATTTGATGTGGTATCTTTTTTTTAAAAAAAACTTTTGTGATGTTTATATTAGAAATTAAAAAAATGTGATATTATGTATTTATTTTTTGGTAATTGGTGACTTGTAGTTGTAGACTTGTAGTTGTAGTTGAGGGTTTTTTTTTAGATAATTGATAAATAAAATATTTAATCATATTTAAAAAAAAAAACGGGCAAAACCGGTCCCTTTTGTTTTACAAAACATACGGGACTGGACAAAAAAATAGTGCCCGTTTTAAAAACGGGACCGGGACCGGACACCAAATTTAAACATTTTCGAAATGGGTGTCCAGTCCCGTTTTCGTCCGTTCCCGTATTTTTGCCAGCCCTACCTAGGGGTGGTGTGTGCACGGTAGCAAGATGGTCCCTCGAGCATGCCTTGGGCATCATGCCAAGGTAAGTCCTTCGAGCCCATGCTCCGACCACCCCGAGCCGGTGGGACTCGACGAGCCCCGGCTAGCACCGACGTGCCTGGGCGGACCGAGGCACAGTTGAGCGTTTCCTGTCCCGTAGAGAAACATGTACCACGAGGCGTGGGGAGATCAAATGGCAGAGTTATATGAGCAAGCAAGTAGTAGCGGTTACGAAAGGGCTCATTAACTACCTTGGTCATGGGCATGACCAAGGCAAGTCCGAGTTTGGTGGCTGGGACGATAATGGTGGCTGTTACAAGTGCTAGCGGTTACAAATGGGAGCAGTTATGGTATTGCTCATTGATTACCTTGATCATGGGCATGATCAAGGCCCGTCCCGAAATGGTGGATGGTTTAAATCCCAGTGGCAGCAAAGGGGGCGGACAGTTTGGTAACTGACGCGCACATTAAGGAGGTGGTGTTTAATGTAGGCTTAAATGGGTTTTGTAACTGCCGAACTGGCTGGGCTATAAAGCCAGAGGCAGGGATGCTTGAGGAGGCATCCAATCCGGGGTGATCAAGGATAAGGTATCCAGACATCCGAGAGGGATCAGTGCAGTGCGAAAATGCATATGGTTGCATGAGTAGATGCATAGTGTATCGAGAGTTGTAATTCCATAGAGAGCATTGACCCCGTGACAGCTTCCATAATGAAGTTCCATTGCGTCACTGCTCACCACATAAAACCCATCTGATCATCGTCACATCTGACGCCACTACCAATATATATTAATTTTAGATGAATGTTTTCTAATGTTTTATGTGATGTAATATAACTATAGATAATGCTGCAAATGTCACACCCAATTTGAAGTGCATGATTTTCTATTTTAAATCCACTCATCGATGATAAATTAATAGCACCAAGATTGCATAGAGCAAAGACCAATGCAGCTACTCCCAAGAGTTCCTATACCAAACAGTGAAATCTCAAACCCATTACTCTATCATCAACACAACACATTGAACTACTATGAATTTTCTACATTGCTACATTTTTTTTTTTTTTTTTCAATAGCTGAAAGTATTCAAGCCACCGTCACTTACTCCGAACTTACTCCGAAGTGATGTTGAACCCAACTAATCCCTTGAGAGTTAAAAAAGCGCACCTATTACTAACCCAAAAGTCTAAAGAAAAATAGTTTAATTGTTAATTACGAATTGAATCCATCACCTCCACCTTAAGCGAGAGTCCCAAAGCTCTCTTCAAAACCATTACACCATTCTCCTTGAGGGCTACATTGCTACATTTTGGTGCATGGATAGCGCTTTCGCGGTGGGTATTGCACTGGCCGGAGATGCCTAGATGCCCTCAGTAACCGGAGTCAGTGCAGTACTTAAACTCGAACACTCCCCACGTCTACATATACTAGATGGATGCATCTATCCGTGCATGTTTCCTTCAGCCTTGTTTACAGGGCAGTCTAGTTCTCGAACTGTATCAACAACAACAATAACACCCCTTCATTTAATAGATTTAATGGTACGCTTTTAATTGATGCATCCAAGTTATCGTGTTCTCCATTCACCATCATTTAAGAAATGAAGAACATTTTATCGCGTACTTTTGATCCACATATTTTTTGTACTAACAACACTACATATCTCAATGAAACTGAAGACATCATGTCATTGGTTAGGCCTATACAACGTTCAGGGAATTCTCAATGGCGAACTAATTCCACTTCTGATGCCAACAATGTACATGTTATGCTCAAAGAAGAGGGCCATGTGCTTCAGTTATCTAGCACATTACAATCGAGCTTCACTAAGGAACGTTGAAGCACCGTCTCCACATCCTTTCTCAATAGAAAATGTCAATGCCACAGAGGGAACCTGCCAATCATGCATAGCAAATAGCTCAAAGGAAACAGACATTATAAAGAACACAATGAAACGGAAACCTGACATGAGAGCTTCCCTTCATGAGAGAAGCCAATGCAAGCTACACCGCGCAACCGATGCGCCTGCTTCGCGCCCTTGGCAAACTGTGAAACTGTGAGAACTGAGAAACAAGAAAGACCGTGTTATTTATATTACACATACATATATGAATGAAACTTACAACAGGAGCAAAGACACCAGGCAAAATACTATTATTTGGCAATACATTAAGGCGGATACAAATCTTAAGCACATTACTACGAAGACACAGCTTACAACTTTCAGCAACAGAGGAAGATAGTATTACATGCATTGCATCACAGAAAACCCAACTCTCACCAATACCAACTAGCAACATGCACGCTATTTGTATACAACTTAAGGTAGTCGCGGGGAGATCATCTAGAGAACTGCCCCTCAATACTTTTTTCCTTCCTCGAGTTGGAACTCGAGTCGTATACCCTAAGATTGCAAAGCAAGGCATCACGACCGCTAAGTACAATTTGAAAGAAACCCTCTACTCGCTTCGAGAGGAGGTCCAGACCTTGGGAGAGATTGTCCATGTTCTTCGCCAAATCCGTAGCACTAGCCTTCAAATTTTCCACATCTATGCTATTACAATCATTGCCGATGAGGGGGCATAACACCTTTACGCATGAATCAACTGCTTCGAGCTCCTTCAGTATCTTTGTACTTCTTCTATATGCACAAGTTTTCAGTATCTCCTCATTTACATCAGCCCGCAGACCACTGAAAGAATCAGCCCATAAGTGCTTGTCCGAAGGATGCAAGTCTACTAGTTTACCTGCCGAACCAGAGAAGACTGCGGCGAAGACACTACACACAAATAGAGTTTGTACCTTGACACCATGCATAGCATGCATTAACACCTTTCCTCTGGTTGAATTTTTTATCTTGGGCAAGTGAAGAGAAGCAGCGAGGGCGCTCAAAATGACTGAACAGTTCTCAAGTTTAGGATTCCTCGAAGTCATATGTTGCAACCAATCATCAAGACAAGCTCGTGACTTTTTAAGCTTTTCTGAGGATGGGGGTGAGCTTGATACATCCAATACATGAAGAACACATTGAAGTAAGAGCTGGCCTTGACTAAGCCGAGAGAGCTCTGAATTGAAGGCGATGCACATATCAAGCAACCTCACGCTATTATCCAAGTAGACATCCATCCATTTCTCATCCCAATCGGACACGGGAAACTCGAGATCTGCTATAAGTCTTTTGACATCTGTATGAGTTTCACAGAGCAACTCCATTGCTAGACTCATCCATGACAAACTCAGGAAATCACTCTTGTCCTTCAACTGGAGTTTCTTAAACCTTTCAGCCAAGCTTTCCTCAAATGAGTTCAAAAGCGCTCGTAGTCGAGGAGGTAAGTAAGACTCTTTAGGGAACAATGCCCGTAGTGGGTTTCCAAAAGGGAATTGCTGTCGGTGTCCATCATGTGGTCGGCTCATATTGATAATCAAACCTACAAGTCCAACAAAAGGGACATTACAAACTTTACAAATATACATTGAGGGGTTTCCCATAGGTAGCACTTATATCAAAGAATGCTTTCGAAAAAAAAAATAAGGATAAAAAATCCATGTCGAACAAGATCGATCCTAACAACAACAACAACAAGAACAACAACATAGACTAAGTCCCAAATTAACTGGGATCGGCTACATGGATCAAACTTTTCCATTGTGCTAGATTAAGAAGATTGATCCTAACAACCACTTATTTTTAAGAAGAGAAATATGCATGAATAGAATTCGAGGCAGTGTAACACCAGGAATTATCAAAGAAACAGATACCAGCAACCGGGACAAATTCCAAACTAATGAGACATGCTCCACTTTACTTTCAGACAACATTTTCTTTTTCTTCCATCCATCGAAGTCGCAAAAGATAAAAGACAACTGTCAGCAGCCTCCAAATAACCGTGAATCCGACGGTTCTTTAGAGGTCCTGTTGAAAAGTGAACCATCTACTCCAAACTCCATCGACAAACAGGAATTGAAGGAAAAATGAGTAACAAATTCTTCCCCTTGAAGCAAAAAGTACAGAAATGAAGATACTTTCATGCATCAAAATTGTAATATCCAATTTAACAATATGCCGATGTGCTAAAACATTATAAGTTCAACTTAAAAGGAAAATGAAAACATTATATGAACCAGAAAAGCCCTGTTGCGGAACTTCACATCAACCCTAACCCCTCCTTCGTGAAAAATACGATGACCCATTTAACTTTTTTTTGTTTATGATCGATTAGGCCGCTTCGAAAATTAAAGGGAACCAGTCAAAGTAATAGTAGACAAGATGAAGCCAAGTTAAATTAACCAAAACGTGATTTTCACATCATATTTAATCAAAATATAGCATCAAATAATCCAAACAAACCGAAACAAAGAACATAATCAATAAATATGATCAGAAATTCAGAATACACAATTTAAGGAACAAAGATCACATAGTTACAAAACATACAAGCAATTCTTCCTATTATTCAACAGTAGATCTAGTGATGAGATGCGTTCAGATATGCCAAGAAACTCACAGATCTGGACCAAAACCTAAACACACCGACATGAACAACAGCAGTTTCAAAATCCAAACAAAAAGCTACCTCACAAATCACATCTCCAGCATCAAAGATCCAAAACTATCATTCACAGCTCAAAATCTAACCAAACTCAAAATCATCCAATAAATCACCACAAATCAACAATCAGAACCAAAAACTCACCCAAACAACACAGATCTGCTAAACCACCAAATCATCCACCAAACAAACCCTAATTCACACCAAAAACATCCAGAAAACAAGGCGAAAACCACAGATCCATACACATCAACAGATCAACAACAACAACAACTTGACGAGTTAACAAGGATCGAAAACACGTACCTTGATCAGCAACTAGGATGATTAGAATCTCTAGAGAAGTTTCAGAAACCTTTTCCGCTCAGAAACTCATCAAGATATGGAAAGAGTGGTTGAGAGAGACCGACTTCTTAAACCTAGCAAAACGCATCCACTGTTGAGAGACCAATCGTGGCCGTTGGAATGTTGGGGACGTGTGATCGAGAGCCGTTGGATCGAGGGCTTCGAATTCGTCAAAGCACGTTTTCTTGGTTTGGGCCCAACAGCGGAACGGAACGGCGATTTTTCTCGTGGTTTTGCCGAGAAGTTTCGTCGATGCTACGATTTTCTTTTCTTCGTGGGGGCTGGTTTGAGCCAGTTAAAGAGAGACGCGTGTTAGCGTAGAAACTACGGGCGTCATAATTGGCTGCGTTCGCGTTTACGGATGCCGTTGAAAATGGGAAGTCTCGAGAAATATCCCGAGAGTTATGTACGGTTCTCGTGGTATTCTAAAACAACGTAGAACAAAATATAAAATTTGGGTTAACAAATGTGAAGTGACGTTTGTATGAGTTGCACGAAAGAAACTGTGACATTTACATGGGTTGTTCACGCGATGGTCATCCATCTCCATATGCACGTGTCGTTCCATTTTCAAAAGGAGTCATTCACATAGTATATAATTTTGTATAGATACAATTGTCTTCCAGCTCACTGTCCACGTAGGACGTCCTTACACTGATAGCGCTTTTTAAAAAAGCGTTATCAGTGTAAGGCCGTCCTATGTGTCCCGGACACGTCAGCTACAAAATACACCCACCTAATAGCGCCTTTTGGATATGTGATATTGCCTATTTTTGGAATAAAAAAATATAACCTTATTTTTCTCATTTAAATTAAAAATAGTTGTACTTTTGTAATTTTTTCCATAAATTGGTCTCAGAAAAGAAAATGTGAGTGACATCTGTGGATCAAGCCAATGCCATATTAAAATAACAAATGTTATTTTGAGCACAACTGTCAAATATTCAAGTTTTAATCAAGCTTATATAAATTAAATTTAGGTATATTTTTTTACATGGAATCGAGTATAGGTTGGCGACTAAGTAGGTCAAAATGGGTATCAAAGTTGAGAAATAGAGTAAGTTTTACTTGATTCTATTATAAGATGAGACCTTCAAGTAACTCACTTGAGTCGCATGTTCGATCTTGATAATTTTTTGAAGCACATATTTGTAGTGTGGAACGTGTTTTATGTGGAATAATTAGAGAATGTTGGACATTCTCAAATTAGTTGAGATGGAAATTTATTACAAATTTAATGTGCTTTCTTTATCCTTTAAATTATTCATAATTGATAAGTTTTTTTTTTTTTTTTTTGTCAAAAGTAATTGATAAGTTGAAACTTGAAATCCTTTGATGAGATAATGCAAATATCATATGCGAGCGATATAATTTATGAATAACATGATTTTAAACCGTCAAAACATCTCTGATGAATAAAGCACCCATTGTTAAAAAGCAAAGTATAAACATATTTTGCTGTGGAGATGGATACGAGGATGAAAAGATAAATTTTTAAGTAAGGTTTCTATCCTCTATCCTCCCTATTTACATCCCTATTTTAAGTGTGGTCTCCATCCCGGTCTCCTCATTTACATCCCTATTTGTAACCATGAAACCATGAATTATATCCAGCTTGTCCAGCACTATCAGGGTCGGCAGTTTGGCATAAAAGAGAATTTGCTTATTTAAACTAGAAAAACACAAACGAGGTAGGACCCATTGGGTGAGGGAGTCAGGTCACCATTGTCCCTTCATTGTAAACAATTTATATTAACAAAAAATTTATTTGAAACCAAATTGTTAACAATTTAAGATATCTACCTAAGACACCTCTATCCCAAAGGCCTATTTAAATTGTGTTTTATAATATCGAGATACTTATATTAAACCAAATATGAAGAGACTCCCCTATCTATCTATGTGTTTTAAATATCAAGATACGTAAGATTGCATCCCGAAGAGGACGAGAGATTTTAATAGGTTCCTTGAATTCACACCACCAAATTAAAGAAAAGTTTGACAATGTCATCTTAGAACGATAATGACTTAATGAGCAACTCAACCCAATTGATTTAGTTTATGTTTCTCCAACCCTACAAGCAATTCAATATTCTCTCTCTCTGTCACCGCCCCCCAACAATGATACAGCCTGGAAATATTCCATCTCATCTACATCTCTACACCTCTCTCTTCAGGTGACTGATAGCTCCTTCGAAGTTCAATCAGTAAATGCCTAGCTGCACTTCCATATTTCTTTTTCAATGAAAATCACTATCAGCAGTGCTGCGTTGCAAGTTTTGAATCTCCCTGAACGAGTTTCTACGTTAATAATAAGATCCACGTTCAGGTTCTCAATTCTCAGTCAATATGACCCAGCAACAGCTTGTGTTTATCGATGAAAAACCGGTAAAACTGCATGCTAACAGTTAAATAAGGAACATTCACTCTCCTACGCCGCTGAGCCAGATGAAAATTAAAGTGGAAACTGGGCCGATGCCATGAAAAGCAAAAGATAATGGTGTCTGCTTGAATCACAACTCCTCACCTCGGCGAACAGGACTCATTTCATGCATGTTCTTCACCAAAAACACACCCATCCACAAGCACGTCCATGGCATCAGGAAATAGTATGAGAAATAACTGCTTATCTGTTGATAAAATGAGAAACCGTGAATAAGAAACCACTTGCCGCCTATCTATTAAAATTTAAAAATTGACCAGAACACAGACAAACGCCCACGCACATGCCCAGTACGTTGCAACTTGGTAACAAAAAGCACTCAATTCGGAAGTGGCATTCATTAAACCAGCAACAAAAGGTTTCAACTTCATCAAACTATTATAAAACGAAATCAACAGATTTACGAGGGAAACTGGAGTAGAAAGCGTCCATATTTCAGAAGACTGTAAAAGACCACATTTTTTATCAACGTTGCACAAGAAAACACTAGTTTTGCAGAGGCTGACATTGAAAGGGTGTGATGATAAAGTAATAAAATGATAAAAACAAATCATTAAATTAAGAGAAAAACCAACGGAAAGCTCAATAAAAATAAAGTAATAACCAACAAAATGACCATGACTCTGCTTCTACGAAGACCAGCACGCGGCAGTCTATTTAAGTCTTTAAGATATTGTACAAGTATAACCCAACGCACATAGCCATCAATATCATGTTACCTATACCTTTTTAATAATTTCAAAGTGAAAGCCATTCACAAAACGCTTAAACATTTACTGAACAAAATCAATTCAGTTCATTGGGTCACGCACTTAAGCCAAAAAAAAAAGGTACGTCAATAAAGCAAGAATGATATCATGGAGGGGGGTCAGCGTGTTCGAATTTTTGCGTCGACAATGAAATCATTTCTTGGCGGTTTCTCCCGATCAATGGGTTTGGTGGGATGACTTGACCCTATGGGACTAGCGATACCCATAAAAAAAAAAGAAAAAAAAAGCAAGAATGAAATGCAAATACAAATTTACAACGGCAAAGATAAACTACATCTACTCTCACTATGGAGACCTCGAAAAACTCAAAGGGTAATTTTTACCTTATACAGTAACCAAGGATTAAAGCTAGTTCAATAAAACTGGCTTTGTTGGATTTTCGAGGAGATAATCTGAACCTAAATTTTAAAGCCGGAGTACCTAACTTTTGAAGTGTGACCAGCCAGATTAGCCACCCAACCTCTAAATAAAATTAAATACAATAAATCTACTTGCGCTCATGAATCCAGACTCATAAGGGTGTTTTTAAAATTTTCACAAATATTTAAGGGGTATCAAAGAAATTTTACAAGTGATTGTGTTTGCTTCATTAATTACTTGAAAATGACTTTGAAATTAAAAAAACTTTTGAGTCCGGACTCTTGAATCCAAATACCACTACCCAATTAAATAATGAAACCCTTTTACCACCGGGTATTCACAAAGGGTTCGACAATATGAGCCACAACATGTATGATCTCCTCTTATCACATTAAAAGAAAGACAGACATACAAGGCGCCAGAACTAACTATAGCTCATGTTATATGTTAAGTGTTGATGGAGAACCATCTGATCAGCACTGGACCGTCCATGAGCATTTCATGCTCCAAGACCAAGACATATTTACCGGGGAAAAATGCCAATTATAAAAATTAACTTGAGATATAAAATATTATGCATCTAATAGAAACCCTACCTTCTGCACTTAGAAGGCACTACTTTGTGTCAAAGCAAACAAAAGAAAGCATCAAAATAGGGTGGCCCAATGGTTTGATATGAGGTTAGAGAGTAAGAGGTCATGAGTTCGAACTGCAATGGAACAAGATATTTCTTTCTTATAAAAAAAAGTTTCTAAGCCAATATAAAAGAGTTAGGCAACAAAAAAATCAATTAAAAAATGAAGAGAGAACGTTAGAACGTAAGAAACCTAAGAGTGTACTTACTTCTCATCGAGAAAAAGTGGTTCACGTATTTGCAAGAGAATCACAGGCAATACAGCGACAACAAAAATGCTTAACTTAAGCACTCAAAGGGGGAATGGCTTGAATTCGTATACATTATATTCCCATGTTATCTCCTGATCTATGGGGTTGGGGTGCCAGACTAGTCCACGTGGGATTAGTAAAACGGAAGGTTTGGATACCCACGGTACTAAAAAAAAAAAAAAAAAAAAAAGGGGATAGCTCCCTTTTTGAAATAACAAAGGATTAAACCTTGGTTGATCAAGCTTGTTTTGTCATTGCCAACTCAATTAAATCAAAAGCAACCAAACCACAGAGATATAAGCTGAAACTAAATTTTAAAAGACAAGAGCTTGAGAACTCAACTACCAAAGATGAACAAGTCAGGTAGTAATCTCCCGTAACCTAAGCTTAAACCTCTTTCAATAATGGGTTCTCACAAAGTAGGAGTCAACTTCAAAAGACAAATCAAATCAAATGCATCATCGGATCAATGGACTCATTAAAAGCAAGGACAAAATCAAAACATGTAACATCTCCTCTTACCACATTAAAAGAAAGACAGGCATACAAGGCGGCACAAGTAACTATAGCTTATGTACAATGTTAAGTGTTGATGGAGAAGTATCTGATCAGCACCGGACCGTCCATAAGCATTTTATCCTTGAAGACGCTTACCAGCAAAAACATGTAAATTATAAAATACTAGAAAAGCAACTGGAGATACAAAAACATCGTGCATTTACTCCAACCTGCCTCTCGCACTTGAGGACACCATTCTAAGTCTACATATACAAATGAAAGCATCAAAAAAGTTTTTAAGCCAAAAGCAAATTGAGAAAACTTCAATAGAGGTTTGGTTCCTTTTGATTCCCAAACCCTAGACTGGCGTCTAGAGCATTGGCTAGGTATATCGAATAAAGAATACAAATAAGTTGCAACATAAGAAATCTCTGACATTGAACTGAAACAGACCAGTTTGAATTTGTGATCTGATCCAAATGAATTAATGGGAATTCTAAAACATGAAAGAGAATCTAATGAAATATTTATGCATTGTAAAATTACTTGTAATGTGTTGTATGACATGTGATGTATGCGTTACTTGTAAATATTGTCTAAGCACATTTATCATCATCACCAAAGAGCCTATATAAAGGGTGTCAACTTCAATGTAGAAACACACCAAGTTGAATGAAAAATTTCTCATTTCAATTCTCTCATTTCTTCTCTTCTCCTTTGTAGCAGAATAAGTTTTTAGTCTTATATTTTCCTTCTCTAATTTCTAGCAAGTCTCACCTTAGTTTACAACACTTATAAACTTTCTTCACAAAATAAATATGTCTAAAGAGAAACTCTTACATTTCATAATCAAATCAACAAATGGTAGTTTTACATAAGTTCCTAAAAAAGCACAAAGGTACATTCACGTTTTAACAATGTTCAGAATGCGTAGAGACTGAAGTACTGCAAATGCTCTAATAAACATCATAAGCAGTGAAGCATCAGAAACAGCAAGATCAAAAGAACTAATCAATTAACTGAATTTTGTATCCTACTTGTAATGTATCGAAAACTTTTAACATTTTTGCATTGTACCTTGATTGCTGGCTCATCCCAAGAATTACAGATTCAAACTAAGCTGTGCCTGCTGAGATAGAGAGGCCTATATCATTACTGCCATGCTGCACTCTTCCAGTGATCTCCAAGCACAGACCAGTGCTAGTGCTAGTGCTAAACTTTTTACTTTGTGATCTCCCTTTGGTGGATGCCTTACTATCGGCGGGAGCAACGAATACGGGTTGTACTTTGACGCTAGGATTTGGTTTAATCCGGTTAGTTTCTTTTTCATCGAGTGGTCTTAGTAGTCCATGCTCTTCAGAAGCTTCATCCTTGTTCACCACAACCTGGAGAGAGCAAAAATTTGTTAGCCTGTTAAAGTAATCAATAAATTAGTCAATTGCCTATTGCGCGAAAAATATGCAATTTAAAATTAAGTGTAAGCCTGCAACATGAGAGCACAAAGTATTTTTTTTTAGGGAGCAACTATTAGCCCCCTTCTACCTGTTTCAGCCTCCCTATTAATTGTAGCCCCCAATACGGTTACTGCATAGTCTTACTATCCCTAAATTGTTAATGAACTTCCCAAAATAACCCTACCATACATTTGCCCCCCCACACTAGCTCCCAAACCAATTAAACCCACTCTTTATTGCCCCTGTTGCTTTGCCACACCCATCTTCATCTTCCCATCCATCATATCGATCTCCTTCTAGCCACCTCCACATTAACATCTTCTCCCCTAAAAAACCCACATTAGCCTTCCCTCATTTAATCATCACCCCTCCTATGTCATCATCTTCTTCGCATCAATGTCATCCACACCTCAACTTCTTCTCTCCTTCCATTGTCATGGTTTTTGCCCTCAAATCATCTTAGTTGAGACTAGTGAGTGCAGGGAGATGGAGATGGGATGGGGTAGTAGAGAGTGGGAAGTAAAAGAGAAGGAGATGGAATGGAATTATTTGAATAACAAGCCCTTGGATGTAATTTTCAGTAGGGGGCACTAAGTCTAAAAACTTTTCAAATACGAAGGGGGCTAATAGTCGCTCCCCTTTTTTGTATATAATTGATTCCTGAGCAAAGCAAAACCATAATAGTCAGGATCAAGATCCTACACCTTGTCTAGTGAGGAGGTTTTGTGAATTGGACGAGAATCGTATAATTCTTTATAATGCTGAAATTGCAATGTACAAATGTATACAACTCGAATAACACGTTTCTTCCAATGAAGAGGACTTAAAAGATAAATACGTATTCAAAAACAATGATACAAATTCTGATGGTAAAAGGAAAAGTAAAAGGGATAAAACCATTTTGTGTATGCTCTTTAATTGCCCATAAGTTTTTACAATAACTATAAACAATAATAATTTTTACTTAAGCAACACAACAACAACAACAATATAGCCTCAGTCCAAATTAATTGGGGTAAGCTACATGGATCAAACTTTTCCATTGTGCTCGATTAAGTGCAATTGATGGTGAGCTTTCCATACCATTCAAATCCCTCCTAATTAATAAATCTCATGTTAACTTTGGTCTACCATGGGATGCATTAATTATTTAATTATGAAGGATTTGAATGGTTTGAAAAGCAAAAGTAATTAAATAAGAAAAAAATAAGGGGTTGCATCCTAATGATATTTCTTAATTGGGATTCTAACTAAATTTTCTTTAGAAAAATACTTTAAAAAATGAGATTCTCCACTCAAGATTGGGGATCAAATAGGGGGTCTTGGGTCATAATATTGTGAGATTCTAAAATCCAAGATAAAGAGTTAAACAACCAAGAGCAACACTATACGGGATTCTAAATTATGTGCATGAAAGAACTTAGATGGGGAAAAAGCAAAGTCTCGTGTTTTTTCCCTAATCTATAAATATATATATATATATATATATATATAAAGGAATTGTTTCTGTGAGAAGCTCTCACAACACGACACGTGGAATGTTAGAAGCTCTCACAACGTGACGTGTAACATTATTATGTCATAATTAATATTTTATCAGAAAAAAACACAAGCCATTGATATTTCTCACACTTAAGTGAGGGGTAGGATTGTAAAATCTAATTTTTTCATTTTTTAATAATTTTCCTTTTTTTGGTATTTTTTTGGAGAGTTTTTTTTTCAATCTTTTATTTGGGAGTTTATATTTTCGATTTCGGTTTCTCTAATATTTTTTTTTTTTGTCTTTTTTGGAGAGTTTCTAATTGTAACACATGTATTTGACAAAAAAAAAAAATTGTAGTACAAGTATCACAAGTTTTTTTCTTTTATTCATTACAACACAAGTTTTTTTTTCCACTTTTTTCCTTAATCAAAATTATTTTATCCAATATATAAATACTTATTTTTGCCCGTGCGCGAAGCGCGGGATGCCGACTAGTTGAAAAATAAAAGTTCAATACAGTTTTACACACCAGAAAACATTAGTAATATTCTAGAGGAACTGCTGTAGAGACAAAAAAAAAAAAAAAACTTAATTTAATCTCACAAAATATTCAAAGACATAGCATACTTAGTGCTTTCTTTTTTAGACTAAAAAGCTATATAAGATAGAGTTATTAATTTATTTTCAGGTAATTTCATTTGTCAGGGTGATAGGGAAGATAATTATTACAAGAATGAATGACTGTTATTATCTTACCAATAAACCACAAGTAAAAAAAAAAGGGATGAGAAGAAACCAAACATATTAGTGGAGACACAATTTATAAAAAACAAAGCACGCATAACAAAAACCAACCTTACGGCCAACTAAGTCAAATGTCACAACCACTTTGTTTCGCCTAACTCGTTCATCTTCTTCCACCTGTTCTCGTTTCTTGATGAGGAGTTCCTTTTCCTAATATATTAGCAATAAAATGTAACCAAATCACCCCTTCAAAGTTCAAACTAAGGATAAATAATTTTAAAAATATAACAACAACAACAACAACAATAGCCTCAGTCCCAAATTAACTGGGGTCGGATAATTTTAAAAATATAAATTATAAATAATGTTTGATTAAAATGTTAAGCAGTGTTGAGCAAGAAAATCATTTTGATATGCACCAAGTGATGATCCTTAGTAATTTCAACAAACTTTCGATGCATTTTATCCAGTTCCAAGACTCTAGTAATAAGGCACCGATGACGGTCAATGTAGAATTCACAGGTTATTCAATACTCCAAAACAGGGAACTAAAAGAATGCCAAAAAAGAAATAAGCCTTCTGATAAAAAAAAAAGAAATATAAAAAAGAAAAGAAAAGAAAAGAATTAAGCCTTTAAAATAACACAGCTACTAAACTATTTGATGTTTCGGGCTCTAAATAGATATTAATAAGTGAAAATAATAAATGGTACTTGAAATTAAATGCGTGCGTGCACACACCAAAAAATATATATATATATTTTTTTTTAGAATCTAAGATTCTAAATAGATATGACAAGACCCGGATGATGATCTGTAAGATGAAATGGCTTTCTTCCTCCTAATTTAGAGCAAGTAATATTAGTTAAGCAAGGACTTAACACATAGAATTGGTTGTATGTCACATATACAACTGTAAATCTTATCCAATAAAATAAAATAAAAGTTACAGTCTTAAAGAAATTATCATTCAATGACACTTACTTCTGTTGATAGCCATTTATTCCCTTCAATTTCATAGTAGTCACTTTGGTCATCAATGACAGTAGTACGAGCAGCTGAATTTCGATCATAATCTACAAGCCTTTTAGCAAAAGCCTCGGCTGTTGCCTCAGCATCAGATAGGGGAACGACGGCTTCATCAAGACCCGCATAAGAGCTTCCTTCCTTCAGCACAAGTGCCCCACAGAAACTGCAAGGCCCCTCACCTTCCTGTTCACACACTATTTTCCCACAAGATAAACAATTACTTACCAATCTGTGTCGACGAGCTTGACAAGAGCAAGGTTTTCCCTGCTGGAATACCACTGTCCCTTTTGCAGCTTCAGCAAGCGAAACAACTTTCCCAGATTTCTTCTTTTTAGAATTGCCCAAGTTTCCTTTAGGATTGCTTGTAGACGCTGTGCTTGAAGTCGGAGGCTTTTTTTCTGAATTACTAGAGGAAGTTGCCTCTCTAGGAACTCTAGTTTGTTTTTTGGTTCCACTAGTAAATCCTTCTTCCGTGGGTGGCTTCACATAGGCTTGTAACTTGGAACTTGACGCATTTGCAGCGTGGTTGCTTGAATTCCTATAACCCCTCCTGCGTAAATATTCTTCGATCACACTTTGACCAGCTGGACCGGCTATATTCTGAATCATTGACAAGTATATGAATCAAGATCCTTAAAAGGTAAAACAAGGTTTCCAACAAAAAGTGCATGTGAATATAACCTAACAAAATCATTCAATCATTCTTGCTACCTAAAACGGACAAGAAAATGAAGTCATCAAAGTATGATGGTATTAGCAAAACGTTAGTCTTCAACAACAACAACAATAACAACATAGTCTCAATCCCAAATTAATTAGGGTCGGCTACAAGGATCAAACTCTTTCATTGTGCTCGATTAAGTGCACACACTCCAATGTTTATATGTGTTTGATCATTTCATGAAGAATAACAAAAGTTTTACATTGGCCGTCAACCTCTCGCAATCCTCCTCCACATTCCAAAAATGTAAAATGGGCTTCGGCCTCCCTCTCCCATTTTTTAGATATGAAAAATGGGTTTGAAACCTATTTTCCGATATGAAAATTAGACGTTAGAGTCCTCCGCATCATGGATTGAGTTGACTGTGCATATCTTAATGCGATCCTACGGTTGATTGCAGAAGTTGGAGTGAGTTGATCATTAGAAGCCCCAATATTAGGGGGAAAGGGACATGAGATCATGTGTCTCAATCCCCAATCTAAGCGTCAAGATAAGTGTGATTGCAATCATAATTAACAGGGTGGGTTTATAAATGAAGAATTTGAAACCCTAGAAATTAAGAACGTACGTTGAGATACTCTTGGGCATCTTCTGGGGGAGCCAACTCACAGTAGGAGACGAGGCCAGATATGACCTCGGCGTCCAAACACAACCCACTCTCCACTCTCCCGCACAACTTTGACAACGCTTTTTCCAGCCACTCCCCCGTTCCACTCCCGCCGCTACTCATCTTATCTGCAAAATCAATAACACGATTAACGGGAGTAATTGTTTGGTTAGAGATCTTAAATCCTAAAAATGTTATTGATGTTTGAAAAAGTATAATTTTCTTTTGAGATAATACTAAGCCATTGGGTATAATAATGTGTTGAAAAGTAGACAAATGTTTCGAGTGTTGATCTATAGAATTAGAGAAAATAAGTATATCATCAATATAAACAAGAATGTAATCTCAGTAAGGATTAAAAATATCATTCATTATTTTTTGAAATTCAAAATGAGCATTTTTCATACCAAAAGGCATGACATTCCATTGATATTGACCAAAAGGTGTATTAAAAGTTGTTTTATAACGATCTTCATATGCAATTTGTAATTCCCAAAAACATGACTTAAGATCAAATTTAGAAAAAATAAGAGATGTGGTTATACGTTTAATCAAATCGGATTTATTTGGTAGAGGATAACGAATTGTTTGTAAGACTTTATTTAGAGGTTTATAATTTATGACTAATCTAGGTGCGCCACGTTCTAATTCACGAGCATTTTCAACATAAAACGTCGTACAACTCCAAGGGGATTTAGAAGGAGAAATTAATTTTTTAGCGAGAAGATCTTTAATTTCTTGATCACACAAATGCAAAAGTCGAGCATTCATTTGAGAAGGGTTTGCTTTAGTTGGAATTTGTTGTTCATCAAAATCATCAATATATGGTAAAGTAATTTGATGTTTTTTCCTATCCCAAAAAGCAGATGGAATGTCGGAACAACAATGTTTATGTAATTTTTCTTGAAAAATAATTAATTTATTTTGAAAAGATGGAGTGTTAAGAGTTTGGTTGGTTTTAAGAAAATTTATTTCAAATCGTAAGAAGTTAATATGTTTTTGTTTATGTTCGATTTGATTAATTATCTGGTTTAAATATTTTGATTTAGGTGGTTGAGTAAAAGGAAAGAAAACTTGTTTTTCCTTGATAGTTGTTGAGATTCTTTTGAAGTAATAGAGAAAGGCTGAATATGTTGCAGAAATGGGATACCTAATAAAATATCATGATGAAGACCTTTAACTATTATGAAAGAGGTGGGTACACAGATTGATTGATGACAAATATGGGCAAGAGGAATTTTATATTTAATAGAAGATTTATTTCCTTCTGCAGTCGAAATACGACTATTTGTATGTTTACAATATCTTAGAGGAATTAAACCTTCACGTATACAATTTAAATCTGCACCTGAATCAATTAGAGCTAGGCATTGATATTTAAAATCTTTTATAATTAGTGTAATAGGTGTAAACCATCTTTGATGTATATAATGTGTAAGAGACTCAATGAATATGTTATTATCATAAACAGAAAAAGTTTCAAAATTTTCATTTTCAAGTTTTGTTAAGCGCTCTTTTAATGTCTGGATCTCTTGCTTTAGTTCATTAATTTCGTGTTGAAGCGACTAAATAGTAGTGTTAGTAGAATAAGGATTACGTTTCTTAACTTCGGCAAGTAAAGTTGCCATGGAGTAACGTGACGAATCGAGTTCAATTTGTTTCTTAAATTTAGTTCGTTGTTTGTCTTGTTTGTCATAAACACAATCGTGATCTGTGTTAGCATCATTAGCATTTAATATTTCAGAGAAATATTTGTATTTTAATGTAGGATCAGTGATTTGTTCTCCAATTTGAAGAATAAGTTCTTCATGTGCAGTTAAGACATTGATTTCCGTATCAGAAGAGGTTGTGGTAGTATTCGGAAGATTTATCTTGAAGATTAGAAATTTTTTTATTGTGTGATTTAAAATGACATTTATTAGCATAATGACCAGGTTTTCCACAATTATAACAAGTATTTTGATTTTGTGATTTAGAAGTTTTGGATGTTCGTATCTTAGATTTAGATGGAAAAGATTTAGATCGAGACTGGGAAGGATCATAAAAGGAAATCTTTTTGCGAAAATATTTATGGGGTTTTCGTCGTCGAAAGGAGGAGGAAGGTTTGGTTATATCTAAGTCGTGTCCAAAGTCAAAGCAAAAATTTCCTAAAGATTGATTCTTCTTTCGTTAGCGAGTTGTCTTTTCATTCGCATGTCATTACATATTGCTAACCCAGTTTGGTGAATGGCTTGTATTAAATCACCAAAGGTATGATTATAATAATTAAGATTTCCATTATTTTTATCACGAATAAAGGTGGTTTTAACCTTTTCTGCAAAATAAGGTGGTAAACCACCTATAAATCTTTCTCTCCAAAAAGGAGAATCTGTAGACGTAAGAGTATAGACTTTAGATAAGAAGGTATCTTTATACCAACGGAAATCATTAAGAGTTTTACATCATAAGCTTTATAATTGATTTCTCGTTTTTTCATCGATAGTGGATAAGGTTCCAATAAAATGCCAAATAAGATTGGTAAGTAAACAGGTGACACCATTATGTTGTTGTCTTCCTTGAGCATCTAGAATTGGATTACCATTTTCATCCTTTATAACATAATTAATAATATCTAATCATTGTTGTGGTTGTAAAGCATACTGCCACCAACCATAAAGTTGTCCAATAAAGCCACCGGCTATGGCACTGGCAATATTTCCTTCAACATGATCTGCTAAGGCACAGGATTTGGCATAGATTTGTATATGATGTAAGACTTCTAATTGTCGATATTCAGATAATCCGTCAATATTCCATTCGAAGATGGAATTCCCATCAAATTTGATATGACGGCTGCGTCCTTCAAGAATTAGATCAACGGGAGAAGGTCGAGAATAGAATTGTTTCTTTTTTGGATATCGTGCGGACTTTGGAAATATACGTTGAATATCAAGGGTTGTATCGGTATCGGAGTCAGAATCATAATTAAGATGTTCAGGCGACGCCTCATCGGATGTGTTTGGACTGGAATGTGGAGATACAGATAGTGGTATAGCTTTTCGGTATCTAAGGTTGCAATTATATGAGCTTTATCATTTTTTGTCTTAGCAGATGCTTCAATGGTTTCTAATTATGCAGAGATACGTTCTAATAATTCAAATGAATATGGAGATTTTGGTTTAAATGGTTGAGGTGTAGTTGTAGAAAACGGGAGAAAAGATTTAGTTAAAATAGGTTCATTTGGAGGATTAGGTAACATAGAAGTAGAAGATTGTATAATAAGGGACGGACGACTGGTTGAACCAGTAGTTTTAGAAGAAGAATTTAAAGTAGATAAATAAATATTCATAAAATTGTTTTGTTCAATTATATGATTTAAATCTTTTTTTGTATGAGGTAGTTCTTCGTCAAAATTAGTTTTAAGAGGTATTGCTTTAATATGCTATTTGATCTTAAGGGGAGCTAATGGTGGATGAGATTGAACATATTTTTCGTCATTAGATCCTTCCCAAATGGTATTAATTTTATTGATTATTTTGGGACATAAATGAGCTAAAAATTCAAAAAACGGAATATTATTTTTATTTTGTTTTATATATGTAAAATATTGCTAACGAAAAACAGCTTGTTGAGCTTTAGGACATATTTTGCAAAATATTGGAGTTAATGGATGTTGAAGAAATTGGTTTTTTAAAGTTAAATAATCAATTGTAAAATCATTTTCTTCTTCGTCAATAGTAATCATATGAATTTGATAATCAGCAAAATCATTGATACTTACTGTATCATCAGGTGTTTCAACAGGATAGGCAACACGAGTTGGTGGATGAGCTACATGGGGTATAGATACTCGATGGGGATCTATTTGAGGTTCTACTTGAGATGTACTAGAAGACAGGAACAAGATTTTCTAGAGGTAAAATTTATTTCAACTTGACCATCTTCATGAGTAATAATATTATGAATTTGATCATATGTAGTATTTTTGCGTCGTTCCTCGTTATTTTTGTCATGAATTATTCACGTCTTTGGGACATCTATATCTTTCCAATTTAATTGTTTCCTATTTATTACTTTATGTTGTATATTTGTAAGAAATAGAGTAGAAGTACCCTTTTGTAGGTTAGTATAAGCAATAGCTGAAACTATTGTATGCATTAATTTATAACAAATGCGATAAACTACAATGACATTAGAACATATTCCTTTTAATTTGAAGCCTTGCGTATATATGCTTAATGTTGCCGCTTCATGAGCAAACTGATTGTGTAAACTTAATGTAAAATTAGGAAAACAGTTGAAGAAAATTGGTCCTTCGGCCAGACTTCCTTCAATTATGCCTAATAAGGAGTCATTAAAATCGTGATGACGTTTATCTCATACAGAAGCTAAAACAGATGTATTAAGTCCTAATGTAGTCAAGGGCTTGATAGCTACTTGAATAAGACCAATATGCAAATATTTATTAGTTTCTTTATAGCGACTAATTTTGTCGGGTGGTATAAGCAAAATTTCTTGACCTTCATCATCGATGGATTTTGTATCTTCTTCAAGTTTGATTATAAAATCTTGATTTTTTGAAAAAGAACTTTGAGTATAAATTTGTTTTGGATCTATTGTTGGCATATCCCAATTTTGAAGAGACTGTTCGATATTAGTATAAGAAATTTCGCTTATATTTCGTAAGTCTAATTTTGAGGGAGTTTTTACGAAGGTTTTATGAGTCGGTTTATTATTAGAAGATGAGGATGACTCAAATTTTAGAGGCTGATTTTTTGAAGAAATAACTCTTTTCATTTTCTTTATTAATTTGCCCATGGTTTAATTTCAATGGTTTTCTCAAGGAACTTGGTCAACGACTTACAACTAGATTTACTTCCCTGCTAGACTTACAACGTGACTAGGAAAGTTTACTTTTGAAAACCTAGTGAAAATTAAACAATAGAGAATATAAAAGAAAATAGAAAAGCTATGCTTTCAATATAAATACGATCAGATATGCCGAGAAATTCACAAATCTGGATCAAACCCTAAACACAATTACATAACAAAGACAGATTCAAAGATCAAACATCCAAGCTCGAACAGAAACTAAAAGATCTAGAACAAAACACAAGTTATGAACAATCAACACAGATTCACGGCTCAAACTTCTAAATCATCCAATAAATCACCACAAATCGACAATCAGAACCAAAAACTCACCCAAACAACGAAGATCTGCTAAACCCCCAAATTATCAATCAAACAAACCCTAGTTCCTACCAAGGAATTCCAGAAAACAAGCCGAAAGCACAGATCCATACAAGAAACACAAGGAACGAAAACAGGTACCTTAACCAGTGCCTCGAAAGCTTAAAATCTCTAGAGATGTTGGGATCGCGTGATTGAGAGCCGTTGGATCGGTAGGCGCAAATTCGAGTCACCTAATTTTCAATGCACATATCCAAAACACATATCGTGCAGGGTAGGGATACGTCACATGTAGAATAGTCGATGATAATCCTCGATGTCCTCAAACTACTCGAGATGGGGATTTATTGCAATTTTAATGTGCTCAAACTTATCTAAACTCGTAAATATTTGGTGGATTTATTGCAATGTTTCATTTTAATGAGCTTTGAAATTAAAAAAAAATCCTTTCCAAAAATTATCCTTAAATTATTCGTGACAAAAAAGTTAATTTAATACTTTTAATCTCATCATTCCTTAAATCTTTGAAACCCTAACTTCAGCAAGTTGAAAAACTAAAAGAATAGGGAGGAAAGAAAGGATGAGCCAAAAAGTTATGCACTAGAAAGGAAATAAGATCAATTTCTTTTAATAGAAAAGAGCAAATGAAAAAGAAAAAATCATGTGTGACGAATTGAGTTAACGTCAAATTTATTAGAAGCACTGAGTTAGAGCAATTTAGAGAGTTGAGGCATCGATTTGGCCCTAATTTGATTTTAGGGACTAAGTTTGCAACTTGGTGAGGGCATGATGCTAAAGTGATCTTTTTGCCAATTATTTATAGTTGATAAATTGAAGACTTGAAGTCCTTTAATGAAATAATAAAAATATCACGTGAGTGTACTATTTCATGAATAACATGATTTTAAATCCTCGAAACATCTCTAATAAATGATGTATCTCTTACCAAAAGGTAAGGTTTAAAGAGATCGTGGCTTGCCTCTGGTGAAGTTAAAAAAAAGGTAAATAGATAATAATCTCAAATTTTTACTTTTGTGTCTAAATAATCTCAAACTTTGTATTTTGTGTCAATTTTGACTCAATAACTTTTTTTTGGCAAATTGAAGTGTGACATGTGAAATTGGTAAATTAAGTCGCCAGTTAAATGAGGTAGTTTAAATTTTGACATCATAATAATCTCAAACTTTAAATTTGATCCGCGTAAAAGTAATTGTTTGCGTCTTGGTGGGTTGCAACTTTTTAAATTAATTTATGATCAGCCCTTTTTATTTTTTAAAATTTAAACCACCTCATCAAATAACAACTTTACTATTTTTACTACATCAACATTAATTATGATCAAAATTGTCACAAAATACAAAATTTGAGATTGTTGAAGCATAGTTGTCCAAAACATGCAACTTTCTAATGGAAGTGCCTACGGTGCATTAGGACTTTTCGATAAATTTGTCAATCAAATAGAGAAAGTTGTCATGGAGAACCATACAAGGCCTTCGTTGGTCATCAAGAAATTCATAGTTAAGGAGACCCTCATAACTACGGGTTGCAAAATAAGTTGGTGTGTGGCATCTGTGTCAACCCTTTTATGATACTAGCCCGCATAAGCTCAACTCTAACACTAATCCGTTAATTAAACACTAACTCGTTAATTTTTCATGTTATCAGGTCAACTCAACTAACCCATTTACATCATTTATCATTTATTTTATTATCTTTTTTTCAAAATAATATTATTCATAAGATTTAATTCAAATGACTAGTGAAACTCTACATATTATTATTATTATTTTTTTAAAAAAAAATAACACTTTACTTTGTTATATACTAAACTTTTAAAAGGCAATGGCTAAAAGGACCCGGTTTTTGCTAAACGAGAGCATACCCCAATTTTGCTAAACCTACCCCACTTTTATTTTCATAAATTCGATCACACGTGGCCGAGACTTCTAAAGAGGTATCGGTCGGCTTATACCGAGACATCGGCCAACTCCGATCGAGACCTTTGAAGTGATCTCTAGTTGGAGCTAACCGAAACCGCTAAAGAGGTTTTGGACTTGTGTGATCGAGACTTCCAAAACGGTCTCGGCCCGTGCGTTCGAAGCTCACAGGCGACAAGAACGAACAAAATTTTTTTAAAACTAAAAAAAAATACATGAAACTGACCAAAAAAATTAGTGGGTTTTGATCAGAATCACTGGATATTCTCGATTTCATTGATTTTTTGTGTAAAAAATGTGAGATTCAAGCTCCAAATTAAAAAAACAAACCCAAAATCCAACAACAAAACCACAAAACACCATTACCGGCTCCAAAAACGAGCAAAAAAACCAAGAAAACCCAGAAACCGACATGAAAATAAGTGGAGAATAAACTCACGGCGTCGAATCGATATGATTTCACTCAGATTTTGTCGGATTTGAGCCGAAAATGAGAGGGTGATTCGAGAGAGGGGTGAGTGGGGTATGAGTGAGTGAGTGTGGGTGGGGTACGGGTTAACAAAAGTGCTGAAAACTCATTTATATGGAGGGGCAATTGACTCATTTCACACATGTATTAAATTTTTTAAAAAATTGAGTCCATTTAGCAAAAGCTAAGGTCGCTTTAGTCGCTGCCCTTTTAAAATTGTAATTCAACCACATATATATTATTTAAGGGAAATTTTACAATGAAGTTCAAATATATACCCATACCATCAAATGTATTGTGTATTAAATGATTTGCACATTTATAACGTCTCGATTAATGGGTTGAATTAAAACCCAATGATTACAAATAATGTACCCATGGTATGTATATAATTAGTTTCTATTGTAGTAGTACCCATTATATAATTACTTTAAACAAGTTAAATGAGTCATAAATGGATTATCTTGTTTAGCCATGTCAACCCGTTTATAACACTAACCCGCATAAACTCAATATTAAACCGTTAATATCTCGTATTAGCCGTGTCATGTTATTGTGTCATGACCCATTTTACCACCCTCATGAGCATGGCATCCAGGCTATGTAGCCTGCCCAGCACTATCAGGTTTGGCAGTTTGGTATAAAAGAGAATTTGTTCATGTAAACTAGAAAAACACAGACATGGTAGGACCCATTGGGTGATGGGAGTCAGATCACCATTGTGACATTATCCCTTCAATGCCTTCATTGGAAAGAAATTATACTAACAAACAAAACAAAAGGGTCTGTCAGCTCAGAGAAATCCAAGTAAACAAGAGGATGAGAGATTTTAATAGGTTCCTTGAATTCACACCACCAAAAGAAAAGTGACAATGTAATCTTAGAACAATAATGAGCAACTCAACCCAATTGCTTTAGTTTATACTCTCCTCTTTGTCCCCACCCCCCAACAATGATACAGCCTGGAAAAATTCCATCTCATCTATATCTCTACTCCTCTCTCTTCACGTGACTGATAGCTCCTTCAAAGTTCAATCAGTAAATGCCTCTGCAGTTTTATATTTCTTTTTCAATGAAAGGGCCCTTAATGAAAATCACTATCAGTGCTGTGTTTAAGAATTCTAAATGTGAACTAATAAAACAAATACTGGAACAATGAGTCCCTGCAACAATATTGCTAACTTGACATGCTAATCTCTGCTAAAATCTAGTAGGTTTACTGAATAAGTTGCCGAGGCTGCCACAAACAAGTAGTTAAAGTTGATCAACAATTTGCAATTGATCGCTTAGCATGGATTATGGTTGCAACAGTGAACTACTGGCACAGAGAAAATAGCTTCTTAATATTAATGTTACTGATCCATGACCACAACAAGAGGTCTAAGAATGAAGCACATAAGTATTTGAAACAGAAACAAATCAAACAATGAGAGTTTTTGCACAGGATGTTATCTGCATGCTACATGATACCAATGAATCCAAAGATGGATTCTATACTAAAGTGTGAAGATTATAAAATGCTTTTCAAAAAAAAAGAACAAACAAAAAGGTTAAATACATTATAGCCATATGATGATAAAGCATTACATTTCCTGGCATTTGAAATCATAAAGAGAAAAAATTCTGAAAGAATGTAGAATTCTGATACAAATTTGAATTGTCAATGAATTTACCCATGTCATCTCTGCGGCGGCTGATGATGGTGTAGGCAGCATTTCCTCTTCAGCGGGTCAGTATGCAGTTTCTTGGCCAATCTTTGATTCTTCGTCATGCCATCTTGCCACAACATGATTCTCTTGTTGTAGCACAAATTGGTTCCTTCAATTAAACAAAAATAAGCAATGGAAGAACTCCAAAAACAACAATTATGGCATTGAGATTTGTGAATCACCGAAATATCTTCTGATCAGCTCCACTTAGATTGTTGATATCGGCTACTACTGCTTTCTTCTCTATCTGTATTATGAGGATCCTCAGCCAAATTCTTCTCACCCAATCTTGTAACGCCTTGTCTCTCTTGCGCACAATCACGTTGTAGACGGGAAGCTTCTCGTACAGCCCTACGCTCCTGCCAATTTAGAATATCTAAGAATTAATAGTGTGTGGAGGAGATACCAAAAGCAAAACCCACCACCCCTTTTGATCGGTGATTTTGGGGGAGCCTTGATAACTAAGTTTTAGAGAATTTACGATTGGAACTTACAGCCTGAAAAGGTGAGGCTCTGCTTCGAGCATATGGATGACATGTCCCATTTTAGGCCTTTTTGTTGCATCAGGGTCAACACATTTAAGAGCAACCAGAAGTATTCTTTTTAGATCCTTAGAAGGAGGCATCTCAGGCAATTTAGGATCCACTACTTGCTCGGACTTCCTCTCTCCAACCAAGCCCTTTAACCAATCAACCAAGTTAACCTACAAATATTTCAAACAATTTTCAACTCGTCCAGCTCTTTAAAAAAAATAGAGCTAAGAACATCTAAAGATTACATGACAAGAAATATTCACTATCAACCTCTCCAGGGGGCCGGCTGTGGTCAACAGGGTTTCTCCCTGAAATTATCTCCATAATAAGTATTCCAAAGCTATAAATATCACTCTTCTCATTCAACATGCCAGTGCAAGCATATTCAGGAGCTACGTAGCTGCAAAAATTATTTGGTTAGTAATGAAGTAGGTAAGAATGCACACAAACAAGGATGAAAAATCTTTAAAGTGAAATACACTAACCCATATGTTCCCATCACACGAGTTGTAACATAACTCCTTTCCGAAAACAAGAGCTTAGCAAGTCCAAAATCTGATACCTTAGCATTCCACTGACGGTCCAAGAGAATGTTGCTAGATTTTACATCTCGATGAACAACCTTTGGTTCAAGACCCTCGTGAAGGTAGGCCAAGCTGCAGAGCAAAATTCTCTTTGAATCGAATAGACAAACTATAACGAATTCATCTAGTCATAAATCCAAGTTGTCATACCCTTTTGCAGTCCCAAGGATAATGTTCATTCGAATCTCCCATGTAAGTGGGCTTACTAGTCCGACATCTCCATGAAGCCATTGTTCAAGATTACCATTATCTATGTACTCATAAACAAGCATCCTAATGGAAGACATATGACAGATAGAGCAAGAAAATCATGATTAACAGTATTGCAATGACATAAAAATAACGCAATGAAAAAATAAAAGGCGGAAACCTGTAAGCACCCTCCATGCAGTAACCAAGCAACCGGACCAGATTTTTGTGCCTAACACGCCCTATTGCCTCTACTTCGACTCTAAACTCCTTCTCAGCTTGACCCCTGATAAAATATTATTACAAAAAACCCTTAAAGATTTCATGAAAACTAAATAATTAAAGGAAACGTAAAACAAGCTAAAAATGAAGTATAGTACAGAGAAGAGAATTTGATTCATTGCCAAAATAATCGAAAAAGCCAACTGTGCCACAAAGATAAAGCCAAGAGCATGTGCAAAGAAAAAAAAAAGATAAAGATAAAAGAGAGATGAACAAAAGAACAAACTGCAAAAGAAAAAAAGATTTTGACTTCACAGCTTATTTAGCTCACAATTTGTTTCATTGGCAAGAGACTCTTAACCACAAGTAACCACAAGTACACATAAAAGATGAAAGTGAAAAAATAAAACCATGTGCCTCATCAGTTTCAACAAGACAATTATAGTTTACCAACACTTTGAGAATTATAATTTGCATTCTTGCACCATGGAGCTCCAGCAAATGACCTTTTTGAGGTGTTCAACGAAGCAATTCAACATGGTACAAAACTATACTTGAGAAAACTTAAATAGACTTGACACAATGTGATTTTGCTCCATGTTATACTTGAAATCAAATGTAGCTAATTAAAAAGGGCGTTGCTGCGTGTACACGCCACGTAAAAAAACTACCTGAAACTGCTCATCAAACTCTTAAATGTTGCTACAAGATAGCAAAATCAGTCATCCTCAGAAGCTTAACACAGTGAATCAGCCTTAAAATTGAAACTTCGTGCATAATTGAACAAGAGATTCATCAAATAAAGCCAATTTGAATGAGATTGGTCATCAAACTCTTAAATGTTGCTACAATATAGCAAATCAGTCATCCTCAATCATCATCATCATCATCATCATCATCATCATCAGAAGCTTAACAGAGCGAATTAGCCTTAAAGATTGAAACTTTGTGCATAATTGAACAAGAGATTCATGAAATAAAGCCAATTTGAATAAGAAGTGAATGAGATTGATCAGATCACCTGTTATTCAACAAGTTCTTGACAGCCACCACAGCGTTGTCCTGCAAAACCCCTCTATACACAATCCCATACCCACCCTCCCCAATCACATTCTCATCCGCCAAACCCTCCGTCGCCGCCTCCAACTCCCTCAAAGTATACCAATGCCCCCACCCCAGATGCGACACCTCCGGCGGCCCCCCGGCCCCCACCATCGATGCCGAGTCCGTCCCCGTCGTCGACCGGCTCTCGCCGCTCTGCGACGAATGCCGGTCCGAGAACACCACTCTGTGCTCCGCCTTCCCGATGTCCACATGGATCTCCGGCACCGCCGCCGCCGCCGCCGCCACATAGGCGTCCTCCTGGATCTCCTTCGAGGGCTCCGGCGATGGGTTTCCGACCGCGAATTTCGCCGGATTGGGCCCCAATTTAGGGTTTTTTTTGCGGCAAAGACAGTTTATGCAGAAGAAGATGAAGACGAGAAGCAGAACTATGAGTCCCCCGACAATGACTCCCGCGACTACCCATCCCGGCAAGCCGAAGATTGATGTCTTCTTCGCTAGGTCATTGCTCAGCGTCGATCCTATCTTCCCGATCGACATCGATGAATCGATCGATCGATTGCGACAGAGATTTGGGGATTCAATCGATTGTTGTGGTTGTTGTTGTTGTAGAGAGAGAGAGAGAGAGTGGAGTGAGAGTTGGAGAGATTAAACAAGTGTATTAAAGATCTACTTGAGTTTTAGTAAATCACGTGGCACGCGGGCCAGTGTGAAAATAGATCCACTAACGATACATCACATTCAATCAAAAAATGATTTTTAATGGGATCATGGATTTATAATATTCATCTTTTGTGGCATGAAATCAAAGTGAAGGGTGTCTAATATAACGTTTACTTTTAGATATTGTGGTAGACTGTCACGTCAACATTATTAAATTTTTAAGTTTTAATTTTTTAAGCCTTTATTAATATTATGAAAATTGAAGATAAAAGTGTTAACTCATCAATTTATAGTTTAAATCTACAATTATCATTGGAGATCAATTTAAGAGGTGAATGTCTATCTAGTGTCACATATGATAGACATCATCTCCACATCTATGATGTGGCATCAATATGTGGTATAAATCTATGTTACCATTAGAGATGTTCTAAGCACGTAGTTTAATGCGGGGTATGTATATGAGGCACGAAAAGGCGCCTTCCGAATGACTCAAATATAAGTTGTTTAAAGTAAGTGCGCAAGAATTGAAACAACTTTAATTAAAAGTGTAATTTACATATACGCTTTTTAATATTAAATTAAATGAATAATTGAAGAATCATAAATATTTGAATTGTATAAGGGTATAATTGGTAAAAATAATAATAATATACATTATGAAAATGACTTGTAATTTTGACCATGAAATTTTTGCTAGAAAAACTTATATTTTTGATGAAGGGAGTAGTATTTTCCCAATGTTTTGCACTCCATCTAGCCACAATTGTAAGTTGTTTTAAGGTGAATGCACGAGAATTAAAGAATGATGTAATTGTAAGATAATATTAATATATTACTCTTACCTTTATTAATGTTCTTTTTGAGTGAAACAAGAGAAATCCAACTTGACAACTTAGTAGACAAAAATTGATCCAATTTAGCACACTAGTAGACAAAAATTAACCAAACTTCAAAAGCTTCATTAATGAGGGTAAAATAGGTAAAATGTGCTTGAAAATAAGAGAACCATTAACATTTTTTAATAAGGAAAGTAAGCTATAACCACCTACATTTGTGATTGAAGGAAGATTTGGAATGACGAAGTGATTTGGGGGTGACATGTGGAAAGTGGTATGAAATTCGAATTGTCAACGAATCTATGGTTCTTCAGTGTCGTCAAATGTAAGTGGATATGAAGCTCTTGGAACCCGAGTTTACATTGCTAGCCTGCATATCAAACTCTTTGACTTCTACTTAAATAATCTCATACCAAACTAGTGATTCATTCGATTGGTTGGTGCATTAACCTATTAACAAAGTATATTATTTGAATTAAATAGACCATTAACCTATTATTGGAGTTGGTTCTGTTGATTCGAATGTATAGACATTGAGAAGAAATGAATGAGACGAGTAAAATTTAGTAGTACAGCACAGTGGACCCAAAACCTGAAGTGGGACATAAATCAACGTCTAAAAGACACACTGCAACGGCATAAATGTTAAATGCCAATACAATTTAGCTCCATGACCCCACAACCTGTCATGTGTTCAGATTTGAGACACAGACCCAACAACATGTTAAAATTTATTACTGTCATGGTGATCTGTCTTTGTTCATCCAAATGAATTGAACTAGCAAAACAATTTGATATCCATTTAGCTCTCTAGTATTCTTTTTCAGTCTCCAGTCTTCTGTCAGAAATAAATAGTTTTCTTGATCTAGGCCATGAGAGCTGTATATATATATATATGGTTGTATTTGTCCAATCAAATGTTACAGACAATACTATACTCACAAAAAAGAAGGGTGCATTTTAAGATCATATAGATCACTTGGGTCCTGGACCAAACATTGCAGATTCTCACGAAAACGTTTGTTCGACGAATGCAATCTATCTGAGATGGGCGAATCTATGGCTTTCGTGAAATGAACGGGTCTTCGCAAGCAAAGCCGCTCTATAGATCCAACAAATGGTCCCTTTATAGGGTGCAGCTTGATCTCGTAAAGCTTTGGCCACTGTTTCCCAGTCACTGAAACAATGGGAAGCATCGATCAATCAACAAGTAAGTTGGAGAATAGATCTAATAAAAATATTGAGAAAGAAATGAATGAAAACAAGCTGCAAATTCTATTGACTTCTCCATATCTTATGACATTGACAAAGAACAAGGAAGAAACTCACTGGAATATTGAAAAACCAATGAAATATATGGTGAACAAAAGTAGCATTGCATGATAAAATGTTGTGGCTCACCAAACAGACGGCCCTTTTCTTCATCCCATGCAATTCCATTTAGAACATCAATTGATCCAATTCCCTGAAATTAATGTGTTTATAGAAGTGTTAAACGAACACTATTGCTCGCATAAATCTTCTTTCCAGAAAAAATACTATGAGATTTTGCTAGAATGTATAGTGCAGTAATCTATAAACAGATATAAATAGCTTACTTCGCTTTCATGTCGCAACAATCGCTGCCTGCAAAATTTAAGAAGTACGATTTAGACTCAGGTTAACTTTGCATTACAGGTATAAGTGAAAAGAGAAGTTTGAGCTGCATGAACAAAGTTAACGAGCAAACCTTAATTCAGGAAGGACAATCCATCCAAGCACAATCCCATCCTTGGGGGAAATTCTGGCTATACAGTCAGTCTGCATATCATGGTGGAATAAATTTTGTTAGTGTAACAACAACAACAACAACATAGCCTCAGTCCCAAATTAACTGGGGTGGAATAAATTTTGTTAGTGTAACAACTGATTAAAACGAACATAGCTGGAGCGCAGCAACATAATTCAAAAACTCATGCTGACCCCTATTATTGAAAGAGAGAGAGCACGTACCTGCCAAACATTAGCCCAAACTTCACCATTGACATACTCGAGTTCATTCAGATTATGAACCATGAGACCTTTGTATTTGACTGTAGATTTCCCTATGACTGCGTTAAGCAAGTAATTCAGAAGCAGTAAACTGCAGGATAAAGGGATCAAATACTTTCAGAACGAGAAACTATGGGGAAGGAGTTAAATAGTTGAAGGAATCCAATCGATTTGTCATTGAAAGACCTTTTAGTGTTGATGGGTCCAGCTGATACAGGATTGAAGATCCATCACTCCCAAATAATACCTGTCCATCAGTTGCGAGCCCCCAACCGTCTGGCATCTGGTGTTTAAATTTTTCATACTGCACCAAACATAGGATATATGACGAACTGTACTTAAAAAAGAGTAAATTGATCCACAAATTGGTTTTCTATTCTTTCTTTTTTTTTGGTACATAATTCATATCACAGCACTAATACATCTCTAAATTCCCACTCGAAATCATCGGAAAGTCAAGTTAACTTTGAGAAGATGCAAATCAGTAAGAGTTTTGATCAGACCATCAAAAGTGAACTATGTTCTGAGTACATCTTCCTAGCATAGTCCAGTACCAAAACTCAAGTGAGATCAATGAGGGTAATGTATTAATCACAATAAGCACAACCGCAAGCGTTCCATGTTAAAAATAGAAGGTTAAAAAAAGACAGCATTGTATAATGCATGAGCCAAAACCTATGAAAAAGGGATCTAGCATAACATCCAAGCCCCAACATGCACAACCACCAAAGAATAACAGTAACACTAGCGATATGATACAAAAGGTGCTTAAACAGTAGATACAGAATAAGGAAATAATGCAAGCAAGGAAAGAGTAGAGTTTGTACAAACTTTGCTAAGATTATGCCGATCATAAATGAAACCCGTATTGCCCAACCAAGTCACTTGGAATAACCTACAAATCAACAACAAATTAACAAAAATGAGAACCTTTGGCGTATAGAACAACATGATGCGATTAAAAAAAATAATGAGACCAAATGTGTTTCCTACAAACCTATCACCAAGAAGAGTAAGTCCCTCTCCAAAATAATTACTATCCATTTCTTGAAGAATTTCTACCTGGAAATACATGAGATGATGAGATGTTATTAACTTAAGATTAAACGACAACATTTTTTCTATCCAAAAATTTCATATGCTATGCTCTGCTTTCAAACCAACAGAAACCAAATGCTAAATTGGTACACCAAAAACAAGCATACCTAAATTTTTTTATAATAGAAGACTTTACCTTCCCAGTCTGGAGAACAACCTGCCGTACTGAAGACTGGAATAGAAGAAAAGAAAAAGGCCATGGTGCATTAGTCATGGTGCATTACGAAAAGGTAAAACTGCATCTAATACAAGCATAACAGTAGCCATAATTATAAGTGCTTCAGTAGCAGAAGGTTTGCATAATTAACTCAATACTCCCATCAATTATCTTCCTTTTTAAACCTAGAAATAACATGTAAATTTCAGAACACTACAAGCGCTTTCAAAATGCTATCAAAAGTACCAGAACCATCTGCACAAACTTACTCCCATTCAAATAAACATAATTTACTATAACAAACCTTAACACATATGCCTTCAGGCTTACCCTTTCCGAGTAGATGAGTAAACATTTGAATGTCATCTAAACCCAAGCATGGCATTGGCCGCTTCAAGTGAATGCTAAAGATTGCTACCATTAATTGGTGATATAAGAAAGGAATGTGAAAATAATTGACGTTGCTAAATAGTGTAAAGAATTAACTAAAATTTTCAAGCCGTGGTGGTTGTAAGATAGAGGTGACTCTGTTGAAAGAGCTGTAGCATGAAAAGGAGATCTACAGAGCTGCAAAAAACTCTTTGATGGTTATTAGTAAGTCCACTAATTTGTACTCAAGAAATTCCTCTTTATGGTGCAACGAAATCCCCGCACCATAGTGAGGAATTTCTTAAGTACAACTTAGTGGACTTACAGCACATTGAAAAACTGCAATGCAGTAACTATGAAAAGGGTAAAATTAAGCAATCCGCCGTGGCCTTTTCTCGCCCATTCGAACCAAGAACAATACAAATCAAACCTACCAGGCACTTTGACAAACTTATAATTTTTTATTTTTATTTTATATCCGTGGGTGTCCAAGCGAACCTGACTATTCCCACGAGGCCCTAGGTGCAATCTGCCTAAGCGTACCCTAGTTGCCTGAGCAATCTTGCCACATTAGGGAATCGAAATCGAGGTCCTGCGCTTAACTCACACAACCCCCCTCGCCTTACCGTTGTGGCAACTCGACCGGGTGGACAAACTTATAATTAAGGTATAAGAGAATGAACTAATGTCATGCAAGTGAATTCAAACCATCGCATTGAACTATACTACCAAAAACTAAATCAGGGCACAATCTCAACTCACCTTCCCATAAAGACCAGTTGATTCAAACAAGGTATCATTTCCTCCATATAAAAGCCCCTGAAACCAGAATCACAACCATTCACAACAAACTTAGTAAATAATTCAAACATCAACGAGTGTCAAAATCCACTGCTTCACAATTAGAGATATCATCAATTAGGGCAAAATCTCATTCACTAAATTGTCTCAATTACATATCCAGATCACAAAAAAATTCAATCTTTATTAAAATTAGGTCGAATGCGCCCAAATCCATCACATATCCAAAAAGGGTACCTGAGTGAAGGCCTTGGGATCATGGGGAAACTCGTTGACTACCTCGACTGAGCAAATCTCAGCCGTTGGAACCACAAAATTCATCGATTCGGTCGTCTCGCGCTTGATGTACAGAACGACAAGCACGAACGCGACGAAGGGGACGGAGATAAGGTACTTTCTAGTACAATTGAAGAGCGAAGAAGAAGAAGAAGAAGAAGAAGAGGAGTCCATGTTTGGAGAGTAGCGAGAGTTGGACGATCGCCTAGTTTTCTTCTTCGAAGGAGACAGACTCGCCATTGTTGAATCCGATCTTCCTCTTCTTCGTCATGTGGTTTGGTGAGGCGCGTGTCCGAGATTCGGACTGGGCTTTGACGGGTGTTGCGAATGGGTGCGCATTTAACCGGGTACTTCCAGTCGAGGACGCTGCTAACGTACGCTTTTTCTCAATTGGAGTTGGGGCCTTTTAGAAAATGACTCTTCTGCCCTTCACTTAAATACATACATTGAAATGCCTTTACACACACAATTGAGATGTCTTCAGCGCGTCCATTTTTTTCGTTTCCTTCTTTAGTCAAACAGCCCTTGAGAAATGCACTTGGAGATAACAAATAAATTAATTTATCAGCTAATTGATAAGCTAATTTGTGCGTACCGAACATAGTCAAAAGGTTATGAAATCAAATGTTGTTATATAATCCTTTTCTTTTGTTATCAATCAATATTGCAATATTTCTTTTTAAGTTTTTTAATTTTTTTGAAGTATTTTTTTATTTTTGTTTTAAATTAGGTGTCAACTATGTAAAAGAAAGCTTTATCCCAATTTAAATTTCACTTTTTAAAGACAAACGATTAGCACGCCACTCATGCTCCATGTTACATATTTTCAACATAAAGGTGCAATAACTATAAACATTTACATTTCTTAAAAAGAAACTATAAACATTTACATTTGCATTAATATTTTTAAAAAAGACACTTTAGCCATATCCTACAAATTAAATCATGCACATGCCAAAGATATAATGAGAGTAACATTAAATATACTAGTCAATGGGCACGCGCTATACGCGTGATTTTAAAGAAGAAAGTGGTTTTCAATAAAATAAACCCATCGAGAAAGAAAACGTGAATAGAGTGGAGAAAGAGAATTGTGGAGGGGAGAGAGAGAAACGTGGAGGGGAAAGAGAAAGTAGAGAAACGTGGAGGGGAAAGAGAGAGTAAAAAGGTGGAGGAGAAATAAAAAAAAATATTCAAATCCCACTTTGTTAGGAAACTGAATACTAATTTAAAAAAAATTGAAAACTAATTGAGTTTCATTCGCACATTTAAAATCAAAACCACCTATTGATTTGTAGTTATCAATTAAATTATTATTTTATCCCAAATTTAAATATTTGTATCAAAACACTTAGGGGCATTGTTGGAAGTTTTAGCCAAAAAGGCTTCACGGTTAACCTTTTTGGGATTGCTATTATAATAATATAGATTAATATTATTTAGACATTCTTTTTGTAGGGCTGACACTTTTTTGTGAGATTGATTGAGTGGAAGTAGAAAAGACAAAAGAGAGAGAAAGATTCGAGCAAAAGATGTGGGTTCAATTAATTAATTTTTTTAGATCACTTGAACTAAAATTAAGAGGAGCTAGACATTCTCAAACATAAAAAAAATATTAAAGTATCATTGATGAGAAGGACGATGCATCATTTGCAAAAAAAAAAAAAAAAAAAAAAAAAAGGTTCCGGAGGATGTCGGAGATTGACTCCCGTTCAACAAAAAAATAAAATAAAAAATAAACAAAATTTGGTGCCTCCACGAGAGATGCGATCACAATCAAAACAATGAATCTCCAAACATCACAGTATTGACATATCTCGAGAATCTTCTTACCCAACCTCCGACGTCTAATAAATTTCGCGCGAACTTTCTCGACTGGACACTAAAATCCAAAACGAAAATACCACAACATCTGCCCCCGCGTTATCTATCTCGGGATGCGTTAGCCCGCATCTTAATATGAACACGCACAGCGAAAAGCACAGTGTGCGCGTTTGTTGTGCGTTTGTTCACGCCACTGTAGCAATTCCCAAATTCAAAAAACCGAGCAGCAAAGCAAAAGAAAGCAATGGAAGTCTCCAGAACACACCAGACCCTCTCCGTCTATTCGCTCTCGCGAAACCGCTATTGTTTCTCCAGAATCTCCCAAAACCGCTATAAAAACCCAACCCTCTCTGCCCATCACTCTTAAAATTCGAGTTCAATCAATCAATCGATAGCGCAATCGATCGATCTTCAATTCTCGTTTGAGGGTTAAGTGAGTGTGTGAATCAATTGATCATTCGTTCATCAATGGCGGACGTTCAGATGGGAGAGGGAGTCGAGACCTTCGCGTTCCAGGCGGAGATCAACCAACTCCTCAGTCTCATAATCAACACGTTCTACAGCAACAAAGAGATATTCCTTCGCGAGCTCATCAGCAACGCTTCCGATGCCCTCGACAAGATCCGCTTCGAGAGCTTGACCGACAAGACCAAGCTAGACGCGCAGCCAGAGCTCTTCATCAGGCTCGTTCCTGATAAGACCAACAAGACCCTCTCCATCATCGATAGCGGCATCGGCATGACCAAAGCTGGTAACTTTATTTGCTTTCATGTGCTTTCTCTGATTTCGTCAGGCTTTTATAGAGGAATTAGGGTTACTGAATTTAGGGATTTTGGGGATCATAGATTTGGTGTAAAGAAGATTTATTCTTTCTCCGATTTTCTTAGGGTTTTAGGGAAATTAGGGGTTTTGGTGATCTGTACGTTTGTGCACAAAGTTGGTAACTTTAGTTGGTTTCGTGTTTTTTCAAAGTTCTGATCTTGTTAGGGTTTGAGGGGAATCAGGGATACTGAATTTAGGGTTGTTCTTGGTGATTTGTAGATTTGGTGAACAATTTGGGGACTATCGCGAGGTCTGGGACGAAGGAGTTCATGGAGGCACTTCAAGCAGGGGCGGATGTGAGTATGATTGGGCAGTTCGGTGTTGGGTTCTACTCGGCTTACCTTGTCTCGGAGAAGGTTATTGTGACGACGAAACACAATGACGACGAGCAGTACATTTGGGAATCACAGGCCGGGGGGTCGTTCACTGTCACTAGAGATGTAGATGGGGAACAATTGGGGAGGGGAACGAAGATCACTCTCTTTTTGAAGGAAGATCAGGTAGGGATTGTTGTTGCATTTGGTTTGATTTCATCAATTTTGTGGTTTCTGGGTCTGAATTGTGTATTTTGAAACTATGGTTCTGATTCTGCTTTGTGATGGTTTGATGATATTGCAGTTGGAGTACTTGGAAGAGAGGAGATTGAAGGATTTGGTGAAGAAGCATTCCGAGTTCATTAGCTATCCTATCTACTTGTGGACTGAGAAGACGACGGAGAAAGAGGTGAGCGACGACGATGAAGACGAAGAGACCAAGAAGGAAGAGGAAGGCGATGTGGAGGACGTCGATGAGGAGAAGGAGAAGAAATCAAAGAAGAAGAAGGTGAAGGAAGTGTCACACGAATGGCAACTCATCAACAAGCAGAAGCCCATTTGGTTGCGCAAGCCAGAGGAGATAACCAAGGAGGAGTACGCTTCGTTTTACAAGAGCTTGACCAATGATTGGGAAGATCACCTTGCTGTGAAGCACTTCTCTGTTGAAGGGCAGCTTGAGTTTAAGGCGATACTCTTTGTGCCGAAGAGAGCCCCATTCGATCTCTTCGATACAAGGAAGAAGATGAACAATATCAAGCTCTATGTTAGGAGAGTGTTCATCATGGACAACTGCGAGGAGCTAATCCCGGAGTACCTTAGTTTTGTGAAGGGAGTTGTCGACTCCGATGATCTCCCTCTCAATATCTCTCGCGAGATGCTCCAGCAGAACAAGATTTTGAAGGTGATCAGGAAGAATCTTGTGAAGAAGTGCATTGAGATGTTCCAGGAAATCGCAGAGAACAAAGAGGATTACACCAAGTTCTACGAGTCCTTCTCCAAGAATTTGAAACTGGGCATCCACGAAGACAGCCAGAACCGATCGAAATTGGCTGACTTGCTCCGGTACTACTCGACAAAGAGTGGCGACGAGATGACTAGCCTGAAAGACTATGTTACAAGGATGAAGGAAGGCCAGAAAGACATCTACTACATAACCGGAGAGAGTAAGAAAGCAGTTGAGAACTCTCCTTTCTTGGAGAGGCTAAAGAAGAAGGGGTATGAAGTGCTGTTCATGGTCGACGCCATTGATGAGTACGCGGTCGGGCAATTGAAGGAATACGACGGGAAGAAGCTCGTCTCTGCGACGAAAGAAGGACTGAAATTGGAGGACGAGACGGAGGAGGAGAAGAAGAAAAAGGAGGAGAAGATCAAGTCATTTGAGAATCTGTGCAAGACAATTAAGGACATACTGGGAGACAAAGTGGAGAAAGTGGTGGTTTCAGATAGAATTGTGGACTCTCCATGTTGCTTGGTGACAGGTGAATATGGGTGGACAGCAAACATGGAGAGGATTATGAAAGCTCAGGCTTTGAGGGACAGCAGCATGAGCTCTTACATGTCAAGCAAGAAAACAATGGAGATCAACCCTGATAATGGCATAATGGAGGAGCTGAGAAAGAGAGCCGAGGCCGACAAGAACGACAAGTCCGTGAAGGATCTCGTGCTCCTACTCTTCGAAACCGCTCTCCTAACATCAGGATTCAGTCTCGAGGATCCAAACACATTCGCTGCGAGAATTCACAGAATGTTGAAACTGGGTCTCAGCATTGATGAAGAGGAGGAGGAAGCCGGAGGGGAGGACGCAGACATGCCGGCGCTGGAGGACGCAAATGAGGAGAGCAAGATGGAGGAAGTTGATTAAGAGATGGTTATGCAGACTTTTGGTATGTGAGAGCATTTGAGCATTTGTTGATAAAAAAAAAGAGGAGTTGATTTTTACTGAACGTGTAAAATAAGAGTACATATCGCCTATGTTTTTAAGTTCTTGTGCTTGAAAATGTCCAATGGTCTTGTCTAAGGGTGTGTCCTAAAGTTTATTTTTGGTTTGTATTGGATTTGTTGAAAACAATGGAATGCTAGTTACTTGCAACATTGGGTCCTCAATAATTTTCACTTCTACTTTATCTCTCCAATAAACAGTGACCATTGACACTCTTAGAAACAAATTCAGATTGAGAAACATATCATATTATATCTACTTATCAATTTGTGAAGAATAAAATCACCAGTGCTGGAATATAATAATAGCATTCACAACCTATGATGAAGAGTTAGGCTGATATGGTGATAATTCTCCAAGGCATTTACTTGATTAACCACATTTCCTCGATAGAGAAATTACAACAATATAACTTCACTCCCAAATTAACTGGAGTCGGCTACATAGATCAAACGTTTCCATTGTGCTCGATTAAGTGCAATTGATAGTGAGCTTTGCAAACTATTCAAATCTCTAATCTTTGTATCAATTAGTACTACTCCTACTTGTCTTTGAATTTTTATATTTCGTTTTCTATCTTTACGAGTTTTACCACACATTCACCTAAGTATCATCATTTCTGCTGCGTTCACTTTGTGTAATTGTTGAATTTTATGTGTGACATCATTTATATGATTGATCCTAGGTATCTAAAGTGGAGCATCAAAATACAAAGTTACGCAAAACTCGATAGAAAAATTAACTAACATATTTTGGTACAAAGTTACGCAACTCGACTGGAGCATCAAAGTACACCAACAACAAACAATAAATAAATAAACACATCTAGCAAAAAGCATGTCACCAAAATGAGGGAACAAATACTCAAATTCTTAAATAATCCAACATGGTAAACGCATATAACACCAAGATACTAAATTCGTTGCTTCTCTGCTAATGCAAGTCCAAACTGAAAACAAAAATTAAAGGTCACTTGACCACCTCTTAAATGCAAGCTAATAAACCATACAGGAATGATAAGCGCTCATAAGATGCCAAAAGTCATTGGAGAAAAATGAATCTGAACTAAGAAAGGCTCGAGCTAGCAGGGCCTGCACCGAAGCCACCCCCTCCGCGACCAAAGCCAGGCCTTCCACCAGGACCCTGCTCAAGTAGACAAAACAAGTGTGAAAAGATATAATATCTTGCAGCAGTCTCTTAGATTAATCATAACTATCAACAATTAGAAATAAGCAAAAACAATGATAAAGTTCACAAAATAAACAAATAGAGAAATATGAGACCATGTGACCAGGTTGCTTGGTGCTCGCGGCATCTCCTGAGACATTATACTAGTTAAATATATATCTTATATTACAAATTCATCTTAATGTTTAAGCATGATCTCTCAAAAAAGATGCATGATGATGTTACTCGAAAATAAGCACACCCTGCACCAACAATACCCCACCCTTCCACATTGAAAAACTCGAGCTCTCAACCTCATGTAGAGAAGATGATAGACAAAATGAATGAAGCCACAACTTGATTGGAGCATTGCCGAGACCTTGAAAGATGTTTAAAAACTTTAACATCCTAAGCATCCCGAGTAAAAAGACACACGCTTGTATACAGATAGATGATATATCTCCTACACAAGCGCTCAAAACCAATGAATATTGGATAGTTGCTCTTCGATGCTCAGTGGTAATGAAACTTGGCAAATTCCACCCAAGAATATAAAAAATATGCTACGCCACGGAAGGATCCTACATAATGCGACCGCAAAAGGTGAAAGTTCCTAACTTGTCTCTACAACTCCATAGATTGGCATTCATAAACAACAAAGCCTCAAAATCCCAATTGGCATTGCACTTCCAACTTTAAACATTCACTAGATGCATCAAAGACCTAAATTCATTCCACACTACTTCATAAACACATAATCAGTAGACCAACCTTTACTTCATAAGTCCATAAAAGTTCAATAAAACAACCGCTTAATGAAAGAAATAATTCTCACCCTAAACGAAGGTTGGAATTCAGGGGGAGCTCCTCCCTTCTCACCAAACTCCGACGGGCCTCTCGGACCTCCACGGTACCCTTCACGATCCCCGAACCTCGGTCGATCACCCTCAAAGCGAGGAGGGCCACTGGACACACCATTAAATCAACGCAATTAACATAATTAACTCAAACACAAAAAACCCTAAATGCCAATCAATCTAAACTATAAACTACCAATCAACACAAAATCAAACACCAATGTTCACTAACCGAGGCCTATCGCCTTGCGGACCGCCCATCGGCCTACCGCCCGGCTTAACCGATTTCTTCAACGTCGCCGGAACAATCTCAGATGGGAGATTGAGATAAGTCCGAAGAAACTCAATCCCGTCATTGGTGAGGTACCAGTAGTAATGCATCCAAGCGAATGTCTCCCGAACGTACTCCTTGGACTTGAAGCTCTGCATCAGCTTAATCACCTGCAAATTAGGGACATCGATGTCCGGGTGTTTTGGGAGATTGTAATCCTTCTTCGCAAAACAAACTCCCTCTGCACAACATCAATCACAGATCAAACAAAACATTCAAACGCATAAAAAGATTGAAACTTTGGGTTTTTCGGGGAAAAAGGTGCGACCTTGGAAGATGTATTTGCAGATCTCTCTGCGGTTCTTCTCCGGAATGATCTGCAACAACAAATACAAGGAATTAGCGTTTCCAAGCTTTGATTTGGCAATGAAATTAGGGTTTCCGTGCTTTGATTTACCATGATTGCGATGAGAGGAGACGAATAACCGAAACCCTAGCGAAGTGTGCTCTGCAGCTGCTCTCAGAGAAACCCTAAAAGCGGTTCGTATTTAAGGAATGGAATGGTTCGTTCCGGTCCAGACTGGAACCTAAAAACCGGACGGTTCGCTCGGTACTGTGCAGATTAGTTGTTGGGCCTACTTTGGGCTTTCGGCCCGTGGGCTCTAGCAAGACTATGTACCACGAAAATTTTTGGGTCCGCGGAAGGTTGGGTCCGTCTTAACTAATTGTCTCGAATTTGAGCGTTAGCTATAAACTACGTTTAAAATCTATAGAAGGAGAGTTTTGCAACCGCATAATGGTCATGGTCGGCTCGAACCTGGAGGACGGGGCTTATTGGGCTTTGTATTATGGATGGTTTAGACAAAAACTTTTTTTTTTATTGAATATATTTTGTTTTCATAGACTCTTTTTTTCCTTTTTATTTGTGAGAAAAACTAAATTAATAACTCGCATAAATAATAGTCACTCACAGTCTTTGGCTATGAAGAGAAGAGATTAGGTCATGTAGTTTTCAATTTTATGTTGTTATGTGGAAGTATAGACCTAATTTCATAGAGTCGTTTGATTGAGTATTATAAATTTTCGCCCATTTATTTTTAGCTTAAATATATTTCCAATTCATTTTATTCTATTTTATAAAGCTCAAGACTGAGACTTTATTTAAAGGGTTTGAGTCCCTTGCCACTTAGACAATGCGAGTTCATTACAATAACGTTATTGTCCTCTCAAAATTAGTATATGTATTTGTAGAAGAAAAACAAAGAATTCAATTATTCTCATAGCATACATGCCTTGTATTATAAAGGTTCGATAATGATTAATCAAAGATAGCAACTCGTGTGTATGGTATATATTATACAGTTTTACCAACACAATTAAGGCTTTTATTTAAGTCACAATCAACACTAATTGTCACACCGTAACGAGTTCAGCATCTTTGGCATTACTCATACACCAAATGAAATAAATAAAAAAGACAGTAATACCGGTACTCAGTCTCTATTAATCAGTTCTAATTCTGCTCAAATTTTTCTTGATCTTAGGCTTTATAGCAGACAAGATTACCAACAAAGCAATACGCACAATCAATATTATTATAAAAATGTATACTTTGTTCCACTCCTCCTACTGTGCCCTCTCATTGTGTAATTGAACATGTTGATGAGTAACAATATAATATAATGTTTCACCAAACTCCATCTAATGTCAACGTGATTGGTGAGATTTTAACTTCTCTTTTTCTATATTTTGTGAATCATACTTAGCCTTCCTCAACATCTCAAATTCTATACGCTGGTTGCCTCCCTAACCCTAGCTAGCTAACACCTCCTCATCACCTGTTCTAGAAAACAACACTCTAGCCAACAGTCACATGATGTCACCAACACATCATCACAACTGATTTTTTGTTTTTTATTTTTTTATTACAAAATAATTTTACAGAATAGGCAATCTCGAAAGTTTTACAGTAAAAATATCATCAAGAAGAATAATTTGCAAATCAGGAATCATCGCATGCGTACAACTGAATTTATTCTGCACTATTCAGTAGTTTCGAATGAGTCCTTAAAATTAACTATAAATCTACTTGGACTCATGATTCCCGACTCATAGAGAGTTTTTAAAAAAAAATTAAATATTTAAGGGGTATAATAAGAATTTTACAAATGATTAAAGTTGTTTCATTAATTGCTCGAGGATGTATTTGAAATTAAAAAAAGTTTTGAGTCCAGACTTACGAGTCCAAATAGCACTACCCATTAAAATTAATTGATTGATTGACGGAGAATGAAAATTTGATGATCAAAGTAAGCTTGTGGGATTGATAACCAATTCTATCTTAAAAATTAGTAGATCATGGAGTGGAATGAATATTGATATATAAGATTATTTAGTTTGGAGGGGCATAGAGGACACTGATGCAAGCTTTAATATGAATTAAAAACAAGACAAAAAAGGTAAGGAATCGACATCCAAAAAAGTAAAGAAAACAAATTAAACAAAGGAATGTGACATGGACCATAATATATACACATATTGTACGGTTTAGATACATATATTTCATCAGCACTAGCATCATCATCATCATCATCAAACCATTCCTGGCATTTTTTGAATTCTTTCAGTTTTTTCCATTCCCAAAGCCCATGAAACACTCTGCATGCATGCTTTGATTGCAATCCTCACATTTCATGTCTCTCCAAAAAAGAAAAAGAAGATAAACACAACAAACCCCCTTTTTGCTTTTCTTAAATAGTCTCCACACATTTGAAAACACCTCCACTCCCTTTTGAAGAAAAAAAAAAAAAAAAATTGAAAACAAATCAAACAGTGAGAAGTTTTTTTTAGTGAAAGAGAAAGGACTCCATTTTTTCACCACAACAACTTCACAACTCTCTTAAAGATGAAGTGTAATTTGTTTCCATGTTTGATGGAGGTGGTGCAACTCCTTCAACACCAACATGGGCATCAACATTGTCCCAAATTAGAAATCCAGCAGAACAGCACTGCTCTGACTCCACCCAGTCACTTAGCTCTTGTTGTTGTCTATGCAAGCATTCCATGCTCATCTCACCATCATCACCCACACCACAGGATGAATGCACATCCATCGCCGACGACATTGTAGTACCGCTATCCAGGTTCCCGACTAACAACGATGGCAAAAAACTTGAATTATCAATGCCGCACATGAACGGCGGCGGAGGGGGAAGCATTGCTTGGACTTGATGTTGGTGTTGTTGTTGTTGTTGTTGATCAAGATTAATATGCCAATGGTTAGAGTCATAATTTAGGCTTATGGATCCATGTAACAGCTCATCGGGACGCGTGTTAATAGTGCCGTCGACTACTAAGCCAGTGTCAAACAATAAATTAGGGGAGGGAGAAGAAAAAATGGTGTCTTGATGGAGTGGTGGCTTGGATGATGAGTCTTGGTGATTTGTTGTAATGTCAAGTAATTGGTTGTTAGAAACAAAAGTTGATTGAAACAAATCAATCTTAGGCAGTAGCGTTGTTGTATTAGTAGTACTAGTACTGATCTTTGTTGAAGGAGCTGACATTGAAGGCTTTCTGATCTTCTTTTTAATCCATGAATTCCAATAATTCTTGATCTCATTGTCTGTTCTCCCTGGCAAGTGACTTGCAATGTGAGCCCACCTAGAGGGGAATTAACAACATATATAGATTTTAATCACCTCTTATAAATTTATAAGTGTATACTAATTGTATGAATTAAGTGTTACTAATTGTATGAACAAAAAGAGAGAGAATTATTAACCAAGGAAGAGAATACTAATCAAACCTGTTTCCTACAAGACCATGAAGGTGTATTATCAACTTCTCTTCCTCGGCGGAGAATCTCCCTCGCCTGATATCAGGTCTCAGATAGTTAATCCATCGCAAGCGGCAACTCTTACCGCATCTTTGAAGACCTGCGCCGCATGTAATCGATCAAACCATGCATATATATATACAGTACTTAAATGTTAACAAATTTCCAAGAACCTCTTTGAGCATGAAGGAGTGAGAATAACTGATCAACAAATTAAGCTAGAAGAAAATTAATTAAGTTTCATAAGTAATGCACATATGAAATGAACCTGCTTTCTCAGGAACTTCACTCCAGCAGCCATAGCCATGAGTAGTGATATACCGAATGAGCTTTTCGTCTTCTTCGGGCGACCAAAGGCCTCGCTTAACCTTTTGTTGGTTGCAGCAAGAATGGTGACCCATATGTATCTAGCTAGCTAGAGAGCTTATAATTTAGTGATGTGATGAACTCCTCCTAATTATATTTCTGATGATCTCTCTCTCTCAACCTATATGTGTTGAGTTGGTGTAGTTGTTTTTAGTGCTTTTTTCAAGTGAAATATATGGAATCTTGAGAAAGAACAAAGGGTTGTGCTTGTGTTTTCTACTTATTTAAAACACAAGTCTCTCAAGTGTCCGACATCAAAGGCTGATGGGGGCCATTAATTAATTCACTCATCAGGTCCCAACATTCCATCTAACCCTAAAACGACTTTGCATCGACTTCTTAATTTGTTCTTCCCTTCTAGTTCTAGCACTCGATCGATCTCTCTCTACGTACACTTGTATTACTACATAACTGACTCCACGTACCCTCAAAGCCGCCTATCGATCTATTAATTATCTAACTAGCCCTACAGTACTTCAAAACACTCAAAAAAGATTTATAAGCTTTTCCTAGATCTCTCTTTTCAAATAAGATTCATCTCAATATTAATTAATAATTGCCACATCGATAATTCATTTATTCATTCTAAATTAATCCTCTGTGCTTTAATTCACTAATAATTCATCGTGTTTTTGTTTATCGTCGTTGGATTAAGATCTAAAAAACATAAAATGAACGTAGCATAAATGAGGATGCTTAGGTGGATGTGTGGTAAAACTCGTTAAAGATAGAATAAAAAATATAGAAATTCAAAAAGACAAGTTGGAGCAACACCAATTGATACAAAGATTAGGGAAGGCGGTTGCGGTGGTTTGGTAACCTGCAAAGACGGCCTACAAATGCCCAACTAGAAAACTTGACAAATTGTAGAAATTCGACGAGGTAGGGGCAAACCAAAGTTAACATGAGATGCATTAATTATGAGAGATTTGAATGATTTGAAAAGCTCACCATCAATTGCATTTAATCGAGCACAATGGATTGATTTGATCCATGTAGCCAACCCCAGTTAATTTGGGACAAAGGCTATATTGTTGTTGTTGTTGTTGGATTAAGATCTAAAAAATAACGCCGGTACTATATATCGAATAATGATCTGCCATACACAGATACACATAGATGTATAAAGAGATGAAATACAACTTTTATAGATCATGCAATGTCATATCATCATCCATGGTTTTGATTCATAAATAAATACAATTAGTCCAGATCTTCAGTTAATAAACTTAAAGATAATATGTAGATATCTCTTTCACTAAGATGAAATTGTTCTTTAATTAATCTTGTTATCATTTCCTTTCCATTTTAAATATTGCTTAAGTTAGAAGAAAACAAGTAATTAGCTTAATTCCCATACTTCGATTGAGATTGGTTGTTGGCCTACAAGATCAACATGCGAGACCCATCAAAAGATTCAACCTGAATCTTGTGTAGGAATGTTTAGACATAACTTTTTCTTCATATTACAATTTCTATTGCAAATTGATCAATGTTTAGACTAATGTATATATGTAATCTATAAACTATAATACATACATGCAAAGTTTTAATTAATTCAACCCTCGCTTTTTACTAGAATATTTTTTTTAGACCACTGTCATGAAAGTACTCATTTTATCTGCAAGTGATGTGATTACTAAGAGACAAACATACAAAAGTACCACTCCATCTCCATATATGTGGTCCCTTTAATTACCTTATAAGCTTGGAACACTTTTTTCCGGATTAACAGCAAATGAGACCGATTTTTCATTAAAATTGAAACTCTGAAATCAATCATATTCTATTTCTTCGTCGTCATTCTATCCATACTCCATTTTTATTAATGGGGGACTATCAGATTCCTAACTAGTTGCCTGCAGACCTCGCATACATGTCTTCGTAATTAGCGCCAATTAAGTCATATTCTATTCGAATCCCACTTGACCGAGAAAATTGCATGAATAGAAATAGTCCGCGACTACATAGAGTGCGAAAATATTCGACCAACTCCTTCCACACTTGTACATGAAGTCATTCATGTGCCTCTTCAAATTAAGTTTGGTCACAAAATGACAGATTATGGTTTCAAAATCAACCTAGCTAGCTACATGTAGAGACAAGAACAATCACATAATTACTACTAGTTTAACTGAAACTATGATTGTTTTAGTTATAATTAGTTAGAATACAAAACATGGGTATTTTCTATTGTTGCTTAGAATGCTATCTTGGACAACTATACTATAATTAATATTTTCTATTGTTGCTTAGAATGCTATCTTGGACAACTATACTAATATATATATATATATAAATATGTGTACACATGTCTGAATACTTAAATTTATATTTACTGATACATAGATGTTGAGAGAAAGACGGTATGGAAAATGTGGCATAAATAAAAGGGGGTGGTGGTACAAATACTTTGTTGATTGATGCAGATGACCCACCACATTTGATGTGAAAATGTATGAGAGGAGGAGTTTTGCTTGGATGGATAGCAAGGAAGGCTACTTGGAAAGTAATTAAGAGACCATTAATTTATTAAAGGGACTACTCTTGTGTAGAAGGGTTTTGAAAAGGAGGAATGATTAAACTTAGCTTTAGAGAGGAGCAATGCAATGGAGTGTGTGGGGACTCATTGAGTCTTTGGGACCTACCAAGGGTTTGAACTTGGAAGGATCCTTGATGTGAGTAATTTGGGAGCTTTTTCCTTCAAAGCATGGTTGGTTGGTTGGCTCAATTTGTCATGGATTTGGAGATGCCTACACCCTAACTCACTTACTTAATCTATGGTCTTTTCTGAATAAACTCACAATATATGTTGTGCACAAATCCTTTTTTTTCTAATTTTTTAAAATGCGTAATTAATTCACTGACGAGGACGTGTTCAATATCGATGACAAACAAAGCCTCAGTTCAAAATTAGTTGAGTACTCGGCTATATAGATGCAACATTAATTTCAATTGATCAGCTCAATTTGACGACCGAATGAATTAACTAATTAGATTTTCTAACTAATTAATTACCTTTATTTGTTCCCACAGAGAGGACCTTTGTTTGATTAGACTCGCGATATATAGGAAAAAAAGAAAAAACTTGATTGAATTCAAAATCTATATATAACATGTTGACACATATAAATTCGACATAACTTTCAAATTAACGTTTGCCTAATTAATATCAATATCCTAATTAATAGCCTAAGTACATAATTTTCATTTTTTTTGTTTTCGTTCTTTTTATTTTTGTACACAACTTATTACATCATTCTTCATGTATTGTACATTTGGTTTTTTAAACAAATTTTATTTATAAGAAAATAAATATAGCTAGATTCATAGTATTATGCGGCAATGTCTAGGCCTAAAACTAATTGCTATATATTTATATATATGCAATGCAAACTCAATTACTACCACAAAGTAGGGAGAACATCAATCCACATAATTGGCTCCATTTAATTAATGTGCCTCTGGAGGAATGTGAATTTGTGAGCTTGAATTAGCAAAACAGATAGCATACATACTACACAAGAATTCAAAAGAACCACAAAAACACATACATGTACAGTCACACACATATAGTGCTCCTATAGTTTAATGACTATAATAGTGGTACTAGTTAGTTAATACAGTAACAACAAAAACAATGAGAATTAACAATATTATGATGATGATGATGATGATGAAGAAGAAGAATTGAATAAAAACTTGTTTTTGACAAAAATAAAAATAATAAATCTATTTGGACTCATGTCCGGACACATATAAAGGTTTTTAAAAATTTTATAAATATTTAAAAGGTATCAAAAAATTTTATAAGTGATTATGATTGCTTCATTAATTGTTCGAAGATGTATTTAAAATTAAAAAAAAAAAATTGAATCCGGACTCACGAGTCCAAATAACACTACCCAAAAATAAAAAAAAAATAAAAACTTGTTGGTACATGGTACCTGGGCCCTCAATTTGCGTTGAAATGTTGAGAAAATTAAAGGTGGGATGCACGTATAACATGGTCATGCACTGCAAGACAGATCAAAATGATTAAATCTTTCTGTTTTCAAGAATATATAACGCTGACATTGGATTCATGAAACCAATTGAAGACATGCATTAAGAGTTTTAATAAATTTCATTGAGTACACATCTTGATATGGGATGAAAGCCAGGACAATTCGGATGGAACAGTGAGTTACATTGTTGGTGCCATAAGAGGGAGCCCATCATTTTAATCTCTCCAATCCCATGTGCTCTCTCTCTCTCTCTGGTCATGTACCATTACTTACTACTCATCAAGGATTTCCAACTCCATCATCACTAATGCATGCATGGGACCATTAATTCATGCATTAATTCCTCCATCCATTCAATTAATTCAACGCTCACCAAATTCCCTGACTTTCACTTTTAACCCTATTGATTTCACTCACACATTTGATTTTATTTTTTTTTATTAAAAAATCTAACTCAAATGACTTTTTCATACTTTTTAACATTCTTGAAGATTTCAAAATATTTAATTAATAATTTAAGATATTTATCTAATAAAAGAAAATAAAAACGGTGATTTACAAATACCAATAAAATTTGAATTAAGGGTATTTATGACTCAAAGAGTTTCCACCTTCCAAGACTACCCTTTATTTTTTTTTTTTTTTATTTTGTTAAGAAACCATTAAATGACTCCAACATGAATTGAATCAGTGACTATTATTAGACATATATGTGTCATTGGAACAACATATAGTCCCACATCGGTTAAGGGTGATTTTATAAAGAAATATTTAACATGAGTTAAACCAAGGACTATTATTAGAGATATATGTGTGTCATTGAAACGACATATATTCCTACATCGGTTAAGTGTGATTTTATAAAAAAATATTTAAGCGTGGATTCCTCCCTTTATAGTACGAAGGCCTTTTAGAGCCCTAGAGATGCTTTGGAGATAAAAGGGTAACTTTTTTTATCAATTGAATTTTATATTTGAGTACCCTTCTTTAAGAATGTAGACAAATTGTAAGTTAGATAGTTTTCTTTAATTTGTAACTTATGTTTTAAGATGTCATTATTACTGGTTGACATAGATATTTGTTTGCAAAATATGGAAGTAGTGCTTAAAAAAAAGCTAACGGCTAGATGAACCCCATTTTTTGCTTAGATGACTCATTTTAAAATTTTTACTTCGTTGTACCTCACTTTTTATTTAGTATACCCCTTTTTTTTTCAAAATTTTAAAAATACCCTTATTGTACCCCATTACCATCACCCTCATCCCAACACCCATTCTGAAGATGTTTCGGACACAAAGAGCCGACACCTCTGAAAAGGTGTCAAACAAACATGATCGACACTTTTAAAGAGGTATCAGTTGAATTCCTCCGTCACCTACTGAAACTTAGTTATTTTTGCAGTTTTGGTCGAAATCACTCGATACCTCTTTAGAGGTGTCGGTCATGTGTGATCGACACGTCTGAAGACGTGTCGGCTCTGTAAGTCCGACACCCGTGGGGCAATAAGAACGAACAAAAAAATTCCAAAACTCCTAAAAAAACACATGATAATGACCAAAAAAATAATGAGTTTTGCACAAAATTGCGTAATATCTTGATTCCATCGAAACTTTACACCTAAAATCCAAAATTCAACTCACAAATCGAAGCCCTAAACCCAATGATAATCCCACAAAATATCGACTCAAAAAAGTAAAAAAAAAAAAAACCCAAAAAAACTTCAAAATTGACACTAAAAGAGATGATAAATGCACCCACGATATCGAATCGACGTGGTTTTGCTCGAACTTCGTGGGATTTGGGTTGGTAGTGAGAATGTGATAGGTGAGTGGGGGCGAGTTGGGTATGGGTAAGTAAAAACCATTTTATATAAGAAGGGTAGTTATGTAATTTCACTGAGATGGAGTCCTCTAAGCAAAAACGGTGATCCTTTTAGCCGCTCCAAAAAAAAATATGGTAATAGATAAGGTCAAGTAATAACATTTCCTAGCTAACAGCTGCATTGGAATCTATTGATGAAGATGCATACATAAAGGAATAAGAACATGATATAACAAATTTCTGTGAAAGGGTTTCCAACTTTCTTATTTATGGTTGATAGAAAGGTCACTATTTATTTATTTTGTTTACGCTATCGATTGCACTAAATTGAGCACATAACAAAAGTTTGACAGTTTGATTCAATTAATTTGAGATTGAGTTTGAGGTTTGTTGTTGTTTGTTTACATAATCGACAACGAAAAATACCAGGATCCATTTATCTACAACTATACGTAAACCATGCAATATGTGTCTAAGTATATCCAACACATCTCAAAAGTGTATCCTATGATTCATGAGAGGTATGTGAATTTATGGTCTGTCAAAATGTCGTCACCCACGAACAGTTGGTCGTTGGAGTAATTTGGCACTCTAACGGCTTAAAATGACATGTCGAGTTTGAGAATCCAAGAATTTAAAAACCAACATTGGGTGAGCCTTACCTCATTCGAAATATTCGATTAAGTTTAAATAACGGGTGGCTTAAAAAAAAAAAAAAAAAAGGCCCCTAGCATTTCCTGTAATATGCTAGTCAAGCGGCAACCGAGCTTTAAGAACAATGGGCCATTCGGCCCATATATTGTTCTGAAAGAGAACTTGAGCCCTACAAGTGCTGTATAATTGTGTAAGGCTGTGAGCCCAGTAGTGCAATGGGTTTCTATCTCTAGTTGTGCAATTCATCGTGAGGAAATGCTAGAATGCCAACGCTGAACTCACGCGTGAAGTCGCAGCATGCCTTCAAGCCAAGGATGATTTATATGGCTTGAAGTGACTTCGATGTGACTTTTTCGATTGTCATTATAATGTAGCAAAATTCATTAGAGAAAATTTTTTTAATGAGTTTTTGAACTTTCACGTAACAAAAGACAACGCTGCAATTTGAAGTCACAACTATTGCAAGACTATATATGTACAGTAATAGACATCAACAAGAATGTAACAAAATGTATTAATCAAATTGCAACCCAATCATTTTCCACACATAGCACATATAAATCAGCAAAATTCTGACAAAAAAATGTGCACAAAAACCCCCAAAACATATTGATGTATGTGATGGCAACGCATTGGTCAAAATCAATGATTTTTAAAATCTAGGCCAACATGAAGCAAATTTTATATTATTTGTCAGGATTTTAAGGTATTTTCAGAGTTTTTTTATACTTTACTAGAACATTTAATTTTGAATTTTTTGTTTTTATCTTTCGTTCCTCTCTCTAATTCTTATCCATCCTTAATCTTAATCTGTGTTTGGTTTGCGAGTTGCAACTGTTGTAAAGTGATATGGTGAAGTACATAGTCAACTCCCACGTGGAGTGTGAGTGGTACAACTCAGCAACGTGACAAATGCAACAATCCAATTCACTAAACGACAAAACTATAGTTAGACTAACTAAAAAATATCATCAGCAAGAAAAGTAGCAAGACGTCGAGGCCACCTAAAGTAGATAACACCTCAATCCCACTTACCCTCCTTCGCCAAGTCCTATGACATCTCAACCGTCCTCTTCGTTTATCATCGACCAATGTTGGGGGTTTTCACTCCAAAAGGTCGATCCCCCATTACCCCCATTAATTGAGGGTTTTCTTCGTAAAGATATCATCAATTACTCGACGTTTAGCTATAATAAAAAATTAAAATTGAAGTCATGCATTTAACACACATAACTTCATTTTCGTTCTTACTAGTAAGACACGCTCGTCCGAGTTAAGAGAGAATAAAGTATTACTTGTCAATAGATAAGGTAGATGAAGATCTCAAATTCAACTCCTCTTATTTGAGCCGTCCCTACTTGCCTCAACGGTGCATAACATGTCGACATGAGAGCATTTTTAATGATATGTTGATTGAATGTCAATATGCGTCACCTAAAATTAAATTGACATTAAGATCAAAAAAAGTCTCCAATGGAAATGTATATTTACAATCTCATGCGGATCTGGTGAACTCTAAACATTCAAATTGACATCCACATAAGATTTTGTTTGTTTTTTAGATTTTTATGTACACATTTTAATTGAAAAAATTATATAAAAAAATATCACCTCATCAATTGACGTTCAATCCACATCTACCATTAGAAATCAGTTCTAAAGTATAATGTCTATTTAAGCTGCATGAGATGACATCATCTTCACCTTGATAACGTCGTAAGAAGTCACACCCCCAATCCACGTTTACCATTGGAACAATTAAAGATGCTTTGAATTCAATTCAGAATTAGTAGGCAACTAGTGAAGTCTAACCGACAAGCATCTAATAGCATCTCCAACGAAGATGTAGATTGAGGATGAATGTGTGCCACGTTGGATTAAATAGACATGAATTAAAAATACGTCTCTAATGAGGTTGAGGATTTGTCATGTGCGAATGAAATGGTGAAGACATTGTCTACTACACCCTCTACTTCTGGAGGGTGGGATAAACATTGTCTATAATGCCACATCATTTTAAAAAGTGCCACACATTTTAAAATACGAAAGAAAAAAATGAAAAACGCCTAAAAGAAAGAGAAATAAATTGAAAAAACCCCTATAAAGTAATAAATAAAATAAAATAAAACGCTTAATAAAAGAAAAAATGTCGCTTGAAAAAATAAGATAAAAAAGGATTTAAACCACAGTTTCTTGAACAGTTTAGTCCACATTCGAGATACTCTAAAGAGATAGCGAATAGCAGGAGCAGGGAATGAGATAAGTGGGGCCGTAAGAAGAGATGACGAGGGAGATACAAAAAGGTCGTGCGCGCTCGTAGCAGGGAATCATTCGCCAACGAAGACGACCAAGTCAAAAACAATGCCTTTGTTTTTTTTTTTTTCTTGCTAGTTCTGACATTTGGACCCAAACTGTTGAATCAATCAACGCCTCCAACGCCGCGAACATCGAACCACCACCTTCATCTCTTCCAACATATATATAGAACCGGTCCTACCGTCCAACGTACTCGTAGACACTCAATACTCAACCAACCACAATAATGCCTCCCACGACCGACCACCAGAGCTTCCTCGGCCGCTCAATCCTGAGCATCCGACGCAACCAGGTCTCCGCGATGGAGACCTCCTCCGCCACCTCTCAAGACCAAGAGCTTCAAGACCTTGATATCTTCCAGAAGCGAATCTCGACAGCTTCATCAACCTAACATCATCCACCTCTCCTCCCGACCTCCTATCCATCGAATGGCTTCGCAAGCTCCTCGACGTCTACCTCTGCTGCGAGGCAGAATTCAAGGCCGCCATTCTGCTTCGCCGCGACCCATCGCATATCACCAAGCCTCCCATGGACCGCCAAATCCCCGACCTTGTTGACAGAGCTGTCAAGTCGCTTGATATATGCAATGCTGTTACTAATGGAGTTGAGTCTGTTCAGCATTGGAAGAAGTTGGCGGACATCGCCGTTGGCGCGGTGGAGCAGAAGCCGGTCGGTGAAGGGCAGGTGAGGAGGGCAGGAAGGCGCTGAGTAATTTGGTTGCTGCGATGAGTAATGAAGAAGTGATGAGTAGTGTGAATAATGGGAAGTCCACGGAGAGGGCATGGTCGTTTGGAAGGAAGGGTGGTGGTAGTACTAGTGGTGGGATGAAGGAGGGGAATGTGGGGAGCTTTCGATCGCTGTCAATGACGGTGTCGAGGAGCTGGTCTGCGGCGAAGCAGATTCAGGCGATGGCGGCGAACTTGGCGATGCCGAGAGGAGGGGAGGCGAGTGGAATGGGGATGATTGTGTACATTATGAGTACCGTAATGGTGTTTGTGATGTGGGTGCTGGTGATGGCAATTCCTTGCCAGGACAAGTCTGGGGTCGCCTCGCATATTCCGATTCCGAGGCAGCTGGCTTGCGCCGCGCCGATGATCGGATTGCAGGATCGGATTTCGGAGGAGTTGAAGAAGAGGGAGAAGAATAAGGGGAATGCGGGGTTGTTGGAGGAGTTGCAGAAGTTGGAGAAGTGTAGTCATGGGTGTATTGAGTTGATGGATTCATTGGTGTTTCCTGTGGAGGAAGAGAAGGCAGAGGAGATGAGAGCCAAATTGGGTGAATTGGGAGAGACATGTCAGAAGATGGAAGAAGGATTGGATCCCCTCCGACGACAAGTCCGGGAGGTGTTTCATCGGATGGTGAGGAGCAGAGCTGAGATTCTTCTGATATTTGATAACACTGGAAAATCCCCATCACCAATTTTGTAAGAGCTGTGTGTGTGTGTGTGTGTGTGTGTTCTTGCCAAGTAGTCATTTTGCTTTTCCAAGCCAAAATCCTTGTAAATTGTTTTGTTGTGTCATGTTGCTCTAGCTCGATAGAGCCTTGTGCAAACATTTCTATCCGTGATGATCGGTTTATGATCATCCTTGGTATGTTGAATGAAGAAATCTATCCAAATTTTGTATTAAGAAGATGAAATGTGAATGAATGTTTGGAAGTGTACCTCCTCATGTCTGAATGTACTTGATGATCAGATGCTGAGAATTGAAGTTCTTACCTGCAAAATGATTCATTAGAGATGATTTCTAAAAGTATGCATTTTGATAACATAATGTCAATGGTATTGAATGACACAAAAAGATTATATGTTATACTTATAACACAATATTTATTCAAGTTCAAGGTGATGGTGATTCTAATATATACAAGTCAATAGTATTAGCCGGACACCAAAAATCACCACCATTTCAAGAAGCAAGAGAGACAGGCAGGTATATGGGCAGAAATAAAGGAATATATATTGTACAAATAAGAATCTAAAGCCTTATATATCCTGTTTGCCGAACCTGAACTGGGTAATGCACTCGAATTCTTCATTCACCTGTTCTCTTTCCCCATATCCCACGGCTAGGCCGGAATATTTGTTGGAGTAGTGCCATTTTTGGAACATTCCAGTGTTCGACGTGCCTGAAAAACACTAGTAAAGGTCATTTGGAGGATATAAAGAAAACCACCACAGGCAAAATGTGATCCTACATTTTATGTTTCAGATATCTGAAACAACTGCAGCAGTCGCAAAATAAAATGTAGCTATGTAGGAGTAGAAACAATTATCACAAAGCATTACCTGCATACCCTTCCTGATTGTGGATCGAAATAGAATTCGGTATATCCAGTAGCTGCAGAAGTGACATAATTACTATCTATTCATAACAAACAAGGCATAAATAAAGAATTGTATATCACATCCCTCGTTGCCCAACGCAGGCTTATAAATTTATCTTGATCCATATAGATAAATAGATAGATGAAAGATATAAAAGAAAAAATGGAAAAACAGACGCCAACAAGTCAAACGCTCGTTAAATTGCATAAAGTTTGCCATGAAAACAAATAATTCCGTAATTAACCAACTATGCAACTGCACATAAAACTTCTTGTCTTTCACTAGTAGAAACTTCAGTGTCAACAACCAGAGACTCTAGATTTGCAGAAATGATTTAGCAGTTTCAAATGTTTTCTCAGCACAGATATTTTGAAAGAACATATTAGCACATACCAGAAAGAATGGGTCTCCAAGGAAACAATAAGATGCAACTAAAACGCCAATGACCAATTCCTTTATCCTGCAAAATTCAGTATCATCAACATCAGATTAAAACTAAAAACCACAAACAACCATATTTCTCCAGGTATGCTCTATACAGATGCAAAGCATAACGGCCTTTAACGAAAGTATCATAGTGAAATCCTGAAAAACCATTGCAGAAATCTCACCGGAAAGTCCTCCCACTTAATAAGATCCATATTAGACTTCTCAATTAGGGATCCAAAATTTGTACAATTTCTTTTGAAACGTTGAAGCCCTTTGAAGGAAGCCGCTGGATCAGCAAATTCACAATTTGCTTCATAAGCATTAGGTGTCAAATTTCCTGGAACATTAAGAAAAATTCTCAATTTCCCCTAAACTTGACCATCCACAAAATCGAAAGCATGTTAAAACATTTTAAAATCATCAATTCGTACTGGAGCTAGCTATCAGTCTATTTCTCTTCTCCAACAGCTAATATTTGCTAAATTACACAACAAGAGACTATCAAAACTGAAACCTGATTGAATCACATGATGAATCATAAAACAACCTAGCCTTGCCTCGGTCCCAAATTAATTGGGGTCGGCTACATAGATCAAACTCTTCTATTGTGCTCGATTAAGTGCAATTGATGGTGAGCTTTCCAAACCATTCAAATCCCTCCTAATTAATGCGTCCCAAGTTAACTTTGGTCTACCCCTACCTCGTCGAATTTCTTCAGTTTCTATTGAATCAAGTTTTCTAGTGGAGGTATTTGTAGGTCGTCTTTGCAGGTGACCAAACCACCGCAACCACCCATCTCTAATCTTTGTGTCAATTAGAGTTATTCCTACTTGTCTTTGAGTTTCTATATTTTTATTCTATCTTTACGAGTTTCACCACACATCCACCAAAACATCCCCATTTCCGCAACCACCCATCCACCAAAACATCAACTAAAATCCACTTCAAATATATGTAATTTCCAGTTAGTAGTTCTTGGTGGTATCGCGGAATCGACAACATGAACATCACAAATTAGACTAATCACAAACCAATTGTAGTCATGTACCGATCCAGATCTGTGCCCTAAGTTCTAAAAGCAAGCGCAATTCCACAATTCCACTTCGCATATACGTTTTTCTGTTAGTAATTCTTCGAAAGCAACAGCATGAACAACACAAATCGGACTATTAACTTCAACAAATCGTACAAACCTGTGACGAAGTAAGATCTCTGGAAGTCCTCCTTTATCGTCTCCACAACTCTAGCGCGATCAACAACGAGCTCAACCTCTCGACCTTGAGACTCGCCTTCCGATGATGATGATGATGATGATGATGATGGAGAACGGAAAATCGAGGCGGCGATCCCTAGAAGCTCGGAACTGTACCAAGCGAGCTTGAGCAACAAATTGTTCTCTGATTCAGGATTCCGGCGGTCGGTAGACGGAGAGCTTGCCGGATTCTCTCTGCTACACCGGAAATTGGAGGTTCTCCGGTGGTGTTTTGGTCGGAAATTGACATTTCGGTGGATCGTGTGTTCGCTAGTGGGAATCGTAGCGGCGAAGAGAAGAGAAGCCATTGTTAGAGCATTTGCGTGGGAAATAGAGGCGCGGGTTCTTTCCCTTTTTGAAAATATCTTTTCCCAAAACAATGCTGGCCAGGAAAAGTTGCTGCTCAACTCAAATATATTCAAGGATATTCTTGAAAATAAACCATTTTTGAATTTGTTCTCTTCAAATAAAGTCGAAAAAAACTCATATCAATATAATAGGAGAAAAACATTTTCCGTTATTATTAAATACTCTGCCCACTTTGGGAACAAATCAACTAGGTTGAACTCATGCATCAACATCATATAGCATATAAGAAACCCAAAAAAATAAATTTTAATATTACTTAAAGTATATAGTATATTGATTCAAAATAATATCCAACGATTAGGAACTGAGAAAAATTGACCATTGTATGTGTCCTACCAATATATGCGTTCCTACCAATGTATGCGTTCGACAATGTTTGAACTAGGGGTAGTCAAAGTAATCAGGATATAAAAGTCTGTAGAACAAAAAAATATGCGTGCTAAAAATATGTTTTTTACATTTTAAATAAAAAAATCAACCAATTAGGTGACTCAATAGTTTGGTACATGATTTGAGAGTAAGAGGTTATAAATTTGAACCCAGCGAGAACAAGTTGTTTTTTTTCTTATCAAAAAAAATAAATTTCCGAACAAAAAAGGTGTTGTAGTTTTGAAGTGAAGATAGAAAAGAAGAGAAGAATAAACCACCAGAGAATTATGTTTTGCTTTTCTCATATTGGTTCTATTATAGGCTTCAATTAACTAAAAATAAATTTCAACTACAACCAGATATTTTGCTCCTAACTTTGACTAACTAAAACAGAAAAATATGGAGAAAAATCTTAACAATAACTGAAATATTTATTGACTAATCTAAATTTGAATCAATCTTCAACAAAAGGGTAATCAAAGTTTGATTATTTGCTTATGCTTTTCAGACAAGAAATTAAATGAAGCGTTGCATGAACAAGAGAAGATTTCTAAAAAATGACTAACTAAAATATCAAATAACAATACATGAATAGTCAAATATGAAACCTTCTTTTACTACCTACAAAATATTTTTCTTCTCATTGATAAAAATAATTAAAGATGTTTTTGCCAGCCATTTAGACAAACAAATGTGGCTAACATGTCAGAAAAACTGGCCTTTCCCTCAAAGTATTGTTCACTGGGCAAAATTTTATGTTACAATGAGTAGATTCAGCACAGCATCTCGATCGCAGCGGGCAAAATGGAGAACTTTCTTGGAAGAAACCCTAGATGTTCCCCATCAGATTGAACATAAACACTGCCGCTGTCCTCGACTTCCTCCACTTCAATGGATTGTACTCTGTAACAGCAAATTGCATAAGCTGCATTAACATACAATGGTAATCAAACAATACTAACAGCAGCCCAAAAACAAAAAACAAAAAAAAAACTAATGTGTGTAATGTGTTAAGTACAAAAGCATATGTTAAAAAACATAGCACTGCTAAGATGAAGTATCCATATTTTAGATACAAATTTCCACACTTTTTTATAGGAGAATGAGCCAAAAAAAAATTTGTTGAAAGCAGTTTACCAAATCAACGCATTAATATTCCACGTGTATACATCGTCTCCAAGATCTTCACTTAGAAGAACATGAGTGAGTTATAGAATCATTTCTTCACGGATTACTTCACATCACTGTCCTGATCTTAGAATTATTAGTACAGAAAGCAAGGATGCCTACAAATCTTCCATTTTTAACATAAGTAGCAACATCAGTTCAATAATATTCCAGCTAATTTGTATCCAAATCCACTCATGCATTATCAGCAGCATCCAAACTATCTTGATCATCATCCAGCAAATTTACAACGTGGGGCGACATTAGGTCTTTTGCATCTATGCTCATCTCAAACATACCAGTAAACTTCTTACGAGATCAATGAGCGATAATGCCTTCAAAGATCCCTTTTTTTTTTGTCAAAATACTTTAACTTCATCGCACACATCTATTATTTAAACTTCAACATCAATGGCCTCAATCAGAAAATATTAGATTGCTACTGGTTCGCTTTCAGAGTTTCAGTTTTTGGTTGCATGGTTGAAAATAGTAGAACAGAAGTTACCTCATTGAAGTGACATTCTTAACTGAAAGATGTGTCCCATTATACAGCCTATGCAGCTTAAGAATGAAGTCATACCATTTGAAGTTCTGAAGAATTACAACCTGAGAGAGATGGATAATAAAAGTCAAAATTTGTACCCAGTGTAAGTCACCATTCTTTGTTATATAGAAGAACTTTGAAAACAGGACACAATAATGGCATTAATTCACCTCAAGATTTCCGTCGCGAGGATCAGCATTAGGAGTAATTTTCATACCACCGCCAAAATATTTCGCATTGCCAATACAAATCGCCGTAACTTGGGGGAAGACTTCCCACTCACCTCCATTGACCTAATTATGCAACATCAATGGTAGTTAAATGGGAATAGTGCAGATGCAAAAAGATATAGCACCAGAACAAGACAAATTTGATATGATGATTGATAAAATGCTCATGTTCAAAATCTCAAACAACATCAACCTTGATCTTAAAGTCCCGATTGGTATGCCCCATAAAACCTCGCAAAGCACCAATGATATAACACAAGTTCCCAAATTGTTTGTATCTCGAAGCATAATAACCTGCCTTCGCACTCCTACAAAAATCATAATGCATCATTAGCAAAAAAATTGAGAATGGAATAAACTATTTGACCAAAATCACCCAAAATCTATTAACATAACCTTACAAATGAATATCGACAACATTTATAAAGTAATGAGGTTCACCAATATCCCCATTAATAACACCAACATCTATGCGAGTTTTGAGCCCTGAAAACAACACCATGTTCCAATGGCAAATCAAAGGCAAATACAGCACTAAATTCAAGCCGCAGGTTATGTCCCACCAAGGACCAATAATAACTCAGGTACATTTAAATTTAAAAGATAGGCAATTTAAAACAATAGGAGTGAAAACCTCTAGCTATGCGCTCAACAGCTTCGTGAGGATCGTTTCTCCTAGCCAAACAAAATATAGAGGAAACAATTAGACAATGAATGATGGAATACTCAATCTTAAATCACTCATACCAAGTGATGAAAGGTAGCAATAGCATCAACCAACCAGCATAATGTTCTAGCAAAATCTGATCCAGTTCCCAAGGGAATCAACTGGAAAAAAAAAGAGAGAAAAAGCTCACATGAAGCATCTGTCAAACAATTTTTAAGCACCCCTCTGAACATGTTTGGTTTAAGGGAAGTTCTGACAAAGGGAAATCAATTTTTACCACTTACGCCAAGTGCAGTTGTTTTGTTCCTGTCATGTTCGCATGCACAAACAGGTTTTCCTGCCCAGAAGAAGCCATTTACAACCTGCTAATTGCGAGACTAAGAGAGTCAACATTCTGTAATGCTTCTTGATCATAATAATAGAAAGCTCAATGCTATATCAACTTCTTCCCTTGATGCGTAAGCCGAGATTATAACAAAGAAACGTTGTCATTTAATTGCATTACCAGATCAAGCAAGTAGACCAGGAACATTTTATAGTTTCTTATAATCTTTTGTGCGGTAGGACCAGCAATGAATTACAATAGCTTGCTACAGTGAGATAGCAATGAACCATAGCCTCTTCTCATGAACAGGGGCTTCATGAGGACATATCGGCAGTGTCTAAAGCATAATTAAACAACATAGAATCATTGCCCATTGCGTCCAATGTAGATGCATGGTAGAAGACATTGACTAAGCTTTCACAACTAAACTCTATCAAACCATAACCCTACCCCAAATCAAATTTCTCATCACAAAAATGCAATTACCAACACCTCTAGCACTCTTATTTCAGAATCCACACTAGTCCAATATTGAGAGCATTGTTTTCTTTCTATTTTTGTGGCCCTCTTAAACATCATCCTCAAAATAAACAACCTACCTCATGAAGGGTACCATCTCCCCCAACTGCTACTACAGCATCAGCTTCTTCACGTATAGCCTACAAAGACAAATAGAAACCCGAAATGACTACAAGTCATGTAAAGCACCTCCTAAAGCACTCGGAAGGATAAACAATAATCGCATTCTTTATACATCTGGAAAAAAAAGAAGAAAGAAAAATGTACCTCCCTTGTTATGTCCATCGCATGAGAAGGGCCCGACGTAAATGATTCATAAATCTGTTAATAACAGAAACACACACGTGGAAAAGACCAGCAACAAGCCATTTATCTAAATCATAGCACAATGTAATTACAGATTCGAAGCAATTCAATGTTCCTAACAATTTCCATCACTCTTTCATTCTTGGTGCAGGATCAGTAAAGCTCAGCTCTCTAGGGGTTTTAACAGAATGTGATTATCTCAATTGAAAAGTCCAGTTTTTATTCCAATTTGAAATAACAACAACAATCCCTAAATTGGTTGGGGTTTGGCGGCTACAAGATCAAACTCTTCCATTGCGCTCGATTCAGTGCAATTGATGGTGTAGTTTATGAATCATTTACATCCCCTAATCTAGTCTTCGATCTAACAACGAATTAAACAAGTAAAGAAAACACAGAATTCACTTACATTGTAATCCCTGCCAAGGCGAGACCTCAAATGCGGCAACAATTTCTTCCACTCCTCAACAGTCCGTCCATTGGCGCCTAAATCAAACACAAACCAAAACTGAAGAATCAAAACGAAGAAAGCACAAAGACGAAGGAAAGACGGAATCGAAATGGAGACCTTTGGGATTGACGACGAAGACGATGCCGCCGCCGCCGCCGCCGCCTTTGCGAGCGGAGGAGGAGGAGGAGGAGGAGCCTCTGGAGACCGTCCGGTCGAGATTGAGATCTGGCGCCATTGGATGGTGGTCTGCTCGCGCGAGCGAGGGTTTCGCATCGCATCGTCATCGTCACCGCTATTCGGCTCACCATTTTAAGCGAGTTTGGGATTTTTTTTTGGGGTCGGGGGTTAATCTAATCGGGGATTAGAGAGTGACGAGCTAATCTTAATCAATTAATGAATGAATGAATGAATGATTGGTTGGATTTTTGTGGCGTTGTCGATAAGATCGAGATGTTGAGACAGGATGACGGATGGAGAGCTGTGACGATGAAAGATATACGCCCAGCGAGAGTTACTGTGACGCTCTGATGCTGCTTCTTGGCGGTACTGCTGCTTGGACAACCAGAACCAGACAACCAAATATTGCAATGCAACACGTTCATGGAGAATACATGGATACCAATGTATAACTTGCGGGGTCGAGGCAGTATGGACGGCTTCTATGAGTCCGATATCCATGTTTCTTGTAGTATGAGACGGCTTTAGTGGGATGTGGCGAGTCTCTCATCCCTTGATTAGATTTTTTGAGTTTGAATCGTGAAAAATAAGAAAACTTCGAAAGTCATGGCTATTGGAATTAATGGAATATATGTATTGGATACTCTAATAATAATAATAATAATAAATACTCTATTTCTACCCAAAACAAATAAAAGTCAAAAAAGAAATAGTTATAATCAATTTTCTTTTCCTCGACAACAACAACAACATAAACTCAGTCTCAAATTAATTAGGATCGACTATATGAATCAAATTATTCTATTGTGTTTGATTTTGTGGAATTGATGGTGAGTTTTTCAAACCATTCAAATCTCTCTTAATCAATGCGTTTCAACTTAACTTTAGTCTATCCCTATCTCGTCAAATTTCTTCGGTTTTATTGAGTCGAGTTTTCTAGTCAGAGCATTTTATCGACCGTCTTTAGAGGTATTCAAATCAATGCAACCATCATTCCATAATCTTTGTGTCAATCGATGCTACTCTAACTTATTTTAAAATTTTATATTTTTCATTCAATCTTTACGAATTTTACCAAACATCTATCAAAACATCATCATTTTAACTACATTTATTTTATGTAGTTATTATTATTTTACTACCCAACGTTCAATTCCACGAAGCATAGTCGGCCTAATTTCTTTTCTTCAAATCAACATACATTTTTATTTTTATTACTGCATGTAGTATGTGACTTGGGAGTACTTGTTATTTCAAGTTGAGTCACCTTAACAGCCCAAACCATCAACACAGTGGACCGAGCTTCTGAAATGTTTAACCATTGGCGACCTCGAAGAGTCGCCACCACCGACCACTGCGCGCAATCTCACCGATTATAATACTCGAAAACCCCACAGCACAGGACCCGATGTTCACAGGTCCGACTCTCTTCTCTCAAACCCTAATCACTACTCCCTTCTCATCATCATCATCATCATCATCATCATCATCATCATTATCATCGTCTCTGCTGATCTGTTCCGTGAATTTCGTTTCGTAGTTCGAAGATCAATGGCGACCGTCTTCAGCAACCCGACCTTCAAGCACGGCCTCTCGCGCTGGTGCCCTCAATCGCCCTCACTCAATCATCGGACCGCTCAGATGGCGATGGCTGGATTCCGTCGAAGAAGAAGCCACCTTCACGTGGTTGCCTCCTCTGATTTCGCTAACGAGAATCGCGAGTGAGTTGTGAAGAAGACGAAATGTGATGATGATTGTTGTTTTGGGGATGATGATTGGATGTGGAATTTCGCCTTTTTTGGTCTTGTGCAGGTTTGTGATCGTTGGTGGAGGCAATGCGGCGGGGTACGCGGCGCAGACTTTCGTCGAACACGGAATGGCGGATGGGAAGCTCTGCATTGTTTGTAAAGAGGTTTGTTTGTGAATTGTGATCAATTGGAGAGATTTTGTTCAATTTTGTGTGAATTGAGTACTTGTACTTTGTTGTGTTGGTTTGATTGGATTTTTTTTTTTTTTGATTTGGAGTTAAAGTTTGTTCATTTGGGGTGTTCTTTAATGCAGGCAGTTCCGCCTTACGAGCGCCCTGCATTGACGAAAGGGTACTTGTTCCCTTTGGATAAAAAGCCGGCTCGCCTACCTGTAAGATCCCCTCCTTATTTGTTCAAGTTGAATTATTTCGAGTCATTATCAAATCATCTTAGGTTGTCATTCATTGAATTTTGAATTGTTTGCTTTTGATTTTGTCTGTCTATTGAATTTGTTTTAGCTTACAAAGTTACAATCATCTTAGGCTATGTTGTTGTTGTTGTTGTTGTTATAAAGTTACAATAAACTCGCACCAAAAATCGAAGCTTTACCTTATTTGACTCACTTGGCTAACCATGCATTGTGCTTGAGATCAGTTTAATGTTCATAACCGATTTTCCCCAAACTGCTTCATACCAAATTTCTTTCATCGCTCATTTTGTTTGTCTCTTTTTTTATTTATTTATTTTGTAATCTCAAAACAGGGCTTCCACACTTGTGTCGGAACTGGTGGGGAGAGACAGACAGCAGAATGGTACAAGGAGAAAGGAATAGAGGTACCCCTGAGTTATTTGTCCGGAATTTTTTTTACTTACATTATATGGTTGCATTGTTGCTTGTCTCACACTGTATGTTTATTTTATTTTACGCGTTCATAGTTGATTTCCACTTATTTTTACTCTAAATGTCTCCGCAGATATTTGATTTCATTCTTTTCTTGTAAAGCTAATTGCAAGTCCTTGGTTGAGCGATCTTTAGAATGTTATCTAACTGAATCCATATTTCTCGTGTGAAACATGTTCTTCCTTTAAGTGTAAATTGAAAACAGTGACAACCCTATTATTACTTTCCCGTTAGGCAGATGACTGAATTATTTTTTGTTCGCGAAATTTTTTTTTTGACAACTTGTTCACACACTTAAATGTATCAAAGGTAGTCCTTAAGTTGTGGTTTATTTTACTAAGAACTTGGTGCTTTTCCATCCCTTTGCAGATGATGTACGAAGACCCAGTAACAGGTCTTGACATCCAAAACCAGACTTTGACCACAAACTCCGGAAAACGTCTTAAATATGGATCACTAATAATTGCCACTGGAGCTACAGCTTCAAGGTACCATGACTACTATATCTGCTTTGCTTGTATTGGGATGTTTTATGCGATATAATGCAAAATATTAGCTGACCCCAATTAATTTGAGACTGAGGCTATGTTGTTGTTGTCGTGTAACGCAAAATACAGCCCTTGGTCATCCAAATACAATTTTGGGACGTAGAACCTGCTATGTATTGTATTTTTCCTTTTCTGATTAACGTCGTGTTTTGAATCCATGTTTTCACACATGCTTATCATGCACCAACATATTGAATTTTATGTGTTCCATCATCTTTCAATTTTTTTTATCAATTAACTTATATCCTCGAACACGGTCTTCACATCTTGTTGCTTAGCATTAGTTGTGTAGGTTAACGAGTATTTTGATTGCACAACTGATTCGACTTTTTCTTTAACTTCAGATTTCCAGATAGCATTGGAGGAAAGTTGCCTGGCATTTACTATATTCGTGATGTTGCCGATGCTGATTCACTAATATCATCGTTGGTAACTTTGATCTTGGTTTTATCATTTCTTCTGTGTGATTCAATCTAATTTCTTGATTTATAGTAAGAAACTGAGTTGAAACAGTATCACCTTATCAAGCATAAAACTTTACCTTTTCGTGTTAAGAATTGAATGGACATACCTTCTTGAAGGCCGTGGTCTGACTCTTGATGATGTATTTTAATCTTCATGAAGTAGACTTGATCAAGGCTAGGTTTAATTGATAATACTTGTTTTGGACTTACATTTGATATTTCTTTCTGTAAAAATATTTATATTCAATTTTAGGAGAGGGCAAAGAAGGTCGTCGTCATTGGTGGTGGTTATATTGGTATGGAAGTTGCTGCTGCAGCTGCTGGTTGGAAACTTGATACAACGGTATTTCTTTGATTTTTTATTTTTTTTCATACCTTGAATAGGCAGTTTGATATATTAATATTTTCTACATTCTATCTTGTGCTAAGAATTGTGTTGCGCATGAATGGTTTGTAATTTAATTTCATTGAGTTTGTGCACAAGACTCCACCTCCTCCTTCTCTCGGATGTTTAACCATGTGTTATTTGCTATGATTGTCTTTTTATATTTCATATTTGATTATTTACGGGGACATATGTTTCTTTTTCTTGGTTCTGTTATACTCTTAAGAACTGATGTGTCTAATTTTGGAGAAAATGGGCATTGTTTAGATTTCAATTTTTCTGATGTACTCTATTAAGAACTGATGTGTCTAATTTTGGAGAAAATTTGGAGAAAATGGGCGTTGTTTAGATTTCAATTTTTCTGATATATACACTCTTAAGTTAACACTCACTTCCCCTTATTTAGGTGATCTTTCCAGAGAATCATTTCTTGTCAAGACTCTTTACTCCTTCGCTTGCTAAAAGATACGAAGATTTCTATCAAGAAAATGGCGTGAAACTGTTGAAGGTAATTTATGTTATTTATTAGTAGGACAGGGATTTCTTTTTGCTCTTGTATAACATCAAAAGATTATGCAAACATGCATTGTGATTTAAATTCTGTTGACATATTGATCAGGGAGCTCTTGTTAAAAATATAGAAGCTGGACCTGATGGACATGTTGCTGCTGTCAAACTTCAAGATGGAACTACTATTGAAGCAGACACGGTACTCATCTATCATTTCTTAAATTATAGACTAGAATCAAATCAGGCATATTTGTTATTCGATACTTTTCTGCCTAGCATGCTGTTTTATTCTGTAAGTTCTACTGTTAGGAGGCTCAGCATGGCAAGTTGCATACTTGTAAATTATGAAAAAAGAAATCTGATTTTGCGAATGCAGATTGTTGTTGGTATTGGAGCAAAACCAGCTGTGAGTCCCTTTGAAGCATTGGGCTTGAATACCAATGTTGGTGGAATTCAGGTAAGCTGAATGGTGATCCGCTGTTCTATACACCTTGTCCTAAATTGTTCTTCTTGTTGAAAAAACATTACCAAGCATATTGAAGATATGACGTGCCTAATAAATATGAAAACCTTCAGGTTGATGGTCTATTCAGAACAAGGGTACCTGCTATCTTTGCTGTAGGAGATGTAGCAGCATTCCCGCTGAAGGTACAGTTTTAATTCCATTGTTTCTCTTTTACCTGTGACCATCTTGTAACAAAAACATATTGTGACCGACAGATGTATGACCGAACCGCACGAGTTGAGCACGTAGATCATGCTCGAAAATCTGCACAACATTGTGTGAAGGCACTGCTATCTGCTCACACTCACATGTACGTAGGATCAATTTAGTTGCGTCATATTTCTAGTTCTACATCTGAATAGCCGTGGCTCCTGCAAAACCATTTGGTGCTTATTGTTTGTTTTACTTACAGATACGATTACCTTCCACACTTTTACTCGAGGGTCTTTGAATATGAAGGCAGTCCGAGGAAAATTTGGTGGCAGTTTTATGGAGACAATGGTAATTAACTGAAGCATTTGTACCTAAGCTTCATTTCCCAATACCAGGAACTAGCATCTAATAAATTTTCCATCTTAATTCTGGATCAGTTGGCGAAACAGTTGAAGTAGGAAATTTTGATCCTAAGATAGCAACTTTCTGGATTGAATCTGGTAAGTATTCTCCATTTGACCATTCTGCACTAAACTTTATTTTCTGTCTCATATAGAAGGTAGAGATGATGGAGACTTTATTGCTCACAGGTAAGCTAAAAGGATTACTTCTCGAAAGCGGCAGTCCTGAGGTATTATTACATTGTCCAAAATTAGATTTGTTAAATTCTTGATGTTTGAGATTCGATCACTAAACAAATAGGCCGACAATACTGTCATGATAGATGATAATTACAGAGTGTTTTAAGATTTGCACTGCTTTGAATTTGACATGGTGATAAACTACTGTGGGTTTCTTAGGAATTTCAACTCCTTCCAAGACTTGCTAGGAGCCAGCCACTCGTCGACAAACACAAGCTTCAGAATGCCTCATCTGTTGAGGAGGCTCTACAGATTGCCCAAAACTCCTTAAATGCTCAAGCTGCCACAGTTTAATCCTGTACTTCCTACATTGCAGCCATGATTTAAACCTGGAATGTGAGAATGAGGTTTTCCCATTTTCCTTTGTACTATCTACTTGCTACTATTTCTGCCGCGGAAATCCTACCTTCTCGAGCTTTATTGTGCAACTAAACAATCGCTGAACTCAATAAATTCTAATAAGATCTCTCTTCTGGTAATAATCTCTCTCTTGCTATCTCAATTTCGTGTTTATGTCAGTGAGTTTGGCATAATGCGCACAAGTCTTCTTTAATGTGCCTGTTTGCATGGTGGGGCAACTGATCAAGTAAACTGGCATTGCACATCAGAGAGCTAACATGCCAAGAATTGGCTAATTATTTTTCTTCCATTAGAAACAAAGCAAAAACTCCACCAAGTAATACTCTATAGCAACATACAGTAGACAATACAAAAGAAAGATGCAGAACATGTAACAGAATTGCTACATGAATTGTCTTTTTGACTACACCTATTGTTGGGACTGAACAAGTGAGACAAACAAGAAAAAATACAGTTTTAGCAACTCAGGCCCTTTTACTTCTTCCTTCCTTTCGGTTTTGATTTTGATTTCGAGTCGAAATGATGAGACTTGAGCTTCTTTTTGCGAACTAAGGCTGATGGACCCCGCCCTCTCTAAATGGCATCCCCATCAGAGCAAGCAGTTTCTGTCCTTCCTTATCTGTTTTGGCCGTCGTGGTAATGCAGACATCCATTCCATTTGGCTTACCAAGAGCATCGAATCTGATCTCTGGAAACACACTTTGGTCGCGAATGCCTATGCTGTAGTTCCCGTGCCCATCGAAACTGTTGGGGTTTACACCTTGAAAATCCCTCGTCCTAGGCAGCCCCAAGTTTATAAGCCGATCTAGAAATGAGTACATGATCTGAAACAAGCCACCAATAACATAATCAGATAATTCAGAGGTACTTGCAATTCCTCTTCAAAATACAGCAAATGCAAGTAATTCTGGCAACTCAAGCACAAAGTGAAAAATCAAAATTTGATGGATCTCTAGATGATTTTACGCCACAAAATGACTTGTCAGATGCCCTTCAACTGCAGAAATTTCTAATTCCCTAATACGACTTAGAGAATACATCAAACATCAGTTGAGATTAGATGAATGAACAACTTGTCATCATTATAAGGCATTAATCCTCATAGATTAGAAATTTAGGAGTAATCGAAGAACATCACAACTTGGCGGCCCCTATCCTCCAACACACTACCAATGACAAAAGGATCCATACAAGCCGTCCTAACTCGAGACCTATCCCTACGCACATGCAACACAATCGCACACAAAATATATATATATACTGCAAGCGATTCAATGACATAAGAGATAACATATACAACAACAACATAACCTCAATCCCAAATTTATTGGGGTTGACTATATGGATCAAACTCTTCCATTGTGCTCGATTTAATGCAATTGATGGTGAGCTTTCCAAACCATTTCAATCATTCCTAATTAATGCGTCCCAAATTAACTTTGGTCTACCTCTACCTCTTAAATTTCATTAGTTTCTATTGAGTCAAGTTTAAGTGAGAACATTTGTAGCATTTGTAGGTTTACAAACCGCTGCAATCGCCATTCTCTAATATTTGTATCAATTGATGTTACACTTACTTTTCTTTGAATTTATTTATTACTTATTCTATCTACGCGTTGACTTAGATATTATGAAGGCCTAATTAGTTGGAGTGAGCTATCAAACTCTTCCATTGCGCACGATTTGGTCACTAGATGTTACGAAATCAAAATTACCAATAAATTCAACATAACACAACAAAAAAGTACCCACATTTCCTCTGAGAGTCACTGCAATCCCAACTGTCTGCCCTTCCCTGAGCTTAAACGTCGCCAGCGAAACCCTAGCTTTCGTCTTCACCGGTCTCTGCCCCGCAATCAGCGCCAATTCATTAATAGCTTGCTCCAACCCCTTCGAGTTCTGCGCCGCGTCCCCAATCCCACAATTCAACACAATCTTCTCCACCTTCGGAACCTACACTACAACAACACACAAATTCACAAATTCACACAAAGCATTGATTTTGGAACTCGGTTCAAAAAGGGCAGTCTCAAAAATCCGACCTGGTGAATGCTGGTGTACGAGAACTCTTCTTTGAGGAGGGGAACGATTTTGTCCAAGTAGGCTGTTTTGAGGCGATGGACCTTCTCTACCTCGGATTTCTCCACCAAAACGATCCCTGAAGACGCCATTACCGAAAACCCAGATGGGTTTCTAGGGTTTGGAGATGGGATTCGTATTGGGGTCGTGAGAGATCGGCCGTGGAATGAAGAGAGGCATGAGTGGAGAATTGTGGGCGACGCCATGAAAGTGAGCTTCGACAACTCTCACTCGGTCACTCCCTTATCTCTTGAGAGGATTTGTAAATGAATGGTGCTTGTTTTGGATTTAATTACCGTTGTACCAATGCTTTTGTTCGAATGATGGCATTCTCGTGAATTTGTTTCATGTTTGGGGAGATGCGAGTAATTGAAAGTTGTTTGGTTGGATAAGAAGTTCCTGTATAAGACCGTTTGTATGACATGGAAGTCAATAATCAACATTTTTGAGTTATTTGCAAAGGAAAAAGCTTGGCTAAATGACTTTGGTCTGATGCTGTATATTTTGTATCGAGATGTGTATGCTTATATATATTTCGACATATATTACATAATATTTGATAAGATCAATGTCAAAAGTCAGTAACTCTAACAGTTACTATTTACAAAAAAATATCTATGGTAAGATAATGAGACATTGCTTGTGAAAATATAAAATTTGGAGAAGTTATAGACGACCTCTTATTGAAAAAAAAAAAAATAAAAATTGATTAATTGCATATGAAAAAATCTATCTGACAAGTTTTAAGTTTGGTGCATTTTTTAGTTGATATCTATTTTTTTAATCAAATACGTGGTTGATATTTACTTGGTTATAACTTTATATAGGATAATTTAAAGGCGAGCTTATTTTATATTATATCTTTTTACAAAAATGAGATGTAAAAGTCAAAACATATTAATGAGATATGAAAAGACATCACTTGTAAAAAAATAAGTTTTAAGAAATTCGTAGGTTCGAATTATGTAAAAACACAAAGAAATAGCAAGTGACATAATTCAACAACAACAACATTACCACATCATCATCAACAACTCAATTACCATTAATACCTCATTTTCTCTAATATTTAACAACAATCAGCTATCACCATTAAAACCCCTAGAGTTTCATAAAATCTCACACTTTCAATGGTTGCTATCAACTCTTCAAAGAATTGCTCTCAAATAGATACACACTCTTTTATATGTTAAAGAGAGAGAGAGAGAGGGGTGAGTGGTGAACCTCATTTTAAGGGCATTAGGTGAGTATAGGTGGTATGTTCTTATTTGCTCCTCATTAAACACAAATTTTAGTCTTGTTCAATTATCTCTGGTTACCCGATGTCTTGCATCTCGGCACGCATAACGAGATGTCTCATAGTTACCAATTTAAATCAATTGGCCTAAACTATGAGTTTATCATTAATATTTTGTCACATTTAATTAATATAATTATCCAAATCATTTTCCCGACCTAATGTACCCACATTTCGCTCGCTCAGTACCGATATCGACACGTTTTTCAAAGCAAATACATGTTACACTATCTCGCTCGGTTAAACGATATAAATACAAACATGCGATGCAAGGTAAAATAATTTAACATACGACATCGCAAATAGGCAAACATCACGAAAAATTATTGTTTACCTAATCAGGTATGCCCTAACCTATCTGCGGCATCCACGCGGATCTTAACTAACGTTCGAATCTAAAAATAGTTAATAATAACGACATAATTAAAATTGATGTACATAAATATTGACTGCTTTAGACATAGGAGCTTATTCTAAACTATAGCATCTTTTTTACAAAAATGAGATGTTAAAGCCAAAGTATATTATGTGAGATGGAGAGACATCACTTGCGAAAAGAAAGTTTGAGAAAGTCATGAGTTCGACTCCTACAAAAACTCAAAAAAAATAGCAAACGATAGAATACAACAACAACAACAAAGCCTCAATTTTAAATTGATTGAGATCGGCTATATAGATCAAATTTTCATTCCTTATAAGCATCTTTTAAGTTCAGTTAAAGAAATTCAACAAAGGTACAATTAGTATATATACTTGAAGTTTTATCCTTGACCTTAATGATTTATAGATATTGGTATATTTCAATTGAGGTATTAGTTTGACTTTCAAACTTGGTAGATGAAGCAAATTAAGTCGAGAAGGTCATTTCGGTGAAAGGCCTATGAATACAAAAGATTTGATTAAAAATAAAAAAAATCTTTGAACCATAAGGTTTATTATAATAAGAAATAAAACCATGCAAAACCACACGAAGTGGTAATAAGTTGGTATTTGGATGTGATTTGACGTTAACAAAATACTAATCAAATGGTACCACCTCTCCAACCAATTGTCTTCCTTATCCCCCGTTTGGACTATCAAATATTTAATCGCTTTTCTTTACCAACCAAAGCTCATAAACGTCATTCTACGATTTGTCTCTCCAAACCGTCCCCTCTCTCTCTCTCTCTCCCTCTCCCTCTCAATCCATCGAAAACCAAAACCCTAATTCGCTCATCGGAAATCGATTTCGATCCCAATTTAGTACTCTCCGCAGTTCTCGCAGTTGTTCGTGCCCTAGAATTTGCCCTAATTTCGAATTTACGCACTTTGGAGATGAAGCCCTAGAATTGCGTTCACCGATTATTATGCGGAGTTGATCTTTGTGGATTGGCGATCTTTTCATCGAAAGAGCGCCAAGTGGTGGGTTGTGTATGATCGATGGATTGGTAAGGAAAAGTGCGATTGTTTTGTGGTTTTTGAGCTAAATTTCGAGTTGGGAATCGTGTGTTTTAGGGTTTTGTTCGATTTTGGTGGGAATTGAGTCGGTGATGTTGGGATTGTGTATTGATTCGATGTCTTGAAAAAGATTGTATCTTGGCTTGAATTTGGATGGGTTGGTTCTGAGTAGGACCTCTTTTAGGAAGAACAGTTGATTTTACGGTATACGATGCATTGGGCATTGGTTTTTGAGATGCTCTTTAGTGGAATTGTGTTTAATTGGATATAGAGTCTTGCGCGAATTGCCGCTGTGTACATAGTAGCTCATCCAGATATACCAGAATGAAAGCGGAAACCGATGGTCAATCTTCGCCGGAAAAACTAGTTGAAGTGATCACTGATCAAAAGTAATGACTTGCCTTATCTTGTTTATTTTGTTTCCCGTTTTTCATTCTATATGTACAGCGTAATTGATTCCCCGGTCGTAATTTTTGGTTTGTATGTTGAATGATTCATTTGGGTCATGAATGTAGGAAATCAAGAATTTCGTATACAAGAGAGACATTGTTGTCTCTAAGCGAGTTGGATGTTTGCAAAAACTTACCCCCTGGATTTGATAAGGCAATTCTTAGGTATGGATATGTTATTACTTTAAGTACTCAAGTAAGTTTTGCGCCCTTATTGTTTTCAAATTTCGACCGGAAGGTCTTTCATGCTAATTGGTAAGTAGTTCTGGAATGAATTGACAGTCATGTTTTTGTTATTGCCATTACAGGGCAACATCTTAGGTACTGACATTTATTTTACAACAGTGAATTCGAGGAAGCTTCTAATAGCGTTCCTGAACGCCCCCGAATTCCTGGAAGTTTATCTTCTCAAAATTTCAGGCGTGGTGAGTATGGATCATCTCCACCCACTAGAGGAGATTCAGCTAATTATTCTCGAGAAAGATGGGATACACGCTCCTCTGGATCAAATGACAAAGATGGAGACTCACAGTCAGATCGGGATTCAGGTGTTGTCTAATTATATATTTTCTTTAAGAAGACACTACGCAATTTTATTAAAAAAAAAGTGGAACTTTTTATTTATAATTATAAGTTGCTTAATATAGATAACTTCAATCAAATGAAAGCCTAACCCCTTTCTCTTACAATTCCACTCCCCCATCCTCTCACTATTGTCCAGTTACATATCTGGAAATCGTCAATTGACACATGCTGTCAATTTCATGAAGTGTTTCTCAATATTTTCTCAAGTATGATTTATATTTTCAAAATACACATTGATTATGGATGGCAGTGACCAGTAGAACATTAATGTCACATGGGGGTCTATAAATACATAATTGACTGTTTATGCTCCTGAGTTAATATTTTCTTTTGTCACCTAGGCTCTGTCTAGTCATTGCCTTGCTTCAATTAGGGAAATCGCATGAGCATCAGCCTCGCAATCCTTAGGATTAAGTGATTAACATGTACATTGTTTTACCGAATGCTTTTCTTAGAGAGGTCCTGCTCAAAACAATAGTTACAGTGGTCATAGTAATCTCATTTTTTTGAAAAATGGACAAGGAAAGACTATATTTGATATTGTTAAATCTGTCAGTCTTCTTTCCTTTAAGTCAAATTTAGTGGGCTAGTGTTAATGAAAATGTCTGAATCTCAATTAGATTTTCGTTGTGTTCTTATGCACATCAGCTTTGATATTCTTTAAGCTTATCTCGGTTCATTGAAGTTTCAATGCCGAACTGACGTATTTAGATAATGCCATAACTTTGTGGGGTTGGTCGTAAGCTGATACTCTAGTGCATTGGACTTGTCATAGGGTAGAGCGTCGCTGTGAACTACAGAAGCCATTTCAGTTTAAGAGTTGAGAGCTAAGGCAGATTCGAACATAGCCATTGGCTGCTTACTTTCAATATCATGCAACTAACAATGTTCCGTTTCTTATCTATTTCTTTTCTTTTGAAATTTCATTCCATTTATTTTTAAGGCAATTAGATATTCTAATCCATAATGTCCAATCAGCTTAACTAATGAACTTGTTTTGGGCTTTGGGAACTGCATAGACCACCGTCCACGAGGAAAATTTGACCTGTAGCCTCATATCAATTTACTTTACGTGGAAAGTTTCTCAATTACTATTTTTATTTTCTTTTAGTTCTAGCATATACATCTAAAACATGTTGCAATTAAGTTTTTATTGGAAATACGATGATGAATGGTGGATTGCCAGTGGACAATGAGAGGTTTCAAAATTGTATTCAGCAATCTCAGAACAAATTGCGTAGAGATGCTACACTTTCAAATCATTAGCTATTTGTGTTCTTTTGTTCTCAAAGTATTCTGTTTGTTAACTTTTCCTTTCGTTTTTTTCTTGCTGATGGATGGGTAAGTTAGAAGTTTCTGCAATTTTGATATCTCTTCCAACCTTGCAGATTTTGGGAGACGTTATGGAAACCAATCTCGGCGTTCATGGCATAACTCTGAGCATGATGGCCTTCTTGGAAGTGGTGCTTCCCAAAAACCGCCTGGATTTGTGCCTGGGACTTCAGCTTCAAGGGGTCGAGGAAATAGTCATTATCAACTGAACAAGATTAATGAACCATATCATCCTCCACGCCCTTATAAGGTTAAATTCATGCTTAATTTTCTTTTCTTTTTTTGAGAAGTATATTTATGAACTTGCTCAGTTTTTTTTGTCTAAGTTAAAGTTTCTCGAGTTTTCTCAAGAAGGCAAAAAAAAAAAGGAAAATGATTTGGTGACCCATTTTGGGACACCCGGTTGTTGGTGTCTATTGATTTATGCATTGATGTTTGTGCACACACAAATCGATGTATATTGAAGGCACACCAACAACCGAGTGTCCATTCTGGGTATCCCAAAAAGGTCACCCTAAAAAAAGGGTTTCTCTTGAGTTGTTGGACTTTGATGTTTAATCTTAAATTCTTAATCCTGATATTTAGGAAAGTACTTGAAGTATCGTTGGGTACTTCATCCATAATTACGTGATGTATGGTATATGATTCATATTATGTGTATAATAAGTGTGTACACACATTCGTGTGTATACTATCACTCACACACATATTGAATAAGATTTTGGGAAAAAACCTTTAAAACAATGAATGTGGAAATACCCTAATACAATCATGATAAGGTCGAAATTCTATTGCAATTTATGACATCATGATTTCATTGGTTTTCTTCAGGCTGTGCCTCACTCAAGACGAGACACTTGCACTACGGACATGTATAATGATGAGACTTTTGGTTCTTCTGAATGCTCGAGTGAGGATAGAGCCGAAGAGGAAAGAAGGAGAAGAGGTAAATATTTTAAAATCTTTGATCCAAAGAGAAAATGACGAAAAGAACAGTTATCTTCATTCTTAAATTGAACTTGTTAGTGGCATAAAAAATATGAACTTGTTAGTTGCTTTTGAAGTGGCTGGGACTCAATGAGATGATTGATTTGCATGAAACTTTTATGAACCATTCACGCACATTTGGATGCTTATAGTTCATAAAAAACTGCGAAAAGAAAAGTAACCAATCTGTTGATCCAGCCTTCTTCTCATTATTTTTCTCATAGGCTTTTCTGCCTCAATCCTTTTTGCATTTAGTCTGGTATTTTCATGAAATTTATGTGATAAATGATTGACTTGGATCTGTTTGCCACCCAGCTTCTTTTGAGTTGTTGAGGAAGGAGCAACAAAAGGGATTTCAAGAGAAACGTAAAGAAAATGTCGTACCAGATATTATGGCATTGTTGGTTGATAGTGAAGACAATAAAAAACCGGTGGTTGGGAATAATGGGTTGCAGGAGGGGCCAACCTCTTTCGAAGACGATTCTGCAAAATGTGCTTTACCTGCTCAAACTCCAGCATCCAGACCCCTTGTACCCCCAGGTTTCACAGGCTCTAGCTTGGAGAAAAGTCTTGGAACAAAGCCTTGTGCACCAGAACCTGCATTGGAGGTAATTTTCTCTCGTTGATTAGGAAAGCTATGCACTGGGCCTCTCGTAAGATTGTTGTTCAAGTTTTTCACGAACATTGATTGTATAGGCATTTTCTCTTTAAGTGCTTTCCCTAGCTTTGACAAAAAAAAAAAAAAAGTGCTTGCCTTAGGATTTTGATTTAAGTACGCTATTGTCATGGAAACATTGGATGTCCCAGATCTACCTTCATGGAAAATTTTAAATTTGATGTTCAGGAGGTAGTCAATGTCTATTGGCAATGTTGTTTTTTCTTTATATCATTTTTATTATTTCGGGATATGAAAACCTCAATTTTCCATCCACCGATTGGCCTTAATGAACCACCCTCCTCTCTCTCTTCCGCTTTTTGTTTCAGAATTATCTCGCTTGAACTAATGGGAATACACCTTTGGAATTTGGACCTTGTTGATAAACCTTTAAGACCACATTCCTACACCTGCATTCAGTCCTTAAGTGGATCTTGATTTTCTGAAATACTACAGTTTATTTTTCCTTTTTCCTCCTGCAGGTTGCAATTATTGGAGATGACAGTGTTTCTCATGGAGAAGTTGATTTTGTGATAAATGGCTTCCCTGGTAATCTCGTGAATGAGATATCAGCTGTGGTTGTGGGCACCAGTGGCCAGCACTGTGAGATTAAAACCCTTGATACTACTGTTACCAATAACAGTAAAAGCTTTGCAAGTCAACAATCGGAGATAAAGGTTTCTGCTGATTTGACCAGTAATTCGAGTCCATCATTCAAAAATCCATTCCTGCAGGAGCCATTTGGAGTTTCAACAGATGGAGCATCGATGGGTTTTGATTCTCAGAAAATCCTGGGAAACGGCAACACAGATGACACCCGCCATGAGTACAAATCATCAATCCTAGGAAAGTTGCTTGGTGTTGTTCCAGCAGCAACTAGTTCTAGTTCAGATTTTATTGAGGTAATTATCTTCTTCTTCTTTTTTCCATTGCTGTATCAGTGTTCAAATTCTTTAGTCAGTATTTCATAACTAGTATGCTAAATTTGGTTATAGTGAAATGAAATCATAACCTTAAATAACTTTGGCACAAATAGTCAAAGATCCATTAACTGAATGCTTTCTAGGCTTCTTACTAATGCCTTCTGCGCTTTCTAGGCTTCCCCACCATCAAGCCTTCCTCTAGTTATTTATTTGATTTGTGATTATTGGGCAATTATGTGATATCTTAGATCTGTTAAACAGCAGGTTATTTCACTTAATTATCAACCCTGCCGGTAGCTTTGTCAAATGTCTGTTCTGCATCAGATCATTTTGGGGAATTATAATTCTTGGGCATCCACAGTTTGGATTTGGGTCTGGGTAATTGATGCGAACTCATATATGAACTAGCTCTTAATTTTTTTTATTTCTAATCTAGGGGTTTTTTTCTAAAAAAAAGTAACAATTTACTTAGAGGACTACCTGTCATCGCTGCCAATTATGTCAATTAATTACAGCTTCCACTAGCATCCTCCAATATTACTTTTTTCGATACTTTCTCCATCCATATCCGCATAGATGCTACTTTATAATGAATTATTTCCTTACAAATCTTCACGATTCTTCCCTAAGTTTTTTTTTTTTTTTCTCTAGAGTGGACCATAACTCCACCTATGTTGTACACTATATGCGTTACATAGCCAGTCCCAAGTCCGGATAAATGAGGACTCTGACGCCCATTTTTTCATACCGAAAAATGGGTAAGGGAGGTTTCAAATTCACTTTTCATACCCGAAAAGTGGGGGAGGGAGGCCCCAAAGCTCATTTTCCATTCTTTGAAAATGGAGGAGGGTTGTGATAGGTTGACAACCAGCGTAAAACTTTTGTCACTTTTCATGAAATTGATCAAACATATTATGCTTAGGTGGATGTGTGGTAAAACTCGTAAAGATAGAATAAGAAATATAGAAATTCAAAGACAAGTAGGAGTAACACCAATTGATACAAAGATTAGGGAAGGGCGGTTGCGGTGGTTTGATCACCTGCAAAGACGGCCTACAAATGCCCCAACTAGAAAACTTGACTCAATAGAAACTGTAGAAATTCGACGAGGTAGGGGCAGACCAAAGTTAACATGGGATGCATTAATTAGGAGGGATTTGAATGGTTTGAAAAGCTCACCATCAATTGCACTTAATCGAGCACAATGGAAAAGTTTGATCCATGTAGCCGACTCCAGTTAATTTGGGACTGAGGCTATGTTGTTGTTGTTGTTGTTGTTGTTGTCCCTAGAGTGGACCATAGTATAGTGAGCAACACTAAATCTCAAATTTCCCCTTTTGACACTGCAAGCTACTAAGTCATTGAGAATCAAGGATTTTTAAAACTTCTGCTAGAGGTACCAAGGGAATGTTCACATCTTCTAATAGTCGTTTTCGTGTTCCTAATAAAAAAATGTACATAGGAATGTTGTGTACTGATATACCATTTGATCAACTCTTTGTATATATCCTGTCGATAAGGCATCAAGATTTGTGCATTGACATCTTTTCTTTTCTTGTCTGTTTCTCCAGGGCGGCGATGTTAGAGCCGATGACATTGGTAAAAATCTCCCTTTTCAATCCTCCAAGTTCAGTCATTGGTTTATTGAAGAAGGTAAAATTTAATTTCTATTAGAATGTCTCTTAGCGTCAAGCATTCATAGAACGAATTTATGGATCTTGTCTGATTCTACAGAAAACAAAGAGGATGCGCCCTTTTCAGACCAACCTAAAGACTTGCAACAATCACCACCTAAAGATTTGCTTTCACTTATTGTTGGTGGTGAAAGAAGTGGTTTGCAAGCATCTGGAAGGTCTGAGGAGGAGCTACCAACATTTCCACTCAAAAGCAATGAACCTGTGCATGGATTTACGTCTAGTACAATTTCTGCCGACAAGGGAGCCAGCAACCCATCTGTGTTTGAGAGTGTGGATGCTACTCCAAGAGTACTCACATGTGAAGACCTTGAACAATCTATGTTTTCTGGAACAAGCGATAATGTTTCAACTTTGCAGTTTCCAATTGAGGATGGGGATGTTTCAGATGGAAAAGTCGGGGTTGACAGTCATGCATCCCTACACCTCCTTTCTTTATTGAAAGGTCCGTCCTCAAATCTGGAAGTTTCCTCTGGCAATCACCAGGTTTATGAGAGTGAGGTTGTCCCTGACATATTCAACAATTCAAGTGAAGACAATGCCAGAAGAGTCGCCTCAGACAAGTCTCTCACTCTTGAAACACTTTTTGGCCCGTTGTTTATGAAGGAGTTGCACTCGCGGGAAGCTCCAGTCTCGAAACAAAGAGGCTCAAATAGTGGGTCTCCTAGGGCTGAGATCTCCAAGCCCCAAGGATTTACATTTCCAGCAGCAAATGATGGTTTATTTCCTCAAATGGGCAGTGAATATGGATCAAACAAGACCACTCTTGGAGGTGACAGTGAAGAGCAAAACTTTAACCAACAGGCCAAATTCAACAAGCTTGAGAAACAATGGTCAGGGTTTGATGCTTCTCACAGTGGCGTAAGGTTAGATCATCGCAATTCCATTGTTGGTATCGAAGGCAAAGCTGATGGGCCTCTAGGAATTCGGTTACCAGAAGAAGAGAGCTTGTTTTCGGTGGTTGATCCGATCATTGTCCTTCGGTCGACTCCAATGCCTGCCGGAAACGTAAATAATGCTGGCTCATTATCTTCCTCAGGTGCTCATTTTAATATCATTGATAAACTAGCATCTCTGAACGCCGCCCTCAGAGATGAAAGGCCCGTCGGTCCCAACGTCGAAGGTCCGTCTTTTTCTTCCCGCCCTCATCCTATGGAGCATAATCTGCAGGGTTGGCAGTCTTCTCCACAATTTACTCAGATGCAGATGAATCATTGGAGGCCTCCATTTCCGCCGCTGGAGCCTCATCAGAGTCATATGAATCAACATCTTAAATTAAGGGGTCCAGAGAACATGTTCCAAGCGGAAACACATCCGCAGCAGAATCACTTCTTGGCAAATATTGGTGCTCCAGAATTATTTCAAAATGTCTCTGCGGCGCAACCAAGGTTTGAACCTCCGGGTCATCATCATCCTATGCTGCAGCAGATGCACACGGGCGCCAATCTCCTCCCGCCCCCTCAATTACTACAAGGAATGCCCAGAGTTGCTTCCATGCCATCTCAGTCTGTCAACCACATGGGCGGTTTCATGCCCGAGCTAAGCCAAATGCATGGTTTTCACCACGGTCAGAGGCAACGGAGCTTGAGTAGCCATGAAATGCCTGTACCAGGTAGGTCTATAAAACTCGCTCGAAGCCTCAGTTAAAGAAAAAAAAATTATATATTCATACTGTTGTATTCTAATTAGTTCTTCTTGATGGCCTGCATTATCAGGTTTCAACGTGCGTGATGGTGGAAACGTTCATTCGCAGTCATTTGAAAAACTAATTGAGATGCAACTCGGTGTTAATGCGAAACAAGCGAACCAACTTCCAGGGAGCACGCACAATCAGCAACAGCCCAACTTCGGTCATGGTATCGACTTGGGTTTCCGGTAGCAAGGGGACGCTACTGAACCTCACCTTGCGGCGGGGGCTTATATAGCATGTAGGTTGTGAATGGAAGGGATTTGCTGGGTCGGTGTTTGATGTATGCGAATTTCGTTTGAATAAACACCAGTTGTTTCTTAAATTACTATTTGCTCATCGTTCTTCACTGATTGTCATTCATCCAACTATTGCCTATTCCAGGTACATTCACAAACAAACTCTTGGCCTATTAACTTTCTACTCATCTTGGTAAGAATGCAAGCCCTCATTCAAAGTTGGATGCAGAAGAGTTGTCCTAGGTTTATACTGTCATTGTCTAAAAGGTTGCTGAAGGCCTGCATTGCCAGGTTTTGGCATGCACGATGGTGGAAAAGCTAATTGATGCAGCTCATGTTAACTTCGAGCTGCTGCGTTTCAACTAGCTTTTTCAAACGACTGTGACTGATTGTTCCCACCACTGTGGGCGCCACAACTTGGCAATGCAGGCCTTCAGAAACTAACTAGACAACAACAGCAACTCTTATTTCTCCGAGTCTGTAAACTTCGCCTTGGGGCTTGGCATTGTAGGTTGACAAGGTTGTGAATGGGAGGGACTTTTGCTGGCTTGGTGTTTTAATGCATGTGAATTTCGTTTGCTTATCATCACATCCAACCATTGTACTGATCTTGAAATAACACAGTGGTCGCTACGTCGTCGTGGTGCTCCGCAAGAGACTATCGAATGCATCGGTGCTACGCATCGAAGCCAGTTAAGTACTAGTTCATAATCTACCCGCTAAACCCCTTGTTAAGGTGGGATAGGATCCAAATCATCTCCTTAACACAAAATAAGTTGTTGCTCACCATGCGCACTTCCTAAACTTGGTGAACCTATTTCATGTTTGCTCCCTTCCATCATTCTTCTCAAATTCTTCCGGCAACGTTGCATTCGCGACCCCGAGTAATTTGAACTAAGGTTATGTTGTTGTATCGCTGCATTCGCGACCGATCTAATACATTCAATTGATGCAAAATTTAGTAGAATCACTAGGATTATGCGTCAAGCGGCACCCGCATAAATATCTCAATGTGTGCGTCTAGAAAAACTCAGAACTTCATACAACTACATTACCAACCCATCACTTTCCACATAAAATTGATAATTAAAGTTTGACAGAGTTAAAAGGTTGTCGAGCATTAAAAATGGTCCCGTTTCTACAACCACCATGTACGCCTAAAACTTGATTATTAGAAATAGAAGATGACACTACCTGTAGGTCCTGTATAGCTTTCAACTTGTATATCAGACAGAAAATGGTGCCAAAAATTGTTGTTCACATCGGTCTGTCCCGCTTCGCTGCCTGCAACTCTGACAGATCGCGACCGTCACGAATTATTGATGCATGTAGTAGAACCTAACCAAAACAAGCTTTGGCTACAATTTTATACATACATACATACATACATACATAGATACATACGAACAAACAAACAAAACTCGCAATGCCAACTTCACACGCTGTACAAAGGTAACGCCTCCATTCCATGTTAATACATCACGCCTACTACTAACTAAAGCTCTTATCTGAGTACAACATACGTACACGACATGAGGAAATCGTTGTTTCAATAAATCAAGCAGCGATGTACCTGATACACTAGCCCGGCAAGTTCATTATTATACATGGCAGGCTGGTCTTCACTTCTACATCTTCTGGCAGCTTCTTATCAGGTCTGCCTCTTAGACCTGAAATACAAAGCACTTGTTAATGTCCATAATTAAATTCTACTTTAACTTTTCGAGTTTATATTATAATAGATTAGATTAGATAGATAGATACTTACCGCAATGGGAATGTTCTTCTGGTCTTCAGTTCTGCAACTGTTGTTTGTATTGGCAGGCTGAGCTTTGTCCGACTCGATTTCATAAGATGATAGCAGTCTCCTCTGCATTACATGTTCAAATATCAGAATCATAAGTGTGACGAAAAAAAAAAAAAAAAAAATCATCCTTCGATAAGTTTCTTCAAACATCTACATGGAGAAGACATGACACAACTTTTCATTAGCTGGGTAATGACACAAGTTAACTTCGGTCTACCTACATCGTCAAATTTCTTCAGTTTCTACTTGGGTTTAGTTTTCTAGTGGGGGCGTTCTCTAAAAGTCCATATCTAGATATTTTCCAGTGTATGCAAGCCTTACGCCATGATTTCCATAGAAGTATTTATAGCAAAAATAAGAAGGTCCAGGAATTTCGTGGCCTTCCATATGTACTGTTTGATCTACTACTTGTTACTTTATCAAAAAGAAAAAAAAATCTCCAAAAAGATCTCCAGTACAGAACTTCCAAGGACGGAGAAGAATAGAAAGTACAAGAAAAAAAAAAACACACCATATATTTTTGTTTAGAAAATAATAAAAGCAAGAATCGCGTACATTTCAATTGACCTCCTCGAAATAAATGTGACACCAAAGCAATAATGAGTTGCAAATCACCCAAACTAGTTGCCTACTAAAGCCTTGACTTCAATAGTCTACATACACAATATTCACTAATCTAGCTCACCTACTAATTGGATCAAGCCATCTAAAGAAGCAATAAGGCCCAACTCTCATGCAGACCAGCAACAATGACATCAATAAAATAAGATCAAAACTATGAAAAATTGAACTTTGCCACCCATTTGAGTTAAATCATTAAATAACCACAAATAGCAAGTCATTTCAAACATGATCGAATGCTGATATCCAATTTAAGAAGCAAGAACCACAATTAGCAAATTATTTCTCATTGAATACTGAAATATGATCAAGAAGCGTCAAATGTGTGAAGTCTTTAGACAGATAAGAGGCACTTACATGATCCTCAAAATCAGGACTTGATAAATTAACAGACAGGTTTCTCATCAGCAGCAACACCTGATGATGAATAGTCACAAAATGTGAAACATTAGTTTATGAACATTGAAATTGAGTATCTAATATAACTCTTAACTCTGCACCAAACTGAGCATTCAGTCTCCCATCCTCCTTTATCTGTAAGACTATAAGTGAATTTTGAGAAATGCATGATGTTTGATGTAATTAAACACAATATCTACCACTCGTTTATTTATTTCTATTTACATAGAATTGAATATACTGTTCTCATCTAGTATCTCCTCCATTGTGATTACATCGTCAGTTGATAGAGGAATGCTCATAAAGACAACATCGTCTAATGCCATATTCACAGATTGACTTATAGTTGTGCACTGATATCCATGGCCTGGCCAGCAACACCATCAGACATAGACCATAATACAGTGAAGAGTGTAACTCCATAACCAGAGCCTATATTTACTACCGCATAACAATAACCAGAAAATGCACAATTTAGCTGTGGAAAGTCACAATTACAACGAAACATGGGTCTAAATGTTAATTCGAACTTATATTTATCCCAATGACTAACAATTCCAAGTCCAATACCAATGTTGAATTAGAATGTTCTTAAATTTCAGGACATAGTAATGCAAAGTGACAGCCACTCATGAGGATTACCACATAAAACTGTACTCCAGCTCTCCAAGCACAATAACTAAAAGCATTAGATCAGGAGAAATACATACCGTTTCAACATTAATAGGATCCATCTTTTGCAACTTTTGCAGGTGACCACTGCTGTTGGGGTCAAAGACGCTACCAATGAAACTGTATACTTGAGAAAAGTCTGGCATAACTGCACCGAACATTCAATGAATTACTAACTTGCCGTTATGAATCCCAAATAAAATATCTTTAAAGAACATGAATAAAAAAGCTAGAGCACAGTATGGGTCTAAGACTAAGTCGGACGAGGGAACATATCTTGAAGATTAATCAAAAAGAGAATGGTGTTTTCAAGCAAATAAGCACTGTATACATATGATTGTATAATGCTGTACTCCACAGTAACACCAAATCAATAACATACTTGCATATTGAATATTGATAACATAAAGCCACTCATTCAAAATCCTATCACAGCTATCTCTCAACGTCAGAAACTGTTAATCAGTTATAGTAGGAAAAATAAATGTCAAAATTGAAAGCTGTTAAACATAGGAAAGTAACTAATCAGCTGATATGAGTGTCAAGAAAACTTCTCTAACACGTTATAGACACAGTTGGCTGATAAAAGAAAAGATAAATTAACAGTCTGTAATGGATTACTAAATCAATTTGTATGAAGTAAAGATGCAACTTACAGTTACCTCTCAATGGTTGGCCATGGTTCCCTTGATCAATTGTTTCACGAATTGGATACATTCTTGGAGTGCTTTCAGTGCTACTGCAACAGTTATTTACTACTGTCGGCCCAGTAGATCCCATATCATCTAGCAAGCATAAACAATTCCTAGTTTTAGCATATAAAGCATACAAAGTGCAGCAAATTGATCAAGAGAGAACATGTAGAAACAAATAGAACCTTTTGGCATATGTGAAACACTGACGGGCGGTCCAGAACTGTGAGCCCAGGAAGAGACAGGGGGGCTTGTAATAGAGTTCCTATACATCGATGGAGGATCTGCCCTGATAACATATCCTGTTTCGTGCAGAGACGATGAAGTTTGAAATGCCCCAGAGACTTGAGAGAGCAGTGGGGCTGCAATTTAAAGACAAACATACAGAAAGGAAATGAGAATATACTCTCTCATAAAAGAAAGAACAGCAGAGTTCAAACTCCAAACTATGCAAACCATTTTTAGTGGCTTTCTGTGGATATGGATGAGCTGCCTTCCGCTTTGGTCGAGGGGGTGGTACATGTTCACTTGTTCCATTTTTCTGCACCTTCAGAAAATATTTCTGTGCATGACTACGAATCTGCACAAGATACCTTTAAGTATCAGAACCACATGAAAGGCATAAGAATGACTTACTTCAGTACAATGCATAATGGATATGATGATAGGACCTAGAGGCTATGCAATACGAAGCTGGGTAGTGATGGCAGTTTGTTAAAAGGTGAAAACTGAAACAGTTGCTAATACAACAACAACAACAACAACAACAACAACAACAACAACATAGCCTCAGTCCCAAATTAATTGGGGTAGGCTACATGGATCGAACTTTTCCATTGTGCTCGATTAAGTGCAATTGATGGTGAGCTTTCCAAACCATTCAAATCCCTCCTAATTAATGCATCTCATATTAACTTTGGTCTATTGTGATCGAAATGTTCCTTCTAAGTTAAAAGAAAAATTTTATAGGACCGCAATTAGGCCAGCTATGCTCTATGGTAGTGAATGTTGGGCGGTAAAGCAACAACAATTACGTAAAATGAATGTAGCAAAAACGATGATGCTTAGGTGGATGTGTGGTAAAACTCGAAAAGAAAGAATAAGAAATATATAAATTCAAAGACAAGTAGGAGCATCACCAATTGATACAAAGATTAGAGAAGGACGATTGCAATGGTTTGGTCACTTGCAAAGACGGCATACAAATGCCCCCACTAGAAAACTAGACTCAATAAAAACTGTAGAAATTCGACGAGGTAGGGGTAGACCAAAGTTAACATGAGATGCATTAATTAGAAGGGATTTGAATGGTTTGGAAAGCTCACCGTCAATTGCACATAATCGAACACAATGGAAAAGTTTGATCCATGTAGCCGACCCCAATTAATTTGGGACTAAGGCTATGTTGTTGTTGTTGTTGTTGTTGTTGTTGTTGTTGGTTGTTAACTTTGGTCTACCCCTACCTCGTCGAATTTCTACAGTTTCTATTAGGTCAAGTTTTCTAGTGGAGGCGTTTGTAGGCCGTCTTTGCAGGTGACCAAACCACCGCAACCGCCCTTCCCTAATCTTTGTATCAATTGGTGCTACTCCTACTTGTCTTTGAATTTCTATATTTCTCATTCTATTTTTACGAGTTTTACCACACATCCACCTAAGCATCCTCATTTTTGCTACGTTCATTTTATGTAATTGTTGTTGTTTTACCGCCAAACATTCACTTCCATATAGCATATCTGACTCAATTGCGGTCCTATAAAATTTTTCTTTTAACTTAGTAGGAACATTTCGATCACAAATCACCCCTGTTGCACTCTGTCATTTCTTCCATCCAGCTTGAATTCTATGTGTGACATCATTCTCAATATTACCATCATTTTGTATGATTGATCCTAGGTATCTAAAGTGATTCACCTTATGAACTTCTACTTCCCCTAATTTTACCACTCCATCATCTCGATGTCTAGTGTTTCTAAACTCACAGTGCATGTATTCAGTTTTCGTCCTACTCAACTTAAAGCCTTTAGATTCTAATGTATTCCTCCAGAGTTCTAATTTCCTATTCACTCCATCTTTTGTTTCGTCCTACTTAACAGTTGCTAATAAAAGTTCTTATTTTGTTGATGGTGTGTCTTGAACTTCCTATCATTTCTTGAGAGGGTTACTTCCAATCCACAAAGAAAGCTTTTACGGATAAAAAGGCTTCATAATAATTTTAAAAAAAAACCTCGTAAACGTAACCAATATATGTTTAACTGACATGGTACCCAGAGAAAACAAATCAAATGAAGAGTTCCAATGCCATATATTCTGTAAATGCTCTCAACACATTAATACTTGCGCGTACACTCAAATCAAACTAACCAAATAACTCATTAATTGCATCATAAGTTCAAAATGTGAACGTAAAACACAATAGAACCTGCAGCATGGCTCAATTGCCAGCCATGAAAACACTGATTTGGATTCCCCAAGTCTGATGAGTTCCACTGATCAACTATGCCTTAAGGACTGTTGCGGTTCATCTTGAACTAAAATCAATACTACCAACTTAAATTATACAATCCAACCAACAAGTAAGCATTTTAGATTACCTGGATAACCGTCTTTGACCCAACAAACGCTTCGATCTTCTTCCAATCACGATCAAAACTGAAGAAATGCGTATATAAAAATGTCAGAAATAAAGACAAAAACTTGGAACAATGAAAATAAATAAGAAAAAGTGAACAAAGCCACGTGATTATTGTCCCATCAAATATTTCTATGGTTATCTATGTATCATAAACCCGTGTGACTTTCACCAAGCACCGTATAACAAGTCAATCAAGATATCAGATTAGTTATGTCCCCTTTACTATGTGAAAAGCGTGTACTGCGTGAGAGTAAGTCAGTCAAGACTCCACAAATAAATGCCACCAAATTGACAGCAACTCTATCGACCTTCCATTCTCTCAAAAAAAAAAAAAACCCAATCGGACTTTTCCATAACTCGCTCGCTATATTTCTCATCCGGATCCCACATTTACCTAAATGCTTAAGCATCAATAACATATTGAAACTAATCATCAGGTATCAGTTCAAATACAAATGATAAATCAAACTGTGAACTGTAAAAATAAACGCATCAAGCGGAAGTTACTTTTACTTGCTTCGACCAAGCAGCTAGGATTCCCCTACAGACAAAAGCTTAACACTGGACTGGGCACAAAGGTTATGATAATCAAAGAATGCACAGGAGATTTGGAATCTTGAAATGTTAACATCGTCTAGAGAGCAAATGACTTGTCAAAGGAAGAGAAAGTCTCAACAGTGTTCACATACATAAAGCAAACGGTCCACAACCTCAACTGATAGAAACCCTAATAAATCTTCACTTGAATAATACAAGTCATCCAAGTTGACTACCAAATTGAACCCAAATGGAATCAATTGACTAAAAGGTTGCGCTTGAAACATGCTAAGGACTATTTAGCTGAAATTCTTGGGTTCCCCGGCGGGGGCAACTAAGTACCCTCGAGGGACTAGTCATCAATCCGAATCCGGTGTCAGCGGCGGTGGCTCAAATACACTCAGCTATCAAAAAGAAATTCCTATTATCATATTGTTAACGCCCGGTAACAATTCGAAATTCTTGTCACTCAAAAACACATTTTTCCTACACAAACCCACATATTCACACCGATAATTTCTTCGAATCTCCTAAACAGAAACAAAGATTCAGTCTTTCAATCATTTTTGGCCCCAAATTCATCTAATCTTAAAAGGGAGACTTAAAATTCAATATCCAAAACACCAATTATACAAAGATTGTAGCACAAAACCCCAAAAACCTAATTGTACCGAAAACAAAACCAACCGGATTCGACCAGACAAACAAAACCCAATTTTGAAAACCCCAATTCACACCGAAATTTCAAACTCCCACGACTCAAATCCACTAAAAAGGGCCCCTTTTTTCCGACCCACCAAAAATCCCCAAATTAGAGCGAAACCCTAAAACCCCAAATCGAGAAACCCAAATCACTCACAGTTGGAGAGCTTCTAGAAACTTGTCGTGCTCCTGCTCGGTCCAGCTCTCGCGGGACTTGGTGATGGTGTAGGGCTTCCTCGTCTTCTTCGCCAGGTCATCAGACGCCGCCGCCGCAGAAGCGACTCCAGCCGTGGCGGTGGCGGCGGCGGCGGTGGGCATGGATCCCATCCCCGGAAGCGCCGCAGCCATGGCGCCGATCGGTCGATCCAAGAAGAAGGCCCCTTCCGATGATGGATAGTTGGGGTTCACTGACACCATATATGTGACGACGGCTCGGTCGACGTTGATCGTACGGTCGAAAATCAATCGCGATGTTGTTGTTGTTGTTGTTGGTGGTGGTGGTGTTTTGTGTGTTGTGTGCGCGTGAAGAGAAGAGAGAATTGTTGTGGTTGCAGAGGTTGCCGACCTTTATACGGTGAGACCGACCGTCATTTACTTTCATATTCACCGCCTTACCTACACGTGTCGACTCCTCAGTGAACTCCAGAGGAATACTTCGCTGCTACCACTTCATACCGATCTGCTGTACTGCGTCCAATGGGATACTGACACGTACTTCGTCGCGTAATGAAGTCAAAGTTGACTAAGCTCACCAAAGTTAAATTAAACTGCATTTTTTCTATGAACAACTAGTCCCTTAAAAGTCATATTCATCTCAATTATATTATAAGGCTTTTTTTTTGGTATAACAATATTAATTGTAAGTTACTACTAAATTACTAATGCATTTGTTTTTTCAAATCTAAATTATTGTTAGTAATAATCTCTTTCACCTAATTATATATATGAAAAAATAATAAAACCACACTAAAGATAAAGAGGGGATTTAATAACAAAGCAAAAAAGGGAAAAAAAAAAAAAGTGAGATGGAAAAAGTGATTGTGATAGAGATGATTTTAGTGCATAGACACGTAGAAGTTTTACTTTTCAAAAATGATAATGAAAAAAGAAAAATCTAACCAAATAAAAAGAGTTAGTATTGCCTTGAAAGTTTTCCACTTTTGCTTTCATTGATCGAATACATTATATATATACATATATGTGTGTGTGTGTGTGGAGTCGAGTGTTTCTACTTTTACTCTCATTTGGTTCGTTTTTGCTAACTTACAGTATTACTTCGGAATTATCTCATTTGAGTTAACTCTTTTGAGTTAATATTTTCATTTTGGTTAACTTTAAAATTTTGCAAAGAAGTTTCAAATTTTTAAACAACAAAAAATATAAATTGATATAAATAACTTTCAAACAAAAAAAAAAAAAGAGTAATAAAAATGATAATTAATGAAGGGTAATCATGTCATCGACTCATGAGAAATAACTCTCTAATGGTGGTGCGGAGATATATCTCACCCTAAGGTGTAATTTGGGATACAAGTTGAGCAACCAAATAAGATTAGTTTCCAACTTCATATGAGTTATCTCAAAGATATCTCCACCTCATACCAACACAAGGCCAAAAAATTAAAATAAAATATCAAACAAAACAAAACTTTTATTTTACTTAATTTTTAGCTCCAACGCGGCGTAAAATGATATTTTTGAGAAATAGCTTTTTTAATTACTATAAATAAGTGTCAGTTACAATTAAAAAAAATTTAATCACTTTAATTACTTCCCCTATATATGCAATTTTTTCAGAAGAATTACTGTTTTTGTTTGGTGAAAAATTTATTACTCCAAATATACATGACGTATTCACTTTTAGTAATAGTTTTTTTAATTGGCGTCTAGTACTACTCCACTATTTTACATATGTAATTCAAGTGTTAAACAGGGAAAAAAAAAAAAAAAGTGAGGATACCAAACAGGCAACACGTGTCAAGTTCTCATTACGTGGCGGACAGTGAGAACTGGTGGCACATCAAAAAAGGTGTCTCGCACGCTGTGCCTACTTCCTCTTCTCGGACACTGTAAACAACAACAACAAAAGCAAGCTGTAGAGCTGACTAGAAGTGTTGGAAGTCTACGGTAGTGGACCAGAAAACAAAATTAGCACCACCACACGTGTCGTCCTATGATTAAGGAGCAGTTAGTTAGTGCGTTAGTTAGTGCGATGGTTGGCGAGTGTATGCTAGTACTATTAAAATACTACTTCTCCTGTACAAGTCACAGGTCGCATGCTCAAACCTTAACAACCAAAACTTCACTCAAATCTAACCAACCAACCTGTTGAGCTTTGTTTGATGCCTTTGATGTTCATAGAGACTCGTGGCATATTATTATATTTGAATCAAGCCATTGAAAATGTAGTTACTTTCAGTAGTAATAGTACTAGCTCTACTAAACCAATACGTTCAAAGGACTTGATTCCACTTAAGCAGTATTAATTAAAAGGGTTTGAGGGTCATTCTCTGTAGAGTCCTACTAATTCGACGCTAATTTCACATGCTGATTTCATACCTGTTCATCGAGAATCCCTTAAATGCATATCAAATTTTATACACACATTTACGTAATAATTAACAGTCACAATCGAATGCTTGTAAAAATGACATGTAAAAAATGAATAAAAAGATATTTTTCTTTTCCATGTGAGGCTTATTAGTGTCAAAACATGGAATTGGATGACGACACAAGTGACATTGAATACCACATGAAAAGGAAAAAATAAAAGAATGTTGGAGCATCCCAACACAGATACGATCGTATGTCATTCAATACACGTCGGCATGCATGCTAGAGAACCAAAGGTGGCTGGCAAGTGCGTGTCATAACTGTGACACCAAGGCGTTTTTCTATATAAAAGAAGTACAAGCTCCGAGATACCTGTACAACAAGGCAAAATGTGCCAAGAGAGTAGTAAATTAGAAATATGCACGCAAGCAGGACCATGACCATGATTGAAGCAAAGTTTCAGACTCGACCCACATGGCTCCAACTACCTGGGCCAACCAACCATGTTCACATCAAGTAAAACTAATAGGATCAAAAATTTGTTAATGATCATGTCCACTGCACAAACGAATTTGATTTTAAAAAAGAAGACAATAAAGGAAGATATCCTTCAATGGCAAAGAGTGCATTGAAGAAGAGAACATAGATAGTTAGTCTCAGTCACCACTCAAAAAGGCAAGCAATCAGAAAAATGTTAACATCCAGCGTTCTACTGAACATGCTTTGGTATTACCATTACGATCGACAAGTACAGGAGTATGCAACTTTTTTCCGGGAAGAAACAGCGTAAGCGTACAAGGCATTGCTACCTGACATTAAGAATCCTTTAGATCTAGTTTAAACATAATGGAAGGGAGTCGATTGATGAAAGTTTGCAGGCATTGCTGTTTATGGTAGATGCAGATGACTCCGTATCAAAAGAACTGGAAGAAGAATGTTGCCGCAGAGTGAGATCCTACCCTCATTCATCTCTAGAAGTAGACTCCATTCCAACTGAAGGATTGTCCGCGAAATATTCTTGATGCTTCATATTTACACCATACTGTTAACGTAGAAAATTGATGTATTAGTAACACTTTTAACGCTATAAGAGAGAAGAGGAAGCTCAGAAGTAACAATGGACAATAAGCCACCAATATGAAGGAACCAAACTTAATATACGTACATATGTAGTAAGAGAAGGAAACTGTGAACTTCTAGATTTTGAATGTGAACCAAGAAACATATCATAATTCGTGGTTCAAAACACAGACATTTGCGATTAAGTGTCCAAATTACAAGTAGATATTACTTTAAGGAAGCTGGGAAAGTTAGCTATGATAATGTCATCGGTGACTTGCCATTAATTAAATTAATGTAAATACTGGTAGAAGAAAAGGGCAAGAAAATCCACGCTGCCAAATTTCCTCAATTCAATAACAAAAAGCTGTGGACAGTAACATCAGAATACGATGATTGGCGGGCAAAAACTCTAAAATGCCATAAAAATTTTAAGAAAAATAGAAGACGAGACTTCCATGCAAAAATTGTATACCCAACATCCACTTGCACAAAGGTACTGAAATATGTTAATAACGATCGAACATTAAAACCTTTTAGAAGAATGAATGTGATACTAAAACAGTAAGGTCTGACAAAATTAAGCAAGCTAGAACTAGTCAATACAAAGCATCCGCAAAGACAACATCATTTCAGAGAACCAAGAGACAGAAAACACTGTAGAATTTAATCTGTCAATATAGCCAATTTCTGCAAGTACATATATTCTTGATTTCATCAATAGAAAAGTCTTAGAAAACTCAATGCAATAAGTAATAACCTAAGTTCTTCATAAAACCTAAGGTTGAAGAATAACTGTAATGAGTAAAGAATAAAAAAGTGCTAGTCCTGTTGATTCTCGCACAAGCATTTGATTTTTCAAGGATGCAAGTAATTTAAACAATGTCCTCTTACCTCACGCAATGCCTTGGATAGATCATCCATCGTCAAGGTCAAGCGTTTATCCTGCTATCACAAATAGTTAGATTTACATACCTATCAAGAAATATACACACAAAATACCTAAAACTTTGTTCACCTTCTGCTGCTTATCTCTCTTATCCTTGACTGCTCCGGTCTGCCTTGCCTTACAATGTCTGGATTAAGAAGAATTGGCATTAGAAAATGGTAGAATGAAGAGAAGCAATGCCAAAGTGAAGCTATAAAGGCCATTAGTGCCAATAAGACTAGTATGTGTCAAATTAGACATTGCTTGATCTCAATTCTCAATTAATTAGACATATGCACAATGATGCAAGAAACAATGATGATAACCAAAGTTGGATCCAGCTATGTAAACCCAGGTTCAAAATTGGTACACCCCTTGATTAGGACTTCAAATAACACAATTAACTCATAAACCATTTATCAAAAAAAAAAAAAAAAAAAGAACAAATGAAGCCATAGATTATAAATCATTTCAAATAGGACCAATATGTTGAATCAAGTGCACCAAAAATTTTCATATTACCTGCTTGCACCCTACCCATAAGTGCTAGACATAGTCCATCAGAAGAAATATTCATACCAAAAATCACTAATCATAACTGCATTATCAGTCCCCTTAAATGTACCAGTAACAATAAGCCAGCTCCAAATTAGTTCTTTTTAATAGTTAGTAAGAAATAAGATAATAAAAGTGCTAAGGCCTCAACCTAAATTAGTGCTAAATATCCGACATTAATAGCACAATAACGCCAATTAACATGTTTGCTTATGAAAGAGAACTTTTCATCAAGTACAAGAAAATAAATGAAGCAGCATTTATGTTCAGGAACATACTGAAGGGCATCGGTGGCAACCTCTGTTATGAACTTTTGGGTGGCAACAGCTACCAACCTGATTCTGCCAAAATAAGAGCAAAGATAACAAGTAAGCTAAAGAATATACTACATTGATATGAACTTACTTCCTCAAGAATATGCAAAAGTGGATGGAAGATGAGGATAACTAACTTAAAATCATTGAAATTGCTCATCCAGGAATAGGGGACTTAGGCTCAGAGGCGCTTTAATTCAAGAATGCAACTCGATTGAGATCAAATTTCTATCAAATAATGAGATAATCACATATCGGTTTACATCCTAAAACAGCTCTATATTGTGTTCAAATTGCACTCCTATTCTTGTTTGTTTATTAAAAAGTAACCGATAACCTATCAGAAAAAAAGTAACCGATACCTACCCTCGAGCATGCCCTAAATTTGAGCATGAAAAAGAAAGATAAGAAGCAATACTGGGCATATGATGCATTAAACAAGAAAGCCCTGAAAACCGCATGACAGCAGCTCTACTTTTCCATCAATAACAATGATCGTACAAGATTCTTATAAGAAAAAACACCTTTTTCGCCAGTCAATGATGTCAGGGGATGTGATGAAATAAGAATAAATACTTTTAAAATCAGCATTGCAACAACAACAACAACAACAACAACAACATAGCCTCAGTCCCAAATTAACTGGGGTCGGCTACTGGATCAAACTTTTTCATTGTGCTCGATTAAGTGCAATTGATGGTGAGCTTTGCATTATGACTTAATTTTTTTTTTTTTTTAGGAGTATATCACTTTGTATTCTTTCATTTTTTTTATAGAAGCAGCCAGGCTCAGCCAAAGCATGCTTCATGTTGGCAATTGACATTGGTGTATGAAGTTCATTTCTACGTGCATGTACAATCAGTTAAAAAAGAATTAGATTCTACATGAAATAATTAAAAGCGATATAAGCAAAAAGAAGGAGAAAGAGTAGAAAAAACACTCCTGAAATTCATAGGCCGTTTTTGAGACATAGATCAAGCCAAAGCAGCTCCAGCAAAAATTAAAGAGTAAGCAGAAGTAAAATCCCAAAACTACTCACAATCGGACATCAGGGCATTGAAATCCACTCTTGGCAATGTAATGCTCAACTAGTTCATCAGGTATCTGCAAAAGGCAAGTGAATGAACCTTGTCAATGGTCTATTTTGCATGTGCACAAGAATAGGAAAGCATAAAAGAAGGCGACAAGCAGAGAAAAAATAGAGCCAGATAAAAAAATGATAAAAATTACAGTGGGAGTGTAATCCATTAGAGATGCAAGGAAATCAGACAGTGCAGTGTCGTCGTCATGCCTCCCTTCATTGGTGGGATGGTTCATCTTTACACTCTGCTAATAAGACACCAACGATGACAGTTAAAAAACTTGCTGCATACTCGTTCTTGAAATTCACAGCACCGAAACCCACTGGCTGACCAAAACTCCATTTATTTTAAATACCCTTCACTTGCGATACTTATATATGTAAAAAACCCATCAAGTAAATGAAATAGAGATTCAAATGGATCTGTTCTTTAATAAATTACTTTGCGGCCAAAGTCTTTCAAATAAAACGATCAGGCATAAAACTAAGTCAATAATCAGAATATTCAACTTTTTTGCATTGAGACAAGCTTGTTATTGATGTTAAAAGGCTTAACAGTAACAAAAACTGAAATCAGAGAGACTCGATTACAATCACGCTAATAAGCAAAATACCTATATAACTCGTTTAACACGAGAATTGCACCCACATGTAGAACAACTTTGCAAGTAAGTGTCGTGTTTTCTTGTCATGATCGTGTAACGTAATATTGCGAAAATGACCACAAATAAGAAAGTAGAACTATGAAGCCCGTACCACATTAGTAAGATGATTGCAAAAGAAAAATATCTATTGCAGATGTATGGACCGAAATAATAGTCTCACATCGATTAAATGAAACTTCAAAATGAAGTTTATAAGTAATGATCTCCCTTCGCACCTTTGAGTTGAAGGTTGGGGACAATATCGTACCGGTGGAGATCCACAAGCTCGTGGAGAAGTGTGCCACGGGCGGAAAATTAACAATTTCCAAATAAATGGGTAACTTTGTTTTTAAGCCATAACCCCAAACACATAATTAAACAAGATGAATCCCTCCACCTAAATCCCCCAGACATCAACCAACAATTGATGCCTTCAATTCATTCACTGGCATTCACATCTAATTTCAACCAAGAAAAGCATCCAACTTTCTTCAAATTTCAGTTCATAAACAAAACCCAAACCTACCAAACGCATTGATGTCTTCCAATAAAAAAACTCCACTGCTTCACCATCAAAATCAACTAAAAGAACGTCGAGAACACCAAAACCAAATCCCCAAAACCACTAAACACGCAATCAAACCAATTCCCCCACCAACAACATCAATAACCAATAATTCATCAATCGTACCTACACAATCGAAGAGAAAACGCTCTATCCGGTCGCTCCTGCGCGATTTGAAAATCTAGGGTTTCGATGAGTTTTCTGGTGCCGTGGTCGAAGTGGCGATGCGAAAGTCGAGTGGTCGAAGCGCGTAGAAGAGATAATGAATAATGTGGAGGGAAATTGGAAAGGTCGAATGGGCCTTAATTGGATTTGTGGAGTCGGTTGCTGTCGTTGCGCGCCAACGCCTTCACAGTAATGCGCAACCAAGTCGACCCAAACACAAAGAGGGTTCACCGTTCGAACGCCCTCTCTCTATATATAGGCCCCACAAAACACACTTCATTTCATTGGAGTTAGTTCTCCCACCCCCTACGAGGGGTGACAAAATCGGCCACGACACTCTTAATACAAAGATTAACGGGTTTTGATTGAGTTTATGAGAGTTCATGTCGTAAACGTGTCATCCAGTTTATAACACGAGCCGCCAATTTATAAGGAAAATTTTTTTTTTGAAAATGTTAAAATGACATCCCAAATGACATCCTAAGTGACACTCATATGACGTGGCGCGTGGGTCTCACGTTAAAATAAGTGTGTGCAAAATAATTATTGGTGGATAATACGCGTGGCGACGTATATCTTGAAGCGCACGACGGGCTCACGTGAATGTCGTGTCGTGTCAACCTGTTTAAAATTTATATCGCGTCGTGTCAACCCGTTAAATAAATGGTCGCGTTTGTGTTGACCTTAATGCGATCACATGAGGGGTCAACCCGACACGAATACGACCCGCTAACCCATTTTGTCACACCTGCCCCCCCACACAACTTCATAACCTTAGTCGGAGTTTGAGTGTTTTTTTTTTTGCTTTATAAGCAAATATATCGTTTAAGATTTTTTGCAAAAATATCTTAATGTTTCGATTTTTGCAAATATATAACATCTCAGTTTCATGCCAATTTTATCATTGTTTATAATTATTATATGTATCAAATCACAATTAAAGTGATGAATGGTCACTAGATTACATACTAATTGCATTTATATGAAATAATATTCTCAATTGTATGCATAATTTATTATATTTTAAAGTGTAATTCACTAAAAATATGAAGTGATGATACAATTTACAAAAATTCAAAAGGTTAGAATATTTTTGCCAAAATTCAAATGTTAAGATATTTTTGCAAAAACCTTGAAACATTAGGATATATTAGTCTATTAAACTTTTTTTTATCTTTCAAACTAAAACAAAATAAATATTTTACTTATCCTATAAAAAAATTCTTCCACTTAAGATAAACGCATATCCAGTGGCTTACATATCATCTTAGATTAGATTAGATTTAGATTAGATATAAGAAGTTTAGTTTGATCATTAATTTTGATAGGTGTCCTATATAAGGACCCAATATCACGTTTCAATACTTCAATCAATTTTTATTTTTATTTTTTTTTTTTTTAAGATCAGGTTTCAATGAGTGGTAGGAAAAACTCTTCTTAAACAAAAAAAAACCTATGCTAATTCTTTTACCTTAAAAAATGTTTATTTCTAAAGAAAACCTTGTAATTGATTTGTCTAATTGTGGAGCTTTGCTTTATTTTGTAAGACACGCGTTCTTAATCGATAGAAAGTCTCAATTAGGATCTAAAGCAATATAATTGGCACTGATGGTAATTTGGGAATCTTGCATGTTGGATTTTTTTTTTTTTTTTTTTGATAGGAGGAAGAAACGAAGCATGTTGTTGGATTTTTTTTTTTTTTTTTTTTTGTGGTCAATAGAAAATCAAGGAATTGAAACGCGCAGTTCATATTCTTGAATATGCCTTGCCAATGATTGATTGATTGATTTTGAACAAATTTGTTCTCCATGCAAACACAATTCTATTCTTTCTCAATATGTTGTTTCTTGATGGGATTTAGAATACGTGGGTTTTTTTTTTTTTTTTTTTTAGGTCAAAGTAATGTAAAGAATAGAGGAATTGTTAGATCCTAATCCTAAACTATAGGAAGACTATAAGCTATTGGTTCGTAGACATTTTAATAAAATAAATCCTAATATTGTGATTTTATTCATCATTACAATCATCAACAACAGTACCCGAACTCTAAAATCATTTGTAAAGCCGCATCGAATGACACTCATCACTATTTGCGCATAAGATTATATAATCACCACCGAGAAATTTAAATAAACTCGTGTTGCATATTTTCGCTTAAAAAATCAATACTACTTTTTTTTAATCCACAAAAAAAAACACGCGAAAGCATAATTTGTTAAAGTGTGAAATTTGAGGAGGTAATGAATTCGACTTCCACTTAAGTTAAAAAAAAAAAAAAGAAAAAAAAAGATTGTTATCCTTTAACTAGTAAATCGAGTTAAGTCTAGAAAATAAAAATATCTATGTTAGAAGTTCTTTTGCCTACATTTGCGTGATTCGAGGCAAACTAACGTAATGATGTTAGAGATCTTTTACTGTACGTGACTCGAAGCGAATCAGAGAATGAAAAAAAAAAAAAAAAAATCGCTTCGTCTCTGGAAAATTTTTCCAGGGTTTAGCAGTCCAAGCCAAGGGTTTTACATTTCGGCACCAATCGAACAACGCACAGCGCTCGCTCGGTCGGCCGCTCGCTCTCGAGCTCTCCAACCATGGCGATGGCGAGATCCTCATCGGCTAGGTCATCGGCGACGCGCCTCCTGTACGCCCTGCGATTAGGCTCCACTCTCTCTCCCTCACAACCATCTCCATTGGCGGTTCTGGTCTTCGAGAACGGCCAGCAGAGGCGGAGCTTGTCGGCGGTGGCGAAGGCGAAGGAGGAGGAGCCGTGGTGGAAGGAAGCCATGGAAAAGCTCCGGAACATCGGGATCTCCGCGCACATCGATTCCGGTAAGACCACGCTCACCGAGAGGGTTTTGTATTACACTGGGAGGATTCACGAGATTCACGAAGTCAGAGGGAGGGATGGAGTTGGTGCCAAGATGGATTCCATGGATTTGGAGAGGGAGAAGGGGATTACGATTCAGTCTGCCGCGACGTACTGTTCTTGGAATGGATACCAGGTGATGCTTGATTGTGTGTATCCTGCTTTGTTATTCAATTGTTGATGTATTGGACTTTCGAGTGCGGATTTCGTGAAAACTGGGAAAAAGTTTCGACCTTTGTGAGTTTGGAATGCTTGATCACCTATGAATGGCTTAATGAGTCTCAAAAACGCAACTTTGGGAAGAAAAGACAGTGAAATCCTTCAAATTTGCGGTGATTTCGCGGCGATATTAATATTTATCGAGGCAAAGAACAGCAATTCTTCTTAAATTGACTTGTTACCTTCTTATTTATTATATCTGTTATTTGTTTGTTGATGCATTGATTTTTGAGCGAAAATTGGGAAAAAGTTGCAAACTTTATGAGTTCGGAATGCTTGATCCCTTGTAGATGACCATACGTGTATCAAAAACTCGACTTTGAGTAGAAATGACAGTGACATCCTTAAAATTTGCAATGATTTCTCAGTTATATTAATCTTTTTCGAGGCGAAGAACATTGATTCTTGTTAAATTCAATTGGGATTCTTATTGATGATATTTTTTATAGTGCAGATTAATATAATCGACACTCCAGGACACGTTGATTTCACCATTGAAGTCGAGAGGGCATTGCGTGTTCTTGATGGTGCCATACTTGTCCTTTGTAGTGTTGGTGGTGTTCAAAGTCAGTCAATTACGGTTGACAGGCAAATGAGAAGGTATGAGGTTCCAAGGCTTGCGTTTATTAATAAGCTTGATCGAATGGGAGCTGATCCATGGAAAGTCCTCAGCCAGGTTAGGATTCTAAAAACCATTCCTTCTGATAATCTATAAACCTTTATTCATTATGGTACTTGTTTTGATACTTACGTGTTGTTTCTCCCTGAAATTGTAAATATGGTCTATTATCCCGTTTTATGTTAAAAATCCTCAGTGCTAACTTGTTTTTGAAAAACCTTTTAGGCGAGGTCAAAGCTCCGGCATCACAGTGCAGCAGTGCAAGTCCCAATAGGGTTGGAAGAAGATTTTCAGGGTCTTGTGGATCTCGTGGCAATGAAAGCTTATTACTTTCATGGTTCGAATGGGTTGGTTTTTCTATCTTTTTCTTATTCCTTATATAAAGTCAGCCTCGACCTTTACATCTCTCTCTTCTTTTTTCGTTATTAGAATCTTTGTAATTGATATTCTAAATGTTTGCTCATTTTCTTATTCTTCTTTCTTTCTTTCTTTTTTTCCTTATGTTGGGTTATATCGCCGACTTTGTTGGCTTATATTAGGGAAAAAGTTGAAACAACAGATATACCTGCCTCTATGGAAGCTTTAGTTGCAGAAAAACGACGTGAACTGATAGAAACAGTAGCTGAGGTTGATGATAAACTTGCAGAGGTCTTTCTCAGTGACGAGCCAATATCACCAAGTGAGCTTGAGGTGAACATGGAGAAATTTTCCTCATTGCATCTCATTTGGATTACTATGTTTGCATTGTTGATTTTGCCTCTAGGAATTGATATCATGTCCTTTGCATGATTGTTAAACAATGCGTCAATAACCTAAAAGTTTGGATTATAATGGTGCCTTTTTTATTCTATTACCAGTTATGGCATTGTTGCATTTGAGAAGCTCGTTACACCTAGGCAGTTTCTAATCATCGACTTTCTTCATATGAACCATCTCTTCTCCGTCCATCTGTGTGATTGAATAATCCTTGATCATAATCCTACAAAATTTAAAAGTCTCATGGTCTTATCATCTGACGTCGTTGTGAATGGATCTCTTCCCTCTTCTAGATTCCATGCTAGTAGGCATAGCAATTGAATTATTTTAATCACTTTCATCATCTGGGGCTTAATTTACTTTATAGTGTGATTTCTTGAGAGTGTTCTTATTTTTGAAATTAATACACTAACTTTTTTCTCTTTATTTGGGTTAAGATGGCAATCCGTAGGGCTACAGTAGCGCGGAAGTTCATACCTGTATATATGGGCAGTGCTTTTAAAAACAAGGTAATTAAAGTTTTTCTGGCAATTGCTTTCGTTTTCGTCTTTATTCTTGATAACTGTTGAGCAGTTGAAGTTGTGTCCTCTTACCATGTGGCAAATCATTAACTTGTAGTTTGCTCTGACTTGCTTTCTTTGTTCATTTATTCATTTACTGTTGTCTAGTCCTTTTCAATCTCAGCTTGGTAAATACTTATACAACTACATGATGTGGTACCGACACTTAATTGTTGGTAGCTAGTTTTACATACCTTAAGAATGCTTTTTGAAGGTTAAATTTTTTTGGACTCCAGGGTGTGCAGCCTCTGCTTGATGGAGTGATTAACTACTTACCACGTCCTATTGAAGTTAGTAACTATGCTCTTGATCAGACCAAGAATGAAGAGAAGGTAATGAAAAGGTCAATATGAATCTTAATGTTGCTGTATGTCAAATTGTCGCTATCATCATTAACTTCTTTAAATGTTTTAACTTTTTCTGTGGGGGTTTACGCGGTAGGTCGAGCTATCAGGAACTCCAGCTGGACCTCTCGTTGCGTTGGCTTTCAAGCTGGAAGAGGGAAGATTTGGTCAGTTAACATATCTAAGGTGTGCTTAACTGATTTTATACCTTTGCACAGTGATTAGATATCAGTCCTTTTTTCTTATGAATAAGCTCTTCTGCTTAATGCAATTGCAATGCAGAATCTATGAGGGTGTCATACGGAAAGGTGACTTCATAATTAATGTAAACACTGGCAAGAAGATTAAGGTATGTGGCACCTTGCTGGGAATAAAATATTATAATTTTGCTAATGCATGCTATTTATAAACTTATTTGTTTAGTGTGTGTGAGAAGGGTGAATAGTTGATTAGATTATATGTGGAATATTGCATGTGTTTGAATTTGAAGCTTGTTTTTGTTGTGTTAAGTATCATTAATTTTACTCACACGTAAAGTATTGAACAATGACAGATAAATTTGTCTCTGTTTTGGATTTTGTATTTTTAACAATGCATTCTTTGTTTCCTTTACTTCATATGCTTTTTAAAAGGTCTGAACAGCGTGCCCATGCAAACTAGGAGTCCTAGTGACAAATAGCTATCTACCCTCAATTTCTTATTTTCTGCTTGGGTTTCCACTACTGCGCCATAGCCACAAACCTTCCTCTGTAACATTTATGCTAGAAAGTAAAGAATGCTGTAGAGAAAGGGCTCGAATTGTCTGTCCCTGAACCTTTTTTGAAATGTAACGATCTCTTTCCTTGCAATTTGACATATAAAAGAATCATTTGTCAATTCGATTTAATCTAGTCAACATTGTATTTACTAACCAATTAGATTCAATGGTTGAGTCACAAATGTTACGTGCAGACGTTTCCAGAAATGCAATTGATTACCTTTTAAAGAATTCAATTTTGACGGTTGTCAAAACGTACTGCAAGGTACTGTGATATCTGCATTTTTAAGATGCCCAGAAAGGCTACAATCTTGTGAAAGAATGTTCTTTTTTTTAGAATAGACTGAATAGTTCCCTTTCTGTCAACTGAATTGACATGTAGGGATAGGAGTGGAACTATTAGTGCCCTTCAAAAGTTATATACATTATGTTATATTCATCTTATTCAAAGTCTTTTATTCTTGCACCATGGTAGCATTATTGCTATTATGAACTAATCTTTTTTTGTGCCAAACAAGCCCTTTTTTGCACCGTGATTTTTTCTTTCTTCAGAGCTTACTGTACTTATCAATCTTCTACTTTGGATCAGGTTCCTCGTTTGGTTCGTATGCATTCCAATGAGATGGAGGTTGGTTCAAACTTCATATTCGTCCAATTTGTTGCCTACAACGAACTTGCTTCCATTTTATTAAATGATGTATGGATTTGGACAGTTCCTTCTGAGTTCTCACTTTAATTCAATGGTGTGACTTCCTGGTGAAACAACTGTGGAAGAATGAGCCATTTCCTTGTCTAATCTAACTTTTTGCTACATTTACTTCTTTTTACTTCCATATTTTATTTCATTTATTGGGGTATTTTACTTTCTAGAAAACTTTCCTCTCAATACAACATTCTGGCTTTTCTTATTTGTCATTTTGAAGAAAAAAGATCTTTCTTAAGATTCCATCTTTTCCACGTATTGCGGCAATACTATTGCCTCTTCCAAATGAAAATGCTACTTCTATTTGTTCAGTTTATGACAATATTCTGATCATATATCTCACTTTGTTTTTTGATTTAATCATATATCTTTTACTTATTTCTTTAAAACATGTCATAGGACATTCAAGAGGCACATGCTGGGCAAATAGTTGCTGTATTTGGTGTTGATTGTGCATCAGGTACATCCTTGGATTTTGTCAAAATTGTTTTTTTTTTTTTTTCTTGCAGTTTTTTAAACTTTTTGTTTTCTTGTTTCTTTTGTCAGGTGACACTTTTACTGATGGATCTGTTCGTTACACCATGACCTCTATGACTGTACCTGAGCCAGTGATGTCGTTGGCCGTGGCACCTGTATCTAAAGACTCAGGAGGCCAAGTAAATTGTTTGAACAGAAGCTATTCTTACTTGCATATGGCTTATCATAGTCATTTGGGTGTGCCAATTTATTTTCTTGCCTTTTTTTTTCTTTTTCAGTTCTCCAAAGCATTGAACCGTTTTCAGAAAGAGGATCCAACTTTTCGTGTTGGCTTGGATGCTGAAAGTGGTCAGGTGCGATCCAGTTTTCATTTTTTTTTCTTTCTGAGATTATTCCAAACATGCTAATTGCCATGGAAAGCCATTAACAGTGCATCATAAGCAGACTATTATTTCGGGCATGGGAGAGCTGCATCTTGACATTTATGTGGAGCGCATTCGGAGAGAATATAAGGTGCCTATCTTGTTGTTTTAGCGAAATGCTGGATTTACTGCTATGTTGCTTGCATTTGCTCATTGCTTTTGCCTTGTTTTTTGTATTTATTGTTTCATGTCCATATGCAGGTTGATGCCACAGTGGGAAAGCCCCGTGTCAACTTTAGAGAAACTATTACTCAGCGTGCTGAATTTGATTATTTGCATAAAAAGCAAAGTGGTGGACAAGGTCAATATGGAAGAGTTGTTGGGTAGGCAATTATATACTTTACCCGAATCACTTATGCATCTTATTGTTTTAGAAATATAGTTTCTTCCCCAAAAATTAGAAAAACAAGCATGTTATTTTTTTCCTCAACCCCTCTGGAGTTTGTAACCTCACCCTCAAAAATAAAAATAAAAAAGGAAACGAACTCCTATAATATGAAAATTAAGATCAACTTAGGTAGGCAATACTTTTGGAGATGCCTTGCTTGTTGAATATCTCTGAAACATACTAGTTAAAATGAGGTAAATCTTATTTCACTTGCTCATATATTGAAAATACGGTTTACAAATTTTATTATAGATTGAGCAAGTCTTACACCCTAAATGACCCAAAATAACAAAATGAAGAAAAAGGCATCATTATTTATTTATTTATTTTGGATCAGGTATATTGAGCCACTCCCAGCCGGTTCATCAACTAAGTTTGAGTTTGACAACATGATTATTGGGCAAGCTGTACCATCAAACTTTATTCCAGCAATTGAGAAGGGTTTTAAAGAAGCATGCAACTCGTGAGTGAAGCCGTTTATCGCTCACAAACACCTTTTTTAGCAATTACATTTTGAAAGCTCACTGTTTGCACCTCTCTTAAATTTTCTCTATAGCGGTTCATTGATCGGGCATCCAGTTGAAAATATTCGCATCGTTTTGACTGACGGTGCATCCCATGCCGTGGATTCAAGTGAACTTGCATTTAAACTTGCAGCAATATATGCAATGAGACAGGTGAGATCTTACCTCTTGAACAGTCTCTCTGAACGTAACTGTCAAATATTTGCTCTTGAAAATTCTTAAACTTTTTGTTGTTGCACTTTGTGAAACAGTGCTATGCAGCCGCGAAACCTAACATATTGGAACCCGTGATGCTGGTGGAGTTGAAAGCACCAACAGAATTTCAGGGTAGTGTTACTGGCGATATCAACAAGTATGTACTTGCATTATGCATCCCTGCAATCTTCTGCGCATAAAAGAGTCATCCTTGCTGCTAGCATTTTGAAACTGACATGCAACAATTTATGATATTGCAGGAGGAAAGGGTTGATTGTTGGAAATGAGCAGGATGGAGACGACACTGTGATTACAGCCCATGTGCGTATTCAATTCCCTTTTATTATATTTCATCTCAATGATCTCATTGCTAAGAATCACAGTATGTATACTTGCAACATACATGTGCATATTTGCTGATTGTGTGCTTGAGATGTTTGCTCGTTTTGCTGTTCTTTCCACTATAATAGTTCTCTGTGATTGCGGATTCGAATTTGGAAGGTAGCTGCTCTATGCAAGTTTTCTTCTGTTATTCAGCTAAAAGTACTGAAGGAAATGATGTTTCTTAAATCTCTAATGTATTCAATTGGATGATTTGAAAGGATTTTAAAAGAGTTTGGAGGATTTTGAAATCGAGGTGTATTTAATTTGGATTTCAAAAATTTTAATGGACTTTGGAAAAGTCAAGGGGTATTCAATTTTAGGATTTTGATGGATTCTAATGGATTTCTAAAAAGTCGTGTATTCAATTTTTAAACACCATTAGGATTTTGGTGGATTTCCATTCAAAAATATACATATCCAAATCTCACCCCTACCCATGAGATTGGGATGGATTTTGGATCAAGTCCTTCCAAATCCATCAAATTCCATGAAATCCATGGAAATCCATCATTTAAAAAAAAATCCATGGATTTGTCAAATTGAATACACCTCCTCACATGTATGCAATTCAGCAATTTCTTTTTGAAATGGGTTCTCCCTTTAGCGTTGTCCCTGGAAGAGTGGTTGTTTAAGATCCTTGTACATGGTCATTTTCTGCAATGCTCTGCAAGTATTTCTGGTTCAGGGAACTTTCCTGTGTTCTCTACCTCTCTCTTAATGACAGATTACCCTTTTATTCCATTCCATAAGAAATTTTCACTTTCCGCCATCTTATTGCATTTATTTCAATCATTTATATTGTACTTGACTGCACTGTCTAAACTTCGGAGAAAGTCGTCGTACTAATCGCTTCATACTTGGCTTTCTAGTTTGCTTAGATGTTTAACATTGCGGAGGATGTTTTGCTTTGTATTGGATTGCCATTTGAGTCTAAAGAATTTAATCATTTTGATGGCTTTCAGGTACCTTTGAACAATATGTTTGGATACTCAACATCGCTGCGATCTATGACACAGGTAAATAATGCAGTATCTTTTAGCATTTTGATCATAATCAACTGTCTATTGGTGATTCTACAATATTCTTCGAGTTTTGATTATGTTTCTTTGCTGCTCCCTACTCCCTAGCATATATTTCCTAGATGGTGGGTTTGAACATTGTTTCGCCTGATAAGATGATTATTCGTCCGTGCAGGGCAAGGGCGAGTTCACAATGGAGTACAAAGAGCACGCCCCAGTTTCTCTGGATGTGCAAATGCAACTGGTGAACACATACAAGGCCACCAAGGCCACAGAGTAAAGCAAACTTCATTATACATGATTATAGTGGTTGCCCATTTTTGTCTCTGGTATCTACTACATGTAACATTATTTATTATTTCTCTCCAAATGAGTAATTTTCTGCAGAATATTTATTCGACGTTGTGGCTACTTGTTGCCAGAATAATTGTAGACATTAAATAGTTCATAGCGCTATCGAGAATGGTTACATTAAAATAAGTGTAATTATATCTCAATTTTCCATGTTTGAGATATTTCGTACAAAGTAATTGTTAAACATTCTAAAGTTAACTTTCTGTTGTTTCCTTGTTTCCTTCTTTGCTGTGTGGTTCTTCAGAGCCTTTTTTATAAGTCTATCGACTAAGTGGAAAATTTTGAAGTCCCTTTTCAGGTAAAGAATCGCATGCATCAATCATACTTAGAATGGCAGAATTAGCTCTTGAACCTTACCAAAGGGAAGCATAGCCATCGAACCCAGAAATTCAAGTTTGTTGAAATGCAGCCAAAAAAAAAAAAAAAAATTCAAATTCAGCCGATATGCTCCCCACATCTTATACGCGATTGAAGGCGAACTCGAAGTAATTGGATAGTCTAAATAGGTTGAGATAGATTTAAATTACATTTGAAGTTGTCTCATGAACGATATGTTGTCTAGACAAGTTTAAAAGGCTTCTCTAATGATTTGGACAATGTTGTCTTGTAAAAATGCATTTTGTTAGGCTACAATTCTGGAGGCCGTCCAATTTGCATATCGATCGAGATTGTCGCTGCTGTCGTTGAAGATGTTGGATAGTTCACAAAATATAATGGTAACCAAATCAAGAACAAAAAACATCTCTTTCAAATGCTATTGGAACACAAAAACACCTACAACACAAGATACAATACAGCACCAATACAAGGAGTTTCTGGATCTAAAATAGCCAAAATTGATTGCTTTACAGGGTTAAGATTGTTGCACAACATTGAAATGGCATCCTTTTAATATGTTAGGTTTGCAATTTTCACACCACACCACACCCACCCACCCGCCCACCAAATTGAGCCATTGAGCGACGCCACAGCTAGAACACGAGGGAGAAAAAAAAAACATCCATGTGATAAGTTAGAATTCCAATTCTAAGTCACATCTGCTTAGTCGAGCCAACGAGCAACCCCATCATCTTCACTTACAGCTGCAAGTATCTCAATGCGTACATCCAATATAGCCTGTATCACATAACATACAGATGAGAGAACAGATAAGTGATTTTATGTTAGTGCATCTTAATCTTTTACTATTAACTCTTTTCCTGACCCTTTCTTGCCAAAACTACAAGGTAGATGAAAATTCAAGCCTTTAGGGATTTCAACATTTAACACAGGTGTGCAATATAAATAAAAGATGAAAACTGGCATAAGACATAAGAAACTGATTTATGGAAAACAGCAAAAAATGGAGATAGGGAAGACAAGAAGAAGAGTATTTCATGAGAACCCAAGGGAAGCAGAAAACGGATTGAGGTAAATATTGCCTAATAATAAAACAATCAGATGTAACCATGAAGACATGCCCAGTACTTTAGAAACAAAAAAGCACCAATCCACCACAAGGAAGCTCAGGTAACGTTCAAGATATGCAAAGGCGTACCAATTCACAGTAATATAGTAACTATTTTGAAGGAAGCAAGATGAGAGGCCTAGAAACAACAGATCAACCGCCACAACCATGATTTAATGATAATAAATGAACTAACCAAGGGATTTCTGCAGTTGACAAGCCTGCAATCGTCCAGCGAGGAACCCTCCAACACCCAACTTTCCCAGACGTCAAAACTGTAACTTGCAAATACGAATTCCATTCGCCTATTAATCTGCAATAATAAAATCATTCATTTGACATGGGTAAGGTAAGTTTCATTAACCATAATATTCACTAGTCCCACATTTTGACTTACATAGAAAGAAAGCGTAATATGGACATATGCTAGAAATCTCAACTATAGCAGCGGTTCAATTTTATATTTTAACACGAAAAAAAAACATAATTCAACTTTAGATAGATTATTGAGGTTTTGTTGTTTAGATAGACTATTGGCAGGTGGTGGCACATTATGTAATGCATTGTTAGATGATGACTGCAAGCTTAGACTAGTTGGACTCTACAATCTACATGCATGTAAAGCGCAGTAATTCAATTAAATATCTTGACCCAAAAAGACAAGAACCTTGACAGACCATTCTACCGAAAAGAAAAGAAAAGAAAAGATTAGACATGAATAGAGAAATGAGATATAAAATTGTGTTGCATTAGGTATCAAATCAGGAGCCCTTGGCACCACAAATGCCCATAGTATCAAGTATGTACTGTACCCATATTTTTTCTCGCCAAAGCTTGTTATGACAATGACTGCGGCATGTCCAATATGGTAAGCCACAAATAGCAAATCTGACTGCACACTTCCATGACCAGGCTTTACGAGAAAGCTGTTGTGTGCCGCATTTGGTGTGTTGCTAGATACTAGAGTCCCTATCTCGTTTTAGAATTTGTTTTAGGATTAAGTGGGCAGTGTTAATTAGTTAGTATATTTTTTAGGTGAAAATTAGTTAGTGTATTTCACACTATGTTAATTTAAGAATTTAAGCTGTATAGAAATTCTATCAACATAAGTTTAGATTAAGTCCTCTTTAGAGTGATCAATTAGGTGTCAAACATCAAAGATTGAGTATATTAGGATTTTTAATTAAAGAAATCTATGAATAAGTATGATCGAAGTTTTATTTGGAGTCAAATAGTAATGTTTAAAGACCTATGTAAAGGTTTGATAGGTTATGTAATTGGTTTTTGATATTTGACAAGTGAAAATTGAGATTTGAGAGGGTGAATACTCTTTCGTGTTTTTGTTTCTATACTTGGTATGTCGTGGAGGAACGCCATGAGTTTTCTTCAATTCGGGTGTTTGCAGAAACAACGTATTGGTAGAAATTTTTTATTTTTTGCTTGCTTGCTACAAAGAAATAAACAAAAATTTCTTCTAATACGTTGTTTTTGCAAATGCTCAAACCGAAGAACAACCCGAGTTTCTTTATTAGTGTTTTTTTCCCAAACGCCCCAATACAAGAAACCCAACACACATAACTCTTCCAAGAATTCTCAAACATAAACTTTATTCATAAAACAGGCTTATTAGGAGTCAAATAGTAATGTTTAAAGGCCTATGTAAAGGTTTGATAAGTCATGCAATTGATTTTTGATATTTGACTAGTGAAAATTGAGATTTGAGAGGGTGTATACTCTTTTGTGTGTTTTTGTTTCTATGCTTGGTATGCTGTGGAGAAACACAATGTGAGTTTTCTTCAATTCGGGTGTTCGCAGAAACAACGTATTAGATGAAATTTTCCATTTTTCGCTTGCTTGCTACAAAGAAAAAAAAAAAAAAAAAATTTCTTCTAACAAGTTGTTTTTGCGAATGCTCAAACTGAAGAACAACCCACATTTCTTTATTAGTGTTTTCTCCCAAACGCCCCAATTTAAGAAACCCAACACACGCATAACTCTTCCAAGAATTCTCAAACATAAACTTTATTCATCAGATAGGTTTTTTTTTGGAGTCAAATAGTAATGTTCAAATGCCTATGTGAGGTTTGATAGGTTATGTAATTAGTTTTTGATAATTGACTAGTGAAAATTGAGATTTGGGAGGGTGAATACTCGTGTTTTTTGTTTCTATATTTTGGTATGTCGTGGAGGAATGCAATGTGCGTTTTCTTCAATTCGTGTGTTCGTAGAAAGAACGTTTTGGTAGAAATTTTTTTATTTTTCGCTACGAAGAAAAAAACAAAAATTACTTCTAATACGTAGTTTTTGCGAATGCTCGAACTAAAGAACAACTCATGTTTCTTTATTAGTGTTTTCTCACAAACGCCCCAATATAAGAAACCCAACACACGCACAACTCTTCCAAGAATTCTCAAACATAAAACTTTGTTCATCAGATATCAACCATAAAAAAAGTTAACAAACTTACATATATATAGGCCATGCATGTTTCTAATCTGACACAAATAACTTACTAATTTTTTGATCCATCGACACTTACTCGTAAAGGATCTTTACCTACTAAAAACTCAACTCAAACTAGACATGGATGTTTAGCTTCACTCAAGTGTGCGCCTTGCCTTGCGCCTCATGCATTCTAGGCAAATGTCACCTCAAGTGCGCCTTGCACCTTCAATAACACTGGTTGTGTGAGTCGAATTTGGTTCTTTGCTAGATACTGGAGTCCGTATCTTGTTTTAGAATTCATTTTAAGATAAAGTAGGCAACGTTAATGACTTGTAATATTTCACTTTCACTTGGGCCTTAATTTATGAATTTGAGTTGTATAGAAATTCTATTAGTTGAGAAATTATAAAGTTTAGATAAAGTTTTAGTTTTCTTTATATGATCTATTAGGGGTCGTACATCAAAGATTTGAGTAGATTAGAGTTTTTCATTAAAGAGTTCTATGGATAAGTATGATCGTAGTCTTATTTGGAGTCAAACAGTAAGGTTTAAAGTCCTATATAAAGGCTTGACCCGTGGTTATTGATATTTGCTAGAGAGTTGTTCTCTAATCTTCCCCTATTTGTGGTAGTACGTTCAAGTTGCATCCAAGAAAATGTTTTAGGATCCTGCACTTCCAAACAACAATTCCGTGTTTTTGTGATTGTCAAAAATTTAAAAACAGAAAAAGATATTTGAATTCTAAACCAAGAGCACCTTAGACTCGCACAGCATGATATTATAAATTGATACATATAAAATTGAGTAAGACGAAAACCGAATACATGCACTCGTGAGTTTGGAAACACTAGACATCGAGATGACGGAGTGGTAAAATTAGGGGAAGTAGAAGTTCCTAAGGTAAACCACTTTAGATACCTAGGATCAATCATACAAAATGATGGTAACATTGAAAATGATGTCACACATAGAATTCAAGCTGGATGGAAGAAACAGAGGAGTGCAACAGGGGAGATTTGTGATCGACATGTTCCTACTAAGTTAAAAGGAAAATTTTATAGGACCGCAATTAGGCCAGCTATGCTCTATGGAAGTGAATGTTGGGCGGTAAAGCAACAACAATTACAAAAAGTGCACGTAGCAGAAATGAGGATGCTTAGGTGGATGTGTGGTAAAACTCGTAAAGATAGAATAAGAAATATAGAAATTCAACAAGTAGGAGTATCACCAATTGATACAAAGATTAGGGAAGGGCGGTTGCGATGGTTTGGTCACTGCAAAGACGATCTACAAATGCCCCAACATACATATAAAATTCCAAAATGAAGAAATAAAAACAACCAGACAAGATATAAACCACGATAGATAGAAAAAGGTGAAAAACTCTGACTATCAAGTATAGGACTGTCCCAGTAGAACCTCATAAGGAATGCGATGTTACCTGCAATAATTTTCCACCAGCAGCAAAAGATCGCAAGCCTAATGTGTCCTGAAGAATGGTTTAAAATCAGTATTAGGAGTGCACACAGTATGTTCTAATTAATTGCAACAACATAGTGACTGTACAGAAAACTGAAACTAGTACCTTGCTTCTAAAAGCAACAAGAAACTGTGCAGCAGGATCCCTTTTAGTTACATTAGACAAAGTGTCAAGAAACCAGCCGCCACCAGGGACTCTTTGCCTAGATACATGGAATGCAGAACAATCTCTTGCATGTAATGCTATAACAAATCCATCTTGCAGATCATTGATAGATTTCTTATTGAGACCCAAGCTCAACTTCACACGTCGGTCAGATGTAGAGTCTGCAGTTGTTTCAACGGTGTTTTTCTTACTTCTGGAGTCTTCTGGAGATGCAAAACGAGAACTAGAACTGAGTACGTGATCTGTGCCACTCATTGCAGCATCATCATCCTTTTGAGAGCTCAAATTGCTATCATTTTCTACAACAGAAGGTTCATCTAACTTTTGTTGTGATCTACGTCGGGCATGCCTCTTTTTCCCCTTCTTACCTGACCGGGCAGGCCTTACCTCAGATCTAGTAGCTGTATTTTGGGACACACCAGATACTTGGGGCTGGCTGTCAGATTGCTTTGGTTCATAAATACCTTTATTTCTGTAGTTTTCTGCCACTGGTTGCATATCCTCCATCAACATCTCACTATCACGAACCTGCGAAACACTGTCTCTTTCTTGTTTCTTGGGTTTGTCATCAACAAAATCAGTATCACTTAGTAAATCCTCTTCATCGGATACTGCATTCTTTGGGATCACCCCATCAAGAAAGAACGACTGCAATATAGAAATAGCTTTTTCTCTGATCTCCATCCAAACTTCTTCACTATAATCAGCGCTGCGAGGTAGTATTAGAACATTTGGCATCTCCTTTACCTGTAGGTGAAGATACAATTACATTAATTGCCACCATAAGAAAAGTCCACCAGTTAGCGCCATTTCATAGTATTCCAGTTAGGTCTAGCATGAACAAGCAATGCAACATATAAATAAGGGATGTAGGACCTTACGAGGGGACATGAAAAGTTTTGGGAATTTGAATTCTACTGGGTTATATGACTAATGTCAGGGAAATTAGTTTTAGGCACTGACTTCAAACACATAAAGAACACGGAACTTGTACCTAAACAACCATGTACAATCAAGATTACAACCATACCCTAAGGATAATTCTCATACCCATGCTTCCATCCATTGTGGTCCTTCAGCACCATCAAGAGCACAACCAGCAATGGTGCCATCGATCAAAAGCTGTTTCAAAGCACAATCATCCAATAGCTGACTACTACCAGTATTCACAAGAAATGCACCTAAACAAAAAACACGGCCAGGAATCGTAAGAGTGCAATGAGATGAAATAACAAAACATTCTATAGACATTCAGCAATTAATCAAAATTACCAGGTTTTATATGCTGCAAGCATTCTGCATTGATAATCTGAACGGTCTCATTTGTAAGAGCACAGTGAAGCGATACAAGGTCGCTTGCTGCTAGTAAATCATTAAGCGTGTCCATTCTTCTAGCTGCGGGAGGAAACGAAATGGAAGGCCTCACTGATTTCCCTTTTCCCTGCATGAATCGCAACGAAACAATAGTGAGTAACCAATACTTTTTTCGGAGGATCAAACGAGACGACCGACTTACACAAACTTCATAGAGATCAAAGTCCCCTTGTCCACAATTGCCCAATCCTAAAACTTATGCTAAACACTTCAGACCTAAAAATCCTTTCTTTCGTCCACATATAATCTCACTAAATCTCACAAGTTTTCGCCATTGACATGCCTCGCGAAATATCCTCGACCAATGACACATTATCTTCTTCACCAGATCAAGAGTCACTCATCTCTACTCCCCAGCTATTAATACTCATCTGACATTCAAATCAAAACCCTAATTGAGGAGATCACCAATCTAACACTAAATTGAATCACTTTATACTCCCAAAGAACCCTATTTTAGGAATCAAAACACACACATTGCCGAATCGATCCAAGAAACAATAGATTCATAAGAATTGAAAGAAAAGCAATTCCAGATTCAGATCACACACACGCACACGCGCACACACGCAATGATGATACCTCTTGAACATCGAAGTAAAGCACACTCATTTTGAACGCCAAGCTCCGACTGGCCAACGACCTCGCCGAAGCAGACCTCCCGACGATCCCCAAGACGAGGCCGCGGCAGCGCCGCATACCGCGGCAGAGCGGCTGCACCGACCCGAGCCACCCCGACGCGGAGAAGGCGTGGCGGGAGAGGAGGTGAGTCCGGCGGAGGAGGCCGAGGAAGAGCGCCATGACAGTGTCGGCGACCTCCTCGGCGCGGGAGGTGTCGACGTGAACGAGGCGGAGGCCAAGGTCGGATGCGAGGGCTGAGTCGACGGAGCGGTCGGAGGAGCCGAGGCAGAGGATGAGCTGCGATGGCTGGAGGCGGCGCTGGGCGGCGCGGGGGAGGAATGCGAGGGAGTGGAGGAGGACTGCGGCGGCGGCCTCGATCCGGCCGTCGGCGAGGCGGCTGAGGGACACGTGGTCGACGGCGGCGACGCCGGAGAGGGACTCCTGTTCTAGGGCACAGTCCTCTAGACAGTTGAGGGAGACCACGGAGGGCGGTTGGGGCTGCGGTTGCGGCGGGATCTGCTGGTTGGTGGCGGCGAAGGTGATGGTGCGGATGGGGCGGTCCGCGGTGGAGCTAGGGTTTCTGGCGGCGGCGGTGGCGGTGGCGGTGGCCACCGGAATGGCGTTGTCTCTCATGGCTTCTCTTCCCAATCACAGAGGAGCTGATTGGGGCTTTCGCTTTGGTTTCACTTTTTCATCATTTTTTGTTCACTCTGTGTGTGTTGGTGGGAGAGTGGGTTGATTGGGACCCAAACGGGCACCTTGTGGACATCAGGCACCTGAAATACCGTAACTACCCTTCTGATGTAGGGCCTCTTATACAAACACATGCCTACACTTGTTGGTGTTCATGCAATACACATCGAAGTTGTCCAAACTCAAGAAAGGAGGTGTTTATCTATTTTTTATTTTTATTTATTTTTTTCTAGTCTCTATTTTTTTATCATCACAAGCAGGTGCGGAACCACTTGCATTTTTTTTTTGCCTCGGATATACTTAGGCTAGGTTGCCCCTTGCCGCCATGCTTACAAGTAGGATTTCTCACTTATGGAAGGAAAAATTTAGGTAGTCGCAACAAAACATTCTCTTGTAAAAAAAAAATGAGAGCAATTTTAACTTTCAAAGGGATGGTAACGTTGCAACTGGGTGGAATTGATCACGTTAAAGAGCACAGCAACAAGTAAGATAAAACTCTATTGGAATAATAACTGCAGACTCAACATTAAACAGATGTGTAAGTAAATTTAAAGTTTGGTCTCAAAAAGAAATCTATATTTGGTCACAACATTAATTAATTAGTAAGACGGATTTGGTATATAGGCAATTGTCCAGTGTTTTTCAACTTGCTCGACTTAAGTGGTGAGATAATTGATGCTTACGGAATCAATATGAATTACGTTTTGATGCTATTATCTGTAAATCTCTACGTACATGGAAGTGGTTTCTTAAAATTGACTACTCTAATTTGATAAGTTGTCTTGTTTAGATCTTCTGGTTGCCTATTTTTATCTTGAATAGTTTTTGCAAGTCTTTCCCCCAGAGTATTATTGATCAATCATTCTTGCTGGGAAGACATTGTAGGAAGCAGCCTCTCTTGGTTGTTGGAATGGTCTGGGCATTCTAAGATGTATATATGCACTTCTCAATTTTATCTACTAACTTGAGTAAGATGATGAGCACATCGGGCAGGTATTCTGAATGCACTTTTACATGCTATGTGCCTTTTTTTGAGCCCATGTATGGTGATTCTCTTGTGAGAATGTTAGCGTGTCTCAGCAAGGGCAAGCAACTAACTCAACACTGATAGTTGGTTGACCGTCAGTGCTGAAAGTCAGTTGATTAATTATACTCGACAATCACACAAAACAAAAAAAAAGTAAGAAAAAACTAACAAACAAATCAAACAAAAAAGTTTTTTTGGTGGCCTCACAGCAGCTAGCTTAGTTGCGTGAGCTTGTTCCATGCACTAGCATTTTCCGTCTCTCATACTCACAGTTTCAGATTTCTACATATGTTCCTCTTTTTTGGAACTTATATATAAAAATTATAATGATTGAAAGGAGCTTTCCCTGACATTTAAGCTAGCTTAGTAATAAAATAGCTCTAATGATGCAACCCCATGACCTTTAAGCTGATGTATATCAATCAAAGTAGTTATGCTTGATCTGATTTCTTATCATATTTTCAATGTTAAAAGTAAAATTAAGAGAAAAGTAGATTTTACAATTCATGTTTGTACATGGACCATGGTAATACAGCGGTAGAAATCAAGGCATTCAATTTCTTATCACTGAACTCGACTCAGTTTTCCCAACGTGATACAATGCCTTAGCTCTTGATCAGATCAACAGTGGGCCCCCACATCTTCACCGTAGACTTTGAATTATGTCATCATGTGTCCTTATTCCACACGGTCTATAGACTCTGTACTATGGACACTGCTTAATTAATTACAAACATAACAGTAAATGAAGACTCGGACAATGAGGGGAGTCTACTGAGACTTGAAAGGTGCGTTTGGAAAAGAGTTTCTATAAACACTTGTCATTTCTTAAGAGGTCAAAAAGAAAACGTTACAATTCATATTTGGACTTTCTAATCAAAAAAACGAAAAACATTTTGGACTGCGAAAAAAAAAAAAACAAAAAAAAAGACTGATTCGTTTGGTAACTTAATTTAAAAAAAAAATTATTCGTTTGTGTTTTCTAATGATTTTGGGAGTTAGAAACTTTTTCGATCTCTTCCCAGACATGACCGATTCAAAGATAAGGTGATATAGTGTTGTTAAGTTATTTTGATTTGTTTTATAGTGCCTCGTAAGCTTCACAAGAGAAACTTGAACCTTTAACTTCATCTATGAGTAATCATATGTCAAATAATTAGAGCTATCACTTATCTTAATACTGAATTAAGGTTTTGTTTAGTTGAAGGTGGAGTTAACTCTCGGGAGTTAATTTGGAGGGGAGTTGCAACTAATCTTATTTGGTTGGCCAACTTGCATGTGATTTATCTTCCAACTCACACATAAGTGTGTGAGATACCTCCCTCACCTCTTTAGAGGAGTTATCTCCTTGAAAAATAATGACAAAATTGTTCCTTATAAATCTCCACTTTTTTTTTGTTGCCCATATCGATCTCTCCTCTTAGGCCTTATTTAGTTATGCGTTGGGGGTATAAGCGTCGTTAAACTAAGGACGCTTGTTGTTTATGTGTCTTTAATTTGAGGACATTTATTTCTTATGTGTCTCTAATTCATAGACACTATTTATATATGCATCCCTAAATTAAGGACACTTGTAAGTTTAGCGTCCTTAAATTGACAACACTTGTGCACTTAATGTCTCTAAGTTGACAACTCATGTACACTTAGTGTCTCTAAATTGACAACGCATGTACGCTTAGTGTCTCCAAATTAACAACGCATGTGCAATAGTGTCTCTAAATTAACATCGCATTTGCACTTAATGTCTCTAAATTAACAACACTTGTACACTTAGTGTCTCTAAATTGACAACGCATGTACACTTAGTGTCTCCAAATTAACAACGCATGTGCACATGGTGTCTCTAAATTAACAACGCATGTGCACTTAATGTCTAATTAATATTAATATTATTGGAAAGAAAATTTTATATATAAATTAAAAAATTTCTACTTCTACTTACAGGAATATGATTTATTTATCAATAGAAAAAAAATTATTTATTTCATTTGAACAAAAATTTAACTAACAAATGTACAAATTCAAGGTGAAAAGAAAAAAAAAATACATACGGTTGAATTTACTTGTTAAAACAGGGCTTTAAAAACTCTATTTTTGATGTTTCAAACAACACGTGTGCAAATCTTACTTCTACTTACAAAAACTCTTGATATTCTCATTCAATATTTTTCATTGTTGGATGATGACTCCACCACATCATCTGCAAATATTACTTTATTCTTCACTTGGCACCTCCCCGAACCTTCAATCAATCAATACAAGAAATGAAAAACTCAAATAAGAACGTAGCAAAATTGTCAAAATCCATCAAATTCAATCCAACAATACCAAAACACGTCACCTTTTGAATTAATAGATAGTCACAAAAGCATAACACTTATCACTCTAAATTTCTTGCACGATAAAACAGGGCTACAAGCATCACTTTTTGTTGTTGTGTTTCAATCGAAAACAACAAGTGGATTGACTTGCATGGTTCACAATCCCACAACTAAAATAATTGCTTCAAATGCTAGAAATCTTATCAAAGTATAGTTTTATCAAAAATACATTTATAAGATGCTTAATAATAGCAAAATATTTATCAGAGCATTAGTACTCACTGTGAGCTTAACAAAGCAATTAATTCCTATCTAGCTATGTATCAGAGTGTCGGTACCCACTGTGTTATTGTGATTTATTTTTGTTTTGCAATGAGTACAAGTGCAAATGAAAGAATCTACCTTGAAAGAGAACAAATTGTTGAGCCGAAGATCTATAAAAATTGCAAAGGCTATAATTAAGAACTATATAAAATCTGCAAAAAAAAAAAAAAAAAACATGGGTTAATTATACGATAAAAACAATATATTTCTTCTATGAAAACAAGTAGTCCACTTAATGCCTACAACACTTTTTCGAGGTACCACAATCAGAATACACCAATCTGATGTAAATGGAAGAAAACAACTCACAAATCTAACAAAACAGAGAGTTTAATTAATTCAAAAACAATGAAATTGAGGGAATTATAACAAATATATCATATCAAATCCCATGATTGCTAGACCATAATCTTTGTTAAACCAGGCTAACTAGCTAATTAAGCACTTCCATCATTATTGGAACTTCCATTAATGATCAGAAAGAGCCAGCTATTAACATGGCCTCATTAATGGAGCCCTTAAGAAACCAAGCTAGCTAGCTTATCCATGCCAATATTCTAACAAGTTCATATGGGAATTCACACGCATCACACAAATCTCAATGAATAACAAACAATTTCTTATGCATTTTCATTCCATTTATCATTGGGGATCAGTCATATCTGACTTATCAGACTTTTCAGTCACATCACATAAATTTGATTGAAATTCTCAAACAAATCGATTTCAAGTTGGCAGAAGAAAAGCCAAAAAGGGTAAATAAAAAAAACTCAAACAAATCCATTTCATAAATCCATCTGAAATCAAAACATATTCAATAATGAACCAACATGTTGAAAGCAAATCCATCTGAAGCACAAAGCTAGAGCATCTCTAGTAAAGTTGCAAAAGAAGGTCAGACTCTCTTTAGGCAGTAAAGACTAACATATAATAGTAGTGTAAATGATAAACAAATTTTATAGGATGACAACCAATAAGAATCATCGAGGAAGAGGTGACTTGGAATTTAGTAATCATCAAGGAAGAGGTGACTTGGAATTTAGTAATCTCTTCATTAAAGAAAAACAAATATTTGTTAGTGGGTAAATATGAAATTGATCGAAAATGTAAACAATTTCGTGGCTTACAATATACTTGAGCATTCTTTACCTCCCGAACTTATCTCCATGTTTATAATTCAACAAATACATATACATTTCACTAGTTAGCAACTTGGGTAATGCGTAACTTCAATCCAAGAGAACACGTAAAGCTTCATATCATATCAATTAACAAATAATCTAGGAACTAGAGATAAGATGCCCCTTAACTAGAGGTCTCAAATTTATGCACCAAAGGAAGCACCAAAAAAATAATTCAATGTAATCGGTACTAAGAGTCATTAATTTACTACCCAAATTACAAAGAAATGACACCAAATTAAAAGAAAGAAAACATACCTCTTAAATTTAACGGCAAAATTGTTACCTTTGATTTTTCAGAAAACCAATAGTGTATCGTAGTTGTCCACTGATTAGGAAAGAATCCAATAGGAATTGATTTTTCAATCTCCTCTCTAGTCTTGTCGGCCTTAAAATACTTAGACTTCAGTTCAAACTTGTGCTCCTTCCATTTGCGCGCAACGAACTGACGGATCCACTTCTCTACTCCACCATCATGAGAGATCTCAAAGAGCCTATTTTGCAATATAGAGGTGATCAAATAAATCAAAATAAATATGTATTCGAGACATTAAGGAGAAATGATAACATCTCTTAAGCAAGATCAATCATCTACCAAGTAAATTCCAATATCGAGAAAATATAAAAGCTTTTATGCAAATCATTATTTATATTATTTACAAATTATAAAGGACATTAAAAGATAGTTAGTAAATATAAGGTTTCATAACCACCAACTTTCAAATGTAATTAAGAAAGAAAACTAGCGTCATATGACACAAGCAATGCAATTCTATTACTCCAAAAGACCCAGGTGGAACAACAGTATCAATTTTTAAGCAGAATAACACTCCTGATTCCAATATATATTGAGATTTGGCATTAACTTGGAGCTTAAATGTGCCGCCAAACTAAACTTTTGATGCGATATTCTACTTGTCAAACTTTCAAGTCTTTAATAAATATCGGCAAAGTTCAAGACATTTTTGATGATCTTGTGTTTTTTTTAAAAAAAAAAGACGACATTCATGACCATCGAAGACAACTTCGAATAATAAGAACCCTTCGAGCTTCAACTAGAGTGAAGTTATAACAAGGTAGCCGTACTGCAAGGTGCACCTGGATCACCTCTTCTTCGGAGACAATATAATTCTTCCAAGCACAACTTGTGTTGTACCGCGCTATCCCAAAATAATAGCAACTATTTTCGAAATCTCAAAACGCGATAATTCTCACCCTCTCCACGCGGTTTTCATGGTTTTATGGTAAGTGAATTCAAGCCATCGCGCAAGTTTCATACTTTATCTTGTAATCTATATCTCACAAAACCTAATTTCAAATCCCTAATAAAAACTTCAACCAAATCAAGCACATATATAACTCATTCAAAATATATACAAAACTCTAATCACTTCCCAACGAAGACTCAAGTCAGGATCATAAGTTCCACTCTAAATTCAACCAAATCTATAGACATTATAGGTCTATTTTACTTCAAATCATACTGAAATTAGGTCAATAAACCACACCTCTATCGCGTCGTCGCAATTTCGTCGAAATCGCCCATCCGACCGGTCGACAACGTCCACCGCCGTTCATCGCGTTGCAGCCACTGCCGATGCCGGCGCCGCCGCTGCTGTTGGCCGGCTCCGTCGCTGCCTCTGCTCGCCGGCGTTGGTGCAGTCCGCCGCCGCGCTGGCCGCCTTCCGCGACCTGCTCGCCAAGCCGCGTAGCTGGAGTCGCTGGAGTCGCTGGTCGCCGCCGTCCGCCTGCTGCCCCACGCTCGTCCGCGGCCTCCTCAACCGCCGCCGTCCAGGTGCGCCGATCCCGTCGTCGCCTGCCACCATCTTCCCGCCGCCGCTTGATGGTCCGCCATCCACCGCTGCTGCTACCACGCTGGCCGTCTGCCGGCCGTCACTGGAGCGCATCACCGCCTCGATGCCGTGCCGCTGCCGGCGTTACCGCCGCCTCCGTCTCCCCTCGTCGAGTCGCTCGCACCGCCGATCTCTCCCTCTCCTCTTCCCTCTCTTTCCTTTCTCTCATTTCTTATCCGATTCTTTCTTTCTTTCTTTCTTTCTTTTTTTCATTTATATATATAATCTCTTTTTATTTTCTTTTTGATGGCAAATCAAATATGTCTTCGAGATTCGTGCAACACGAATCTCGAGGCAACTCAATATGCTTTCCTTATAAATTGAGCAGCGCGCATCTCGAGGCACCAACCCACTTTATTTCATAAATCTCGATACTCGCGCCACTCACATCACGAAGCGTATCCAATGTATATGATTTTAATGTGACCACATTAAAATCACTATAGCCAATATATTCACATTAAGCCACTATTTCGGTCCCCAGTCGGCACACGACTCGAGACGCGTCCTCGTTCGTGTTTCGGCTCACCGAAACAATTAGCACTAAATCTTAAATTGAACATTCTCGGTGTATCCACTCAAGATTCGGATATACGTATTCAATGAGTGGGTCCCACGTACAACCTTAACTTAGCACGTGACATAAGTCAAATTTCGGGCCGTTACATTTTAGTTATACATTTAACATTTAATTAACTTTATTTTTTGTTTTCGTGGTGTCTCGCACCAACTGCATCGACTAATCCACGCTTAGGCGATGTCGAGTTATGTACGGGAGGCAACCTTCTCGATTTTATTTTTTTCATTCACGAAACTTAAACTCGAGTCATGTTTAACCTAACTTTAATGATAAATTTTGATTTAGAATTTACCAATACTTGTAAATTATGTGTCTCTAGATTTAAAGTCTACCAACACTTGTAAATTATGTGTCTTTAGATTTAAAATCTATTAACACTTGTAAATTATGTATCCTTAAATTCGAAATTTAACAACATTTATAAATTATGTATCTATAGATTTAAAATATAACAACACTTGTAAATTATATGTCCTTAAATTTGAAATCTAATGACACTCGTAAATTATGTGTCTTTAGATTTGATATTTAACAACACTTATAAATTATGTGTCTTTAGATTTGAGATTTAACAACACTTTGTAACTTATGTGTCTTGAGATTTAAAATTTAACAACACTTATAAATTATGTGTCTTTAGATTTAAAATCTAACTACACTTGTAAGTTATGTATCTTTAGATTTAAAGTCTAACAACACTTGTAAATTATGTGTCTTTAATTTTAAAATCTAACAACACTTGTAAATTATGTGTCTTTAGATTTAAAATTTACCAACACTTGTAAATTATGTGTCTTTAGATTTAAAATTTAACAACACTTGTAAATTTATGTGTCTCTAAATCTAAAGTTTAAGAACATTTGTAAATTATGTGTCTCTAGATTTAAATTCTAACAACACTTGTAAATTACGTGTTTTTAAATTTAAAACTTAACAACACATGTAAATTATGTGTCCTTAAATTTGAAATTTAACAACACTTGTAAATTATATGTCTTTAAATTTAAAACTTAACAACACTAGTAAATTATATGTCCTTAAATTTAAAATCTAACAACACTTCTAAATTATGTGTCTTTATATTTAAAGTCTAACAACACTAGTAAATTATATGTCCTTAAATTTAAAATCTAACAACACTTCTAAATTATGTGTCTTTATATTTAAAGTCTAACAACACTTGTAAATTATGTGTCCTTAAATTTGAAATTTAACAACACATGTAAATTATGTGTCTTTAAATTTAAAACTTAACAACACATGTAAATTATGTGTCCTTAAATTTGAAATTTAACAACACTTGTAAATTATATGTCTTTAAATTTAAAACTTAACAACACTAGTAAATTATATGTCCTTAAATTTAAAATCTAACAACACTTATAAATTTTGTGTCTTTATATTTAAAGTCTAACAACACTTGTAAATTATGTGTCCTTAGATTTGAAATTTAACAACACTTGTAAATTTTGTGTATTTAAATTTAAAATTTAACAACACATGTAAATTATGTGTCTTTAAATATTGAAATTGACAACACTTATTGTTTGTGTCCTCATTGTTAATTTTAGCAACACTTATAAACTATGTGTCTTTATAATTAAAACTTGACAACACTTTTAAATTAATGTCTTCAAATTTTAATTTGGCAACACTTTTTTAACAAGTGTCCTTAATTTTGAGACACTTGTACGTTATACGTCTCGAGATTTTGAATTTGACGACGTTTTAATATCAAGTGTCCTTAATTTGAAGACACTTGTATGTTATGCGTCTCAAAATTTTAAACTTGACAAAGTTTATATATTATGTGTCTCTAAAATTAAAATTTGAAGAGATTTTTTATTAGTGTTGGTAAAAAAGTGTTGCTATAGACCCACTTTGTTGTAGTGAGTTGAGAACTAATCTTGTTCGGTTGCCCAACTTGCTTGTAAGTTATCTCTTAACTTATACCCTAAGGTGTAAGAAATCTCCCCACCACCCCCTAGGGAGGTATCTCTCGAAAGTTGTAAAGACAATTACCCCTCATTAATGACTTATTTATTATCTATCTATCTCTTGTTTGGAGGCTATATATATGTCAATTCGTATTTTTTATTGTTTAAAAATTTGAAACTTCCCTACAAATTTAAAGTTAAATCAAACATGAAAATATTAACTCCAATGATATAACTCCCAACTAATCCACAAGTTAGCAAAAACAAATCAAAGGAGGCAATATTTACTTATGTTTGATTCTTAATTCCTTGACGTTGATCCAATAGGGTTGTAAAGGAAACGTGTCCTTCAATTTTCTTAAATTTGTTCTAGCTAATGTAGCCCACATATTGATGACTTTATGTATTAAATTGTTACCCCCTTTTTCCTAGTTCCCCCATTTGATGATGATGAAGGCTAACCACCCTGGTGGCTTGTCCAAGTCAATTAATACAAAGTCTTCCAACGTACGATTTTTTTTTTTTCCAATTCTTGGCTCGAAAACTTTTTCTTTATTAATAAAATCTAACTAAATTACAACCCTGGACTCCAATACGAGTCGAACCCCCAACTTACCTGACTAGGCTGAGACTAATTAATCTTGAGTCGATTTTCTCATAGAAAAACGTTACACATACTTGGTAAAATACACTCACTTACCACACTTGCCTACTTGGCACACACTAACCAGTAATCGTCGTGTTATGTATTTTACAATACATAAATTGACATTTCGAGCATGCGTCACGTAAACATAGAGTTGCAAGTGGGGCGGGAAATCTACGTACTCTGCAGGGCCCCGCTTGGTGGGGTGGAATTCCTTACTTTTTGCCCCTGCGAAGCGGGGCATGAGGCAAAATATTGCCCAGACATGCAGGGTGAAGCGGGGATGGCGATTGCTCTCGCCTCGAGAGAATTCCCCGCCCCATGCCCCACGGGGTTCCTCGAGACTTATAACCATATACAAAGAATAATTTGTACCATAAAATCAATTCTACGATATATTGTATCACAAGGACATATTAAATTATATTTAGAACATTATTCAAGTATAATTGTTACACTAATTTTAGAAATCTTATATATTTAACTATGATAATTCGTAACTCAATCACCATATATAGCAATATCAAAAAAAAAAAAAAAAAATATTCTATTTTGAGAAAAAAGTTTCCTAAAAAAATAAAAATTGAGAAAATAATTATGAGTCAAAATGACCGGAGTGAGATCAAAATTGATAGGGCGTGAGGATTCCCGCACCACAAGGATTCCTGCAAGGCGCGCCCAAGGGACAATGACGAAAATCTCAATCCCCCCTCCCCCGGAGATTTAACTCTGACCCTACCTGGTCATTTCTTTTTTGGGTATATGAAATGATGGCTTAACTGAATCCATTTTTATGAAATCTCAAATACCACACCCCCTTACCTTTCTGGTAGTGTTGTTGGGTTCAGATTGCTATCAGTTTACTGCTAATGAGACGAGATCAAATTTCATGAATCATGATTCAAGGCTTTAAGGTATAATATTGTCACATTTTTGTCGCATTGATAGTTAAAATTGTCCAACCTCGTAGAGTTTAAATTAAATAGGTAATGCTAGAACGACAACTACAAAATTATGTAAGGCACATGAGCTCGAAATGCAGCACAAATTTAATGCAAAACACGTAGGTAAGGCTCTTATATCCGATGTGACTTTGAGGTATACTTTGCAGATTGCATGTAGCATTTTTTAATTAGATACAAGCCGAAGAAAATCATAATTGGTGAAATTGAGTTCTAAAAAGGTCCCTTAAAAAAAAAAAAAGAAAAGTCAAATGATAAAAAATATCTAACATTTACAAGTTATATCAATTATATTCTAACCTTTTCGATTTAGTATCAATTCTATCATCAACAAATTTGACTCCATTTTTTCTTTCATAAATATATATATATATACATGTATCTGCATCATTCTCTTCAACTTTATTGCAACACACTTTAAGGATTTATATATATTGGAACAAAAACTTCGGACAGAGAATTCAAGATGAGAATGGAAGAAACCAAACAAAAACTTGAGGCGTGTAATCGCTCTATTTTAGACAAGATTTTTTCCTACCGGTCGAAACTGCGTATACACAATGGGATTAATCGAAACTTGCCTTCAGGATATAATCAAGTTTCTAATGGTTGTTGGATTATGTGCATGTAACACAACTCCAACCACGAACACTCTTTGAAGAAATTTTTAAAGAATGATGCTATGACTCAAGAACACACATTGATTTATAAAAAAATCAAGAGATTTAGTGTCTATCCACAAAGAGATGAGTTTTGGTGCAAATAGGTAGGTACCAAAAAATTGACAAAAAATGGACCAAATAACTCCTCAAAAGTTGCGCCAATTCGTTCGGGGCACTGTGGCGTCGACTCGGCGCTTCAACGCCCAAAATAGTGAATTTTTCGTGTCTGGCGCTACAGCACTGGACGAACATCTATTTGTTTCGGTGTTGTGGCACCAGCCTCAATGCTAGATACATAACTTACAATTTCCTCCCAGTTTCAACTTATATAGACATATAAATTGAAAATTACACTTAAAAAAATGACACGACCTAAAAAACATATAGCATCATTCCAAAATCGATACATAAATGAAAATGTCTTTTGGACTTGAACTTTTCACTTAGTGCAAATATTTCAAAGTTTTATCAAGTACTATGGTGAAGTATCTTGAGCCAAGAACCATTGCGACAAAATCGAAAATATCACACATACCAATTTCATGTAAGTAAGAGTGTTTTGTTGATTGCACATGATGACCTTGTGCAAATCATGTCTTTCTTTGAGTGCTCTAAAGTCGGTTAGGCTCATAAGAAGCGACCACACTTCTACACCCATATAGGTAAGTCTACTTAAGTGAATTGTGAGTCACTTTATTCGACTTATTAAAACCCAATTTTCAACCTCCGTCATGCATAACCAACACTAGAACCATGAAGGGACCTTTCATAATAAAAAAATTTACTAGTGTTCCGTAATCTTCATTCGACTTGTTAGTACCACATTGAACTTATTTTGTATTTTCAAGAATTAAATTGGGTTCCCATCAAGTGACGATCGAGTTAGACAAACTTAAGTCTCATTCCTTTAGATGTATGAGATGTCATATCTTTAACAAGACCCTTTGTTAACAGATATGCTAAATAATTGTTAGATCCCACGTAATCAACCGTGACAACTGCATTTTTGAGTAACCATCTCAAAAGATTATGTCTTAGACTTTTGTGTCTAGACTTTCCATTACAAGTCTTGCTTGCGACCTTATAAAGAGTTGCCTTGTTATCACAATTGATTAATATAACTGAGCATGACTTGTTCCATAATGTTATCTCCATTAACAAATTCCTAAGCCATTCGTTTCCTTGTTTGCATCTGCTAGAGCAATTATTTATGATGTCATTGTTGAATCATAAATACACGTTTGTTTCTTTGAACTCCAAGAAACAACCGCACCTCCTAGCGTAAATATCCATCCACTAGTTGATTTGAAATTTGACTCCACATTATTCCAACTAGCATCACTGTAACCTTCCAAAACTGGGGATATCGATTAAATGTAGACCATAGTTCAAAGTATCTTTCAGGTATTTAAAGATCCCGGTAACGCATCCCAGTATTGTTTGTTTGGATCACTAATGAACCGACATAACATACAAATTGTGTAAGCTATATCGATCTTGTGCACGCTAAAGACACCCATCTACGCATAAAGGCAATTTAGCGATTTAATATTTTTGAACCCTCATTGAAAATATCTCTTATACACTTTACTAAAATATATATACGTGGGTTTACCTTTACAAAAAATCTATTAAAAATCTATTCGGACTCTTTGAGTCCGGACTCAAAGGATTTTTTATTAATAATTTAAGATATCTATCTAAGTAAAAGACTTAATTACTTTCTACCCTCAAACACTAATAATGAATTTAAATTAAGATCTTTATGTCTTTTTGATTATTTGAGTTCCGGACTTTTTGAGTCCATCTAGCACTACCCTTACCTTTATACATATCTGGAGTGCCTTTTGCGTCTCAAATTTTAAAGTTATCAACACCGCCATAGTATGCCTTGAATAGCCATTGGGCTTGCCTAGGAAGTCTCTGTTTTCCAAGTCTTTCATAGACTTGCTCTGCATTGCATTGACTCTGCTATTAATAAAATCCCATCTCCCTTTCAGTGTTTCTCTCATCAAACAAAGTTTTCTAGTCCTTCTCCATCTCTTTCTCCACATCTTCTCTGCAATTTCTCCACCTCTTCTTCACATCCCTCCTTCAGTTTATATATAATCTCTGCAACTTCCCCTCAATTTCACTATTACATCACCCAATTCCACGTGACAATGAAGGTTAGTTTACTCTCACACCCAAATCTCCATTTCAATTTTTTTTTTTTTATGGCCTTGTTCACTTTCTCTGCAACTTCTCTGTTTCTGAAATGTTTATTGCTATAACATAGGAGATTCAATATTAAATTCTTCAAAAGACGTGATTTTGATATATTCTCACATATGGGTGTTTTTGAATTTTGTTGTTTCAGAAGGTGATTGTGAAGCTGGAGTTGCACACTGACAAGGAGAAGCAGAAGGCCATGAAAGCAGTCTCTAGCCTCTCAGGTAACAAATCTTACAATCCTTTATTATTGCACCAGAAACCGCAGACCTATAAATCTCCATCAGTATCGATATTATCTTTAACTCTTATGAAGTCTTACTCAATCGATACGAGACTAAGGACTGTATTTCCCCCAATCATCCATAACAAGGAGGTGCTCCATTTACATCACCAAAGTCACGTCTTGGAGTTGTTTCTTAATGCATAACATGCATGATGTCCACAGTTCTCAAGCCACATCGAGAATTTACAAGTCTGATGCGACTTCAGGACGTGACTTTGATAATGCGGAAAAAAAAAAAAAAAAAAACACTTCCCTGACATCAAAACCCATGACTGAAAATTCTCTCTCGATTTTTTTCAGGGATTGATTCAATCTCCATGGACATGAAAGACAAGAAACTGACAGTGATAGGGGACGTTGATCCAGTTGATGTGGTGAGCAAATTGAGGAAGAATTGGTTCACTGATATCATCACTGTTGGGCCTGCTAAGGAACCAGAGAAGAAGAATGAGCCCAATAAGCAGGAGCCCAATAAGCCGGACAACAAAAAAGACCAAAACGACCCCCACAAAGGTGGTTATTATTATTATCCATACACGTACATGCCACAGCAACAGCATTACTATGTTCAAAGTGCAGAAGAGAACCCAAATGGCTGTGTGATCTGTTAATTTGGTATGAACAATTCTTGGAAATGATTATAATTAGCTAATCCAGTGGAGATTTTAATTTTTTTTTGTTATGTTCAAGGCATCATTTGTAACATATATATACTTAAAGAGTGAGTGGTGATTCTGGTGAGAAATCTCTTAAAAGGGTATTCATATTTTTGGTATAAAATTAAGGATGGATTAGCATAATTAGTCCTCTTACTTATTTATTTATTTATCTTTTTCGACGAGCTTTTTTACCCCTCCTTACTCCATTTACGTGCATAATACAAGAGAAATTAAAAAAATATAATGCGGTTGCTGAGAAAGTTATTTGTTTTGATTAGTTTGACAAGTAAATGCTCTTGCATGTTTGGTTTATTAATTTTGTTGGATGTTCGACAGTATTTGTTGATGATCAGTTTATGGTAAAGGCAGACTAGATTAACGAACATGGCCACCAATGCCCACGTTTCATACAGAAGAAGTCAAGACCAATCAACATTATAAAGGACTGGAAAGTCATTTTTTAAGACCATTTGATTAAAGTTGACAAATGATTTATTTATTTAAAAAAAAAATCATCATTTTTAAAGGCCGACCTAGAAATTAAATTAGTTCAATTATTGAGACATTTTTATCAGAATATTCTTTCCGGTGGGCGAGCTATCCGACCTTCTGCTAATGTTTATTGATTTGATTACTTCTTGGCAAAGAAAATGTTGATTTGGTTGAAAAATAGTTTGACGTATGTGAAGTTATTATTTTTTGTTAATGTTTGTTGTGTTTGTTTCGTTTAGTAAAGCATGCTAGAAGATTTGTTATGTTGAATTCTACGTCGAGTCATCAAATTTGGAGCGCACCCTCGCACTTTTATAATTGAGGCTTTATTGGTTTGATATGAAAATTTATGTAAAAAGTGGATTCGAGCCTTAATGGAGGCAAGGCGATTACTTTTATACTAAAAAAACTCAAAAGAAAAAGTAGCTAGATCGAAGAGAGTATGAAGTAGGATTCATTTTTATTTTATTTTTTTTGGGTTAATTAAAAAAAGAAGGGGAGAATGCATTTTTTGGTAAAATTGTTATCTATGGTTGAGATTAAGTTTCAGAAGTCATACCTTGGATTCATCGTGTTATTTTAATATTGTACAAAACTAATTTTGCAAGTCAAGCTGGAATTTTCTCCTCAAGGAATCAAACTAATTTGGACCAAATCTGCTATTAAAAAACATAAAGAACCTGTTTGAATTTTATTTTAATTTTGTTATATTGTATTTCTCTTCTACTGGTTGTTCTCTTTCCCTCGTTCTCTTTTAATTATTATAAAAATTAAAATGCTAGCATTCAGCAAGGACATGCATGAAGCTGACTCGACTATCGTGAGCCTAATTAAAATAATTTTTTATTTGATTTATTTGTTTTATTTATTTTTTTTTTGTCATTTCATGTAGTATCTGAATGAGCCGCATGAGGTTGCTGCACCCTGATAGTAACGTTAGCATTCTCTTTATAGAAAACTTATCCTACAAGTCATCAAAGTCAACTTGTTGTCCATAGATAAGCTTGAGAACAATTAATGCTAATTAAACTATGAAACCCATCTGAAAAAAAAATGAAGTCATGGAATATACGAAGTCTTTACTCTTGAAGGGCTCTTTGCTAGGCAAGTTGAAGGGTACAAATCAAAGAAGTAATAAAGCTTTTTGTTTCTACTTGCAAAAGCTGATTGTGTATTTTTTATACCTTAAAAGCTTCAACATAAGAATAAAATTGGATAAATCAGTGTGACCTGTAATCCTATTAAAAAAAATAAAATTTAGGATGGAGGGCAAACCAAACCTCACAAATTAATCCATGATGACGTATACAGTTCTGTTAATTAATTAAAATTGATAGATATATAAAATAAAATAAGTTGGGGAAATTAGATTGATATTATAGTTATTTTCAGTGATGTAAGGTTGGCTTGGAATTATTTGATGAGTGGTGTTCATTCAAGCAGCTATAACAATCAAATGGGTAGGACCCAAATCAATATTAAAACACTACCAAGATCACATATGTCATGGTGGCTAAATAAACTATTTCTGCATACAACCATCATATTGTTGAACAAAAAAAACCATAATTTCATTATAAATATAACTATTTCTACTTTATTTAATCAATAAAGTAATCTAATGATTTGATATAATAGTTAAAAGTAAGAGGTGACGGGTTAATTGAGATTGAATAGAGGGTTATAGAATATCAACATAATTGACGATGACATCGAATTAAAAGCCATTGTTTAGAGAAAAATTTAGGGTGATTAATTAATGTGATCTTTATCTCTTGATGGAGACAAAATGTGTTTTTTTTTTTTTAATAAGATTAGGACTACATACAGCTTTATTGTATCTCTTTTTTTTCCATAATGGAAGTTGTATTAAGTATCAAAATGAAGCTGTACACCATCCACCAAAAGACTCCAAAAAAAGACAAAATTAAACCAGCCTATTAAATGATGGCAATAAATGATGATTCCTCTCATAAGACAAGAGAATGACTTGTCAAAAGGCTTACATGGCCTTTTTTTTGTTTTTTTTTTCAGGAGGCTAACATGGCTTTTGTTGTCTCACTAGCTATTATGTCTATTATAGATTGTCATGTCACCTAAGCTCACCAAATGATTTACCATATATAATTTTACATATCTGATTTTTATTTTTTTTTAAATTTAACTGATACTTTATTTGAAAAAGAAAACTATAACTTTTGACATGCATGTATAATACCATATTCGAACCACAAAACTTTATTTTTTCTTTTCATTTTACAGTTATATCATATCAAACTTTATTTCTTCTTCAACCAGAAACTTTATTTCTCCTTTAAAAAGGAATATTTCATCACCACTACTGTTTACATATTGCTTACAATTCCTCCTTTTTCTTTTTATATACTCACTCTTAACTACACATAAATATATAATAATATTATTTAATATATTATATAAATTAATAAATTAATATGATATCAATAACTAACATTATTAATTATTATAATTAATTATGAGATTATATTTATAAAAGTATAAATATATTTCTAATGGATTAGTTTATGTACATTTATTAAATTTGTCTAATTATCAAATTTATAATTTATCATTGTGATGTGTCGTATTGTGACTTAACGTATTGCAATAGGTAGAATCGTATTTTAGGTACAACTAATCAAGTTGGTTAATTTCAGATTGATTTTTTAAGGAAAATTTCATGTTGATTTTATTTTATTTTAGAATTGGGCAGTTTAATTTCAGCGACTAGTAATCCATCACTCCTAATATATAAAAAATAGACTAGTAATGCACATTTTGTTTTTCTTAATTTATAGTTATCTATAATTAATAAATATAAACATTAGTTTTAAGATGAAAACACGTTAAATAAACTTAATGTAACCAAAATTAATGTCAATCTAAAATAATGCACATTAAATTTTTTACCAATAAAATGCCCATATTAAAAAAACCCTAAAAAATGCAAATTAAAACGTTGGAGATGCTTAAAAATTCGAAAAGAGAGAGAGACTAGATAAACGTTTGGGTCAAGGGTGTCTTTAAAAAAAAATGCAGAGACACTCTTCCTCTATTTTAGAGGAGAAAATGGAGTTCAATTAGAGTCGAACTTCATTTTCTTCAGTCGAACTGCATTTTGCAATTCGATTGAATATGCTCTAATAGATAGCACCAACTCAGCGTATATTTGTTTTGCTTTATAAGCTACTCTTCAATAATAGTTTTCATCATATAAAACAACTTTAACCATCAAACCTTACCCACAAAATGTTGATTATATTAGTGTTTGTTTAGACAATTTAAATAAAAAAATCATTAAAGTATAACAAAATTATAACAAATCTTCATAAAAAAATCAAATCAAATTTAAGCAACGTTTATACTAGTATTTATCTTCCTAATAAGATCATGAAAATGTTTTTAATAGTTTTTATGAACATAAAAAAAAAAAATTACATTGATACTTGAGAACTATTAATTTATTTTGTTTTATTTATCTAAACTAAAAAACTATTTTTGTCATCCAAAATATTAATATATACTTATTTTACTAAGTTTTTTCTCCTTTGAGGACTCAAATTAAAATATATTTTTCAAATTTTTGCTAATCTAAAAATATATTTTTAATCTATTTAAATATTCATATATTTCTAATTTATATAACTATAATTGTTTTTGTTAAAATAATTTTATCAAAAAAAGATTTCTCGAAAACTCAAATTTGATCACTTATGTAAACCAAAATTTCTAACATTCATTGATATCATTTCAAATTTGATTAACAAATAACAATGGAAATCATATATCAATAAAGAAAAATCAAAGAATGCAAAAAATATAAAATATAAAAAAATATTAGGGCATTAGATGCTATTAGAAGGAGAATACCACCCAAGTGTGAAGTAGCTTCTTTATTGTAACTACTAGTATGGTCAACATACTTTAATGGCTAAGATTTCCATTTTATTTTACTTTTGAATTACTTTAAGGTTCAATTAAAAAGGGAGTATACAAAATAAGAAACAAAAACAAAAATAAAGAATACTTTAGATACTCCTTCAAAATAAGTAAAATAATTCATATCTAAGGTCATGTTTGATTACGAAAAAAATGTTTCATTGGAAAAAAAAAATATTTTCTTAAGAAAGTTTTCCTTAATAAATGTTTAAAAAGAAAATTTTTTTATGTGTTTGATTGCAAATATAAGAATTTTTTTCCTCAAAACTCACCAACAACATTTGAAATAAATACGAAAATTTACCATATATATTAATTTTATATTTAAAATATAAGTTTAATATGCCTTAATATGGAAACTCAAGTTTTTTTAATAGAAAACTCAATTTGCTCATCATAATTGGCGGGAAAATATATGGGTCTTGATATAAAAAATTGACAATTGTAAAAAAACATTCCGTGAGAAAATTTTGATTATCAAACGCATGAAAATATTCTCGGTGCGGCTAGCTTGCCTGGTTCGCTAGTTGCTACTGTGATTTTGGGGGTGCTGACAATTATTATCTTTTTTGAACTGGCTATGTTGCAATTTGGGCCAACTACTAGCTAAAAAACGTATAATTTGGGCCCTATAATTTTTTATAGGGCCCAAGGCCTGACTCTCACTGGGTCCGCCAGTGTTTATAGGGCTCTGTAAATAGTTTAGCAAGACTAATTTGGTTTGATTTGAATTACATTCCCCAAACAACATGAGGTTTACAAGTCTAAGCACATATTATCCTATTCGAGCAATATGTTCTCACTAATCCTTCCCCCAATATTGTTGGTTAGACAACATAAGGTCCATGAGTCTGAGTACCTATTGTCCCAACTTAGCTTAGCTTATCCTTCCCCCAACATTGCGGATCAGATAGCACGGAGTTCATAAGTTTAAGTCAAAGGCTTTATAAATCCATAGCGGAGGGAGGTCATCAGATGCCTCCAGCCCTCTAGTCTGAGGTACCATTTCAAATCATTCATGTATATCAATTCCACAAGCATTCAAGAGAATATAGTAACAAAAAATGACATGATCGAGAGTTGTTTTACGACGAGTTCATTCCCATGCAAGTGAGGTTTAAGTCGAGGAGGATTTTTTGGCCCTACGACAAGGTAATCGTTCATTAATGCAGTACATGGAGCGGTACTGATACCTATTGTTGTTATCGATGGATGTTGCGGGCACATATAGGCTTCAGATTTTCTATTTCGTCTGTGGTGTTGATGAGCGGATTGTTGACACGATAGTCTCGACAGGGGCTACTACTCTTCAGGAGGTGTACGATCGAGCATTATCTTATGAGACATTGCTCTTAGATAGAGAGGGCAGACATACGATATACACTGTGGTATAGGCGAGTCATGGTTCTCGATCGGATCGGAGACCTAAGAGACAGAGAGATCAACCTGACAAGGGTCGCCGAGATAATCAATGAGATAGGGACCGCAGGGTTGATCACATGAAAACCAGTTCCAGTACGATGATAGGCAATAGACGCACGCCTTTGCACCTACACCCATAGAGCGGCAGTAATAGCAACCACAATAATACCATCATGATAGGGATTAGGGAGGTCGCGATATGGGTTAGAGAGACCAGGGTCAGGGTTAGAGATTCAGAGACAAGCAGGATATGGGGCAAGAAAAACATCGATGTCATGATTGTGGTAAGAAAAGGTACCTAAAGGCTGACTGTAGGGCACCACCGACATTACCAGGAGCACAATAGGGTTAAGCTAGGAAAGAGCGCATGCAATAGCGCAGCCATATCGAGGTGCGACCAGACAGCTCATCGAGGGTATGTTATCTGTTATTGGTAGACCGATACATGTTATGATAAATTTTGGTAGCACATTATCATTTATTACTGGACGCGTAGTAGGATAGTTAGGGTTAGCATCACAGGCGCTAGACACACACCATGTCCTCAATACAATCATTGGGGATAAAATATACCCTAACCGGATATATATGTTGAGACCGCACGATAGAGGTAGAGGGGCATCAGTTGCCGATAGACTTGCGATTCCTAAAGTACCTCGAGTTTGACGCACTTTTAGGGATGAAATGGTTGACAGCATATCACATGCACAGCTAAATTGCTTCCAGAAGACAGTCATGTTTCAAGTTTCGGGGATTCAACTTTTGAAATAAAGGTCGGTTCGAATTAGGAAGAGAGTGAAAAGTAACCTTGAAGTACATCAAACACGAATAATAAAAAAAAAAAAATTAATAGAGGGAATCCTACATCACATTATTATTGAATTTGAATCTTTATTTCCTTCAATAACAGTAAGACAATTATTCATTCTGTTATAGTTTTACACAAGATAGCAACACTCAAAAAAGTGAAAGAAAAAAAACAAAAATCCCAGTTTCATATCCTATACTTTCACTCCAGTTGTGTTGATTAATTAATTAATTAACAAAGTCTATGTTAATTAAATTAAACTCATATAGCATCCTAATTACTTATACTAATCTGATAATTAATAACTTAAGTTTTTGCACTAACAAGAGGAGAGTGAGGGGACATCATGTCATTTGGTGCCATAGAGAACTCCTCCAACCTTGAAGAAGAGAAGCTCAACCTAAGGTTCTGCCTCCAATAATGTTTCTTTTTGCAGGCTTTTCGGCTTCGAAGCGCCGAATGCAGAAGCTCTGGATCCTCTCGAGCGCGACATTCATCGTTGCGTCGTCCATGTTGGCGAAACAAACCCTGAACCAACCAGGCTCAGAGCAATGAAAGGATGAGCCAGGTGAGATGTTGAGCTTAACTTCATTGATCACAACTCTCCACAATGCCATCTCTGCCTCCACAGTAGGCTCTTTCAATAGCTGTCTCAAGTCCATCCAGAAAAAAAGCCCACCATTGCTTTTCAAGCAACCAATGCCCACTTCTCCAAGCCCATTAGTGAAAACTTCATACCTTCTTGAAAGCCTCCTTGAACTCTCCTTAATGAACTTGTCAATGAACTCATTATCAGACAGCATTGATGCAATAAGGTGCTGGGTTTGAGTCGAGACAAGGCCGTAACTCGACATTTTCCGAGCGCAGCTCACGACGGCGTCGTTGTAGGAGTAAATGATCCCAACTCTGAACCCCGGGAGGCCCATGTCCTTAGAGAGGCTGTACAAGACATGTATGAGGTTTTTGTTGCAATGTTGTACTAGTGTGTTATTGGATTCTATGACTTCACTTATGCTAACAAAATTAGGCTTGTCGAAGACCGTCGCCGCGTATATTTCGTCGCAGACTAAGTGAATGTTCTTTTCATTGATGAAGCTCACTAGGCTGCACAGGGTTTCTCCGTCGAGGATCCGGCCTAGCGGATTCGACGGATTTGTTATTAGCACTCCCTTCACATTGATGTTGGCATCTTGAGCTTCTTGATATGCAGCTTCTAATGCTGCTCTTGTGATTTTGAATTTGTTTGAGCTGTAGCAATGCACTGGGAGTAGTTGCACTCCTGTTCGCCATCCAAAATCTCTGTCGAATCTACATTAATCAAAATATTTGATTAAACACTTTGACTTTATACATTAACATTAACATTAACATTAACAACGTTGTTCGATGTTGTAAAATACGTACATTTTTTTTTTTTTTCTTGTTTGCAACTTGGCATATTTATTAAGCAGCCAGTAGTAAATTATTATTTGTAGCGTGTCTAGAGTCTAGTCATATTTAAACAATGAATGGTTCAAGGCAACATTCTAGCTGACAATTTACTAATTAAGTTGCTCGATAGGAAACATATATAGACAACTGCTGATGGAAAAAATGTTTGTTTGAATTGAAGGAGTCAATATTTTGCAGTCAATTCAAATCTAATTTCATTAAAAAAGTCTTTAAAATAGAATTTATAGGATCATTATAATATAGAAAAGTCTGTGCTACATATATATGTACATGTCACATATATAGTATGCATGTATATATAATCCGAGGCACAAGTGATCACAACTCTATATAAAAAAAAAAAGGCTTTTGTGTGATTGATATGTAAAATATCGAATCCTAAATCATGCATGGCAACTAGAAACACATCATATCTAACTGCTTTAATCGAGTTGAGTGGAAGAGTTTGAGGCCATAGATCAAAGATTATATTATATTTGCATAGAACTTACGCTGGATAGTACGGCGTCGGAATAAGGAATGCATCACCACTGTTTGCTAAGCAGAAGGCAATGGTTTCGGCCGCTCCGGTTGCTCCTCCAGCCATTACAACTCGAGCAGGGTCGAATTTCACTGTGCTTCCTCTCACTTTTCCCATGAAGTTAGCAATGGCCTGCACATTATAATTTTGAACATTTATAAAATACATGATTAGTTTGTCAATGTTATCAAACAATACATATAAATATGGATGATTTACATATATATAGATATGTGTAAAGGTACTTTATAATTGCAATATCAAATTGAAGGCATGCACTTATATTAATTGGTTTCATACATTTCTAAATTCAGGCAAGCCATGGTAGTCTTGAAAATTGGCAGTCTCCTTAAATTTGTCTACTCCTTCAGGGGTGCAAATTGAAGCACTTGGATTTCTTGTAATCCAATCTTCAATTAAATCCAAGCAGAGCTGCAAACATAAAAATTATGATCATCAATAAACTTGACATACAATTAAGAAGTCGACCGACACGTCGCGCGTTAGACAAAGCCGAAAATCAACTAAATCAATCATTAATTATAATTAAGAAAGAAAATGATCATTAATTGATGTTGCACCTGATTTTCTGCTAGGCCCATTTGTATGACACCATTAGGATTCTCATCAAGATGAAACGGATCGTTGTCGTAAGCCTTCCATCCATCGAAATAAGGCGAGTCCTCACCGTGCCCGTTATTGGTTGCTATCTTCGACAACGTGAATGACTCCATTATTAACTCGCAATCGAATTATCGATTAACAATGGAGCGCGCTAGCTAGGTCAGTAAAACTTGGAAAGTAATTAAGCTAGCTAGCTCTATGGCTGATTACTTGTAGTAATGGTTGCTAAGGAGGAAGCACAACTAATGATGTATTTATAGCTAGAATATGAAAGAATATATAAAGGGTGTGCTTAGACTTCAAGGATTTGTGATCAAAATTTCTAAGAACCATAGCTAGCTATAGTTAATGCAATCGTAATTGCTTGCGTTACGTTACCTATAATTATATTATGTATATCTAGAACAAAGCATGGTTTGGTTCTCTCATGTTTTGTGAATTGGGTTTTACTTTTTTGACGAACTTTATTAATGGTGGCCGTGCTATTGGATTTCTCTCATTAATTTAATTTTCCATTCTCTCCCTTTCTTTCCATTCCATTTGAGAAAAAAAAATTGAGTTTATTCAATACAAGGGTTCACACCAAGGGTGGATAGAAGAAGAAAATTTTAGACTGTCCAGTCCATGTACTACTGAGAGTCGCGTAACCATTCAACTCCCTCTCGTTCAATGTCACGTGTTAAATTTTGTATTGGGCTCCACGTAAATGTCTACGAGTACTGATATTAATTGTCCTCAAGTAGGGTTGCAACTTGCAAGTATGCAGGGAGAGGCGGAAATTGTAATTACCATCTCCGCCTTTACAGTGTGCGGAGCAAAAATTTATTCCCGTAAATTTTTTGCATCGATGTGTGACATTGCATGATCGCATGCATGTCTTGTCTCCACTGCACTAGCTGCTTTGATATCACTGTTAAATTTTATGGAGGACCGCTACGGGCACCCCGCTATTTAATGAAGGCACCCAGTTAATGTGGGCACAAACCGATTTACCTAGGGCATCCAAAAATTAGACCCGAAATACCTAAACTACCCCTCGTGGAAATCCATCTGCACCCCACCACCCTCGTGCAAACCCCTGAGCACCCCACCACCCCCACCACCACCTTCACCGAACTCCTTGTGGAAGAATCCATTTGTTTTGAACCGACCCGGTGAGAGGAATCCCGAAATCGTGTTCTCCGTCCCTCCCCATGTGTTTCTCCTTCGTTGTTCGAGTTTTCTGCATTTTGTAGGGTCCGGTGTGTTAGCCGATTTCGTCTCCAAATTAGGGCTCGATTGAAGATCGTCGAATTAAGTTACATTTGGTAGAGTAGTTGTAATGTGTGTGTGGCGGTTTGTTCAATTGTAAAAAAATTGAGAAATCGCGATTCTCGACCACACAGGCCAAAGACGGTGTCAACTGTCTCGGCCAAGCATGGCCGAGACAGAAGCAAATATTTTTGGGAACTCGCAGTCTCGGCCACGTAGACCGGAAGAGTTGACAGCGTATTGGTTACGCATGTCCGAGAATACCGTCGTTATCTCGGCCGTGACATGACGAGAGCTACAATTAGTGATAGGTGGCGTCGGTGGTGTACAACTGAGAATCTTGTCCTACACTCGTTTGTCCACTTCAGAGAGGTCTCGGTAGGCTCGGTCGTCATAGGACGAGAGTAAGGCGAATTGAAATGGTCAATCCATCTCAGTGGTGTATAACCGAGAACTTGCTATTGGACTCGGTTGTAAACGACCGATATATTGGACTACTTGTCGGTCATGGGTTACCGAAAATATGGTTGTTTCACGAACCCGCTTGACCGAGACATCAGAAATGGATGAATTTGAACATTACTTTTTGTAAAAAAAAATTGTGGTATGTCAAACTAACAATACAAAATTGAAAATCCAAAGACGACAATTTGCACCGAAACTTAATTAATTATAAATCTTTGTAACATTCAAACTGACTCTAAAAAGGGTCCATCCATATATAAGTAAACAACAATCAAAATACAGCACAACATTTGCATATACATAGAACATTCGGAGGAATTGACAAAATTTCTAAATGTTTAGCCATCAAGGTTTCTAGGTACGAGCTTTAACCTACGGTTATCTAAATCTACAACAGGTATGGTGGCTTCATCATCAGCAGTTGCAATGGGCGCGATGTCTCGAAAAACGAATCCATCTCGCCAACCTTTGGCGCAATCCTCAACGTACCGATCCCACGATGGATATAAGGATGGCAGCGGTGCATTCACACGCAACTGCACCTGTCAAAGTGAACAGTAGAACATAGAAGATATTGTCACGAACCCGATTAAGGGGGAAACAAACCAATTCACGAAAAATCATAGAACTTACCATAACCCAATGGATATTCCTTTCATTTGCCATTGTAATGATAAGTCTGTTGTGCAATGACGACGGTGGAGTACTACGTAGAGGTAGTAATGTGGAGGCACTCCCGATTCACAAACAGTGTAACATTATAATCAACCAAAATGTACAGCACAATCACAAAAAAATCCAAAAAAGCGGTTCTCGGTTGTACAAGTCCGAAACTTTCTTCAGAGTCTCGCTCATGTACTACCGAGAGTTACTCAGTACTCTCGGTCGTACCGGTCCGTGACCTACGTGAAACCTCTCGGTCCTCTATGACCGAGACATTACTATACATCTCGGTCCTGCGAGGCCGAAACAATCGCGCACCCATACAGAAACTTCGGATAACCGCATAAAAAATACAAAAATTTTGCAAAATTACCTCAATGACGACCTCCTCTAGCACCGAAGCATTACAATCCTCCATTATATAGTGGAAACAACTTCGATTTGAAGAAATTACCAAACCCTACGTTGACAAACAAATCATCATTTTCACAGTTATACACAACTAAACCAGTTCTAAAAAACCCGAATATGGTTGTCAAACATTGTTACCTCGCTGTCGGATGATGTCAATCCGCAAGAATCGATCGGCTCTTCGCCAAACGCAATGTGGCTTTGTGGTTCAAGCTTGGTGGTGGGGTTCCCTAACTCCTTGTCAAAATGGTTTGAGTGGTTTGAACCATTATATATACAGGGGCAAAATGGTCTTTTCTATTTTTGCTGAAATTTTTACAAATAAGTTGGGTGCCTTCATGAAAAGGTTGGGTGCCCTTACCTGCCCTCATTTTATACTGGGCCGTTGCACAAGTTTGTCGGTGGCCCACATGGAGACTGACATGCTTCATGGGCCTGACGAGTATTGTGGATGGGACATCTGCCTGGGAGTTAGGTAGGAAACGAGGCTGTGGAGTACTGAATCAGGAAATTGTTGAATGAGTTGTTGAAAACGTTGTGGTGAACAGTGTGAGTTTATGGAAGAGAGAGTTCAAAATTCAACACATCAAAGCTGGCGACAGATTGAATTTTTGTGCTCCGGGAGTCAGTTTTTCAACGTTTCTACAATGAACGCCATGCATCCAATCTTTACCACGGATCACAAAGAATAACTATTTGAGTGGTCTAATAATTTGATATGAGATTTAAAAGTAAATAGTCACGAGTTAACAAGCTATATATATATGAGACATGCTTTCATAGTAATTTCTAATAGTTTTAGGTGTTACATTAACAATTGGAAAAAATATTTGTTGAAAGTTCGATACAGTTAGGGTTGGGCAAATCGCGGTTTGGTGGTGAAAACAAACCATGATCAAATCGGAGGTTTATTGTTTGGTTGTTTTGCAAACTACCATCAAACCGCGAATTCACCACCAAACCATGATCAAACCGGAGGTTTATTGTTTGGTTGTTTTGCAAACTACCACAAAAACTACCACAAAACCGCGAATTCACCACCAAACCATGATCAAAGAGGTTTATTGTTTGGTTGTTTTGCAAAATACCACCAAACCGCGAACCCTCAAAACCAAAATCAAACCAACTATGGTTTACGAAGTTTGGTTTGTTTGGTTTTGCAGTTTTTTTCGTGCTGACACATGTTCAAAAAATAAAAAAATAAAAAAATAAAAAACTGTCACGCATTCTATACATGTCTATCAACAAAATGTGCAACAAAACATAAAGATGTTCATACATGACCACCAAAATACAATGAAACACAAACTCGGTCAAAATTATGAATCTTAGTTTATTTTCAAAGTTAAGAAAACAAGAAAAGACTTCAACTCCATTCTATTCAATTTCAAATTTGGGGGTGGTTTTGCGGTTTGGTAAACAACGGTTTTTCATAGATGAAAACCATCACCAAACTGCGGAATCGCAGTTTTTAAGTTTTCTAAACCACCTCAAACCATTAGTTTAAAAAATCACATGAACTACACAATTTAGACGATTTGAGCGGTTTGAGTGAATAGTTTTATGGAAACCACTGCCCACCCCTACTCACTGTGGATAAATTGTGCTTTCTTTCTTATTAAAAAAAATAGCAAAAAATACAGCTAGTTGTACTCAAACCCCCTGTGATGCCACCTCAACAATACATAAACTGATAAGCACAAGCAAATACTATACCAAATTAAACATTCTTAATACTAGGCTTTCTTGTAGTACTACTTGAATCCGATTGGTTGGATAACTGCCTAACTTCACCCTACCTCCCCTCCACGTGACACGTGGCTGGACTCACCTGGGCCATTGACTCATGTCGTTGTTGGTGTGGTCAGACTCACCAAACAATCTGTTAATTATTAATGCTCTCTACCTGATCAGTTTATCTTATTTTATTGTAATGCTCTACTTGATTTGATTTTGAATCCAATATGTATACATTTGTTTGTGTCTCCACTCTCCAATGCCGATGCTTTGAACATAAACAACATATGGTTTGACATCATGAGTGATGAGTAGCAGCCCATGAAAAGGTGTACGATTCGATGGCTTTAACAACTAGTGTCCACCATGTTATGTAGCCATTGTGGCATAGTAACATGCCCTTATAATTTGTGCTCGTGTGTGTATGTACATGACAAACTTTCTCTATACGTTCTTCCAAAAAAATTCCAACAAAGTAGCTAATTCGATACTTCATTCTTCTTGACTCTTGCACATGCACTTGCTTGTAGAGCAAGGTTTGTGTAGCCACCAAATTCTAATCCAAATTCAACTAAAACAATCTCATTTCTCTAGGTCAATAATGGAGTGACTTATTACATACCATTATAATCAAATAAACTCATCGACTTCTTGTTCTTCTTTGCACAAAAAAAATTACGTAAATAAGTGAATTGACCATGGTCATGATCCATATTTAAAACGTTGATCGAGCAAAAATTTCCTTGAAAAAAAGTTGAGGAGAATATGTTAACAGTAAATTATGACGTCCTCCTAAGCTTAATGACGGAATCAGAAAATTAAGTATATAAGAAGACGAGTTTTTAATTTAAAATTAAAAACGGAGCAAAAATAATTATATAAAAATAGTGTAAGATCAGAATTTTGTACTTTCTCCAAAGAGGTGTACGTGTCAAATATGTATGTCGACCGTGCTAGGGCACAACAACATTTTTCAATTATTAAAGGGGTTGTCATTGAGTCTCAATCACTCCATCAATTCCGATAGATAAATTAAGAGGAATGTAAGTAAGAAAGATAGGCTGATGGATCATGGTTCGATGGATCATGGATAGACACATGAATGTACCTATTTGATTTTGGTCAGTGAAAGATAGAGACATTATATATTCGTTTTTTTTTTTGAGAGAGAGAGAGAGAGGACAATGGACATTATATATTCTTGGAGTGTCTATCCACCCATAGAGAATTATGTTGCGAGAGCTGATGGTTTTGCATGACGAGCACCTCGTTTACGTAAAGAACGTGCCCTTATAAAGTGACCTCAGCAGAAAAAAAAAAAAAAAAAAAAAAAAAAAAGAAAGCCTAGACGGCACGGATCATGCACGCATCATATTCTAATTAATTAGGCAATGTAATGTTTTTTAATGGGTTTTCTAGAAGACTATTACTTGCACAATATATAGCAATTTTGAATGGTAATTAAAGGATTAAGTTTTTCGTCAGTAAGATTTTAATTTAATTAGTCTTGCACAAAATTGATTAATATAGCAATATATTATATACATAATGGTAATTAAAGGATTAAGTTTTTCGTAATTAAAATTTAAAAATTAGAAATAAGACTTTTTTTTTAATTTAATTTGAGTCAATATATATATTTTTTACTTCCTCAAAAAAGTGTATTGGATTGATGATAATGAGTTCATGATTGATTTGGAGATAAAAAAAAAAAACATGTAGTGGATCGATAAGGAGTTAGAGTTTGATTTGGATACAAAAGAAAATGTTGATTTGGAGATAAAAAAAAATATGAAAAAATAGGTAAATTTCATTACCACTCAAAAATTTATGATTCGTGCTTTTATATATATGATATATATATAATTTAATATTATCTGGAATTGGCGCTACACTCATTGCACATTTTAACAAATTATTTCGTATTTACTCATATATTGGGGATTGAATATGTTTAATGTATTTTTTACTACAAAAACGTGAACAAAGATTTTTTTTTTTTTTTCTTTCAAAAGTAGAGATGGAAATGGAAGAATTGGCAAGTAGAAAAGTAAAGACAATAAAATCAAGGTTGGTAAAGATTGTCATAGGTTTGAATTAACCGAGTTAGGTAGAAAAGTGTTTATTATTTGTTTAAGCAATATATACAAAGGTCATATACTTTACACTGATGGCGACAAAATTACTTTATAATAAAAGACAAATACCACAATGCAACAATATTTATAGCCCGATGAAATTAAGCCCCTAGCTTTTATATATGTACTGAGTTAAGCCAAAACTTGATTTTATTTCATACAAGAAACTGATTTTACCTCTTAAAATTGCAGATTGGAGCTACCACTTAATTGATGAGTTTATTGAGTTTAGATTAAACAATTAACTAAACTAAAATTTAGTATCAGTAATTAAAAAAAACACTTTTTTCTTATCAGTGCTAGGTTCTAACAAATAAATAAATAAATAAATAAAGGAAGTATAGGTTACGTACCTACCCTCTCACATACACTTGACTCATTTTGAATCATAAAATGTACTCAAAAAATTTATTTTTACTGGATTTTATTTGTAAGATGAACTTTAATTAACAACATTCAAAACTCGCTAATCAGCCTAAATGTAAATATATATGGGTCCTTCTACAAAACCTAAACAAATACTCATTGCATGGAAATTTGAATAACAACCACTAGATCAAAAATTAACCATTAAGAAGTTCAAAAACTGGTGACCTTCTATCTCAAGTCATTCTTGCATTAAAACTCGCACCCCCTCGTTATTGGGTCTTTTCATCTTATGCAATAATTAATCTACATTAACTCTCTCTCTCTCTCTCACACACACTTGCAATTGCATTATTTTCTAACCTTTTTTTCACTTTAAAAAAGATATTAACAAGCTATACAACAACAACAACAACAACAACAACAACAACAACAACAACAACATAGCCTCAGTCCCAAATTAACTGGGGTTGGCTACATGGATCAAACTTTTTCATTGTGCTCGATTAAGTGCAATTGATGGTGAGCTTTGCAAACCATTCAAATCCTTTTTAATTAATGCATGCATCCCATGTTAACTTTGGTGCTCTACCTCGTCGAATTTCTACAGTTTCTATTGAGTCAAGTTTTCTAGTTGGGGCATTTGTAGCCGTCTTTGCGGGTGACCAAACCATCGCAATCGCCCTTCCCTAATCTTTGTATCAATTGGTGCTACTCCTACTTGTCTTTGAATTTCTATATTTCTTATTCTATCTTTACGAGTTTTACCACACATCCACCTAAGCATCCTCATTTTACGCTACGTTCACTTTATGTAATTGTTGTTGCTTTACCGCCCAACATTCACTTCCATAAAGCATAGCTGGCCTAATTGCGGTCCTATAAAATTTTCCTTTTAACTTAGTAGGAACATGTCGATCACAAAATCACCCCTGTTGCACTCCGTCATTTCTTCCATCCAGCTTGAATTCTATGTGTGACATCATTTTCAATGTTACCATCATTTTGTATGATTGATCCTAGGTATCTAAAGCGGTTTACCTTAGGAACTTCTACTTCCCCTAATTTTACCACTCCGTCATCTCGATGTCTAGTGTTTCCAAACTCACAGTGCATGTATTCAGTTTTCGTCATACTCAACTTAAAGCCTTTAGATTCTAATGTATTCCTCCAGAGTTCTAATTTCCTATTTACTCCATCTTTGGTTTCATCCACTAAGACAATATCATCTGCAAATAACATACATCATGGTATATCATCTTGAATATATTTAGTTAGTTCGTCCATAACTAAAGTAAATAGATATGGGCTTAAAGCCGATCCTTGATGTAGTCCTATCGTAATGGGAAATTCTTTTGTAGCTCCTCCAATTATTTTACATTATTTATTATTTTTCTCTCACTATGTATAGTTTCTCATGGAATTAATTAATTTTAACAACCAATCAATATATTTTTTAAAAATTAAAATCTTAAATACAATTTCTTTTTTAGAAAAAAAATATACACATTAATCTCTATTCTACCAATTATTTATTATTAACTATATAAGATTTATTTTTACAAGACTTTTTTTATCTTCTAAAGTTTTAGATTGTATTTTTTTTTTCAAAATCTCATATATCTATATAGAAATATTAAAAAATAAAATTTTTCGTTAATCTACTTTGGGCACAAATCCAATCCATGATTGTTTGCACAACCACTGATTGGGTCGTATAGTGCTCAAAGTGAATTATCGTAGCAAGTTTCATAAAAATAATATAAATATAGTAAAGTGCCGCAAATGATGTGAATCTTAGATATATTCATAGTCAGTCGGCTACCGATTCGGTCTTGCCACCATAGGTCGAACTTAGACTAATAAGTGAAGCCCAACCCCAATCTCATTATCAACTTTAAGTTTCAAATATAATTTTAATAACTTTGACAAAAAAAAATATGATTTTAACATGGTTTGAAAAAAAAAATTAACGTATATTATGTATTTTACAAGTAAAATACAAAAAATATATATATTTTATTGATAAAATTAATATATGTTGTTATTTTGTAATTTGTCACTTAATTGCTTTATAATTAAAATAATTTAACATAATTTAACAACACAAAAAGTAAATAGACAAATAAATTATTTGAATTAAATTAAAATAGTCAAATTTTAATATTTAATTATATAATGGTGTTTTAGCTTCTAAAACTATATATCAATAAAATAAAACAATAAAAATATACATTACTATACTATTGATCAGAGTGTTAAGAGGTTTGATTCTGATATCGAATTTGAATCTTATAGAAAAACAAAATAAGATGGGAGGGTCGCCTTTTACATGAGCATGACAATTTTCAATCGTTGGTTACATGTTATGGTTGACACCACATATACCACTAAAAAATCTTATAAAATATTTAAGAAAAAATTAGGAAAACATTTATAATTATAATTATTTACAATATATATAATTTGTGCATTTCACATTTATAGTGAGTATTTATGTGATAAAAATAATTATTAATATTAAAAATAATTAATATTTTAATAATAAAAAATCAAATTTAAACTACATTAAAGTATTTATATTAGAAAATATTTGGTGAAGTCAAAAATTATATTTTGAGGAGTCCAAAAGACATATGTCACTCTACTAATAGATAAAAGCAAATTAATTATTAGATTTATTCAATTTTTAATCTAGATAGATACAACTTATGCAGCTAGGCTAAGTTTTTAAACATTTACTATATAAATTGAATTAAATAAAAATTATAAAAAATTAATAAAAATTCTTAATTTGGCAGGGTAGAACGTCTGGTCAAGGGCTTAAAAGCTGGGCGTAACTGGGCCCAGCCCGAGCCCGCTCAGACCTGTCTAGTAAACAAGTTTAATTTAGACTTATCAAATAACAATGAAATTAAATATTATATTTTAAACTTTATTCTTTACCACTAAATTATTTAGGGCATAGTAATCACATATATACAGTACCGATTATAAATTATTTCATATTTTTTAATTAATATAAATTATTATTTTTTGGTAGATTATAAAGGTAATTAGTTTTAAACCAACAATAAAAATAGGTTTCGTGTAGTTCGAGTATTTTGAATGGAAAAAAAAATCTTACACCATATTTTTCTTCTTTTTGAGAAAAAATATTATATTTTTCTAAAGAAATAAACATAATATTTAAATACAAAAATTAACAATAATATTAAGATTAAGTCATAGTTAAGATTGAACGTACAGTATGCTTTATATTAAATAAAAATTGTAGATATATAAATGTAAGAATTATTCGAAAATGAATAAAGTGGCGTTATTATAGAATTGCTGATGGGGTATCCATACCTCGATCATTAGGCCGGTATCTTACTCTATATATCCAACGAGAAACATTGATGAAACATTAATTAAAGACGTCTCAAGTTTTAACTCATGTAATTTTTAATAGTAGTACCGGAAGAAATAGCCAGTTTTTGAAGTGTTATCTTCCCCAAACCATTTAGCAATTCAATGTTAATATAAAGGCCATGCTATGAGTATTTATTTAGTATCCATGGTAGAAGCACCCTCTATATATATATATATATCTACTTATATATTAAAAATATAAGTGCCGAAAGATTTCTTCACCACTCAAAATACCTTTTTTAACCTTTCATTACTTATTTAATACTTGATTTTCATTTTAATAGTTTATTTCACTTTTAACTTAACAATTATCTATTAAATATTAAATAATGGGCTATTTAATAGGTAATCACCTACTTAATAGTTAATAGGTAATTGGTTGATTAACATCGATCAAATAATATTTGGCTTTCGTGCATATTGGAGTTAATAATTTTGGTGTCCATCACCTCTTCAATTTGTACGTGTTAAATATGTTTCACAATAGATTTTTGTTTTATTTTTGAAAACTAGCTGGACGTCTATATTTATGATGTACATCTAAGTTTTTAGAATTTACAAACAAAATCCACGTGATTTAAAAAATAAATTTATAAGGACTAAACTAAATATATATAAATAACATTCTAATTAATTCATTAATGATTAAGATGAATTGCATTAATAAATATATAATGATTCATCAATGGCTTCTCAAATCTCAATTCTCCTGTTGACGAATTTTAATTGTAAGTGATGATATATATATATATATATACTATACTTAATAAACATGAATAATCAATCGTTCAATCGTCACTTTGAATCTATTATTTTACATTTAATTAAGTCTTTCAATCGTCACTTCAATTTATTATCTTACCCTTAATTAAATGATTATCGAGCACAATATGTTGTTGTTGTACCCTTAATTAAAAGAATAATCAATCTTTCGACCATCATTTGAATTTAAGATTTTACTCTTGATTTAAGTCTTTCAACCTTTCACTTAAATTTACTATTTTACCATCAATTAAGGGCATTTTCACTATTAAATCTAAATAATTATGATTAGTTGTCAAAAAAATCGGAGTAGAAATAAAGTAGTATATTTTTTGAAATATAAAAATAGGCTATTAGATTAATTAAAAGCACAAATAACAAAAATTTCCTTCGTGACTTGAATTATCATTTATACCCTTTAATCATTTATTTATGTCTACTTTTTTGGAAGTCGCCTATATTTTCTACACATAACATTATTTGCGATTTTAGTTTCTTCGGTTTTTTTATTTCGATTTATGCCTATATATATAATCGATTATATATATAGTTCGCATATATAACTTTCATTCAACCGGAAAATTAATTTGGATAGCTTTCCCTATCTCAAAATCGTGTTACATTTAAGAAAAATGATTTTTTGACATTCTTTTGTTACATACATTTGCTACACAATGATGTAAATTCCCTTAAAGTTTGTGGGATCCACCCATCTCAATTAAATCTACATCATTGCGTAGCAAATGTACGTCTCTTAAAATGTTAGATTATCATCTTCCTACATTTAATTGTGCCATTGTTTAAGTGTTGCACTTGAACTAAACAACTATACAACTGTTATAAAAAAAATAAAAAAATAAAAATAAAAAAAACAAAAAAAAACACAGCTATACAACTTTTTTAAAGTAACGATTATTAAATTATATATATAATCAATTGATTATATTATGCAGTCCATATATTATAACTCTCACTATACACATCTAGCTATTATAACTAATTACATATTTATAGACTCTTTTTTCTTATGATTTAATTGTGCCTAATTTATTGTTTACCCATGTCTGTTCATTTTGCCAATAAATTTGTTGTTTTCTCTCAAAAGCTCAACATGCATACACATTAATGAGAAGTTTAATAATTAAAATTTCTAACTAAACTTAAGAGAAAATATAATTTTATAGATTAATTGAAATCTCGCAAGCGAAGCAAGTGGGCCTAAACTTGCGTGGTATGTATATGAAACTAGTATATATATTCGAATTCTTTAACTTTTTCAAGCCCCTCATTTACTTCAATCACATAAAATATTCTGAATCAACATAGGCATTATCAATAGCAAATCTAAAGGGAGGGACGGGGAGGGAGGGGAACGGTCGCCCCTAACTCTCAAGACCCCTATAGTATTTTTATGGTCGACACATGATTCATATACAATTTCGTCATTCCCGCCCCTTTTATGATTGACACACCATCTCTATGTTAAAGTTCGCCCCCTATAACAAAATTTTTTTGTTACGCCACATGACATTATACATTTATATTTACCGGAAGATCCCTAGTAAAATATGTTATAAAACTTTGGGGGTGTGTGAACAGAGGAGGCATGTAAGAAGGTGTAAAGTCATTACATGCGGTATGGTATACTTAATTAAGAAGAAGAACCTGATGAAGTAGCAAAATGGAATTTGCAACACTAACAGATCTACAGTCAAGTCAACAGATTTGACGGTCAAGAGATTGCGTATGAGGTAGTTGATGTGGTTAGAGTCAGAGCAGATCGTCAAGGTGCGCCGAAAGAGTCTCTTATTCTACTTGGAAACGGTCAAAGCTTTGAAAAATTGACACGTGGGAGTCAAAACTTCAACGGTCCCCCTCGAGATGTTCAAATGAGAGAATAGAGGCAACTACAAAGGCCTTGACTCTTTTGAGTTTGACCAACAGCAAGAATACAAATGTTGGTCAAATAAGTTGACTTTTAAGGAGGCTGGAGGTGCACTTGTGGATTTGGGATGGTCAGGCCAATGGGCTGGTGCCACGTGGTGTGAGAAGTCCCAACTGGCCAAGTGAAGGAACTTGGAAGCTCACTCGAATTTGGACAAAGAAAAGTTTAGGATTCTTTTTTTGTCTCGACAAAAGAGAAATATGGAGTAAAAAAAGATAGACAAGAAGATATAATTCTTCATTTTCGAGTACTTATTTACGTAACTTAAGTTATTTAAGACTATTAATTAGTTATTATTTTTGATAATATTAATTGACTTGTTTGGTATATAGGTGATTGCTTTATAGCTTTTCTTTGCTTGATTTTTTATTTTTCTTAAACTATTTTTTTAATGCTTTTAAAATTCACCGACAACTTAATTTAGAATTTAGAGATAGTTTTGAATGTCGCATCAACATTATATATATATCAACTGGTCGTTTCCCTACACTTCGCGCATGTGTAATAATAATAATAATAAATAAAACACTACATTCATAGTTATTCTCATCGAGTCAAACAAAAGGCTCATAAAAGAACAATAATAATAAGAAAGAGCAAAACACTGTATTGCCTTCTTTAGCTTTTGTAGCATTCTATGGACTGAACAACATCTTTAAGTAATGGTAATCTCATGCAGTAGTGTATATTGATCCACTATAACCGTTAAATATAAATTCCTCCATATCGTCTATTCACTCCAATTGAAGAATCTAAACCAACAGACAACATAACAAAGGCAGCATAAATGTCACGTGATTATTGATTTGTGTTATAGATATAATGACTCACTTCAGTATTGAACTTATGGAAAACGTACCAAACGATTAGATCCGATATAGAGCAAATATACCTAAAGGAGAGCGATCAAAAGTGGTTGAGCTTATAAGCGTTGTGAATGGTTGTTATATCACTGGATGCATGAAGTTATGAGTAAGTAGAACAGCTTTTGAATGTGCAGGCGATGTTGAAATCCATCGATCCTATCTTGAATTTATTGGGTGATAATTGGTTGAGAACTGGAGGATCTAAGGTTAGGTATAATAAAATTGTTTTTTTTTTGTGATTTTTCGAATGGTAAAGAAAAAAAACCAAGTCGATTGCAACAAGAATGGATGAGAGTTGAAATTTATAGGGGAATGTAACTTGCACTACACTCAATTCTTTGTATTTACCCATGATTTTAAGTTCAACGTACTTAATCTATTAATGATAAGATAACCACTATCAATTATTAATAAATGTACACATAATGTATAATTATATCTCTTGAAATAATAAATAAATAAATAACAAAAAATACCTCAATTCCTTGTATTCACCCATGATTTCAAGTTCAATGTACTAAATCTATTAATGATAAGATAACCACTATTAATTATTAATAAATGTGCACATAATGTATAATTATATCTCTTGAATAATAAATAAATAAATAAATAAAAATAAAAAATTGAGAAAAATAAAAAAATAGAATGGCGAGATGAGGTAACTTTTAAACTTTCTCTCTCCTCCGACTTTTATATATATAGATTATCAACTAATTGTAAAAATATAAAATAGATAACAAACGAAAATAAAATCTATTTATTTAGTGCAACATCAATGACAAGTAAAAGCAATTGGACTAACGTAGGCTCTTTTTTTGCTTTTCTTTTATTACCTTGTGCAACAAGTCACTCTGTTGTGATAAATAAAGTAAAAATAATCGACCAAAGTGGATCGCCAAATGATTTGATACGTGATATTTTTGCAAGAAGATGGATGTTTGAGTTTCATAAAATGGCAAAAAAACTTGGTTCTTTCTTATAAAAAAAAAAAAAATCAAGTGAAAAACAAGGTACAACCTCTTAATGGTATACTGAATGACCTTACAAGGTATGGTAGGAAGGAATTGATTAGGCGACGTACTTTCGATACATATATATTACAACAAAAACAAAGTATTTGTAACGACTGCATACAGTTTCACTACAGAAGGCAACATGCATGGGAGTTTCCAGTAGTTCTTGAGATAACAGGGTCTCTCTACACCACCTCCAGCTTATTTAGCTTCTCATATGGTTTTCTTGAGACCTGTTAATGCATAATAGGGATGAGTTAACAATCTTGAGTGAATCATGAACAGGAGCACATGAGATAGCATACAACAAAAACTGTTAAGAATGACCAATCGCAACAACGTCGTCGCAAGTAATTCCGAAGTTCTCAAACTCCTCAATATGTCAACCTAGAGTTCGATCAATGGTTCGATAATAGTGCAAGCTTGATATTCATTGATGGATATCTAACCGAGTTTAAAGAACTGCATGCCATGTTAATTAAAAATAGACAAAATATGTAGGTGGTGATATCGACTTACATGACGTGGAGCAGGTGAACTTTGGCGAGCGCTTGAGATTTCACCATGTAAGGTGGGCGAAGGATTTTTAGGAGAACCATTTGAAGCTGCTCCGAGAACTGGTGATTGCACATATAAGCGAATAGGTGACTGCAGTGGTGTACCATGATATGAAGCGCGAGGAGATGCAGTTGCGCTATGTTGCTGAACATGAGAACGACGCGGGACTCCTGGCGATGACATTCGCTCCTGTAACATGTTTATCCTGATCCTGTAGCGAAAAGAAATGATTGAATCCTCATCCTGATATATAATGAGAGGGAAAAATAAATTCAAACCATACTATATAGTGATGACATACCTGTTATGGACGTCAATGTACTCATCTGTTTCGTCGTATATTTCCTCCTATTAAGCACGACGAAAAGATGCGGTTGATTTAAAATAACAAGAATACATAATAACTAATGAATTCAAGTATAAATTATTGAATGAGCTCAGACAAGAGCATTGGGCAATAATCATAGTTGAGTTTTATTTATTTGATATGAATCCTTTTCTGTGTCATGGAAGCCCTATTTTCATGGTTATCATAACTCCATAAACATTGGGCAATGAGCATAAGTTCACGCTAGTAGCGAAAGCAACACCGTTTCCTCAAAAAAGGCCACTGAACTTTTCCGCACCTTAGCCTCGCTTTCCTCTCATCTATCTTAAAATCTAGATCTATGATATCAGCACAAGTCGTTTCTTCATCCGGTGAAATTCCCTTTGTTAGACAATGGATGTGTCACTGAACAGCTTACTGAAATTCAGTATTTAGTTCAAACTTGAAACAACAATGGTTAACTGCAACCACGGTTACCTACTTAGTCCATCTATCTTAAAACTCCTAATCTATTGTATAATTATTGAAGTAGAACTATCTGATAGAAATACAAGCAAAATTATCAACTAGTACAAAAGATCAATAAAGATAGTAGAATTATACCTGTAGCAATTCCTCGATAACATCTTCCATTGTTATGATCCCTATGACTTCCTCATCTGCTGAATAGCTAGCTTGATAATCAGAACCAGTGTCAATAACATTGTTGCCACCTCCTTGAACCAACTTCTTTACCATTTCGAGCATATTGTGTTCTTCCTTCAAATTACCTACAACTGCACCGGGAGGCTCGACGACACCAGACTGAATTAGTTGAGATTTAGTTCCTGTGATGCAAACATGACATTTTTTCGACTGCTTAGTAATTGGCTCACCAAATGCTAGTACAATAAGGTTACCTTCATGATACATATTTAACACGGTTATGTGTGAAGTTACCTTTTTTCCTGGATTTACTTTCTTTTCTATGCATCTTCATCTTTGACATGGGAGTCTTACTTTTCACATTATTTATAGGGGTTGTCTTCACATCTTTGGCGCACTTAACAACTACAGCCATATGGCTATTGCCCTCTTGAAACTCGTTTAGTATTTGATACAGTGGGGAACAGTCATTCACTCTGGCATAGTAATAATAGTAAGACTGTCAGCGCATAAAGACACTACTCGGCGGTAGATATATTTTCCAACTGAGTGTGAAAAATAAGCAAAGCATATACTTTGTTCCTAAGACAGTCAAATATATTTTGTCACCCAAGCCAACATAAATGTAGCATTAACAAGTTAATCAATCACCACCATGTAAAGCATATATATGAAAAGGAAGGTAATGAAACTGCCCCAGCAAAAAGTTTGGAATATAATATGAAAAATCATTGATTTCATAATATGCTATTATCAAAAGGTAACAATAACATAAAGTGCAAACACAGACAAATTAATACCCTACCATGAGATTTCAGTGATATAAAAACAACAAATATGATGGAGCTATGCTTCTAGCAAAGGCAACAGAAAACCAACAAAATCAAGCGTCGTAGTTGACAATTTAATGGAAGATTGTCCCTACCTAGGAATGTTTCTGATGGTTAGATTTTGAATTGGAGTTTCATCTTCAGGGCGGAAAACAATCAGATTTTTAACCTGGAAGCAAAGAAATGATGAGATAATACATAACCAATTTGATATGCTTACCAAACTACTTAATTAAGTTTCACCAATAATGAAAGATCATTAAGATGTAACTGATTTGCCGTAAATATTCACGAATCATGGAATATGTAACTCTAACAAAAAATTTAAAAATTAAAGGCTTATTTTACAGCAATGAAAAATTTCATTCTTTCAATCTTGGGGTTGAGGATTCAAAACTCTCCTTGGTGGGTAAATTATTATGAGAAAATGGGGTCTAATTAATTAGGATATATTGGGATCTCATAAGATCAATGTAACAAAGACCAAATAGGGTCCAAGAGGAAACACATATGCAAATAGAACAGTTTATTGTCATAAAAAAAGATGAATCATTAAAGAAATGAAAGCAATCTTACCAAAATAAGACCGATAATATTCGATGGGCTACCAGAGTAGATAGGCACACGACTATGCCCCTGGGTCATTATCAAACCCATAGTATGCCTTAAAGAATTACAACACTGGTTAGCAGATAGTGAGTGTTGTATACACCAAAGCACCAATAACAATAATAATAGAGGTACATACAGATCAAGTTTGGAGTTTATATCAAGAGAGAATGTTTCTGATATTGGTGTCATAGCATCTCTAGCGGTCTTTTGTGTCAAATCCAAAGCTCCGGTTATAATAGTAGTTTCATCATGAGTTAACTCTCCACCCTTCCCTGCCTAAATAAATAAGACAAAAAAAAAATCACACATTTCGCTATCAAAGGTTGGAATATGTTATTGTCTTTATGTTCGCTTCAGAACGAGTTTCAAATCTTGTGCTCATCAGTAATTCTCCTGGGCTCAGATGCAAGCATACACCAGACAGAAATTACTTGTCAGGGTTGAAGAGAGATTATAAGTACATCACTATGCCTATCAAAAGCTCAAATTACTGGTAGAAAATGTTCAAAATTATGAGGAGTCTGACAGTATTTTTCAAACTTGCTTCAATTACCACACAAATAATTCTTTCAGGACTTAATTAACATATGTTCTCTGTACGTAAACAAATCGAAAACAACTATCTTGGTTAACCTCACCCCGCCGTAGCCAAAATGCGATTTGCTTGCACATGCAAACATACAAAACACATTTCAACAGCACAAACACATGGGGATTTTTAACATGGATAATTTTTCAATCAAGAGAATATAAAAGGCCTAGTTTTGCCAAGGAAATGTTGCCAATAAGAAATTACACTGGTACCATGCCGAATAGTGAATTCAAACATTTTTTTTTTACTGCTCAGAGAAATAAATAAAGTGCGGGACATGAATATGAGATGATTACCTCATTTCCATGCATGCCCACTAAACTCTTCAATTCTGCTCGTCCAAAAAGTTCGAAGTGGCCCTTGCCCAGTACCAAATCCAGTACCTGCGACAATGGGCAGAATATATTAAAAAGAAAGCATACGTGGTGGGGAAATAGGCATCATTGGATGACAAAGATAACAATAATCAGATCCCTCAGCGAATTTTATTTTCTTGTCCAGTCATATCTAGTCACTTTTACCCGCACAAATTGTCGTAGGCAATCTAGTAGATGCAACAATGGATATAAAATTCTAAAAGAAATGCAAACAGGCAAAAAAGGAAGGAAGGCTCCATGCCGCCGCAGACACAAAGATTTGGTGCCTAGGCAAATTCCATAATTTAGTCCAGCCATATCTTGTCCCTTTCTATAAGCAAACACTGTTATTATTGGGTCTCCACCTATCTCCTCTATGCATTAAGCCTGAATAATTTTGTGAAGATCGATCGGTTGAACAATAACGTGAAGATCGTTCAGTTGAACAATAACTGAATGTTACCTCCCAACCAGTTTCAAGAAGTATATGTTACTAGTAATGTAATGTAAAAATCAACAAACCTTGCTAATTGGATAAGTTATAGGGAAGAAGACCAGTAAAAGTAATCGAACAACCATAGCCATTTTCGCACCAAGACTCAGTCCATATCGAGAGCAAACGGCTTGTGGAATAATCTGAATATTGAAGCGCAAATTTTTCAACACAAAAGCAGTTGGAATTCAACGGAAGATTACATAGAGGCCCAAGAACACCAAAATATTACCTCTCCAAAAGCAAGTATCAATGTGACAGAAATCAGTATAGCACCCCAAGCCGGAAGAAGAGCGTCTAAGAAAATCGGCAATGCCTAGAACAACATTTATAAAAAAGAAAACCATCATCAACACTTCAAAGAAAGTCATCATTTGAAATGAAACAAATTAAACTTACTGATAAAATACCTCCATTGCCAATGAATTGCCTATGAGCAGTGTACAAAGAAGTAAATGCCTATTCTTCAAAACAGGAAGAATCTTAGCTGCAAAAAACACAACATAACTTTCACACATTAAAATAATTCAATTAAACCAACTAAGAACAACAAAACCCCAATCTCGAATAAGTCGGGGTCGGCTACACGGATCAAACTCTTCCATTACTTTCAATTCAATGCCCTCGACGGCGTGCTTTCAATCAAAATAATAAAATTCAAAACCAAATTCTCAAAAGCAAAAAAAGCCAAACCAGCATTCTTTCTGTCTTGTGGCTGCCCCGCTTGAACAAGAACTTCAAGATCAACAGGACTGAGTGAGAGAAGCCCAAGAGTGAGCCCAGACATCAATCCAGCAAACACAACAAGAACAACACATATCAACAAATACACCCAGAACATGGGCTTACAACATGGGACATCATTTGCAGCCATTGCTGTCTATCTGCCCAAAAAAAAACCCGATTTTTCGACGAAATCAGAGAAGAAGAGAAACTGGGTATTGCTCTAAATTAAGGATTATATAGAGATGGGTGGTTTGTACTTTGTGTGGATACTCTTATTGGGCTTACGCCAGACAGAATGAAAAGAAGTAGAGTGACGAGGAAATCCAAATCCAATACGCCAAAAAAGGGGATTAGAATACACAATGCGAAGTGGGTTTTCCATGATTTTGGACAGGCAAATGGGGTTACATGGGTTTGAGAGGGACATGGGTTTGTACCAGTGAACATGGTTTTCAAGGATGCTCTATCAGAGATGGTGTGAGAGATGAAAAGGAATGTGTAGAGAGGATGAATCAGTGGTTTCTAAGACCAAAAAAAGAGAAGGAATTGAATTGAAGAGATTTCTCTGTTATGTTTTTCCTGGTTTGCCAAAGAATAGTAAAACACTGATTCATGTTGTCAACCTTACCACCACTGGCCTATCGTGCTCAACATGACCACTCACGTATCAGTATCCGTGTAATACATATTGAGATGTGTGTAGGCGTATCGTGCTCATCATGCGTATTTATGTTGGGGCATCAAATAATTTTCCTTTTATTTGATAATTGTGAGTGTTCGAACTTTGGTTCGACTAGACTAATCTCATAAGAGTTAGTCGGACGCCCCAACTCTATAATCTAAGAGAAATCAAGAGAATCTAATGTAACAACAAAGAATCGGGCTTATGACATCTTATCAGAATGAATAACGCTCTTCTTTCTTTGCTACTACACCACATCCCTCGGGGATTTTATGTATCATAATGTAATGCACTATTATAGTTTGTACTATTTTGTTAAAAATAAGATTTTTTTTTATGTATAGGACTATAATACAAAAGATATGCCTCAAAAAAATAGAAAATTTGAATACGTTTCAAGATAAACGTGTTATCATAGTTAGGGTTGTTTTCAGTATAGACCGGTGTTATTTCATCAAAGGGTTGTAATTTCTATTGGGGTTGATGTCGCACCATAATGTGTTTGATGGGGAACTTGATTTGGAGCTGCAGTTGTAACTTGTAATAGATGACTTACCCTTTTAAGTTAAGAACCATCATCAACAACAACAACAACAACAACAACATAGCCCCAGTCCCAAATTAACTGGGGTCGGCTACATGGATCAAACTTTTCCATTGTGTTCGATTAAGTGCAATTGATGGTGAGCTTTGCAAACCATTCAAATCTCTTTTAATTAATGCATCCCATGTTAACTTTGGTCTACCCCTACCTCGTCGAATTTCTACAGTTTCTATTGAGTCAAGTTTTCTAGTTGGGACATTTGTAGGCCATCTTTGCAGGTGACCAAACCATCGCAACCGCCATTCCCTAATCTTTGTATCAATTGGTGCTACTCCTACTTGTCTTTGAATTTCTATATTTCTTATTCTATCTTTACGAGTTTTACCACACATCCACCTAAGCATCCTCATTTCTGCTACATTCACTTTATGTAATTGTTGTTGCTTTACCGCCCAACGTTCACTTCCATAGAGCATAGCTGGCCTAATTGCGGTCCTATAAAATTTTCCTTTTAACTTAGTAGGAACATGTCGATCACAAATCACTTGTTTGCACTCCGCCATTTCTTCCATCCAAGCTTGGATTCTATGTGTGACATCATTTTCAATGTTACCATCATTTTGTATGATTGAACCTAGGTATCTAAAGTGGTTTACCCTAGGAACTTCTAATTTTACCACTCGTCATCTCGATGTCTAGTGTTTCCAAACTCACAGTGCATGTATTCCGTTTTCGTCCTACTCAACTTAAAGCCTTTAGATTCTAATGTATTTCTCCAGAGTTCTAATTTCCTATTCACTCCATCTTTAGTTTCATCCACTAAGACAATATCATCTGCAAATAACATACACCATGATATATCCTCTTGAATATGTCTAGTTAATTCATCTATAACTAAAGTAAATAGATATGAGCTTAAAGCCGAAGTGAGTTAGTGTAGGACCAAAAGAATTCATTCCTGATTTCTTGTCGAAAGGAATCACTGATTAGGTGAAAAGCAAAGTGCATGGCAATTAAACAATTTGGAGATGATGCAAGGCAAAGAAAGTCACGCCCTGCAAGTCATCTATGTTTAATATTGACAGTTATAATCTACCTGCAGCATTACTCCATCAATCATGCAACTTATCTAGTTTTATAATCGAAACGCAGCTTCGTCGAAGTTTCCTCTGCGCACTATCGATCAACTTTGAACTACAACAGACATGATGATAATGCCACCATTGTCATCACCATCAAGCTTTTTTATCCCAAGATGCTGTTGAATGCTATTCTTTGATTAGATTTTCCCTAAAAGTGAGTTTGCTTTGTAGCAAGTGGCCCTTGGCCTCCAATAGAGGACCAATGGCCTTTCACCTCATAAAGCGCCTTTTCTTCTCAAAGCAGTACTGGCATTCTTAAAATTACACTGTTTTTCAGTATAATATGATAAGGTAACACCATTGTTCTCCATGAGAGCAGAAGAAATGATTTTCATTATTAAGCAGGAATGAGAGTTCCATGTGTACATTATATCATACAGAAGAGAATCTCATAACATTTGCTTTGACAGGCAAACTCTTGCAGCAGAAAGCACTGCTGATATTCCAAATTCTTTGATACAACAATGATGGTATAATAAGAGAATGTTATTCCTACAAGCAGGAGGAGGTATATGTTACTTTCTCATGAGAAGGACGACTGTGTGAGCTGCAATACTTCGGTTTTCGCCAAGGCTGTCAACCTTTTCGTGAGTTTTTGCCTTCAGATTAACGACGGATGGGTCTGCTCCGAGAAGCTCAGACAAGTTGGTCCTGATAGCTTCCTTGTGGGGGCTCAGTTTGGGTCTTTGCAATATCAAAGTTGCGTCCAGGTTTCCGATCTCATAACCAGCTTCATGCATGAGCCTCACCTGAATTTTAAAAGAAATTGAGTTTGTTACATCAGCAGTGCACCAATAGAATAGAAAGAAAAGATTGAGTTTATAGAAATAAGCACCAATAATGCAGATCGATGAAATAACAAAATTGCTCTCAGCTTCTCCCCCTCACAACTCCCCAAACATGAGCCCCTCCTGTAATGCATTCTAAGGTAAATCGACGGAGCCTAGGCTGGACATAACACAGAAAGCCACCAGAACCAGTCTCATGAATATTCCAAGCATCCAGAATGTACAATTTTAGGAACATGTCAATGACGAAGTGGGGAAGGTTAAAGTAGCAACTACACCAGAAAGAATATTGTCTTCACTTTGCACACCAAGAATTCATGCGGCATAGATGCATGTTGTAGAGACAAACTTGATCTATACATTGCAAGAATTTCTTGGAAGTAGTGATAGGAATGAAACCCAAATCAGAAATATCCTTTCGGACTAGAATAAGGTGAGTATGATACGATCCAGGGCCGTCCCCCAATTCACCAAGTGTACAGGCGAAAGAGAGTTGGGAATAAGAGGTCCAAGACTTCAGTGGGCCCTGCTGAGAAGGGCCCAAATATACAGGCTTAAATACACAGGAATAGTTACTCACACGGGAGGCCCAGTTACCATAAGCAAATGGACCCCCATTCATACTGATTTTGAGTCCAGTCCAGGAAGTCTCGAAGTGTGCCATCTTCGTTGTCCATAGAGTGAATCGAGTCTGTAGATAAGAGGCGCTACAGTAAGTCGGTCAAGGGTATTGATTTTAGTTGATTTTCTGGTTGGGTTTTGGTGGTCTGGAGACTCTCCCGAGCAGGTTGTGAGAGAGTCTCCCTCCCTCCATTCGGCGATTGTTCTTCTTCCCCATTTGGGGTTTATCAATAGACTATCCGAGGCGACCCCCTCGTTCCCCTAGTGGGCAGTTCGTTATCACCGGTATAAGAGCTCTCTCCATCGATGCCGTCGAAGATGGATTCGCGGGTGGAAACCCTAGAGGCCGAGTTGCAGAAGATACCGGCGCAGCTGAACAAGATCCCAGATCTGGAGGCGTCGTTGACGGGTTTGTCAACGAGGGTGGGGATTTTCCAGTCGGAAGTCAGATCTGAAATTGCTGAGGTGAAGACTGAGATCCGGGGGCTGACTCAGAAGATGGAGTCCTTCTTCCTTCAAGCAAAGGCTCTGCTGACCTCTAACGGAGGAGATCCGGGAGGGACTTCTCGAGCGTCACAGATCGAGACAGATCTGGACGATTCCGGGCCAGATCTGAGTTTCCAGATGCCAGATCTGGGGTATCCGACTCGGCGACCACGGGATCCGAGAGTGTACAACCCAGATCTGCTACCTTATCGGGGAGGGCCGGAGGTGAGGAAGATCAAGATGCCTACCTGCGATGGGGAGGATCTGATTGTTTGGCTCAACCAGGCGGAGCATTACTTCGCCCTCCACGAGATGCCCGAGGCCTCCAAGCTCCGCAAGGCGAGGATATGCCTGGTGGGAGCAGCCCAGATCTGGCTCCAGGCGGAGGAGCGGGAGCGGACCTTCGAGTCTTGGGCGGATCTGAAGGCGGGATTATTTCGCGGTCAGGCAGGAGTCTTCGGTGGCGGCATACAGAGAGCGGTTTGAATTGCTATCTTTACATTTGAGGTCGGTGCTCTCCGAAAACCACAAGATGGTCGTCCTCATCAACGGGTTACAGGAGCGGATCAAGCTGGAGCTGCTTGCTGATCCGCCGGAGACGATGCGGGTGGCGCTGGATCGCGCAGAGTGGATCGAGGCGAAGCTGCGTGGGCTGGAAAACCTTGGGCTCTTACCCAAGGTAAGCCCAACTGGGAGGCCCAGTTCTCAAGGGGTACTTGGGCTTTCTGGGTCCGATCCGAGGCTCAAAAGTTGGGTTACCCATACTTTTTTGGGCTCGACTAAAGATGGGCCTATGGGCCAATCTAAAACCCAATCTAGTGTCGGCCCGGCCCAGACAAGAAATTTCCCGGTCTCTTCGACGTCTTCTTCCAGCCCAACCAAATCATCCGCAGCCACGCCAACGTCTTTCCAGCCCAAGTTCAGGAGATTGACAGAAGCAGAGGCACAAGCTCGCCGGAGTAAGGGGCTCTGTTATCGATGCGATGAGAAGTACTTCAACGGGCATCGCTGCAAGGTGAGGGAACTACAAGTAATGCTAGTTGATGACAAGCCATGTGATACAGTTGAGTCTCCAGAGTCGGTGGAACTGGAGGATGGTGTCGACTTAGCGGTTATCGAGCTATCTGCACAGGCTGTCGAAGGTTACCCGAGGCTGCGGACCATTAAGGTGCGAGGGCAAGTCAACGGGGTGGACGTGGTTGTACTGATCGACTGTGGGGCTTCACACAATTTTATCTCCGATGAGCTGGTCTCCCTCCTTCAGATTCCTATCTCTCCCACACACCAGTATGGGGTCCTGGTGGGTGACGGCTACCAAGTACGTCGTTCCGGCGTATGTAAAGACCTCAAGCTTCATTTCCAGGGGATCACGGTGAGTGACGAATTTTTTCCGATGTCTCTTCCAAATTCGGACATCCTGCTTGGCATGAAGTGGCTTTATTCATTGGGTGTGACTACCACCGATTGGTCGAACCTCACCCTTGCCTTTATGTCGGAGGGCAAGGAGTATTCGGTTCGAGGAGACCCGAACCTTCACCGTGCTTTGATTTCTTGTCGATCACTCCAACGCTCTTATGAGAAGGCAGCGGGTTGTTTTCTGATCGAACTATACCAGTTTTCTACAATGTCGGAGGCCCCAGACCTGTCGTCAGTCGACCCGAGCATCCGGTCCGTGTTGCTTTCCTTCTCCGCCCTGTTCCAGCCTCCTACGACTCTCCCTCCTCCTCGGGCTTTTGATCATGCCATTGTGCTGAAGGAGGGCACGAACCCGGTCAAAGTTCGTCCATACCGATACCCCCACATCTAAAAGGAGGAGATTGAAAAGATGGTGTCCGAGATGCTTAATGCCGGTTTAGTCCAACCCAGCAGCAGTCTCTTTTCCAGTCCAGTGCTGCTAGTCAAGAAGGACGGCAGTTGGCGGTTCTGCGTCGATTACAGAGCTCTCGACAAAGTGACAATGCCGGACAGGTTTCCCATACCCAACATCGATGAGCTCCTGGATGAACTACACGGGGCTACGGTCTTCTCAAAGTTAGACTTACAGTCCGGCTACCATCAAATCCGTGTGCGACCTCAGGATGTCCATAAGATGGCCTTCCGAACACACGAAGGCCACTATGAGTTCCTCGTGATGCCTTTCGGACTGTCGAACGCCCCTGCGACTTTCCGGGCACTTATGAATTCAATCTTCAAGGGTCTTCTACGACGGTGCGTCCTCGTGTTCTTCGACGAAATCTTAGTGTTCAGCCGCTCGCTGACCGAGCATGTCGATCACCTCTCGCAGGTCCTTTCGATTCTCTCTGCTCATTCTCTCCTTGTCAATTTTAAGAAATGTTGTTTTGCTCAGTTGCAACTTGATTATTTGGGCCATATTACCTCCGGAAATGGAGTGATGGCCGATCCAGGGAAGGTACAGGCAATGGTGGACTGGCCAACTCCCTCCAACCCAAAGGAACTGCAGGGGTTCTTAGGCCTGACGGGCTATTACAAGTGTTTTGTCCAGAATTATGGGAAGATAGCCGCCCCTTTGACCCAGCTGCTGCGGAAGGACGGGTTTTCATGGTCTGAGGAGGCGTCAGCAGCGGTGCAGGCCCTCAAGCAAGCGATGGTTGCAGTGCCAGTTTTGGGCCTGCTGATTTTGGAGCCCTTTTTGTGATCAAAACAGATGCTTCAAGGGTGGGCGTAGGCGCTGTTTTGTCCCAACATGACCGACCAATAGCCTTCTTCAGCCAAGCGTTGTCTCCCCGCGCTCGACTCCGTTCCGCGTACGAGCGTAAGTTGATGGTGATTGTTCTCGCCGTTCAAAAGTGGCGCCACTATCTCTTGGGGCGAAAATTTGTGGTTCGCAGTGACCGGCGAAGCCTCAAGTACCTGTTGGAACAGCGGGTGATCGCTCCGGAATACCAGAGGTGGATTCTGAAATTGTTGGGTTTTCAGTTTGAGATTCAGTACAAATCGGGTCCCTCTAATGCGGCTGCCGATGCTCTCTCCCGTTTCCCTTGCATGGAGCTCCAGTCGCTCACCACTACATCTTTTCTTGATACGGCACTGCTTCACTCCGAGGTCTTACAGGATCCCTTCTTGTGCCCGATCCTGCAGGCCTTACAGCAAGGGTCCGAGGTCCCCCCAGGCTGGTCCCTCTTCCAGGACCAATTACGTTATGATGATCGGATGGTAATGTCAGCGACCTCTTCCCTTAAGGAGCACATCCTTTCTGAATTTCATGCGAGCCCTATCGGCGGTCATGGGGGCTTCCTTAAGACTTTCAAGCGGATCTCGGCTGCGTTGTTTTGGGTTGGCATGAAGAAGGACATCAAGGAATTTGTGGCTTCCTGTGACATCTGTCAGCGTCACAAATACGAAACCTTGGCCCCGGCTGGTCTGCTCCAACCTCTGCCGATCCCTACCGCCATCTGGGAGCATATATCTATGGATTTCATTAAAGGCTTGCCGGTGTCTTTGGGGTGGAATGCGATTTTTGTCGTGTTGGACAGATTTAGCAAGTACAGCCATTTCCTGCCGTTGAGGCAGCCCTTTTCTGCCAAACCAGTGGCCTCGACCTTCCTTCACGGGGTGGTCCGGCTCCATGGTTTTCCGCTGAGCATCGTCTCTGACCGGGACAAAATTTTCCTTAGCCACTTTTGGTGCGAACTCTTTCGCCTCCAAGGTACAAAATTAGCCCGGAGCTCGGCGTATCATCCCCAGACGGACGGTCAGAGTGAAGTGGTTAACAGATGCTTGGAGACGTACTTGCGCTGTTTTATCAGTCAGCGTCCGAAGGAGTGGTCTAAATGGCTGAGTTGGGCCGAGTATTGGTATAACACCTCCTTCCATTCTTCCTTGAAATGCTCGCCTTTCCGGGTGGTTTATGGGCGAGACCCTCCTCCGCTGGTGCGTGCGGGCTCGGTGGCCCCCTCCACCAACGCCGATCTCGCTGCGCTGTTAGCTGCACGCAACGCCACCTTGCTGGAGTTGCGCGACCAGTTGGTGCTGGCCCATAACCGGATGAAACAGCACGCGGATAGTGGCCGCCGCGACGTCTCGTTTGATGTCGGCGACTTGGTTTACGTCAAGCTCCGGCCTTACCGTCAGCTGTCCGTCGTTCGCCGCCCCAACAAGAAACTGAGCCCCATATTTTTTTGGCCCCTTCGATGTGGTTTCCCGACTCGGCCCGGTGGCCTATAAGTTTGCCCTTCCACCGTCGGCGACGATCCACCCGATTTTTCATGTATCCCAGCTACGACGAGTTTTGGGCAACCATACTGTTGTCCCGGATTTGCCCCCTCTCCTGTCTGACGCCCTCACCCTTCCGGCTGAACCTGATGACATCTTGGCCTATAAACCTGATCAGGCTGGCCCGATGGTCCTGGTCCGCTGGCTCGGGCTAACGGATGCCGATGCTTCATGGGAGCTTGTTTCCCATATGCGCCGTGCTTTTCCTTCTTTTCACCTTGAGGACAAGGTGGCTCTCCTTGAGGGTCGTCCCTCAATTCACCAAGTGTACAGGCGAAAAAGAGTTGGAAATAAGAGGTCCAAGACTTCAGTGGGCCCTGCTGAGAAGGGCCCAAATATACAGGCTTAAATACACAGGAATAGTTACTCACACAGGAGGCCAAGTTACCATAAGCAAATGGGCCCCCAATCATACTGATTTTGAGTCCAGTCCAGGAAGTCCCGAAGTGTGTCATCTTCGTTGTCCATAGAGTGAATCGAGTCTGTAGATAAGAGGAGCTACAGTAAGTCGGTCAGGGGTATGGATTTTAGTTGATTTTCTGGTTGGGTTTTGGTGGTCTGGAGACTCTCTCGAGCAGGTTGTGAGAGAGTCTCCCTCCCTCCATTCGGCGGTTGTTCTTCTTCCCCATTTGGGGTTTATCAATAGACCATCCGAGGCGACCCCCTCGTTCCCCTAGTGGGCAGTTTGTTATCAGAGTACTCCTTTATCAACCTCAAGAGTATCAAACTTAATCTATACATTGCATTCTTTTACGATTCTAATATTCTTACTACAGTAAACTGGCATCTTTAAACAGAAGAACTCCTTCTTTACTTCCTCGTAGTTTCAATGTTATTCACAGAATCACCACGAACAAATTAGGATTTTGTTCCAAAATAGAATTAGAAACTTCAGCTGAGTTGGGTGATGAACTGATGATTTAACACAGCACTGCTCTTAAGTATTGTCCAATAGACAAAACATCGAATAAGTAACCATTGGTGATTCTTCTAGATTTGATAAAGTTCTTCATGATGCAGTAAGGTCACTTAGAATAGTCTATCTAATATAATGACAAGTACAATTGTGTAGAATTTGAACTACAATTAGAATTGAATTGGCCCCAGCCACAACCAACAACAATGACGGCCTAAGTTCCAAATTAGTTGGGTTTGCGGCTGCCCTACCACAACCACGGTGCATAAAGCACAAAATTCAAATTATAAATGATTTTCAAAACATGAATGCAAATTCAAAGAGAGAATGAATAGCAAGCGCAAGCAAGCTACTTAATGAGCACCCACCGCCAATGCACCAACATACAACATAAAAATAAGAAACACAAATAGTTATCCATAAGAAATCCATAGGATCCACGGCAATAGCTTTCAAACGGTAATTCCGCCTTTCACTATTAGCATCAAATTCCATTCTCTGATTATCTAATAAGAAACAAAATAACGTTCATTGCAGATAGATGTTCTTTTGACCAAATAGGATTATTGAATCAATGCACTTTTATTAGCACAATTGATTCTATTTCTAGTCATGTATCGAGCCATTGATGATTAATAAAGTTTCTATCTTCAAATACGAAACAAGATCAAACATCAAAGCGAAAAACAAAATAATCTTCACAAAAAAAAAAAAAAAAAATCTCACCGCCTCCTTTATGAAGACAGATGAAGGAGCCCCCTTCCACTTGGGATCAGAGTCCGGAAAAATCTGCCCAATGTCCGGAAGCCCTAACGCGCCCAAAATCGCATCCACCACGCAGTGCAGCAGCACATCCCCTAACAATCAAACCAAATCACAAATCACAACCAAAACACAAATCCCAAGAATCCACTCAAACTCATCATCTACAAACCCTAGACTTATTACCGTCCGAATGAGCCTCGCATCCTCGATCGTGCGGAATATCAATCCCGCCGATGATCAACGGATATCCAGGCTCCAACCTGTGAAGGTCGAATCCGTGGCCGACTCTGAACGGAAGAAGCCGAGACGGATATCGCCGGCGGCGGCGGCGGCGGCGGAGGCAGAGGATCGGTCGACCTCGACTGAAGTAGCCCTGGGAGGAGTCGCCGCCGGAGACCGGAGAGACTCGAGAGAGTGGAACCGGTCAGTGTGAGAGAAGGAGAGGAGCCGAGAATGGGAGGAGATCGAGTGGTTGGTGCAGAGAGAGGGTTTCGAGGTTGTTGTTGTTGTTGAGTTGTGAGAGATTGAAGAAGCGAAGATTGGAGAGGCGAAGGCGGCCATTGAAGAAGAAGAAGCAGAAGACGAGAGAGAGTGGTGTGGTTGTGGTGGGAAGAGAGGAGCGAGCGAAGACACGTTTTTAGATATTTTGAGTTTGCTCCCTCGTTTATATTTCATATTCTTCAAGGGTCCAACACGTGAGAAGCATCAAATGGATCTCCAAATTTAAAAGCTGGAAAACGTGGGAAACGACAAACACCACTATTACAGGTTTCTCACTAAAAAAAATGCGTTTTTAACCGACTTTGGACACCCACTTTGCACTCGCAGTAAAAGCCATTTATAGCTGCGTCCATATTTATGCATCAAAATTTATGTATATATACTTGCATCTCAAGGCGCTATTGGATGGCTCTTGTGCTCGATGTCTTAAATCGTGCGATACCGTGCGATACACATAACACCTCAAAATGCGCGCTCACACTCCTCGAGGTATATCGCATAAAGTGACATCCACTTAAGCCCACTAAGTGCTCAAATTGAGTGTTCAAAGTGGATTACTAAAGCATTTTCCAACATCACGAGCCATTTACGCGCCCTTGACCTCCGTGTATATATATTTCTAACACAGCATATGTAGGATAGCAGCAGCAGCAGTTCTATGAAGGTTCTGAGTAATTTTCACAAGCACAAAATATGTTGCAAACCTTACATGTATGCAGTCCTAGCACACCATTTGAGCACTAATGCAGACTTCACAAACATCCCAACTGAGTTTCACAAGCATAAGATTGTACTTGCAAATACATATCTTGACATGTACATAAACAGAGGTCCCTAAAACACAGTCAAAGAACATAAAATAGGCAAATGGAATCAGAACCAAAGTTAGAATGTCGGATCTGCTAGTTCTTTCTATGTACTAAATTTACACGGCATTTCACACAGCATATTGAAGGTGAAATCACATAAGTTAACAGATAAAACATTGTTTGCCTGACAGCAAGAAAGGGTTCATGGGTGCGGCGAATAGAAAGTAGAAAGGAAGGTTTCGATGAAGGATTTAGTTTGAACCATCTCCTGGAAAGCCCCTAGGCTGCTTGGATCCATGCTCTGGAGTCAAATTTTCAGCAGCTGCTCTCTTTGGTCTCAACTGAAATAAGAGAAAAACTAGTTAGAAACTTGAAGGAAGAGGAGACGGTATACTGCATGCGTACACTCGGCTTTAGATAAAGTCGAGAAAGGAAATCACACCTTTTCTTTTGAACCTTGGTAGAACTGTCTTAATAGTATATTTGTGGCTTCAGTTGATATTACTGCAATGAGAGCAAACATAGGAGGCTGAGTTTCGGCATAGATGCTATTTTTACCACATTTGTAATGTAAATATTACTAGCAATAGTGCATTATTCACCAAATGGTAATAATAAAAAGAACACTCCCAAATTACAAACAAACAAACAAAATCAATAAAAATTCATAAGGTGACATTCAATAAATTACCTTGATTAGGTGGAGGAGCAGTACGGTTATGAGTAGGATGATAGGTGGCAGGTGTTGTCTTCTGAGGACAGAAAGAAAAATGATATAAGCTCAGTATAAACAAAATCAAAATAACTAATATCTATCTATTTATTAGCGGATCAAATGTGAAAAAAGTAAGCATACATTGTAGGGCATAAGAAAAGAAATTTAAGGTCATGAATGATAATGAACATTAGAGATGATCATCCAAATAGAAGGAAAGGAAAAAAAAAATAGTAGCATTATAATGAAACATCAGGAGACCCCTGGAAGAATCTACGGGCGCACAATGAAGCACCAACTGTCAAACCCGCTTCATTAGAAACTTTAACCAGTCAATTTGATGGAGAAGGATATGAATGCAAACATAACTTTTTCCCAAATCAAGTTTTTTGGAATAAGATCCTTCCATCTCCACTCAAGTCATTTGAAATTATAGGTGCATGAAAACTGCACTAGTATTATAACATGGTGTAGGCATTGTACCACTAATAGAGCAAAGAGAAGAAATAGGTTTATAACTAGCTTTATCTCTTTCATGGAGATATATTCACAGAGGACCGACATGATAAATCAAAAACCATCTCCAAAGTTATAATACCGAAAGGGGAATTCAAGACTTCCAAATACAATGCTCTTGTTATCGGGTCCTTGGCCAATAACAAGGAAAAGGAAAGCAACCTGTGTTCCTAAGCATGTGAAGGAACCTTTGGGTTTTGGGACCAAGGCAAACTGCAACAGCCGTAACCAAGGTTATTCGTCTTAAATCTCCACGTGAATCAAAGCTTTAACCCTTAGTTGAATCATTTTCCACGCGAAACATAGAACCAAAAACCATTATTCAGGACAAGCTACTTCTCCCAATCAAACCAACTTACAATCTTTTGTGCCGCCATATCAATAAAGGAAATCGATACCATTGCATACATTTAATACGCAGTAGTTGGAATCCTTGGCATATACATTTGGTAAGTGTGCACAGACATATATTAATGCACAATCCAAAGGACCACAAAAACTACGAAGCAAAAGTACGGATATACATGGAGTTGCACCATAAAATGAATCACTTAGACCACATATTGATCGATGTCGTACCGATCAATCAAAGAAAAATAATGAAGATTCATACACTCCAAAGTGCAAAAACATCACAAGATGATCAAGGAAGCAGTTTTCTTAAATTTCTACGGAAAATTCCCCACGACAGCCAAACGTCGAGCCACTGGTGGTCTCTTCTGCAATCTCAGATCATGTGTGACTAGTCCGACAAGTATCTAGATAACCATGGTTAATCAAAAAAAAAATCTACTAAAGATTGTAGAACATTAAAGAACAAGAGGAGTGCCCAATTCAAATTTATTCACCAATAACCTAAAAAGATAAACTTTTTAAACTTCAATTCTGTTCTTCATCGATTACTTTTCAAATTGAGAGGACACGCACAATTCAACAAGCAAATTCACCATCATTTTGGTCAATAGATGAGTCAAAGTAGCTCTAAGAACCCTAAACCAACAGTGAAACCGCCATGAACAGCAGAATTAAAGATTCGGAACTTCCAATTCAAGCCACAAAGAAGAAGGAAATCAAATTCAAACGCTTTGAGATTGATAAGATAATATGAAGGAAATGAAAATTGAAAGGACTGATTGGGATCGAAAGTGAAATGCAGTGAAGAAGAAGAAGAAGAAGAAGAAGATCGGTCTTACAGAAGGAGCGGCGGGATCGGAGGGACGAAGCTGACTGAAATTGTGGGGATCGTAGGAAGGCCAATCTCCGAGGAGAGATCCCATCGTTGGATCGGTCGCGGCTTTTCCCTTCCTTCCTTCACAGAGACCGACCGATCATCGAAACAAGACACAATTCATAAATCTACGATTGATATGGCGAGTAGAGTCGAATGAGACAACTGCGATGTTTCCAGTGACTCCAGTTAGGTTAACGGCTTTGTTTTCCAGCATAAACAAACACTTGAATGACTATTTAGTCCCTCCCTCTTCCATAATTCTAGATCCTCTACTTGTTTTGATTTGGAAAAGATAAGTCCTAGAATGATAACGGTACGTGACATCATAAAATACATTAGCTCTAGTAGCCGTTCGTGTGCACTTCAGATTGCGGGCAAACACAGATCCACTGCTACATTACACTCGGTCAAAGGACGTATTGACGATTTTTGTGAGTTAATGTGTCTTGGGATGTAACATAGAGTTGTCATTCTAATATTTTCCTTTGCAAATGCTTGGAAAATGCTTTTGTAATCCTAACACAAACACGCAACACCAACATGTTGTGTATCTTAGAGACAAATAGTGTGACACGTTCATTATCTTTGTGCAACGATTTCATTTGCCTCCTTGAGGTTTTGAGACATATCTCTTGTAAGGTGTGATTTATTATCTATAGTAAAGATAAAATAGATCCATTTCATAAATAGTGACAACCGTAAGTGAAAATTACTAACATTTTTAAGAAATTTGATGTTTGAAACTTTTTTGGCCCCTCTTTTGTTTCAACCAATTTTGTAAGATTTATCATAATATAACTATCAAGATTGAACACGTGTCAATCTAAGTTAGTGCTCATTTTGTTTCCATTGCACCAATTGAACAAAAATATTTTCCATTTTGTAGATATCTGTTGGACACATGCATATCCTTTATGTGAATTATTTGCTACTTTAATCTAAGATCTTGTTTGGTATAAGGTGAAGATAACTCACATAAAGTTGAAAACTAATCTTGTTTAGTTGTTCAACTCCATATGAGTTATCTCCAACTTACTGAAAAAGGTCTAAGATATCTCTCTCCCCCATAAGGAGGTAAAGATAACTCTCGAGAGTTACATAGACACAATTACCCTCACAAATTTACATTTACTCATGTCCCACCTTCCCCAAATGCTTATTATTAATCCATAATAAAAAAAAATTAAATAAATAATTCATTCATAAAAAATATTTTTCAAATGAGAAATATTTTTAAGAATTATCATTAGTTGTATCTTATAATATTTATTATTAATAATTATTTCAAATAAATATAAAAATACTTATAATTATTTAATGTTGTTTAATATTTTTGCAAATAATATTTTATGTTTTTTATTTAATTCAATTTTTTTTTATTCTGAATAAGTAAATAGTAATTCATGTGATAAAAATAATAATACTTTCTTCTTTATCTTAAAAATATATTTAAATGATATTTATGTCAATTCTTATATTTTACAACAACAACAACAACATATGCCCAAATTAAGCCAGAATTCGGCACATGGATCAAACTTTTCCATTGTGCTCGATTCGGTGCAATTGATATGCAAACCATTTAAATCTTTTAATTAATGCATCCCATGTTAAACCCCTACCTTTCAATTTCTACAGTTTTTGCAAGTCAAGTTTTCTAGTTGGGGCAAGTTCAAAAGTCAAAGCATCGCAACATAAAATCTTTGTATCAACTTACTCCTACTTGTCTTTGAATTTCTATATTTCTTATTCTATCAATTCTTATATTTTACAATTTTTAAAAAATTTGCAACTTTCCTGGAAGTTCAAAAGTCAAACATACATAAAATATAAACTTACAATGTGAGTATAAGTTGTTAAAAACGAACCAAACAAAACTTAAATCTATTACCACTTGGTCCACTTCCACCACCCACTTGCACCACTAGTCTCTACTTCATGCCAAAGATTGAATGAAATATCAATGCATATGTAAATGGGCACTCCAAAAATCAATAACAAACAAAATACAACTGAAATTGGTTTCTGATATTGTATTTAGAAGTGGCAAAAAAAAGAGTACGAACGAGTAGAAGTCTAAACAACCCTTAATAACGACTAAAAATAATATTCGAATTCGTACTGATTTTTTAAACGAACACTTATTTATGTCTAAACCCTTATGTCTATAAAACATACAAGACTCATTTTTTATTCGGACCACTTTTTTAATATAATAAAATGTTTTTTTTCACCAAATTATTGACAAAATACAAGATTTTTATGTTGTCATGTATCCCATCACTACAAAAAAGACATGTTATATATATTCAAAATTCAAGTCTTACAAATTTTCATATAAAATTAATATCATCATTAATAAAATTACAATGTAAACATTATGAAAGTTCCAAAATACTCCTACAAATAAATAAAATATTATTTAAATTAATCGCTAAACAGATACATGTTTTTTAAAAAAAATTGTTCAGAACCCAAACCTGTTTTTTAAAAACGAAAAAAAAAATGTCCAAACCCATATTTATTTTGAAAAAAATATGTCAAAACCTGTTTAAAAAAAACATGTACAGACCCATATTTATTTTGAAAAAAAATTATGTCAAAACCTGTTTAAAGCGAGTTCGAACAAATGCGGACAAATGAATCCAGATACTTTTTGCCACCCCTAAGTCAATGCCCAAAGTGAGTTACGCAAGCTCTTTCCTTATAGAAAACCAAGTGAGCCAACTTCCCCAGCAAACTCAAATTGGTATTTATGCTGTTCCAACCACTAAGTGCATATCATATTGGATGGAAAGACAAACAAAATAAATATGTAGAAGCATTTCTGCTGTTAACGATGCAGACCTGATTAAAGAGCAATCAATCTACTACAACATTCAAAAAAGCAAAAAAAGCTGAAACAAGGTTTCAGGAGCATACACCTAATAATGCAGGCACACCGCAGCAGTTTCGATTACCTGGCAAAAGAAGGCAAATATAATGATCCAATCACAGACCTAGTATTACAATTAGCCTAAATGCAACATTGAAGGTTTGATTTCACATCTGTTTTCGCTCCATTAACGTTGTTTGGAAAGAGAGAATATGCTTCTACATCAAATATTTTTTTCTCATTTACGACTCAACAGTCTGTTGATCCGAGATGTGTCATAAACTAAATTGTCAAACAGCAATCACACTATACATGGATTTAAGATAAGTTCTTGAAAAATAGAAACACGGCACAATATAGCACCATTTACCTCACTTCAGCGCATTGACTAGGGTACCAATAACAAAACTAACAAGATCGAGAGCAAACTAACACATTACATGGGAAATATGAAAAAGAAGTGTGCAAGAAATTGCCACGGCAGAGAAGAATCAATCTAGAAATGAAAATAGTTAAAAACAACATTGATGATACAGAATGTAAAAAAGGAAGAACTGACAACACCGAATCTTGGAAAGAATTTCCAAATAACATCGGATTGTTCAATTTGTATCACTTATTATTACTACAAATGAAACAACTAGATGCATAAGCATCATTTGAAAGCTCATTACCCAACGTCTTCTTGATCTAGATTGCTCAAAATATGCTAACAAGGAAGCACATGAGTAGCATGCAACTTTCAGGTACAAACCATCTTCATACTTGTGTTTCAATCCTGTCTCTACCATTCTATGAATAATGAGTACATTAAGAAAAGAAGAACAAAATTCTCTAACATTTGCAATTATTCACAATAGAAGCAGTCAGCTCTTTTGCAATCCTTGTAATAAAAAGCAAGAATCTACATGTCACGAGTATCCTACTTGAACGAAAAAAAGAAAGAAAATGCATTGGCGTACTATCCTAGTACGTGCATAGAGAGAAGCCAGAGCAAGAGTATAATTTGAAGAGCCTCCTATTGCAATATTAAATAGAACTTCAAATTTATTTGAAAATGTAATCTTCATTCCATTAAATGAACAATTGAAGGCCTGCCAAAGAACTGAAGCAATCAAAGATTCTTATCCTGACGACTTCGTTATTTGTCAATAATAAATTAATGCTCACAATGTAAGTAGTCACGTTTTAGTAACATTGTAAAAAAACACAGTAATCTGCAACCAGTGTCAAAAAACACAAAGAAATCTGCAACCTGTGTACACGGGAAAAAAAAATGCACCCACACAAATATAAAGAGAGAAATAACCTTTGCAACGTATTCAGCGGCAACTTCAGAAATCGAAAAACAACTATCCCAGATAAACGATCTTGAGACCAACCAATGAGGAGTTGACGCCATCAACATATCTAATAAAATCTTGTGCCAAATTAATATTTAATTTGGCAGGCAGATATATGTTATTACAAGCACTGCTATGATAAGCTTTTATTCATGCACTCATTAAGACTGAGCATATCGACATAAGCCTGCCTCCTATGGATAGGAAAGCTCCTCTTCCGTCCAAGCAACTGTCATAATATTTTCTCCTAATGGGAGGCCCAAATAGGCCAAATGCCAAAATTCCCTTAAGCACCAACTCCAATAGCCGTAATACTATTATATCCACCCCTTTCTCCTCCAAATTGATACCCAGATTTGAGTTTTTGGGCAATATTAAGTACCAACCACAAAATTCAACAGAAACCCTTGATCTCCATTGCTTTTGAAACATACCATACTCTCTGTTCAGTAATGAAAAAGAGCATCCACAAATTGGATATGGGATAGTGCTACCGTCTCTCTATCCACAGCAAATTCCTTCAAGATCCTTTGATTCCGAGCATGTGTGGGCATTCCACCTAAGCATCTACCATCACAAGTGGGAAAAAGGTAGTAAGGAATCCCCTTTTTGAGTCCTTTTTCTGGCATAATTACCTTTGGGTCTCCCGTTTTCCCATAATTTTTATCATCAACATAAATTAAACCACCACTAGATGTGCTACACTTTTAGAGCAATGCGTTGGATGACCAAACATCATTGTCGAGATGTCGCCTACAAATCAATTTGACATTTTAGAGTATTATCACCTTAGGTTGATTAGTTCCTTCTCCTTCTCCAGCCAAAATATAGAGTTTCATGTTTTCAAGTTTCGACATCTCAAAATCAATTTGGCATTTAATATACCATAGTTTGTTTGTTTAGTTCCTTCTCCAAGCAGAAAATTGAGTTTCATGTTTTCAACTTTGTAAATCTTGAAATCGTATCATAAGCAGATATGTAAAAATTTACAATACAGCATATGCAATATGAAATTGTATGTCTTAGGAATGCCCTTGTCTAAGTAGAGTTAATAACCTCATATAAGATCTTGACAACATGGTTAAGTCAATCAATATCCTTCAAGAACAAATATGACATTATGAATTTCTAACATTGTTGCCACAAGAATGAAAAGGGTTTGGAAAGCAGTCCATATATAAGATTAGTGTTTATAAGTTAGGCCTCATAATCAAAAATATCCTAACCTTTGAAATTTAGTATCAATTATATCCTCAATTAATGTGGGGCATGTTTTCTTTGAAATCAACTTAATATTCTAACTTTTCTTTTCATGATCATCCATAGTAATCAATTTACATCAAATTAAATCTTTTAAGCCCCATGTTTAAATTAAGTTTATGAACACTCACAAAAATAATACTCTAATTCAAATTTATTTATTTATAGATCACCAAAAGTAAGTTGAAAATTATATAAGAAATATAGAAATTCAAAGACAATATACATACAAAGATTAGGGTAGAAAATGGCCTACAAATATAAAGAAAACTTTATTAGAAGGTTACCCATGTTGTTTAATTAATTTGACCAAAGAACTATGTACCTAGATTGTATATGTGTTTGAGTAGACATATAGGCATACAAGAACTATGTACCTAGATTGTATATGTGTTTGAGTAGACATATAGGCATACAATATGTGTATTATATACATAAATACATATTTATCATGAATATTGAACTCTAATGCATATGTATGAATAAATTCTTAAAGGGTATTACAAGAGATAAAATTGAATACAATGATATGTGGATACATATTATGAAAGAAAAATGGGGCCAAATTAGTTGAGTATAGAATTGAAACTAAATAAAAAGGTTTAGGATATAACTAACAAATTTTGAAGGTTAGGAAATAATTAATACAACTTGTAAAGGTTATGATATTTTTTATCATTAGGCCTTAACTAATATAGTAGACACAATTGCCCAAGGAGTTTTTTTTTACTTTTTGGATAGCTAAAGAGATAGCATCATTTCCCTAGAGTCTAAGCCAAGTTCCAATTTGACCATCCACTCAAACGAAAGAGTAAATGATGGATCCTTAAAAAAAAATATAAGCAAAATAAAAAAAGAGAATCACAATTATGTACCTGAAAGAATTCCAAAACTACAGCTCCGTTTCAACACTCATAATTCTACAGAAAATTGAGCTTGGATCAGCTCCTACATACAGGAAGTCAAATAAGTAATGTCCCTCCACTTCTGCTGGCAATGGTCAGTAATGACATTCCTATAGAAGATGATATTTTGGTAGCCAAAGTGAAAAACATGCATTCATTCCAACCATAGGTGCAGAGAAAAAGCAAGAACATTGTTGAAAGAATTGTTCGTATACACCGGCACTGTACAATGGGAATGGAAACTCACATACCTCGGGAACCTTCAAGGGAGACAATGAATAGTTCTTCATCAGCAATCAGAAAACATCATCCGTCCATAAAAACGCAGTCCCCTCGGTACAACTATTCCACAACCCATTGCAGCCAAATTCTAGACAAGTATACAAATCACCATCAACTAAACTAGTCAATTGATTAGTCTACAACTGAGCAAGTTCCCGAGGGTTTTCCATGGATTCCTTCAGAATCTGCTCCGCTCTCCTTTTCTTGTCATCCTTCTCGTCGTCCCTCCCAAACCAAGCAGATCTTTTTTCTACACCTTCATTCTGAATGGTCAAGTCCAGAGGCGTGCACAATGATTTTTTGTTGGAACCAATTTTAAAATGCACAACAGGCCTCTTATTCGGGAGGATCTTTCTCTCACCAGAATCACAAGTCCCGTTCATCGCTGCCTCAATAACCGGAGCAAACGTTTCCATCACTGAATTTCTATTGTCCACAGCAGGTTCACTCAAAAGCTTAACCGGAGCTACAACTGGAGACACATCTTTTTCTCCAAATTGCAGGGGAGGAGCCAAAAATGGGTTATTCTCCGCAGCCTGACTTGCTTTTCCACTGTCTATAAGGTCCACTGTGGAGGGCTCTGCTGAAACATCACCTGCAAGCCGCTGCTGCAGTCTCAACAATGATCTTTCTGCCTTCCTTCTCTGCCTTGCCTGTTCTATTCTATCAGTGTGCGGATCAGTCACCCTTTCATTCCACATCGACGTGTACTTATAAGTGTGAGGATCAGGGAATGCAGGCAACCAAGGTGGAATGTGTTTCCCAGCTGGTTCCTCGCCAATTTGAAGAAAACTTGGCGTGGCTTTGGGATTTTTTATCACTGGAAACCGCGTAATGGGTGCAGCAAAAGGAACCTCCTTCGCCAAATTCACATATCGTATAATCTCCTGTACTGCACCCGATTTTGCAATGCAGTGGTCAACATCTGCCGCGCCGGTAAAACCCTGCGCCAACCCAAGCTCTTCCAATCCTTGAACAATATCAAACACATTACACTCCGTCCTACCAGCTAAATTCGCACAGAAACTAGCAGTCTTCCCCAAATCATAAATGTACCGAATCATGACGTCCGAAAATCCTTCAAGCGCAGACCGCTGGAAGCTCTCAAACCCGACGCTCTCGCATATTTGCGCCACCGCAATTCTCGCAACTGCTCTCCCGTACTCATCACTCCCAGCTGTTCTCCTCCTACCCAACTGTTCGCCACTCTCTTTTCCAACCTCCCCTCCTCCATCGCTCATATTCAAAACCTCATATCACTTCACTGGAACTACTGTTTCAACCAACTCCATATTTCCTCACAATTTATTACACTCCCAAAAAAATCGGTCTCACATAAACCCTAATCAGCTCCACAACACCAAACATTCAATTCAAACGATACGACTCCCACCGAAACCCTAGACTGACATCCATTTCAAACCCAACAGCAACAACAACAACGAATTTAGCTGAAATTGAAACAACAACCACAACAACTACAACAACAACGGCAACAACACAAGCAAAACTGAATCGTGAATCTAGGAATTGGTCTTACCAAGGATCTGCGGAGTTTCGAAATCACGCGCGACGAGCATCGACGAATCGATCAATCATAGTAGCGAAAGCGATTCCGAAGGTGGATTTCTAGGGTTTCGAGAGCAATTGCAGATCGAGAGCGAATAGGGCGAAAAGAGAGGTTTTGGAGAATCGAAACTGAAAAACCCCAAACAAACCCTTAGCTTGGAAAAAAGCGAGGGCGAAGACTCGGAAGAGAGTGGCGTCGACGAATTGGTGGTATTTATAGATGATGAAGTTGCGATGCGAGTGGCCTCCCGAGTCCAATAAATAGATCTGGAGATGAGAGGATCACCCATCACGCGTCTTCGCCCCACAGCACGTGCCACCACATTGTACGTGCCCCGCACGTGTCACCTGCTGCTTAGTTCCACTTCTAAGTTTTTTGGATAGTTTTTTTTTTTTTTTTTTTTTTTTTTGACTCCCAACACAAATCAATCCGTATTGAATCAAGATTAACAATAGGTGCTCATTCCAGATGTCGCAAAAAAGCCAACTAGCATTATCTTTTTTGATAAGTATTCTCGATTTCAAACGTTACTTCCACAACATTACTTTTATGAATTATTTATATTTTAATAAGTCAAATACGTATTTATTAAATCATTTTTAGTGAAATGAATAAAACATCATTTGTTGGAGTTCAACTTGTTTTAGAATTAAGTTATTGTTGTTTTTTTTTATCAAAAAAAAAAAAGTCAATAGTGTATTTTATCTTAAAGTTGCTTTTGTTGATTGAACTAGTTTGCAGTAAAGCTTATAACTTTATAAAAACCTTATATTATGATAATTTATCTTCACACTTTATACACATGCTTACTAGCTACAGAATAAGGTTACAATATTACTGTGATGTTAAGTAATTTAGGGGGCAATTATAAGTTGGTTTCTTATAAGAAGAAAAGGAAACCAAGTAGCCTACTTAGTCTTATACATTAATAGTAATGTTTATATACACGATTTAGTTGTAGGGATGTTTGGGCTGAAAGGACAAAGTGCGAATCTCTGATTGAGGTTATTTGGAGTAAAATCCAATTTATACGTTGAAGGTAGTTAAATTGGAGATAATATCAGTAATTAGTAGTAATGGAGCGGAAGCCAGCCGAACGAAGTGATATTACTCATTGCGTTTCTTCAAATATAAGAAGATTAGTCTAATTAAGTTTTTCTATGACTATTTGAAGAAATCTAATTAATAAATTTGTTTTGTTGACATTATTTAGAAACGAAACGAAAAGGTACAACTCTCGCTCTCAAAATGTTATTGCGTGGGAATTGAAGTAACTAGCTAGCTATTCCACGCATCTGTTTTTTATTTTTATCCATCTCTCACTTTCTGAAGATTCTCAGGTATTTTTTAAACAAAACAAGATGTGAGATAGGGTGATAAATAGATGAGAATCCAAAAAACGGATATTCCAAAGTTGTCTGGCCATTAACATTCATCCATTTCTCCACCAAAGTGATGGACGAGCAATTTCAACCTTAGACTTTAAAACTTGAACACTGTTATTTTCTTGTGATCAACCTTAGACTCAAATGTTTATTTTTATCTTTTGTTTCTGCTCCTTTTTTTTTGGGGGGGGATCAAAGCCACCGGATATCTGAACTACGACTACTCAAAGTTACCTCAAGTCATGCACATCGTAGTTAGGGAAGCTCCCAACTTTAGCTTGGTTTTTTTCATTTTTAGAGGTCAAACTCAAGATCATTACTCCATTCGTTTCTATTTAAGTGTCGTTTTATTTAAGGTTGTTAACCGTTTTTCCCTTTTTGGACACACATCTACTCATGCATCGATGTGTGTCCGCACAAATCCTGATTTGAGATGGACAAACACCATCATGGGTGTCCATCCCGAGTATCCCAAAACGGTAACCCTAGCATCTCCATTTTATTTTTACTTTATTATCGAGAACTCGGCGCCTAAGATAGCATCTCAATAGTAAAATGTGGATTGTGAGTGTGGATTTTCAATGTGAATAGGATGTTCATCCCATATGACTCAAATTAACATTCAACTTCAAAATAACTCTCCAATGGTATATGTGAATTTGTGGCTTAATTGATGAGGTGACATTTTTTTTATAATTTTATTAATTAAAATGTGAAAATAAAATGTAAATAAAATAATAAAATATTTAAAAAAAACTTATATTATTCAACATGAATGTCATAGACGATGTCTATCCACGTCATCTCGACATTCAAAATCTTCATTCCATTGGAAAGATTTTTTCACTCAAATATCTATTTAGGGTGTGTTTGATAGCAAAAAAAATAAAAAAAAATTATAGAAAATTAAAAAGTTTTTTCTCATTAAATAATTTTTTTGCTATCAAACACACCCTTAATATTTGGTGCCACTCATTGGCATCTAATTTACATTCCCATTATGCGCTAGAGTAAATTTAACAAGAGGGGGCTAAGAGAATGAAATTTAGGAAATCGATTTGGATAGAAATCAGTGGGATCCAACGGTCACCCGCCACTCCCCCTCCCCCGTCTCATCCAACAAGCAACACATGAAACCAACCCTCGCCTAATCCAATCCCAAACCCGATGCTGATCGAATCAGCCCTAGCCGTCGGATTCCGCGGCACCACCGCCACTCGATGCGGCTGCTCCGCCACCGCCCCCGCCACCGCCCCCATCCCAACCAATCCCCGCCATTGCAGACACTTCTTCGCTTCCGAGGACGCCTCGACGTGCGTGCAGCTTCGGCACCACTGTTCCGTCGATGCGACGCCCGATCGAGACTCCGCAGCAGCAGAATCCGAGCCGTCGCCAAGGATTCGAGCTCGGATCCGTCCGAGGCGAGCGGAAAGCAGTCGTACTCTTATCATCCGTTCGAGGAGATTCACGAGTCCAGATCCGACGGCGGAGACGAAGCCACGCTCACCTCTGCCGAGGCAGCTCGAACGCTCATTGAGGTCAGCATCACTGCTTCGCTATCAGTCTTGTTCGGATTTCAGGTTTTGTTGTAAAATTGCGAGTGGTTGGTTGTTTGATTGATTTGCGCAGGTGAACGGCCAAGCGACTCTGATGTTCTCGGGATTGATCAGTGATGAGGTTCACGAGAACATTTTCTGGCCGGATTTGCCTTACTTGACCGATGAACATGGAAGTGAGTAGCGCGATTTGCTCTCGCTTTCGTTTTCGTGTTTCGATTCTTGTTTTGGTTGTTGAATTGTGATTGCATTGGCGATTTCTCAGATATTTACTTTGAGGTCAGTGATGATGAAGATATTTTGCGAATTCTTACGACGGACAATAATTTTGTGGTATGAAGGATGTTTGGATTGATGTTTACGAATTTTGTTGTTTGTGAGCATACGGAGTTTTCTCAGTTGTGATTTTTGCGTGTAAAATGTCAGCAAGTGATTATAGGCATGGATACGACTGAGATGCTGAATGAGATGGAGTTAGGGCAGGGAGATATTGATTTTGGATTTGAGGAAATTGTTGAAGATGAGAATGAGGACGATGAGGGGGAAGAGGAGGATGAGGATGAGGAGGACGAGGAGGAGGATGGTGATTACGAGAATGATTGGGTTGGCGCTCTTGATCATGAAGAAGATGGATTTGATTGATGGAACCATTGGGGATTGGGCGAAGTTGGAGACAATGCGCTCGTCCCATCCGATGTACTTCGCTAAAAAATTGACAGAGGTAAACTGTCACTCCTAAATAATCTTTGGCAATAAAGTCATATTGTTTTCTCTATTTTGTGGTTATCCCGTGCGATGTGATTGGGATGGTTCAAAGTGGTTGATGGAAGCTAATGCCATACTAACTATCTTATAGCCAAATTGTTGGGTCCATGACTAGTCTCACGAAAAAAGTTAATTGTTTGAAGGAAAAATTTGTGCATTTTATGTATATATGTAATTAAAATGAATGTAGCAATAATGAGGATGCTTAGGTGAATGTGTAGTAAAACTCGTAAATATAGAATAAAATTCAAAGACAAATAGGAGCAACACCAATTGACATAAAGATTAGGGAATAGCGGTTGAGATGGTTTGGTCGCTTGCAAAGACGGCCTACAAATGTCCCTACTAGAAAACTTGATTCATTAGAAATTGGAGAAATTCGACGAGGTAGGGTAGACCAAAGTTAACACGGGACACAGTAATTAAGAGGGATTTGGATGGTTTGGAAAACTCACCATCAATTGCACTTAATCGAGTACAATAGAAGAGTTTGATCCATGTAGCCGACCTTAATTAATTTGGGACAAAGGCTATGTTGTTGCTGGTGGTGTTGTTGTTGTTGTTGTATTTGTATGTATATATGTGATTGACACCTGAAGAGATTCTATTGTCTGATTGCAAAAGCGTTTTTGTTTATCCAGGTTGCTGCAGAGAAGCCTTTGGATTGGATGGATCAACCACCAGCTGGTCTCGTTGTACAAGGCCTTCTTAGACCTGCTTTCGTTGATGAGTGCAGTGTCATTCGGAAGCATGTACCTGATCCTCAGTCTGGTGATGACAGTAGTCAGGTTGGGAAAGTCGTTGATGGCAATCAAGAGGGCCTTCACATTAATGGACAAGGTAATAAATTAGATTCAAAATCATCATCTAAAGATGGTTCAATCTGGGCAGAGGAAATGGAGAAAGATGAAAGTCTGAGAACTGGGTCATCATTTTACAAGCTAGAGATGATTAAGATTCAGCTGGTTTCTCCCCAAGGAAATCAGGCAATTTACCAACTTTCTAAACATCTTTCGTTATCTTTTTTGTTTTTGGCGGTCTAGAATTGTTTGTTACCACTTTTTTTAATCTTTTACGGTTGTTATGTCATGCAACATGCAAACGGAAAGAAAAGCTGCACTCAAGCTATAGTTGTGGCCTGCTTGAAAATGCAGAGTTTTTTTGTGATTGTCAGGGAAGGACCCCTAATGGATCCTCGTCCATGATCAATTTCTAGTTACCATGGCCATTTCTTGACAGTTCACATTTATCTCTTTCATGCATGTGTGCATAAATTTATTTGGTGTTTCTGATGGAATTCTCACCTGTTGTTGAAAACGCTTGATTTGGTTCTTTTTTTAGCAAGAAAATGTTTCTTCACTCCATCAGTACTCACTAACAATTCATATAATGTGGAAGGAAAATTTCATTTTGTCGTTTTTGTTACTGGAGTAATATTATTAATAATTTATTGTTTACATTACCTGCAGACGGTTGTGGAAGTAAAGGATTTCCTGAGATCTCAACCAGATGCCATTGCACATTCTTCTGCCAAGATTTTATCTCGTCTAAAAGCCGGTGGCGAGAAGACCTCACAAGCCCTTATGTCTCTTTGTTGGAGAGTCAAGGGAATCAAAGTAGAGGTATATTACCTTATTGCTTGTGGCTCTACATAAATCACATTAAACTTTTGTTTTAACGTATTCAGGTTTAAAAAATAAAGGGTGATTTGCGGCTTAAAGAAGCTGGTATATGTAATACAGCAACAAAGCCTCAAACCCAAAATTAGTTGGGCCAGCTACATAGGAGTTGGTATATGAGATATACTTATATATTCCTGTCATGCTGTTTATTTGTTGCCCGAAGTTGCCGTATTCCAGATTTGGTTCATGAAATAGTTTTCTAGAAGCTATTAAAATACACAAGCCGGTCTACCAACAAAAGAAGAAGTACACAACCCATTTTCAGGATTTTCTTTATTCCTGTCATTTTATGATTAATCATCCTTCTCGTTGCATCATAGCTGATACTGTGGCAATATCCTTACATAGTGGATCAAAATTAGGAGTACATGGTACTTGAGTTAACTTTGAGTCTGAGGGTGTCAACTGTTGACCTCCTGGACCGAAAGGCACAAAAGCCAATGAGTATCTCTAGGCTTCATGATCGTGATATTTGTTGTGACAGGATATTATCAAATTATCATAAGAAACTTCCTTGTGGTTTCACGAATTTAGGGCATGAGTAGCTTCTGGTCTTGCTGCCACGCCTAGTTTGCTTTCATTTCGATTATGTTTTGTATTACCTACATTGCATCATTTGAATTCTAGCATCTACTTGTTAAAAATCTAGAGGAAAATGCTTCTCTTCACTGGTTAAGTAATTGCAAGGAAAAGGGTGGCTGGGCTTTTATATGTGCAAGGGAGACTAAAATGTCCTGAGTGCTTGTAAGATACAACAACAACAACAACAACAACAACAACAACAACATAGCCTCAGTCCCAAATTAACTGGGGTCGGCTACATGCATCAAACTTTTCCATTTTGGGTGCTTGTGAGTGCTTGTAAGATCACATCGAAAAAATAAGATTGCATACTTGTTACATTCAGTGTGCCATATTCTTACATCAGAGATTGAATGTGAGGTTTTGGACTTTAAGTGGTTGTTTGTCCTGCTCCTCTCATGTGGTGATCCAAACTGTGTTTCTGTGACTAGCTGCTGTAGCATATGTCAGACATTTGTGACAAAAGAAATGATTGAGAAGTGAAGCTTTATATCCCTCATCTTTAAGGCTTTTTTAACTTTCTTTGGTGCTGCTTGGCTCATGTGAATTAGCTCCTCGACGGCTTGATTGAAAACACTGTTCTTGCTAACACATGAACTTGGCAATGCCTTAAGTAGAATTAGCTAGCCTCAGTCCCGGCTTGATTGATCAAACTTTTCCAAACACTGATGGTCTTGCTACCACAAACTTAATTAATGCATCCCATGAACTTGATGCGAATTTAAGTAGTATTGAGTCGATATCGATGTTTAGCAGGCTTAAAAAGAAAAAGAGCCTTGAATGATTTCATGCCTGATTTTCAATTATCCATTTGCAATATGGTGTTTCGTAAAAGAATAACCAGATTAATTCCTTTATCTGTTATAAATACACAATCATGTTAATTTAGTTCTAGTTCAGGAATACCAGATAAATATCCATCCATTTCTTGATCTGGTCATAAAGACTATAATGCATGCAGTGTACTGTAGATGGTGAGTAGTCATCTTAGCATGCCACTTTTATTATTTTTTACCTTTTTTGGGTAATTACTCAACCTAACTGTGCAATCTACTGTTATTAGGAAGTTTTTTCCTCTTTTTTTTTTTTTGTAGCTCTGATGGTTCATTCTTCTCTGTGGCTTTTACAGGAGGTGGCACCGATTGGTCTAGATAGCCTTGGTCTTGACTTGAGAGTTTGCTCCGGTGCTCAAATCCAAACCTTGCGATTTGGCTTTCAGAAACGGGTATGTTACTGAATAGCATTATCTTTTGATTATGCACGGAGATTTTTTTTCTTGGGTATCGTGCTGTTATTTTACTCCCATTTTCGAGACTGATATATGTAATGCATGCCAATTTGGTTGTACTGCTGTTTTAGCTTAGCAATAGTTGTAACACTCATGAATTCAGATAGCTAAATAAGATAGCTAAATCTCCTAAACTGATTGATGGATTAATTTTTGGCCTTGAAATGAAAAAAATGCACAATATGCTGTGTTTATGAGTGCTGTTTAAGCATGACTACAAAAGATCACTGAATCTAACAATAGGGTTTCAATTTTGAAAAGGAAGCTGGATTGCTGGTGTGTAATGAATTAAATCAGTAAGCCTAGTGGAAACTGGGAATGTAGAGAATACATGGTTGTGTGCAAATTGATCTTGCTGTAAGCACAGCCTGGTCATGTAATTATGAAAATAAGAACTTATAAATGTCAAGAGTTCAAAACTCCAGCAACTTCTTGTTTGCGGGAACGGGAACCAAATCCCTAAATTTACTCATTAGTTCATAATATCAACATTTTCTCTTATACTAAATCATTAATAAGAATAAAAATAATAATGGAATAAACATAAGAAACTGTAAATCAGTCATCATTTTTTAAATTAAAAAAAATAAAAATGGAATGGGCATCAACTAGTGTGTCTAGTGACTGCCATTCGAAAGCATCTTCTTCCTCCCTTCTGAATCCTGATGGCCTAGAGAAGGCTTAAACCACTAAAATTTGGTCTCAGATCATTTCTGATTTTGGTTTGGGACTGCATGATTGGGGACGAGGTTTTAAAACTTAAATAAAGAGTTTTAGAAAAATGATGACAGCTCCTTTCATAAAAGAGAAAGCAAATACTTGACTTCTAACGGGTTGAACCCATGGCCTCCTCAAACCTTGCCTTTTTTCAAGTGATGCAGTGATGCCTCGTCCATCTCACTAGAGATGCTTTGGCAAAACAAATACATTGACAAGTTATGACTCATGATAGAGGTGTCATGAAGACGGATCAAAAGGAAAACACTAAAATAATTATAACAAACAATATTAGAATCTAGACTTGAGCAGTTGCAACTATGGTTAAATGCCTCAATGAGTCAATGCAACATGTGGAGGGTTTGCATTTTTTAGGCCATGCCATTCCTCAAGTGTCGAGCCTGATATGTACTTCCCATGAAAAAGCCTCCAGAACGCTGCATGATATGGAAGTTGGGGTGTATGGATTTGTAAACCACACTAGGCTTCTTCCTTCACATGAGCTTCTGAGTAAAACATTCCTAGAACTTGATTCTTGAAAAAAAATGTGATCTAGCATCTAGGTAATTGGATGGATGAAACCTGTGCTTAATTTTATTTCTGTTTCCAAAAACTTGGATTTCAGGCCTTTTCAGAGTTTAGTGCTGAGAGACAACTTAATGAACTATTGTTCCCAAGGTTACATCCGAAACCACAAAGAAGAACTGAAGCTCGCCAAAAGGAATGATGACTGTTCATTCAGCATGGCAGCTTGTCCTCCAGTTGTTTTGTATTTTTCTTGCTGACAGCCAAGCTAAGCAGGTCAGCAATTTCTTCCATTTGTTTCAACTAATGTATCTCAAGTTCAAATGCAAATGTAGCTGCTGGCGATCCATTTTTTTTCTCAATGTATTCTCTCTTAATGCTATTTTTGTTTTTAGTTTTAAAAGAACAAAGAAAGAAATAGCCTCATTGAAAGCAAAGCAGAAAGTACAACATAACTAATCGGGAGACTTGCATAAGAAACCCTTAATCATGCCTTTTATATACAGTAGGTATCTTAACTAAATCAGTTGCCTCTAATACTTCACCAGATTGACAAACCATTACCTGCATCAACTTAACTAATAACTGTCCACCTTGCTGCAGAATATCTTGAATTTTCCAAATTCCTGTCAAACCAGATCAAGTGACCAAAAATTTCCCCTTCCTTCATGCATAATGGATAGCTGTTGTCTAAATGCGCAATGGAATTGCCTTGAATGCAACTATGATTGTTAAGCCTCTAAACCAGTGCCAACCTAAGAAACTCTAATTTAGAAGCCTCTTAGCAAAGTCTCTGGAAGATGAGTGCTGGAAGGCTTTGTGATATGTTCTAAGGAGAGGTGGTAATATCGAAAGATCTGAGATGAATAATTCTTACATCAGGCACTTTTTTTCTTTTTTCGCTGAAAAGATATTGACATATGGTTGAGCTTAGTAAACAGGAATTAATCCTGTTTGGTGTATTTGACAATGTTTTTTGCTACAGTTGAAACCATTCCTGCTCTCAACTGTGACCCTCACAATCAATTAATGATTTTTTTTTCCTGCAAGGGATGACTTGGTTTACAGCCTATTCATATTGTATATCAAATTGCTTGTCTTTATTGGCAGTTCTATGTGGAATATTATGAAGATTGTAATGCATCGCATTAACTTGAAAGTCCGTTTTATTTTAATATATGTAGGTGTAACGTTTAGCCGAATATGTCATGTCATGCTATTGATTGGTCTACTCGTGAACCTTTCAGAAGGGATTGCACAAATTGGTAACTGTTTGGTTATTACTTAGTTTTACAGTGACACTGACTGAATGCCACTCGAGCCTCTGCTTTCCACTTTGAGTTTTTCCATTTTTTCCCTTTCGTCTTCGCAGAAGGCTTTCAACCTGGATTCCTTACTATGCTTTCTCGTTTATTTTTTCCTCTTCCTTTTTCTACAGCGCTCACTCCTTTGTTTTCAGTACCATGCAAATCAGCAATTTGCACGAATTTGTTCATGCCAAGATAGATGTTATTGTAGAAATCACTAGTGTGTTGGATTTCACTGACAATCAACAAGTTATACTAAATAGTAAATAGCTTCTAAGATTCAGTTCATTGTCCCGATTGGATGAAATCTGGTCCCTTGCTTTGGCATAGATGAAATCACTAGTTGATACCATATCTGTTTATATTGTTGAGTGAAGTGCTACCATCTCTAGATTCTTGTTCCTGGAGGTGATGAAGAATCATGAAAAGCTGCATTGTAACACAATTAAGGTTGTCAAGACTAAGTGCAGGTTTTGAGCTTTGGAAAGGCTTGATAATTGATACATACTGTTTCTTTTATATTCAAATTTGTCAAGAGGATGAACTTTTCTTTGTTCTTTTCCTTCACTAACTCCCGACTTTTTCGATGAAATGCAATATCTCCCTTCTGCTTGATTACATTGATCTGTTTTTTGACTCGAGTTGTAATCAACTGCTTTAAATCAAGTTGAGTGGAGGCATTCGATCCATACAAGTAGTTGTCATCAACTAATTTGGAATTAAGGCTTTGCTGTTCTATGAGATATTATATGCACATTCTCTTCTGAGATCCGCTTTTAGCATTTTCGACTTGTAATCAGTTTGTGGCTTCTAGTTTAAATTTCTCTGCAAATTTATCTGGGTTTCTAGCTGTTCTAGTATTCATTGTATCAAGTTCCGGAGGGCCATGCCCATTAGTAGCTTAAACAATCTTGTTCTGTCAGTTAATTCACAGGTTGCTGCGCCGTTGTTTTGTTGGTAGTGTGGATGCTGCCATCAGTAGAAGACCTTGGTACATTTCATTTTCAAATCTTCAAAGAGCAAAATACATGAGAACCATATTTGGCACTGCAGAACCTTAAAAACTGTTCTGAGATTCTATCCAGATTTGCAATAGGACATTTACAAAACTTGGCTTACTTTTCCAAGTTTACCTCAATTGGGTGTTAAACCTAATACAAGCTAAATTTAATCTACACAACCATGGATTAACAAGAAATCCATGAGGTTCATTGTCCCAAAAGTTCAGCTTCTTCTCGAGTTGGGAGTTGGGCTATACGATTGACTCTCTGGGATTACGCGAAGGCAAAAAAATTTCGGACACCACTATTATAAAAAAAAAATAAAAAATCAGTCTATGTAATCAACTAAACTGTAAATGAGTTTGCTGGGCGAAGCGTCTTTGGTGAGATGGACAAAAATTCTAACACTCCATGTCATCGAATGGCCTACCGGCCTATAAAATGATTCAAAATCGCCTACGCTGTAAACTGGCGCGAAATGTTGTTGTAGCGTTGTGTGTTCGTGAACAATGGCGGATCTCTACAAATCCTCGTTGTTCTACTCAGATCAGCTCCTCTGCTACGCCGATGTCCTTCCACGTTCACAGGTCCAAGCTAGAATCGAAGTGGCGGTCCTCAATTTCCTGAAAACGCTGAGTTCTCCAACCCCTGCGATCACAGATCTTGCTCTGGTAACACCACACCATTCGATTACACAAATTCAAATCCCAATCGCGAGGTTTTCGCGCTCGATCTCTTAGAATTAGGTTTGATGAATCTGATTTCTGATTGAACAGATCAATCGGAGGACGAGTAACAGCCATGTGAGGCGCGGATTGTTGACAGATGTTTCTTCAGTTTTTCTTTCTCATTCGTTCTGTGTGCGGTCTCTGATGAGACCTAACGCCGCCAAGGCCTTCATTAGAGGTGATGACGTTAGGATCTATGTTGTGCTTTCGAGTTTTCGAGTTTCTTCGCATTGAACTGTTGATCTCTGAACTGTTTGTGGTTTGATAGTTTGGAAAGTCATGGAGATCTGTTATCAGCTCTTGATTAAAGGAAAAATGGTTACGCAAAGAGAGCTCTTCTATAAGTTGTTGTCGAGTTCGCCGGAGTTCTTCGCTTCTCAATTGCAGGTCAACATATCCATCCAAGGTTACAATCAAAACCTTTGCTTTGTCATTTTTTACCAGTCAAGTTTGTTCGCGTTTTCGAAATGTTGAAAAGTTTAATGGTGCAGAGGTTGTTGCGTTGCTCCGCTGCAGTCGTCACTGTCTCGGAATCATGGCGTCAAGCCGCGGGGCCATTGCTGGGCGTTTGGTGTTGCAGGTATGTAATAAATTCTAAATATGTTAGTTTGGAATGACTTTCGTAATTGATAGATTGGAGAGAAAGCTCCTACGAAAGTAAGGATTAGTTTGGATGAAAACGGAGATTGATTAATTGAGAGTGAGACAGTTGAGGAATCCAAAGTAAACAAGGGTCG